>OZ020221.1:41536977-43936977 GCA_963971325.1 Aphodius granarius | reverse complement strand
GATGGATTGATGCGATGGATAATGGAAAGCAAGCACTCCCGCGGTTTAAGACGTATTTTCGCCTATGGTAAGTTGTAATTTCTCATTCATTCTCGAGAGAAATTTATAGACCTGTCCAAGGGATGTTCTATAGTCTCTAGTATACCCGGACTAGACGATGTGGAACAACCCTTTTCCGGAGTGGAGACGTTTTAATCTTGCAATTCAGGTAAGGATTTTGTGTCATTGTAATTGGAAGGATAAATTTACTACATTCTAACTGGCCTCCAACCTAATGTCACTGGTCTTTGACGTTTATCAGGCTGCTTCTATGAACGCTTATAGCGCCTAAACCGTTCATCCCATTTATCGGTAAACATATTTAAAGTCACTAGAGGATGAGCTGGTATCAGTTCGGTCAAAATCGGTTAAAAAAATGCGTGTAACATTTGCCACTTCCGCTTGTCAGATTGATGTAAATTCATCAGGCCTTTTGAAAATGTTCTATATAATATTTGACAAACGCAATAACGTATATTGGCATATACAGTAACTAATCAATAAATTATCTTAAGTTGTTTAAAATATTAGTGACGACGGGAAGAAAAAATAACCTCAAAACGCTTTTTTTGCTATACCAAAGTTTTACTTCATGGTGCTTAATGACCCCCACAGAATATAATAAAAATCTTCAAAAAATTAGAAATTAAAAAGTTAACTTAAGCTGTTAATAACCCGTAACTCCCTCAAAATGTTTGTATTCCAACCCTGCCAAGGGAAGACTATAACTGGGGGGTTGTTCTCACCCTTCAGCATCTTAATGTTGGCGGAAAAGTAGGCGGAAACACAAAAAAATACAAAGTTTTTCAGTAAAAATACGAATTTTCACCAGAATCGCAGAAAATTTTAATAAGAACGTCGTATTATGTGTTGTAGGCCTCTATTTTCAGTTTCTCGTATAAAAACCTATTTATTTTACGGTTATGTCGTACCATTATCGTAAATATATCTTTAGTGGGCGTTATAATACTCCGTGTTACGTTCTAATATAGTTAGCCGAGAAGTAGACAGAGAAAAAGTAACGAAAATATGTTTATAACGCTATAAATATGTTTATAACGCTTATAATATATTAAAGAGGGTTGATGAATTTATAAATAAAGCTTCTCACCAAAGATTCCAAGTGAAAATCGCAGTATCCACTTACTAATTATGAATAACTCGTCCATTTTTCTTTCATTGAACTCACCTAGAACAAAAGAGATCAATAATTAGCATGGATATTGCTAAATCTTAACTTAACTAATGATTTTAAGTTAACTAATTCGTAATTCCCTGTGTAAAAGACCGTGTTATTTCAGGTTTAAGCTAAGGATACGGTTGACTTAACCCTACATAAATACACTCACAAAAAGACTAAATTTGCAGAATAACGGTACAACGGTATGACCCTAATTAACATGAAATTTCAACACGCTACACGTAAAATAGGTACATCAACTTCATTGCGATCGATACTTAATTCTAGACTAATAAAATGTCCGGTGTTAAATGTAATTAGGACCTTGTTATTTAGCATAATAGTAAAGTAAGTGTATTTGACAATTTTCTTCCTCGTTGATATATTGAAACGTCTAAACCTTACAATACCTTCTAGATACTAAAGATAGATAAGTACATAAGACACCTAATCAAAAATTAAAAAAAAATCCTTTCAAGCAGTTCCTTCATACTTAAAACAAGAAAATGGTAATACTTGGAACATCATATTCTTACTCTGAGAAGTTTATATTTTACTTGAACCAACCAAATGGTCTGTCTGCGGATATAGAAACAAGTAATGAATTTTTCCCCTGTGTACTGACCGAAGTCGGTTTATTTATTTCATATTCTGTAAAAAAAATTCATTTCCAGTTTGAATGCTAGTTTCGACGTTATAATCACATAAAGTAACTGTAAAAAAATTCATTTCCAGTTTGAATGCTAGTTTCGACGTTATAATCACATAAAGTAACTGTAAAAAAATTCATTTCCAGTTTGAATGCTAGTTTCGACGTTATAATCACATAAAGTAACTGTAAAAAAAATTCATTTCCAGTTTGAATGCTAGTTTCGACGTTATAATCACATCAAGTAACTGTAAAAAAAATCATTTCCAGTTTGAATGCTAGTTGCGACGTTATAATCACATAAAGTAACTGTAAAAAAAATTCATTTCCAGTTTGAATGCTAGTTTCGACGTTATAATCACATAAAGTAACTGTAAAAAAAATTCATTTCCAGTTTGAATGCTAGTTTCGACGTTATAATCACATAAAGTAACACCTTTATTTCTCAGGTACGTATACACGTGGTGTTCAATGGTACAATTTGTTTAGTTAATTTATAAAATGGCCAGATTAACGCAAGATATAGAAATTTTAATGATGGTAGACAATGGAGACCGTAAACGAAAGCAACCAGAGGTTTGTGATTTATTCAACGATGTCCATTCTGACAGAAATAGAAGAGGGACAATTGAGTGGTCCCCACGTTCACTCGACTTAAATCCTTTGGATTTTTATAAAGTACATATAATAATCTACAATAATAAACAAGTAAATTCAACCAGTGGCCCTGTACCTAATATTCACTAATAACAAAGAACAATGTATCAGATAATAGATCTCTACCATATCAACTACTGGGAACTTATATAGATATATCAACCACTAAGTCGTGCTTTCTTTCATATTTTCTAAATCAGATTTGTAGCTCCTAGTGCATGTTATCCACAAACTTCACTCCTACTTCCAAAAAACCACCACAAGATAAAAAACACCTTCAAAAGAAGCGAAAAACAAAACAAAAAACACCGTCACAAAATTCAATTGCAAACAACTCAACCAAACTTCTCTCTCCTCTCCAAAAATAAAAGCGGTGGCGGACACAACTTCAAAAAAACTGAATCTCCACACAAAGTACTAAATCTTCTTGAGCGCTCTCGCTCTCAACTAGTAACCAGGTACAGGAAATACGTAGTTATAAGTGGAAAATTTAATTACCTAGGTATCCTATCATAACTGTCCCAGCTAGTTAGACAGTTATACGAACTATATCTACTCGAAGAGGCCATCGCGATGTTCCACGCTTACCACCACGTCACTTACCACGACGGACGCCACATGCTTGTAGCGGGCGCTTCACGCCACTGCCGCCACCGGCATCGGAGTTTTGTCCGCCACCGCTTAATCCCCACCCCCGTTTGTCCTTGTAGTAGGAAAACGTAGCACGACGTACAACACCCCCCAAAAAAATACAAGATACGTGGTGTTTCCATACCGGTTTTGATGTATCTTTCGATATATCAAGTAATAATTTTAAATTAAATTTTTTTTCAAAAATGACATCCTTCTGTACATAAATTATATACATTTCATTTGGAAACTATTTGATTTAAATACCTTCAAATATAAACGTTATCAAGAACTTTATCAAGAACAACTTAACAACTAAAACAAACTAATTTCGCACTTAACACATTCACCCCTTCTAAAATGATTCAATTTCCTTACAAGCAGACTACGGACCATTATTACGGATCGGAAGCGGTAGCTAGCGACAGCGGTATCCGGCGTGGGGTTTACCAATGTCGATTATGCTGGCGAACTAACCATGTTTAGTGCAACGCTGCTCACAGCGATACGATTTGAGATAAGTTTTTGATTGGCGAGAAACTAGCGATTCTAATGGTATCTGTGAAGCTGTCATACATCCCATTCAACAAAAGTTTTCATGCGTTATGAATGGACGCGTCCTACGTTATCCATAGCAGCAGCTATAATGCAATCATGAACGGTGCACTAACCACTCGTATGGATAGCAGAAGGGGTGCTCAAGCGTTTGCGTAAGGGTTGAAATAGACTAGATTATAGATAGGTAGTTGAACAGTGTTACACAATTTTTGGGTCATCGTTAGTACTAAATTATTTTTAAGAATGAAAAAGGATATAAAATGTTTTATATGCCCACTTATTTCAAGTAACATTCAAAAAAGATTTTGTCAAAATCAAGCAAGAATAACAATATTTTCAGCAATAATAACATCCAGAGACAATGAATAAACATTCTGTTTACGTACATTTTGTGCTTCTGGTAAGTACTGTTTATCCCTTGTCGTTGATACACATACTCCTGTTATTTAAATTAACAATGGCAAGCTATATCCTTCCCCCGCATTCTTTGAAGTCTGTGTATGTATACAGAAAGGCGCTTACTTCTCCGTTCCATCTCAAACTGTACACGAAGAGGATTAGGTACTACTACGTCTTTGCCATCAAGATTCAGACCGTAATCTTCCTGTGAATATTTTATGACAAGAGAGATTTCCGTCCATAATTTTAACCCCCCAAGGGTAGGTACTATCTCAATTGACGATTTTATTGCAGTGCTTTTTCCGCTACTTGAGATTCACACACTTTTTTTACATAAATCTTACATTTCCAAAGAAGAAGGATTTGGTATATATTAATTTATTTATTCATCTATAACATTTTTTTAATAATAAAATATTCCCAGAACGACCGTACGGAAACAAACTTTTCTAGAACGCATCCACGCTATTGCGATTCAAATAAAATCAAACAAGATCTCTCGCCCTCAAAAGTTCTTTGCGAACTCAATTACATCGCGAACTCAATGCTGACATTTCACCTCGGAATCGTCTACGATTCGCACAGCTCTAGAGATTGTCGCCCCCTGGCGAGCGAAAGGTCAACTACGAACGTTCGAATACGACTTTGACGGAATAGCGCCAACAACCGAAAAACTGTGTTTTGGCAAACGTCGAGTGAATTATGCGCCTTCACGGTCGGTTTGCGCGGAAAATTGCTGATTCTCGGAGTTTCCAATGAGGGTTTGAATTGGCATTAATTATAATTTTAGACGGGACTTTCTGTGATCACAAGATCTCTTAAGCTTTGACTGAGGGATGTGCTTTCAAACGGGACGCAACTTTTTGTTCAGTGGGTGTTAAGTGGCCTAATTTTTGTGGATTTATATATATATAGTACCGTCAAATCTGAGTCCGGCGCATCCGCCAAAATTGTTTTATGGTGTAGAATTATCTTTCTTGAGATTGTTATGCTTATGAATGAAAGATAATTTATCTTGCTCAAAGGTTTTAAGCATATTTGGAGCATTTTGAAACGAAAACCTTACTGCAAACAATCTTACACTAATTGAGGATTAAAAATGTTCAATTAACAGTAAAGAGCAATGTTCCTAGAAGCAACAGTTCACTAATAATAATCCTGTTTACGAGCTATTCAAGTAGACGACGATGGAACGAACAAGTAAGCGACAACTCTGTGCTTTCGTGATGGTTATGATAAAAATCGGATTGGTTTGCCGGCAGAGGTCGCCCCCGTGGCTTTAATTAAGTTCGCGAGGATGAAAGGATATGGTAATGCCTTTCAACCGATGTTAATTGAAAAGAATGCAAATGACGCGACTGCCGAGAAACGCGCGCCAAAGCGCAACAACCTCAGACCCGTCAGGGGTTGAGTGCACCGAGAACTAAATTACTTAGCGCCACCCACGCCCGCATAGAAACAAAATTACTATGTCTTATCGGCCCATAAAGATAGAAACGACCGACACCGTAATCAAAGTCTAGCAAATAACACCCTGTAATTGGTTCTTTGACGCAGTTAGCGTAAAATTAACCGAGATTTTGAAAGTACCGTCAAATCTGAGTCCGGCGCATCCGCCAGAATTGTTTTATGGTGTAGAATTATCTTTCTTGAGATTGTTATGCTTATGAATGAAATAAAATTTATCTTGCTCAAAGGTTTTAAGCATATTTGGAGCATTTTGTTCATTGTTCTCTTCGTTCTTGAACACCGCTGCACTCGTCTCTCTATCTTTGTTTTTGCTTCGCACCGCAAGCTAGTAATACAAATTTTTCGTCTTCTAACGTTACGTTTTGTATATATGTTCAATAATAACAAAACCAAACGATAAATCAATTAAAATAAGTAATTATAGATGTAGATCAATGAATATATTGACAAAATACACCGAAATATGATTGCCCTGTAATACACGTGTACAATTCTAGGTTACAAATGACACGTTATTATGAAATTATTATCACAGAGCAAGATTATAATCCTCCCTGTTGCTTATTAATAATATATCGGTGGAGTATGTCATAGACTGAGGGGTTTGTCATGCCATGAATATATTAAATTAAAAATAAACTATTGATCGATGAGGATAATAGCACTTTGTCGCGACAACCGCGAATTTATACTGCTATGTATATGTTGATTATATTATGTTATTATATCATTTTATAAAGGGGGTGTAGAATTATAATAGCTTCGCTGCAGTAATTTTAAGGGGTAAAATGTTGTTTGAATTTTTACTCCTGTGTTAAAAGTCAAAATCAGTAAAATATATACGAATTATGAATGATTAAAACTCAAAATAAAAGATATTAATTCCTAAAAATAAAAGTTCTAGTAATTCCCATAGCAATAACAGAATTTACTACAATGAATCATCAGTATCCAACGAACCACAATATGCCGATAGTAAAAAGTGTGATAGCCACCGTAATAAAACTGTACCGGGCGAATACGTTGCGTTCATTTTTCCCATTCCGGGGCAATAAACCTCGAATTTATTTTTGATAGGTCGGCTGCGGTTACGCCACACCATTTTTGTCTGTCTGTGGATATGACAAATCCATGTACATTCGTGGAAACATGTATCTGTTTGTATTTTATATCGGTGATTGCATTTTTGTAGGTGTCATGGATATAGAGCACATAACAGATACAATTAATTTTCTGTTTATTGTTTTATAAGTTGATATTATTTGATAAAATTAGACAAATCCCTAAGGCACACGTTCAGTTTGAACTGTTCAGTTCAACTGAACAGTGTAAATGAACGTGTGTGGTCGTAAAACCGTAAAAACGTAAAACCGTCACTTTGCTTCGTTCGATATAATAACCTCTAGGTTTCTTATTTTAAAATTTCCAAAAACAACCAGAAAATCTACATAAATTTCCGTACAATCCACTGAAAGAACCACGCAAATCGATCAATTACAACCGAAATTATGAAGGATTAAAGTATTCGACCACAATGGTGGAGGCGACGGATCAATTATATTAATTACTATTTCTCATCGTCATATTTTATCTGTAGTACACGGAATCTGTATACTACATCAACATAATATAGTTGGCGTAAAATAATAAGCTAAATAACAAATTGCGCGACAACAAACCACAGAAAAAGATGCGAAATTTCTGCTCTACATACATCTCGCCGTCACGAGTGGTACTTTATCTGCTTTACTTATTTACCATTTTATCCAACATTTTACGACTGAAACGTAGCCTTCCCGTCTTGAAGTGTTCTCGCGCCGTGATAAATAATAAAAACCCCGAGCAAATAAAGTAGAAATCCCCCAGTTATTTGCTCTTTCCTCGCGAATTTTTATTTGCATAAAGAATACTGGTACAGACGTTGATTAATAATTATGCAGACAGAAATAAACTATAAACAAATTGTAACTTATTATACCCACGATGTATTTTGCGAGTTATTACTAAATAACGCAATATTCTTAAATTAATCTTTTTCCCTTCAAGAAATTCTTACTGTTAACATATTTAGTTCAAATTTTACAAGTCTACTTTGTGTAGCGACGATGTATAGAAAGCGCCCTCTATAGGCTTCAGACACGCAACACGTCCATACTTGTCGCCTTGACGCATATAAATGAGCACAATATCTCTACCAGCCAGTAGAGGGCACGCAGTATTGATTTTCTTGGCGCCCTGTTCAAACCAAGTTAATGTGGATATTATACTACATATAGCGGCCAAAAATTCAAAGAATATGCAAAAGTACTGTTTTTAAGCTGTATTTTGATGAAACGATAAAAAGCCACCATTCAGAAGGATCGTGGGAATATCAAACTCGTTCATAAAGCCCTCAACATCGTAACATACGCGTAAAGATCCTTCCATTTTAAAATATACTTTAAAAGGCTTGATACGCTTTGTAAATGAAGACACTGTCACACCTCGTGCGAAAAGATTCCATTCCTGTAACCTAGAACCCAATAACTCGGCTTTTTCTTTTGATAAACCTAAGTCTTTAACCAAATCATTCAGTTCGCACTGGTTAATAAGGTGAGGTGTTCCTAAAACTTCAAATGGTGAATCTTCACGACTTGCCTGATTTGACAGAGTGATTTCAGACACTCTGTCCAATTAGACAAGTTACTTCAAACAGGTGAAATTTCTTCTGTGTCAAAAATCGAAGATAAAAAAGTGGATGGTGCACTTGGGAGAGGATGGTTCTCTCCATGGGGGATAGGTCGCGATGCTGATGGGAAATTTGGATATTTTATTTTATGCTTATCCTTCTTCGAATACACGGAGATGCTTATCGTGCAAAAATAACAATCAACTACATGAATGGGTTCTCTCACCACAACATGGGAACTGCAAACGGTATTTTCTTTTGCTTCCCTTTTATCCACTTTAAAAATCCGAAATGCGTACAAGGAAAAAGTCCGCCTATTTATAATTTAGATAAGTTTGTATGTACTTATTAGTTGTTTCTTTATATGTAATGTTTCGTTTATGCAGTCAGAATTCTCTTTTTGTGACTTTCTGTAACACTTTTATAGCTGATTTTGGGAATTAAAATTATTCTATTCTATACAGGGTGTTTCAAGGAACTAGTTGGCTCAATTTTTTTAACGTGGTACAATGTACGTGGTTTATAGTCTGAAATTCAAAGACGGGGTAGTACTAGAATACTTCTAACGAAATAGTTGCGTCGAACACCCTATATATAAGCTTGAACGTGGAAGACATAATGGAAAACAAGAAGTTATATTTATCGCTTTTCACATCGTTTAAAGTTCGACGTGAATCGGAATATATATCACGACTCTTTTCAGAATTTAGAACTCGCAAACACTGAATATCTTTAAATTGAGATTTCCCCTCTTTCTACACCTGAGAGCACTTGAGAGACAAATATTCACACTGCGCTTCACAGTTCAGCACTTTTACAGATGTTTAAATTCACGATTTCCAACAGAAAATTACTCCGTAGTTTACATAGCGAAAAATACGTACAATACATGCATAACACATAAAATATTTGATATTTAAACTTAGTAATCGTTACTAGCTCTGTGTATATGTCAAAATTTTCGATTTTAGTTATTGGGCATTCTAGAAATATGTGGTTTTAAGGCTTCCCACCTGTCCACATTCGCAATATGGACATTTTAGGATACATTTTAGGTTATCTGCTATCTGTTACTGTTGTTACGAATGTCCGGCAGGGGGCGTTTCGGGTTTGACGTTACTGTGGTAATAGCAGCAAAACACGGGTCGACAAAAATCGATTTTTTGGATCGAAAATTCTTTTTAAGGCCGTTTTTTTTGCTCAAAACTCTTTGCGAAGAGTATTTAGAGGGATCTTATCGTAAGACATGAGAGCGAGCGGCTTTTATAAGGTCGGCAGGAACGGATAAAAAATGTAAATTTTTGACGTTCATCGATACGCTTGTCGGAATTTCTAGACGTCACGTGACATTTTCTCGAGGTTCGCCTTCACCCGAAGAGGTGCAAAAACGTGATTTTTTTTTCAAAATTGACGCATTTAATTTACAAAATATCGCGCAGTCCACGCGGAATTGTGTCCTTTTTTCAATTCGAGCGTCAAAAGTAATATCGAAAAGCCCAATTTTGCAGCTACTCGATCGCAAATGTCGGCGAAAATGGGCGATTCCGCTGAACGCGCCCTACACTTGAAAGTTCGTAATTAGTATAGGTAGATAGATAGACAATAATCTTATGAATTATTATTAATATGGTATGTGTTCGTTAAAAATGTTAATATTTGTGTTATATAAGTAGGCGTATATTTGAATTTGATGTAACCATGCATTGTAACTATTGATAAAAAAAAGAAATATAATACAGTCCACACATATCGATGTACATATCGTTTCGTGCAGTCAGAGTCTATTTGGACTCACCGTCATACATTTGGCCTTATTCGAGCCGGATATAGAAGATTCAACCAGTATTCATTAGAGGCATTGGATTTACCGAATTTTGGAAATCCGCTAATTTGGAGGCCGCGTGAATTTGACGTTGTGAAGACAAGTATCAGCGTCAGCGCAGGTTTAGCAGGTCATTTCATCAGTCATTATTCTTTCTGTCACAGCCGTTTATCTACTCGAGACAATTGAGAAGGTGAGTAGGTACAGCAATTACATTTTCTGCAATTTAAATATTGTGCCGCGATTTAAATATCGTGAGTTTATCATTTAATTCAATTTGTGTAAATATATTGGTTGTCATTACATAATTACATAATTGTTGTTATGCCTAAAAAACCTGGTAGGCAAAGTGCCGCTAGTAAGCAAAATAATGAAAAACATAAAATTGATCAGATTGTCGTCAAATTAAACAAATTTCGTGCATATTTAGATTTATTTGACAAGTCAACGAATGTGTTTAATTTGAAGGCAAGACTGTCACGCGCAGAGAAGTTGCTGGAAGAACTAGAATATTATCTTGATACAAATGACAGTGACTTTGACATTTCAGAGTTCGAAGATCACTATTATGAATGTATCAGTAGAGCTAATGAAATTATTCATGAAGAAGAATCAAAACCGTGTACATCTTCCAATAGCGTCCCTGTCACAACTGTGATTTTACCGCACCAAAATTTACCTTGCTTTGATGGTGATTACTCTAAGTGGAATGAATTTCAAGACAACTTCCAAACTTTGATTGGTAATAACAGCAGTTTAACAAATGTTCAGAAACTAAGTTACCTGAAAGGTTGCTTGAAAGGGTTTGCATTTGATTTAATATCATCTCTACCTAACAGTTCTGAAAACTATGAGATTGCTTTGAATCTTTTAGTGCAAAAATACAATAACAAGAGAAAAATATTGTATAATCATGTATGTTCACTTTTTGATACAAAACAGATTCAAAGAGATAACATTTTTCACCTGAACTTGTTAATCAGCAATTTTCAAGGAAATATCAACTGTTTACTTGCAAATGCTTCCGAGTCAGACTTTTTAAACCTTCTATTGTGTCACTTAATTACATCAAAGTTAGATCAACAAACCATTAAAGAGTGGGAAGGTAAGTTAAATAATTCAAAGGTGACAGACTCAATACCTTCTGCTAAGGAATTGTTATCATTTTTACAAATAAGGTGTAATACTCTAGAGAGCATACATTTACAAGCCACTAGTCAGTCAGGTAATTCTTTTCAATGTAAGAAGAGCCTTTTAAAGTCGAATGTATCAACTAATGCCTTATGTCATTTTTGTAGTAATAATCATCATCTTTATTCTTGTGACAAGTTTCTAAAGCTAACTGTACCGCAGAGAATTTCAGAGGTAAAGAAACTTCATTTATGTTTAAATTGTCTTCACAAAGGGCATGAGTATTTTAAATGTAAGAGTACATTCAAATGTAAAATTTGTAAGAAGCCACATAATACGTTATTGCACATTGTCAAAGAAAGTCAATCATTTCAAAACCAGATCGTAAATGATCAGGATCAACCATGCACATCTACTTTAAATAGTTCTGAATCAAAGTCATCTGATATAGCGCAATCAGCGATACATTGTGGATTATTAAGATCAAGCAATATACATGATTTATTGTCGACAGCTGTCATTAAACTTGTTGATGCTCATGGCAATGCACATTCGTTTAGGGCTTTGTTAGATTCAGGAAGTCAAAGAAATTACATCTCAAATCGTCTTGTCAAATTCCTACATTTGGAACCATTTTCATTGCGTGCAGGTGCAACATGCCTTGCGGAGCAACCAATCGAAATAACTGAAGGTTGTGAAGTTACGATACAATCTAATTATTCATATTTTACTGCAACGATTTCATGTTTAGTAGTTCCTAAGGTGGTCGGCATTATACCTCAAGTGAAGTTGTCGAAGGATAGTTTAAACATTCCTCACAACATAACATTAGCTGATCCCAATTTTCACGTACCAGGCGAAACAGACATCATATTAGGTTCTGCGTTGTTTTGGGAGACATTACTACCAAATAAGCTTAATTTAGGAAGTAAAAAACCTGTTTTGTTTGAGTCTTTGTTGGGATGGATTGTCGCTGGTTTAGTAGAATTAGCTAGTTCTGGAATACTTGGTTACAAATCAAAATCTCTATTCACCATGAATACATTACATGATGATGTAGCAAGATTTTGGGAGGTAGATGAATTCCTAAAACCAGAGAAACATTTAACAGAAGAAGAACAATTTTGTGAGCAACATTTCATTTCAAATATTAGTCAAACTTCTTCAGGTAGATATGTCGTCAAAATACCGGTCAACTCTAAAATCAAGCAATTAGGGCAAACATTTGACATAGCATATAAAAGATTACTTTCACTTGAAAAACGTTTCACACAGAATGAATCATTTAAACAGTCATATATCGCATTTTTAAGAGAATACGAAGTGCTGGGTCATATGTCGGAGTTTGATTATAGCAAAGCTAAAAATGTATTTTTTTTGCCACATCATGGTGTCATTAGGGAGTCGAGCACAACCACCAAACTGCGTGTAGTTTTTGATGCCTCGTGTAAAACATCAACTGGCATTTCTATCAATGACACTCAGTTAGTTGGACCTACAGTACAAAGCAGCATTTTTAAAATCCTTATCAATTTTCGGCTTCATAAATATGTTCTGACAGCAGATGTTAAACAGATGTACCGACAAGTTTTAATTCATGATGATGACCGAAAATATCAATGCATTATGTTCAGAGAAACCTACAATGACAGTCTAAATTCTATAAGCTAAATACAATTACATACGGAACCGCAGCAGCTCCATATTTGGCAACACGTTGTTTAGCTTATTTAGCTGATACCATAAATTCTACAGATCCGAAGTTATCAAAAATAATTAAGTCACGTTTCTATGTAGATGACCTCTTGACAGGTTTTGATACTTTAGAAGAGTTGTATGAAACTAAATGCAAACTCATTACAACATTTGAATCTATTGGATTTCATTTGACAAAGTTTAGATCAAACGATGAATCAGCTAAAAAAGATGAGTCAACTTTGATAGATAATCTTAATGGCAAAGTTTTAGGGATCTCTTGGAATTCCCAAGATGATATCATACACTACAACATTAATATAAAACAAGTAGATGCAATTACTAAACGTAATATACTCAGTGCAACAACTCAATTATTTGATCCGCTAGGACTCATTGCACCTATCATCGTCATACCAAAGTTAATTATTCAGTCGCTATGGCAAACAGGTCTTGGATGGGACGACATAGTGACAGATCACATAAAGGCTCAGTGGGAGAGATTTGAATTAGAACTGCCTCATGTAAGTAAAATGAAAATTAACAGACATGTCGTATTACGTGATTCAGTATCAAACGAATTGCATGTTTTTGCTGACGCTTCATCAGCAGCTTATGGAACATGTGCTTACATAAGGAGTGTTAATTCAAACGGTAATATTCAGGTTAGTTTATTGTCATCAAAATCAAGGGTTGCTCCTATTAAAAAGGCTACAATTCCACGATTGGAATTGTGTGCTGCTGTTCTTGCTTTTCAGTTAGCAGATAAACTCAAACAGGAAATTTCTGTTGATAAAGTTATATGTTGGACAGACTCAACTATTGTGCTAAGTTGGTTACAGAAATCACCAGCAGCCTGGCCAACATACGTAGCTAATCGCATCGCAGAAATTCAACGTTTGACAAAGGTACCTGATTGGCATCACATTGATACAAATGACAACCCAGCTGACATTGTGTCTCGTGGATGTTTTCCATCAGAATTGATAAGTTCTAGGTTATGGTGGTTTGGCCCGTCATTCCTAAGTAGCATGTACAATATTACACACTACACACATTTTACACCAGTTGCAGATATTATTACTGACATATCTATCAGTTTGACAGTAGCTCATAATTCATTAGAGATCTTTGAAAAATTCTCATCACTTTCGAGATTAGTTAATGTCATGTGTTTTTGTAAAAGATTCATTTATAATACAAGACATCCACCAAATAAAATAACTGGACCAATTTGTGCATTAGAATATGATAAAACACTAATGGATTTAATCAAGTTAGCTCAAAGAGACGTCTATGCAAACGAAATTAAGTCATTAAGACATCAAACCTCTGTTGCAACAAATTCAGCAATTTATCAACTTTCGCCATTCCTCCAGGATGACATACTACGTGTAGGAGGAAGAATAAGCAAGGCTAATTTAAACTTAAATCAGACACATCAAATTATATTACCTTCACATCATTCACTGACACGGTTGATTGTTGACTATGAACATAAACGAACATTACATGCTGGTCCACTATCAATGTTAAATTCTTTAAGGCAACGATTTTGGCCAGTAAACGCAAAAGGTATTATAAGAAAGGTATATCATGGCTGTATAAGTTGTTTTAAAGCAAAACCCAAATTATGTCAACCTATGATGGGTAATTTGCCATCTAATCGAGTTACAGTCTCATATCCATTTTACAACACCGGAATTGATTTTGGCGGACCATTTCTCATACGAGAAGACCGTAGACGAAACTATAAGGTAACAAAATGCTATATAGCACTTTTTATTTGTTTAAATACAAAGGCAATACATTTAGAATTAGTTACAGATATGTCAACACCTTGTTTTATAGCCACTCTTAAAAGGTTTGTGAGCAGAAGGGGATTGCCAAGAACAATTATTTCTGACAATGCAACCAATTTTGTAGGAGCATCTAATGAAATTAGAAAACTGTATGATTTTATATTGTCACACAATGACGAAATTGTACGATACTTAGCCGAGCAAGGTATAACTTGGAAGTTCATTCCACCTAGAGCACCAAATTTTGGCGGAATTTGGGAAGCGGGAATTGGTTCGGTAAAAACACACTTAAAAAGGGTATTAGGCAATTCACCTTTAACCTTTGAATCATTTAACACTGTATTGACGCAAATTGAAGCGGTATTAAACTCACGACCCATTTCACCCATGAGTGATTGCTGTAGTGATTTAAATCCACTAACACCTGGTCATTTTCTCATTGGGAGAAACCTAACTGCTGTGCCAGAGGAAGATGTGACGGATGTACCTGCAAATCGTTTATCGCAGTACCAACACAATCAGAAACTGGTACAATCCTTCTGGCAGCGCTGGAGTACGGAATATTTACACACCTTACAGCAACGTCAGAAGTGGATTAAAATGACAAGTTCCCCGCAAATTGGCGAGCTAGCGATCATAAAAGAAGATAATCTTCCACCGAGATTATGGAAGATTGGGCGAATTACAAAAATTCATCCAGGCGCGGACGGAGTGGTACGAGTGGTGACATTGAGAGTGCAGACGGGTGAGATCGTACGCAGCGCAAATAAGATTGCAATTTTGCCATTGAAAGCGTTCGACACTGTTGCCAGGCCATAGCTCTGCCAATGGAGGCGGAATGTTCGTTAAAAATGTTAATATTTGTGTTATATAAGTAGGCGTATATTTGAATTTGATGTAACCATGCATTGTAACTATTGATAAAAAAAAGAAATATAATACAGTCCACACATATCGATGTACATATCGTTTCGTGCAGTCAGAGTCTATTTGGACTCACCGTCATACAGTATGTAATGACCGCATCAAATTTTAATATCTTCCTAATACAATTATATGGGTCACGCTGTAATAAGTGTGTATTGTTAATAATGCTTTGAGTGTGTAATGTATGTCCGCGGATTTAAAATGATATGAATACAACCAACACAAAATATTAATCTGTCCTTTTGTCATGGATGTAGAGGACAGAACAGACAATACAATGAAAGTTATTAATTTTCTGTGTATTGTTCTCAACTGTGCGATGTATAATCAAATAAACCGCATATATGGAACAAAATAGAATCATGTGCTTACAATATGGTTGCTAATGAAATGCCTCAGGTACTTTTATGTTTTAATTCATGAGTTTCTTTTTTAGAGGAAATATTTTAATTCTTACTTTTAATATTATATTTCAACTCTTCTCACAGAAGAGTATACAAAATATGGAAAAAATCTATATTACTAAAGAAAAAACATCTTTGCTGAACCTTTTAATAAAAAAAAACATCTGACTGACATCGATTAACATAAATTTCACACCTGCAACGTAATAGGGACGTCCAAAAGGTCATAGGTGATATATTTATGCCACGAATCTTTGATATATTACACCACCTTATAATTGATTCAAACCTGCTCTACAATGCAAACCTGTTACGTAAAAGATATCCCTTGTGAAAATGTGATAAATTTATGGCAGTATTATAAGATGTATAAAATTGAAAATATTCATTATTGAAGAGTGATGTTGTCAGAATTTTAGTTATCATAACGTTATGGATATTTTTACATATCTTTACAGGTCTGTTGTACACAGAGAGAACAATGTATCTATACAAATAATATTTTATTCTAATAAAAATTTCAATGTTTTTCTTTCAACGGTTAGTTATTCTTACGATTTAAGAATTTAGTATGTTTATCTTAAGTATATTTTTCTCTGACGAAGAAAATGTTATTCTTCTACAAGGCGTTCGTTTTACAACAATAATATTTTGTTGTGTGAAAAGTATACATTCTTCAACGAACAAACAGTTTCTTGACCCAAAAGGATAAGTACGTATCGCTTAAAACTGACGTAATTCCTTTCAAACAGTTCCTTCATACTTAAAACAAGTAAACGTAAATTTGTATTTTACTTGAACCAACCAAATGATCTTTCTGCGGCTATATAAACAAGTGACTTTCCCTCTGTGTACCAATAACTAACAATAACAAACGGAGCTAAATCTTCAATCATTCAAGTGCAACACGCTAAGCTACTCAGAACCACATCCAGCTAATATAGTTCCTAACAGGGAATAATTAGAATTAACATTCCTAATCTGGAAACCGTGTTAATAGGTGACAGCACGCAACAACCTGTAGACGAGAAATGTAAGCACGGGTACCAGATTTGTAAACACGGGCAAAACAACCCTCAGAAGTTGAGTAGTTTTGTATACAAACGTTGACTGGTATGTGCTTTGCTTGGAAATCAATGTTTTCGATATATCTAATAGATCTACTAATGTAATATTGACGAAAACAAATATGCACTTTATATATACATACAGTGTCGGCCAGTTTCAGACGCCGTATAGCCCATAAGAGAGAGCAAGAAACCAATATAAAGGCGGTCACTGCATGCCCCCACCAAGCGACATGAACCAACCACGAGGCCGTGCTAGCGCGGTGCCTGCATTGGTGGGGATGTGTTTCAAACGTTCTCTCTCGCACTCGCACAAAACTGATGCGGCGGCTGGAATTGACCGACACTGTATACAATACAAGACCAGAGAGAACAAATACTAAAGTAATATATGACGTGTGAAATTTGATTGTTAACGATTATAATAATAATAAAAAAACATAGAATATTTTGGGAGGTGTTATAAATATGTTATAAAAGTGGGCACCTGGGTATTTGGAACGCCACTTCGTCAAGGCTATCGGACGGCGTCAGCGGTGGTCTTTCGAAGAGACGACTTGGTGCCAGCGTCAGCGCGGCGTTGGTGTGCCTGTTGTACTTGTTTCCGGCAGCTGCTCGTTTCTGGTGCTCCCGTTTCTTCTTGTTCTCTTCCGCTCGTCGGAGATTGTGCAGACGGAAGAAGAACATAGACATTCTGCGCAAGTACGGATCATTTAGAACAACGCCGTTGACGGATGTGTGTTAGTTCAGACACCAAAGCAAGCAAATGTGACAGCAAGCTGAGAGCTAACGTGAGAGCAAGCAAATGTGAGCGCAAGCAAGCCAGCAAAAGCTATCAGCTTTGATGATGGAGTTGTTATAGGGTGGCGCGAGCATGCTGATGGCCGAGCCGTGCTCGTGGGTGAGCATAACTTGACCAGTGTGTCAACACCCTTTAGGAAAGGAATTTATCAGAGAGACAGAGTCAGCGTATAATTATTTACAATGACTATATATACTATAGAAATATTAACGTTAAAGCCAAAAATGGTCCATATTTTCTCAGATTATATACACCTCAACCGCGGGATTGAAACGTCTATAAAAGCACCCTAAAAATGAATAACGTACACATCTGTTTACACATACTTTTTAACTTAATTTTTATTGCATCACCTGATCTTAGAATTTTATTAATGAATCATGTGAATTACATTTCACATGATTCAGTGTGTGAAATACATTTCTGTCTAAATTTCTTGGAAATAAAACTATCTTTAGTTTTTTTATTGTTTGTTATTGTAATAAAAAAATAGGTAATAGTTTTTATTAGATATGTTTCACCCATTTGCAATTTTTACTTGTATAAAAGATATCTAACCAATAGTCAACTATTAACTATTATGAAAAGGTGACTATTCAGAACGATATTTGTATATCTCTTTTTTTCTTCAACAAAATATCAATCTCCATACAAATCTTCTTGATTTTGCAATACGATATCTATCTGGCACCATACAGATCTCCGTAGAATTGAGAGTATCAAAGCTGCCTACCTGTACAGGCAAGATGGATGATGTTGAGCTATATTTAGAACCACGAAAACCGATTTTATTGAAACGCAGAAGGTGTAAAGTATACTGAAAGGACATTATGCCCAGATTTATGCACTGCTAAACACGAACTAGCAGTGTTTAGTGAATTTACAGCTGCTAACATCAACATGACGGCATTTCCCGTTACAAAGATAGCTCTTAGGTGTTTATATATTTGTGTGACGATAATATGAATGTTACAACTCACTTACCATGACATATCTCATCAATGGCACTTCGAATTTTCGTGTATAGCTTTGTAATCATATTAAAATAGCCAAAAACAATTTAAAAAATAATTTAGTACATTTTTAGGGTTGTTATGTGATACATATGTATGAAATATGAATTTTAATAAATGGGAAAGCCCTCTTTCAAATTCTATACCGAATTTATTAAAATCCAGACACGTTATATTGTGGAAAACCCTACATACAAAAGTCACGTCTAAAATTCTCTCTATTATAAATCCTGTAACATATTAAATTTTTATGAAGAGGTGTATAGTATCGCTGTATTAAATTTCGGTTCATTCTTTGCTACCAGAATATTCGTATGTCTGGGCTTAAAGCCAAAATTTGTAAAGCATTTTCAGACTGTTCTGTATTTTAGAAGTTTTAGTTTTATTACTTAAATTAAAATCAAATCCTCAACATAATTTAATAATTGCTCATGAAGATCAAATCGGCTTACACTGTCAAATGGTAGCATTAATCTTAATAACTTTCTTAATTTTCGACAAACTTCGAATTGAATAAATCAACTTACGATGCCGAATTTGGGGCATAATAATCCATTTTTCTGCTAGACTTAAGTTTCAATTATATCCACGAAAAGTAATCAAATTTCTGGAATTAATTTATGATATTCGTATTTCAATCTTGCAGATTATTATAAGGAGGAAACGTCTTAATTCATTTAACTTTGCGTATAAATAGTATAACAGATAATATTAACAGTCTATCAATTAAAAAAATCAGAGATGTATTTTTAGTTGGTAGTCATACAATTCTAAATAAAAAAATAATTCCTCATGATAACTGCTAAGATATAATGACATAGACATGAATAGTTAATAGCTTTTTTGTTCTAAATGGATTTCCCTGATGGAATACAATATCACAAGAATATCACTTCAAAAAGCACTTTCAATCCATTTAAAACAAAATAATCAGTAAGCATATGATGTACTTAAACAGTATTGTCCTTAACTTTGACCTGATAACGGCTATCGAAAACCGATTTTCCCTAAAATTTGTCCTCTCAAATCTATTATAGCCTGTTCATGCAAATATTCAAATCAAATCACGTCAACTCTTGTCTCTCTATGGTCCCATAAGTAATGATTATTCATGCCATTTTGCGATTGAATCTGGACGGTCAGTCAATATTACGTCACATTAGAAATGACTGCGCATTGAAAATTAAGCTTATGCAAAGTGCTGTGGTTGTGTCACTTTGACATTACAGAGAGAGAGGGGGAAAAATTGAATTAAACTAATTTGCTTCAAGTCAGTTTGCGTCAAAGTTAAGGAAAGAAAACTGTGTCTTTTAACTTTCCGACTATAGGTAGGGTACAGAGTGGCTCTGGGCTCACAAAATTGCAAAATAATTGCAAAAGTGTTCATTTTGTTGTTGTTCATTTTGTGTTCTAAAAATAAAACAAAACTACTAAAGGAATCCATTATGAAGTAACATCGAGAAATGTATACATAAAATACTGTTAGTTCTTGCAATTCGTATAATTTAAAATAGATTTTAGTCTTTGAGTGACTAATTACAAATTGCCGAGCTTCTCTCTTTGCTTAAATTAAAACCACCTCAGTTATAATCTGAAGTTATTAAACGGAGTATTATTTTTTCTTTCTCTAAACCAGTGACTTGGTGGAGAGTAATCTTGTTTAATTCGCTCTAATTAATTTGATAATTAAACCGTCGGACTTAATCGTATCTCTCTCTCTCTCTCTATTATAATAAGAAGTAATAAGAAGTCTTTTTCGCATTTCATTAAATGAATCCATAAATCATACTGAACTTTTTATTCAAGCATTACCATAAAATTATGCGATCACTTCTCGACCTTCCACTCTTAAAATATACTATTATAGTACATTTCAGCGGCGAGGAGAGTGACTCACCAATCGGCGAGTCACATTCTCTTCTCCTGTAATATACTATTATAGCATAAATTTATATTTTTTTTTAATTATAAATTTTGTATATAATATAACTAATCCGTGTCGTTCTTAGAAGGTTTTATTGTGCTATAAACTGTCTCTTTCACCCTGAAGCTGCACGAAAACCAATATAATATCGAAGGGTGCGTCTTTTATTATTTTATTGTTGAGTTCGTCTTTTCAGTGATTTTCTCTAGAGTGGTATAGCAGCTGCATCTTATATTTCATTTCTCACTGGCGGAACGACCAACTGAGCCATAGCGACAGATGTATTTGATTGCGGAGCAAAGTAAAAAAGAAAGTAGCCGTGAAAACTGTGAAATGTCTGTCTGGATCGCGAGGGGTTGCCTAAAAGTACGGGGTAGGTAAAAGCTTTCATCGAAAGGCGTGTCAAGGGTGATATTTGCGACAATTTGGTGACTTGTTCTGTATAAACGTCTTGAATCAAAAGTGGTGTAATCCCTATCCATCTTTCCGACTAAACTGTTGACGCAAGGGTCTAAATTCTATCAAAAGCCAGAAAATAACTACTTCTGAACATAATTTAGGTGTTTCTGACTTTTTTTTTTCACACGGTATTATGTGTGGCATTGTTGTAAATATTGATATCGAACAGGATATTGAATTTCTAAAGTTAGATGTGGTTTTTTTCTGCTATATCAGACTTTTTCAATTCACAATCGACCTGACAAACCGCCATTCTTATTATTCTCGTCCCCTACCGGAAATTTAAAGAAGTATTTACAATTCGTTAAACTCCAGGAACACCGACATTTTGTTTGTACAAGACATTTTTACGGACTTATAATTTTAAAGATAACGACAGAAAAGCATTATTTTTTTAATGAAATTTGTGACAGATTCTACAAAAGAAAGCAAAAAGCTGATACCCAACAAAAAAAAAAACTTGAAAATAATATAATGCAATATTAAAGGGCATACACATTTACAAGAATTTCACAATAGATATAAACGTTAATGATAATTGTTTTAATTAACATTGTTAGGGCTTCTGAACATGTATTTATTTTTTTTCTGCGGTATCAGTTTGTGTAATCAATTTTGATAAACTATGATTAGGAAGTACTCGTTGTATAATTAGTTTGTTTGAATTGACTCCAGTTCTCGTGATAAACGATGCAATCAAAAGTATACTAAAAGTTAAATTATCTTAATTTAAACCTCAATAAAAATATATTTTTGCTTTTCGTGTGGCTAGCAAATTTTTATTTATCAAAACCAATCTTTGAACTAACTTTTTGATATATAACATGTTACTCTACAACTTGCTGCTGCGGTTTTATTGGGTCAGCAAAGTAGATACACTAAATATCCCTGCTTTCTTTGTCTGTGGGACAATCGTGCAAAAAATGAGCATTGGAATAGGAAAACTGGCCGTTGAGAATAAATATGACCGTAGGAACAGCTAACATCGTTCATGAATCATTGATAAGTCGAGAACAAATAATTCTTCCACCTCTACATATTAAATTTGGGCTTATTGAACAGTTTGTGAAAGCTTTATATAAGTATGATGTTTGTTCCAAATATATTTGTTCATTTCCTTCATTTTCCATCATTTCCTGGCCTCAATACAGGAAAATTAGAAGCCGGTATCTTTGATGGACCACAAATTACATGACTTAGGTTGAACTGGAAGCATGGACAAGCATTGTATCAGTTATCAAATTTTTTTCGGAAATCACCAAGCTGAACAATATTAATAATACAAATCGTTGACAAAATGCATCCAAATTTTGAAAAACTAATATGAGTACCAAGTTACATTATTTTTAAAGTCATTTAGTTAAATTTTCCGACAATTTGAGTGATTACAATGAAGAACAAAAGCAACGGTTTCAGCAATTTATCAAGATAACGGAGGAAAGACATGAAGCCGATGGTATTGCCATATAATAGCAGACTATTGCTGGACCTTAGAAAGGGACTGTCCTGGACAAAAATACAATAGAAAATCACACACAAAACGTTTTCTTAATTTAAATTTGTGGTTTTTTAATTCTTTTATTGTTAATTTCAGAATTGTGTAATACGCCTCATGCTTTCGAATGGTAAAACTAGACTTTTGTTAATGTTATTTAAGATATGAATGGATTGCCTTTATCTCAAAAAGTGGAGTCAATTTAACAAATATTTTGTTATTTTCATATTTAGCAGACCAGAATTACCTAAAATTGACTAATACCTCACGCTGCAAAATCAATGTTCCCCTGTGTTATTGATTCTACATTATAAGACTATTTTGACTTCATGTATGCAATATTTCACTTGGTTGCATTACATGAAGTAATCTGGAATTTTAGACAACAGTGCATCTGCATTTATTTATGTCAAATATACAAATTACGATAATTTTGTAGTCCCTACCATCAACATATAAAATCTTAAATGCATGCGAAGCCCAGCAACATCAGAGCGCTAGCAGCTGACAGGTGAAGAAATCCAGGCTACTTACACATTATACGCTAGAGGTCGCACATCTAGCGACAATCAGGCAACATCAAAACAACTAGAATCGCTGTTGTACATCAATACCTTACGGACCAATTCGCCTCTTAGCGACAAAACTCGAAAACAGCGACCAAAATCCAGTTAAAATCCTTCGTTAATCCTTCCTCCACAGTTATTATCCATTAAAAACTCCCACTAGATGGCGTGGTATGCCGCCGGATATCATAGACAAACGCTACAAATGTTAAGGCGAGATGTTGTTGAGAATATTGTAGAGGTACGAGGTACGTAGACGTACGAAATAGGTAGACGTACGAAATAAGTACAGCGCCCTCTGTCTTGGATTTAGTTCGAGTTCCTGAAGTCTGGAAGTTAAAGTGTTAGAATGAAAAAGTACGCAATGCGATTTGGAGTTAAGTAACAGATTTGAACGAGACCTGTCGGGCAAATACATCAACGAGCAATGGATGATCAACACATCGAATGAAAATGCGGATACGAATGGACATAATAGAGAATAAAGAAGAGACATGCCAGTAAATCAAAAGGAAAAAGATGCCAAATTTGATGCAGATGCTATTATCAATTCAATACATAAAAGTATCAATTCTGAACATCCCTATGAGCTACTTACACAAAATTTAGTACCTACAAACCGCAAAGATCAATATTATAAAGTATGCAGAAGCAAGCACGGTCCGTCTGGTTGTCAATTGAGTGCACTTGTACCGAAAATCGATAGTTTGAGTGCAAAGCGACCGCGACCGCATGGCCTGATGCATCCGTATTCAGCACCATCTTACGTCTCCCGCTATTAAGACGTAAATTCTATTACGGAAGATACAGCGGAAAATAAAACAGTAATTTCACCGGGGCTTGATGTCATTAACCTCGCTGAGATAGCTAAGATCGTCCCAAATCCAATAAGACC
This sequence comes from Aphodius granarius, assembly GCA_963971325.1. Taxonomy (NCBI): domain Eukaryota; kingdom Metazoa; phylum Arthropoda; class Insecta; order Coleoptera; family Scarabaeidae; genus Aphodius; species Aphodius granarius. The sequence continues at coordinate 43,912,725 of OZ020221.1, read as the reverse complement.
GCGCTGGCCCGGCGCCATCTATCGACGAACGCAAACAACGGGGTTCCCGTGGACACCCTTAATACGTACAAGATATTAAAGCGCATAAGATATTAAGGAGCATAAGATATTAAGGAGCATAAGATACTCATAGCCCATAAGATAAGACATATAAATTATTAAGGCAGATAAGATATTAACTCGATCAATTCAAATTTAACTGTTCCATGAAAAGTGTGTATTATGCAAACTATTAATGAGGATTATTACTGTTTAGAGGTTATAAAATACCGCGAACGCGAGTCATAATTCGATAGAAAAGTTTGTAAAGTTCGCTAACTATGGACTAATTGCGTTTGGTGCAACTGGGAGAGCATCCACGCGGAAAATATTCAATTTCTGAGGTTACTCCGAGAAATGAAACATTGAAAAGACAACTTCTATTCTCTAAGACGACCCTTAAATTTTAAAATATGCTTTAAAAGGAACACCTCGTGCGAAAAGATTCCATTCCTACAGCCTAGAACCCAATAATTCGGCTTTTTCTTTTGATAAACCTAAGTCTTTAACCAAATCATTCAGTTCGCACTGGTTTATGAGGTGATGTGTGCCTAAAACTTCAAATGGTGAATCTTTACGACTTGCCTGATTTGACACGTTGATTTCAGACACTCTGTAAAATCAGGCATGTTTCAAACAGACGAAATTTCTTCGAACAACAACTTTTTTTTACCTAAATCTGTTGCCCTTCTAAACAAGAATTATGAGCATATTTAACACATGGTGGAACATATTTAACACATTGTGGAACATGTTTAACACATGGTAGAGGCACTACAATATGTTCAAATTTAACAGAATTTAATAACCGTGTAATTACTTTGTCTTATGTTCAGGATACGAGATCGAGGGTAATAACTTTTCGTTAAACCAACGCTATATATCGTGTATAACCGCAAATCTCTCACTTCCGCCAAAGCGCATTACGATAATACGAAAATACGGTAGTAATCAATCCACCCCTTATCGAGAACGGCAAACAAATTGATTCAGTACCAACCCAAGCGGCATAAATTACCAATTACGCCAATACTTCGTATACCTGAGCACAGGGAATGCCTACAAAATCTACATACTTATTACGTACAGTTCGTTTCGATATTTGAGTAGTTACTGTAAGGGTCCTTTCACACAATGCGGATTTGTTTGCACGAAAAAAAACCGTACGGTTTTTCTATCATCCGGATTCCAGTCACACAAGGTGTGGTTAAACCTCTTGCCTTTAATTTTTATAATACATTGCATTGCGATGCATACAATGAATAAAAATGATCCTATATCATATATATTTATATATATATGATATAGGCATATATGACTTGTTATTGCGTTTACCGGCCGGAAATTATGTGAAAGGGTACTATGAATAGTTATGGGGCGACAACTGCTTGAAACTGTTGCCCAAACAAACTAAAGTTGTCGAGTAATTGGTAATTTGAAAGCTGTCACCTGCGAAATGGGCGGAATCAAGCGGAATATAGAATCTATACTTGGATTGTTGACGGCGAAATGATTGGAAGTCGTGCACTGGACTATATTAGCCGGAAGTGATGTCAATTACATTTCATGTTCGATCCGACAGGGAAGATTAATCTTTCAGCTTTGCAAAGTCGTGAAAGGGAAATGTTACAAATTTTAAGCTTTAATTTGATGGATGTTGAGCAGTTCTTTTAGCAAACTAAAGACAATTTTTACAAAGAAGTTGATGGATATCAGCGGAAATAAGCGCTTTGAGGTCCTCTTAATCCATAGCAATGATTGTTTGAATATGTATGTATATCTTTGAACACCATATAAAAAAAAATTATTATTTACCATTAATAATTGAAAAATTACATTTTTCTACTTTGCATTCACAATGCACACATTGTAACACTGTTTTCGGTGTTACAATTAGCAAATTGTAACACCGTTTTTAGTAACTTTTTTCTAAGATTGGTGACATTGATATCAAATGCATGTCAAACGAAAATACACATAACCACAAAAGTAAGCACAAACTGATTTTTTAGAATCGCACAAACTGCGAAGAAATGTATATTTTTATACATATTTAAACATGCCTGTTGCATCCTAGGTTTCGTACTACTAGTATATGATGGTATATAATAATTATCAATAATTACTTTGTCACAGATATTTGAATTTAAGTGACAGATGACAGTGTTACCAACTGTTGCACCCATAAATACTCTAGATTGGAATTTTACCTAATATACTTCTAAATTTTTATAAAATTAATGACGCAAAGTAGAAAAAATAGTATATTACACTCGTTTTATAAGACATATTGGCGCATTCGTTCATTTGACAATCAAACAACTCATGCGCCAATTTGACGTCTTACAAAACTTGTATAATAATATACTATTTTCTTAAATATGTGGTTGTGATTTCATAAATTTTATGTCCGTATCACATTTCCAAGTAGTAATTTTGACCAAACTGATACCTGCTCATTCGCCAGTGACTTAAAATATGTATACTAATTTACAGGTCATTAGGATGAGCAGAAAAAAACAAGAATATTAACCAGAAAACTTCTGCTAATTACTAATATAAACTCGTGATCATGTTAGCGGTGCTCGAAGACGTTGGAATGCCACATTTACGAATATTAAAGTGCATATGTTGTGATATGCAGGTAGATATGCGAGTGAACTAGCGAGGTAGTTTTTTTGTTGTTTTTCTGGTGGGACGGGTCGGTCGATGTATTGAGTTTTGCTTTTCTAATGCGATACACAAAATATAGCGAAGGATAAATTCCATAATGTATAAAGTCTAGTTCAATATTTCACTCAAGTTTGATAATTTTTTGATTCATAAATTAGTAAAATTAAACCAAAACTAATTTTTTCTTAAGGAAGAGTTCTTGTTCTTACCAACGGGATATCAACAGCAATTTTCGTATAAATCAAGACGTTAAGAAGGGGAAATTAACGGCACAAATTAGTTGTAGCTTGGTGGAGCGGTTTACTGCGTGTGCAGAGGTTTCAGCAACAGTTTGGCAGATGCCAGGGGAAAATTAAATTTTCATGGAAAACCGCGAGGGAACGCGTGAGTTTTACAATTCACGCAAATCCCCGGACGCTAACAGAATTTTAGACGTGGGATAGCATCCTGAATATTAAGCAGTTTTCCTTACTTCACACAACACGTTGTTAACTATATATATATATACCATATTATTACAATATACAAACATCACATGTGCAGATTCTTAAATTTAAATCCTTTTTTGAACGTTTGATGATTATTTTTAACAGATTGTATGCAGATTAATGAAGGTTATCAAATATCTACCTATACTAATTACGACCTTTCAAGTGTAGGGCGCGTTCAGCGGAATCGCCCATTTTCGCCGTCATTTGCGATTGAGTAGCTGCAAAATTGGGCTTTTCGATATTACTTTTGACGCTCGAATTGAAAAAAGGACACAATTCCGCGTGGACTGCGCGATATTTTGTAAATTAAATGCGTCAATTTTGAAAAAAAATCACGCTTTTGCACCTCTTCGGGTGAAGGCGAACCTCGAGAAAATGTCACGTGACGTCTAGAAATTCCGACAAGCGGATCGATGAACGTCAAAAATTTACATTTTTTATCCGTTCCTGCCGACCTTATAAAAGCCGCTCGCTCTCATGTCTTACGATAAGATCCCTCTAAATACCCTTCGCAAAGAGTTTTGAGCAAAAAACGGCCTTAAAAACAATTTTCGATCCAAAAAATCGATTTTTGTCGACCCGTGTTTTGCTGCTATTACCACAGTAACGTCAAACCCGAAACGCCCCCTGCCGGACATTCATAACAACAGTAACTGATAGCAGATAACCTAAAATATATCCTAAAATGTCCATATTGCGAATGTGGACAGGTGGGAAGCCTTAACCACATATTTCTAGAATGCCCAATAACTAAAATCGAAAATTTTGACATATACACAGAGCTATCTATAAACTAAATGACAATGGAATAAACTACACTATTATCAATTAACTAAAAAATATAAGATACCAAGCATGGAAATTTGAGTTTCAAATTTTCATGCTAAAGCCTATTTATCATGCCTCCCAAATACACGTTGTAGATATTTCATAAAGCCCATTAATATTCCGTTTGATGTGTCCGGATGGCCCAAATAGATGGCAGATAAGGCACATAACATAGCACAATATCACGTTAGATACTCCGATGTTGCATATGAAATCACAATAGACAATTACAACAGAGTAAAACATGTATTTGGCACAGTTTTCGAAATCAAACAACAATATTAATACCTGCGATGTACACTATTCATTTTATCAATTACACAATTTCAATCATGTGGTTACCATAACTATCGAATGAACTAATTAGTAGGAAGCTTCAGTAAAAAAAAATCCATACAAAAATCATTATTATCACAACAATATAAAGACTGAATTCTTACATACTTGCATCAGCCATTTAGATCACGAAAACGATTAAGAGTTAGACGCAAATAACAAAATATTATTTTGAAAATAGTTTGACAAGCCTGTTATGTGAGCATAGGCGCTCAATCAAACGATCGAAAGTAGACAGCCTCGGTACTAAGCAAATGACAAGCTGACCGTTCCGCATGCTCTTTCTGTTGGCAGTCCTATCAATCTATATACTTCATAATAACGATACTTTTTCATCTTGATTTTACTATTTTGTAATTTGGAACCAGTTGAGTGAAAACATTAATAATGCTTACACAATTACTGCAAGTACAAAGAACAAACCCCAAATTCATTATTTTTCTTTGTCTATTCCTGTAATCTTGGGTGGGAATAGTTAATTACTCACACGAGCAATTAAGACTGAGTCAAACATTTTTATGGTGCGTACGTTTAGTGGTATAGTAGTAAACTTACAATAATAAACCTCTAAGTCGTGCTTTGAGAACAGAGAACCCTTTTATTATAAACACTTTAGCGTGCCGTGAAGATTACCAACTTTACAACCTGACATCTTAATTTAAAAGCACCTAAACGCTCAGGCCATGGCATTTCAAGAAATACATCGTATTCAGTGGGTTCAAAAGTAAATTTAACACATGTATATCGGTCTTTTGTTGCAGTTAATCTCACAAAGAAAGAGTGTAGAGTTATATTATTGTAATTCTATGATCACCAGCCCAAAATTCTATATTTTTGAACACTTAAACCAGCAAGAAAGAGACGCAAATCTAGCGCAGATAATATGATAAATTGTCCATAGTTTCTAATGCACTTTAAGAGAAATGACGATGAATCACACCTTAACGTTCCTGAATCGCGATCCAGAATTTATCTGGAGCATAAATTCCGCGGAATTAATTTGGGAATAGTTCCGGACTATAAAGTTTATAGGAAAATCCTATAACGTTTATGGGAAAATCATTTTTCTTTGTGAGTCCGCGGAACTGGGTGTGTATGATAGATTAAAATTTCTCGCCACTCCAATAGACGCGAAGCACTAAAAATTTTTATGCACTCCACCAGATAGCTTAATTTCTATTAGAGATGAGTTATTATCAGGGCAAGATAATCTATATCAGTTCATTCTTGAGATGTGTGTAAAATTCAAGAATCTTGGGTCAAGAAACTGTTTTTTCGTTGAAACATATATATTTTTTGGCCAAACAAAATATTTTTGTTGTTGTAAGACGAAAGTTTATTTTTTTATTGAAGAATAACTTTTTCTTCGTCAGAGAAAGAATATAGAACAGAGACAATACAAACATAAACATACTAAATGCTTAAATTGTAAGAATAAATCTTCTTCATGCTACACAATATACGCAAGAATAATTTTTCTTGATATCCAAGAATAGAGTTCTCTCTGTGCACGCATCTCCGAAATGCATTAGCGAAAACACCGTACTAAAGATGACCTACTTTTCTCATAAATTGAAATAATAAAGTGCCATGTTTTTGTGACTTATATCAAGAGGTAGACATCTACCTTAATTGAGAAAAATTATGTACAAAGTTGATTTATTAGTTACAGGTCATTGAATAGCGGCAGAACTTTCGCTTGAGTTGTTTTCTTTATAAAGTTTAACCAAACTTGAGCTGGGAGTTTGTTAATTATTAAAATGCCTTTGCTTTTCGCGCGTGAACAATTTGGGGACGTAGTTCAGTCATTTGGTGCTCAAAAAAAGAATTTACTTTGCCGCTCGCGCCGCCAGGTTGGAAACTAATGCTTACAAACAGTTTTTTGGGAATATCTCCTTTCCAACTCATTTTACGATAAAAATAGTTATATAATAAATTAAACTAGAGAAAATTTGCTATAATTTATGCAACAACCTGTTTCTGGTAAAAAGAACAGTTTTAGCGAACGAGTGCCATTTTTATCCGATACTGGTATCAAAATTGTTGAAAGTACAATTTGAGCTCAAGTTTATAACCAAACTATGTTTACTTTAACCTGATATTAGTACAGGATTTTACCTTATAATATGCAGAAAGAACCATCAAAATCCATTAAAAATTACAAGAGTTATCGGACATAAAAAAGTGATTGAATTTTGGCGGAGGCGCCGGATATATGTCTTTAAAAATAGTTATATAATAAATTAAACTAGAGAAAATTTCCTATAATTTATGTAACAACCTGTTTCTGGTAAAAAAAAAAGTTTTAGCGAACGAGTGCCATTTTTATCCGATACTGGTATCAAAATGGTTGAAAGTACAATTTGAGCTCAAGTTTATAACCAAACTATGTTTACTTTAACCTGATATTAGTACAGGATTTTACCTTATAATATGCAGAAAGAACCATCAAAATCTATTAAAAATTACAGAGTTAACGGACATATAAAAAAGTAGATAAATTTTGGCGGAGGCGCCGGATATATGTCTTTAAAAATATACATTTACGAGACGCTTATTGCCGTCCAACTAGGCTAACAAACGGCTTCAAGTCAAATAAATTGAGTGCCAATAACGTGAAACGGTATCATTTTCTTAACAAGGGTCGTATTCCCCCCGATCTACCCCATCTACCATTCTCCATAACATATAAGTGCATCACAATTCAGAATTTTTCCCGTCGAGTCCCTCTCATGGTAACTACGGCAGCGCCACGACGGCAGCACTTGAAATTACTCACCCCATCTCACCTCTCGGTTGTACCGCTTCATTTCGTTCCATACTCGCGTTTGTCTCACAATACAGCGCCCAGCGTCTGTCTCGCTTAACATTGTTTACGTATCTCTGATGCCAGTATAAAAAGCGTGCTTTATCCCAGCTGCAGGGTGGGTTGGAAAAACGAGGACTTCCTTATTAGCGAAGTCGGCGGAAAAGTGTCCGAGACGAAAGAAAGAAACTGGAGTGTCGACGGTAGTTTTGTTCCGATTTTACAATGAACTGGATGAATTGAATTAAGGTATGCTTTCTGAGCAGTGATAAGTAATTTCCAGTTCGCAAATTTACTAAGCTAGGACACACGAACGTTACGAATTATTATTGGATTAAAGTTTGACGAACTTCAGTGTTTTCTCGCATGTGTATGCATAATGCAGGTCGTTTCTGCTCGAAAACTGTGCCGGAAATTTGTCGTTAAAATACGCCAGAACTCGTACTAAGTGAAGCTGACGCGACGTACCTATTCGGGTGTGCATGCTTAATCAAGTTATTTTAGCATGGATGGTTTGAGTTTTATGTCAAAGCTGGTTATTTGACGACAAAGTAGAGTCTATATGGTCTACTATAAACCACATATCTGACAAATTTTATTATTTACTACACTTTTCGTTTTAGAAATGGTATACTTTCCAAATTACTATTATCTAGAACTACTATGAACTAGAACTGCGTACAAAAACTGCAAAATAGCAAGATTAAAGAAAATTTCGGAAGAAAATGTCCGAAGGTGATTTAAAGTAAAAGGGAGAAAAGACCGAGAAGGATATCATAAGAAAAAAGAACTGGGACTGATAAAAAGTATAAAGAAGTGGGATGAATGACATACACTCAACACAAACAAGTATTTGTTGGAATGCAGTCTCCAAGAAAGAAAAGCAAACACAAAAAAAACCATTTCATCTTTATGTTTGTATTTATAAGCATCCTCTAACAATAACGTTAACCAGGTTTCCTGGAGCGTGCAGTTCGTCGTTATTAAATCTCTTTAATGTCTTGTAGGTAACCATATTCATACTGACCCAGTTGATAAACTAAATAATATGTATCCTTCAGGGAAATAGGATACAACTGTATCCATACCGCAAAGGGCAAATTCAATCCCTACCATACAAGCTACCTTAAGCGTTGGATTTCGACTGTAATCGCTGCGTGCAGATAGCAGTATTATATAACACAATTGTCCTCGAGAGTGAATCAAAGGAAACTTTCTATCCATACCGCTTTTTAGATAGGATATTTCATGTTCAACAAAAGGTTTTTATTTCCCGTTTCAGTGCTAGTTTCGACGTTAAATTAAATTATATTAAGAATTTCTGCAGGTAATTACTAATGATGAAAAACACAGTTATGACTATGATTACAATATTGTTTAAGTAACCGTAATGTAACTGACGTTTATTAAAAGCATTCCTATGTTTCCGTTCAACGAAAATGCCAATCCCAACGAACCGTTTTATGTAATAAACAGTTTATGCAATTGCATCGTGCCTATATGTCAGTTCATTACGTAAAATTGACATGTTTATAAGCGCGGTAAACGCATAAAGTGGCTAATTTCCCTTGCGAGATAGATTACAATTCCTCTAATGCTAGAGGGACATTAAATGGTGGGCTATTTACAAATTCCCAATGGGAAAATTGAAATGACGCAGTAACTTTAAATTCATAATATTTACAATGTAGCTGGCTCAAGCTAAGAACAATAATAAACAATGATATCCTAGATGGCACATTGGAAAGATTAAAATATGGGGGTAAAGAGACTACAAGCCAGAATCACTCTGGATGGGAAAATTTCACCACTTCCGGTTGTCGGATTGTCACCAAAATCAACCCAATTCATCCCCTGGTAATTCTAACTACCTATACCAAATTTCAGCCCGATCCGTTGTACCGTTTGTGCGATATAGTGTGCAAACCAAACTGACATACATTTTCCGAAACATTATTTATGGACAAAATCGTTATTTTGTTCCATAAAAAAGTAAATAACCGCAAAATAGGCAGGTTTCTATAACCATGGCTGCCATCATAGATGGTCATTTTCATGGGGGGTAACCAAGTAGCGTAACACACAAAAAAAATGTATTTTGCTAAGAAATTTTATAGCAGGATGGCCGCCTCTAACTTCGTTCCAGTCTATCGATGAAGCGCATAAATTGATCAAGTTAGAGGTCCTGCTTTCCCGTAATACAGTAGAAAGATTACTTCTATAACCGGTTGCTATTGGTCAGTGGAAAGCACAACTCAGTAAAAAACCGTAATTCAGTGAAAAGCAGAACTCAGTGAAAAATAGGACGAAGTAAAACATGCTTTTAAGAGATACAATGTAGTGGATATGTGTAGTTTTATAGCAGTATGACGGTACTAAAGTGTACGATTATTCAAAGGAAATGATATTCATAAAGAGACTTTAAAATAGCCGGACATGTAGTCCTTCTGAGAAAAATGGGAGAATGTAGATGAATGATATACACGATGTATAGTTTATTATTTAGTTCCCATGTTGTGACGATAGCCTTCCAATCATGCAGATGATTGCAATTTTTGCACGATAAGTGTCTCCGGATATTCGAAGAACGATAAGCATAAAATAAAATATCCACATTTTCCATCAACATCGCGACCTGCCCCCCATGGAGAGAACCATCCTCTCCCAAGTGCGCCATCCACTTCATCATCTTCGATTTTTTACACAGAAGAAATTTTACCTGTTTGAAGAAACTTGCCTGATTTGACAGAGTGTGTAAAATCACTCTGTCAAATCAGGCAAGTCGTGAATACTCACCATTTGAAGTTTTAGGAACACCTCACCTTATAAACCAATGCGAACTGAATGGCTTGCTTAAAGACTTAGGTTTATCAAAAGAAAAAGCCGAGTTATTGGATTCTAGATTACAGGAATGGAATCTTTTCGCATGAGGTGTGACAGTGTCTTCATTTACAAAGCGTAAAGCATGTTTTAAAATGGAAGGATCTTTACGTTTATGTCACAATGTTGAGGGTCTTATGAACGAGTTTGATATTCCCCAAGATGGTGGCTTTTTATCGATTCATCAAAATACAGTTTAAAAGCAATACTTTTTCATATTCTTTGAATTTATAACTATAATTTGTTAACTGATTTTGTTACAGTTTTCTCAGTTTTTTTTTAAGTATCGCTGTATCTGTAAATCTAGACCTGTTACAATAAATCCACTTTCAAATTCTAGTTATGTAAGGCAAATATAATCTGGAACAAATACATTTTTCTGATTGTATCAGAAAGTTGGAAATTTGTTCCCTTGTGTTATTAACCACTATGAACCAAATTTGTAAAAAAAAAAATAGCACAGACCTTGCATTGTTTTGCACTGGTGTGAACTACGCACATCTGAGAAGACAAATAAACACAGCAATTCGTATAAACTAGGTAGAACGTTCAGACAACAGTGTCTTAATATAAATTTACGTCCATTCCTACGTGGTACACCAACAGAAAGATATATCTGCACATAACAATTTACAATATTATCCCAACTTTGTCTGAGACTGATGAGCGACATGTATGCCAACATGATTGAGATGTACAAATAATTAGGTTAACGACATTAATTTTAAATAAAAGTTTCTTTGTAATTTATTTCATGTTGATTGATATGCACCGTCTACATATGGTAGCGATAGATGGATCTGTTCGCCTTTTAAAAAGATACATTCATTATACATATAAAAAATGAAACTAACATGTGACCAATAAAGTTCATCCTTAATTGTACAAATATACCGTTTTAACGAAATAAGAACCAAACGTTCACGAATTAGCCCAGTGTATCGTCTATTTTACAGATCGTTACCCAAAAATAGCTTCCTATTATATGCCAACAAGTGTCGGTCGATAACTTCTTGTCAAGTAAGCTGAACAGTTGATGTCTGCATTTTTTATTTGTATTTAACACGGAGGCGAATCTAGAAGGTATTCAATATTTAAACTAACACGTATTTTTACAAACATTCTGTAGGATTTTAAAATAATATATTATCTATGAAGTTCAGTACACAGAATTAAATTATGTAACTTAAGCTTTTGTCAAATGGGCCAAAAAGGCCAAAATTATTTAAAATTAAATATAAAATGCGTGTAATAGAAGGAATTTTTGTTGTACCTTCAAAATTTAGATTCGGATATTTAGTAAATTATGTTAATAAGTATGAAAATATTTAGGCGTTCTGCTGAATTGAAGTACACAACAAAAAATAACTTTAGTGAAGACCTACAGAAATAAAATCACCGATGCAAAATGCTAACACATATCTTTTCCAGAGTGTATAACATACGATGTTAACTGTACCTAGGTTAGAAAAACAACGTTTAATTCGAATAAAGAGACCTTTTGTTCGGGCATTTACAGTCTCAAAGATTGCTGTTGAGACTAAAATGATTCTCTTATTTATTTTCTCTTGTTATTTGCAAAATTATAGCAACTAAACAACACCGGAGTTTTTTTTTCGTGTTATTTTGAAAGTACAAGCTTTGCAAAGATGATTACATTTTTAGAATTCTATACTTCATAAAATAACTTCTATTGCTCAAACAAAAACAACATTTCGTTTAATCTGAAACTTTCTGAATCTTCTTCAGTCTCTTGGTTTTATTCTACAAACAATTCATTCGCTTTACTCCACGAACAATTTCATAACTTTATTTTCCAATCGAAAACCGTTTAACGTTATCAGAATCCCTCTCTGTCTGTTTATTTTTCCTCGGAAGTTAAACTTACTTCACATTATTATATTGAATCTAGCAATACGTCAACACAATACCATAATACAAAGTAAATTAATCTACTAAGTGGTCTCGCATCTTCAGTTTCATTGCAATTTAACCCTTCTAGTAATCTTATTATAAGTTAATTTTATGTCGATTTTCAATTCAAAACTCGAAAAAACGAGCAAGAAAGATAACAAAACGAGCATACAAAGAATAAACTTCGCGATAGACAGGAAATAATTGGTTAGCAAGCACTCATTTAAAAGAATGATGGGGGGAAATATTGATGTGACACATGTTGTATAAGCTTTCGTTTCGATTCGGAGGAAAAAATACGTTTTCTCGGCCAGAAAATAAACCTTTTTTTCTTGCGAGGTAGTCGATTTGATATCTGATCTTGTTCATGTCAAAAACAAGTGGAACAGCTGACATATAGGCGGGGAAGTATCAATGTAAGGGCAAGTGGTAAGAGAATAATTCATGAGTTCTCATTTATATCTCATCAATTTTGTTCTACCTGTGGGTAATGTCCACTTTTAGTTACCGAATACGAGGTCACAGCTTTTTGGAATATTGGATTGCACGTTGCCTGATAAAAAAAAAGTGTATATTTGAAACGAGAACCGAAATAGAATTTTATTCGATGACTATATCGATGAAAGAGGTTTCTAAACAATCCGTAAAAATACTAGGTTAAAAGTGTTTTTTTTTTTTTAAGAACAGAAAACACATACCTAATAAATTCAGTCAAACTTTCAATGGTATTACCACAAAATAGTGTAATACCACATAATATAGATACACTCGCACCCAGACTACGTCAATATCTACAACATATCCAAATTTCAGCTTCAATCGGTTATGCTATGGTCACACTAGGCTGCTTTACTGAGTTTAGCAGCAGCCAGCCCACCAGCGCTTGTTGAACTTTTACAGGAAACAACATGAATGTTAACTCAGGAAATTATGTATTTTTTTAAATGTGTTTTACAAATATTATGCGAGGTAATATTCTCCCAATATATAAAGAGGGCTGTAAGCGATACAGTTGTTAAAATAGTGATCACATAATGAATAGTTACCGGCAGAAAAGTTATGCTGCAACGTTGTTTGGTATGCAAAATGTGGGGTGGTCACACTACGCTGTTTTAGTATTTGCTGCTTGCTGAACGTTGTACCTTTAGTGCCTTTAGTTCTTTAATAACTAGATTAATAAGAATCTTTCCCCCTGGGTATCTACCCTATAACAAGACAATTATCTCGAAGATAACTGGTACAGAGATTGTTAGGCGACATTTTCGCCAAATTGAAACTGAAGATGAACGTTGTGGTGAGATTCTGGCTCTTTTAATTGGTTACACAACGAGGTCAAACTTTTAGAAATCCACTCGGGGAAAACCGCTAAACGAATCGTACAAACAAACTTGGAACTACTAACTTGAAGGTGAAGTATTGATTTCGTCAACCCAGAAGAACTACAGTAGCCATAATTTGCCACCGATCGATTTTGTCAACTGTCCATACACACCTGTTATATAAAAGCTTGGATTACCAGTTCAAAGTTCATGTTTATCTGTTTATGTTCAGTGTTGCGACAGTTTTGAGAGCAAAAGATGAGGGATAATTATTTATACTCCAAATTTAAATTTAATTTAATATGTATCACAATATATCAAAAAAATGGTTTTAGATCATTAAAATATCTCGATTCACATTCAATTTCACGATAAAACATCTGTCTGGCGTCGAATAAATAATTCGTGACCATTTCAACTGTTAGTTCTCGCGCAAAATGAAAGAGGGAAGTGCCATCAAAGGTCTGTTAGGCAACGAATTATTAATAAATGAATATCGGATGATAGGTTGGCGCGCCGGTTATCTACAAAAATGGGGAGATATTTGAAATGGTTGAGTTGTTTTGGGCGGCTTGGTAACCGCGGAAATCAATTTTCTGTGTCCTCTAAAAAGACGGAAAACGCCGCAATACAGGGCCCCGGTGATCAATATTGTTTTGTCTATATTTAGGATGTCGCGAGCTGCCGATTGATGGGAAACCGGATACCGTGTACATCAGTGAATTAAGTTTACTCGACTGTCAGGTCGACTGTCACTTTATCAGATTCTAAAGAAATTGCGTTACTTATTCGTTTTGTATATCATTTATATGTCGATTTGTATGTGTGACAGTGGCATTATATAAAGGGTACATCTAGATTCTGTTCAAACTTGTAATAAATCTTAAATTGATAAAGCAATTCTTATTCTAGAAATTACATCAATTCTCTTCAAAGCAAGATCGTGACATCACAAAAAAAAATAAAACCCAGCCAAACTTTCGGAAAAAAAACACCCCTCCAATTATTTTTAATGACCCTTCATGACCATTAGAACATCTCCATACCGCACCTATGTACATTCCACAAAATAATTAACACATAAAAAACGTTATTACGAACTCATCACACATTAATTATTACATCATTACACATTTCGTATATTTGACAAACACTATAAACATAATACACAATATTCCAGCCACTGATATGCGGTTAGGACCTTTGAAAACTTGTTAAAACCCGTTACGTAATACATACGGTTGATAGGTACACGTGGCACCATTAGCAGTTGATAGAAATTCCAACCTAACTACCCTTACCACTGGAAATGTAACCACCCTCCCACGTAAACAGCGTGGTTGGATCGTTTTTGATTGATCTTCAACGGTAGTTGAAAGGGTTGCTGTTTTTAGGGTATCCAATTACCCACTTGGTAATTGTTAATTGGAAAAAGCTTGTTGGATATGGGTGTACATACGTACAGAAGTCACGTTTTATGCTCAATAGCTCCGAATCTATTTACAGATATGCCGTAGATAATCCACTTTTATCGAACGATGAAAGCACACTCATGTGCAGAAATGGCGGAGGGGGACAAAAATGACATAAAATAAAAACAAATTTCGAAATATTAGCTGATATTGGACCAATATTAAACCATAATATCCGTAATTAGCCAGAATATTTGTGGGGTATACTCATAAATGGTCTAATTAATGTTTTTGCAGAAATGGCGGAGGTGCCGGTAGGTTCTTTTTACAGAATTAAAGAAATAAACGCACAAAAAATAATTGCTCACGGTTAAAACTAAATGGGAGACAATTTTCGAACTGGGTCTTATATTAATTACTATATAATTAACTAACCTCCAGGTTGGGGGTACAAAAATAGCACCGGATGCACAACAGTCCAGCTGGTCGTGGTCATTTCAATGAAAATTTGATTAGTTTTCACCGCAATGTGGTCGTCCTGAACCTTTATACTACTGGAAATTGTGTGGACGAATTATTTATTCCGCAAACTATATTAAATTCGTAATTTAGTTATGATTGTTAATCAGCTTTATCACTATTTTCGGGAATTTAATAGCTTAACACTACATAAAACAACTATAAATAAGTTTAAATAACGATTCTTTGGGGGGGGGGGGATTTTAGCGGAAATACGCGTTTTGGGGTCCCCTGAACAAGTTACAATGATTTCTGGAAAATGTCTAGTCGAGACAGAAAACATAAAAAAAGGATCATTTTCTCCTCTTTTTCTCCACACAAATTGGCAATAAACTCTGTTATTAAACTTACTACGGCATACATAATTAAGAAAGAGTAGTTAACACTTTCTAAATGTCAATAAAAGGGTGGATCGTTAAAGCGAAACGTCAAACGGGTCGTCGTGAACGACTCAATTAGAAGTCGGAAGCGAGCGGAGCGCCCTCTGCCGAAATAAAATTCAATTATATTTTATGAGTCGGAGCCCAATAGGGTTATGCATATTTACGGCTCATCGCTACGCGGCCGTTCCCAACGTCGCAAATTAATTTCAGCACACATCGCACGCGGTCGGAATGACAAAACATTTTAATAACCACTTTCAACAATCTAAATTCTAAACAGACTACTATATTGTATTAGTTAAATAGTATATTGTGTTCCAAACAAAGAAAGTTGTCGAATAACGCACCTAGAGGAGAGATATAGTCATTTCTCGAGGCCAGAAATTCAGTTTTTGAACAAGGAGTACACAATTTTTAGTTTTTTTGCTAGAAACCAAATAGAAAATAGATATTTTCGTGTCAATTTTGTTATTGTATACCATAAAGAGTAATTGTTAATTTTGTAATTGGATAATTTCAATATTCTTTGCATGCATAACGACAGGCAAGTGTAAAAAGTCGTGATGACAGTCGAACCAGTCGCCCTGTTGCATGAAAATGAGTTACTTTTGAATGTATATCCAACTAAAAGTAAGTATGGCGCTGAATTTTATATTAGATTGAGTTGGTTCTTGTATAATTTTAATATGATTTGAAACGAGACAGTAATAAATTGCAAAAACTTTCTAAGAGAAAGAGTAGCAATAAATATTATTTGGCAATTTTAAACCCACATGCTCGCTCTCCTGACAATTGAATACAAATGTGCCAGAAACGAGTCATCCTTATTTTGATGAGTTTTTATTTTTTTTCTGAAAAATTTTAGTTAGTTATTAAATTTGTACACAATTTTTATCAGCAAAAACTAGTTCTTTTTATTTAAGAAATATTTCTTTCAGCCTATTTATCATCTGTCAAAACCTACAGAAAATTCTATATTATAAATTGATAAACAACAATTTCACCCAATTCAAATATTTACGTTTGATTATGATGTTTAACATGATTCAATTACGAATCAAAATGTTTGTTTTTACATTCGCTGCGTTGCGGTAAAGATCGTATAAAGTCTTTCGCCTGGGGAATTTATAATTCAACGGCTTCTTAAACATTCCGCTGGGTCGAAGGCAATCAGTGTCATTACCCGGCTGTATAACATAAAACCGACACAACCCGTACGTGACCGGGTTTTGCAAAGTTTTGAGCGCAGCCAGCCAACGGTCCGACATCACTTCGCGAAGTGTGCAAGTTCCCCAACCAGAAACACTCACTGCCAAACTTCAGTGACTTACTTAAATATACTCACTTACAGCGCGAAAATTATTTGGTTAACCATTAGCCCTCCCAAACTGTGAATTATCTCATAGGATAATATTAATTACTAAGCAGTGAATACTTCATGGGTTTACTTAAGCAAAAGGTATAGATGATTTGACATTTTTGCTTGACTTGAGAATTTTAAACGTGTGACGTCATTTGATCTTGAATAATTCCGAATTGAATATTCCCAATGACAATAAACATGTAGTTGAAGTGGCGTTTGTAATTATGTTGGAGGTTAGAATTAATGGAGTAAAATGTTAGAAAGAACTGCCGTTTTGGTAGGTATTACTATAAAATGTCATATATTGAAAGATTTTTAAATAGAAATTCCTTGGGTTCGTTTCAGTGTTAACTGATATTCATGACAAAAGAATTGGCTGTTTTTATGACTTTACACACCTGTTGAAAGTATAAGACCTGTTCTTCATATAAAAATTCGAATTCCGACTGTCACAGTATGTAAACAAGGTCAAACATAACCTAACACGCTCGGATACGTTCGAGATTTCAGGAATTTTATTATTAGTTAGCAGCATGAGCTCCCTAACTTCGATGGAGTTTTCAATAACAATTATCTTTTCAGCGATGAATTACTACAGACGACAAATCTGCTTTATTCAATTCCTATATCACAACACATTTCATGAATGCGTTGCAATCTCCCAGACTCTCTCCGCCCATGATTGGTAAAATGGTCTACTGTGCATCCTAATGCGGCGCAACTTCACCGCACACATCTAAGTTTAAGTCAACTATACCAGCTCCACATGTGTTGCACATAGACATATACAGAGTATTGTTCCTTCCAGTGCACCATATAAATACGAAGCTATTTTCAGTACAAACTCTGAACGTTATTTAGCTTTCGCTTATTCTTGGATTTCCGGACTATACGGTACGTTTACATTTCCAGTTTGCTGGAGGAAAACAAATCACTGCAGTCGCCAGTATTTGTTTTTAAATTACAGCGACAACAGACAACCTATTACTCCTGCTTTTGTTATTTGCTTTTGGCTAATGTTTATTTCAATATTAATTTATAAACCGGCCGTAAAAATAGACGTCAGACAGTCCTCAATGTTTGTAAACACACCAACAAGACCCTATATAAAATTCATTCTAAAGAGTTTTAAATCAATGTTTTTACGCCTAATTAATGTTAAAATGTAAAAATGGTACTTAGACCCTTTTGATTTACAACCCTTCAATTATTGAATTCACAAGTGAGTAAAATAAATGATCAACATACTAGGCAAACGTTTGCTACTGTTGTTTACAGAAAAATGTTCATCTTGAAGGCATTACAGACTCCTGAAACAAACATCAAGGTAATATATGTAAATCTGTCATGTTTACCAGACAACACAGTTTTGCATAAACACCCTCCCCTTTTTGCATGCTAAAATTGTGACTCAAGGCATTTTCAAGTAGACTAGAGCAAGAAAATCGGTTTGTATATAAAAGTATCATATTCTAGTGATCCAAAAAGCTCAAACAAACAAAAATAATGCGAAAAAGAATAGCTATTTTAAAGTGTATAACGAAAAAGTAGATAAAACATACAATTTATTAGTTTTGTTACAGTTTTTTTTTTATTATCACGTATTATTACCAAATTTAAGCGACAAATGCTCAAATATAATTTTATTGCATGTGGACTGCACTGTAAACGTATCAGGTAAACCAATTAAGCTGTCTACTTGATTTCCTCGCTGCAACCCTTAATATTCAGATGCGAGCGCATCCTACGTGAAATAGGGGCGATAAATCACCCCTTTGTACCTAGAAAGCTAAGCTAAAGTCATTAATTTGTACTTGACGCGTCGAAGCCATGTTTCATGCCGTATAGGTATCGACCTCTTCGTCAGGTTCCGCCAAATTTGATAATAAATAAAGCGCAAATTGATGTATTTATAGCAAGAAGTGATTCGTTGCATATAAAGTATATTGATTTACGATTCTCAGAAGTCGTTTTTCGGTCAATTTTTCGGTCTAAATAATGACTTTTGTCATTAGACACTAATAAGAAAGAAATAAATATAACCTTGTAACCTTTCGTTCAAATTGTATGTAGATTATCAAAGTATAAGCAAAAGTTCTTTGACATTTTCACGATGATCTATTTCTCATATTTCCAGACGATGTTGTGGTTATATTTTGGTAGAAAACTTGAGAAACTAGTGGTTAAATTTCAAGGACGAGAAAGGGCTGAATATGATAAGACAGGGTAAGTTGTTAAGGGCCTTTAGAAATTGAAACTTTGGTACAAACTTGACTATTTTGGTGGAGAAAAGTTCTCATTTATACAGTGTGGTGAAATGTCTGAAAAAAAACGCACCTAAATTATCTTAAAAGATTAAATTTGCAACACTTATCGAAGATGTTTCAGGCATTCCAAACTTTGTTCTACACTATATAATAATAATAATAATAAAAAAATAATAATAACAACAAACAACATAGCGAAACGTCTCACTTTTTGCATCACTTGAACAACTAACATACATCACGTCAGTTCAATATCGGTTTATGTCAAATGTCAAGCGTTATCCCTCTTCCTCTAACGCCGCTACCCCTCATCCTGATGCGAATGCCAATTTCATAAGGCCCTTAGCACGTTATTAATGCTCGGTTCTGAGCACCTTTCAAAATCAATCACATCCCCCAAGGGATGAAACACGTACGGTTTTAGATAAGGAGGATTTGCTCCTTGATAGGCCATCTCTGATAGGCCATCTCTGATAGGCCATCTCTGTCTTGCGATCATTCCAGCAGGTGGAGAGCGACTCCATAAAACATTTTGACGTTAGCCAGTACTGCAGCGCGACAGACGGTCTTATATTTTATGTATCAGCTGTAGATGAAAACCCAACTGGCTGTGGAACATCCTTCTGGTCCCAAGGATACTTTTACATTGTCCGGGAACCACTTAGGAGGGCATGTATATTTAAATTTGTGGACGATATAGAGTTTTAAAGAGTTTTAAGAATTAATCATTCATTTTTGTCATGTTTAATAATTGGTCGGGATTGTTTAAGATTTATTTGACCTTTGGTTCATTTTAATATGAGAGATTTCAAAACAGATATCGTATAACAATTTAAATCTTCTAAATTTAACAATTATTGCTAAAAGAACCACAACAAAAACATCAAAGATTACAACAAACAATCGTCAGTTTCCATGATAATTATTTTCACATATTTCGATATCTTCCCATGCTTTCACGCCGAAATTTTGATTTATTTTATGGGATATTTTCCCAGGAATCAATTTTTGAAGACCTTGTTGCTTTAAGATATACAACATGTGTCAAAATAACCATTTTTTTAACGTTATGTTCTTCTCAAAATAACTACTTGTCTAATCAAAACACGATTAGACGTGAAAGGGGTAATACTTTTTGATTAATTAGGACAGTTTTATGTCTTGTATTTCAACGCAGAACGCCTGAGGGATGTACAAGAGCCCATGGCAATAACTTCTGTTGGTGTCAGCTGATGGTGTTTACTAGTGTCAAGTGCCATAATGAAACCGACACTTCACTTAATGCTTCCGAGTAATGTCAATAACATCCTATAATATGATCATATAATGATGATAAATTAGCCAATATATAATAAAAACCAAAATAAACTGTATAGAAACGTTTCATGTCATCAGCGAATAAGGCAATTGCAAAATCAAATATACAATTCTCCAGCTATATCACCCACAAAGCCATGCTACAACAAACATGCTTAAACACCACCAAAGTTAAACAAACCCAAAAAAAAACTCAACATACCTATTTCATCCAATAAAAAAAATCACATATTCCACTCCCGAAGGACACCAAATAATCAGACCTTCATCATCACACCGCTCAAGAAAAAAATCGACTAAATCAGCGACACAATTGTCGCTGCGCGCTCGAACGACCGTGTTTTTCGCGGAACGCGATGGAATAGAGTACAGCACGTGCTGTCGGATGGCACAGCGGCTGTAAATGTAGTCGGAAGAAGCGTGTTCGACGCCGACGGCTAGGAGCAAGCGCCGACGCTGACCCCACCACGCGGCCACGATGATGATGTTTGATGTTGCGAGCACCACGTGCTCGAAGTTGAGCCGAATGCCTGACCTACGCCGACGGTGGGATCAGTGACAGAGGCCGGATGAATGTTTATGCTGTTGACGGCGTTGTTTTGGACGTTTTGTTGGTGTTGGTCTGTCGGGTTTGATGATGGTGAAGATTTGAGGATGTCTGAAGGAATGAGGAAGTCGTAGACTTGGGTGGTCTTTGTAATTTGTGCCAAAATAACTTGCCGTTTGGAGATTTAGTTGGGAGTGTTTTATACAAATACAATGTTGTTATATGTTGACCCAGTGATTGTTGTTTTTTAGCACAGACGATAACGGTGTTGACTGGAAGAACAGGAAACTTATTTCTGCGATCAGAACTGTCAGTTTAACATTCAAACGCGGATTTATATCCTCAATTGTCACGAGTGCGCCTCACAGAACGAACATTTTAAAAGCGTTGTCGTTTTCTTTCTTTTCGATGTGTCGAGTCCTAAAATAAGCCGGACCTAAAGACGACACACCCCATAGTGCAGTATAAAAATAACTCATCGCTTGGTTTTAATAGATGATGCTTTCCTACATGAATAGGACTTTTGATTAACAGCATTTTTTATAACATACGTAATCTGTGGATCTGTCGAGTATGTCCAGAATAAAAATAGCAGGAATGGATGAGTCATTCCCGTTACAGAAACGTGTCCATTTTCCCACTTTTCTCATGAAAAGAAATAATAAAATGGTGTGTTTTTGTTTTCTATCTTATATGTAGGTAAGTGAATAAAAGGTAGGTACAGATTGCCAATTTTCTTGATATCCAAGAATAGAGTTCTCTCTGTGTAGGCTGTTCCATTACAATCCTGGTTTTCCTCATAACCTTGTAAGTAACACATGAACAAAGGCACTTATGCAAAGACGTTTACAAACAATATACGAACGCTCAATATCGCCAAACTTATATAGCGTTAATATGTGACAATATACGCGAGAAACTGTTAGCACCATCTGTGAAGTAATTGCACAACTTTCTATGTATCTCTCAGAGTAAGAATCTTGGGTTGTTGGAAGACGAACGTCTACATTTTTATAGAAGAATAACTTTTTCTTCGTCAGAGAAAAATATACTTAACATTTGGATAGAAAAAAAATCTGATATACAAGAATAGAGTTCTCTGTGTGTATATAAATAACAAAGTAGGTGCTTAGTTCACTTAACCTTAAAAGAAACTATTCTTGTCGGCGAAGAAGAGGTAGACAAGAATTTTTATTAAAATTTAAACCATTATTTCGGAGGGATTTGCATCCAGGCGCAAAAATTCCAGGTCTAATATTAATTGAGTTTGGAATTTCTGTCTCCAAAAACGCTCTTGTCCTAACATAGGTAAGCACAAACTGCTTTACGTCTTATAACGAGGTAAAAAGTGACCCACCTAAAAATTTCACATATTACTTTGTTCTGCAATAAATAGTAATGTTTGATGGATTTTTATGATTTTTTTTAGCAAATTATAGACATATCTTTGGAGATTTTGTCCCGCAGTTGTAATTATTCTTACTCCTTTATAAATATAGACTTACATTTATCCCTGGAACGATGTATATTTATAAAAGCTCCCACAGGAGGTACTCACCTAAAACAAAAGAAACACGGTTAGAAACTTACTTAGGAGTATATAATTATTATACATCACTTAAATCAAGAATACTATAAATTAGTTTTCGAGCACAAATTTCTCAGAGTTAAAGAGGAATGTACGGCCACCTGTTGGTCAATTTTCATACTTCTATTCTAATGTTATAGGATTTTCTGTGCTATGGCTACTTTTTTGAACATATACTGAATTCCCAAGACTGAAGGACTGGTTGCGTTTGGACATAAAATGCCTGAAAATGTTGTGATCAATGAACTATGTGATTGTGTTAACCATAATATGTTTTTTATAAGAATATAGACACGTGGGCTTACATTACTATTTTCATGAAGGTTACTTTTGTCTACATAAATGCCTTGTTAGGCTAATTGACCAATTAGTCCGTGCTCAGTCGTAAAGTGCCTATTTAATGGAGGGAAATGGAGAAAAGTTATCGATTCGATCGGCCAATCTGAATTATTAACGTTCCCTTTCATTCTTAGCCAGTCCACAAAATGGGCAATACGTAGTTTAAAGTACGTATCAGGTATTTCCTTATATTGTCTTCAATACCTTCTTAAAGACCACAATCTGTTTAAGAAAATATTGTCTTGAGAAAGGTACTGTTCCATGGCTACAGTGTATGAATTTGTGCATGAATTTGATATTTTGACTAATACCCTGGCCACACTAGGCTGTTTTACTAGCGTACTATTTGCTACTGCGCTTGTTTAACTTTTACAACAACCAGTATGAATGTTAACTCAGGAAATGATGTATTATTTAAATGTGCTTTATAAATATTATGCGAGGTAATATCCTCCCAATATATAAGGAGGGCTTTAAGGGATACAGTTGTTAAAGTATGATCGTGGCATAAGAGACAAAAAAGCAGCAAACAAAACTGTGGACAATTCTGGAATAATCACAAGAAAAAAATGTGATTTTGAATCTCGAAGTTGAGCCGAATGCCTGACCTACGTCGACGGTGGGATCAGTGACAGAGGCCGGATGAATGTTTATGCTGTTGACGGCGTTGTTTTGGACGTTTTGTTGGTGTTGGTCTGTCGGATTTCATGATGGTGAAGATTTGAGGAAGGCTGAAGAATGAGGAAGTCGTAGACTTGGGTGGTCTTTGTAATTTGTGCCAAAATAACTTGTCGTTTGGAGATTTAGTTGGGAGTGTTTTATACAAATACAATGTTGTTATATGTTGACCCAGTGATTGTTGTTTTTTAGCACAGACGATAACGGTGTTGACTGGAAGAACAGGAAACTTTTTTCTGCAATCAGAACTGTCAGTTTAACATTCAAACGCGGATTTATATCCTCAATTGTCACGAGTGCGCCTCACAGAACGAACACGATCACAAGAAAAAAATGGGATTTTGAATTTCCAATTACTTAAAATGATTCGATATAGTTCAATATAATATACAGTAAGATAAGCTTTTGTAATAATACGATAATTGTTTTCATGACAGTTGATGTTTGAGCACTCTATCCATCAGACTTACGACATCTACCCTTATCCATCTTGACGTCTCGCTTTGTAATATTGGCAATATCCGTAATTGCCGAAATTATTCCTGGTGTCTCTAATCATTACTAAATTATAGCGGCGACACCACGACCGTTCAAGTACCCGAGGTTACGGTTTGCCGTAACCAGGCAAACCGTTGCCCATTAATTAGGTGTTCGGGACCACAGTGGCGTCCCCTAGCAGAGAAAATGGAACCTGTGATTAAGGTCTACACATCTCGAATTGATTTACGCTGTAAATAATAAATTTCAGCCATCGGACGCCGCAGTAAAGTACGAAAAACACATTTAGTTTGACGGTAGCGTCCAAACGGCGCAAAGGATCGCTTCGGTGTGTCAAGGAGGAGGCCTAAAAGTTGGGTGGAGGACACCCTAGATAATTTTCATTACCTACTCGACCGGTTGCTATTGTTTGCCAATTATTTACAAGAGCCTGGATGATGTTAGTAAAGGCAATTAGATGACGTAATATATTTACTGACTGTAAACATAAAAGGCTACGTCTCTGGTCATAAAATACACACCCCTTTGTATGGACATACAATAAATATGTTTCTCTAAAATGTGCAAAGTTAAATAAATTATTGATCTATTGATCTTGAATGCTACAAGATACCTATCATAAATTATCATTTATAATTCAAAAATATTGTCGTAATTTCTTACCATCGACGTGACAATTATTTCGCTGACCTATATACCAACAAAAACATTCGATTCCATTATTTTGTTCACATTAAAATACCTACCGATAAATCAATATACTCCGACATTATTTTTGCTGTGTAACCGATATAAACAATTTACTAACTCGGCCTTCTGTCGCCATTATTACCCACAAGTCAAGGGTTAAGGTTAACATCGATTTAATAGCTTCGCTGCACAGCTTAAGAATCAGGGGTGGCCCCCACCCAACCTTCCAACTAAATCGTTGACTATTATTCAATTTTGTCAAGCCACGGTCACTCTAGATCCTGAATTGATCTGTAAATTAGTAGATATATTTAAAGGTCAAAATCTGATGAAAAAGTAAGAAACTGCATGTAAGATTTGACACTTCCGGTTGTCAGATTGTGGTCAAAAGCAATCCAGTTCGTCCCCTGGTAATTCTAAATATTTGTACCGAATTTGAGCCTGATCCGTCGTTCCGTTTGGGCGCTA
The DNA here is from genome assembly GCA_963971325.1 of Aphodius granarius. Classification (NCBI taxonomy): domain Eukaryota; kingdom Metazoa; phylum Arthropoda; class Insecta; order Coleoptera; family Scarabaeidae; genus Aphodius; species Aphodius granarius. The sequence goes on along the minus strand of OZ020221.1, from coordinate 43,887,370 downwards.
TCGTTTTACTTGTAGCAGACATGTATATCTACATACATTTTCCTTTGCTTCTAGGGTACTAGTCAGAAAGTAAAAAAAAAAAACAACATAAAATAAAACACAAATGCAGGATTTTCTCTAATCTGTCACCTAAATATCCACCAAAATTGTGTACTAAATACCTAAAAACGTAAATATATAATCGTTATTTAAGTTTTTAAGTTTAAACACAGCTATTGCAAATAAAGAAGTAAATAAATAAAGGAAATTTTAAATCACGTATCAAAATAATAGGTCACAGGACCGGAATAATAATTTTTGAGCGTCGATTAAGACGATACTTCGGTAGCGCCATCCTACGGGATGGAGGTAGACTACGGTTGCAGTTCGGATCGACTAGTCGCTGTTGTAGTACCCGCTACCCACCGCTAGGTGGCGCGTACATCGAAAACCGGTTCTCTATCAAGGCGAATGCTTCTTAACTTTTTCGAAATTATTTTTTTTTTTTTTTTGGTTAAACAACAGCTGAGTTATCCTCATTTCAAAAACGCCCTTCCATTCTGCCCTACCCTGTACAATAAAATAATCATTGTCACGTATCCTCATGATATAAGCTGCGAGGGCCATTTTGTACACATGAGGAAAAAAGACCATCAGTGGATACCTTAGCAAAGACATCAACGGCCAATAGAATTGAAGCAGTGGAATTCAAAGAATCTTATACCTGCGTACTCACGTGACCCTAGAGAAATAGAAAGTATAGCAAAATGTCTATTTGGGTATTACATGGTTATTTTTAATAGTTTGGGATGTCGGTACCGTTGAAATCATCCAAATGGCGCGATTAGATCGGACACAGTTTGCTCCGAAAGGAGAAAATATCGTAAAATAGCTATTTTGACACAATTTTTAAGCTTTGAAACGTGATAACTTCCGAACCGTTTAAGATAAAGAAAATCCAACAGCACCATTGGAATCAGCGCAAAAACAGCATTAAGGATCACAACCTTAATTGGATCGGAGATCTGACTTTTCATCAATTCGCCAAAATTTCGTTAAAAATCGTAATTTTGAAATTAAGCATAATTTTCAAGTGGCACGTCTATCTCAAAAACTAGGTCCCGGATCGACATGAAACCTTCTCTATCTTACTAAAATACGTGCGCTGATTATAAATTCGCATAGAACAAGTCACCATCTCTAATAGTTTCTGAGCTGTGTCAAAATTTCGATTTTATATATAACCATAACCAAAAAATAAGAAAATTCAGAGCTGTAACGTCATAATGGGACATTGTAGACGTATGAAATCTATATATGTATGTATTTTTGATCTACTGGTCGAGAACTAATTTTTGGTGGCGACCTTACGACCTTACGACCAATGGTTCAAAAGTTAAGTTAAGGGGCTAAAATTTTTCGAAAGAAAATGATATTTTTCCACGATATAGAGTGGTCATGCTTGCGTGTTGGACTACACTCAGCACAAAAACTGCGTAGGTACATCTTACAGACAGGATGGCATATGTATGTCTCTTTACCTGTCTCGTGGTCTAGATAATTTATTGCCCCAAATAAAATCAAACGTATAAAAAAATTAAAATATCCAATATTTTGCTGGGGTCATAAAAGAAGGGACCAATTTATGACACCTACCTCAATTAAAATGAAGAAACCTTTGTGACCGTACCGAAGAGTTGTAAACAACACGTGGCCACGAAGCCAAGTGGGCAAGTGTTGATTTTATATGGATATTAAATATTTTCCATATAGGAAATGTTAATGTAGATCTATGCAAACTTTATGTAAGATTTTATCTTCTAACATCTAATATTTGTAGTCTTATTATTATCAATTAATTTTTTATATGCAATTTTATGTGTATGGTGCAGGTTATTTAAAAAAATATGTATATAAAAGCAAACCATTGCTGAGGTAGAGTGACCACAGCTGGTTTTCTAATGTCTTGTCTTGCTTTTTATAATCTCAACGACAACAGAGCACAAGCTGTGGCACAACCTGGAACAACAACACCCGATATCTGCAGGCACGAGCTTGGTTATCTCCTGCAAAAACAAATACGTTCACTTGTAAAGCACATATTAATTTATTTTCTTACTTTTTATACAGACAGAATCAGCGCCGATACAAGTTACGACAAAACATGCCGACACATTATAATGTAGCCTTTACAAGAGAGCCTATTCATACACTTATCAATACTATATGTATCAAAATGACCGTGTGGCATGATTGGATAATATACGTAGCAATGTTTCAGTCTCGTATTACCTTCTTAATTATTGAAGTAATACCTTCCACTACTGTTAACAATTTCCAAGAGTTTTGGGCAATGAAACAATCAATGTTGGTATTAAAAATGTTGGTGTTAAAATTCTCTCTTATTATCAATTTTTCGGATCGACATGAAACGTTCTCTATCTTACTAAAATGGAGAACAAGTCTCTATCTCTAATAGTTTCCGAGTTATATCAAAATTTCGATTTCATTTATAACCAAGAATGAAGAAAATTCAGAGCTGTACGGTTCAAAAGTTTTTTACCAACGGTTCGAAAATTTTTTGACTACCTCAAAGATCCAACGTTTTGGACATCATATCTTCCGTACTGTTCGAGATAGATATCAAAAGCATCGTTGCAATCAGCGTGAAAAAAAAAACAACAAAATTTCGTTAATAGTCGCAATTTTGAGATTACAATTTTCAAGTGACACACCGCGAAAATTAGGCTTCATGCATAGAACAATTAGTGTCTATTTCTAACAGTTTTGGAGACATGAAAGTACAAAGGAAAATTGCTATTTCATAATAATAATAATCCGATCTGTTTCACAAAGAGAAAATCCAATAGCACTCAGCATAAAAAATACCAAAACAGGATCAAGCGAATGGGATATGTCTCTTTGCCTGTCTCGTGGTCTCGATAATTGATTGCTCCAGAGAAAATCACACGTATAAATGAATTAAAATATCGAAATATCGAAAAATGATATTTCAAACAAAAAATAAGTACCTACAAGACGTATTGATTACAATTTATAATTTATTAAAACTAAAGATCTAAAAAGTTACTTAAAACTAAAGTCTAAATTGGGACGAAAGCCATGAAAGAACATAAACAAGATTCTTGTCGCACGAACGAATCTGACCGATCACAAAACCCCATTCTCTCTCCTTCTAATTGCTGTCGGCAATCCTTTGTGGTTGCGCCGACAGAAACCCCGCGCCAATAGCAAAAAGGACACGTGCAGGACGTCTGACGCCTTCCACTGTCGGCGGCGTAAAGTCGGTGCAACCCTAAAGTTACCTTCTAACACCAGAGTGAGCAGAGATCAGTTCAATGCAACAGTTCGTGGTGTGAAGACCTTTAGAGAAGACCTCCAAAAGACGAAAGCGAAGAACTATTGAAATCATAGAAATCATGGCTTCCAACCAAGAAATGAAGAAGTTATCGGAATATCCAATCAAGATGTCCCGATTTCAAAAGATAATCGGACCGATCGATGACGATTATAATCCTCCACAAGGCTGTGAGGTATTCGTCTCAAGAATTCCGGAAGACGTCACCGATGAAGAGTTATTTCCGTTCTTGTCCAAAGCCGGAAGCATCCATATGTTTCGGTTGATGATCCAAGATAATGGAAAGACGAACCGTGGTTTTGCTTTTGTGACCTATACGACTGCAGAGGAGGCTTCGAAAGCTGTGAAAAAGCTGAATTCGGTGATGTTCAAGGATTCGTATTTGTCAGTTGAGAAGTCGTTTGATAACTGCCGTTTGTTCGTCGGTGGCATCCCCGATAAGAAGAATAAGGATCAAGTGTGGCAGGAGTTGATCAGGTGTGGCTTCAAGAACATTGTGGATGTGATTATGTATCGTTCGTACACGGATAGAGCGTTGAATAGAGGCTTTGTTTTTGTGGAGTTCCACACCCATCAGCAAGCGGCAGAGGCTAGGGCAACATTCAAGAATTTAAGATTGTGGGGACAGAAGATGGTGATTGATTGGTCGACACCGTTACCAGAGGTGGACTCTGATGTTTTGAGCCAGGTAAGAATTTAGGTATACATTATTTATTTTTAAGTTGTTGTTTGGACAAGAGAAAACATGATGATCTTTAGATTTCTTCTTCAATTCTAGATTTTTTTAGTATCAGAGATCTTTACTATCATTTTTGTAATCTACATAACATATGAGTCAAAATTATGCATCGACTTTCGCAATTGTTTATAAGCATTTATACAGTGTGTCCAGGAAAGTCCGTACCATATGGGAAAATCTTTTATTATCGATTTCTCAGAAAATTTTATTCTTGATGAAAGTTGACGATTTGAAATGATTCTCCTTAAACCGTTTCTTAGATATTTGTTCAAATTTCCTATAATACTCGCGATTTTGATAGCGTTTATTGAATCTTTCTTATTTTCTTTTCAGGTGAAAATACTGTTCTTGCGCAATTTGAAAGTCGATGAGACAAAGGAGCATTTTTGCTCGTATGTGTGCGGCTTGCTCCGAAAATTCCACTTGGAGAAGATCTACAAATTCAAGGATTACGCTTTCGTCCATTTTGAAACGAGGGCGGACGCTGAAGAAGGCTTGCAGATTTTGACAAGTAAGTGAATTTCCCTTTCATCAATCCTCAAGAAGAAATAATTCACTTCTCAAGATTAAATGACAATTAATCAAATACTCTGTCATGCTGCCCTAGGATAAAATGGTAAGAACATAATTAAAAAGAAACATGTTTACTCCATTTTACTGCTAATCTTGTCAATTTCTACCACAACTGTTATTCAATCAAATGTCTGTTACTCACTCGAATGTTCAAGTGACATCTTGTTTATGTTCATGTTTTTTTATAGTTATCTATAATTTCTAATTATTCTTGTGTTTTTTTTTTGTTAACAGACCATTATAGAAAGAGCAAAGTGGAAGTTATTTGGGCCATCCCTCAACAGTTTGCGCCAAAGAAGAAACACTTGAGTGCTAGGCTTGCCTCTATTATCGAAAGACCCACTTCTTCCAGAAAACCATCAATTTCTTCGGACGCGTTTTCTGACGATGCCTTCTATGACCAATCTGACAATCACCATTTTAACTCTGAGGCTGTGTTTGAAGAAGCTACCGACCTCAACTTGCCATCAGTTAACATGAAGCCTATGTAAGTATTTTCTTGTCAAACGTTTTACAGACTTTTAGTTGAACTGCAGACCTTCGGTTAAATTAAAATTGTTAATAGTAAGTTTGCTTGTGCGATTTCGAAAATTGGGGGGTTTGTAGAGAATCTATAGGTCTATCAAATGTCGTTTATTTCAAAGATCTAGCTAAACTATGTCTCAAGTTAGAGCCTTTCGAAATGTGTACATATTTTTGTTTCTTAGCGAAAAATTCTTATGTCTGGTAGAATAAAAATTACAAATATCAGTATTTGTTATAGAGCTTTGAAACTAATAGCAGTTGTAAACAATAAATAAGGCTATATAATGCACATTATCTGAAGTGTATAACTTATTTCTATCCAAAGTTACAATGTTTTAAATTTTATTAAAATTTTCTAACTTGTTTCTCTGCAAGAAAATGTACACCTTCGGTTAAATTAAAATTGTTAATGGTAAGTTTGCTTGTGGGATTTCGAAAATTGGGGGGTTTGTAGAGAATCTATAGGTCTATCAAATGTCGTTTATTTCAAAGGTCTAGCTAAACTATGTCTCAAGTTAGAGCCTTTCAAAATGTGTACATATTTTTGTTTCTTAGCGAAAAATTCATATGTTTGGTGGACCTAAAATGACAAATATCGATATTTGTTCTAGAGCTTTGAAACTAATAGCAGTTGTAAACAATAAATAAGGCTATATAATGCACTTTATCTTAAGTGTTTAACATGATCCTCTCCAAATTTGTGACGTTCTAGATTTTATACAAATTTTTGTTACTAGTTTCTGAGCCAAATATGCATATCTTTGGTAAGCTTAAAATTGCAGATCTTAGTATTTCTTATAGAATTTTGGATCTAATACCAATGGTAAAGAACAAATTATGCTTTATAATGCACTTTATCCAAAGGTTATAACTTCATTCTATCCAAAGTTACAATGTTTTAAATTTTATTAAAACTTACTAGTTTCTCTGCAAAAAAATGCAGAACATCGGTAATTGTTAATAAACAAATATTAGTATTTCTTATAGAATCTTGAAACTTTGAACAGTTATAAAGGACAAATTGGGTTATTAAATTCCATATATTCCAAGTATTTAACTCCGTTTTTTTCCCAAGTATTTAACTCCGTTTTTTCCCAAGTTATAACATCTCAAAATTTCTTTTCTTTTCTAGGTTTGACAGTTCACCAATATATGTACCCTGCATACATGAAAACGAAAATTTCGAATTGTCGAAGAGAACTCTAAGCGGTAGTTCCGACGACAGCGGAATCTCTCTCAATACTCAGCCAAAATACAGTCCGGCAAAAACAAATGCAGCATTCCTGGCAAAACCTGCCACAACTTTCCGCAATACCGAAGAAGAATTAATGATGATCCCGAATGAGTATCGTCCGATGGAATGGATTCCGTAAGTTACCCCTTTCCCTTGAAGAATTGTCATTATTTTAACAGGAATTTATTTTTCAGGAGTTGTTTCCTGGGAAAGGTTCAACAAGTACCTCGCAACAAAGGACCTTTGATCTACAACACCAGTTTTAATTTATTTGTAAGTATAATTACTTATAATTATTGGTAACAGTGACTACTCAAGCAGTGAAAAAAAAAACTAGTTTGAAATTAATTTGGAAGGATATTTGGATTGTCTAAGAAACTAATTTCAAACTAGTTATTGAGAGCTGCTCGAACAAAGCTACTATGTCAGATTTGTGTGTATATAACTAACTTTTTTTTCTTCTATTACAGGAAGATGACCATCAAGTAGGATTGATCTCTTCCATGATAAATACCCTTTTTGACGAGTGAGACAATAATTATTTGATTGTTTTTGTATGTTCCAGAAATAATTTAGTGTTTGATTCATCCAAAAAAATGCACCTCTTCAATTTTTGTTAATTAATTAACCTTCAAATGTCAATAATTAATTAACCAGTAGCTTGTTTCATTGTGAAATGAAAAATCATGTAATTTTGCAATAATTGGTAATCTTTTACATTCAATTTTATATAGAAGTCAATGATAATTGAATCCATAATTTTGTATTTCCAATTTTGAACATATATTTCTGGAATTGCTACAGTTTTTATATTTACTTAGTACTTATTTTTAATATTATTTTTTAATTTTTATTTTAGTGTTTACAAATTAAATAGTTTCCGTTTATATGGTGTGTTATTGTTAATAGTTACTTATTATTTATTAGTGAAAGCGTTTTTTGTTTTTTTCTTTATATTATCACATTTTTATTTGTAGTTTTTTTTTCTATATTATATATTTTGTTTGTTTATAATAATATTATGGTGTTACTTGCTATAACATATATATTTATTATTATCGTGTTCTATTTGTTTAAATATATTGTATTTTTAAACTTATTTGTTTGTATTAATTTTTACGATCCTCATTTCCATTATTAAACCAATATTTTGGGTGAAGAACTATTATAAATTTGCTGTGTTATCACTAACAGAAACTTTTCCAGAGGCGTGTGTTTGAACGGTCAAAGGGGGCACACAAATGGCAATTTCTAGTTTTTTTTTTATTTGAAAATATGGAAGAACATATTTTTTCAGTATTTTAGAACAAATTTTGTATTAGTTGCCATATATTTTGCGAAGAAGGCAATTATTTGAAGATTGTTGGGTATAAATTAATGGATATTATATAAATTTACACCATTTTGGGTTAAACACTATATGTTTTGAATATTAGTACCTTTTATTACTGAATCAAGATGAAAGAAATGCTAATACATTGCTTTAAATTGTCTTTAAAAGTGTGTAGACAAAAACTTGACCTTTATTGTTCCACAGGTGTACCATTCTTGGCTAACTAAAATCGGTTACACAGATCAAATGCTAGAAAACCACTTCTTCTTTTTTCTTTGACTTTTTTGGACCCTATATTCTTATTTATTAAAAGAATTGTGTGCTTCTCATCAAAATGATTGCCACAGGTTATAATTTTATTTTATAAATTACTATACTAGTTTATTTTTCATAAATAAACTTTGAATTTAGAAAATAATGGAACTAATGAGTACATACAATTCATTCATACACCAGTGTCAGAAAATTCCTAGAATTAATCTCGCACATCTACAAAAACTAGTCTAGGGTATAGACGATCGGTCTGAACGAATCCGAAAACCTTTCCCACGCTAGTTATCTATATAAACAACACCCTAAGATGCATTTTCGCCCATAACATTTTTACACGTCGACTGAGTAACATCTCCTCGCGAAAACAGCCAAAATCATGTCGTTTGCTAAGCAATCCCAAATCCTGGAACGTCTGCAGTTTTTATGCCATATGACCGGCTACGAAATAATTCAAAACAACGGCCAACGAATCTACAAACTACCGACATCATGTGACTTCGTACAACCAGAACGCGGCACTGAGGTTTTCGTGGGCAAAATCCCCAGAAATATGTACGAGGATGAGTTGGTTCCAATGTTTAGTTCCATAGGACCAATTTTCCAGTTACGGCTAATGTTGGCTTTTGACGGGCGCTCAAGAGGTTACTGTTTTGTCTCTTACTACGAAATGAAACACGCTAACGAAGCTATCGAGAAGTTTAACAATTATACAGTGCGTCCCAATAAAACCATCGTCGTGCACAAGTCGGTGGATAACAGGTAAGTTTTTCTTCTTGATGTTTTTGTGGTCTAAGTTTGGAACACCCTGTAGAAGGATTAACGATTTCGGTCAAGTTTTTCCCCAGTCAGGTTTAAAGTCAAATTAATTAGCAATAAAATGCCTTTTGTTTCATTTAGTTTCGTTAATATTCAACGAAGTTACAGTGTCTTAACTGTGACCTTGCAAATTTCACTTTTTAATTTAACATCTCCTATAACCTGGGGTAATACATAAAATTTTGTGTGTATCTCGGGCATAAAACGATGTTCTCTAGCTCCGTAACACATCACCTTCAAGGGCATAAATATCTACTTTATGCCCTTGGGAGCATAACTATTACTACTCAATGAAAAAATAAACAAATAGCTAACAGTGGTTATAATTTATAACAGGAGATTGTTTATTGGAAATATCCCGAAGAATAAAACAAAAGAAGACCTCGTGGCCGTTTTGAATTGGTTGGTGGAAGGCGTGGCTGACGTCATCTTGTACCAGTGTTGGGAGAATCCCATGGAGAATAGGGGTTATGTCTTCGTTGAGTTTGAGACCCATCACCAGGCAGCTATCGCCAGGAAGACCTTATCGCCCGGCAACATCATCCTATGGGGTGCGCCCTTTGTGGCCGACTGGGCGGAACCCGTACCGGAGGTAAACCCAGCACTTTTACCACTGGTGAGTGACTTATCTTTTATTTTATTACAGAATTTGGTATAAAACCGTTTTTTCGACTTTTTCTCAACGCATTGCTCCAGTAACTAACTGTAGAGTCTTTCATATAATAAGTTTTTTTTGCATACATACTTAATATAGAATAATGGGTATGACTCATCTCATGAGTTATAACTAGAGAGTCTACATCCAATAATTTAGTATGTCCCTAAATCTGGGCGATAAAACTGCAAGCAAAACAGATACCCGAATTATAAATAACCATCTTATAGAAATATGTTTTGCCTCCAATAGACATAAGACTGACGTACGTCGAATATGACAGCAGAAATCGATTAGTCATATCCATAAAATGATGTGCCATGAGTCACATCAATATGTTTTCTAACATTCTAATGTTTTCTAACAGTCTAATTAATGTTTTTTTAACATGTTTTCTAACAGATTTCCAAACTATTCATCCGAAATATCGACATGGATCTTTCTTATCAAGAAACTCTGCATGCCATCACAAGACATATACCACTCGGCACTGTGGTGAAGCTATACAGAAAATTTGATTACGGATTCATTCATTTTACAACACACCAAGACGCGGAGATTGCCTTGAAGGCATTGCAAGGTAAACCAAAATCGTATCGTTTATATATTTTTTCTACTTTGCATTCATAATGCACACATTGTAACACTGTTTTCGGTGTTACAATTAGCAAATTGTAACACCGTTTTTAGTAACTTTTTTCTAAAATTGGTGACATTGATATCAAATGCATGTCAAACGAAAATACACATAACCACAAAAGTAAGCACAAACTGATTTTTTAGAATCGCACAAACTGCGAAGTGTGTATATTTTTATACATATTTAAACATGCGTGTTGCATCCTAGGTTTCGTACTACTAGTATATGATGGTATATAATATTTATCAATAATTACTTTTTCACAGATATTTGAATTTAAGTGACAGATGACAGTGCTACCAACGGTTGCACCCATAAATACCCTAGATTGGAATTTTACCTAATATACTTCTAAATTTTTATAAAATTAATGAAGCAAAGTAGAAAAAATAGTATATTACACTCGTTCTATAAGACATATTGGCGCATTCGTTCATTTGGGGCACTCGTCGCTGGCGCTCCTCGTGCCTCAACAACTCATGCGCCAATTTGACGTCTTATAAAACTTGTATAATAATATACTATTTTCTACTTTGCATTCACAATGCACACATTGTAACACTGTTTTCGGTGTTACAATTAGCAAATTGTAACACCGTTTTTAGTAACTTTTTTCTAAGTTTGGTGACATTGATATCAAATGCATGTCAAACGAAAATACACATAACCACAAAAGTAAGCACAAACTGATTTTTTAGAATCGCACAAACTGCGAAGTGTGTATATTTTTATACATATTTAAACATGCGTGTTGCATCCTAGGTTTCGTACTACTAGTATATGATAGTATATAATAATTATCAATAATTACTTTTTCACAGATATTTGAATTTAAGTGACAGATGACAGTGTTACCAACGGTTGCACCCATAAATACTCTAGATTGGAATTTTACTCATCGCTGGCGCTCCTCGTGCCTCAACAACTCATGCGCCAATTTGACGTCTTATAAAACTTGTATAATAATATACTATTACACAATTTTAATCTGAAATAAATCATTTTGTTTCAGGCAAAATTATAGGAAGAAACAAGATCGAGGTGTCCTGGGCTCGTCCACCGATCTACAGCAAGGCGAATCGCGTTACAATGCCTCCCCCCTCCCTATGCATGTAAGTATAGTCGTGACGTCACTGAGTATCTTTTTATAATACCCGGAACCACACGTATAACATTCGAGTGTTATGGGTTGGTGAATCTAACCTCTATGACTGACAGCTGTCACTCGTAGAGGTTCAGTTTGCGCAATATTGCGAAATTCGTGTTACAAGTTTAGACGAATAACATTCGAGTGTTATGGGTGGGTGAATCTAACCTCTATGACTGACAGCTGTCACTCGTAGAGGTTCAGTTTGCGCAATATTGCGAAATTCGTGTTACAAGTTTAGACGAATAACATTCGAGTGTTATGGGTGGGTGAATCTAACCTCTATGACTGACAGCTGTCACTCGTAGAGGTTCAGTTTGCGCAATATTGCGAAATTCGTGTTACAAGTTTAGACGAATAACATTCGAGTGTTATGGGTGGGTGAATTTAACCTCTATGACTGACAGCTATCACTCATATAGGTTCGGTTTGCGCAATATTGCTAAATTCTCGTTGCAAATTTGTGTCAGGTTTCTGATAGTTGTCTATTCTCTTTTGCAGGGCTGTACCGCCGGCTTTACGTAGAAAAGTGGTGGAGCTGAAATCGAAATTGAAAGAATCGAAGGTGGATGAGAACCATAACGACTGCTTTCCGACCGTGGGCCATTTTTCAAATAACGATGTCAACAGAAAATAATGTTTTTTTTTATATAATGTAACTTTGCACTTATAATAACTACTTATATTAAGTATATATGATAACTACTTATAACAAAAAATACCCATTATTCTTTTACGTGTCCTTTGTAGACTTATTTTCTTAAATAAAGAGCTTTCTAAAATAACTTGTGCAGCTTTTTATTATCACCTTTACAAAATGCAAGAATTAAAAAAAAAATGTAGTTCCGAAAATAATTATTTCTTCACTTGTATGGATTTAGGTGCAAGATCTTTCAAGAGCTGCTTTAAAAGTGGGACAATCTTGGAGATTTGCAGAATTTTCTTGTATTGCCCACTGTGTATAATAGTTGTCATCTTCTTCATAAATAAACATGGACTAAAGTGTTGAAATGGTCCTTGACTAAAAGCCATAGCCACTCTACTGCACTCCATAAACTGACAAATAAATTATAAATGTCTTTTGTGACAGTGACAGACTGTTTGTTGATAAAATACTCGAAATCTTGAGGTCTCCTGAATCCAACGCAATGATTTTTGGGTAATTTTCCACAGAAAATGTCTGAATATGGTTTTTAACTTCTAGTTCTGTTGTTTATTCACCAATTTATGAACCTCAAGAGAAAGAGGTAGACTCAGTCAACCGCCATCATGGACCATCAACTTTAAACTCGCATCCTATTGGCCCATCGGCACTAAAGCGGGAACTGTGACGCCATCTTTGTAGTGGGGAAACCTTGCGTAACACAACATACAAACTAACCGTTCTGTTTTCATTCTTTCACCACCACTCAAGAAGCCATGGACAACGTCTGCGGAGAAACGCAAGAACGCGTGCGACGCTTAGAACGGCTAATTGTCGATTTCAAATTTCGTTTTAAGCAAATCAACGGTCAACGAATCTACGGACCACCTTTGGATTACGAGGGGGAACGGCCGAGGAAGTATTGCGAAGTGTTTGTGACCAATATTCCATCTGATGTCTTCGAGGATGATCTTATTAGAAAATTCGCACTGGCTGGTCATCTGTACGAAGTGAAATTGATGATGGAATTTTCTGGAATGAACCGCGGTTTTGCGTACTTCTTGTACACGAAACCCGTGTACGCCCATAGAGCTATCAATATGTACCACGGGTCTACGATATGTGAACCCAATACAGGATTTAACAGGTATGATTTCCGAGTATGTTTATCGAGTTTTCGACACTTATTTAGAATTACCAGGGGACGAGCTGCACTGTGTTTGATGATAATCTGACAACCGGAAGTGACACATTTTATTCATTCATTTCTGTTATACCCTGTATAGATTGGCTTGTTATTTCTCCTTGGACAACTCAAGACTATACGTGGAGGGTATTCCTAGGCATAAGCCATGTTCGGAAGTCCAAGCGGCGTTTGTAAATCTTTTCCCAGAGGCGGACGTGACAGTTTTTAAGGATGAGTCGATGGTAACGGAGAATTTGGGTATTGGTTTTATCGAGTTCAGCACGCATAAAGAAGCCGCTGATGTTAGAAAGTTGCTTTGGCCTTCCAGACTGGGCATGTGGGGCCATGAGATCTTTGTCGAATGGGCAGTTCCCATTCCACATTTCGCAGAGGTATGCAACAACTTTCGTAAATAGTTTACTTTAGCAATCTTTGATTTTGATGATTCTTTTAGCAAATTACGCTAGTCAACAAAATAATAAAAAAAAAATGTACATTAGATGCCACTATTTTTTTCTTAGGTACCATGGCCTGCTAAACTCAAAAATCGCATTAAAAATTTTTTTAATGGATACGTTTTCGAGTTATGACTTTTTCTTTTTTTTGTTTATTTTCCTGGAGGTAGTTCGACTATTTGGAGCATATCTCGAGCCCGGAACATCAAATCTGGTCGTGCGGTACATCAGATTAAAGCCAATTGAATCACCAATAAATATTATTAATATTGTTTTACAATTGCTTCAGTGGTTTCCGTGCAATTGACCATAATTTGATTTTTTTTTAGTATAAATGAAAATCGAACATTCATTTAACCGCCAGGAAAAGGTAGAAATAGTAAAAATATGCTCAGTTTCTTATTTTTTACGTAGAGTTTGCCTTTTTACGAAGAGAACAAGTTATTTACGATGAAAATCTATGAAAAAATACCGAAGTTATGATCAATTATGACCGATGGGTACGAAACTACCAAAATTCAACCTTTTCTCTATTTTGTATTTTTCGTCATTTATAGCAGTTTAAATGCATGGTAGAGGTCGGATCCATCCGGAAGACGAGTACGTCACGTGATTCGCACCAAGATGCGCATCTTTTAGTCAACGTTTCGCACTCTGTTGCAAGAGGCATCTTCAGGACGGAGAGAATGAACGTGTGTGGAAGGGTGAGGGTATTTATCGTCGCTCAAAACACGTAGTGGCATATCTCACCAAAAAATGCTATTCAGATATGTCAGTACGTGTTTCGAGCGACGTTATATGTACCTGGCGCAGGTGCCTGCGCAGGTAGTCAAACAACTATTGGTTGGGAGGGTGGTTTGGTGTAGCTGTGATTGGCTGTGGTGGTCGTAAAAGTGGTTTCCAGCTATGATGCAAATGCCAACCGTCATCTCGATTGAGATTGGAGGGATCTTTAAAGATTTCGATCGCTTCACGGATTCTACGAGGATAATAACGTGATTCCCGGGAGATGATTTTTGTTTGGTCGAGAAGAATTGTTGTGTCTGTGCTCAGCAAGCGTTGAACTGGTGATCTGGCGCAGCCTTGTACAACGTTCATGTTCTGAAACCCCAACGCTGACAGAGCGCTTTGTCTCATCAATGTAGACACTGCCACAAGCACATGGGATACGGTATACACCTGGAGCTACCAGTGGAGTAGATTTTTTCCTGAGAATGTTGGTGACGTTAGTGACGAACATGGTGAGTTGTTTCACCAGGAAATGAAGACTATTGAGCGGCGCTACCAGGAATTTTGGATTGAAAAAATGATGGGCAACTACATCTGGTTCCTCATAAGAAAAACAGATATCGACAAGAATATAAGGCGAAGCAGCAATCAAACTCACTTCTAATGTCATTTATATTGAAAACATCACATTAAAAATAAGCACAATGAATTAAACTTGTAAACAGAGACAAAGTAGAATTTTGGTAGTTTGGTACCTGTCAATCTTAAATGACCATAACTTCGCTATTTTTGCATAGATTTTTATCGTAAATACCTTGTTATCTTCGTAAAAGTTCAAACTCTACGTAAAAAATATTAAACTAACTATATTTCCACGATTTCTACTTTTCACAGGTGATAGAGTAAATGTTCCATTTTCATTTTGGCCAAATTTTTATAATATCGTGGCCTATTGCGCTAAAACTACTAAAGCGATTGAAAAACTATATGAGTGACAGTTGTTGGTGATACAATTAGCTTCAATTTTATGCGCCGAGCGACCAGATTGGACGTTCCTAACTCGAGATATGCTCCAAATAGTCGAACTACCTCCGAAAAAAAAAAAAAAAATTTTTAATGGGATTTTTTAGTTCAGCGGGCCTTAGTATATATAAAAAAAATAGTCGCATCCAATGTACATTTTGACTGTTGACTAGTGTTATATAAGATGCTGTTGACGTTTTTTTATTTTAAAAATACTTTTCTGTTTTCTTTTGGCAGAACACAATTCCAGTTCTGATCATTCAAAATGTGGGCATCAACACCACCATCGTCTCATTCACCAACTTCATCATGTCAATCAATGAGGGCAAAGGTTGCGTTTGCAATGTCACCAAACGCGGTGACTACGCAACAGTGCAATATTTAACGCCAATACACGCTGAACGCTCCAAGCAAATACTTGATGGTAAATTAGATTTTTTCATACTGTTTTTTTTGTTTATTTACCGCATTTTCTTGCAGGAATTTGTTTCGAAGGACACACGTTAAAGGTGTATTACTTCGAGCTGAACTATGATACAAAAGCGCAGTACGTGTTTGGTTATAAATAGGTCGTAAAAACTGTAAAGTTTGTTGAATTTTGGTGTTTTTGTTTTCAGATATTTGCTGTATCTGCAGTGGTCTCAGTCCCAACAACGAAAATCTGATGACTTGAACACTTTGAGCAATCAAACACTGACTGTATGTGGTCGATTTTTTTTTGCTTTGTTTGTTTTTAAGTGGTTTGTTTTTAGCCCCATTCCTGTCCCCATGAGTTGGCAACAGACATGCGTGGTTACCTTCGTAAGGCGAACAAGGGCATTGAAAAGAACAACCCTTCAAGCTTGTATTCTAATAATGACTAATGTTATTACATAATATATCTACTATTTATAATAGTTCCCTAGTTACAATAGCAAATACCCAAAAGTAAGCATTTAGAATTATAAAAAGTTGTGTTGTGTTTCTTATCTTTTGAATAAACAGTTTTGCATGGAAGAAAAAAATGTTTTCTTTTTTATTCTAATACGTCTTTAAACCTTGTTCCTTTTCTTTCTATTTTTCTTTACACGAAAACTACAGGCGGTGACCAAAAAGAGGTCCCAAAAACGTTCTACTGTACAAAAACGTGCGCTTTAGGTTGCGCGCCATCTGGTGGTGAAGTTACAAAGGTTCCTCCGCTAGTATAGGCACACCGCTATACGCTACAGAAATATCGACCAATCCCACTGTTAAATTCTAGCTCTTTCTAGCAGACCACGCTGCTCACTAGCGGAGAAATAACGAACTTGAACGACCTGTGTACGTTTGGTTGCATAGCCGTGTTTGCTTTGAGATTCTAGAGCAGAGTTTCCCAAACTTTTATGGCGCGGAATACTGCCAAATTTAATAAAATTTATTACACAATTTGACGAACTTATTTATTAAATATCTTAATAAAGATGTTATATAACCATAATTATAAAGGTGTTATATAACAAAGTACTTTCTGCTAATACTGTCATAATTCACTGATTAATTTTCACGAAAATAACACAAGGGAACAAGGGTCCAGGAACAAGGGAACAGGGATCACATATTATTGTTGACCTTACATCACTTTTCATGGATCAAGTCATTAAAGTGTTGTGACAGGTATAAGATCCATTTTATTTGAAGTCATATATTTCAACAATGTTGAGGGTTTTATGAACAAGTTTGATATTCCCCACGATCCTTCTGAATGGTGGCTTGAAAGCAGTACTTTTTGGTTGTATTAGAAAGATGGAAATTTGTTCCCTTGTGTAATCAACAGTAACTCATCAAGAGAAATCAATATTGGCTTCCCCAAGAAAATTTATTTATGGTCAGATTTGAGGATGTTTCGTGACCAATATATCGATTCTGCGTGCGAGGGAACCACTATTTTTCCTGACCGGAGGGTATATCAATTGTCTACACGTGTTCCCGAAAAAAAAAATCTTTGGTCTGCAATATTTGCAGGATCCAAGTCCAACCCCACCCCATCCACACAAACCCCTCGAAAACTAATACTACCACTACAATCGACAGCATATACCTTTCGTCCATCCTGAAACTGGATCTGCTGATGTCACTCCACGCACTCATGCTCCTGTTCCTTCGCGGTATCAACGCAGATCTGCTGTGTCGCCTATCCAGGGTGTCTGGTGGAAAGTTAACCCTTGCTTTTCCGGCGCTGCTCGCCTGGGACGGCGAGTACTCCCCATTGGGCAGCATCTCGTATGTCCAATAAGGGCCTGAGGCCCTTGAACTCCTTCTGCTACCCGCCAGACTGTCAGGGGTCTGATGCTCGAACCACTGGCGAATTCGTCATACGCGGAATTAGTTAGTCGTATACGGAACGGGTAACGCCCGGAAGACTGTCAGGGATCAGATGTTCGAACCGGTGGCGAGTTTTTCATATGCGGAACTAGGTATTCGTATACGAAACGCGATCTATCTTTGTCTGTTTGTTTTATGCAGAGTGCAAGAATATTTGATTGAGTTGAGTGTGAATTGGTTGTTTGTCGAAAAATTGTCCCAAAAATTCTCTCAGGAACAATTTTACGACAGTTTTAGAACAATTATGAGCCAATTTTAAACAATAACTTGTTGCAGTGCGACATTACCCAATTTTGGGGCAATTTTGGAACAATTTTGGAACGATCTCATAACAATTTTAGACAATATCCAATTATGGAATAGTTTGGCAACAATTTTAGAACAAGTTTGAAACAATTTTGAACAGTAACTGTTTCACTGTTATATTAGCCAATTTTGGGGCAAATTTCGACAGTTTTGAACAACTTTAGAGCAGTTTTGAAACATACTAGGGACAATTTGTAACACTGTGATATTTTGGACAATTTTTGAACAGTTTTGCTACAATTTTGAGACAATTTTGGGACAACCCAGCTACAGCAACAGCGAACCCAGCTATCTAACTCAGACAGAGATAGATAGCTGGGTTCGCCGACAAATTTCTAGTCATCGACTGAAGAATAAGCACTCCACTGTCTCAGACTACTATGATTTAATACCGCTGCACATCCAACTTCACACTCGATAAAATTCTCGGTAGTCGCTCCTATCTTCACTTCACATTTATTGAGATTTATGATACGTGTTGGAGATATTTTTTGCTAGCATGTTGTGAGAGAAGCAAAGTTTCTTAAGCTTTGCGAGCAACTACGATATTAATATATGGTGCTAAACACTAATAGCGAAAGAAATTACTCGTTTTTTTTGTATGCTTTATGGGTGATAAAGACTAATTTCCTATGAGATATTCCAGACTACGACACAGGAAGTTTTCTTAACCTTAGCTAAAGGGATGACGTTTATTTCTCTACTGACTGCTAATAGTTACTCTATGTATATACACTACTGTAAATGAGAGTACAGGTCAGTCAAATCCATGCTACTGTTTAATGTGATATAATGTCACTGTTGCTACATAATGCCGATGATGTTGAAACAAAAAAGCTTAAAAAAAGTACAAACATGCGCTAATTCGTAAACTAAATTCTTAACTAAACACCGTCTCGCAATAATAATGGGGGAATTACACAACCATTCAACAATAGATCCTATCAGGACTAACAGTTAATACATACAAACAAAGGGCGCGATGTGCTGTATTACTTTAGCATGATTTATGTCTTTGTTTCGAGGAACCTGTAGGTTTAGGCCTGAAATAGTCCAGTACAAGTCCCTGGTGAGCAGAAATATTCGCAGAATGTGATGTATTACCGCAGAAACAACCCTTCGTCTTGTTCCGAATCCTTTTATAATATGACCCTGTTATGTATCTTTCGTGAATAATAAGAGTTCTATATTATACGTCTTCGAATGACAGTGTAAAACCCCAACTTTATTTTTACCTTTTTTGTATTGGCTACCTACTAAATGTATGATAGATCACATTTTCGGGGTATACCTCTCGAAAATTAGTGGATGGATTTTTATTTTGGTCAGTACAATCGACCAAACCATTCATGGGACAAAAAAGTCGCGAAAATTCCTCAAAATTTCTCAAGAAAGAAATGACAATATATCGTAAACACTAAGTTTGTTCTCACAATGTACACACTTTTTTCTGTAAATGTTCAAATTCAAGAAATATTTGCTTATAATTTCCTGAAAGTTCCAAGAAAATCCACGAAGGAGTGCAAAAGCTATTGGAGAATTTTATCGAATTATATTAATATGTTTTCCCTCTTCTGTAAATCAAGGAGTAAAATATACGGTTTGAACCACTACTCTTGACTTTATGTTATTTATTAGCCTCTTGGCAATAATTTTTGTTAGTTTCATTGGGACAGGATACTTATTTTTTAACTTAGAATCTATTGAAACTGTTTATTAATATCGTTGTCTTCATAAATTGCTCCCTTGACTTTATATTGTTTTGCCTGATATTTATGGTGGTTTCAACCCCTACTCTAGACTCTATATTGTTTATTAGACTCTTGGCAATAATTATTGTTAGTTTCATTAAGATTTCATAATTATTTGGAAAGTTATATAAACTTTTAAAAAATGTTTGTCAATATTTTTGTCTTCATAATTGTTCCATTGACATTATATTGCTTTGAAAGACATTTATGGTGGTTTCAACCACTACTCTTGACTTTATATTGTTTATTAGAAGTTGAAGTTATAAACTTTTGAAAAATATTCATCAATATATTTGCCTTCATAAATTGTTCTCTTGACTGATGAAAATCGACTCAAATTCACCAATAATCGAGACTTCCTGAGACATTTGAAAAATTGATTATCAATCATTAGAATTGCTTATTGATTATATTTAATTCCAATACACCCATCGCTAATTAACATGTTTCCCCACTTTTTTCTAAATCAATATAGGGGTGTAGTGTATATGGCGGTTGGTGGTGTGTCACCAGCAATGTAATGAAAGTTTAGTTGGACAACGAACAAACAGGGTAGGTAACAAATCATGGCTAGTTTGCTCCACATTTCATGGTCTTGTTATTAAAACACAGAATACGTGACACTCGCACACCGAAATCTACGACACGAACTAATCTCACTAATTTATTTATGCTGATAAACTTGCACGTTTACCTTGATACGTCCGTTTCAACACGAAAATGTACAATTAGCGTAATTTCAACAGTAAATATATTATTACGTTTTGATGTAGAACTTACACCAAGAACGGAGATTGAAGAAACAATTATTTTTAAAATAACCATAAAGATACCAAATGTTGAAAAAATTGGCCATAATTTGTTGAAAGAATGATCAAAATCCATGAAATATCAAAGAAGTTATTGGACATCAATGTTTATCATTTGGTGTCTACTTACAATGTCATCGTGACATCAGTGCGTCAAAAGTCACAAATGCCTGAGACTGACCTCAGTCCTCGGGTTGTCAAGATCAAAATCATCGAATTCAAGACCTAACATGAAGACTGTTCTCCTGCACACCTACAATCGATATGTCTTCAAACGAACGATGTCAATATGGGTTCACATCAAGCTGGCACAACCAGATCCAATGTTTGGCATCAGGGAGGAGTACGAGGCATGCAAGAGTAAGAAGAAGGTGAATCTGATGGTCGATGGCTATCTGGATGACGCAGGAAATCCATACGTCTTTCCCAGCGTGAGGAAAGCAGAAAAATTGATCCACTCCATGCAGTTATACAAAGAATACTCCCCGATCTTGGGTGATTTCAAATTTAGCAAGCTCTGCAAGCAACTAGTGCTTGGAGATGAGTCAGAATACGTCTCCAATGGACTCGTGGCAACCGTGCAAAGTATTTCTGGAACTGGTGGTCTGAGGAATGCCTTCGTCTTCATCAAGCGGTTCTTCTCCGGGAAAAAGATTATCCATTTCTCGAACCCCACATGGCATAACATGCCCAACATCTGCAAAGCCTCAGGCATCGAAGCTGCTACGTATAGATACTACGATTTAGCCTTGAGAGATTTCAACTTCAAAGGTATGATGGAGGACCTCAACAAGCTACCCAGCGCTAGTATAATTGCGTTTTTCGCTTGCGCCCATCACCCAACAGGATTAGACCCAACACCAGCCCAATGGGATGAAATCGCTGAACTGGTCAAGAAGAAGAAACATCTACCTATCTTCAGCATCTTTTGCTTGGGCCTCGTGTCAGGAAATCCAGACACTGATGCTTATCCAGTCAGGAAATTCGTTACAGAAGGCATCCAATGCATATGGGTCCTCAGTTTCTCAAAAACCATGGGTTTATACGGTGAACGAGTCGGTGTTTTGAGCATTATAGCCAGAACGAAGGCAGAAGCGGAAAAAATCAACTCGCAACTGAAGATTATCGTCAGAGGACTGTACTCGAGTCCTCCTGTTAATGGTTCAAGGATTGCCTCGAAGATCCTCGAGGATCCTGGCTTAAGAGCTGATTGGCATGGTGAAGTGCGTGAAATGTGTGATAGAATCGCTGCTGTTAGGAAGGCGTTGAATACTACATTGCAAAGTATCGGGTCAAAGGTCAGCTGGGAGCATTTGGTGAAGCCCACTGGGTTGTCTTCCATGTCTGGGTTTACCAGGGATCAGGTTGACCGACTTGTGCAGGAGTATTCGTGTTATTTACCACCGAATGGGCAAGTTATGTTTGGCGGAATCAATGCGAAGAATATAGATTATGTTGCTAGGTGTTTTCATGAGGTGACGAGGTAAATTTGAGAAGAAGAGTAACATGTTTATTATGTGTGGTCTGTGATGTAACAAAATGTTATTTTATGATGTACATGTAATATAAAGTAAGCATTCATTGGACGAACAAGTATCGGGTGGTTAAACATAATGGGGGTGGCTCACAAAAACGACGACCCTTCTAAATTGCTTTCTAAATGTACAAAATTATTTGCATAAGGACAAGGGTTCAAATTATAAAGCCGCACTTAACGATTTCAAACTTTAATTAATTCTACCTGCTTTTATGTTTTGCGTATTTTCTTGAACAATTACAAACAATTTAAATGCCACGCCTTTGGAAGTACCGTATCTACTACATTTAATTAATTTATAGTATCCATAACAGACAAACAAATCTTCATAACGGACCAACAAGTTTCTTCAGGACGTAACAGTAAGACAGCTACGAGAGATTCTCTTCGTAGCTGTCTTACTGTTACGTCCTGAAGATGCCTCTTGCAACAGAGTGCGAAACGTTGACTACTTTATCGTCGTTGACGCGGTTTTCTCCCGGAAGTCTAGAACTTAGTGATTCGGACCGCGGAGGTCTCCAATCTACGTAAAACATTGTTCAACATTGTCAAACAATGCAAAAAGTGTCACTAGTTAGAAGCGATGTTGACTTTAAGAACTACAAAGTCAACATTTCGTTAATTAGTTCTTCTCAAGGCCTAATAAATATAGATTAGTCCGCGTACTATCCTTGTTCAGGTAACTTATTAGCCCTTAAATTAATGATGCCATTTTGGCTCATATCCTAGCTACTTGTCTCGAAATCAAAGCACGCTATATTCGTGCTAAAATACGCTCTAATTAAGGAAGACGTGATACTCGCAATGCCTAGTAGCACTGCACTGTAGGTACGTCCTCTCACGGAAAGGCAATATTTACTTTTCACGCGATAGCGCAAAAGGTTTCGGATCATGAATTTTCGGGCTGCAGTTTTCACGCTGCGAGAAATTCTAATAATACTTAACTAGAAGGTGAAATGTGAACTTTTGTGAAACATGAAAGTCAACGAAGCGCGAATAGAGCGAAGTCTTTATTTAGCGGGCAAATGTTTAACCTAGTTGTGTGGCTGAAGATAAATTTGAGGTCATCTTATCGTTTCCTGTTTACTGATGTGGGGTTTACTGATGTTTACTGATGTGGGATTTGTGATGAGATTTGTCTACATAGTGTGCTTACTTCAAGAATGGATAAGATTGTTAAATATGTTAAATGGTGTATCCTTCAAGACAAAGTTTTCTTTCGAATCTTTGATAGTCTTAAAACTTTTGCGAGTTTCTTAATATCGGTGTTTTATTGCTTATGGTAACAAAGGGCACAGTTTTAATGAAAACTCCGTCAAAGAACAGATGTTTTCAAGCACTATATTCCACCCATTACACGCCACATTTGCTCGGAAAACCTGGGCATGATTTCCTAGAAAATTAAGTCATTTTGTGATTTATTGCTACGGGACGCAGCACTGTGTGGCGGTAAAACAGGACTTATATTTTAAAATAGATTGTTCAAATGAACCAATTTTTATTCATAATCACGTTACATTCAGTAGTAACTTCTAAAAGTACTACATTCATTCTTATTAACCTCTGAAAAAAGAAGCTGTCGTGGATGTTTTCAAAATACATTTCCTTTCATAATCTAATATTGCTTCTCGAGCAGTATTTCTTTGTAAAGTCAGATACGGATACCCATTTCCTTGTGAAGTAATAAGATAGGCAATATTGTTCCCTAAAAGGCTTTGTTTATGGGGTTCAACCACAGGAAAATGCTTGTAAACCTCCTTTTTTGCTGAAGTTGGAAAGAAATGCCCCTATTTTCCTTTTTTTACGTTCGAACTTTTCTGATTACAGCCATAAAAAAGGCTTTTCGGGTTGTATAACAACTTTTTCGTTTTTTGTAAGGTGTACCATCTATATACTATAATAAATTCCTTAAACTTTGAAGAAATTCCTTTATATTATTTTATTATATTGTCAGAACAAATTCTCTCTAATATTCCTTTATATGTCCTTTCTTCTTGGTGTTAAGAACTCATTGGATGTTTGCCAAGAACGTGAGAATTGTTTTCTTTACTTTCCCCATTTACTTGTCGTCGTTATTTCTTATCTACTTAAAGGTCACACGATTGTCAACGGAACATATTTGCGATTTTTTTTGGGCTGCCGTGGGTTCTGATTATTACACAGTCGTTTTTTATTATATAGATTATTACATAGTCCCCTTTTTTTTCCTGAATATTAAAGGTATGATTTCATATTTTTTTGGTGGGTTATATTCGAGAGGGGTTTGTTTGTTTGGCCGGTCGAACGTGACTTGAAAATATTCTCCAAATTAGATTTTTTACGACTTTAAACTGGAGCCTTCACAAATAAGTATGGTGCTACTGCTTTGGGTCTACAGTAATATTTTTTCAGCGGTAAAGGTAGTGATAAACTGATAAAAGCTCTCAAGAGGGTACGATCTTACTTTGCTTTGTTTTTATTATCAAATTTGGATGGGAGTTTTACAAAAATTATACAGTTCCTCATAATAACATAAGAGACCAAAGAGCAAATTTACGAACAAAATTAGTAAACTGTGTGTCATATTTGCTGAATGCTGAATGTTCTTTCGTTTATTTCATATGGAATAAATGACATATGAAATTATTTTATGAAAGATTGAAGGTTTTTAGTTCAACATGGTTTCAATCGGTGTTTCTTTATTATCTTTTCCAAAGTAAGGATTTCATCCTTATCGATTGAAAATCTTGGACAACTCAAGGATAATTTAAGGAGGACTTAAAGTCAATTCAAGGACGATTTAAGGACATTTCAAGGACAATTTAGGAGCAATTCAAGGACAATTTAAGAATGATTTAAGAAAAATTTAAGGATACTAACCAATTTAAGCACAAGTTAAGGACAATTTGTGAACAAGTTGAAGACAATTTAAGGTCAATTTAAGGACAACTCAAAGATAATTTGAGGACAATTGAAGGACAACTTAAGGACGGCTTAAGCATAATTCAAGGACAATTTAAGGTCAATTTAAGGACGATTCACGGATAATTTAAGGTCAATTCAATGTCAATTTAAGGACAATTTTAGCACAATTAAGACCGAAGGAGAATTTAAAGAGATCTTATGAGAATTTGAAGAGACCTTATTCTCGAAGGACTACTTGGCACATAATAAACATAATGTAATAATAATACAATGTATAAATAAACGATATTTGATAAATAGAACAGTGATAACTGATAACCATATTATGTACAATACTAAAGTAAAAACGCAAAAGGCT
The DNA here is from genome assembly GCA_963971325.1 of Aphodius granarius. Classification (NCBI taxonomy): domain Eukaryota; kingdom Metazoa; phylum Arthropoda; class Insecta; order Coleoptera; family Scarabaeidae; genus Aphodius; species Aphodius granarius. The sequence goes on along the minus strand of OZ020221.1, from coordinate 43,862,036 downwards.
TCAATCAGATTATCAAAGAGATAAAAATGCAAAGCCTATGTATCTAACTGGATATACCGTTTAACAGGCAATGCAATATCATCAAATATTTTTGCAATGTTGACCTAAGCGCTACTTAAATGGAGCATCCTGTAGATGAGGTAATAAAATGATGACAAAGCTCTACCTAACAACTTTCTGCCAACAGTTTAATTGCCAATATGCACTAAAAAAGCTGCTGCCTGATTGCCAAAATGCCAGAATGCTTGAAGCGATGATTAGCGACAATATGACGATTACTTACAAAATCTTTTTTAGTTTTTCGTTTAATATATTTTTGAAATATACTAAACTAAATTATTTTTTTTTTATTTTTTGAACACTTATCACTCGAACACTCAATACATATCCTCGATATCTTTTGGTTTATTAAATAAGGTTAATTTTTTTGTTCACTTTTGTCATTTTCGATTCGCATCGACGAAATCGTGCGTTCCGTTTAGGGTTATGGGCCGTATTTGTCTGCAGGATTCGCTTTCGGTAATACGCTGGGCAGTACTGGAATGCGCCAGAGGCTCGCTTCGGCGGGAACAGAGAACCTACCATCGATCGCGACACCAACACGACTGTGTGGCCCGAATCGGAACACCGACGAAGGGTTGCCGACGCTGCTACTACCCCTGCTGCAGAAGAGCTCGCGCCCCCATAATCATCGGCGTACCGCGGCAACTCTCTTTCTCCACACACAATCTGCCTCTAAACACCGTTCACGCATTAGCCGTGGATTAAAAATTTAATAAAGCCTTTTCAAACAGTATTAGTCTGTACCGAAAAAAATCTGTATGTTTTTCACCGTCCTGATTCTGATAATCAACTCATAATACAATCTTATCGTAAACTTTGACAATTTTAGGATAATTTCGGTTCAATTTAAGGACATTTTAAGGACAATTTAAAGACAATTTAAGGAAAATACAATGACAATTTAGAAACAATTCAAGGACAAGTTAAGGTCAATTTAAGCACAATTTAAGAAAAATTTAACGACAATTTAAGGACAATTTAAGGACAGTTTAAGGACAGTTTAAGGACAGTTTAAGGACAGTTTAAGGTCAGTTTAAGGACAGTTTAAGGACAATTTAAGGACAATTTAAGGACAATTTAAGGACAATTTAAGGACAATTTAAGGACAATTTAAGGACAATTTAAGGACAATTTAAGGACAATTTAAGGAAAATTTAAGGTCAATTTAAGGACAATTTAAGGACAATTAGAGGACAATTTAAGGACAATTTAAGGACCATTTAAGGACAATTTAAGGACAATTTAAGGACAATTTAAAGGCAATTTAAGGACAATTTAAGGACAGTTTAAGGACAGTTTAAGGACAGTTTAAGGACAATTTAAGGACAATTTAAGGACAGCTTAAGGTCAATTTAAGGACAATTTAAGGTCAATTTAAGGACAATTTAAGGTCAATATAAGGACAATTTAAGGCCAATATAAGGACAATTTAAGGACAATTTAAGGATGATTTAAGGACAATTTAAGGACGATTTAAGGACAATTTAAGGACAATTTAAGGACAATTTAAAGTCAATTTAAGGACAATACAAGAACAATTTAAGGACAATTTAAGGTCAATTTATGGACAACTCCTGGAGAGTGTTGAAAAGAAATTGGTCGAAAATTCCAGTAAATTGAAGATTAATATAAAAAAAATCTCCAAAAAAAAAGTCGTGAGCAAGCTTGAAGAAAATTCTAAAACTTTCGAGAAGACATTAGTAAATCAGTGTGCAAATGGACCGAAGCATATGTCCTTTGACACCAACACGTTACATAGGCTGTCTTGAGTATTGTAAAAATAAATACATAAATTTGATGCAACATTATATTCGACTATTCTTAAAGTAACAAACGTTATTTATTGATTTATTATTTATGTTTTGTAATATGCCCTTTTGTAATTCAGAATACAAGCGTTGGATTAAAAAAAATATGTCATAAATTGGGGAGATAAAAAAATCAACCGTGAACAGAGTAATTAAATTTTACGCATCAAAGGCTCATTGCTGTTTCCGATTTGGTATTGCTGAAAGCAAAAGGCAATCAGATTCAAATGGGAGCTTTTAACGCCTTTGAGGCATTTAGGTTAATTACCAAAGGCTATAACATTTCGAATTTCTGCAAAACCCTTTCCCATGAATAAACCTATAAATGGAATGTAAATGGATTAAGCTATAATGGACCCCAAAAACATTAACATGGATAGTATTTTTTTCAGTAATTAAACTACTTTGTAAACAAAAACAAATTTTTCAGTCACTGAAAAATCACCCAGTGAAAAGTTACTCAGAGAACATTTTAGATAAATTGCATGAGGAAATGTCGATCAATATTCTGTTCTTGTGTCTGTGGCTTTATGAAATTGAATAAGAGTAAAACGGATTATGAATTCTGTTGGTTCTTTTGATAAGTTCCAACACAATAATTTTCTCTAATGTTCTTTACAGTGTGCACACGACCAAAACGAAATAAGTCAATTTTCCAAGAAGCATACATAAGTTTGAACTACATATTTCCTTTGAAGTCTGTTTCACATCATCAATAATACAAAATATCGTGTTCTCGCGTAATTTTCAGGACCGGTTTAAGTTGACATTCACAGTTTACTTAACCCAGATTCTATAATTCACTACACCAGATTCTACTGTGTCCCATATTTTGTATGCGAAGTAAAAGAGCTGTTAAGGCTAAAAAATCTTTTCTACATATCAAATATGCAGACTGCGTGCCTGAGTGTACGAACTGTGAGGTTATTAAATTCCATTTTAGGTTAAACTTTTCAAGTTGGTTCCTTTCCGTCTAACTTTACGATTCAATATTCATTTTCAGCGAGAGCTACAGTAAAACTATGCACAGCTGAATTGAAACATAACTCGAGGAATGCTGAGAAAAGTTCGAAACAGTATTTGATAAAAGTGATTTGATGCAAAAATATCATTTTTCAGACTAGTTTAGACGTTGTTTTTTTTTGTTTTCGGTTTTCGTTTGAATTTTCGAAGAAGGGGTGCCTTTTCGAGGACTTTGAATGAAAAGTCCTTTAGGAGGAATCTCATTATTGTCACTTAATGTAAATACTTCCCTACAAAGGACAGGAAGCGAAGGAATAAATAGAGGGAAGGCAATAATTTCGCTTAAACTTGCACAAATTGAAAAAGTTCTCGTATATCTACTTTTAAATTGCTTTGCACTAAAGTTAAAAGGTCTTCCCTTTGTACTAGGTATTCCATAGAATTCATATTTTTGTGGTATATCTTTATTATTAGTGGTATAGCTATATTAATTGTGTAATAGTTTAATTTAGATCTCGAAATAAACGTAGTAAGTAAAGTATTGGACACTTACTTTCTTGGCACGTCAATATACTGAGAAAAATCGAATTTTCCAGTAGCAAGGGGGAAGCCATTCTGTTATGTAATGGTTGCCTATAAAGTACAGAAGATGGCAGAAAACGTTACATCTTCACGTATTTCTAAACGACCCCCCGTAAAATGCTAGATATCTCGCCACCCCTGCTATCTCTATCTGATCAAAAACGGTAAAGTGCAAAGGTGGCGTGTGGCAAACGACTATATTCTTATTTATGTACTGTCATATCTTACCAAAGACGATAATATCGATATCGAAAAGTAACAAAATGCAGAGGAATCATATTATAACATCATTTTTATGAAAATTTTTTGTTCAGCAGCCCAAAATCTGTTATCCTTCAATGTTTGGGCTTTCAAATCTGTTACACCCTTAATCGTATATGTATACCCTTGTCGGTTTTGCAGCAAAAACTGCACAACCCTTGTGTTGTCGTTTGTTTAATCACTCATATCAACCCCTTGTGCCGGAGACGAGGGATGTAATCCTAACCTTATTTCAACCAGAAATTCCACATGAGCCACGCTATATTATACAATTTTACACTCGGTTGCTTCGTGTAGAAACTGTGACACTTGACAGCTGTAATTATGTAGATGGTAGTTTTATGGAGGACTCTAGTGTTCTATTTTTATATATACATATCTGAGATTCACCCTAATCAAATCAATATCCAAGATACTTGTTGTGATGAAGTAAAAAATACGCAATACGCACTTCGCAAAATATTTAAATGAAGCAATTTCGAATTCTGGGCGCACCTGAGTTGGCGAAAAGGGTTTTCCTGGTAACTCGAAACGGCCCCTAAAAAGTTCTTGCCACTTAAAGTTTCTACACGTCTGGTATAAGCTGTCAGTGGTTCCGTAGAATCCACGGAACTGTCGCAACTTTACAAATAAGTCGACCCTAAGCTGACTGGAAATTGGACCGATGAGAATGCTAGATAACCACTTATGCTAAGGGTTGAGTAACTGGGAGATTATTCACTACTGCTACCGCGAAGATGGGTGGGTTTTTTATGAGATAAATAGAACTGGAGACAAGAATTGTTTGTTAAAATTGTATATTAAAAAAAAAATCATTGTAATGATGAACCTATTTGAAAGGTAACGAGCAGTTGACAGTTATTCAACAAGTCAGTGCCTAAGTTAACTAACTAGAAGTTCTGTTGGGCAATAAATAAAATAGAGGAGAGGGAAAGGAAATGATCCCTAGGGTCGTGCGACCATTATTGATGAGGGAAATTACAAGGGACAGAAGATCAACAAACAAGTTCGCAGAGAAGTCATTTATCATTGAAGGGGAGAGGATTTCAGAAATATCGAGCTCACAATAATCGCATCATTCGCGGTAGGAAAAACAGTTTATAAACCGGAAAATTTCTACGTGAAAAATAAGATCTCCGTTCATCAATTTACCATTTGTTGTGATGGTAAAGTTTATTTACTCGTGTATGCAGTGTGCAGAAGTTAATGATATGAATTATATCATATTATATTATATTATATTATATTATATTATATTATATTATATTATATTATATTATATTATATTATATTATATTATATTATATTATATTATATTATATTATATTATATTATATTATATTATATTATATTATATTATATTATATTATATTATATTATATTATATTATATTATATTATATTATATTATATATCATCATATAAAAAAGTCTGGAGGCGCCGGGTATCGATCCCGGTACCTCTCGCATGCTAAGCGAGCGCTCTACCATCTGAGCTACGCCCCCTGGTGCAAGTACATTCCTCTACAACGGTATATCAACAGGGTTCATACTGAAGTACCAGTGATTCAAATTTTACACTCACAGGCGTTCTGTTCACAACTGGTGAAATTTTCCACCGAGTGGTAAGGAGAGATGGAGGTTTTCTGTAGCATAGCTAATGGTATAAGACCGAAACCTTACATCGCTATATGCATGCGCTAAATAAAAATTATTTTTTTTTATTTATTATCCAATTAATGCGCTCTTAAAGTTAAGGAGTCTACTTACTAATTCGGTTATTTCTGTGTACATGATGTGAAGAATTGCTGCAACTCACCTGTAAAAGAAAATTAAAATTAATTATGAGTCATGTTGCAATTAATTTTGTATACTGTCCTCTTTTTAACTGGTAAAGGGCGTTCGAAGTCAATCTGTTCTTTTTAAACAACAAAAATCAGGGGTGGCCCTCACCCAACTTTCCGACTACATCGTTGGCACAATGAAGTGTCTGAAACTTTTGCAATTATCCAATTTTGTGAAACCAGAGCCACTGTGGGCCCTACCTAACGTCAGTTTCTATGACATAATGACATTTGTCATACTGACATTTAATGTCATGTCATGTCAGTGGAACTGACGTTTGCCAAAATCTTGCAGGTCGCAACACAACGACCAAGGCTGTGGATTATGTCAAACTGCTTCTATAAACTCTTACGGCGCCTAAACCGTCCATCCCACTAAGTAAACCATATTAAAATGGATGGCAAAGTTAACTTTTATAAAGTAAATTTACTGTCATTCCACAGGCAACAATAGGTTTATTCGAGCAGTAAAAAAAAAAACTAATTTGAAACTAATTTTACAGAATAAACCAGATATATTACAATGGGAACTGCATTACAAATAACAATAATTTAACATGGTTATTAATAACATAATTATTGGTGTCATCTAGAAAACTAATAACGAACTATTTCGTGACAGTTGCTCGAACAAAGCAAAAATTACCCATCGATTTATAGTAAATTTACCAAATACTTTCTTCAGTAAGGCCATCAGTCAGATTCTTGGTGAGCCATCTAGAGGGAAGTGCTTGAACACCGACAAGTTTAGCACACGGACAACGGGACAACCCAGAGAATCGATAGTCGGCATAGTAGAGCGCTTGACATTTGAGTAGTGTAGTTCTTGCATGGGTCCAGAGATGGCGTTCATTCAAATCATTATTTTTTTTAAGGTTAACATAAATTTCGTCTTATCTTTTGTTTAAAAAACAAATATTGTTGATAAAGATAATCTAGGGACTTTTCAGGAATATAAATCTCGGTAATTTTGCTATATTATAAACAACAAATCGTTGGTTGTTTATTTAATTTCTATTTTGTTCATTTATTTGGGTTTTACCAAATGAAAAAGTATCAAAATATGAAAATATATGACAAATAATCGTTATAAGGATTACGTTATTCTTATAACGATTATTTGCTTTTCTATTATTTATTTAACGTAAATCTTCGAATAATCAATTATCTCAGCAGAAACTTAAATAAGGGAGAAGGCCATGACATTCAGATGCTAGCGCCACCACAAGGGGCTCTTCACAATGAGGTTAATGACACAAAAACCCCGAGGGTTTGCATTTCACAATAAACCGACGCCAACGACGCATCACAGAAGCTCATCCACATAAAACTCAATGGCCAGAAAACTAAATAACTAAATATATAAAACGAGTGAAATAGAATTTTCTCCGAAAATTAAACTTTAATACTAAACTAAGTAAATTTTATTACATTCGGAATCGACACAGGTCATGTTAATGACTAAATTTTAGATAATTTTTCAAATTTTCAAGTATTCAGAAACTCTGTGATTTATTTCTGTTTGTTTTCAATGTCTGTTTTTCTTTTGTAGACACTATTTATTAAGACTAAACATCTGAAATATTAAATATGTATTGTATTATTGTTATTAACACCGCCAGTGATGTCATTAAAGTTAATAACGTTGGGAGTACAATGTAAAGTCCCTACCTATGCGATTGAACTATAGTTGTTACTTATTCATGACAGATTGCGTATATATCCCAAGCAGGAAATTAACAATTCAATTGCTGTGAATAATGAATTGTCTTCGTGTGTGTACCTCAACTATCCAACGGCTTATAAGGGCTTATTGTATAATTTAACAATGCTGTTTGCTCATTATTACACTAAAGGTATTCTAAGACACAAACTCATAAGATCACTGAAAGATCACTTCAAGTATAATATGAATGTTCGATTGGATAACACAGGGGAACATTGATTTTGCGGCAAGAGATTTATTAGTCAATCTTAGGTAATTCTGGTCTACTAAATACGAAAATAACAAAATATTTGTTAAACTGACTCCACTTTTTGAGATAAAGGCAATTCATATTTTAAATAACATTAACTAAAAGTGCCTAATACATTTAAAAGCTTTTATTCAAAGATTTCAAATTAAAATAACGCTATAAATTATCGTTGTCATAAAGTGTTTACCTGCATAAAGTCCATATTCAACGTAATTTGAAATTTTTTACCATTCGAAAGCATAAAAACCACAAATTTAAATTAAGAAAACGTTTTGTGTGTGGTTTTCTATTGTATTTTTGTCCAGGACAATCCCTTTCCAAGGTCCAGCAGTAGTCTGCCATTATATGGCAATACCATCGGCCTTCATACATATCTTTCCACCGTTATCTTGATATACAGCTGAAACCGTTGCTCTTCATTGTAATCACTCAGATTGTACGAAAATGTGTCTAAATGACTATGAAAATAATGTAATTTGCTTGCTGATCCAATAAAAAAGCAGCAGCAAGTTGTAGAGTAACATGTTATATTTCAAAAAGTTAGTTCACAGGTTGGTTTTGATAAATAAAGACTTGCTAGCCGCACGAAAAGCAAAAATATTTTTTATTGAGGCTTAAATTAAAATAATTTAACTTATACTATACTTTTGATTGCATCTCTTTATCACGAGAACTGGAGTCAATTCAAGCAAACTAATTATACAACGAGTACTTCATAATCATAGTCTATCAACATTGATTATACAAACTGATGCTGCAGAAAAAAGAATGTTGTTGCCCTGTTATGTTGTATTGTATGTTATATTTTTTGTGGTGGGATGTATACTTGCTGGCCCAACTGTTCCAAGAACTGTTTAATTTGTAGTGAAGAACGAAATTATTTTTCTCTAGTGCAAAAATGTGATGACCATCCGAAACAAATGCCAAATATTGGTAATCTTTCGCTTCAAATGACCTTCTTTTACACAAATCGTAGTGACTAATAAATCCAACGTATTATACAGTCTAATAATCCAATAAATTATGCAAATTGATTAATATTTGATGTGTTGGCCTCGTATTATTTTTATGAACTAGGTCGTTATAGCAACAGCATATATTACATAAATACCCAACATAATTAACATTATATACAGTCTTTAAAAACGGCGCACTAAACTTATATCGCTGCTGCATTGTTCAAATTCTTTCCATCGACGTATGTACGCATTTTTATGCAAATTTTTGTCTGAAATAAATTCATGTTAAAAGTAACAAAACAGAAAAACAACGATAAGAACAGCATGCATTAGCCACGTTTTATCAGTTTAAGAAAATATGTGCATATAAATTTTATTGCATAATTTATAACTCAAGTATTTTTTTCAGCGGTTTATTTTTCTTGGTATTTTCGTAGTCTGTCAACAATTAACGTTGAGTTTTTCCGATTAGCGACTGTTTATTTTGTGCGTTGTATATTCCATTAGTATCACTTTGTTTTGTTGACCTCAGCCAAGCAACACAAACATAAATAGTGAGTGAGCAGTCTATAATCAAGTATTACCAAAGAAACAGCTCACACAGTAACATCTATACAGTTATACAGAATACCTAGTACCTTAAAGTTTAAATAACGGTTTGAAAATGGCTCAGATCGCTGGCTTATTAGTGTTAGTTTGCGTTCTTTCAGCAATGGCTCAAGGCAAGTACTGTTATTAATATTTTCCTTGATAATACTTGAAAAGATTTTACACTAGAATGATTAGAACTATCTTTAAGTTGTGTTTTTTTGAAACAGAGTTTTTGTTTTCGAAACAGAATTTCATCCAGAAGATCCTTGCAGTCGTAAAGGAGGTATATGTGTGGCTGCCAAGACCTGTCCTAATTCTAGGTTAGAAAAAGGATTGTGTCCTGAACAGCAAGCAGCAGGAGCAGAATGCTGCCATGAAGGTTAGACACAATATTAATGAATTACTTAAAAAGCAGTAATTTCTAAATAAATCTAAATAAAGGGACGAACTGTATTGTTTTTGGTGACAATCTGACAACCAGAAGTTGCATGTGTTACAGCCCTGTATAGTCCAAACATTTCTGATGCTATAGTATGCTATAGTATAAAATAAAATTCAATGATCAGATTTATAATTTGCTAGATTCAAAACGATTCTATATTTATTGTTATTAATACATATATTAAATTGTCGTATTTCGAAGTAAATTAATTTAGACAAATGGCATTTTATTTTAAGTTTACGTGATGTTTTCTTGTTACAGTACCAGCAAGTGACAAAAGATGTACGAGTCATGGTGGAGAATGCATTGAAAACTGTCCATCAACAATTACAAGATCAGACTTAAGTTGTCCTTCAGGAACTAGCTGCTGCATATGGCTATAGACAAATATTAAATAAACAGATGTTAATATAAACAGATGTTAATAAAACCAAATTTTTATTTATATCTTACAGCTTATTATAAAACAATGAATTATATTAATAAAAAACCTGCATCAAATTATCGATTTATCACAAGTTTACACGGTTTACATGGTACGTTGTTTATTTGGTAGTTAATAATTAATTATCGTTATTTGATGAGGCTATAACAAAAGCTATAAAATAACCAACGCATCCAAGCACGTATAGGCCTTTTTGTGTACAATATCAACCACATAATGAACAAGCAAATAATAATTATCGCTCTTTTTGCTAATGTAATTCTCGTACATGCTTACAAGAAAAATATGCAATTACTGGATTTTAATGGTAAGATCATAATTTCTTATAACCAAACACTAATAATTTCTTATAAACATAACCCAAAGAACAATCCTGACCAGAAAAGTATCCATTGTAGAATTGGTAAATTTGAATCTTGATGATAAGCCAGTAGAAAATGGTGAGCTAATTGGCTCTGGTGATTGGACAGAAGTATCTGAGGAGAAAGTGGAGACACAGAACAAACCGGAAATAGTACAGAATCAGGAGAAAGGAAAATCAAAACCTGGACAATGGTCTTGCAAGAAAAAGGCAAAGGAAGGCTATAGATGTTTGAGTTCGTCAATATGTCCAATTTGGCGGGACCAAATTGATTATACATGCAAGTTTCCTGGGAAAGTTTGTTGTAAAATGGATGACTGACAACTTACTTTATCCAATGGGGTATTCAATATAAACTTGTTATTAATGTACACTTAGAAAAAAGGCTTCGGAATCATAATAAAGGTACTCGACGTTCATTTATTATTATTATTATTATTATTGTGCTTCGTACATTTCAGTTTGCCAACATGCCAAAAGACTCGTTACGCTTTGTAAATAAAGACACTGTCACACCTCGTGCGAAAAGATTCCATTCCTATAGCCTAGAACCCAATAACTCGGCGTTTTCTTTTGATAAACCTACGTCTTTAACCAAATCTTTCAGTTCGCAATGGTTTATAAGGTGAGGTGTTCCTAAAATTTCAAATAGTGAATCATCACGACGTGCCTGATTTGACAGAGTGATTTCAGACACTCTGTCCAATCAGGCAAGTTTATTCAAATAGGCGAAATTTCTTCTGTGTCAAAAAGCGAAGATGATGAAGTGGATGGCGCACTTGGGAGAGGATGGTTCTCTCCATGGGGGATATGTCGCGATGCTGATGGCAAATTTGTATATATGTATATATAGCTGCTTTTACCTCTTCCGTATTTTTTTTCAGATGTGTCACTACATAACAACCGCACATAAAACAAAACTTATTTGATGAATTTTTACAACATCTTCTTTGATCACATCCCATATTTTAATGCACACAATGGGTGATAACATGACTGGATAAAATAACAAAAAACTTGTTGATTCGTAATATTTTGAACAATCTGCTATGAGAACGTTTTGACAGAAATGCTCTGTCATCATCACACTGTATAGTAGAATAAATCATTAAATTACCATAATTACAATTACGAGTAATAAATTGGCGATTATATTGTTTATAAAACCTACATTGTTAAACTTTCATCAATATTTATTTGGTTGTTTTATGTCTTGATAATATACATATCGGATTTTTCTTATAATGGTAAGTTAATTGCATACGTTTTTTATAGTATAAGTATTATTTATATTTAAATCATATGATTTTAAATTTAAAGCCGGTATGGGTCTAGCAATATTGGCTAGAAACATTTCAGGAAGGTATAAAAGGCCGATAAGAGTATAATGCATTTTCTAAGTTATGCATTACTAATAAGCATGTTCTACATGGTTTTATCAGAAAACGAAGGAACAGAAGACGAAGAAGTTGATGAAGAAGAGAAAGATGAAGAAGAAGATGCTGAAGAACAAGGTGAACCCAGCAGAGAACACACTGCAAGTATGTACACGCTATAGAAATGCTAAAAAATTATTCCATTCCTCATGATAACTAAAGAATAGAATAATTTGATTTAAGAACTTTATTATCAGCAGCTCAAAAACAATAATTCTGCAAATTTTGTGCACTCTTCATACTTTCGCATCTTCTTCTTTTGTAGTTGTTGGAGATTATATAGATAAACTGGAAGGTATGTTTATCGAAAGTGGCGAGGACAGCGTTGAGAATAAAACATCATTAAACGTCATCAATACCATAGTGACGTCCAAACCGTACATACAACAAATTATCGACGCAGTAGCGCCAATGGTGCCAGAAGCACCTCCATTGCCTGCATTGCCAAAGTTGCCAACAATCGTCAAGCCGTCTGCCTGGAGCTGTACGAAGCAAAATATAAAAATGTACTGCAGAAACCTCTGTCCCATATTCAGTGTCAGACCACAATACCTCTGTAAAGGCATCAGAGTGTGTTGCCTTAAATAGCCCATCTCTTTTCTAGATGATGAACATTTTCCCATTCGTAGGCAAGACACTCTGTCGGCAAAAACTCCGAAATGAACATGCCATAACTATAGTTAGAACTAGTTAGCAAGTTTTGCTGACGTATCATGAAATTATTATGATGCAATCTGTACGATGATATTAGATTAAATAGATTTTACCCTGTTTTTGTTTTCTTTCAGAAAATTATAGGCAAATTACACAAGGGAACAAGGGTCCTACAACCAGAACAGTGATCACATATTTTTGTTGAACTAAGATCACTTTTCATAGATCAAGTCCATCAAAGTGTTGTGACAGGTCTAAGATCCGTTTTAAGTCATATATTTTGCTTGAATTAGCCTTCTGTGCATACGTTCTCATAACAGATTGTGAAATCTCGGATTTTTCTGTCGATTACAATACTTTCCTTCTAGGCTACTGGTCGGAAAGTAAAAAAAAAACATTAAAATCAAATCAATAGTGGGTGTTACGTTTGTTATAATAATGACCAGCGATTATATAGTTTTTATTTTGGCGCACGTTACTTCATTTGACAGCTGGTATTTTATGTGCTCTTCTTTGATGGTGAAGGAGATCTATATTGTTTTGTTATAATGTGACATGAAACATCTTGCACCAACAACTTGCAGTTATTAACATTTCTAGAAAGAAATGCACTATATACAGCCTTTTCTTGCATATGAGCCATGATTATTTTAGTATTTTGTGCATTTTCGATGATAAGTACAATTTCTACTGAGATTTCGGACCACCATGATAGCAAGGAAGATTCTAGAGGTATCAACAGTAAAATTACGGTAAAACACGACACAATAAGGTTACTAACCTATTCTATCTTCCAGAGGTTTTAGTGGGAGAGTACATAGACACTGACAGCAGAGAGGCAACAACAGAATTACCTACAACATACACACCAACAACATACACATCAACAACACAAAGAACATCAACAATACAGACAAGACCAACAAGACAGACAAGACCAACAACTCAGACACGACCAACAACACAGAGAACATCAACAATACCAACAACAACGAGAATATGGACAACAACAACAAAACCTTTCACGAGAACACCACCTAGACGACCTGTTACACCGTCTACATCTATTCGTCCAATTTCGTCAACAATATCCACAACGACAACTCGAACAACAACGAGAAGAAGAAGAACAACGACGATAAGGCGACCTATAAGGCCGACAACAACACAGCGCCCGAACTATAGCGTCAACTATCAATGCGACAAGCAACTGGTGAAAATGCATTGTAGAAGGATATGCTCTACGCACTTGGTTAGGCCACAGTATACTTGTAAGGAACCCATGGCCGTCTGTTGTACACCTGCTTTTGACCCTGCTACATCTACCAACGTAAAGTCGAGGAGTATGTGGTATAGGAACAGGAATTTCATATAATGTGTGACAGATGTTGTCAGAAAAGGTTACTGGTGATAAAGTACGTTGTGTTCTTTCTTAAAACATTACAGTTCCGTTGTGGAAATCGTTGTTTCTAATATACTGAAGAGGCATCTTTGTAGTTTTCTCTAGAAGTGTTGAATCTTTCTATTCTAGTGATCACGAGATATAATCTTTGCTGTACCAAAGTTTGGTTTTCGTGGCGCTAGGGGCCACGGAAATGTATATGCGAAAACAACAAGAAATGATTAAATTAACAAGTTCATGTCAAAATATTATCAAGTCATAACAAAATATTAGTTTTAGCATAAAAACCCTGTTAGTATGTATTAATACACATAAACACTAAAACACAGTCAAAATACAGTTACCTGTCTGGATTTTCGGATATGACGCTGAAAATAATAATAAACGATTCAATAAAACAAAAATAAGAACATATGAAGATGGAAACAGCAAGAAGTAAAAGTAAAAAAAGATTAAAGTAAAAAAATTATTATACTGTTAATGATATTCGTTTTATTAATTAAAGAAAATAAATTTACATACTTAAATAACCTTGTATTGCTTAATTCCTGTACCAATTACTATTAGGTACTTGAGAAACAAAAAATTGTATATGAGCTTGTATGTGAGCTTGTCAAATCTTCTGTATCATAACAAACTGACTGTTTCTGTACAGTGTAAAGTATATCGCTTTTCGAATGTCACACCCACTTAAGCATTGTTTCAGGTGTAGAGTATTACATACTATTATAACACATGTCAACGATATATGGAGGATGAACTGCATCAGTTCGATTCTTGTGATTTATTTGGTGTCACCTCTCCTCGCTGACAAAACATTCGACAGACTTAAAAAACTTCAGCAGAATTTAGTAAACGAAAGTGATGATGAAAATTGTTACTCCAGTGCCGATTGTCATGGTAATATATCATAACCAGTAATTAATTTTGAAAAACACGATAAGTAATGTTACAAAAATTGATATTTTATCCTCAATTTTCTAGAATCTGAGGTTGAAGCAAGAAAAGGTACGTAAATGATCATCATAAAATAAGAAATAACCAAGGCAATTCCTTTTCTATTATAGGTATTTATCCGAAAGAGAGGGAAGACGATTCCCCAAAACAAAATGATAATAACGAGCAAGAAAATGAGGATATATCAATCGTTCAAATGTCATCGGTTGCACTGAGTAGAGAAGATAAAACATCCATAGAAACAGCACATGACCACATAAATTACGACGATTACGTGAATGAGAAACCACATGAAGTCGTCCACGAGATAGAAGGGCAAGAAACAGAAGAAACACCTAACGAAAACGTAGAAGCTACCAATGGGGAACCAGAGGGTTCAGGTGTTGAGAAACCTACTGATAACCAAGAAGCCGCTACTGAGAACCCAGATGGTGTAGGCGAAGGAAACCCTACTGATAACCAAGAAACCCCGAATGAAAACCCAGAGGGTGCAGGTGATGAGAAACCTGCTGCTAACGGAGAAGGTGCCAATGAAAAACTAGAGAGTGCAGGTGAAGAGAAACCTGTTGATAACCAGGAAGACACCAATGAGAAACCAGAGGCTGCAGGTGATGAGAAACCTGCTGATAACAAACAAGAACATGATGAAAAACCAGATGGTGAAACAACACCTGATGAGGTTAAAGCCAGCAATGACAAACCTGATCAAACACCGGATAATAACAAAGAAGAATCATCTGAAAAGCAAGATGACAATGAAGATGAAAAGATTACGACGACTCACAAGCCAACCATAGCAGGTGTACCAGATATACCAGGTATACCAGATATTCCAAGTATACCAAATATATCAGCTTTATCATTGCCAACATTACCAAGTATAATAAGCACACCAAAACCAACTAAACCAAGACCGACAAGTGCTCCAAATTATAAATGTGGGGATATAAGTTTAAAACATAAGTGCAGGCCTTTGCTTCTGTGTCCACCCCATAGATGGCGGACGGCATACTTTTGTCCCTTGATTCTAACAGTGTGCTGCAAATCTATTTTCGGAAAATTTTAGTTTTTTTGTAAAATCTTGGAGTACAATATATTTAAGCTATAAGTTGTTTAGTTGTAGTACTGTATATTGCATAGTAATTGTTTATGAGCTTGTCTATGAGCTTGTTAAATCTTCTATGTCTCATAACCAACTGACGTTTCTATACAATGTAAAGATTATCGCTTTTCCAATGTCACACCCACTTATGTATTGTTTCAGCTGTAGTTTATTACATAAGTATAATAACACATGTCAACGATATATGGAGGATGAAATTCATCAGTTCGATTCTTGTGATTTATTTGGTGCCATGTCCCCTTGCTGTCAAAGGATTCGACACACTTAAAAAACATCAGCAGAGTTTAGTAAACGAGCATGATGATGAAAATTGTTACTCCAGTGCCGAATGTCATGGTAATATATAACCAGTAATTAATTTTGAACAACACGTTAATTAAAGTTACAAAAGTTGATATGTTCTTCTCAATTTTACAGAATCTGAGGTTGAGGCAAGAAAAGGTACGTGAATGACGGTCATAAAATACGAAATAATCAAAGCAATTCCTTTTTTATTATAGGTATTTATCTAAGAGAGAGGGAAGCTGATTCCCCAGAACAAAATGATAATAACGAGGAAGAAAATGAAGAAATATCAATCGTTAAAATGCCACCGGTTCCACTGAGTAGAGAAGATAAAACATCCATGGAAATAGCACTCGACCGCGGAAATTACGACGACGACGTGAATGAGAAACCACATGATCACCATGCAGCCGCCCATGAGAAAGAAAAGCAAGAAGCTGAAGAAACACCTAACGAAAACGTAGAAGCTACCAATGGAGAACCAGAGGATGCAGGCGATGAGAAACCTACTAATAACCAAGAAGCCGCTACTGAGAACCCAGAAGGTGTAGGCGATGGAAACCCTACTGATAACCAAGAAGCCCCTACTGGAAACCCAGATGGTGCAGGTGATGACAATCCTGCTGTTAACGGAGAAGGTGCCAATGAAAACCCAGAGGGTACAGGTGAAGAAAAACCTGCTGATAACCAAGAAGACACCAATGAGAAACCAGAGGTTGCAGGTGATGAGAAACCCGCTGATAACGAACAAAAGCCTGATGAAAAACCAGATGGCGAAAAAACACCTGATGAGGTAGAAGCCAACAATGACAAACCTGATCAAAAACCGGATAATAACAAAGAAGAATCAGCTGAAAAGCAAGATGACAATGAAGATGAAAAGATTACGACGACTCACAAGCCAACCATAGCAGGTGTACCAGATATATCAGGTATACCAGATATTCCAAGTATACCAAATATATCAGCTTTACCATTGCCAACATTACCAAGTATAATAAGCACACCAAAACCAACTAAACCAAGACCAACAAGTGCTCCAAATTATAAATGTGGGGATAAAAGTAAAAAACATAAGTGCAGGCCTTTGCTCCTGTGTCCACCCCATAGATGGCGGACGGCGTATTTTTGTCCCTTGATTCTAACAGTGTGCTGCAAATCTATTTTCGGAAGAGTTTAGTTTTCTTTGTAAGATTTAGGAATCCAATATATTTAAGCTATAAGTTGTTTAGTTGTAGTACTTTGTATTGCAGAGAAATGATAATATTATTTATTTTGTACATTATATAAGATTAAAATGAGAGAAATGTGGTTTGTCTATGGACTTGGAATGTCAACCTAACTTGAATTATCTATGAATGATTTGAATTAACTATTGTTGTATAGTATATGCTTATTTAGAATTTTTTGAACAGTAACATGGGTCAGTGACAAAGTTGCGGAGTCAGCAAAATTACCTCGATCAGGTTTAGAAAATATTATTGCCACGGTCAGATCCATGCATATTTAATCTTAGGAAAACTACTTCTTATGTAATAAAAAGATATATACCATGATATATTCCAGGTACTGTGGTATGTAGAAAGCCAGATATTTTGGAAAGCGATTTTCCTTTTACTTTCCCCGATATTGTAAAGAAAACATTTCAGTTTAATGTGGCGAAAGAAAATTTGAAATAGCTTCGCTAGTTTTCGAAATGTAAATTTGTTTATCTGAGAATTATGTTACACCCACTTATGCATTGTCTCCGCTGTAGTTTATTATACAGCAATAATGACACATATCAACGATATATGGAAAATGAACATACTCGCGATTTATTTGGTGTCAAGACTCCTCACAGTCAAAGGATTGGACACACTTAACGCACTCGAACAGAACATAATAAGTGAATTAGATGATAAAGATTGTTATTCCAGTAACCAATGTCATGGTAATGTATTTCAATCAGTAATTATTTTCGGGAAACTCGATAGTCGAAATCAAGAAAATTGATATTTTGTTTTTAATTTTACAGGATCTGAGGTCAAGGCAAGAAAAGGTATGTGGATCATCATCATCATCATAAAATACGAAGTAATCAAAGCCATTTCTTTACTCTTATAGGTACTTATCTGACAGAGGGGACAGATAATTCCCCAGGAGAAAATGATAATAATAAAGAGCAAAACAATAAGGAAGTATCTATGATTCAAATTCCATCGGTCGCAGTTATGAATGACGTCCAGAAAGAACGCATTGAAATGACACAAAACCACAGAGGATATAACGACGAAGATGACGTCGTCAATGAGACACCTCATGAGCATGAAGCTGAAGAACCTGGAAACGATGAAGCCGTCAATGCAGATCCAGAGGCTGTGAATCCTCAGAAAACCGAAAACCAAGTAATGCCACGTGGAGAATCAGAGGACGCGGGTGATGAGAAACCTGCAGACAACGAAGAAGCTACTGATGAGAAACCAGATGGTGCAGGTGATGAAAAACCTGCTGGTAATGAAGAAGCTGCTGATGAGCAACCTGCTGGTAACGAAGAAGCTGCTGATGAGAAACCAGATAGTGCAGTTGATGAAAAACCTGCTGGTAACGAAGAAGCTGCTGATGAGAAACCTGCTGGTAACGAAGAAGCTGCTGATGAGAAACCTGCTGGTAACGAAGAAGCTGCTGATGAGAAACCAGATGGTGCAGGTGATGAAAAACCTGCTGATAACGATCAAAAGCCCGATGAGAAACCAGACGGTGGAAAAGCACCAGATAATAACGGAGAAGAATCAGATGACAAAGACGATGGAAAGGATGTACCAGACGTAGCTGATGTACCAGATGTACCGGATATAGCAGGTGTACCAGATATATCAAGTGTACCAGATATACCAGGTCTACCAAATATATCAGATATACCAGGTATACCAGATATACCAGGTGTAGAAGAAAACGTACCTGATTTACCAATATTGCCAATAATAAACACACCAAAACCGACAACCAAACCAAAACCAACTAGTGCTCCATACGGCCCGTACTATAATTGCGGGGATATAGGTAGAAGACATAAGTGTAGGCCTGTGTTTCTGTGCCCACCACATCGATGGTTGACGGCGTATTACTGTCCCCGGCTTGCAAGAGTGTGCTGTAGGTCTATTTTCGGAAAATTTTAGTTTTTTGTTTAAAGGATTGAAACGAAAATATTATTTATTTTGTACTATATTTGTACTGTAGTATATAATTTTATTGTTTAATAGAATGGCTACAGTGTTACAAAGTATAATCACTAGATTAGCAATGCCCAAGCTTGGTTTAGCACATAACATACATTTATATTCTTTTTGCTGTCATAAAGAAGACTTGACAATTTAATATGCTAAGAAGAAATTTTAAATACCTTTGCTAGTTTTTAAAATATTAATTTGTTTAGCTCTGCTGACACTGAGATCATTTTTTGAAGTGTTGGCCAGTGCTTCAAATAACTTACATTGTTGTTTTTGTGGTAGATTATAAAGAAAGCATTTTAAGTTGAATCAAGTGAAAGAAAATCTGGTAAATTAGAAATTTGTTGTTATTTGGCAATAATTATTGGTAGTTTCATTAATACTGCATAATTAGTTTGAAACTAACTTCTGAAAAATGTTTGTCAATGTCTTTGTCTTCATAAATAGTTCCATTGACTTTACACTGTTTTGCCTGACACTTATGGAGATTTCAACCACTACTCATGATTTTATATTGTTTATTAAACTCTTGACAACAATTATGGTTAGTTTCATTCAGACTGTTTAATTATTTTTGAAGTTAGAATCTTTTGAAAATGTTAATCAATAACTTTAGCATCATAAATCGTCTTCTGGACTTTGTATTACTTTGCTTGATAATTATGATAGTTTCAACCACTATTCTTGACTTTATATTGTTTATTAGGCTCTTAACAATAATTGTGGCTAGTTTTATTAAGACTGCATAATTATTTTGAAAGTTATAACTTCTGAAAAATGTTTGTCGATGTCTTTGTCTTCGTAAATTATTTCCATGACTTTATATTGCTTTGCCTGATATTCATGGTAGTTCCAACCACCACTCTTGACTTTATATTGTTTATTAGACTCTTGACAACAATTATGGTTAGTTTCGTTTAGACTGTTTAATTATTTTTGAAGTTAGAAAACTTTTGAATATGTTTATCAACATCTTGGCCTTCATAAATTGTTCCCTTGCTGATTTGTACACTTAACAGGTAATAAATTTATTCCAAACGAAGTACAGAGCTCGTTTCGTTTTCTCTAATGAGTAAAATGAGTAATGAAACAAGAAAATTAATGCGTGAAATGTCGACCCACATTTACATTGTCTGAGTCGATAATTCATTATAGTCCAATGGTCCAATATTACAAGCCACATATGGAGGATGAAATTCGTCAGTTCCTTTTTAATCCTTCATTTGTTCCTCTGTGCATTAACAGAGGATGATGACAAGGAAGGTGATCCAGACGCAAGCGAATATTCCAGTGTCGATGGTAAGCTTAAAAAAGAAACGAGAAATCTAACACAAAAAACGAAAAACAGAAATAACAAAAAACTTTTTTTGTGACAGTTGACCCAATATACTACAACAGAAGTACAGTTGCATCTGAAGAAGAACCTGAGATGTTCGCGGAAACAATACAGAATGGGGACTATCAGTACCATACTGGTGATGCCGTAGGACATAAAAACCCTGATCCTGGGCAGAAGTCCCCAGAAGAAGAACCCTACAAACCAAAACAGAAGTCTAGTACAGATGGTTTTGATTGCGTACAAAGTGGCCACAAATGCAGAATTCGACTCTTGTGTCCCGAATATAGAGCAAAACCCGAACTGAGCTGTCGAAAACAGACGAGAATTTGCTGCGTCAAATCTATATTCCACAAAACAGCAATTATAGCGCAGAATCACATGTTACAGAAGACCTCATTCTTAGATATGGACTGATCTTCTTGATTTTAAGCCTTTAAATATTTGTATATTTGTACAGTTTTATTGAGTATTTATAGATTTTATTATTAGGTATCAAAATCATCCATCATACATCCATTATGTTTCGATAATATACTATTTACACTATCAAAAAATCATAAAATCACAATACAATTATAACACCTACAATAATTTATTGTTTGCTTCGATAAACAGGAAGACACGACATGTTTATTTTCTCTGAACACATCAACATATTTCCGAAGAGTAAACATGATAAATTACTTGATAATGCTCAACATAAACTTGTTAATTAGTATTGGCAAGAGTTTAGTAATGGCTGATGATATCAGTAAGTATCATACTAGAAAATCTAACTGTTTAACTAACTAACTAATTAACTAACAATTTCTAGTATATTATGATAGCCCAGAAAGACAAGAAGGTTCAACAGATGTAATGTTAGGGACAGATATGGAACAGAATACCATCACAACAAATGTTTATCAGTCTGTCATGGATGATGTCATTGATTATGGTGATTTTGCTGCTAGCAATCCAGAGAACTATGTCATTCAAGTTGAAGCGCAGATTGATTTAATACCGGCAAGACCGGATAAGTCCACACTTGGGTTATCTGACGAAGATTTGGACCGTGTTAACTATGGAACTTCATATTATGACTTTGGCACTTCGAACGAAATCGATGACCCCATGTAACATAACGATGTGCATAATGTTGCCTTATTATAATAATAATAATAGCAGTTTATTGGCCAAAAAAAAAAGAATGATACAGACATTACATATATTAACATAACGGCCAAAAGGGATGTCTTCACCATTCTTGGTAATCCAAGGCAGTGCTCTACCAGACCCCCTGAGTTTATAACTAAAGACTAAAGACTAATAAACTAAAGACAATAATTCTTCACAAAAAAATTGGCTTATTTATGAATTTTCTATTGTTATTTTAGATGTATTTATTTAGATTGTTTAAAATTACTAAGTATTGGTTTGCTTTATAATAAATAATAATAATTTTAGAATTTTGAACTTTAGAATTACCAGGCAGCATCAGTTTGTGTAGACTATGAAAGTCAAAAAATCCCCTGTGTTATTTAACATTATCGTTTATGTCTATTGTGAAATAATTCCAAGTGCCATTTGGTTTTAAATACCAACCAAGTACCTAATTGGTCTATTTGTAATGTTAGGCAACCATTTCATCACTCATTAACTCTTGCCCCCAAAAAAATACAAATTGACAAAGTGGTTTCTACTTTATTACCTGAGCACATTACACCCACATTGGTATTGTGTTGATACTTATATTTTTATCGTAATCAATATTCAATATTAGTCAGTTCAGCATGTATAATGAATTTTGTCTTTTCCACATTCGTTCTTCTTATTTATTTCGTATTGCCTGCTGTCTGTAAGCATTCAGATGATAAAACACCCAACAAAACTGTTGCCATATTATCTCTACTCAATGGTAAGAATTATTATATGCTACTTAAGTAGCAATACATAAAATTTATTGTTACATTTTAGGTATATTTTTCATTAAATTCTTCATCATTCGTAAACCAGAACCTGAGAAAATAAAACCACATCAACAACACGTCACTTCTTCCTTAGAAGATGATGACGATGATGAAGATTACAAAACGGGTTTTATAAATCGTTACTCCAACAAAACAGAGATAGATAAATACACGACGTGGTCGAAGAAAAGGGGCAACATAGTTCGCAGATTTAAGTTTATAGAAGGCACAGGACAATATGGCTGTCCTGTGCAGGACGAGAAGAAAGGTTACGCTTGTAGAACGTGGTGTCCATCTTGGAGAACTGTATCTGACAAAAATTGTGATCATAAGAGATTATGTTGTAAAATTGGCAACATAGATTATGAATTTGGGCAAATTGATGGCAATATGGGCTTGGCGAGCGATGAGTGAACATAGATAGTGTTTATTTATACATCTTTTAATTACGTAGTAAAATGAATTAGGAATTATTGAATACATACTACAAAAAATAGTATTAGGTTTTTTTGAGCAGTGAAAAAACAAGTTTGAAATTAATTTGACAGGATAAGCGAGATGTGTTTCAATGGCGGTGTTGAAATGAAATGTGGTCGGTGCTGTGATGTCCCCAGCACTCTATTTTTGTCATGGAAATATACGTTATCAGAACCATAAAATTTTAATGTATGTAGTACACCTACCACACGTTTTTTTTTTTGTTTTGCTTCCCAACATAACAACAAAAACGAAATATATTTTCATCCAATAAACACAATGTTGCTATATTACGCTCTGGTTTTAAAAATAAACTTCTTGATATGTACTGCCAGGCTACCAGATTCAAGTAAGGACATATATTCATAGAAAATTTCTCCAAAACTTTCCAAAAATTTCTTCCAAAATGTTTTCGACTTTTTAGTGTTGTACGATGAAAGTCCAGAGATGAAAGAGAATTACAAAGACATCTTTGTAATAAGAAACATAGACCCGAAGCCAATCTCGAACGAGAATATTGATCAAAATATCATCGACGATGTCAATAGTCACGTATATTTTGAAAACTCTGTACATTTCGATGCCAACGTTGGAGATACCAAGAAGAAACAAGAACAAGATGGCGGTTCAACATTTGACGACGACCAGCTTGATTTTTCGGGGGCATATTACGATTTTAACAATGATGATCAAGGTATAGAACAGGAAACAACACCTGCGACAGGAGGTGAAGCAACCGCTGGTTTAGGAAAAGATTCGACTCAATGGTGATTTCATAACTCCTTCTACAACTTCTACTTGTCTGATCTTAACACGCAGACTGGCCTGGAGCAAATTTTACAATTAGTTACTTTTAGTTATACAGGCTGTTCCATAAGCATGTGACACACATTTTTTTGTTTTAAATGGTACACCGTTTATAATGTTACATATAAATCTATCTGGTTTTCTTTTCTGGGATTCCTGAGATAATTTCCAATACAACCAATACAACACACCATTTATTTATAGTCTAACAATTATTAAGAAATTGTTATTACAATTTTACAAGAATCGTATATCAGGCCGGATGTTTCAAGCCAAAATGCATGTCACATACGATATTTTAAGTTTTAACATCTCACTCTAGTGTCTTTTCACTTATTATTGTTATGTTATGAGCTATCACCCTTGGTACATCCCACATAGGCATTGTGTCAAATATAATAATATTATGGCCAATTTAATTGTTGTACTATCTATCTCTTTGTGTATTATACGTATACTTACAACACGATAACTTATTACATATATCATGAAGCTATTAATTATCTTCTTAGTTATGATGAATTGTACCTCTTATTTATTAGATGAGGAGTCTAGATATGATGGTAAGTAGGTACATTCTTTATTATTTGACATTTATTCCATAATAAAAATATCACCATAACAACGCATTTCTCTCAGGTGACTTTTCTTACACTTAAATAACACAAGTGAACAAATTTCCAACTTTCTAATACAACCAAAAAAAAAAAAAAAAAAATATTATATTAGATATTTCTTGTGCTTGCATAGATATAGAGGGTGTTGAAGAATACATTAGTAGTGAACATATGAACAGTGAACACATCAGCAATGGATACATCAGTAACGAATACACCAGTAGTGAATACACTGACCCTGTACTGCGTGCTGAAGAAATAAATGTTGATTATGAATATGACACTGGAAACGCCATATTAGGTGAAGAAGTTAACAGCGAGAGTGCTGAACATTCAACAAAGAAACCTGCCACACACACTGCGAGTGATGAACGTGCAACAAAGAAACCTGCCACACACACAGCGAGTGATGAACGTTCAACAAAGAAACCTGACACACACAGCGAGAGTGCTGAACGTTCAACAAAGAAACCTGACACACACACTGCGAGTGATGAACGTTCAACAAAGAAACCTGACACAGACAATGCGAGCGCTGAACGTTCAACAAAGAAACCTGACACGCCCAGTGCGAGTACTGAACGTTCAACAAAGAAACCTGACACGTCCAGTACGAGTACTGAACGTTCAACAAAGAAACCTGACACACACAGTACGAGTACTGAACATTCAACAAAGAAACCTGACACACACAGTACGAGTACTGAACATTCAACAAAGAAACCTGACACACCCACCACAAAACATCCAACACGTAAAACAACAACAAAATATCGTACTACAAAAAAACCAAATTCACACAAGGGTGATCCATTCGCCTGTAGAAAGGCGAAGAAAAAGTACAGATGCACCTATACATTATTGTGTCCATTCTGGCTTATCAAAACTGAGTATAATTGCAAGAAAGGAAAGGTTTGCTGCTACTGGTAAAGAGAAAATGGTAAAATCTACCTAGTTATCTATTAATATAAGTATTATAACATCCTAATGCAGTATTTTTCCAGAGAATAGTTTCTAAGGAAAGACCAGGCAAGGATTTTCCAAGTTAAACGAGGAAGTCACCACTAGATGTCTCAGAGATCGATCTGAACGATGACACTTGAAGAAATGGATTGACGTTTTATATTGTATTAAATGCTCTCAATTGCTTTAAACGCATTTAATTGCTTTAAACTGATGAATAAAAATAGTTAATATATTTTTTCAAAAGTTTTATGGCTATTTCTAAAATGGTGACGTAAATCTGGTGCAACGTTGTGTGGAAATGCTCACAGATGTCGCCTCAATCTAGAAAGTTTAAAAGTTTCACGAAAGCACTCGAGAAAAATCCCTGCAGCGTGTTTTGTTTCGACAGAAATTGCTTCGCTCTCGACTCTGTAGAGTCTAGAAGAATTCGTCCATTAAATATTGCTCGCCGTAGTGTATTATGTATTTGAAAACGGTGTCTCGTTTTTGCCTTGCGAGGTAAACATTTGTTGGAAATATATTACAATATTATGTTCTTTGTCCAAAGACCCTAAACAAATAGTTTAAACCGCCATATATTCGTCCTTTGACAAAAATCAACCAAAAGGAAACCATTTTCCAGCATTCAATTCCCCGTTCCATTTCTCTTTCCTGGATCTGAAGGTATGACGTCTCTACTACTGTAGTCAGACGATCGACACACCTAAAGATTTAAAGCCTGCCCGTGACACATAAAAAAGGACGAATCCCCGCCATCGACGTCTTTCCCAGACGTGTTTTCCACCCAAGACCGGAAATAGATTTACGAACTTTCGCGACGTTTGAATTCTGCAACCAAATTGCATATCGACCTGTTGTATATACGACTTTGGTTGAAATATTAAGGATGCTAAATGAGATTACCACGGGTCTGTGTTGTTCTACACCAAGGATACGATGTTATTGGGTTAGGATCACACGCAAACAAGGTTTTGTCCTGGTTTTCTGTTTTCCATGATTAGATGTATAGAGGTAACAAGTAACGTGTAAATCAGAGTAATTAAAGTACAGAAGTTTTATTCAAAACTACATACAGTCCTTTGTAGTTGATGACTGTTTGGTGTGACCTAATAATAATAATTGTCTTTATTCCCCATATTTAAATAATACAAAATTTCAACACAAATTACATTTCGGGGCAAGGCAAAGTTAAGGTTGAACCTTCTCTTCCACTTAACCTTGTCAAAAATAACAAAAGAAAAACATAAAATCCCAAAAATATACAAAAAGCAAAAGAATAATAATTCGAACAGCTCTCGTGTAAAATAACATTAGATGATGCTTATATTCATAACAGGATAGAAATCCAAGTTGTCTAGAACACGCGCACAGGCGCACGAGGGCGCTGGTGTCGCCTCTCAGGGGTTGAAACTAGCAATTTCGGTTTCCATTAGAGCAACACGTGCATATCGCCCCAAGGGTGACCTTAACACACCTATAATTACGCTTATTTTATATCCGCACATAAGCACATTTACATATATAGATAATTTGATCAAATGAGCAGTCGTCAAATATGTTTTAAGTTGATTATCACTATTATCTATCTATAACAAGATATGCTGATGTTTTTCTAATCTTTACTTAGCAAGAAAGTACAATTAAAATAGATGATATATGAAATAAAAAAAATCAGCTAGCAATAAAACGTGTTACACTCTATATATGCCATCAAAATCAAAAGCTGAGAGTGTCTGAAGTGTTTCAGTATATAGAAATTTACTTTGTCGAGTGAAATTGTTAATTTAATTTAGTCTATCTTCTCGTGAATAGGGGTGGAAATAATGGGGTTAATTTTAGAAACGGTCAAGTAGTTTCCAAACATATTTCCCGATGGTGACGCGAAAATAGGTCAATGAACAGCAGACAGCCCTTGTAGATCGATGTTCTCTTGTTATGTTTATTTTATAACCTCGTGGATGAAGTTTTCTAAAGGACTCACGAATATCGGTCAGAAAAACTTCCCCCATCGCTAAGTAGATGGTCGATTTAAGAAAATTTGAAAGAAAATGTTTTTGGGTATTATACGAATCTTAATTTTTTTGAATTGGTTTAAAATTTGTGGGTATTATTGACCAGTTTGGTACTATTCAAGGTCATATTTTGTTTTCTATGCCCATAATGTAGTGTAAAGTCGAAATCATCTCTAATAAACCCATGTCTCACCGAAAAGAAGAATATATATCCATCTAAGTTGTGCAAACCATCCCCACCTCGCAGTTCGCTTTGGTGTTCACTTTGAAATGTTATCTTAATAATGCAAAACTTTATTACAACACCTGTCCCAGTTCACACACTTTATTACCAACGTGTGTGAGGCATATCATAAAAAATGATTAAGAATACACTTACACACGATCAAATTGAATCGTTTTCCATTTTATTCATTATTAAATTAAGGAAGTCTACTTACTAATTCGTTTATTTACAGTGTACGTAATATGAATTGCTGGAACTCACCTGTAAAAGAAAATTACAATTATTAGTTTCATCCTGAGTCATGTTATGTTCATTATACTAAAACATGATGAATAAGTCATTTTATTTGAGACAAATTCAATTAATTTTGTGTAACAAATTCAATTAATTTTGTGTATACTGTCCTATTTTTTTACAGGTAAAAAATGGGGCTATTTTTTCCTACCCACGAAACTGTATTGGTGAACTGAACGATTTTGTCGATTTATTTAACGTCCAGACCGGGGATTTAGCTGCTTTCGCAGACAATTAATTTAAGAGCGTTCGTTGTAACTCTGTATATTGTAAATCACAAAAAAACTCGGGGTGTAAATATAGTATAGTTCTCTTATAAATATGTAACGTGATGTGTAAATACAAAAAACTACAGAAGGTCTAAAACCTCTTGTGTATGTATATTATGATCTGATAACAAGGCAATAAATAGGATGGAAAATAGGGCTTTTGTCACACTTGCATGTAGGTAATATGGGTATCGACTCCTTGGTGATTGCCCATTGAACCGATACAATCAGTCGGGCAACTCTTATGGTCAATATTCGTCCTAAAAATTGACGATTAAATACCTTCTAGACACGTAAGTTTAACTCTACAAACTGTTCTCGCAACTTTTCATAAATCATTTTATTCGCATTCAGCTAATACCAGCTATTATTATAATAAATAATAAATAATATTTATTATATTATAGACAAGTTATTCATTATTTATACAAAATACGATAAAATGAAAGAAGGTGGGATTGCAAATGACGTATGTTTGTATTTAACGTGGATGTTCGGCCAACAATTGCTTACTTTTTATACCCCTGCCACCCCTTACGTACTGACGAACTTACTAGGTCACAAAATGGCCTATTGCCGCCACCACAACCTATCGATCGAAATCATTAAAACATTTACAATTAACTTATCGAAGTGGGTCGTTGACTATCATTACTTAAAATGTTTGTTATACCATTACATATGTATGTCATAACACCTAACTTAATTATTTATTTTTGTGATAAAATAAGTATTTTATTTCCCTCTTTCTAAGATTTGGACTTTTGTTGCATTTTATACAAATATACTGATGTGTTGATGTAAACATGAGCTTTTCTAGGGGTAGAGTAGTTTCAAACTAAGAAGAGCACAGTTGTATATGCAACCAATCATACCCAGTGTATGGTTTATAAATTGCCTGTGTATATTTGGTTGCATACACAATTGTGCTCTTCTTAGTTTGAAACATCTATATGCTAACGTCCACCTTGCAATTTCTGTAATAAATGAGTTAAAAATGTCTAAATCTTTATTGCAAAATGCCCACAACTCGTGATTTTGTACCACATGTGCCGTGGAATTGATATTACATACTTTCATTCTGGCCAAAGTACACATTATAAATACTAGAAAATTGATGTGTTCAATAATAGACATATAATGCGGCGTTAATGGACAGAGCTTACACTACAAATCAAACTGTCAAAGCAACAGACATGCCAAGATAATCATCAAAAATCAAAATATTCGTTGAGGTCCACTGAATCCATTAAAGGTTTTTTTTTGGAAATGTTTGCTTGTATATAATAACAATAAGAAAATAATGTTTATTACCGCATATTATATTAGATTTTGTGATATCTGAGCATAAATTAAACAATAACATTCCTTTTTAAACTATTACTGAAGCAGCGATAACAATAGATATAGCCAAAGAGAGATAGACCCATGGAATATATATATATCAAGCTGACATTTCCAATAAAAACGAACGAAACGCCATCTGCAGACGTACAGCCCCTAATTCTAAGATTTTATGGCCACCCTAAAAATTTTACCACGTCTTACTGTCAAATAAACTTCTCTTTTATCGCAGGCAATAACATTTTTGTGTTTAATCTTGGCTTCAAACCATTCTATATTTTATTCAAGAGAAGATTTCTTGAAGAAAACTTTTTTCCACACTATATAACAATGTCTATTAGGCAGTTATTAAATTATGTAACCACATAACCGGGAAAATTAATAGAGTTTTCTTACGTAAGTAAGTATAACGGATCTCCATCACTCAAGTGAAATTGGATGAAATAGCCTGGAAATAATGGACGAATTAGCGAAGATCCGGGTTTTCGTAACGGTATTATCCGAGGGAATCGCTGCATGGGTAATAGTGAAGACCGCCACCGCCAGGATGCCCTGAAATCTCGATAGCCTCTCTCCGAGCGGTCATTACGATGGATAAAAATAAAAATCCCGCCACATCATCCCTCCCACGGCTATCTAATCCATTTTCTTTAGTTTCCGACGGTTTTGGACTGGATAGAATGTCTGCGGTTCATCGGTCCTTTCAACAAGGCTTAAAGTCGTCTAATTTATGTGGAATAACTTTAACTGATCGTGGAATTCCTTTTTTATTAGCCGATAGTTGCTAGTCCTGCTGGCAGCAACAGCAGCCACTTGAAATCTATAGTGATGTGTTTTCATTTGAGGCCACAAACCAATTATTTTAATTGACTGTATGCATCATACGTCTACTGTGATTGATTACGAGAAATTTGTAATGCATGAACAAGACTATTTCTGGCATTACAGAATACAGTATGAGTTAAAAGTAGGTCACAATGAGGTCTAAAGAATAAATTACCATATTTATCATGACAACTAAATAAATTAACGTATTCAAAATAAAATATGTATTTCAGAGAATAAAACGGACTTTCCTACTAAATTTATAACTTATAAAGTCTATATATCTTTAGGTTAAGTTATCTTCTTCTTCGGATAATAGAGGTATAAAAAATAGTGCCATAAATTTGGCGAGTCTTTCTTTGTGTACTATCAATGACACAGACTTGAGCTACTACCATGTGTAAGAAGTGGCGTCGACGACCAGTAATTTATAAGGCATTTTTCTCGCAGTAAATTTTCAGGATTTCCAAGAAAAATACCTTGATTCACTGCATGTGCTGTAGGCTCTTCGGAGGAGCTATCTATCGGTACGCCAACCATACATTAAACTTGGTGTCAGATGCTCCATATCACATGATTTGTTACCTCGCTCGCCTACCTTGAAATTACGTAGTAAAATGCACCTCAGGGACTAATTTTGGGACCCATATATTGCACGTTGCAAGGATTTAATGAAAAAACTTTTGATGAAAATACTTTGCAATCAGTGAAGTACTGCTCAAATGACTGTAGAATCTCTAGCATTACTTCTAAAAACAGTTCACTATAGTAGAAAGTATTAATAAAATCTTCTCAGCAGTTATAGCATGAATTATTTTGGGACATTACAATCCTTCCGGAAATTTTGTTTACGTCATCAAAGCAATTTTGACAGTTTAACGAAAAAATTTGTTATTTTATTAAATAATGCTCCATACGACTTGACAAGTTGTCAAATAAAAAGTGGATAGTAGCTAGTTAACGACGTGAATTTGGTGGAAATGTGTATATTTTCGCTTAGCTTGCCACAAAATTAGAAATGAAAATTGCTCAGAACACCTGACCACTGGCGAATACCAAGATTCAAGTTATTTTAACATCTATCCAATGTGTCTTTTGCTCAGGCAACTTTTCTGTTTATATTGCCTTCTAAAATTAGTCATCCTGTCCTTGGTGATATTAAACTAAGATTAGACTGTATACCACTACTAGAAATTCCGAAGTTACCTTAATTTTTATTTATATGTTGACTAACTGATAAAACTGAATAAAATTCTTGTTGGTTAATGCTTAAGGAGAAAACATTTTGAGCAAAAGTTGTCAAATCTTCATGAAATTCATTTCATATATCATTTATTACATATTTTTTTCTTTATCTGAATCATATGCAACACAATTTTCCAGTGTTCACAATTATTCATTACAATTAACTCTGCCTGTTCATATCTTAGTTATTCTGAATAGGAAACATTGACGTTTTAATTTCTTAATTTTATTACAACTGTATCATTATTGTTAGTGAATGTTATTACTAAGAGATGTTTTTAATGCATTTTGGATTGAGGGCCGATGGCTATATTGACTGTTAGTGATCATATACACTTTCCTGCATCAAACGGTGCAAGTTTACGTGTTTAATTTTGTGGGAATAACAAATTACTGAGCCAAATTACTTGGTGTTTTTTACTTTCCGACTAGTACTCTAGAAGGATCTTGTAACACCGTTTTTAGTAACTTTTTTCTAAGATTGGTGACATTGATGTCAAATGTATGTCAAACGAAAATACACATAACCACAAAAGTAAGCACAAACTGATTTTTTAGAATCGCACAAACTGCGAAGTATGTATATTTTTATACATATTTAAACATGCGTGTTGCATCCTAGGTTTCGTACTACTAGTATATGATGGTATATAATAATTATCAATAATTACTTTTTCACAGATATTTGAATTTAAGTGACAGATGACAGTGTTACCAACGGTTGCACCCATAAATACGCTAGATTGGAATTTTACCTAATATACTTCTAAATTTTTATAAAATTAATGACGCAAAGTAGAAAAAATGGTATATTAACTCGTTTTATAAGACATATTGGCACATTTGTTCATTTGGGGCACGAGGAGCGCCAGCGACGAGACAACTCATGCGCCAATTTGACGTCTTATAAAACTTTTATAATAATATACTATTATATGACACGATAAAACTCTGACAAATAGTTTGGGCCAAGTTATAATAAAAATATAGGTCACACCTTTGAATTATTTTGCATTTCTGTTCGAAAGAACGAGGCTATAGTATTGCATGTATGGGACAGTATATCAAAACTTCGTGACAACCCATTCCAGACCAGGGCTCATGCATTTCTCAAGAGAAAACACCCTAAATTATTCACTTTGCCAAACGGAAGAACAATCAACCCGTGGATTAAATAATTCAAGTGAACGAATAGCAGACGTGTGTTTCTTTATCGTAAACATAGCCTGACAACATTTTCTTTGTTTTCAAATACATTGCATAGTACTAAAACCAAAATAAATTAGAAGTCAAAATAAAAATAATATTTTCATTATTCAAAGCTATTGATTTGTTCGAGCAGCTATCAAGAACTAGTTTTTTAGGTTAAACAGATAATCTGTCATTGCTATTTATAATGCAGTTGACATTAAAACTTATTTGGCTAAACCTGTCAAATTATTTCAAAGCCTGTCACATTTCAAACTAGTTTCTTCACTGCTCGGACAAAACTAATAATAAATTATAGAAACAACATTTGGCGTATTGTGAAACAATGTTCCACAATACGCCAAATGTGACGTTATATAAATATATCAGTATTAAACTTTCATATCGACGGAAAATTCGGAATTTCAGCGGAAATACGATGTGTACATATTTAGAATTGCCAGGGGACGAACTGGATTGTTTTTGGTCACAATCTGACAACAGGAAGTGGCAAATATTACATGTGTTTTGTTAGGGATACAACCGATTTTGACCAAACTGATACCTGCTCATCCTCCACTGAGTTTAAATGCAAAGTAGCCGCATTCTTAGTCGTTATGGTTGAGAATTGGTAAACTTAGATAAAAGATAGTGGCCAGTAATATTAGGTTGGGATACAGAATGGCTGTGGCTTCGCAAAATTGAAGAATTGCTGAAGGTTTCAGTGTGTCAACGAGGTATTCTGTAGTAAATAGGTCATTTAATCGATTTCCTGAAAAATTAATTGATGTTTGGAAACTTTGTTTAGAGTGGGCGTGTATTTCAACTTTCTATTTCTTTGATATATAATTAACAAGTTTATTAAATATATATATATATATATAAATTTTTTTTGTAAATAAATCTTTATTATTATTATTAAGCAAAATTTAGAAAAACCATCTCTATTCAACCCAATCATTGATAGTTTTTTTCAGTTTCTAACTCGTGCGTGAAGCAGCCTTCTCTCCACTGAAATATCAAAGTGACATTACAGTAATCCCCCCAAAAAAATTAATAGTTCAAATAAAAGAAAACCTCTATGTTGCAAAAAGTACTAATGGGAATGCAAGCGTTACGTGTACCAATAAAAGATTTAAAAACTAGAAAAGGTCACTGGACAAACCCAACATTTCCTGGGCGAGCTTTCCACGTCGAAATCGATCTCGCGTACCATTCGTACAATTTTAATTTCAATTTTATTGGATGCCGGCCTACGTTGTGTAGGTGGTTGCCTAGCATAATAGCCTACCAGCACAAGGATTTGCCTTTCAAACATTCAGGTCTCATAAAATTCCCAAAGCGTTTAATTTCGCCATGTGGGTCAGAAGTGAAATGAAAATATGAAAATTTATCTTTGTTACGGTCAGGTTAAAGTAAATAATAATATTTTCTTTTCATAACTTTGTTTAGGATTTTTGTTTTAAGTAATTTATGATAAAAATTAAAAACTAAATCTTTTAATTATCATAATGAAATATGTAAGTTATAGAATTGGACATCAACATTTGGCAAATCATTAGCAAATTTGTACTAAGTTGTCTGAAAATGTTTGACAATATTGTGCAAGCATCTGGAACGTTTGTGTTGTACGTTCACTGAACTGATATAAATAGCAATGTTGAGATCACACCAGAAACTGTGCTGGCATACGTTAACCAGACATGTTCCAAACGTATTTATTTCTTCGGTCCAAATATTTTATTTACACCTTTTAATTGCTTCTTAAAATACGTGTATGCATTTTTTAATGTTTTTTTTTTGTGAATACCCTAATCATTTATTAACTCTAACAAAAAATATACATTAAAAAAAATAAAGAATTTTATATACCATAGAAAATTAAATAAAAAAAAAATTGTGTCCGGATCGAGACTTGAACTTGGAACCTCTACAATCGCTACAGGACCTTTTTTATCGAATATCTATTAAACATTATCATTATTAACACATCAGAAACCACTCAACATTAATCAAATATCCATTACACCTCTCACCTTACAGCTTAGCCAATAACACCAATTATTAATCACGCCACTTACAATTAAACCTGCTGACTACAGAATACAATACGTCACAGCATCCAGGTGTACTCTCAGGAATTCTATATATAGAGTGGACGATAATTTAGGGATGCTACGACGAAGAACCCCACTTAATTGGTGATCAATATTAGGTACTAGGTATAAATTAAGCAAGGCATTGGAAATTGCACAGACTCTAAATTACAACACGTCGTACGTAGAGGCATTAACTGCTGTGGCTTAGAAGGCGTGACGTGATTCAAGCCGTAAATCGAATCGAGAGGCACGAGCCATTAGATAACCTCAAAATTTGTGGCGTTTATGAGGGGGGTGGGTACACAACCACCCCCCCTTAAACTGATTTATCGAGAATGGATTGACTCTCACGTCTTTCAGAAATTGAGATTTGAGATAGAAAATCTTTATAGCGTTTGTTTTTGTTAGTTCTTGGTTCGAATCTAGGATGGGACACATATTTTAGTGGCACCAGTGGTACAAAAATCGATAAAACTAAAGTTTGAAACACTTTATTTTTTGTTAATTAACGAATTATTAGGAGAGATTATAGTCTAGATGGGTATCAGTTTGAATTGATGGTGGTATTATCGAATTACATTGCATATGCATGAAGACAGATAGTTCATGGCCAAGTGCTGGGTACAATCGGAGTGAATTGAAGCAAAAATTAAAACAGAATGTAATAAATAAACCAATGAAGTAAAATAAAGTCAGTCAGTGTTGGTCAGGTGTAGAAATAATTATTTTAAAAATTGTGTTAGCTATAAATAATTCTGAAGAATTTGCGTATAATTTAGCATAAAAGTCATAAAAAAGAATTACAAACGTTGCAGAAGATCAAAATTCATATTTTCTTTGACACTGAAGGAGTTAGCTAGTTATAATGTATTCCTTGGTAGCTTAGCTGTTAATTACAGAGATAGGTAAATATTGACCTGTTTCGTTAAAGTGACCAAACCAGGGGGAATGGGCAATAGTTTGCACGAACACACGTAAGGTACCTGCAGTTTTGGACTTTTAGCTGCTTTTTAAACACCTTCTGTAGCATGTTGGCAGTTTGCCAACGACTCAGAGGCTGTCTGAGAGAATACAAGACAGTGCCTACAATCGATACTGCAAATTTTAACTCGCATTTCCGTACATGTACTGTCGTAACTGCTTAAGTAAAACATGATAAGATGATTATATGCTATTTGTGAAATAGGGAAACCTGTAATTTACATGTAAAGTACTTTGTAAACCTGGTGGAACATCAAGGACAATAATTTCCAAACAAACTAGTTCAATTAAAACTTCAGTTTTTATTTAATTTATTTTAATTTATTTTAGATAATTCATATAGATAATATAAAATACTTATACACTTATATATAATACATAATACACGGCCCAAACAATACATTGCAAAGGGTACAATAATATTGACCTTATCCACAACACCGGTAGACTACAAACAACGGTATGTTTGCTTTGCAACTTTGATAGATTTTGTTGCATAAACAGATTTGTAAACTCAAATATTTGTATAATGAATCAAGAATCCTGTTAATTCGTCTTTCAGTTACTATTATATCATTGTTATAAGCAAAAGTTTACAACATCTAGGTAATCACAACAGAAATACATCGTAACAGATGTAACAGGTAACTTTTTTAGTACACATTTCGCTGTTATATATCAATTCAATCATTTTGATTGAAGCCTAGTATGTTACATAAACATTTCATGTGCGACAGACGTTATTGACATAGCGCCAAAACGGTTTTAATACGTTACCGTTTATTTTTATAGCCACCGACTACAACGTGAAAATTCATATGCAGAAAATCACATTTACACATCTATTAATAGTATCAGCAACAAAGCAAATTTCAAGATTTAGTTTTTAGAGAAAATGGTTCTTTAAAACGAGCAAGCAAAAAATTATAACTTGTTAAAGTTAAACAATTTCAATACACTGAATGGAAGAAAATAATGAAAATACATAGTTTGAATGTGAAATACATTTTTTCAGCGCTGAGTTTCACGTTCTGTATTGTCTGCGTCCTTTTTGCGCCTGCTGTCTCACCCTCGCAGATATTACTGAAAACGTGACACAATTCTTGGACTGCCGCCAATATTGATTGCAGCTATCGAAATTAAATCGCCACCGATTAATCTACTTTAAGCGAAACGTATGCCAATAGAAGCCTAATAGAAACGTTCAATAGATAGATAATTTTGCTGATACTAGAGTAATATGGCCACAAAATTAAAAAGAAAAATAGAAAAAAGATACTTGAATATCTCCCTCACCACTTTAATTACTCCGGCTCGCATAACTTAACAATAAATTAAAAATTTTACGCAATCTCATCAACACAACTGACGGGCTGCCACAATCACGCTGTTTACCGGCATTCTCTCCCATTACGACCAGGAAAAACACAGGAAAAACGCACCCCGCTGACCTGCTTTTTTATTAAAAAATGCAAATTAAACTTTAATTATGCGGCAGCTAACGGCCAGATGAAAAGTGCAATTTTACGCGATTAATTAAATTTGGCTTTGTCGATATAAATGGTCATTATTGATTGACAGTATTGCCTCGCATAGCTATAGATAAAAGCATTCTGTCATAGATCAAGTCCTACTACTATAGTAGTAGACATAATGTAAAATTGTTAGAAGAAAATAATGAAATAGATGGATGGAAATTAAGCTAAAAAAAAGTTAAACCGGGAGTGCCACAGGGCAGCGTCTTGGGACCAGTCCTCTATGTTTTATACACAAATGACTCACCGCACGGCTCACAGATGTGGAAATTGACAATCTAGCCGTGCAAAAGTCCAAATTTTGCTGTCAAAATTTAGTTTTCAGAAATCTGATTCAAATCAACGGTTAATCTCTTAGATTAATTCCAATATGTACGTCATCTTCTATCACCTAACAATGACCACGCTGTATTACCTAGTTATTTTTAGAGTGGCATAAGTGGCACAGCAAAAGGTTCTCAGTTCTCAGG
Organism: Aphodius granarius; assembly: GCA_963971325.1. NCBI lineage: Eukaryota > Metazoa > Arthropoda > Insecta > Coleoptera > Scarabaeidae > Aphodius > Aphodius granarius. The sequence continues at coordinate 43,824,034 of OZ020221.1, read as the reverse complement.
TACTCTAGAGAGAGTCAGAAATACATCTAGTGGGTCTTGCGTGACACATTTGCCCTTAAACAGGGACACGTAGGCAACTTCCTTTCGGAAGGTGCTACATTTAGGTAATGAAGGCAGCAACACAATTTTCGTGCTGTTTTTTCATCTCATATTCAAATGTCCTCCTACACAGCCTGCAATATACGTAAGATTCTTTATGACAGTTCTTCAGAGACGCCCATATAACCGAATGAGCCCACTTTTTTATTACAGGGGCCGTAGTTTTATTTTTAGAGGATCGTGACTGATTAGGGATGAAAAGTATACGAGATATAAAGTCTGCTTTAGTTCAAATTGGTGATAAATTATGTTATTTTTTGGGGTTTTGTAAGTTTTTTCTAAATTTGTTTCTAAATATATTCAAGTTTATCTAAGTTTATCTAAGTTTATCTAGGTTTATATAAGCTTATCAAAGTTTATCTAAGTTTATCTAAGCTTTTCTATCTTTTTTTAAGTTAAACTTAGATATTACCTAGGTTTATCTAAGTTTCCCTAAGTTTATCTAAGTTTGTCTAAGTTTATCTAAGTTTATCTAGGTTTATCTAAGTTTATCCAAGTTTACCTAAGTTTATATAAGTTTGTCCAAGTTTATCTAAATTTATCAAAGGTTATCTAAATTTTTCTATCTTTTTTTAAGTTAAACTTAGATATTACCTAGGTTTATGTAAGTTTCCCTAAGTTTATCTAAGTTTGTCTAAGTTTATCTAAGTTTATCTAGGTTTATCTAAGTTTATCCAAGTTTACAAGTTTACCTAAGTTTATATAAGTTTGTCCAAGTTTATCTAAATTTATCAAAGGTTATCTAAGTTTTTCTATCTTTTTTAAGTTAAACTTAGATATTATCTAAGTTTATCTAAGTTTGTCTAAGTTTGTCTAAGTTTATCAAAGTTTATCTAAGGTTTTCTATCTTTTTTTTAAGTTAAACTTAGATATTATCTAAGTTTATCTAAGTTTATTTAAGTTTATTTAAGATTTTCTATCTTTTTTTTAACTTCTAAATCTCTACTTGAAACAAATCATTTTTGCACTCAATAAAATTCACATTCTAATCGAGAATGGACTAATATTAAAAGTGGTACTAAGTACGAAGACCAATATCGCTAACAGTAGTTAACAGGGTATGGCCATTAGCAGTTGCAGAGACACAATACGCGAGCATGATCCGTTCCTAATGGTGTCAGAGGATCGATTTTACGTTTGTCATGTTCGTTATATCATAGAATATTTGTTATTGCTTGCACTCTGCGACGGCTAACCATCGAAAGCGCTTCCCATCAATCAAATTGTTGGCATTGTATTCACCCGGCACTCGGGAACTGTATACGCTCAAAAATAGCTTTTAACCGGTAATATATTTTATTAGGGTTGTTGCGAGGCTACATTTGGCGGGGATTGTATCCATGTCAGCTTTTTATGGGTGGCAATGTTTTTTATTTTCACCTGGGGCTGTCGCAGTGAGTTAGGTGTAAATTTTGTGAAGGGTTCGAATAGAAATGGCGGATGCGCCGGTAACAAATTGATGTTTTCTATCAAAATTTGAACTATATACAGCTTTTATTTCCCTATTATATGTATCTGAGAAGAGCGTTGATGAAGTTTTCTTTGGATCTCAGTGCAAGGAACACTTAACGCTCGTAATTGCATTAATTTTGACATGAAACTCTCCTGACAGTCCCTCTAGAATTTCGTTCTTCTAAGCTGAAATACGGTTAAGGTGATATCTATTAACTTGTGAAACTAAAATAGAATTTTTATCAAGTGCAATACCAGTGATACTGTCAAATTTGTAAAATTTTGTCACCTAAAATTTTGTGTCAAAAATGTATTGCACAAAACAAGGCTCTACTAATCACAGATTTAACGTCAGCAAATTCAGCAAACTTAATTTGAGATATTGGTGCAACTGGGCAGTACGCTCTAAAACGCCACGTGGTCGTTAAATAGGCTCATTTAATGCAATATAAACTAATTAAAAAACGCATCGCTCACCTTTCACCGTCGTCATTAAAAGCATAATCACCCATGAAGAGGTCTCTTAGACGGTATCTCGGAGGCAAAGGCGGCACTGTATCTCTTTCCCTTTCGGTAACCAATAGGGCCATACTCCGCCACCTCCAGCTGACACAGAACCTTCAAAATTAATCCTCGCACAACACCAAGAAACCCAAAATTCCACAAAAAACAGTCCCAAACCGTTTTGGCGGATGCGCCGCGTTCCAGGCGGACAATTTTGGTGGAGTCGCCGGTGACTCCTACGACACTTCGCAAAAATTCGGAAAATTTCACATAACTGACGGTTCGACGCGGACTGGCAATGTGTAAAATAGTCGCGGCCGATTGTCGGGTACGTAATGCGAACGTCGGTTGTAGTGTAGAGGAGGTCTTGCGCCGTTATAAGCGCGATAGCGTCACGACGGCAGGCGTTAAAATTGTACGGTGTCTGTCTGGGAGTACAATCGGACGTCTCGCGGCGCATTCATTCACGTAGCGTCGCGGCGCTCACGTTCGCTCTACCGGACGTGTCGTCTCGATTACGTGTTTGTTACGTACTGTAGAATCGTAAATCCGTAGTTTAGGAAATTGTTCTGGGTAAACTAGACGACTAAAACTAGAAGATAGAACGCTCTAGTAGTAGTCAGGATTACACAAGCAATCTATCTGTGAAACAACTTAGCTTGCAGTGGCACTTAACTCCATGAGGTACTGTGTCAAACTTATCGGGCAAACTCAATTTTTTAATGCAAATACTACACCAATGAATCTCCAAAGGCTTATACACCCGAAGAAATTTCCTCAAGAGGTTGAAGCGCAATCTTTTGGACAAACACCAATCAATCAACTTCTTCGACAAATTTAACACCTACGAATGTCCAAACTCGTTTATATCATTAAATAAGCCTTTTTTAAGGACGGAAATAAATGTTGCCCTTGAAAAAAGGGTGGGAAACGCTGTTCTAGACAACATTGAACATTCAAAACACAATAAATTACAAACAATTCGAGCATTTGATTTTGTAAAATAAAAACACATGATTTACTCTCATACTTTTCGTTTCATTGTCCAATTTATTTCCTCAATTGATTAACTAGGCTAGGTTGGTTGAGTTTCTTGCAATAATTTCAAATAAAAATTCTCAAAATATTTTTTTTTGGGCAGAAAAGTACCAAATGTTGTACCTTTTTGAAATCCTAACTAAATGGCCTATTTTTTAAAATAACTTGCCTGGGTTAGTACAATATATTTCTTTTGTAATACAGAGTTAAGTGACAAAATTTTTTCAAACCATAACTAAAAACTACCTTATTTTTATCAATGTCATTTTTTGATCGATTTGCGACAGCGATTAATGGTACGGTTATTTAAGATTATATTAGCAAAAAACCATAAGAGAATTAGGAAATTTGTTGCCACAGTAACTAAAGATGTGGTAAAGTATGTCAATTTTCTACTTTTTTGCAAAAATGACAATTATAACTCAACTAAGTTAGTTTCGGGACACCTGTATGTGATAATAATACCTAATAAAATGTATACCGAGTAATTAATGGGTTAATATTGTATTCAAACTATTTCCTTTGTCTAATTTTCACGAGGAACACAATCATGTTATACACTAAAGGCATCACATGCAATATCGCATGATCCATTCACAAATGTTGATATTGTGGTAATTGACAATTAGAAACAGTCCACAGGGTCTCTATTATTAACCACCAAAGTCTGAAATATCGTTACAAGGAATTATTTCTGACTTTTGTGGAAACTTAGACATAACTTTTTAAGGATTATCCAATATTTCAGAGAGAGAAATTCCAGAGCAGTGTTTCAGACACTTCCTAACGCTTACAGGCTATTAGTACTAGACCACTCTTAATTACAGCACTTAATTACAGTACACTTAGTTACAATTTTAGCTGACACCATATATCCTACTTTAGGAACGAAATAACCAGGAAATAATACCTACAGTTCCATTACAAACGTGCTTGGACTACAGAAAATATACTATATTACGTCTCCTTTAATATTTCATTGTTATTTAAAAATTGCGAAGGTGTTTGACTTCTTATATCCTAACAAATTCAGTCTTGTTATTTTCAAGGACGTTATCTGCCGTTGTCTTAAAAATTCCGATACGTAAGGAAACGGACAGCGTTATCATATTTTTCAATTAAAATTTATAAAGCTGCTCTTCAACAGCAGCTAGAGCGATAAGTATCTCAAAACGAGGTCGAGCATAAGATATCTTACTTTCCAATTAACTTTTACAAAGCTCAAACACGGTCCAAGGAACAAACAACTCAATAGGTCCGTAATGAAAGCGTTATTTGGTTGTCGTTTATACAAAGCACTATTCTTGTCTTTCCGTCAAAGTTCTAGAACTAATGTGCATCATTTTCATTTATATAAATGCAGCACTAGAGGGATATGTACCGCCCAGGGTTGTCCATAGCTATAAACCATTAAAAATTAGGTGACATTGTAGACCAATCGATACGATGTTAAAAATAACCCAGGGTGGTCTATCTATTTTTAATAGTTTGTCGTCACACAAGACAAAAGATATCGATACATCCAATTCTAGCAAATTATAATGACCGTACTTATCAAGGACCATCCATCGCAAGTGTACCTACGTATTAAATATAGATATTATTCATACATTTTAAATATACCTTAAAAGATTTGCGAATTTGTTGTAATGAGGTAGTCGGAAAGTTGGGTGTGGGTCACTCGAGACATTTATGTTACTTATCCCGACAATTTTCTGTTAATTTTGCGGACGTTTCAGCTAAAGAGCGTGGCCTAGAAGCTTATAGACAGCATGGACCGGAGAAACGTCAAACGCTTGGGGAAACTTGTCAAAAATGGCAATTTTCACGCTGCCCTATTGGCTTAAAAAACAATTCTCGCGACCGTGTTTTTCGACGGATAGGACAATTCGGCCTTGGGGAAGAGATTTCAATCAAGAAATTACTACGAAATTCGAAATTTGGGAAAATACGAGTATTTTTTTGTAGGTGTGTAAAGCGCGCGCGCATGGCGCTATATGCGGTGTAGAAAATATGTATTTATACCGTTCTTGCGGTATTCTGCTGCTATTGTTTAACGCGTTTGGGCTAAGAACTGAATGTTTTAATGCGGCAGTATGCTATCAAGAGGTAAAACTGTTACACAACAGGCCCTTTGATTCTGGTACCCATACAAATAACCTATGAACCGAAGATGAGCATTCAAACCAATATCTTGCAAAAGTATACCAAATTTTGTTTATCTTACCTTATAATCTGCAGTCGGATTGGATGTTTCTCTTCATTATTCACTTCACTTCTAGAAGTTCACCACTTCACGCACACTAGCAAGTCATAACGCACACATCTTCACAAAACTGGCAAAAATTTGAAATAAGTTAGGTTAGGTATGCTCATGAATGATGGAGGGGATCAGCTAAGCTCGCAAAGACCTGAAGTGGGGATGAGCGTTTGCGATATGTACATTATGCATTATTATGGAGCCCCATGAAGCCATTGAAATGATTTCTAGACAATTTCTGTATGCATGTATGTCCGTAAACACGATAGTGCCCAAACGGTATAACGAATCGGGCTGAAATTTGTTATAAGTATTCAGAACTAGCTCTGTGTATATGTCAAAATTTTCGATTTTAGTTATTGGACATTCTAGAAATATGTGGTTAAGGCTTCCCACCTGTCCACATTCGCAATATGGACATTTTAGGATACATTTTAGGTTATCTGCTATCTGTTACTGTTGTTACGAATGTCCGGCAGGGGGCGTTTCGGGTTTGACGTTACTGTGGTAATAGCAGCAAAACACGGGTCGACAAAAATCGATTTTTTGGATCGAACATTATTTTTAAGGCCGTTTTTTTGCTCAAAACTCTTTGCGAAGGGTATTTAGAGGGATCTTATCGTAAGACATGAGAGCGAGCGGCTTTTATAAGGTCGGCAGGAACGGATAAAAAATGTAAATTTTTGACGTTCAATGACAACCGAAAGTGGCAAATTTTGCATGCATTCTCTCAGGAATTGAACCGATTTTGACCAATACATACTACCAAAAACAGTAAAAATACGACCACTGTCTTGTGTCTTGGTTATAAACAATACAACACACGTTTTGCGAATAAATACTTAATAAACTCACGTTTTGCAACACGATAATTCAAACACACCCGCAGTTTAAACCGAACACACATCACTGACGCGAAGAACGCGATTTTTCGTGATAACACGGCATCCGGAAAACCGGTTTTTGTGGCTGAAGCCGCAACAAGCCAGGTTTACATTCGGATATGGTATTTCAGAAATTCAATTTTGAAAAGTTTTGATTTTTACTGGTTAATTGTAGTTTTACAGGCGTCTGCTAACACAAGTCGATCTAGGTATTTGGTTCGTTTAAATGACTTTACGACATAAAAGGCTCTTTCTTGGATGTTTACTGAGGTCGTAGATGCTCGGAGAATTCAATTTTCCACCAAGTCCGCAAATGAGCTTACATTAAAGACTTAAAATTAATTGAAGGTACATATTGACATTGGCGATCTCCCCAAATGATTATTTTTGCTCTGAAAGAATAATATGTAGCTATTCAGCGCTATCAAAAAATATTATGTTGAAAAGAATCAAGAAATCAGTTATTTACTTAAAACTCATTTAAAATAATGATTAAATTGTCCATAATTTCCGTTCATATTTGCCTATATTTTCATACAAAACCTCATATAATGAAATGAATCAAAGGACAATAAATTGCTAATCCATTTGTGACCTATAATGTGTTGAATGGTGTGTCAAAATCTGTCAAAGATTACAGAAGTTATTGGAGATGAATCAACACACTATTGATGCATAAAATTACGTTAAAATCGTGTTGATCCATCTATAGAACAATACACCAGCGCTGTTTAACCGTCTGGTTAACACGTTGAGCTTTTGATATGCTGTCCATTGCAGAATAGGTATCCAGAATATAGATTTAAATTAATTATACGCCATTATGGTACGTTTACTATATTATTGATCCATTTGTGTGTACGTATCTCTCCTTAATACAATACAGCCTTCCCTTTTAAAAAGATACAATAGTATATTATTATACAAGTTTTATAAGACGTCAAATTGGCGCATGAGTTGTCGTCGCTGGCGCTCGTGCCCCAAATGAACGAATGCGCCAATATGTCTTATAAAACGAGTGTAATATACTATTTTTTCTACTTTGCGTCATTAATTTTATAAAAATTTAGAAGTATATTAGGTAAAATTCCAATCTAGAGTATTTATGGGTGTAACCGTTGGTAACACTGTCATCTGTCACTTAAATTCAAATATCTGTGAAAAAGTAATTATTGATAATTATTATATACCATCATATACTAGTAGTACGAAACCTAGGATGCAACACGCATGTTTAAATATGTATAAAAATATACATACTTCGCAGTTTGTGCGATTCTAAAAAATCAGTTTGTGCTTATTTTTGTGGTTATGTGTATTTTCGATTGACATGCATTTGATATCAATGTGACCAATCTTAGAAAAAAGTTACTAAAAACGGTGTTACAATTTGCTAATTGTAACACCGAAAACAGTGTTACAATGTGTGCATTGTGAATGCAAAGTAGAAAAAATCTATGTACAAAACTGTAGATTTTCAAATCAAAGGCTAAGATTTGCAGAAGTTTCAGAAACTTTCTAACACGTAAAATGCAACATCACATCAATGAAAGTCTCTTTTGTTGTCACTAGTTACACATTTGTTATTACTATGTTGCAAAGTATGTGCGATGCTTAAAATTCAAGCTGTGTACCGATGTGTGGGCTGTCGAAAACTCGTATATACCACACTTTATGGAAAATAAGACAGATCGATACAATCCAAGGCAAATTGGCCACTTTGTATGAAAATATCATGCTGTTCTCGGGCATATTGAACTTGAATCAGAACAATAAAAGTATTTTATGGATATTTGTTCTGTTTATTTATCCGAAGTGTATACGTGCACGCGTCTGGAAAGAAAACGAGGCTGTGTTGTCAAGTTTTATGTTTATTCCTGCAAAATCTAAAGAAAAAACGTGATTATGAACCAAATTTTTCGGTTGTAAACCAACATTTTGCCTCTTTAGGCCTGGTGTGGTGTATACTGTATTAGTATATTATTATACAAGTTTTATAAGACGTCAAATTGGCGCATGAGTTGTTTGGGGCACGAGGAGCGCCAGCGACGAGTGCCCCAAATGAACGAATGCGCCAATATGTCTTATAAAACGAGTGTAATATACTATTTTTTCTACTTTGCGTCATTAATTTCATAAAAATTTCGAAGTATATTAGGTAAAATTCCAATCTAGAGTATTTATGGGTGCAACCGTTGGTAACACGGTCATCTGTCACTTAAATTCAAATATCTGTGAAAAAGTAATTATTGATAATTATTATATACCATCATATACTAGTAGTACGAATCCTAGGATGCAACACGCATGTTTAAATATGTATAAAAATATACATACTTCGCAGTTTGTGCGATTCTAAAAAATCAGTTTGTGCTTACTTTTGTGGTTATGTGTATTTTCGTTTGACATACATTTGATATCAATGTCACCAATCTTAGAAAAAAGTTACTAAAAACGGTGTTACAATTTGCTAATTGTAACACCGAAAACAGTGTTACAATGTGTGCATTGTGAATGCAAAGTAGAAAAATTATTTTACCAACAGCAATAGATATGTATAATGTATATGATTACACACAGAAGACAGAAGAACACAAATATCTGTAATAAAACCAAAAATAAATCAAGAAAATTTGCATTTTAGTGAATTGTGACCAGCTAGTACCAGTTTTCGACAATGTCTTCCGCTATGAGATGTCATTGTCTAGATTTATCTGTTCAAAAAACCACACTAATGACTTTGCACAACAAAATTGCACATAAAAAAACTACAGGTTGTGATAATTTTACCATGTCTGAATTGTCATGCCAAATTGTTATAAGAAAAAATGGTGCTATTGGACATTACTCAAAATTATCTCTATCAAATTATGTGATGTCTCGTCAGTAGTGATTATCTCTGTAATAATGCAATAACATGTAGATATTATCATTATCACAGACTACACATCAATGTCACGTCATTGTAGAAAAGCCGTTAGCTTATGCAACCGAATACACGTTACCAATACCGGTGAAAGTCAAAACAACAATCAAGGGTCACAGCTGGTCGCGGTATCGCTCATAATTAAGTCATATTTAAGTCAACCAAAGTCAACTTAGGTTAAATAATACGAAAATGACATTCCTCTACGGTAAAAACGAAGCGGAATTATCATCCCATCTCAAAAACTTACTAGAAACAACATCTAAAGAGGCAATTACAACAGGAAATACATTCAAAATCGGTGTATCAGGTGAGTTATGTTTATAAATTACCATTATATTTATTATATTACCAGTCAGCTAAAAAACAAACATTATCCAGGTGGATCCGCATTAAAATTCATAACAAACGCGTTAAAATCAATGAAAGATGCGAATTTTTCCAAGTGGAAGTTCTTCTTTTGTGACGAGAGGGTCGTCCCTGAGTGTTGTGAAGACTCCACTTACGGTGCTTACAAGCAAAGTCTTATTACCACCGGCCAATTAACCGAAGAACAGTTCGTGAAAATCAAACAGGGACTCGCAGGTAAAAAAAAAAAAAAATTATATAGAACACCTAGCGCCATCTCTCGGTAGCCTTCTAAAACTAAATTTGAATCAGCTGACGCTACCGCTTCGGACTACATCCGACAGATGGAGCAGTACTTTCCCGCTGGTGCTTTGCCGGTGTTCGATTTTCTCCTGCTGGGGATGGGACCTGATGGACACACTTGTTCGCTGTTTCCTGGACATAAATTGTTGGAGGAAAAGTCGGTTTGGGTTGCACCGATTACGGATTCGCCGAAACCACCGCCTTCTAGGGTTACGTTGACGTTGCCTGTTGTTAATAACGCGAGGAATTGCGCTTTTGTCGTTGCTGGGAAGGATAAAGCAACAATTGCGAAGGTAATTCGTTTGTCAGCTTGTTAATTTTTGAGTTTTTCGGACATTTTGTGATGGTTGTATTTGGGGGATATGCTAGTACGGCCCTGTTCGTCGGTGAAGTGTATGCAGTGACCAGAGGGGGATTAAGGAAAATTTAGTACCCTTTTGCAAGAGAATAGTAGCTTTTATATTCTTTGAATGTATATAATGTGTTAACTGATTTTGTTATCTTACCTGTTCAACATTTTCTTTTCTCTTTTTCAGAGAGTTTTTGTCGATAAAGATTTACTTCTTCCGGCTGCCAGGGTCAACCCAAAACAAGGAAAACTATATGTCATAATCGAGGATGGGCTTATAAATTAGGATACCACAACAAACACAAAAAAAAAAAACAAAAAAGTTAATAAAATATTAAGTACATCACATCTTCTTATTCTTATCGAGCTTTCCCATGAAGCAACAACGTCAGCGAGAAAATTTAATTTAAGAGTATTCCAAGATCTTAAGAACCTAAGTTTCACAACACCGAAAATTTCCAGAGCAAAAAAAAATCTCATCCATTACGATCTATCATTTTCACGAACATCTATGTATATTTACTTGTAATTATTTTTTTAAACAATCGTAACTCCCAAAATATTTATTCAATAATCATGAAAATACCAACAGTTATTCTAGGAGGTCTAATAAACAATGTCATGGCAATAGCATCTGTTAAAAACTACCAGAATTTTCCCAGAAAAATTATAAAAACAGAAAAAATCAAAACATTAACCATAACGCTGACAAGCATTTTTTAAACAATCATAACTCCCAAAATAATTATTCAATAATCATGAAAGTAACAATAGTTATTCTTGAGGGTCTTCTGAACAATATAAAGGCAATAGTATCTGTTAAAAACCAGCTGACTTTTTACAGAAAAAAAAATACAAAGAAGAGAAGTTCAACACACAGAACATGACATCGCCAATAATTTTTAAACAATCGTAACTCCCAAAATAATTATTCAATAATCATGAAAATACCAACAGTTATTCTAGGAGGTCTAATAAACAATGTCATGGCAATAGTATCTGTTAAAAACTACCAGAATTTTCCCAGAAAAATTAGAAGAACAGAAAAAATCAAAACATTAACCATAACACTGACAAGCATTTTTTAAACAATCATAACTCCCAAAATAATTATTCAATGATCATGAAAATACCAACAGTTATTCTAGGAGGTCTAATAAACAATGTCATGGCAATAGCATCTGTTAAAAACTACCAGAATTTTCCCAGAAAAATTATAAAAACAGAAAAAATCAAAACATTAACCATAACGCTGACAAGCATTTTTTAAACAATCATAACTCCCAAAATAATTATTCAATGATCATGAAAATACCAACAGTTATTCTAGGAGGTCTAATAAACAATGTCATGGCAATAGCATCTGTTAAAAACTACCAGAATTTTCCCAGAAAAATTATAAAAACAGAAAAAATCAAAACATTAACCATAACACTGACAAGCATTTTTTAAACAATCATAACTCCCAAAATATTTATTCAATAATCATGAAAATACCAACAGTTATTCTAGGAGGTCTAATAAACAATGTCATGGCAATAGCATCTGTTAAAAACTACCAGAATTTTCCCAGAAAAATTATAAAAACAGAAAAAATCAAAACATTAACCATAACACTGACAAGCATTTTTTAAACAATCATAACTCCCAAAATAATTATTCAATGATCATGAAAATACCAACAGTTATTCTAGGAGGTCTAATAAACAATGTCATGGCAATAGCATCTGTTAAAAACTACCAGAATTTTCCCAGAAAAATTATAAAAACAGAAAAAATCAAAACATTAACCATAACACTGACAAGCATTTTTTAAACAATCATAACTCCCAAAATAATTATTCAATGATCATGAAAATACCAACAGTTATTCTAGGAGGTCTAATAAACAATGTCATGGCAATAGCATCTGTTAAAAACTACCAGAATTTTCCCAGAAAAATTATAAAAACAGAAAAAATCAAAACATTAACCATAACACTGACAAGCATTTTTTAAACAATCATAACTCCCAAAATAATTATTCAATGATCATGAAAATACCAACAGTTATTCTAGGAGGTCTAATAAACAATGTCATGGCAATAGCATCTGTTAAAAACTACCAGAATTTTCCCAGAAAAATTATAAAAACAGAAAAAATCAAAACATTAACCATAACACTGACAAGCATTTTTTAAACAATCATAACTCCCAAAATAATTATTCAATGATCATGAAAATACCAACAGTTATTCTAGGAGGTCTAATAAACAATGTCATGGCAATAGCATCTGTTAAAAACTACCAGAATTTTCCCAGAAAAATTATAAAAACAGAAAAAATCAAAACATTAACCATAACGCTGACAAGCATTTTTTAAACAATCATAACTCCCAAAATAATTATTCAATGATCATGAAAATACCAACAGTTATTCTAGGAGGTCTAATAAACAATGTCATGGCAATAGCATCTGTTAAAAACTACCAGAATTTTCCCAGAAAAATTATAAAAACAGAAAAAATCAAAACATTAACCATAACACTGACAAGCATTTTTTAAACAATCATAACTCCCAAAATATTTATTCAATAATCATGAAAATACCAACAGTTATTCTAGGAGGTCTAATAAACAATGTCATGGCAATAGCATCTGTTAAAAACTACCAGAATTTTCCCAGAAAAATTATAAAAACAGAAAAAATCAAAACATTAACCATAACGCTGACAAGCATTTTTTAAACAATCATAACTCCCAAAATAATTATTCAATAATCATGAAAGTAACAATAGTTATTCTTGAGGGTCTTCTGAACAATATAAAGGCAATAGTATCTGTTAAAAACCAGCTGACTTTTTACAGAAAAAAAAATACAAAGAAGAGAAGTTCAACACACAGAACATGACATCGCCAATAATTTTTAAACAATCGTAACTCCCAAAATAATTATTCAATAATCATGAAAATACCAACAGTTATTCTAGGAGGTCTAATAAACAATGTCATGGCAATAGTATCTGTTAAAAACTACCAGAATTTTCCCAGAAAAATTAGAAGAACAGAAAAAATCAAAACATTAACCATAACACTGACAAGCATTTTTTAAACAATCATAACTCCCAAAATAATTATTCAATGATCATGAAAATACCAACAGTTATTCTAGGAGGTCTAATAAACAATGTCATGGCAATAGCATCTGTTAAAAACTACCAGAATTTTCCCAGAAAAATTATAAAAACAGAAAAAATCAAAACATTAACCATAACACTGACAAGCATTTTTTAAACAATCATAACTCCCAAAATAATTATTCAATGATCATGAAAATACCAACAGTTATTCTAGGAGGTCTAATAAACAATGTCATGGCAATAGCATCTGTTAAAAACTACCAGAATTTTCCCAGAAAAATTATAAAAACAGAAAAAATCAAAACATTAACCATAACACTGACAAGCATTTTTTAAACAATCATAACTCCCAAAATAATTATTCAATGATCATGAAAATACCAACAGTTATTCTAGGAGGTCTAATAAACAATGTCATGGCAATAGCATCTGTTAAAAACTACCAGAATTTTCCCAGAAAAATTATAAAAACAGAAAAAATCAAAACATTAACCATAACACTGACAAGCATTTTTTAAACAATCATAACTCCCAAAATAATTATTCAATGATCATGAAAATACCAACAGTTATTCTAGGAGGTCTAATAAACAATGTCATGGCAATAGCATCTGTTAAAAACTACCAGAATTTTCCCAGAAAAATTATAAAAACAGAAAAAATCAAAACATTAACCATAACACTGACAAGCATTTTTTAAACAATCATAACTCCCAAAATAATTATTCAATGATCATGAAAATACCAACAGTTATTCTAGGAGGTCTAATAAACAATGTCATGGCAATAGCATCTGTTAAAAACTACCAGAATTTTCCCAGAAAAATTATAAAAACAGAAAAAATCAAAACATTAACCATAACGCTGACAAGCATTTTTTAAACAATCATAACTCCCAAAATAATTATTCAATGATCATGAAAATACCAACAGTTATTCTAGGAGGTCTAATAAACAATGTCATGGCAATAGCATCTGTTAAAAACTACCAGAATTTTCCCAGAAAAATTATAAAAACAGAAAAAATCAAAACATTAACCATAACACTGACAAGCATTTTTTAAACAATCATAACTCCCAAAATATTTATTCAATAATCATGAAAATACCAACAGTTATTCTAGGAGGTCTAATAAACAATGTCATGGCAATAGCATCTGTTAAAAACTACCAGAATTTTCCCAGAAAAATTATAAAAACAGAAAAAATCAAAACATTAACCATAACGCTGACAAGCATTTTTTAAACAATCATAACTCTCAAAATAATTATTCAATAATCATGAAAGTAACAATAGTTATTCTTGAGGGTCTTCTGAACAATATAAAGGCAATAGTATCTGTTAAAAACCAGCTGACTTTTTACAGAAAAAAAAATACAAAGAAGAGAAGTTCAACACACAGAACATGACATCGCCAATAATTTTTAAACAATCGTAACTCCCAAAATAATTATTCAATAATCATGAAAATACCAACAGTTATTCTAGGAGGTCTAATAAACAATGTCATGGCAATAGTATCTGTTAAAAACTACCAGAATTTTCGCAGAAAAATTAGAAGAACAGAAAAAATCAAAACATTAACCATAACACTGACAAGCATTTTTTAAACAATCATAACTCCCAAAATAATTATTCAATGATCATGAAAGTATATAATGTGTTAACTGATTTTGTTATCTTACCTGTTCAACATTTTCTTTTCTCTTTTTCAGAGAGTTTTTGCAGATAAAGATTTACTTCTTCCGGCTGCCAGGGTCAACCCAAAACAAGGAAAACTATATGTCATAATCGAGGATGGGCTTATAAATTAGGATACCACAACAAACACAAAAAAAAAACTGTGGAATAAATTTTAAATAGTTTTTTTTTTATTTGATCACTTGTATAAATACAGTCAATAATATAATAAATACAAGTTAATAAAATATTAAGTACATCACATCTTCTTATTCTTATCGAGCTTTCCCATGAAGCAACAACGTCAGCGAGAAAATTTAATTTAAGAGTATTCCAAGATCTTAAGAACCTAAGTTTCACAACACCGAAAATTTCCAGAGCAAAAAAAAAATCTCATCCATTACGATCTATCATTTTCACGAACATCTATGTATATTTACTTGTAATTATTTTACACATTATTCACTATAAAACAAACGCTTCACGGAAAACAACAATGGAATTCTTTCTATATAAAATATAAAATTTAACGTAATTTTTTTTTTCTTTGAGAGACAGCCTTCAATAATGTTCAACAATAGAAGCCGTAGGAAATTTTTCGCAAAACTTTCGGAGTTGGGGGGGGGGAGCAGGAGCTTTTATCTTGTTTATAGCTTACAAATTACTGATAGTAGTAGTAGAATGTAATAGTAATAGTGGGGGGGAGGGGAGCGAAGATCCATAAATAAATAATTAATTTACTAATTTTTTGGTTATTGATTTTTTTTCTTTTTTGTGTCAGCGGAGAGAGAGAGAGGCTTCCGAGAAGAAATCAATATGCTGGGCGTGCCCCGTCGGGCACAACTTGCGGAGAGCGGAATTGAATAAATAACATTTTTTCCTAGGTGGTTTTTTCATCACGTCATATTGACACCGAGCATTCGACTCGAGTACTCGTAGACGACGTAGCTGATGCTCACCGCCGGCATGACCTTGATAAAGTTAGGCGTTATACCCCGGTAGAGGCCAAACACTCCTTCCTTTTCGAGTATCGTCCTGAAGACGCTGGTCATCGTCAGGCTTGCCTGGTCCATCGTCGGCGTTACCACTGTAAAGAAAATAAACATGGTTATTTTTGAGGGTCTAAGGAACAATATAAAGACAAGAGTAGCAGTAAAAACCAGAAGGTATTGCCAGGAAAAATTTGGAAAGTTGAAAAAAAAATTTAAACCATCAAAAATGATAGTGACACTTTTCTTTTAATTGCAACTCCTAAAAAAAATTGGAAAATACAAAGAAGAGAAGTTCAACACACAGAACATGACATCGCCAATAATTTTTAAACAATCGTAACTCCCAAAATAATTATTCAATAATCATGAAAATACCAACAGTTATTCTAGGAGGTCTAATAAACAATGTCATGGCAATAGCATCTGTTAAAAACTACCAGAATTTTCCCAGAAAAAATTAGAAAAACAGAAAAATTCAAAACATAAACCATAACATTGACAAGCATTTTTTAAACAATTGTAACTCCCAAAATAATTATCCAATAATCATGAAAGTAACAATAATTATTCCTGAGGGTCTTCTGAACAATATAAAGGCAATAGTATCTGTTAAAAATCAGCTGACTTTTTACAGAAAAAAAAAAATACAAAGAAGAGAAGTTCAACACACATAACATGACATCGTCAATAATTTTTAAACAATCGTAACTCCCAAAATAATTATTCAATAATCATGAAAATACCAACAGTTATTCTAGGAGGTCTAATAAACAATGTCATGGCAATAGCATCTGTTAAAAACTACCAGAATTTTTCCAGAAAAATTAGAAAAACAGAAAAAATCAAAACATTAACCATAACGCTGACAAGCATTTTTTAAACAATCATAACTCCCAAAATAATTATTCAATAATCATGAAAGTAACAATAGTTATTCTTGAGGGTCTTCTGAACAATATAAAGGCAATAGTATCTGTTAAAAACTAGCCGACTTTTTACAGAAAAAAAATACAAAGAAGAGAAGTTCAACACACAGAACATGACATCGTCAATAATTTTTAAACAATCGTAACTCCCAAAATAATTATTCAATAATCATGAAAATACCAACAGTTATTCTAGGAGGTCTAATAAACAATGTCATGGCAATAGCATCTGTTAAAAACTACCAGAATTTTCCCAGAAAAATTAGAAAAACAGAAAAAATCAAAACATTAACCATAACGCTGACAAGCATTTTTTAAACAATCATAACTCCCAAAATAATTATTCAATAATCATGAAAGTAACAATAGTTATTCTTGAGGGTCTTCTGAACAATATAAAGGCAATAGTATCTGTTAAAAACTAGCTGACTTTTTACAGAAAAAAAAAATACAAAGAAGAGTTCAACACACAGGACATGACATCGCCAATAATTTTTAAACAATCGTAACTCCCAAAATAATTATTCAATAATCATGAAAATATCAACAGTTATTCTAGGAGGTCTAATAAACAATGTCATGGCAATAGCATCTGTTAAAAACTACCAGAATTTTCCCAGAAAAATTAGAAAAACAGAAAAAATCAAAACATTAACCATAACACTGACAAGCATTTTTTAAACAATCATAACTCCCAAAATAATTATTCAATAATCATGAAAGTAACAATAGTTATTCTTGAGGGTGTAATGAAGAATATAAAGGCAATAGTAGCTGTTAAACCCACCAGATGTTTCAGAGAAAAAATGACAAAGACCAAAGAGAAATTTAGGCCACATCAAAAACAACACGACAAACTTTTTTAAACATTCGTAACTCCCAAAATAAACATTCAATAACCACGAAAGTAACAATAGTTGTTCTTGAGGGTCTAATGAACAATATCCTAACCACAATATTTGTTAAAACCCACCAGACTTTTCCCAGAAAAATTTACAAAGAAGACAGAAAAATTCAAAACACAGACCGCGATATTAACACACATTTTTTAAATAATCGTAACTCCCAAAATAGTTGCTCAATAATCGTGAAAGTAACAATAGTTATTCTTGAGGGTCTAATCTACAAAATAAACGCACAAAAACCCACCTTGCGCTTGTAGCCTCGTCCTGACCAGGGCCAACGGATACGAGCACATCTGCCCCAATGTACTCGACGCACTACCGCAAGCCAGCAGCATCCAAAAACTCGGTTGCTCGTCACTAGCATGCGTCTTGAGATATTTCCTCTTCAGCGTTTCATAAACAGCCAAATCAATGCCCGCGTAAGGCGCAATACCCAACATATTGGGCACATAACCTCTATAGAAACTCCGCAGACCCTCTAAACTATAGATCTTGTACGCCGCATCGGCGATACCCTTAAATTGGCCGGTCTTTCGCAGCGCCAGTCGCGTTTTTAACACCTCCAGAGGGTAGATGGCGGTTTGGCTGATGCCTCCAGCCAGCGCTCCCGCGCAAAAACGCTCGTAAATGCCGAGGGTGTGTTTATTCTCACCTTTGATGAAACGTTTCACGTGTTCGTACGCGGCGAATTTGATGGCGGATTCTGGGGCGATCTTGAGGACGTTTATGCCGTTGCCGCGCCATAGGCCTTTGACGCCCCCTTCTTGGAGCATTGCTTTGAGGCAGTCGCCGATTTTTTGTCTACTCTGTTGTACCTGAACGTAAAGAGAGGGTGGTAATAAGTTCGTGAATTACAATTTCAAAGCAGTACACATTTTCAACAGCCACACACTTATTATCAACATTATCTATTCATTCATGCATTTCATGAACTGTGTACTGAACACGAATCGATTTAAGCCAATAACAACAAAACACGTGCCCATCAGTTTCGAAAATTCAGATAACAACACATGTCGTTTCAGCAAACTGCGAAATTCTCTCACATCAACATGTATCTGATTACTATTTATCGGTAATTTAGTTTTTATTCCACGTGTTCCACTTTTTCATTCAGTTTTTGCATCATTTCATTAAATTATAAATTGATGATATTTTATATTATTGAGATTGTCAAAAACAAGTTTACTTACTTGTAGGAAAACTTTTAGCCTATCTAAAGGTGCCGTACACGTTCTGGACACTGCTCCAGCGATACCACCGGCTGCCAGGTGTCGCCACCACATCCCAGTTTGCATTTCGCTCGGCGTGAAGTCATCAGGTACGTTCATATCCTCGCCGATGTCCAGGTACTGCAAATAACCAAAGAAAAAACAATTTTAACACGGTTTTCCAACTGCAAATCGAGTTTGGACCTTAATAATGACGACACTTTCGACTTTATCTGCATCCTTAATAAGCATAGTGAGGTATTTCCGGAGGGATAGGGCTGCCACAGTGTCAGAGACCTGTTCCCTCCTGCTTTCCGTCATCTCATTTCCGTCCACAATTCTCTCCAACTGCGCGAATAAAACCCCAAGGAAGGAAGAAACTGAAGAAAGTGTGCTTGAAGAAGAATTTGATGAACAACTCCTATTATTATTTACTTTTTGCGCGCGCTTTTTCATATCTTAGACTGGAGATGTGATTGATTGCGCAAAGTCGCAACCAAAAGTGCATGGTAGGATGGGCAAAATGAGTTCCTAGAGCCATTTCTGGTCCATCTATCTGATGACAAGTTTGGCCGTTCCGACAACAACTGCATAGGATTCTGACTTGACAGCCAACTCCGCCTTGTGAGACAAAAGTGTGGACAAAAGTCTTTTCGATATTCTAAGATCAACACTCTTCGGCTTCCAAATGAAGAACTTTTCCAGGCGAGAATTTCAGTTCAAAACCCGAAAAGGGATTCACGGATTTGATGGTGCGTCAGAACGTAAGATGCAAATGTTTTGTGCGGTTTTATAACCTGGCGTGTGACAATGCGTGACGTACGCGTGACATTTATGGATGTGTTTTGAGAACAATAGATGATGCGATAGCGTTATCTCGTATATTTGGGAAGGTCTGGTATTTGGAACTGTTTGGAATCAGTTTGGACGTCATTCATAAGGAATTTGATGTTTTTCGTTGTAGATAATCGATCATGCTAAAATAATGGTGAAGATATAGAGATGCTTTCGGAGTCTGGTCATGGTTTCTTCACCATTTTGGAAACTACTAATTAAGAGAGTACTAATGGAGGAATACTGACTTGAAATTTGTGGTATTTAGATAAAGAGAACTGGTGTTTTGGTCTTTTCATGGTAGATCTAAAAGACTAGAAGAATTTTGACGTTGAATTTTTGGAAATGACGTTGATGGCCAACAATGTCAAGAGATGGAAATGACTGACCTTAGGTTGGGGTCCAAAGTGGATGTGGCTTCACGAAATTGAATAATAGTAAAAGTGTTTAGACTTTAGACACTTGTGGCAACAATTTAGTCGGAAAGTTGGGTGAAAAATGAACCTTTCTGTGTGGAAAACCCTACGTAAGAAAAAACTAAACATATTTTCTTATCTATAAAACGCGTTTCTATCACTTCCTGGCACGAATTGCACAATCATTTTTTTAACTGGCGGACGACATCAATTTGGCAGTTAAGTTATGCCAGTTTGTTACCAAACAGGTGCATTTATTTATTTTAAACTTTTAAATGGACCTCGAAAACTTTCCTCGGGGTCGAAATGAGGTCATTACCACACTAAAACAGCCTGATAAAAATATACGATCAAAGCAAACAAAAATCGACTTATGCAATCAGCAAAAATTTGTCGAAACAAAAACAGATAATGACCGAACCTACGCAAAATATCACAAATCGAAATTTGTACCGAATTGACCGTTTGGTATTAGATAACATACCCCTGTGTGCTAGTATCATTTAGTGCTATTATCATTGCTATTATCATTATCGCTCTCATTATCTTGTTTACCAAAATTTACCCGGACTTACGGACCAACTGTGCTCGAAAATTATTTGTTTTATTAATGTATATTACATTTTGAAACAAAATAGGAACAAATCATCAATTGATAGTGATGTTTTTAGAAGAGTAAGCGAGCACATGGTGACACATGCATTGCAACAGCCGGGCTAACCAAAAATAACCTACAAAGTCATGAACTTCTATAGTATATTATTATACAAGTTTTATAAGACGTCAAATAGGCGCACGAGTTGTTTGAATGAACGAATGCGCCAATATGTCTTATAAAACAAGTGTAATATACTATTTTTTCTACTTTGCGTCATTAATTTTATAAAAATTTAGAAGTATATTAGGTAAAATTCCAATCTAGAGTATTTATGGGTGCAACCGTTGGTAACACTGTCATCTGTCACTTAAATTCAAATATCTGTGAAAAAGTAATTATTGATTATTATTATATACCATCATATACTAGTAGTACGAAACCTAGGATGCAACACGCATGTTTAAATATGTATAAAAATATACATACTTCGCAGTTTGTGCGATTCTAAAAAATCAGTTTGTGCTTACTTTTGTGGTTATGTGTATTTTCGTTTGACATGCATTTGATATCAATGTCACCAATCTTAGAAAAAAGTTACTAAAAACGGTGTTACAATTTGCTAATTGTAACACCGAAAACAGTGTTACAATGTGGGCATTGTGAATGCAAAGTAGAAAAAAAAAACATTATGCAACGGGAGTGAATTAATAACGCGAACTTTGTACTCGCTAAGCAATTCAAATTGCTTTCGTGACGCGAAAAATTCGCGAGATATGGACAAATGTCATTAGATGGTAGGTGTAAATTTATAATAATTATTCAAATAATTATCCAAACAACAATAGGTCTAATTCTGTGACGAGGTTTGTACGAAAATGTTCAGTTTGGAGTTCAGAATGTTCAGAAACAATAGTGAAACAACTTTTATTTTGAACATTTTTTGGTAAAACTAATAATTTACGACCTGTAGAGAATGTCATTTCGTTGCACAACCCTGTATATTAATTTATGTCTATTTTTGTGTGGATTTATGAAGCATTTCTTGACCATTTCATGTATGTCTGCCTACTTTATCTAATCGGCGATAAGGAAATTAAGAACAGATAAGAATATGCTCCCAAATGACATTTAAAATTCACATTGAGTCAAATGTATTAGGTATTATAAAACCTGTATCTTGGATAAAAGTATGTTAATATCTAGTTCACTGAATGTTATAAACTATACTGAATGCTAAAAATACAACGAAAGAATTGAGAATTTAAATTTCGAACACCCGCTAGAGTTATAAAGACTTTTTTCTTCTTGTGGTATAAGAAGTTGTCCAATATTTTTTCATAATCACATTTGATCATTTGGTTGGTTCAAGTAAAATACAACATTTTCAAAGTAAGAATATGATTTTCTTGATGTTCCAAGTATTACGTTTTCTTGTTTTAAGTATGAAGGAATTGCCTGAAAAGAATTACGTCAGTTTTAAGCGATACGTACGTATACTTTTGGGTCAAGAAACTGTTTGTTCGTTGAAGAATGTATATTTTTCACCCAACAAAATATTGTTGTTGGTGTAAAACGAACGTCTTACTCTTTTTATATGTAGAAAAATAAGATTTTCTTCGTCAGAGTAAATTATACTGAACATAAACATACTAAACTCTTAAACCAGAAGAATAACTAGCAGTTGAAACAATTATGTAAGTTAAAAAGTAAGAATCTTGGGTCAAGAAACTGTTTTTTCGTTGAAGCATTTATATTTTTCGTCCAACGAAATATTTGTTGTTTTGAGACGAACGTCTACTTTTCTATAGAAGAATAACTTTTTCTTCGTCAGAGAAAAATATACTTCAACATAAACATACTAAAACAGTTATATTGAAATTCTTATTAGAATAAAATATTATTTGTATAGAAAAAAAATCTTCTATATTTAAATTTACAAAATTTGTGTTAAAACCCTGTATCTTCTTTGAAAATTCACATAATGAAGTGAAACAAATGCCAATATATTAGTAATTAATTTGGTTTTAAAACTGAGTAGGTTTTAGGTTCAGTCCGGCTAAAACAACGAGTTAACTTTTATCCAACTTTTTAAATAGATTTATTGTATTAAACATGTAATTTAATGGTTTTTTCGCTAAATGCACAGATTAGTGTAACATTAGAGGTTAACTATATGATTAAAAGAAGTATAAAACAGATTATAATGATAGTGATGGCAACAAAGTGCACCAGAAAGAACGCAGAGCAACAAAATCCACAAGAAACCACTCAGAGCAACAAAATGCACAAGAAGATAGGTAAAAAAAGTGAAAATATGCTAGAGGTGTAAAGTGAAAGTGATGCTCCGTTTAGAAGCTTGTTCTATGGACAAAATCGCATAATTTTATGCATCGTTTTCCTTTAAGGGATCTATTTTGGGACTTCACAATCCACTCGTGACTAGTCTAGCCATTCTAGGTTGCAGCGAAACACAAGCACGTGGAAACTATATTTGGCGCGTGAGTTTGGCACCCATCCAAAACTTAAATCATGCAATTACGATCCGATGGTAACAGAAAACTAGAGTAGTCTTGAAATCGTCAAATTCGAAAGGCGATAAGAGATATTATTATTATATTAGAAACGGTATCATTATTATAAAGATATCTTGGTGTAGTCATATCTTTATTGTAAAGTCCCCTTGACGACAAGATAATTTTTTGATGACTCGAATCAAGAATGAACAAAGCAAGATTTCGAAAGGTTGCTCTTACAAAATTACGTAAAAGTGCAAGGTTGCTTGAGTAGCTTCAAGAAACTTTCACATTCTCGTCTGTCTGTCTTCTGTCGTCTTGAAAAATTGGTTTACCTTGGCAAGGATCTGATGGAAGACCAGGACGAAGTCCTCCAGGACATCCGGAATCGGATTTGCTTCTTGCTCGTACATTTTGGTCAGTTTGGTGAAAATCGTGGCACGATTTTCGAATATCACAGATTTTGGGGAAAAGTTAAATGCACTAAAACGCACACTATCAGTCCTTTTCTTTTCTAGGTCCTTTTAAGTCCTTGAAAACTCAAAAATCCTTTTCTCGATCACTTATTTCCACTCGGTTTTTTCGAACGAAAAAAAGTGAACAACTCTGTCTACCCAGCACTTTCCACTCTCCCGTGCTATGAACGAAAACTGCGGTTCGAGAATGACTTGTAACGGCTATAGATATGAATGTGTGGAGGTGGGGCAATACTGTGACGACATGGAGGCGATAGACTGGTACCAAGGACCCTACGTAATCGTTCAGATAGTATGCTGAGTGTGTGTGAGTGACTAAACCAACCAAACGGAGAAACTGAGTGAAGCGTAGCGAGAAATGTGAGGATTGAGGCGATTGACGTCACTGGTATGCTGCCTGAGTGGAAGGAGGTTCCTTATGGGTTTCTAGTTCGGTATGGTTATGGATTCAAGGTGCTTCCTTGAGTTCTTTGGATGGAGTTTGGTAGGAAAAAGTTTTTCGGTCGATTTTTTGGTAACTTGTGCTTTCCTGGTGTGAAATATCAACTGGTTTTTGTTGAGGTATTGGTATGGAGTTAATTTATGGTATGCAGTTACTTCATGGTTGTTGTGATCAAGGATTTTGCATAAAAATGATAATCGCAGATGAAATGACGCAATGATTTTTAATAAATACATACATACTACTCATAATATACATACTATACATACTACATACACATTGAAGTGTCTAAACACGCAATTTTTCAATTTATTGAAGCCACTCTGGACCCCAACCTAACGAGTCACCTTCCTGTATTGGGGCTAGGCAAACATTAACAAATATATTTGGAACAAGCACCATTCTTATATGAAGCTTTCACAAACTGTTTAATAAGCCCAAATTTAATATGTAGTGGTGGTAGAATTATTTGTTCTCGACTTATCAATGGCTCATGAACGATGTTAGCTTTTCCTACGGTCATATTTATTCTCGACGGTCATTTCTTCCTAACCCAATGTACATTTTTTTGCACGAGTGTCCCACAGACAAAGAAAACAGGGATATTTAGTGTATCCATTTTGCTGACCCAGTAAAAAAGCAGCAGCAAGTTGTAGAGTAACATGTTATATTTTGAAAGTTAGTTCAATGATTGGTTTTGATAAATAAGACTTGCTAGCCGCACGAAAGGCGAAAATATTTTTTTATTGAGGTTTAAATTAAAATAATTTAACTTATACTATACTTTTGATTGCATGGTTTGCCACGAGAACTGGAGTCAATTCAAGCAAACTAATTATACAACGAGTACTTCATAATCATAGTCTATCAAAATTGATAATCATTTAAATTTAGTAGGTAGTTTATTAGTTGAAATAGTTAGTTAAATGGGAATAAGTTATTAAACTGTGTGCAGTTTTGTGAATCAAGAATTTCAATCACAGAGTTAAAGTTGAAACTATTCGTTGCTGCATTGTCTTGTTATAGAACACCTCTTGCCTGGGTGCATTTCTAAGAATTTAGGGTCAGTTTGGGGGTACTTTCACGCGTAAATGAAGCCAGGGTAAGAAGAGACGCCTACGCTAGGAGCTGTCTCTCTGTCGTCTCCAAGAGTCATGTAGTTGACACGTATTTTGGTAAAGCGTGGTAAAGCGCTCTAAAGTGCTGATAGAGGATCACTGATAATTTATTATCCTGATCAGTAAGTCTTTCCAACTCGTCTCGCATTGTAATTAAAATTTTTTTTATGTCTTTGATGAAGGAATCAACTCCTTAGTTCATTTAAACATCAATTTGCATTGTACCACAATAAAGGCGATTGTTGTAAACAGTGACATAATTCATAATTCTGTTTTCTAAATATTTACAGAAAAAGATTTTTTTAGGATATAACACCTTATTACATTATATTATTTCACCGTATTAGGATATAACACAAACATGTTATTAGTGCATGATCACATTATGAACATAAGACTGGATAAGCAATTGGCTGTTTAACTTGACATTTGAAAGTAAATAGGTTGGGCTGAGAGTACCTAATAAATAATGATATCAAGTCTGTAATAAATAGTGATATAATGTAATTTCCTGGAAAACAAAGTAAACAAAAAATGAATTTATCAAATAAGACTGTTAGTTGAAACTATTGATTAATATTGTGGTTGGTCAATATTGTCAGAAAAAAATGCCATTCTCACAAATGGAAAAGTATGATAGCTGGAGACGTATCTGGTTTGTAGAAAACATTCAGGATAAATTTATTCGATACAACACGAATATCTTTGAGTGAAGAAGATCACTTGTTTCTATATCCTCAGAAAGATCATTTGGTTGGTTCAAGTAAAATACAAAATTCTCAGAGTAAGATATGATTTTCTTGATGTTCCAAGTATTAGGTTTTCTTGTTTTAAGTATAAGAGAACTGTTTGAAAAAATTACGTCTGTTTTAAGCGATACCTACGTATACTTTTGGGTCAAAAAACTGTTTGTTCGTTGAAACATGTATATTTTTCACCCAACAAAATGTTGTTGTTGTAAAATAAACGTCTTACTCTTTTTATATGTAGAAGAATTCGCCAGAAGAAAAAGAAAATATAATCAACATAAACATATACAATAAAATATTATTTGGATAGCCAAAATATCTTTAAGAACAATTTTTCTTGATATCCAAGAATAGAGCTCTCTCTGTGTAGGCTAGTCCACTACAATCCTGGTTTTCCTCATAATCCTTGTAAGTCACCCATGAAATAAAACACTTGTGCATAGATGTAAACAAACAATATACGAACACTCAATATCGTGAAACTTATATAGCGGAAATATGTGGCAAAAGACGCGTGAACCTATTAGCGCCATCTGTAAAGTAATTGCACAACTTTCTATGTATCTCTCTCTATGAGAATCTTCAAATAACTTCAAAATGTTCTTTAAAAATTAATACCACATTATCTCTAGAAATATCTGCATTAAAAAAAGAATAATTACCTACAATTAAGCTTTTTCAAGAATAATTACGTTTACGTACAATTAAGTAATAATTAGACTGACTGGTGACAATAACTGTTAAGTTCTCTTGGAAAATAATAATCTATCCTATTTGTGATTGCTCCACATCTGCTAGGAACATTTCCACAAGTTACTGAAACTCAATCAGCGGAAGATAACTGTACTGACGTTCAATTGAAGAAAATTCCACCAGACAATGGAATTATACGCTCAATCTACACTCGAGAAATACAGTAATTGAGTCTCACAGAACAGAAAAAAATATATATAACCAAATCCCAATAGACAAGACTACAATTAACTAATATCACAACACCAATACTTAATGATGTTTGCTCTAAAAACCTCAATTCGTCCAAAAAAAGGTCACACTTCCATCGAACTGCATTCAGTATAGATAACACGGTGATGAGAAATAACGTTTCTTGGTTCAAATTGCAATGTACGACCGAATATATATTAATAACATTAAGTTACCACGTGATTTGATTTGATCTTAGGAAAACATGCCTTATAGACTCGTGTCTGGCATGATCTCAAAACGTGCTCTGTTTTGGAACTCCAAATGACGTGTTCAAGAATTCTTAAAAATCTATATGCTGCGCATTTCGGTGTCAATAATACAGCACCAAGTTCAAATGGCAAGCAAATATATTACGAAACGCATTGAATTAAAGCAAGTTTATAAGCACACATGTACTAATACATTAAAAAGTAAGAAATGATAAATAATTCTGAAGAGATTTCTTAAACTAAGCCACTATTAACCAATTAAAACTGCTTTTTATCAAGCACTATGATTCCCTAGATTTTTATTCCATTCTTATTTAACTGACACCCGCTGCACTCAGATAACATTATAATGATTAAAGTTTTGATGATGTCATATTCCAAATAACAGTTCAAATTGAGATATAAAATTGTAATTTGACCTTCGGTTCAACCCGATATTCGAAATCAAACATAATCAAGTTACGAGATATAAACATTGAACCTGGTAAAACCATCCCGAATTCTCGAATTTCGGGTAACCACCATAGTGACTAACGCTTCATAGACTGTTTCTATGAACGCTTATAGCGCCTAAACCGCTCATCCCATTGGTCGGTACATCAGTACAGGTTTAAAGTCACTGGAGGATGAGCTGGTATCAGTTTGGTCAAAATCTGTTGAATTACTGAGGAAATACATGCAATAAATGCCACTTCCGGTTGTCAGATTGTCACCAAAAATAATCAAGTTCGTCCCCTGGTAATTCTAAGTATGTATGTCAAATTTCAGCCCGATCCGTTGTACCGTTTGTGAGCAATCGTGTTCGTAGACGTACATACATTTTCCAGAAATTATTACAAGTAACTTCTATCTAATATAATAAGAATCTAATATAATAAGAGCACTAAAAAGAAAGGATTATTTTGCTAAATAATATTGTTTTGAATACTGTAATAAACTTTTTATTACAGGTATAAAGAAATGCATAAACATACAAGTAGACAGGTGTGTCTGTATTGGGTGTGTCAAGATGTTTATATTACTAACAGTATTAAAAATGTACAGTCTAGAATGATACAGGCTTGTCTAATCAGTATTATAATGACGTAGAAATGTCAATGGTCAAAAGTACAGATCAAAATACCCAACTCAAGTACCTACTTTTTGTACAAATGAATATTTAATTAACGATATTATCTACTATCGACATTGCAGTTATCAATTGTATGCATCCGGTGTTTTATTTTTTTCAGAATTACTCATTGTTATTTCTGAGTATTTATAGATTTCGAATAAATATTGATTATGAATTACATTCCTTTTATAAGTTGAGATCACCCATCAGATATACACAGTGAGTTATATGAGTTGAAGTGTTCAATAGTTTAATAAACTCGATTGTTTTTTCAGATATTGCAATAACTTACCCCAATATGATTAGTTTATTGTTCTTATTCTCAATTTAATTAGCAAAGTCTACCTTTGTTTTCCCAGACTATTGAGTCAACATAAACGACAAAAGTAATGTTGAAATAGTGACTAAATGATTATAAAACTAAATAAAACTAATACATGTGCAAATATTGTGCATTCACATTTTTATTTATATTTAAACAGAGATCTAAATCTACACAGCGAGAACACTATTCTTGGATATCAAGAAAAATAGTTCTTGCGTATACAGTGTAGCATGAAGAGGATATTTTTGCTATGCAAATAATATTTTATTGTAATAAGAATTTCAGTATATGTTATAGTTATTTCAAGGGCTAGTTATTCTTCCAGTTTGAGAGTTTAGTATGTTAATGCTGAGTATATTTTGCTCTGACGAAAAAAATGTTATTGTTCTACATATAAAAAGAGTAAGACGTTCGTTTTACAACAATAACAATATTTAGTTGGGTGAAAAATAAACATTCTTCAACGAACAAACAGTTTCTTGACCCAAAAGTTAAGGAATTTTATATTTTACTTAAACCAACCAAATGATCTTTCTGCTGATAAAGAAACAAGTGATATTCTTCACTCTTCACTTCAGATATTCTTCAGATATTAGTGTTGTATCGAATATATGTACTAATTTAAACTAAAAATAAAAAATAAACACTTGTTGCAACGTAAGCAAGCTATCTCAACAAATTTTCATTGTTTACTAACTGAGAGCTAAACCAAACAATACTTAATTTGCGTAATTAACAAGATATGATTCCTAAATCCTGAGGAAAAAAACAAGAAAAATGGGTCTCTTATCGCAATAATTGTTTTCAGATTTACATATCACGAGAAAACCATAAACCAGGAATACATTTACGAGATATATACGAATTCGTGAATTTTGGCGCAAGTGTTGACAGGTTGGACCTACACCAACAGACGCCAGAGGACGCTATATAACGTCAAGGCAAAACGACCAGCAAATAAACTATTTTTAAAGAATTTTTTGATTAAAAAACATCTTTTTCATATAAAAGGTTAGAATATTATTAAGTATGTAGAAATAGGTAAAGAGAATGTAGAAACGTGTAAAGAAACATTTAGAAAATAGAAATTTTATGTGGTAATTATCCAAACTGACAGGTTCTCGTTCCAAAAAGATAAAAGCCAAAAAAGTATTTACAAAATATCTCGTACAACTTTTGGCAGACTAAATTATTTACGATTTTTTCCCACACCAGAACAAAAATAGCACGTGTGTTCTGTCCAAAGGCCAGCATACCTTTTCGCTGAAATGTTTATCAGCGTGTCCCCCAATTTCCAATAATATCGATTCGTTGTCCAATCATGAAGCTTGAAAATATGTACGAGCGATTTTATTGCGTATAGAAAATTATCCCACATGCACTGGTATAAGCGTGAAGGCAAGCATTGATGAAAAACAAGTCAAAGAAAAAATGGATAACATATTTACTATTTGACTCTTTTTTTTTGCTTACAATTACCAATCAAATTTAACTTAATCTTGACATACCTCAACTTCAAAACCAGTAACTTCTGATACCATCCCAAAACGGGCTTCAACAACTTCCTTCTAACAACTTTTAACAACTTTTGTTTGTGCCAAAGGTCAATTTCTAGTGACGAGCACGACATCTTGCGTGTTTGGACCTCTTTAAAACTGACATACGTGACTAAAGACGAGCCCCCAAAGTCTGTACGACACGTAGGAAGGCCAAAATTGCCAATTTCCTGAACACAATAATCAAAATCATAGAACCAACCCTAGTCGAGGTCAAGTGCTTTCAAGTACTGGACGAAGAGAATATCGTCGTCGATTTTCTAATGGAACAAATTTTGTTCCATAAATAGTCCAACAAGAGGGAAAATTATCTGGTTAGGTATGTTATCTGTGCTAATTAGGCTTTATTTGGTGAGCACTTGGTGGGATTGTTTGTCGATGTAATGCGAAATAGTGGTTGGTTGATGTTTGTTTAGATTGTTGTGTTTTGGTCATGATAATATTGATGTTTTTGGTGTGTATAGCAAGCAAATATATTTTTTCTGTGATTTGAAATCTGAGCATAATTATTAATTCTAAGCAACATTCCCAAATAAAATTTTTCGATAATATTAATATTCCAGATACTTTACTCTTATGCCCGTTTCACATTTTTTTAAACACCCAGTATATGGTGCAATATTTTTAAGATCTGATGATGGTATTCTTGATTTCAGACCTGCCACCAACTTTCATAAAGAATAAAATTTTCTGAGAAATGCATAATAAAAGATTTTCCCATATGGTGCAGACTTTCCTGCACATAACATAAACAAAATTGCGTTATCCTATTTGCCAAAAAAACGGATTCTGTTTATATCAGGGCCAAATCATATCGCTGAACTCAGAATCTAAAAGTATGACATTCTTGCTGAAACTACGTCAATGACCCTAGCGCACCCTAGCGTTATAATTAAGCGAAAACACTGCAGAGTTTTATACAGAATTTTTATCAGATACAAATCAATAGTAAATAAGAAATTTAAAAACGGAATTTGCTGTTATAAATGCTTAATTCGCGTCAGAACTGCTTAATCATTGCCATAAAAAAATATTTAATATTTTTCACACACAACAAGAGAAATAATCAAACCTTTTGCTCCAGCTTTTCCTATAAATAATAAAACCACTCGATTTGGCAAAATCTAAGATGCAAACATGCAAACGGATGATAAAAACAAGGGACACAAAGGCACAAGGTAACTTTTTTTAATGGAGTACGGATTGATGAACTAATGAACATTATTGGCACTAATAAAAAATATTATAGTGTGTGTATTATAATGTTATTGCAAGTGCAGACAACTTCTATTAGTGATATTAGCGATACTGATATATGTACACTGTACAGTTCTTGACTGTTTGTTTATTAGCACAGATCACAACAACAATAACGACAAACAGCAATATGAAAAGTCAACATACCCAAACCTCCATTGTCTCCCATGTTAGCTAATTGGGACAATAATTTCAATAATTTTAGTCAGTGTATTACAATATTTACAATAGCACGAAAATCACAATAAAAAAAGGTTCTATTAATACTTTTGTGGAATATTTTCTTTGGTTTTAGTGCTAAAATCTGTTTATTATAAGATAATTTAATTTATAAATCTATGTAACAAGATCAGCACGAGGTTTTTATTTTTAATATTTTAGAATTTAGATGATGATGATGAATAATTAATGAGAAAAAATAATAATGTGTCAACGTTAATTAATTTAAATTTAATAACGTAATATTTTCAAAAGAAATGAGCATTTTTGTTAAACTAAAATAAATAATCTTTAATTTTTAATCATTATTCTATTATGTTCAAGGTTCCATATCGAAAAACATAATAAAATATTATGGTGGGGACTCATTAGACTATTTTACTCCATGGAAATCTTTAGTAAAGTCCACAGATTTATTCCCAAATGAAGAGAAACCAGAATACCGTTCGCTTTCCATAGCTCAGCTTATTTAAGCTCAAACTAAGCCAACGTGTGACTAGAGACGTCAGCGCCATCTCCCCACCAGTAGACACAGATATAATTTTTAATGAAACGCACGTTTTTTATTGAAACACATAATCTTTTCACTCAAATCTAGATGTCTTTCTCTTCCAAATAATTTCAAATAGAATATTTATTTACCTGAAGGCCGATCTTTATTTCAAATAAAACCAGATTTATTCCATTTGATCGTCTTTATGTAATTAAACCCAAATTTCTTTTTGCTTAAGAAATACTAAGAAATAATCTTTAAAAAAATATGTTTGTTATTTTACATTTCTTTGACAACAAATGTACAAAATTTCAATATGTGTTTATTTATAAAAATAATCATGTTGTGGCTTATCTGTTGTTTATAGAGTCTTGAGGCGGCACATTATGTCTCTTCTAATAATCAATTATTTATTATTATTATTATTTATTCCTTATTTAAGAAGGCTGTAGAGCAGTGTTTCCCAACCTTTTTTGAGCTATGCCCCACCGAAGCTGGTCTAAAAATCTCATGCCCCACTTCATATTGTCTTTTTTTATACCTATAACAGTGTTGGAAATGAACCTTACTCGGAACGGTGTACGTTTCTCATTTCGTCATTGGTACACATTCTGCCCAACAAACTTTGACTAACTTCCTCTCTGTGACGTAATGAAAAACTTGCGCCATTGGGGGTATAAAAATAATAACATAAAACAATAATTTATTTGATTATTGAAATAAATACTAAGCATTTCAGCAGAAACAAAATTTGCTATATATTCTATTATAACAAAATAGAAATAAACATTCACTTAAAAACTAATACAACACAAATCTGCCATATTTTATTATAACAACACAAAGTTAAACATTTACTCTAAAACTGAAATTGTCACTGCAAGTGTTAATCGTACCCTTGAGTCTAGTTATCAAATATTCGTGCTCATTGCTAAATCTGGAAAAAGCACAAAATAGGTGAACATTTAATTAAACTGTCAATATCAACATTTGTAAAAACGGTTTTAGAAAAAGATGACAAAGATGTGATAGCTGTGCCCCTTAGTAACAACACTGTCAGAAAAAGAATGGCTAAAATGAGCAAGAGTGAGGGGCACTGAGGCCTTGTTGATAACTTATGTAAGGTATATTAATAAGGAAAATTTTTTTGAGGAAATGTTATTCTGCAAATCATAAGAAAGCACCACGACCTCCAGAGATATTTTTTTCTAAGCTAAAAAACTATGTTATTAATTATGTCGATAATATTCCAATACAGAACATAACATCTTGTGCTACCAATCGTGCTCCTAACATGATGGGCAAGAAAAGTGGCTGTTTAAAGATGAAAATCCAGAAATGCTTCTTGTGCATTGTGTAATCCACAGGGAAAACTTGGTGGCCAAAAATATTTGTTCAATGAAGTATTAAATTTAGTTATAAAAAGTATGAATTATTTTGTACTTCACAAATTAACTTGAAATGTCATATTCGACATTAGCTTTGATACAATTGACATATTTTATAACCGAATTTAATCTTCATTGAGAACTGGACAAACATTTTTGGTTACCAAGTTTTCCCTATGGAGCTATATTAGACAATGCACAAGAAGCATTTCTGGATTCTTATCTTTAAACAGCCGCTTTTCTTGTCCATCATGTTAGGAGCACAGTCTGCAGTACAGGGTTCTGTATTGGAATATTAAAGACATTGAAGTAATTTTTTTGCTTATGAAGAATATCTCCGGAGGTTGTGATGCTTTCTAATTTACAGAATAACATACCTTCAACAAAATGTTCCTCAACAATGTATCTTAAGTGGCATAGCTATCACATCTTTGACATATTTTTCTAAAAACGTTTTTACAAATATTGATGGCTTAATTAAATTTTTCCCTTTTGTGTGTTTTTTTTTTCAGATTTAGAATTGGGTAGGGATATTTAATAATTAGCCTCAAGGATATGATCAACGGTTGCAGTATGAACGGCACAAAGAGACTTTAAGGTAGGTTTTTTTTTTCAAAATTTTTCTATATTCCAATTGCCCCCCTCAACAATCTTGGGAAACACTGCGGTAGAGTGTAGACTATTGACATTTTGGATTTTGGAGTGTTTGGAATCTTGGAGTTTTGTAAAAAAAAAAAATTTTGAAGAATCCCACTCTTTGATCTTGGGGAACATGAACTGATTTCCAACGAAGTGTATGCGGAAAAAAACTAGAAGGCACATGAATGGAAAATTACAACCACCACACACTTAAATCTGTATCATTTGCACTATTAAATTATTAAATTTTACGATCACTACTCAAACCAAGCACCACTCAACAAATAAACTTATCAAGCAACAGGATCCCATGACACATCGAACAAACAAAACAATTTATTCACTTATATCCAACAGAATAAAATACTTACTAACACGAATACTGGAATATAATAACCACACATTCTCTCATACATTTTTCGCGACAACACGCCTACTTTTATGATCATAACCACCGACATTTGATGATAGAGTACATCAGCACAGACAGAAACGCGCCAAAGACTGATGGACTTTAATAACACTATCATAAAATATGACCATGAAAACCATGAATTGAACAAATTGGATGAAAATTAGTAGTACTTTGCCCGAGTACTTTGCCCTTCCGGAAATCATACTGAGTCATTAAACTAAAGATAAAGTAAGAAAAAAAAAACCACAAACATTGTTATGTGTATATAATAAGTTTATCTTGGCAAGGCGACAATTTTTTATATTTCTGTGTAAACCTCCCTTCAAAATAGGTATAATAATAAATCGCAGACTGCTGACAGTCACGTGTTAAGTGGCAAGTCATTATGACACTTAAGGTAACTTTGCGAACGCATTTTTTTTTTATTTTAGCAAGCATTCAACTGTGATATTAGCTTGTGACTGTTGTCGTCAGTTGGAATTACGTATTGTTATGGTGTTCGCATTGTTATACGAGGTTTATTTCAATAATTTTTCGCGTACATATAGACTTTGCGATTAGATTTTTTTAAATTGGTAAATTTTGTTTATAGGACTTTGAGTTTAGGCAGAGATACACAAAGGAATGTCCATGGCTTTTCCACATAACAACCGCACTTGTAACTAAATTCATTTGGTGAATTTTTACAACATCTTTGATCACTTCCCATATTTTCATGCACAGAACGTTTGTATAACTTAACTTGATGAAATAACACAAAAAAAACTTGAGAAACTTGACAGAAAATGATCAATCAAGTATAACAGACACTCTAAGTTATTTTTGTTTAGATTTATTACATAACCAACTATAAATT
Organism: Aphodius granarius; assembly: GCA_963971325.1. Lineage (NCBI taxonomy): Eukaryota > Metazoa > Arthropoda > Insecta > Coleoptera > Scarabaeidae > Aphodius > Aphodius granarius. The sequence continues at coordinate 43,788,433 of OZ020221.1, read as the reverse complement.
CTAAGAAATACCATAATTCTTGCACCTAATTTTGGTCGAGGTGAGGTTTATCATTGACAATGACATCAGATAACGATATTTATACAACGATATCAGGATGATAATAAGTAAAATAATTTATTCAGCGAATACTTACTGTGGAATGTCTCCAGTAGTTGATGAGCATCCTGATGTCATTACTCGGCGCCAGAAGCAAGAAATCTCGCCACTCATCATAGCTGATGTTCAAACTACCATCCTGATCCATCCTACAAAGAAAAAAACACAAAATTTTATCGCCTAAAGTCAAAAAAGTATTATCTTTTTCATTAGAAATAGCTCTCACTAACTCTGGCAATGCACAAAAAACCTGATAGGGATTTTGGTTATCTCTAACAGAATAAGACTATTTTGTGTGTTGTAACGTTGTAAAAATGTAAAAGGTCGCTAAGGTGGTCTAATTAGGTTTGATAACTCTAATTAGGTTTGATAGCAGTGTTTATTCTACCACGGAGATTCGAATATAGTGAGAGTTGGCTTCATTTTACTTAAGATGTGACCGTGCTTGTTTTACTTTGTACTTTCATAACGCTATAGCATTGCCAAAAGGATTTAAATGTAAGTTAATAATTTGTATATGTACAACCGCATAACACCTTTCCCCATACTCACAATAAATCAAATATAACTTAATCAAAACCGCAGAATTATCAATAAAGAGCTTTTTGTTTATTAGAAAGTTTTACATATTTTTCCTTGTAGGATAAAAACTGACGTGTTTCAGTAATAACTGCATCGAAACATATCAACATACTGTTGTCAGATCAGTGCCATCTGTTGATACACACATGCAACGGCGAAATATGCGAATTAAAAACGATAACCTCTGTACCTACATATTAGAGTATCTAAAAACAAAGTTTTTTCTTGTATAAATCATTTTCCTATACTTATTTCTACAAATAAACACAATTCTGCAATGAATAGTCTATAAAAACAGGTCATCATATCTAGAGTTTCTATTTTTATTTTTTAATTAATTCTATAAGTACCATTTACTCAATAGTTTTTATGGTATTGGGTACGACCACAAACATTTACTAGAATAATTCAATTTTGTGAAGCTGGTATCAATTTGGCCAAAAACACACCTAACATTTACCACTTCCGGTTGTCAGATCGTCACCAAAAACAATCCAGTTCGTCCCCTGGTAATTCTAAATATGTATACCAAATTTCAACCCGATCCAATGTACCGTTTGGGCGTTATCTTGTTAAAGGTGATCGATAAAATGTTGTATCTCGACCTAAATATGATTGTTGAGCATCGAGAAGTGAAGTTTATGTTAGCCAAATGTTCAAGGGACAGAAAAAATATCGCATCTGATTGTCGCTGTTTAAAAATAAGTACCAGATAACGTTTATATAAATCAACGGTCAACAAATTCTCGATTAACATTTTGACATGTTGCATAAGTGTCGCAAAAAAGGCGGGTAGGATGACGAAAAAGTAAGAATATTCGCGTTGCCAATTATCGGGCACGCAAATTGAGGTCGGAACAACACTTGGGCAACATAATTATCATATCGATAAGTGGCTTTTTTATCGAGGAATATTTTTAGATATGGAGACGAAGACATATGTATGAAGTTACGTTGTCATTTTGTTTTGGAAAAATACTAGCAGGAATGGTGATTTTTGATGATTTTTGTTGTTAATTCATTTTGCACGTATTATATACATATTACGATTTCTTGATTGCTCAAATTATTAAATTTGTTGTTCGCTAAAATCACATGTACGAAACAAATTCAATCTGTTGTTATTTTTTTTATTACTTGAAGTAATTTTGCAAAAAAGTTTCCTTTTCCACGGTAACTAGTATTCAAAAACTCTTCTATACCAATTCTAGATGATATTTAACATTTACTAAAGCAAGTACCCATTAAAAATTCAAATTAAGTTAAATTTAGAATTAACCGCTATTCGCTGGGAACAAGATCTGGTTTTTTGTTCTTGCACAGCAGGTCTATTAATTCTAATCTCAGGTTTTCAATTCAAGGACAACAGTTCAGGCACATGGACAATCTTCGGCGGCTTAACAACTTTGCAAAAAATAGAAGGATAATAGATTTTAGGCAGATGATTATAAAAGTCTCATAAAAAAATATTACAATCATCATAATAACTAAGATGACAACTGACAAAGTGATAAACAACATTGGCAAACTATGTGCTGTACAATTAAGCAGAAGATTCTTCAAACTTTACTTAAGAAGAGAATACAAAAAAATAAAGTGATAAATAACATATGAAATGTATATCATGAAGAAATCATAGTGTTTTGCTCAAAATGGGTTTCCCCTTTTGGAAAATAAGTACAAATAGCTACAAAAACCCTTTGTACCGTCCCAAAAGCAATGCCAATCCATTTAAACAACATAAAGCCCAGTAATCCCCAAACAAAAAAAAAGTATAATATATGCAACCGCTCATCGCATCAGGGTTTGTGGCCGCGCCATAACGCGATATCCGCTCCGCTCGAACTATCGCAAACTTTCCGCCGATCACCTGATTGACCTTGAGAGTCGGGCAAGCGCTCGTAGCAACAACGTCACCGGCAGTGTCGGTCGTGAACGGCGGACCAATGGGAAGCGGCGAGACGTGCCCGTTGCGGACACACCTACGGCCGGCGCGCGTGTAGCGATCGATGGCAGCGGGCCTTGACGCGACTTACGTAACCGCGGCACGACGGAAACCGGGTCAGCTGATTCTCCCGAGAAATTAGAAAAAAAAATGGATTACGTACCTTTGCAGGAGATTGGTGGCCTCCACCTTTTCCAGCGGTATGCCGAGCTCGTGGAAACCCTTGCATAACTCGTCCAGATCGATTCTTCCTGTAACAATCGAGGAGTTGGGCGAATTAGGTGATTTAATTTAATAAATGTTTATTGTAGTGTTGAGAATTATGGAAAAAACTGAGATTTGGGGTTAAAATATTGTGGTTGTGGCGCCTCCACCATTTTTGTCGTTTTGATTAAATTGATGATTTCTAATTAATTTTTTAAGCAAAATCTGTGCTGACGTTGAAAAGTATATTTTTACTAATAGTTTACATGATATATTCAAGACCAGAGTGTTAAAATTATGGAAACATTGAAAAATATGGTTATTTAAAGAATGTATGCTTGAAAATGAAATATTTTGTGGCGGAAGTATGTCTTCAAATCGTAAAACCTCAAAATTGTTGGTGATATTGAAAAGTATAGTCCAACAAATATTTTATATGAAATAGTCAAGACAAAGAAATTATGGAAACACTGAAAAAATATGGGAAGTTGAAGACTTTTGCAATTATTCAATTTAGTAAAGCCATAGCCATCTCTGGACGCTACCTAACGTCAGTTTCTATGACAGAATAACATTTGTCATACTGACATTTAATATCATCTCAGTGGCATTGACGTTTGTCAAAATCTGACAAAAAAGCCACTGGATGGTGACCTGATATCAGTTTGGCCAAAATTTGATAAATCCCTAAGAAGACGCTTGTAACATTTGCCACTTCCGGTTGTTAGATTGTCACCAAAAACAATCCAGTTCGTCCCCCGGTAATTCTAAATACGTCCACGAAATTTCAGGCCAATCCGTTGTTCCGTTTGGGCGCAATCGTGTTCGCAGACATACACAAACACATACATTTTCCAGAAATCATTGCAACTGATTCAGGGGACCCCAAAACGCGTATTTCCGCGGAAATCTCAAATTTTTCTTCAAGGGTATTAGTCGGTATTAGTAAAAATATGTGTTCAGACGTAAAACTTTTAAATTGTTGGTGATATTGAAAAGTATAACCCAACAAATATTTTATATGAAATTTTCAAGACAAAAAATTATGGAAACACTGAAAAATATGGGAAGTTATTAATGCCCTTGTCTTATTTTTCCTACACAATGAAATACACAGAGCAAAAATCGGTAAATTTCCACTTAGGTGTAGCAGAACAGTAAACAGACGTGACGACACGACACGTCATCAAAATATTTACGAAATCACGGTTAATTATAGACCAGGCGTTAGAAATAAATTTCATTAACAAATCCTTGTGAATTGAGAGCCCACCAATAGCGAAACTATAAGCCCGAAATTTATTAGTTTTGGAAAAAGATTAGTGAATGGCCGATAACTCAATTATACAGTTCTATTTTTGTAGTGCAGAATTATATAGTTTAACTCTTGCAGACACAAAAAGAGCATAGGTAATGTTCAGTTTGTTGTGCAAGTGTTTGGGAAAGGTATGGATTTTTAATATAGGATTTTGTTATTCTTAGATATTCTTAGGTAAATATTATGAGGAAGAAATTATGATTGTTTTATTTCATTTGTCAGTGAGTTAATTATTCAGAAAGTGCTGCTTTATTGTTCTGCTCGACGTCACTAAAAGTACAATGCATGCCTTAAATAAGGAAGTTGTTTGTGGACAGACCTTGGAATTTTCCTTTACTGCTGCTTTCATATTACAATAATTAAAATTCAGGAAGCACATTACAATAATTAGTATTATTAGCAAATAAATTATCAGTATCACTAGAAAAAAAAACATCGTACAATTTGGTAATAACAAAAACTGTGGAGAATTATTATACCAAATAAAATAAACATTTATACAGCTCAGAATTTGTCAGTTTAAAGTAAAATGTCGCTATTGCCTATTCAATAAGCTCTCCCAGCATGACGTAAAAACTAGAAAAAGATATGGTTGTATTGGCAAGGATTTTGGAGGTAATGGTCCAAGTTTTACATCCATAATCCATACTGAGTTCACTCAGTGATTTCTATTGATATTTTGTATAAAATCGCACCGAAAACTAATAAAATGTGTAATTTTTACATTGTTTTTCTTTTTTCTTGCAAATCAGTTTTGTTGGAAATGTACAACATTTCTCAAAGTTAGGAACACATTTCAAATTCTGCCATTTCCCCTGACATCATCCATCTGCTTTAATCTGGTATAGGAGTCTAAATAATAATTGAAACCAGAAATCACGACGACAAAGAGCTGAGAAAAACCTGATTTTTAAGATAAACAATGTTTACCCAATCAATTCACATCAAGAAACGACACTTAACACAATGTGATACATAATTATTAAATCAGCATCGCTTAGCACTATTAAACACATTGTTTTTAACAATAACATCAACATTAGATCACTTAACACCTAATGGTATATTATCCACGACTCTCTCTCTAACCGCTGTTGTATAATGGTGTTTGTTATATAACCGTAGATAGGTATGTATATAATGAACTTATTATTATTTGTGAGTAGGAAATAATATGATAAACAACATAAAAATTACGTAATGCAAGCCTTTTTTAGACACATACATCTCTACAGACCCTTATCTTTGAGGAGAGTGTGTGCCACAATCCATAGATGGCGTTCACATCGCGAACGAAAACGCTGAAATATACAGAACGAATTTCATCAGTCGCTATTATTTGGTTTTGTGCTAATTAGGGCACAATTAATAAGGCGTCCGGTGATAAAGTTATGGTTGTAAAGTTATGGTTGTAAAGTTATGGTTGTAAAGTTATGGTTGTAAAGTTATGATTATAATCTAATGATAAGCCAAAAAAAGGCAAAACCGTGTTGAAAAAAAAAAATAAAAAATCATGTGGATTACATATTTATGTATCTAAAATAAAATAATTATAGAAATAAGAAGATAGATCGAATAGAAATAACTACTACCAAAATTACGTGGTAAAATCTCTAAGAATATAAGGAAACCATATCAACTTACCATCTCGATTCTTGTCCAAGCTTGAAAAATGTTTCTTGAGGTTTTTCTCGTGTTGTCTAACATAGTCAGTGAAGGACGCCAATGAAATGCTACCAGATTGAGTTGGCTGCACTTGTTTGAAGAACCTCTGAAAATGGTAATTGAAAGAATTTGGTTAATCAAATGCACAAGCTTACTACACAGAGGGAAATTTTTTTTCGATACAACACGAATAGCTTTGAGTGAAGAATATCACTTGTTTCTATACCCCCAGAAAGATCATTTGGTTGTTCAAGTAAAATACAAAATTCTGAGAGTAAGAATAGGATTTTCTTGATGTTCCAAGTATTACGTTTTCTTGTTTTAAGTATGAAGGAATTGCCTGGAAGGAATTGCCTGGAAGGAATTGCCTGAAAGGAATTACGTCTGTTTTAAGCGATACGTACGTATACTTTTGGGTCAAGAAACTGTTTGTTCGTTGAAGAATGTATATTTTTCACCCAATTGATGTAAAACGAACGTCTTACTCTTTTTATATGTGGAAGAATAACATTTTCTTCGTCAGAGCAATATATACTCAACATAAACATACTAAACTCTTAAACCAGAAGAATAACTAACCGTTGAAACAATTATGCAAGTTAAAAAGTAAGAATCTTGGGTCAAGAAACTGTTTTTTCGTTGAAGCATTTATATTTTTCGTCCAACGAAATATTTTTGTTGTTTTGAGACGAACGTCTACTTTTCTATACAAGAATAACTTTTTCTTCGTCAGAGAAAAATATACTTCAACATAAAACATACTAAAACAGTTCTTTTGAAATTCTTATTAGAATAAAATATTATTTGTATAGAAAAAAAATCTTCTATATTTAAATTTACAAAATTTGTGTTAAAACCCTGTATCTTCTTTGAAAATTCACATAATGAAGTGAAACAAATGCCAATATATTAGTAATTAATTTGGTTTTAAAACTGAGTAGGTGAAAGCTTTACCAAGGTCCTTAATTTTCCCACAGGGTGTTCCAAAGTTTTAGGTTCAGTCCGGCTAAAACAACGAGTTAACTTTTAACCAACTTTTTAAATAGATTTCTTGTATTAAACATGTAATTTAATGGTTTTTTCGCTAAATGCACAGATTAATGTAACATTAGAATTCTTATTAGAATAAAATATTATTTGGATAGAAAAAAAATCTTCTATATTTAAATTTACAAAATTTGTGTTAAAACCCTGTATCTTCTTTGAAAATTCACATAATGAAGTGAAACAAATGCCAATATATTAGTAATTAATTTGGTTTTAAAACTGAGTAGGTGAAAGCTTTACCAAGGTCCTTAATTTTCCCACAGGGTGTTCCAAAGTTTTAGGTTCAGTCCGGCTAAAACAACGAGTTAACTTTTAACCAACTTTTTAAATAGATTTCTTGTATTAAACATGTAATTTAATGGTTTTTTCGCTAAATGCACAGATTAATGTAACATTAGAATTCTTATTAGAATAAAATATTATTTGGATAGAAAAAAAATCTTCTATATTTAAATTTACAAAATTTGTGTTAAAACCCTGTATCTTCTTTGAAAATTCACATAATGAAGTGAAACAAATGCCAATATATTAGTAATTAATTTGGTTTTAAAACTGAGTAGGTGAAAGCTTTACCAAGGTCCTTAATTTTCCCACAGGGTGTTCCAAAGTTTTAGGTTCAGTCCGGCTAAAACAACGAGTTAACTTTTAACCAACTTTTTAAATAGATTTCTTGTATTAAACATGTAATTTAATGGTTTTTTCGCTAAATGCACAGATTAATGTAACATTAGAATTCTTATTAGAATAAAATATTATTTGGATAGAAAAAAAATCTTCTATATTTAAATTTACAAAATTTGTGTTAAAACCCTGTATCTTCTTTGAAAATTCACATAATGAAGTGAAACAAATGCCAATATATTAGTAATTAATTTGGTTTTAAAACTGAGTAGGTGAAAGCTTTACCAAGGTCCTTAATTTTCCCACAGGGTGTTCCAAAGTTTTAGGTTCAGTCCGGCTAAAACAACGAGTTAACTTTTATCCAACTTTTTAAATAGATTTCTTGTATTAAACATGTAATTTAATGTTTTTTTTTTTTCGCTAAATGCACAGATTAATGTAACATTAGAATTCTTATTAGAATAAAATATTATTTGGATAGAAAAAAATCCTCTTCATGCTAGGAATTATGTAAGTTTTGATTTAAATCTTTACTTAGATTTAAAAGATTTGTAAATAAAGATATGTGAAAGATTACACATAGAGGATTAAAGAACAGAGATTTATGGATACAAAAAATGCTTATTGTGTTGGTTTATCATAAACTCCAAACAATGATTATAAACAAATATAAACAAAACCGTACCTGTGACGTTCTAAGTTGTGCAAAAATTAAATCAAGCTTTTTAAACAGAAATCACTTATTCGACATCTTTTAAACTTTCTAACGCTATTATATTCCATCTGAACTCTATATCTAACATACTTTCAGCTCAACTGACACTTCCGGTCACCGGAAGTCGACATCAACTTTATTATTTTAAATGGAATAATATATTTTTTATAACAAATTTGAATTCTGCGTATGAAAATTAGTCGATTTTTATTATGATTTCCCATACCCAAATGTCACCGTTTTTTAGTTATTTTGATTTTTCTATGATCCACACATGTATAATTTTATAAGCCCTATTGTTTATTGCAGTAATAAATTATGTATACTAAAGTATGCATTTATACATAAAACAGAAACATTGAATTAAACGCATGCATAATAATTACTACTATAAAAAGATTCGTACTCATTAAAACCAAAGTATAATTGCTGCTTAGCAACTAAAAGCAGTGGCCAATTAAAAAATTGATACGTTTTACATCACTTATGGCAGGACTGCCACAATAACAGATGTTTGTTAGTCGTTTATAAAGCATGCCAATTATTCCACGTTAAGTACATATAACTGAAATAATTGACATTAATGTTTTACAGTTGCTGACGTAGCCACAGTAGGTGGAATGCACGGTAGGTGGAATGCATTGACATAAAAATTGAGACACATTGTGTGACTGTAATACGATGTGTCTCAATTTTTACGTTACCTACCTTTTGTTCAATTTTATTAACGTATTTAAGCTATATAAGTTTGATTAGGAATTGAAAAGTTAGTTATCGGAGCTCATACACGATTTAACAGACTACTTTCATGTTTTAATTGCTTGTAAAATATACGGAAAACCTTGTGGAAAATTTCTCGCTGAGATTAACTGAACTGGCCGTTCCTTAATGTGGAAATGAAAGGCGAAAATGTGTATATAACTTGAAATTTCTTTTCGAGGAGTCATTGTCACAACCGTACACTTCTTGAAACTGTCTAGACTACAAATAAATACAATTCATACAAATTTCTTTCGTTTTTTCGTGAATAATTCGTTAAGTTTATACCGCAGCAAGTTATTTTTTGTTATATAATAATAAATGTGAATTTAAAACAAAACTGCATCATTAGTTTTCTTCGTAATGCTTTTGGACTAGTCAGATAGCATAAATGGGGGTCGTACCATAGTGTAACTATTTTTACATGGTGGGTCAAGAACGCAACGATCTCTTTCTAAAAAACTCAGTCCGTCTCTATCTACCTTGTTTAAGAAAGCCCAATTTTGCCAATTGTTGGAAAAACACCAGAAAGTTTTGTCAAGTATTGGAAATATCACCAGAACATTATTAATATATAGTAATCAAAGGTCGGTGCTTTACAATTAGAACAATATTTACCATTTGAAATTTTCGCAATAAGAATTTCGAATTTTTCTACTTTGGTTCCACAGTAGACTCAGTTCTCAGTGTTTACTTCTGACTTTGGTAACAATGGAATCCACCAACCAATATAGCTGTCACATTTACTAAATTTATAAACGATAAATGTAGCACTCGTTTTGTAAGACGTATTGACCATAGTAGTACAGAAAGAAAAATTTAAAGAATACAAATTATTACAGTTATTATAGAATACTGTAATGGTGTCACCTATGTAGCTTCGAGTAGCAGCCATAGATGGCCATAGTAGCAACGACAACTTTTGTAAACTACCATGCATTGCGGTTTGAACAAAGTTATTCAATGTAGAGTATTTGGAATAGTTGAAAGACACGATTATGGTTTATTTTTTTAAATAGAAATCAAAATCTCGCATTCGCACGCACGTATGCAACTGAAGGGCAAAATATTACTGTCCTATGTTTGTTCCTTACAGAGTATGTTGGCAACACTTCCTTTTCCTCTGCGAATTGCCGGAAAAGTGGGGAGTTCTTGGCCCACCATGTAAATAGTTACACTATGGGTGTACGTAAACTTTTGTCGGACAACTTTTATGAACTAAACCATTATTGCAATTTTGGGTCGGTATTGTAAGTCCTAGTCATGTGGCAATAATAGACGGTGACATAATCACCGAGTTTCCGCATAGACGACACAATTTAGCATTTTTGCAAACGCTACTTAGAATTATTCAAATATCGTCGCCCCGGCCATACGAAATTTTCGCGTATTGTCTCGTAGCTTATTTTTAGACAGAATAAAACCGCTAAAAACCAGTCTATCGCACAGTGACTTTGGAAACAGTCCAAATTCGTTTTGTTTCCAAAACAAAACGCGTACGTGACAGATTTAGACAAAGATTTTCAAGATTTTATCGGAGAGAATCAAAGAATATAGTACGGAGATGGTAGACGTATGCTCGTATGCGAATTCTTGAAATTCCTAACCTCAATTCGCGGAAAAGCGTGTATATATTATACAGTTTGTCCAGACGAACTTTATCTAATCGCTCTGATATCAGCAGAGCCTGCTTTGCATACAGAACAGTAATTGATACGTAACAGAGCGTTTAATCTTTGCACCACGAGGAACTTCGTACTACCTCGTGCGAAAAAAAGTATGTCACCAAGTCGCACTTATCACAAGAACCTATAAAATACAAAGCTACAAACCTCCGCATATCGATGGTGCAATCCGGACTCCTTCAAAGCCAATGCTAAATCCTGGACATCGATTTTCCCATCTCCACCCTTGTCCAGTTTCGCGAACAACATTTCAAATCGTTCCTCATCATCTTTGGCTAATTCGTGTAAAGTATGCGGTGGATGTTCCAACAAGGGATCGTTCTCTGGTAATTTCGCCCTTGAGGGCATCGCGGATCACTCACCCACTCAAAATTACGCGGAATTAGTCAATAATCAGTCCGAAAACGCGATTTCTAACCGAATTTCACGGAAAGCCAGTTGCCGCAATGCGCTATTGCATTTAGCCAGGCGATTTTGACAGCTGGCGATTCCCCGACGATGGCGACATCTCTCGCCGATCGACGGAGACTTCTTAAGATTTCAAATCGTTCTTTTGGCGATAAGATATTTGGATTAATTCGTTGAACGGTTTGCGTTCGGATTTTTGTTGATTAGTTGATGAGTCAAGAGTCAAGCGAGATAGGGACTCGGATGAAGTTATGAGTAAATATTGACCGTGCGTGTGTGTAAATAATAGCGAATGTCAGGTCGGTCTGTTGGGTATTTTTAGGAACGTGTATGCAGTTATAACCGCTGTAGTTATACTAGAGTATGTATATTATAAGTGATTAAGTAAACAATCCTGAAAATTAAGACTTCCAACCTGTTTTATATTGTCTTTTTATACTCCAAGGTTTTTACTGAAAATATCTTGATTTATGATTTAAAAAAAAAACTATTCCTGTAATACTAGTCATTTAAATAAAATGTGTAAATAAAATACGATGTCTAAAAGAATTTAGTCCGGAAAACCGAAAATCAACGATTTATTACCAAATTGTATATTAGGTTGCCTACCTTCGAGGCGTAAAATCTTTCCCTCCAGAGATTTTTCGATTTATCAATTTTTTGAGACTCGTAAAACTTCAAAACGGACTATATTTTTAATCGACCCTAGAAAAACAACAATACTTTTGTATAACCTTCTATTTTGTGTTCATGAAAAGCAAAATTGCAAGATATTTTCCATACCTACGTACAGAAATTCTTGGAGTAAAAAGTTTCCTGCGGATTTCCTCTAGCAAACTCTTGTCCACGCACGGAGAGGAGGCAGTGGATGTTAAAATAAAGGTTGTTTATAAAGATTATGATAATCTTTGGAACTAATTTGCCACAAGCAAGGTTCATTGTCAAACATTTAGAAGATATCTGTTAGAAATTCGTAAGGCATGATTGTGATTGATAGATAAAATGAAATTGTTAAGGACAGTTGTCGGCTCCTTGTTTCCTTCGCGGCCTCAAGGAATCCGCCACACACGGTAGGGGAATTCCCCAAGGCTTGGACTGTTCAGGCCAGTGGCCAGACCTTGCGGAATTCCCATTCGTGTAGGGAAGCCTTAAGTACAAGGCGCCCAAACGTTTTTCTATGAAAAAGTTTTGAATTTTTTCACTGAATAAAAAGGTATACATATGTATTGTTACGATCCTTGAAAATGTGACTTTCACACTGTTTTAACTATAAAGAGTTTAATTCGAAAAGACCAGGCAATAAAACAGCAGGAATTACCAATAAATAATCAATAAACTTGTCTTAGATTAAGATGATGTTGTATTTTATAACTGGAAAGAATTTAATTCGCAAAAACCTGATGCAATTAAACAGCAAGTAGTTCCAATAAATAATCAATAAACTTGTCTTAGGTCAGGAATGTTGTACTTTATGACTAGAATTAATTTAATTCCCAAAAACAAGAAGCAATAAAACAGCAGGTGGTTCCAATAAGCAATAAACTTGCCTTAGGTCAGGAATGTTGTATTTTATGACTAGAAAGAATTCAATTCGCAAAAACCAGCTGTAATAAAACAGCAGGTAGTCCCAATAATCAATAAACTTGTGTTAGGTCAGGAATGTTGTATTTTATGACTAGAAATAATTTAATTCCCAAAAAACAAGAAGCAATAAAACAGCAGGTGGTTCCAATAATCAATAAACTTGTCTTAGGTCAGGAATGTTGTATTTTATAACTAGAAAGAATTCAATTCGCAAAAACCAGCTGTAATAAAACAGCAGGTAGTCCCAATAATCAATAAACTTGTGTTAGGTCAGGAATGTTGTATTTTATGACTAGAAATAATTTAATTCCCAAAAACAAGAAGCAATAAACCAGCAGGTGGTTCCAATAATCAATAAACTTGTCTTAGGTCAGGAATGTTGTATTTTATGACTAGAAAGAATTCAATTCGCAAAAACCAGCTGTAATAAAACAGCAGGTAGTCCCAATAATCAATAAACTTGTGTTAGGTCAGGAATGTTGTATTTTATGACTAGAAATAATTTAATTCCCAAAAACAAGAAGCAATAAAACAGCAGGTGGTTCCAATAATCAATAAACTTGTCTTAGGTCAGGAATGTTGTATTTTATAACTAGAAAGAATTTAATTCGCAAAAACCAGAATCAATAAAACAGTAGGTAGTCCCAATAATCAATAAACTTGTCCTAGGTCAGGAATGTTGTATTTTATGACCAGAAAGAATTTAATTCGCAAAAACCAGCTGTAATAAAACAGTAGGTAGTCCCAATAATCAATAAACTTGTCTTTGGTCAGGAATGTTGTATTTTATGACTAGAAATAATTTAATTCCCAAAAACAAGAAGCAATAAAACAGCAGGTGGTTCCAATAATCAATAAACTTGTCTTAGGTCAGGAATGTTGTATTTTATGACCAGAAAGAATTTAATTCGCAAAAACCAGAATCAATAAAACAGTAGGTAGTCCCAATAATCAATAAACTTGTCTTAGGTCCGGAATGTTGTATTTTATGACCAGAAAGAATTTAATTCGCAAAAACCAGAATCAATAAAACAGTAGGTAGTCCCAATAATCAATAAACTTGTCTTAGGTCAGGAATGTTGTATTTTATGACTAGAAATAATTTAATTCCCAAAAACAAGAAGCAATAAAACAGCAGGTGGTTCCAATAATCAATAAACTTGTCTTAGGTCAGCAATGTTGTATTTTATAACTAGAAAGAATTTAATTCACAAAAACCAGATGCAATAAAACAGCAGGTAGTCCCAATAATAAGTAAACTTTTCTTAGGTCAGGAATGTTTCATATTTCTCCATAAAATATAATAAATAACACTTATCTCACATAACTTACCTTAAAGTTGCCAAGCCAAATTTCTCACTTCTTTTTTTGAACCGAAGGATAGGAACAAAATAAAAACAATAAACAATAGAAGTATAATTTATTGGAATATACCTCATCATATACTTCCACCCATAATTTACAGACGTGATTAATGTAATCAGTATTAAACATTGTTCATTATAATATTAATCACATGTGCAACATGACCTTATATAGTTATTACATATTCCCATTAAGAACTGCATCTGATAAAAGTAATAAATTACAAATAATAAAAAAAATTACACAGACAACAATAAAATTGTCGAATAATTGGGGGGGCAGGCGCGCAGATACAACACAAACGCAGAGTTAAATTAAAAATTACACAGTAGTCGCAAAAAAAAACACGGACAGAGAGGACGTCTAGGACAAGAATTCGTCGATATCGGAGACAACAAAACACAGCCTACTTATTTAACAAAAATATTGCAACCACCACGTCTCTCCCACTAAGCTGAACACCCTGTATATTAGGGATAACTTTATTACTAAGCAGAATAAACGTAAAAGTCTATTACACTCTTCTTTAAAAAAGAAAAAAAAAATAAAATAGTAGCAAATCTACGTAATATAAAGGTAATTAATACGCCATTTAATACAGTAATCCCTCGATTTTGTGGACTGCACACTCTGAATAAATTAAAGGTAAGTACGTTATTATATTGTTAGATATTGTTTTTATGTACTCCCTAAAGTTAAAATAAAACTTTTAACTACATACCAACGCATAAAATATATATGTATAAATTAAAACCGGTAAATCGAGGGGTTACTGTACTTTAAACCGTCAACTTGTGAAATTAACCCTTTATATTACATAGTAAAATAACAACACATCCATAATATGATCTATACATGTAATATATACGTCAAATTACAAATTAAAAGGGTGAATTAATAAAACAGAACTATCGCAATTTAAAATCAAAATAATGATCGATCAGTAATTGTATAATATATCTCGTTAATAAAATATAGATCACGTTTGTTTCCGTCCATTTTAAGTAAAATTTTTTTTGTCTCGGTTTTGTTTTGCGCGCGCATTCTCAAACAAATGCGCGCCGAAGAGCTTTTTCTTTATATAGTAAATATCTCAATATATATATATATACTTATATATCAACTGATAACATTGATTTACAAATCACACACAGTATGATTAACTTTTAATAGAGACAGACATATATATTTAGCTAGAGCTGCCCGAGTCCTATCTAACAACATATATATATATATATATAGTAGTATATATGGTACGACTGAGGCCCGGTGATGTATAACATACGCCTCAAAATTCCAATAAAACTGGAACTAACGTCTTTAACTTCCCTACGTCTTTTTATTTTCCGTCACAATTTTCCCCGATAAAAAATGTAAATGCGACTCAACGCAAAAGTATAAAACAATCGCCTCTTGTATACAAAAATATCTATAATCCGTTCCCTCGTATAAAAAAAAAAACTATGACGATTCTATACTTTTTGGGTCCGCATCTCGTGGCGTAAAAGAACTCGTTCTTTACGTAAAAAAAAAATTAAAAAAGTACAAAGTGAAGGGGAGATAATCGAAATGAACGAACCCATTGGGTTTAATTTACTTCGTAGAGTCGTCTTCGCTGCTCCAGCGCTTCTCCTGTTCCTCGAGTTCCTCCTGCAGTCTCAGCTCCAGTTCGCGCATGTCATTTGCGATGTCCTCCTCGTAGGCGGCCTCCTCCATCAGGAGGTTCGTATTGCCGTTGCCGAAGTTTTTAATGGAAGATACAAGCCGATTCTGAAACAAGACAAAAAAAAAATCAGTTTTTAGGCCATAAAAAATAGAAAATTTACAAAATAATTGATAAAATTAATTGAAGAGGATATATAAAGATACTTACCAAGCAGACTTCCTTCTGTTTCTCTTGTATTCCTTGTTCGATTAAGTGCAGTTCTTGCTTGAGGCGATCGCCCTCGCTAAGGGTGGCAACACCCTGCGTTGCGATTTTTAGGTCGTGCAGTTGCTTCTCGAGGTTGCGTAGTTGCTGTTTGACGCGTTGCGACTCGGCAATCAGCTCCTTTGATGGGTCGTGCATCCTTTGGAAGAACACTTGCGAACCTACAAGATAAATTTTTACTTTACGTAAATCTTAACCATAAATTAGTTTGTATTAATGAATTAATCAAACAATTACTTAATTAATCAAACAATTAATTAATTAATCCAACAATTCAAAGCTCAAACCAAAGTTGTACAACTTTGCTTTGAACAACATGTTTTATTATGTAGTCTATACATATATCCAAAGCAAAATATTTCGTAACTCACCGATAATATAACCGTCATTCATTCCAGCACCTCCGGGGGCAACCAGCGTGTGTCCAGGAGTAATCCCCGCCTGATGGTACTGTGAATTTGCGTTGTAAAAGTAGGGCAGTTGGCTTGCGGCCGTAACTGCTTTCCTTATCTGAAAATTTCAAAAATAATTAAAAAGTAATTAAAAATTAATTAATTAAAAATAATTAATTAAAAATTAATTAATTAAAAATAAGTAATCAAAAATAAATTAATTAAAAATTAATTAATCAAAAATTAATTAATTAAAAATTAATTAATAATTAACAATAAAATCTTACCAGTGCGTTGGCGCCTTCCTTATACTGTCCGGCGTTCTGTCCGCCGTCCTTGTGCATCCTCGAGATGGGTCCGTACTTGCTGACGCCGGGGGCCTCGACGGGGACGTAGTCGTCGTCCGCCAGTATCGAGTCGGACCGGACGAACGTCGGCCCGCTGGTGTTCGCGTGCGACCAGAACGTGTACGGAGACGTCGGGCTGTCCAACTCGGACTCCTGCCTGGCCAGGTTCGTCATCGTGTTCGATATTACCGACGTGGCGCTCTTGCCGAAGATGCCCTCCAGCTGCGACAGCACCTCCTGCCTACGCTGCCTCAGCTCCGTCAGACTTTTCGTCGAACCCCGGGAAGATTTGTGCTGTTGCCCAGGACCGATGTTTTGATTTTTTGTTAGCTGGAAACATAATAAAGTATTAAAAATAATTAGTTAATTAATTGTTAGATGAATTAATTCGGCAATTAATTAACGAATTAGTAATTAATGTAACAAGTCATCCAACAATTAACTAATTTATCCAAAAATTCATGAAGTAATCCAACAATTCATGAATAAATCCAACAATTAATTAGCTAATACAACAATTAATTAGTTAATCCAACAATTAATTTATTGACAAATCATTAATTAATCGAACAACTCATTAATTAACCCAATTAATTAATTAACCCAACAATTAATTAATTAATCCAACAACTCATTAATTAACCCAACAATTAATTAATTAACTCAACAATTAATTAATTAATCCAACAACTCATTAATTAACCCAACAATTAATTAATTAACCCAACAATTAATTAATTAACCCAACAATTAATTAATTAACCCAATTAATTAATTAACCCAACAACTAATTAATTAACCCAACAACTCATAATTAACTCAACCATTAAATAATTAATACAACATATAATTAATTAACCCAACAATTAATTAATTAACCCAACAATTAATTAATTAACTCAACCATTAAATAATTAATACAACATATAATTAATTAACCCAACAATTAATTAATTAACCCAACAACTCATAATTAACTCAACAATTAAATAAATAATACAACATATAATTAATTAACCCAACAATTAATTAATTAACCCAACAACTCATAATTAACTCAACAATTAAATAATTAATACAACATATAATTAATTAACCCAACAACTCATAATTAACTCAACAATTAAATAATTAATACAACATATAATTAATTAAATCAACAATTAATTAATCAAAAAAATCAACTAATTAAAAATTAATTAATATTTACCATTTGTTCCCATCCCGTCCTCTGTTTACCGACATCGATATTCGACACGGCTGTATTACCGGTGGGATATTCAGCCGACTGGAATATCTGGCTTCCGTTGGTAACGACCATATTGTGCGGATTGGTGTTGTACATATCGTAGGCCTCCGGTCCGTAGGTCGGGGGACTCGTGGTGTACATCGGTGGTGCGTTCGGGAAGGGCGTACCATTTGTCGTGTACGCCGTGCCATTCGACGGGTACGTCGGGTTGAACGGGACGTCGAACCCGAGACGCTGTATCGGCACGACGGGCACCTGCACCGGGCTGACGTTCGGATTCTGCAAAGGGTAGAATTCATCCTGCGGAGAAGGATAGGGTGGCTTTTCGCTCGGGGAGTGGTTGTCGATGCGATGATCCTTGTTTCTGACCACCACTTTTCTGTTCTTCGCTCGGTATCTAAAATAATTCGATAATTAATTAATTTTTAATTAATTATTTTTTTAATTAATTAAATTTTAACTAATTAAATAAATCTTAACTAATTAAATTAAATCTGAACTAATTAAATTAATTTTTAATTAATTAAATCAATTTTTAATTAATTAAATTAATTTTTAATTAATTAAATCAATTTGTAATTAATTAAATCAATTTGTAATTAATTACATCATTTTTTATTAATTACATCAATCAATTAATTAACTTTTAATTGTTTAAAGAGTGCTTAATTAATTAATTCTTCTCTCTCTCTCACTTTTCTAATTCTTCATTGGAGTGCGCAAAAGTGCAATTTGTTCCACGGGGGCAACTACCCCTTAGGGTCAGGTCCCGGCACATGCTGATCTTGTACTTGGCATGCTGAGGGTGCGCTGGATCTTGGAGCTTACGGCTACCGTGCTGGTGGATAAACTCCACCAGACCGGCCACAACCTGTTTTACCGCCTCCAGGGCTTCACTGCACTCCTTCCACGATGGTGTCGTAGATTCTGAAAAAATTAAGAACAAAAATTAAAGATTAATTAAGAGAAAATTAAACCATCAATTTAACAATTAAATAATTAAACATATTATTGATTAAAAAAAATAGTTAATTAATTAATTAAAAATTAAATAAGAAATTAATTAATTAAAAAATTCTTAATTAATGCTTACCAGGACTTGGGTCAATGCCAGCTAGAAGTTCGAGGTGTGGCCTCAGAACGGAGAGCTTTCCAGGATCACCAGTCCTCTGGAGAGCTATGACTAGCTCTTGGACGGACTGCGCGAAGGATTGCGGCGTCTGAAGTTTGTCGATGATGCTCTGCATGTGCGACTTGTGGGCGGCGTCGCCGTACAAGAGGGCGGACCACTGGTCGGGGGCTATCCTCAGGCCAGCCTCCGTCGCTATCTGGACGATCTGAGCGTCGTGCTCCCTGCGCAGCGCCTCGTACGTCCTGAACTCTTCCTTGAGCTGCATCAGCGATGAGTCACCCTCCCTCTTAGACACCTTTTAAAGTTAATTAGTTAAAAAATGACGTCATTTAATTAAAAATTGATGTTAATTAATTAAAAATTGGAATTAATTAATTAAAAATTGGAATTAATTAATTAAAAATTGGAATTAATTAATTAAAAATTGGAATTAATTAATTAAAAATTGGAATTAATTAATTAAAAATTGGAATTAATTAATTAAAAATTGGAATTAATTAATTAAAAATTGGAATTAATTAATTAAAAATTGGAATTAATTAATTAAAAATTGGAATTAATTAATTAAAAATTGGAATTAATTAATTAAAAATTGGAATTAATTAATTAAAAATTGGAATTAATTATTTAATAATCGGAATTAATTAATTAAAACTTGAAACTCGTCGTTACCTTGAAGCATGAGGCCCTGTAGAGCAGTTGAACGACGTGTCCTATGCTTGTCTTAGAGGCCTGGGGGAAATGGGGCTCAAGCCGTTGGACAACAAACATCACCAGGACTTTTCTTGACAGGGCTGTTCCATCCTCCAGTGCGAGAAGCACTAGCTTCAGTACTTCTTCTTGCATAGCTAAACATGAATGTTTGTCAAAATTAAATAAGGAAATAAAACCAGTAACAATGAAATAAAAAATCAATATGATTTCTTTCGTCAGCCATCCATTTTTGCATTGAAGCTAGGAATTTTAGATAACTTTATAAGGCACTGTTCCCTTATATTATACTATAAAGTTATCTAAAGAAATTGACTTTCCGAAATATTTTTCTATACAGTTCCGTAGCATGCGTTCTACATTCACATATTTCCCTCCTTTTCCTAAGATCATTCATATAAAGAGCCATTTGTAACAGTTTTTTAATCACAGTTAAAGATGCAAAGTTGCTCTATGAGTAGCTTCTTAAAAACTATGCAAAACACTCACAGACGGAGGAAATACTAGATAAAAATAGCAATTACTCTAGTATTGACTTCTACATGCCGAAGTATATAAAGCAAAGTATGAAGTAATTGCTCTAGTACTTACTTATAATTTTTAGTATTTACTTCAAGTAAAAGCTACAACATGAAGCATTTACTTGAAGTAAAAGTAAATACTTTCTTTAATCAATAATACCCAATATCATGAAACAATCAGTATTATTATATTAAAATAAAGATTAAGATATATTAAAAACTGTACTTGTAATTTTAATAATTATTGTATTGTACTAGAAAGAATTGTAAAAAACCTGCAATCTGGTTGTGTTTTTTTTTCCTGGTGGACACAAAAAATAAGACAATTAGAAATGCAATATTAATATTAGAACAAAACAACAAGCATTATTTAGACTCAGAAACAATGCATTTCTAATAATAGTACATATTTTAAGCTCCACGACTTAAAATGATAAAATTGTCTTATAGAAACAATTGTCATTGTGCTAAAAACCTCAAGGTTACCATAAAGATTACACTTAATTATCTCTCCTTCCAGATTTATAGTATTATGGTTATTAGTGTCTAAGAATTTCCTATCATAAAAACAAATTACAAAAACAAAGAACTACAAAAAACAACAAACTTTTATATATAAATAACTTCTAATATTTTTTCTCTAACTTTTACTGTAATATGGTTTAATACACTTACCAGGGCCTAAGAACTGGCATCCTCTAGCACGTACAGCCGCCCACAAATTAGCACTTAACTGCTGGGGATTTTGATGCTGTAAAATCAGTTCCGTAACGGTGCGTTCCCCCAGCGATCGTGCAGCCCGCATAGCCCTAGTTCTTCCCTCATCTTCAACAAGTTGGCAATTGATTAAAGTCACCAATTTCCTCTGCATAGGCCTCGAGAGAATACTACTACTGGTGCAGACGTTCCCGTTGGAGAATGGCTTAAGATATATAGCGAGTTCCTCGATGCACCTCTTGGAGGCGACGTAGAACTCCAGGTTCTCCTGGGAGACAACTTTAACATCGATGGCGTCATTGTTGTCTGTCTTTGATGTCCCGACGAGTTGTAATAATGCAGAGTTGACCGGTAAACTGTCGATGTCTATGCTGATTGATGTTTGATCGAAAGGGCACTGTTTCCGGTGTAAATTCGATAGGCATGCTTTGCATATCGTGTGTCCGCATCCTAAACTTATGGGACTCCTCACGGATATATCGAATTCATTGCAGCAAACTGGACACGACAGGAAGTCAGTCCACTGTGGAGCCTGTATTGGCATTCTGGAAGAACATAGGGGAACAGGTAAGGACGTAGGCTAGCCGAAACGTACTTAAGCAGCTGTCAAAATCAGATGACAATTGTCTATGTCCAGGTGGCAAGTTTTTTCCTCTCTATTTGTACCATCTTGCCGTTGTTTACGGATAAAATCGCTTATTTGATGGGTACCGAGGAGGATTATTGATCGATTACGTACCTTATACAGTCTAAAAGACATCACATCATGCAGCACGTCGAAAATTCACAACATTGTTGTGAAATACTTCCAGAATGTCAAATCTGAGAAGGTGATCGTACTGTTGACGTTTGACGTCAGTTCAGATCGCTCCAAAATCCATAATCTCCATTCAACATACACGCCACAACGCAATACGATCACAAAACCTATTTCTAATCTACGAATATTTCAAAAACTCTCAAGATAATCTCAAACCATCAAAACTAATCCAAACAAAACATAAAATACAATTAACACAAAACCCAATTCAATCCACAGGTTACACCTAACATAACCTCACTTATTTAATTTTTAGGTTCTGGCTCAAAAACCATGGACCAAAAAGAAGTCAAGAACAAACTATCAGAATACGAACACTTTATAGAGGATGTTTTAAAACGTGACCTGAAGGAAATAGAATCAAGATTGGATAAAGTTGTAAGGAAACATAACGAATGGGAGGAATTGCAGAATACGATTGCTACGATGCGTAGAATGAAAGATCGTGATGTTGAGATGCTTGTTCCGTTGGACTGTGGTATTAGTGTAAACGCAGAGACGGAAGTGAATGATGATGGTTTATTACTGGTTGATATTGGTGCTCGGTGTTTGTTGGAAATGAACTTTGAAGAGGCGGATAAATATGCGGAGATTCGAAAGAAGATTTTGGATAAGCAGATTAGGCATTATAGGCAGCTTGCTGTCGAAGTTAAAGTTAATATTAAGTTTACGTTACTAGCGATTAACGAGTTGAATACGGGAGGTTAATTTTGTGGTGTATAATAAGAGTTTTGTGATACTGGATTTGAATAAATGTATTTTTAGGTAAGATTGCTACATTTTATAAGTGTAGAATAAGATTTATGAATGAACAAGATACATTCAATATAGCTTTAGTTGAGATTATTTTGTAAATCAAACTAAGATACGATAATAATAAAAGTTTTCAATTATTTGTTTGGTGTGTTTATTGTTGTCGTAGAATTTGGTTTCTTGTTCTCTTAATAAATGCTGCTGTTTTATTAAATCTGGTTTTTGTGAATTAAATTCATTCTATTCATAAAATACAACATTCCTGACCTAAGACAAGTTATATTGAGACTACCTGCTGTTTTGTTGCCTCTGGTTCTTGCAAATTAAATTCTTTCTAGTTTTAAAATACAATACTCCTGACCTAGAACAAGTTTATTGATTATTTGGACTACTTACTATTTTATTGCTTCTGGTTTTTGCGAATTAAATTCTTTCTGGTCATAAAATACAACATTCCTGACCTAAGACAAGTTTATTGATTATTGGGACTACCTACTGTTTTATTGCTTCTGGTTTTTGCGAATTAAATTCTTTCTGGTCATAAAATACAACATTCCTGACCTAAGACAAGTTTATTGATTATTGGGACTACCTACTGTTTTATTGCTTCTGGTTTTTGCGAATTAAATTCTTTCTGGTCATAAAATACAACATTCCTGACCTAAGACAAGTTTATTGATTATTGGGACTACCTACTGTTTTATTGCTTCTGGTTTTTGCGAATTAAATTCTTTCTGGTCATAAAATACAACATACCGGACCTAAGACAAGTTTATTGATTATTGGGACTACCTACTGTTTTATTGCTTCTGGTTTTTGCGAATTAAATTCTTTCTGGTCATAAAATACAACATACCGGACCTAAGACAAGTTTATTGATTATTGGGACTACCTACTGTTTTATTGCTTCTGGTTTTTGCGAATTAAATTCTTTCTGGTCATAAAATACAACATACCGGACCTAAGACAAGTTTATTGATTATTGGGACTACCTACTGTTTTATTGCTTCTGGTTTTTGCGAATTAAATTCTTTCTGGTCATAAAATACAACATTCCTGACCTAAGACAAGTTTATTGATTATTGGGACTACCTACTGTTTTATTGCTTCTGGTTTTTGCGAATTAAATTCTTTCTGGTCATAAAATACAACATTCCTGACCTAAGACAAGTTTATTGATTATTGGGACTACCTACTGTTTTATTGCTTCTGGTTTTTGCGAATTAAATTCTTTCTGGTCATAAAATACAACATTCCTGACCTAAGACAAGTTTATTGATTATTGGGACTACCTACTGTTTTATTGCTTCTGGTTTTTGCGAATTAAATTCTTTCTGGTCATAAAATACAACATACCGGACCTAAGACAAGTTTATTGATTATTGGGACTACCTACTGTTTTATTGCTTCTGGTTTTTGCGAATTAAATTCTTTCTGGTCATAAAATACAACATTCCTGACCTAAGACAAGTTTATTGATTATTTGGACTACTTACTGTTTTATTGCTTCTGGTTTTTGCGAATTAAATTCTTTCTGGTCATAAAATACAACATTCCTGACCTAAGACAAGTTTATTGATTATTGGGACTACCTACTGTTTTATTGCTTCTAGTTTTTGCGAATTAAATTCTTTCTGGTCATAAAATACAACATTCCTGACCTAAGACAAGTTTATTGATTATTGGGACTACCTACTGTTTTATTGCTTCTGGTTTTTGCGAATTAAATTCTTTCTGGTCATAAAATACAACATTCCTGACCTAAGACAAGTTTATTGATTATTGGGACTACCTACTGTTTTATTGCTTCTGGTTTTTGCGAATTAAATTCTTTCTGGTCATAAAATACAACATTCCTGACCTAAGACAAGTTTATTGATTATTGGGACTACCTACTGTTTTATTGCTTCTGGTTTTTGCGAATTAAATTCTTTCTGGTCATAAAATACAACATTCCTGACCTAAGACAAGTTTATTGATTATTGGGACTACCTACTGTTTTATTGCTTCTGGTTTTTGCGAATTAAATTCTTTCTGGTCATAAAATACAACATTCCTGACCTAAGACAAGTTTATTGATTATTGGGGACTAGGTGCTGTTTTATTGCATCTGGTTTTTGCAAATTAATTTCTTTCTAGTTATAAAATACAATATTCCTGACCTAAGGCAAGTTTATTGATAATTGGAACGACCTGCTTTTTTTTATTGCAACTGGTTTTAGAGAAATAAATTATTTCTAGGAATAAACTACATACAAAATTCCTGGCCTTTTATCTCTCTTCTATATTATTTATTTTATATCGGCTCTTTTATTGTTTAAATAGTGAAAACTAAAACTGACTAATTTCTAAATCGAGAACGTTTTGTCAGAAAGCTTTCTCGACGTCGACAGGACTGGACGCGGGACATGGTCTGAAAAATCATGATTGTGACGTCTTTGAAATTTGAAAAATTTCTTGGAAATTTGAGGATCTCATCACCGTGAGGCGCCATCTATGAAACTTTTCTTACATTATTTGAACTAAAATGTTGAGTGTGGTGGTGGTGTCCTCACAGATGGCGCCAGCAGGTACATAATCGATTAAGTTAATAATACGTCTATACATATAAGAACTATTTTCTTGACTTATGATGTTATTACACTTGCTGAAAGGAAAGGAATGGTTTAGAATCACCGAAAACTTGATTATTGGGCCCTTTATTGTTTCTATTCTACATTATTACATAGTATACATCTTGTGTTTCGTTATTATTATATACATAGAGATTTAAAGTGACTAAAGAAAAAAAAATAGAAATAATTTTATTAATAAAAATAGATCAATTTTTCTGTGCATGATTATGAAGATTTATTCAGACAGAAGAAGATGAGAAGATAGTCTAACAATTTGACTATACAGATTGTTTACTATACAGAAAATAAAAGTTTACATTGTTTATAGTGACACAAAATAAAATGTACAATACATACAAAACGTAGCAAATAATGTATGGGTATTAATAAATAAATTATGTATTAGAAATTATACTAATAAGGGCTGGTTTATTCACCTAGACATAAAGTTCTGTTTAGCTATGTGTCAGATACGTCAAATTTTGTTGGTGTGTTACAACTTACAACTCATTCAAGTAATAGATTATTTATTAATCATCAACTCGTCACTAGTTTCATTTATTCACGTTCTACACACTGCCATTAACATATTTCTGTGTTAATGGCAGAAAAATGGGGCAATAAAATCAACTTATTTGACACATATTTAGCTATACTTACAGGACTTTACGTGTAGGTGAATAAACAAGCCCTTAGCTTATACCTAAAATATGCAGCTGTGCCAAAAAAAAGACGTCCTTGTTTTTAGAAGGGCGAAGTGAATCATTTCTTAGAAAATTTCATTCTCATATATAAGTGTTCATACATAGTTTTAGAGTAATGGATAATTTACGTTAAAAATATTATTTGGAAAAGTTTGCAATTCAAATTTAAGTTCAAATTTGACTTCTTTTTGTCGTAAAACCTACATAAAATATCTGGAGTGGCCCACACACAACTTTTCGACTACCTTGTCGACATAATCTTCTGGAATTTTTCACTTTCGTGAAGCCACAGCCACTCTTGACCCCAACCCAACGTCACTGTCCACTGCATCGAACGCTTTATAAACTTATGATCGATAAAATTTTCTCAGAAAAATAATTTTTATACCTAAACTGACTTATAGATTTAAAAACCACAATTTACAATAGAATAGATAATTGTTTGCTTAGAAATTGCATAAACCCGTATTTTACCTTAGTTTTTGAGTAAGTTTTCTCTCCAGAGGAAAATATACTACATATTATTATACTATCTGTGGAATTTTTCATTAATTACATGATTAAATTGGTATATTTTCGACTTTTTATACAAAACATTGTATATAGAACGCAGATATTACTGAATTTTGGCCTAAAACTTACATCAAGCACCAAAAAAATCACAACTCAACAACAAGAGAAATCTCTTCTTATACCCTTTCCATAGATTTTTTTTCGTATATAAATTAGAAGTAGTAGACTCACAAATCTACGAAATACAAGAGAAAAACTGTATCTCTTTTTACTTTATCCTTCAGAAGAATAAAGCTCTAGAATCAATTCGGTTTCTTCCTTA
This sequence comes from Aphodius granarius, assembly GCA_963971325.1. Taxonomy (NCBI): domain Eukaryota; kingdom Metazoa; phylum Arthropoda; class Insecta; order Coleoptera; family Scarabaeidae; genus Aphodius; species Aphodius granarius. Next base: position 43,761,710 of record OZ020221.1, on the reverse strand, counting down.
TCTCATCATCAATTTTCTGCCATCTATCCAAGTTCTCCTTGCACATATGCAACAAAGGCTTCGTCTCAGGTATCAAAGTAAACAACAGCGTATAACAAGGGACACATATCCCCATCAAAAACCCAACTTGCGACGCAGCCTGCTGATCAGGTTGTCCTCTATCCATCATGGGTATTGGCTTCCTTCCAGCAGACCGCTCAGCATCACCCTGTTGATAGAATTCCTCGAAAATAATCTTCACCGTTTCCACTTGGATATCCCATGGTTTAGCACTAGCCGCCAAATCGCTAGCCGTCATGGCTATGGCTTGGATGAGGAGTCTATGATCAGGGTTTGACCATGAAAATGATTGCTCCTGGACGATTTGGGTCAGTTTGGCTTTATTTGGGAAAAAGAGGGCTAGATCTGTAGCGAGAATGCAGTGTTTGATCAGGCCCAAGACTTGTTTGTACTCGCTGCCGGAGAGTTTACTGAATATATTGTGTCCCTCCTGAAAAAATCAGAAGAAAACATTTTGGTGACATTTTGTAGATAACTAGCAAGGCGTCATCTCTGGAGGATAGCACCAAACGAAATTTGGCGGGTCGTTTGAATTTGTTTAATATTATTTTTTGTTAAAAGGCATTAATTAACTTTGCAGTGCATACTAACACTCAAAACAGTAAAGTCCAATATCCACAACAAAAATTACGTCCACAAAAAAAAACACCGGTGTTCCATTTTCAAATTGTAATGTGCATGCGAATCAAGAGTGGTACTTTAGCGCGAGTGATAAATGCTCGACAAATTAAACATTAATCAATACATGCATTACATTTCAAACAGGCCCAGAGCGGGCTATTTTTTGCGAAGGCTACCCAACATTTATATTCCAACGTTCCAACTGGAGTGTTTGTTCATCAAATTTTCAAACCGTACGCGCAAAGCTGCGATAACAACAGTTCCAGTGATTTAAAACGCTCGAATTGATTACAAAAATGTCCTTAAATTCGTCAAAACCCGATAGTTATCATCAATTACCAAGATTTTCAATGACAGGTGACATTTGACAGGTGTTGCTAGGATATTTTCATCCGTTGCTAACATCGCGGTGATTTAATCTGTATTAATGGGCGCGTTCAGCAAACCCAGCGGTTGTGTAGGAGTGAACCAACATATCAAAAAAAAAAATACTTGTTTTTGTTGGCAGAATGTCTGTTGATCATCCACAACTTTGAACACCATGAAAATCTTTTCATACATTCTTCTTTGTGGTACGGAAGTGCGCTTCTTAGTTTAAATCAACTCTACAATTGACAACTTGGGTATCTGGGTTGTTGAATTAAGAGAATAAATAAAACACTATTGTCGTTTGCTTGTTTATTTTGTTTCGAAATTATTATTATTAAAAACATAATTCTCGTTAACATGGACGAATTTATCGAACATATTGACAACTGTTGGGAACTGTTAGCAAGCGTTGAGTTCGCTGAATGCGCCCTATTTGTGTTATTTTATTGTTTTCTTTGTTCTATTTGTTATGGAGACTCAATTATTTCGGTAGTACAAATTCTATTATAGAAATTCTATGTATAATACTGACCTGTTGAAGAATTGTTACCGTTTGGTTGAAGTGGTGGTGCTCCATTGTTGACGTTGAGTATATTGCAGCTAATGGTGACTCGGTGTCAAGCATAAACTTGTTGTTCTTTCCTCTGTGGTCAAGATCGTGACAGAGGGCACCAATGTACAACGCCAGACACTGAAATTTTCGAAAGAATGCATGAATTAATCAAGAAAACTTCGAAACAGACAGTCATATGGTAGTTGATATCTATCTACTGTCAAACATAACTTATAATATCTGTCATAATATGTGTCAACTGAGCTAAGTAACTCAAGTAACTATAGTAATCTAAAGGCCCCTGGGCAAGCCCCTGGGGATTCTTTGAAAGAATTCAAGTTGCCATTGTATATTTTTTATTTAAACTCGTATTTTACTCCTTTCTGGCTACATTTTCAGTAAACTGAACGTTTACTATCACAAAAAAACTAAGTATATGACGTGTTAAGCTTATCGAAATTTGAAAAATGATTGAAGGCATACATAATTTACATATAGTGGAAGACGAAAGTTTGGTTGAAACTTGAAATATGCGAAGTCTGACGGTTTCCAGTTTATGTGTGTAGTTTATGTCGAATATATGGGGGCTTATCTCCATGGCTTGTTGCTGCTGCCACCTACATACATATTCCAAGTTTTACACAAACGTAATTTTAGGAATTATGTCCATTCCAGAGATAGTAGCGTTATCATGGAGGCAGAAAAGCTGCTGGTACTTATAAAGCTATTGCTTTATAAGTACCAGCACATTGTATATCTGTGAACGCGACAGCGCCTAAACGGTACAACGGATCATGCTGAAATTTGCTATACCGATTTAGAATTACAAGGGGATGAAATTGATTGTTTTCGGTGACAATCTAACAACCGGAAGTGGCAAATCTTGCATGGATTTTCTTTGGGATTCAACCGCTTTTGACCAAACTGATACCAGCTCATCCTCTAGTGTTATCGTAACATTTATGGTGACTGCTAGGTATACAGGAGGATACATAGAGACCTATACACCCTCCGCAAAGGTACTAAATCTTATGTGAATGGCGAACAATGGCGAATTACCGAATCGAACTTCAACAGTTCACGGCGTAATTAATTTAGGCGATTAAAGTGTTGTTAATTACGTATTTGATGGGGGGTTTTAGTGATTGTAATTGGAGTGTAGGGTGTGTAGGGCCTCGTTGAGTTGATATGTAAATTCCCGAGCAAATTCCGCACCGCGGATAATTACCGAATTTTCAGCGTAGAATTTCCCAATTTATAGTTTATCCCATACATTTCGATATACAATTTTTCGATTTCAAGATGAAAACGTTGTCTTTATTTTTGTCTTTCGGAAAACTAAACAAGGTCGTACTGAACTTGAAGTAATTTTGCTGCATGCGGTCTAGGGGGGTTAGTATGAAAGTAGTCGTTCTCTATCACAGGTCGCTATCTATGTCTTACTAGCTATCAGCCGCTAGTTGCTGGTGCTGCTATCGCAATAGCGACAATTCCAAACTTACCAAAAAAAAAAACATCACAATTTTCTTACCTCATTCGGTCTGAAGATGCTATCAGAATGCTTGATAATGGCGTACATACAGTTAGCCACGGAGAATCCATGCGTCCAATTATGGTAAGGGACCCTTCTATAATTCTTCCTAACGGTCAGCGTAAACTTCAACAGGCTGTTTTTATCGAATCTATTCAATCCGAATAAATCGATAAACATGTAGATAGCATGTCTGGCTTTTTCGTAGTCCTCGACATCAAAAGGATTGAAATAATAATCGTCAATGCCGATGACTTGATCGGGGATACCGTCCTTAACCGCCGACTGGAATTCGTCTTCGTTGCAGCAATTATGGTAACTGAGAACCTCGAGAGCGACTCGGTATTTTTGCTCCGATCGGCGGATTTTATCGTAGAGTTTCGCGTGGTGAAGTGCTAGACCGCAATAAACTGCGAACATCTCGAAGGCGTCCTCGTCTTCTTTGTTGAAACAACCTGGATAAAAAAAAGAAAGATTGTTGATGTGGGTACTGTGTATGCACAAAAAAATCAAAAAGTTTCATCCGATCATTGTGGAACGTAATATTGCCGTTACTCTTAAATGGAGGGATGCAATAGAGTCTCTGCGCTCTTGACATCGTAAAATCGCTCGATGCGGGACATAAACCTAAACTGAACGTTTTAAAGCGTAACAAAATGGAAAACAAACAGAATAAATCAACTGCGAGAAGTAATAACTCTGCACTTTTCACAATTTTTATAGGTGACGTCTTTATGACCTCTTTATGGGTATTCTGATGCAAAAACGTATTGATTTTCACAATTTCTCGTTTACTTTTTCATCCTAAGAAACGCATACACTAAACAAAAAAAATCCCATAAAGATTAACGACGGATTTGAGATTTAACAAAAATGGCGGAGGTGCCGGGTCATATTTTCTCTATCTCTTTACAAACCTAACAAAGCCTTACCTGTATGCTTGTTAACCATCTGCACGACTCCGATAATCGATCCCCTGATATAGATAGGCATGCAAAGTATAGTTCTCGTCTTATATCCGGTCAGCTGATCCACAGTTCTGTTGAATCGTTCGTCGGAGTAAGCATCGGATATATTTAGTATTTCGCCGGTCATGGCGACTTGCCCGGCAATTCCCGTGCCCAGGGGAAACCGGATTTCCTTTGACGTGTGTACCCGAACGGATTCTTCGTTTTCCGACTCCGTACTTTCACCGGAAGTCTTGCTCTCGACGCCGACGTCAAAAATTGTGGCGTACAGTTCTTTGCTTTTCGAGTCAACAAGGAATAGAGACGCCCGATCAGCGTCAACTAGACGCTGGGCGAAGTTCATGATCTTCATGATCAGCATATCCATGCTGACCATATCCTGGAAGATTGACCTATGGAGAAATTGTAGTATGATATAGTTTGATCGAAATTGTTGGGCAAAAATTTGACAATATTATTTACACTTTTTCTTTTAAAATTAATATACTTACTTCACTACAGCAAGTAGGAAATCATTCAGCTTCCTCTGCTTGTCCATGTTAAGATAGAGATGGGCGTAATGTAGAGCGATGCCTCCCCAAACTAGGTAGCTGCAAGCTATCTCCTGGTCCTCCTCGTGAAAAGGACCCCCGAGGTCCTTTCGCCACAGCTCCAGGACGGCGGCTAGGTAGCCGTCCGGTTGGACGATCGGTTGGCAAAGGACATGGGACGCCTCATCCTGTAATTGCATAATTCAAAGTTCGTTACGGTGTTAATCGAAAACGTTACGTTGTACAAGAACGTCCCAGGACCCTCAGGATGTCGCAGACCCTTAGGGCTTTTAACTCTGATGTAATTTAGCGTGGGTTATTTTAGGCGACATCTCCAGCTATAACTCATTTATTTCTTATGGTCTTTAATTGTAATTAACAACTAAAATTAGTATTTTAGGGTATTTTGATGACATTTTTTGAATAGAACTGTTGTTTCTTACATTTTACTTCATATAAGAGCATAATTTGCTTTTGTGTATTGTTATGTAGCAGCTAGATAATGTTGATACTTGTCTACCTGACTGTACACTAAACAAACACGAATATTATGGCTGCCTGGCGTTAGTATAATGGGACATTAACTATTGCGCAAATCCTTATACAAATATAATAATATTTCCGGTCGTTATTGTTTCAAATTGCCGAGGACGAACTAATATTTACACTTCTTCGGTGTTAGATAGTGTAATAAGGTGTTGAATGATTACGCTTTTAGTGTTTGGTATAGCGATTTTTATAAAACTGTACTGCAGACTTTGATAAATCTAAACGTCGTTCAAGTTAACCCGTGATTTAAACCGTCAATTGAGAAACCTTACATCAGTAAGCGAAGAAAAATAACAACAACAAGATAAGAATTGTGGTCATGTCAAATGGTGCCGACTGAATACCGATGAGGTAGAATAGCAGAAGCGGATGTAACTGAATTGGAACACCGGAAGTGTAAATATTCATCACGGGCGTTCAGTTTATTTAGGGATGAGGGGCGCGTTCGAAGGGCTGAAAGTTCCCCGTTCAACGGTCTATACGTGCTCACAGACCACACGAATGCTTTTTCGTGTTCGGATTATGAGGTATTTTTTAACGTTATTTGGCAATTTGGATAATGATATTGACGAAAGAATCTCAGATTTTCTGTTTTTTATTCCTTTTTTACTTTCCGACTAGGTCTGCTAGAAGGAAAGTATTGTAATCGACGTGTAGATTGATCTTAGACAATCTTCAACAATCCTGGACAATCTTAGACAATATTAGGTCAATTAATAGCCTTCATATGAAGCATAAGGTTGCCACGCTTCAATATGTCAACGAGGTAGTCGTAAAGTTGAATTAGGGCACTAACTCGACAAAATAGGGGCCGTAACTCACCACTTAGAATGTAATTTAGCATGTTATTGTCGATGTCGTGGCATCACTAGCTAGAAATCACGAATTAGAGCCGCCGATCCATGTAAATGTCAGTTGCATCGTACCTCTCCACATTTCGGGATAATCCTGTCAAATGTACCGAGATAAAGGGTAGTAGCACTTACCTCGTCGGCTATGCCGTTCGGAAACCGGGGATCGACCGAATCTCTCGACAGATGAATCGGTTCCAGGGTACGCGCGACATAAGAGGGAACAGTGACCCCATTTTGCAACTTTTGCGTGGTCAATTCTTCAGGTTTTTCGTCGGGTCCCAGGTACAAGAGAAGTTTGTCAGTTGTTTTATCCGGTATATATAATCTAGAACAAAAATACTTTTTATGATTTAAATAAATTTTATAAAAATATACGGCGCATCCTGCTTTTAAAACCCGGCGCATCCGCCATTTCTTATATTCGCGCTTAAACGCAAAATAAATGATTTTAAGTGGTGTGTGTAGGTATGTATGTAGATATGGAAGAGTGTGGGTCTCAATGAGCAAATACTTTGCGTTGAAAATTACGTTTTGCCGGTGGAAAAGGTAAAATCTAAACTTCAAGGGGCTGTACGATGTATTTGGAGTGTGCACTCCACTGAGGACGATGTAATTCAATTTCTAAACCCAGTTCGCGGGTACCACTCAACGAATTAAGTGCTATGCTCCGTTTATTTTTATTTCTGTTGTGTATATATTTGTCCGTAGATGTTCTTCTCTCTCGCATTCCACATTTGAATATCTCTAGAGAAAGACATTATCTATCTCGCTTCTAAAAGGTATGCCTTACAAAGGATTTGAACCTGGAGCACCATGTTTTCCGCACCCTACTTTACCAATATTATTATAATTCATAACAGGTAAATACTCTACAAATTAAATATCTATCTAGTTGAACTTTGGTTTGAAATACCACGACCTTGGAAGAGGCGTAAATTCGTAATTTGTGTAGATTTCTGTACGGGTGTTACGTCTGGAGCCCATAAGCGTTTTCCTCATTATTCCGCTCGCTTGGGTCAGTTCATAAACAGGGTAAGGAACGCGTGTTGCATCCGGTATGGCTTAATTAAGGTCGTGTTTCTCGTGAGCAAATCAATGCCAACGTGGGCAGCAACGGCAAAAATGTAGCAATCTCGCTGTACGCTGCCTTCTGTTGTGCACGAAAAAAAAGCAAAAGAATGCGATGTTTTTGTTACTGCTCAGGAAGATACGCGATACTCGATGTTAGTCCAGGCTATGTATTGTTTTCTAAAACAAGATCACAGAAAACAAGACAGGAAACAAGACAGATCATCAACAAAGAAAAGAACACAAAAAAGAACAAAGAAAAGAACAGGGAAATGACCAAGAAGAATAAAGTGACACCTACCGGAAGCCATCGGCGCCAACAGCTGACGAGATGCAATTGGCCAACTCCCACAACACGTGGTCCTTCGTGGGGTTCAACTGGAGACTTTGCGTCAAATCCTGCAGCATCTGACGTTTATCAGCGTGCACGCAAAATTTCCATCTGGACAGACTCGTCTTCCTATTGTTCTTAGTGCAACTTCCAGCCTTCTTCTTCAGTCTTTGGGACCTCCTTATGATCCAACGTTCCAACTGCTCCAATTCCACCTCTTCCATGACGTATTTCTCCAGGAAATCAGGATGCGAGCGCAGAAACTCGGACACTTGGTCCGCTGCAAGAAAAAACGTCACTTGAAGAAATTTGTTGCAGTACGGTTGTGTCAAAATTGGTCATTTTTAAACGTTTGCTTTGAGGCAAAAAGGGGCCTTCGGCCGCTTTTCTTACAACGGGTTGACAAATTGGACTTTGCTTTATCAGTTTCGAGCAAAAATAGCGTCCCAAATCCATAATTTGAAAAGATTTCAGCCGATGTTTGGGAACGTGCGAAATATCGCGACTTATAAACGCTGCTAATATCACGAAATTACAGATTAGGAGACGGGGAAAGTCATCATTATACAAAATAAATGTGAAGTAAGTATTCTACGCTAGAAATGTCACTAAAATTGTTTGTATCGATTCTATATTTGAAGATTATGAACAAATTATGAATAAAACAGAACTGCAAGGTTGGGACGTCAAATAAAAAAAGACCTCAAATAGAGTAAAACAGCGTCACATCTCAGTCTGATGTGAAAAGTTTTCCTGGGAAATATGCCATGAATTTAGATTCATGTCTGTAATATTTTACATTCCGTCATGTATAGAGAAGATTGCACAGAGTTACGGTAAGTTTACATCCTAGATGTGACTTCGGGCAGATTGTGTAATATTTTCAAGTTGACATTACAATAAAATATAATGTCGTTACGTGCTTTGTGAATATAAGATTGCTGATGTTCTTCGATATGTTACATATTCATTTAGTTATATATTCATCATATTAATATTGAAAAGTTGGTCATTTAATCAAAACTAGTTTGGGCAAATTAGAACAAACATTAGCTCCCCAATGCATGAAGTTAATATGAATGGTCTGAACAATGAAACCTATTGTTCACAGGCAATGAATAATACATAAATGTATCAAATAGACGAGCTATTTCTACTTTCCTCCCAACCCTACAACCAGTAAAACTTTCAGTTGCCATTATGTTATGAGAAAATCCAATAATTAAACCTGAAACGACATGGCTTAGTGATATTATAAAGTTGTGACACATATAAGTATAATGGGAGAACATTAAACTGTTTATGACTTATTACAGACATAACTTTACTGTTTAATTTGGATTGTTTTACCAGTTGTTTTAATAGATAATGTTTGTTATGTTACAAGTTATAGATATTGTGTATATTTACAAAATTATGGCAAAAGTATCCCAAATACTGGAATTATTACGTTGTACAAATGGGTTAAAAAGTTTCAGACAGAAAAGATATATTCCAAAAACTTCTGTTTCTGTTTAAACATATTTTCAAATGTCAACTACCAGTGACATTTTAATTTTGAATGAAAACTATTTACAGATCAATGGGATGAACGGTTTAGGCTCTATTAGCTTTTCTTGAAGCGGCTTGATAGAATCCACAGCATTCGTTGCTGTGTTGCGAATTGTCAGGTTTTGACAAACGTCAGTGCCACTGACATGCCATGACATTAAATGTCAGCCTGACAAATGTCATTATGTCACAGAAACTGACGTTAGGTAGGGTCCAGAGTGACTCTGGCTTCACAAAATTGAATAATTGCAAAAGTGTTCAGATAGATCATTGTGCCAACGGTGTAGTCGGAAAGTTGGGTGAGGGCCACCCCAGATATTTTATGTAACGTTGTTTAAGTATTCGAATTAAATTAACTAAATCACTGAAGTAACCTAACTGAACTAACACTGAACTAACTAGCATCAACGCAAATGTGTGGAAATCAGGAAAATGTTTGCGCGACATTGGGTTGGGAAACTGTAAATCCATTAGCGGCTGTAATGCCGCTGGCACACTACGCTGTTTTTCCAACATACTACTTTCAGCTGGCTTCTAGTTTTACCAGCTAGCGAGTGGATTTAGTAGCTACCAGCCTGCCATTGCATTTTTAACGTCTACTGACACCAATATAAACATTATCTCATGGAATTATGTAATTTTGAAATGGTTTTTAGAAATATTTTATGAACAGAACATGATATTTAGCACTTTTGGTCATTTTTAAACGTTTTCCAATATTTTAAGCTTTGAAATTACCTGTGACGTGAACTGGAGGCATCGCTGATTGTGCTGGCGTAGCCAGGCTGACGTCATTCTTCACCTGAGACCCTGCAAAAATAACACTGTACGTTATTACGTAAATCCACTACCAACATCGGGGTTATATTGTGTCCCACCAGTAAACACAACGACTCAGTTTTCTAATTTGTATTTAAAAGTATCTGTACAAAGTAATGTATAAAGCAACAGTATAAAGTAATAAAAAACAATTTCTTGACCCAAGATTCTTACTCTGAGAAATACATAGATGGCACTAACTTTTTCTCGCGTCTTTTGCCGCATATTATCACTAAAAATAACCCAGTTTATTCTTTTGTATAAATGATCTAGAAGAACAGTATTATAAAGGGGAAACAATTTCAGTAGATATGATTGAAGTATGTATTGACATTACTTGTGGGACAGAGTATATGATCGACAAACATTTGACAGACTAGTACTTGAGATAGGATGGCCTGCTTCGTATGCACTGCAAGTCCCACATTCCGATCCGGGAAACGGGAAAATTTCAATTGCAAATCTATACGATCTAAAGATGTGTGCTACAATTTTGTTACAAGGTTTGGCACAGCGTGAGATATCGTGTCGTACTCGGCGATGATGTTGGTCGACGTAGTAAGAATTGCAAATGTAATCCTTGACGTCAATGCTTTATATCATAATAACCACAGCGCAGCAAGTCCTGTATAGCTATGTGTCAGATATGTCAAATATTGTGTTACAACTTATTCGAGTAATAAATTACACTAGTCAACAAAATAATAAAAAAAAGTACATTAGATGCCATTATTTTTTTCTTAGATACCATGGCCCGCTAAACTCAAAAATCGCATTAAAAATTTTTTGAATGGATACGTTTTCGAGTAATGAATTTTTCTTTTTTTTGTTTCTTTTTTTGGAGGTAGTTCGACTATTTGGAGCATATCTCGAGTTCGGAACATCAAATCTGGTCGTTCTGTACATCAAATTAAAGCCAATTGAATCACCAATAAATGTTATTAATATTGTTTTATAATCGCTTCAGTGGTTTCAGTGTAATTGACCATAATTTGAATTTTTTTTAGTATAAATGAAAATCGAACATTCATTTAACCGCCAGGGAAAGGTAAAAATAGTAAAAATATGCTCAGTTTCTTATTTTTTACGTAGAGTTTACGCTTTTACGAAGAGAACAAGGTATTTACGATGAAAATCTATGAAAAAATACCGAAGTTATGATCAATTATGACCGATGGGTACGAAACTACCAAAATTCAGCATTTTCTCTATTTTGTATTTTTCGTCATTTATAGCAGTTTAAATGCATGGTAGAGGTCGGATCCATTCGGAAGAGGAGTACGTCACGTGATTTGCACCAAGATGCGCATCTTTTAGTCAACGTTTCGCACTCTCTTGCAAGAGGCATCTTCAGGACGGAGAGAATGAACGTGTGTGGAAGGGTGAGGGTATTTATCGTCGCTCAAAACACGTAGTGGCGTTATCTCACCAAAAAATGCTATTCAGATATGTCAGTACGTGTTTCGAGCGACGTTATACGTACCTGGCGCAGGTGCCTGCGCAGGTAGTCAAACAACTATTGGTTGGGAGGGTGGTTTGGTGTAGCTGTGATTGGCTGTGGTGGTCGTAAAAGTGGTTTCCAGCTATGATGCAAATGCCAACCGTCATCTCTATTGAGATTGGAGGGATCTTTAAAGATTTCGATCGCTTCACGGATTCTACGAGGATAATAACGTGATTCCCGGGAGATGATTTTTGTTTGGTCGAGAAGAATTGTTGTGTCTGTGCTCAGCAAGCGCTGAACTGGTGATCTGGCGCAACCTTGTACAACGTTCATGTTCTGAAACCCCAACGCTGACAGAGCGCTTTATCTCATCAATGTAGACACTGCCACAAGCACATGGGATACGGTATACACCTGGAGCTAGCAGTTGAGAAGATTTCATCCTGAGAATCTTGGTGACGTCAGTGACGAGCATGGTGAGAGGTTTCACTAGGAAATGAAGACTATTGAGCGGCGCTACCAGGGCTTTTGGATTGAAAAAATGATGGGCAACTATATCTGGTTCCTCATAAGAAAAACAGATATCGACAAGAATATAAGGCGAAGCAGCAATGAAACTCACTTCTAATCTCATTTATATTGAAAACATCACATTAAAAATAAGCACAATGAATTAAACTTGTAAACAGAGAAAAAGTAGAATTTTGGTAGTTTGGTACCTATCAATCTTAAATGATCATAACTTCGCTATTTTTGCATAGATTTTTATCGTAAATACCTTGTTCTCTTCGTAAAAGTTCAAACTCTACGTAAAAAATATTAAACTAACTATATTTCCACGATTTCTACTTTTCACAGGTGATAGAGTAAATGGTCCATTTTCATTTTGGCCAAATTTTTATAATATCGTGGCCTATTGCGCTAAAACTACTGAAGCGATTGAAAAACTATATGAGTTTTTTGACAGTTGTTGGTGATACAATTAGCTTCAATTTTATGCGCCGAGCGACCAGATTGGACGTTCCTAACTCGAGATATGCTCCAAATAGTCGAACTACCTCCGAAAAAAAAAACACAAAAAAAAGAAAAAAAATTGTAACTCTTAAACGTATCCATTAAAAATTTTTTTATGCGATTTTTGAGTTTAGCGGGCGTTAGTTTATATTAAAAGAAATGGTCGCATCCAATGACTGTTGACTAGTGTTACCAATCATGGTGTACACAACTCGTTCGTTCTCTTTTTTATTCAAGTTCTACACACTGCCACTAACATATTTCTGTGTTAATGACAAAAAAGGCAGCAGAATAAACTAGTAAAATTACCGTACATAATACCAAACTCATAACATAATATTAGTTACAGTGACATAACATGATTTTTAGCAGTAATCGTTATCAGTATAGCTAGAATTAAAAGGCAACTGAAACTACAGAATAGTTTTCTTCGCACTAGAGATGTTCAGTTCTAAATTAATATATTGCCGGGTGGAGAGCGAGTAAGTTGCCTTTTAATTAAATTTGCACTGAGACGTTCGCAACTCTAGCAGTGGACTATTTCTGTTCTTTCTAGATGGGATTGCGGAGGCATGCGAGTGCCTGAAGAGAATTAGATTTCGTTCACAAGAAGCGCCATCTAGTGATACTGGTGCTGATCCACTTCGGCTAAGATACGAGCACCGGAATTAAGTTTGCTAGAGTCTTGGTCAGCGTCAGAGTTCAGATATTTGGCTGAATGGAATTGGTATTAATTATATTTCGGTGATAATTAAGGTCTTAGTTTGCGGATTATTGGTTTATTAGGGTGTGGGATGATAAAATGTGTGTAATAGTAAGAATTTTTGTTGTTATTCTATGCCGAACAAGGAGCAAGTATGTATTATAAGCAATTAGTAGTACAAGTATTAAGTATTGTTGTCATACAGTATTATAAAGCGCAAACATACAGCACAAACAATTTGTCTGGCCTTAGAGTGTCATAGTGTTGGTGATAACATTAATTAATGCAAACACAACTCGCTTCCTACAATATACAACAGGCTTTTATCGTCAGCGCATATGTTGGCAACCACCTAGAGTTAGCAACCATCTAGCGACAGTAGCGACATACAACCAAGGAAAATTATGACGTTATTAATGTCTCCATGAAATTTAATATAGTGCACCTACTGCTAACGATGTGGTTACACACTGTCTCGAGATATGACATAAGGTACGTACGCGTACGGTGTGATACAAAGCATCCTCCTCACCACCTCATCCACCTCACGAGTGCTTTGTAGTGGTGCAAAATATTATTTTTCTACTTTGCATTCACAATGCGCACATTGTAACACTGTTTTCGGTGTTACAATTAGCAAATTGTAACACCGTTTTTAGTAACTTTTTTCTAAGATTGGTCACATTGATATCAAATGCATGTCAAACGAAAATACACATAACCACAAAAGTAAGCACAAACTGATTTTTTAGAATCGCACAAACTGCGAAGTATGTATATTTTTATACATATTCAAACATGCGTGTTGCATCCTAGGTTTCGTACTACTAGTATATGATGGTATATAATAATTATCAATAATTACTTTTTCACAGATATTTGAATTTAAGTGACAGATGACAGTGCTACCAACGGTTGCACCCATAAATACCCTAGATTGGAATTTTATCTAATATACTTCTAAATTTTTATAAAATTAATGACGCAAAGTAGAAAAAATAGTATATTACACTCGTTTTATAAGACATATTGGCGCATTCGTTCATTTGGGGCACTCGTCGCTGGCGCTCCTCGTACCCCAAACAACTCATGCGCCAATTTGACGTCTTATAAAACTTGTATAATAATATACTATTTACTAGCAAATAATTAAAAACATGAATCACTGGACTAAGTTTGCTATAAAATAAAACTACAAAATCCTCATCAAAAATTCGATTTAACATTTCTAATTTGGCGATATTACGTCACGTCTTCATATAAATTTTATGGCGTGATATATTATACAAGTTTTACGGTTGACGTAAATGTCAGATGGTTTGAACAAATAGGTTATGTATCCCTTCAAGTTTTACGAGTTTTAATGTTCAAGGTCTTCTCAACTGAATATCAAATCTGTTGGTTATTTTCGTTCGTTAGTCCATAAAGCACCGCTTCATCAAAGTTTATTGACTGTTCTTTGATTAATTTTGTAAACTTGCTGCTCTAAATCTATACGCCATTCAGTCTACGTACGTCAAGTAGATATAGCTCAGTATAGCTGGTGTATTGGTTATGGAATAAGCGGCTTATATGCTTATGAAACTGGGATAAATAGAATAAGGTTTCAATTTTATTTATCTCCAGGCTTAGCCTTGCATTTCATTGAACAAGAAAATTGTGCAGCATCATTGTGTCTAATATTGTGTACAATTCTGTCATTGTAGACAATTTTTAACACACCATCTCTTTGACACTACTCACGTATCTTCTTAAATAAATTTGTTCAACTTCTTGTTGAAAAAAATTGACCACAAAGATCGTTTTCCACTGGCGTTTGACGAGTATTAAAATATTTTCCTTCTACAATTTAGAAAACCTGACCAAAAAGTATCAATCAATAGTTTAAATATGAAATAAAACCTTCGTTTTTACTATTACCTATAAATTATAAGCAATAAAACAACTAAATAATCATTAATCAAATATAGAAATCATACAGCCAAGCTATATACCTCCTTTCTATTCTTTTCTATATTTTCGGCCAACCAAAAAAACGTCACGATACGCCGCTGTTCGTTGCAGCGTGGTTCACGTGGTTGCAGCATGCAGTCATGCAGTGTCGTGGTGAAACATGTTTCGTGCGCGTGTGTGCGAATTTTTGGTTCCTTTCTCACCGATTTTTCGCGAATTTTTGCCGATTTAGACCGGTTACGCGTGTGTGTTTTATTAACTAAGTACCGCTAATGATTTTGTGACAATCTTGAGCTCGTACGGTTCTTGGTAAGTCAAATTTTTGTCAATTTTACTTCACTGTTGTTCCCGACGTTCTCTGTATGGTCCGCGCTGGTCCGCGCAGATTTTATCTATAGGAACGCATCGATGTTTTTGACAGTTTGAGGTTATAATTGCTTGATTGGTTGATATTATGTTATTTTATGGTGTAATTATGTTATTTATTAACTGATTACGATAGGTTATGCATCAAAAGAAAGCGTTTAGGTTATTTTATAGTAAAACCCGCTAGTGTGAGCGCATTTATCAAGCGGTGAAAGGAAATAGCGCCGAAAAGGCCATTGAAAGAAAGTTCATTAATTTAGAACTTCGACCAACGGTGAAAAAAAGAACACGTATTTCAGTATTTTTTGAAAGCGGCCGTGGCCGACATCAAAAGGGATTTTACTTTAATTAACGGCCCTGCCGTCAAAGGAGTTTGGAAGAAAATAATTGGGTTTCTGTGCGTATAAATGCACAAACAGGAAAATGTTACTTTTCACTTAACATTTTGTGTAAGTGATGGTTAAGTAACTTGGAGTTAACGTTAACCGCTAGTTATTTTATCCCTCTTGATACTTACTTGATACTTGATATTCTTCAGTCAAAGATATTCGTGTTGTATCGAATAAATTTACCCCATATTTTTTTTTCTATCGTCTCAAACTTCGATGGCTCATTTCTCAGAATCATTAAGACTTTTGATTACCTCGCCTTGCCTCGAAAATGGAGGCAATCTTCTCTTTAATATCCTTGAAACGTGTGCGTCAATTCAACAGGGGAATGCGTCCTTGAGGAATTTTTCAGGACATTACGTCGCCAAAACGAGAATATTAAATTTTAGCGCGCTGTTCTGTACGCGATAACTTGAGTAACCAACCTCAATCATGCTCTTCGCACTTTCAAGCGTGAATATTTTACGGTCTAAAGGTCAGATTGTATTCTTTTTATGAAAGTCCTTTGCCGAGACAAAATTGAAAATAGGATTGGTCATAAAATCCCTGTGAAATTACACTAAATATCTTGTTCCAGCGTAGTATGATGTTAAAGTAGTTAGACGAAAAAAGTTCTGTATAATGTAGTTTTTCGTACGTCTGGCGGTAAGCTAGCGTCCCAAAACGTGTTTTGCAATTTAAATTTTTAAATTCTAAAATATTCCACGGGAGAAATGTACCGTTTCGCAGTACTACCAACTCAGGACGATTTAACTTTTAAATCGACGAAGACAGCTAACGCAATTTGCGACATTAAATGTCCCAGAGAAGTGCATTTGCATTAAGGAAGTTCGCATACGTTATTTGCCGTCTGGGATAAATCCATTCAACTAAATTGGCATAGCTCGTCTCGTTCAAATGACTTCATTCTGTCGATCTGTCCGATTTTCTCCTGAACAGCGAAATCACGTCAAGGTAATTGTGTTTTGTCAAGGACTAGTTCATAGGACAGCCAAGGAAAAATATTAATGAAACAAATTTTCTTTAAGTCAAAAAGTTGCTGCTTCTACAATGTTAAATAGTGGCAACCAAAAGGTAAGATTCAAAACTAGCGTAACAAAATCGAACGCCATTTGGTGCCACGTGTTAATACAAATGTATAACCGCTATATCAATATCGAAAACTCAATGTCCAGACCGATGAAAGTTCGCTTGTTACGCGTTTAATTAACTAAACTAGCAAAGTTCGTGGTTCCCCGCAAACAGCATTCAGGTTTACGTAATTCAAACTTGTGCATTATTCGTGGAAATTAATTTGAAATTGAAACATTAATATTGCAACTTATACTACATAATTGATCACATCACTTATTACAAAACCTTATTCCATACGGGTTGATTCTGCAATCAAGATGTTAGGTAACTATCTAGAATTGTGCAATCAACACCAGTGTCGTCCGTGGTATAGTTTTTATTTTTTTTTTTTTACTGCACTCAAACCTGTCACACCTACTTATATTATCCTCCTAAAATTCATCGTTTCCCAACCTTTTTTCAAGGGCGGACTTATATTTTCGCCCTTGAAAAAAGTTGGAAAGGGCTGATTTAATGATATAAACGAGTTTGGACATTCGTGGGTGTTAAATTTGTCGAAGAAGTTGATTGGTGTTTGTCCAAAAGATTGCTTCAGCCTCTTGAGGAAATTTCTTCCGGTGTATAACCCTTTGGACATTCATTGGTGCAGTATTTGCATTAAAAAATTGAGTTTGCCCGATAAATTTGATTGGTGTTTGTCCAAAAGCTTCCTTCAGCCTCTTGAGGAATTTTTTAATGACTTAGATGAGTTTGGACACTCGTAGGTGCTAAATTTGTCGAAGAAGTTGATTGGTGTTTGTCCAAAAGATTGCTTCAGCCTCTTGAGGAAATTTCTTCCGGTGTATAACCCTTTGGACATTCATTGGTGCAATATTTCATTCAAAAAGTTGAGTTTGCCTGATCAGTTTGATTGGTGTTTGTCCAAAAGCTTCCTTCGGCCTCTAAGGAATTTTTTAATGACTTAGATGAGTTTGGACACTCGTAGGTGCTAAATTTGTCGAAGAAGTTGATTGGTGTTTGTCCAAAATATTGCTTCATCCTCTTGAGGACATTTCTTCCGGTGTATAACCCTTTGGACATTCATTGGTGCAATATTTCATTCAAAAAGTTGAGTTTGCCTGATCAGTTTGATTGGTGTTTGTCCAATATCTTTCTTCAGCCTCTTGAGGAATTTTTTAATGACTTAGATGAGTTTGGACACTCGTAGGTGGTAAATTTGTCGAAGAAGTTGATTGGTGTTTGTCCAAAAGATTGCTTCAGCCTCTTGAGGAAACTTCTTCCGGTGTATAACCCTTTGGACATTCATTGGTGCAGTATTTGCCTTAAAAAATTGAGTTTGCCCGATAAGTTTGATTGGTGTTTGTCCAAAAGCTTCCTTCAGCCTCTTGAGGAATTTTTTAATGACTTAGATAAGTTTCGACATTCGTAGGTGGTAAATTTGTCGAAGAAGTTGATTGGTGTTTGTCCAAAAGGTTGCTTCAGCCTGTTGAGGAAATTTCTCCTGGTGTACAACCCTTTGGACATTCATTGGTGCAATATTTCATTCAAAAAGTTGAGTTTGCCTGATCAGTTTGATTGGTGTTTGTCCAATATCTTTCTTCAGCCTCTTGAGGAATTTTTTAATGACTTAGATGAGTTTCGACATTCGTAGGTGGTAAGTTTGTCGAAAATGTTGATTGGTGTTTGTCCAAAAGATTGCTTCAGCCTCTTGAGGAAATTTCTTCCGGTGTATAACCCTTTGGACATTCATTGGTGCAGTATTTGCATTAAAAAATTGAGTTTGCCCGATAAGTTTGATTGGTGTTTGTCCAAAAGCTTCCTTCAGCCTCTTGAGGAATTTTTTTAATGACTGAGATGAGTTTGGACACTCGTAGGTCGTAAATTTGTCGAAGAAGTTCATTGGTGTTTGTCCAAAAGATTGCTTCAGTCTCTTGAGGAAATTTCTTCCGGTGTATAACCCTTTGGACATTCATTGGTGCAATATTTCATTCAAAAAGTTGAGTTTGCCTGATCAGTTTGATTGGTGTTTGTCCAAAAGCTTGCTTCAGCCTCTTGAGGAATTTTTTTAATGACTGAGATGAGTTTGGACACTCGTAGGTGGTAAATTTGTCGAAGAAGTTGATTGGTGTTTGTCCAAAAGATTGCTTCAGCCTCTTGAGGAGATTTCTTTCGGTGTATAACCCTTTGGACATGCATTGGTGCAGTATTTGCATTAAAAAATTGAGTTTGCCCAATAAGTTTGATTGGTGTTGGTCCAAAAGCTTCCTTCAGCCTGTTGAGGATTTTTTAATGACTTAGATGAGTTTGGACACTCGTAGGTGCTAAATTCGCCGAGGAAGTTGATTGGTGCTTGTCCAAAAGATTGCTTCAGCCTCTTGAGGAAATTTCTTCTGGTGTATAACTCTTTGGACATTCATTGGTGCGTATTTGCATTAAAAAATTGAGTTTGCCCAATAAGTTTGATTGGTGTTTGTCTAAAAGCTTCCTTCAGCCTCTTGAGGATTTTTTTAATGACTTAGATGAGTTTGGACACTCGTAGGTGCTAAATTCGCCGAGGAAGTTGATTGGTGTTTGTCCAAAAGATTGCTTCAGCCTCTTGAGGAAATTTCTTCCGGTGTATAACCCTTTGGACATTCATTGGTGCAGTATTTGCATAAAAAAATTGAGTTTGCCCGATAAGATTGATTGGTGTTCGTCCAAAAGCTTTCTTCAGCCTCTTGAGGAATTTTTTAATGACTTAGATGAGTTTGGACACTCGTAGGTGGTAAATTTGTCGAAGAAGTTGATTGGTGTTTGTCCAAAAGATTGCTTCAGCCTCTTGAGGAGATTTCTTTCGGTGTATAACCCTTTGGACATGCATTGGTGCAGTATTTGCATCAAAAAATTGAGTTTGCCCAATAAGTTTGATTGGTGTTTGTCCAAAAGCTTCCTTCAGCCTCTTGAGGAATTTTTTAATGACTTAGATGAGTTTGGACACTCGTAGGTGGTAAATTTGCCGAGGAAGTTGATTGGTGTTTGTCCAAAAGATTGCTTCAACCTCTTGAGGAAATTTCTTTCGGTGTATAACCCTTTGGACATTCATTGGTGCAGTATTTGCATTAAAAAAAAAATGAGTTTGCCCAATAAGTTTGATTGGTGTTTGTCCAAAAGCTTCCTTCAGCCTCTTGAGGAATTTTTTAATGACTTAGATGAGTTTGGATACTCGTAGGTGCTAAATTTGTCCAAGTAGTTGGTGTAGTAGTTAGTGGAGTAGTATTCTCCATAGGTCTATTAGTACTATACTCCATAGGTCTATTATCTGTTGCGTCCTAAACACTGTCCTAAATTATTCTTATATTCACAGTCTATAAACCGAAATCGGTGTAATTCTATTGACGGACGTATGCTCTATTCGGGTTCAAATGCTAATACGTCAATATTATTCCGGTGGGCCAAAAGTCGAACTTGGTTTACAACTTCCGGCCCGTATTAGTTACAAACACGCCTTGATGACGATGATTGATTGTTATTCCAATTATGTTGTGGACTGTAAATTACACACATGAACACGTCATACGAATGTACATGTACGTATATATATGTACAAGGTACTAAATGGACGGCTAATTACCCGGAATCTACACTTTAAACTTGCTCAGCTGAAGCATTAATATTGTTAATAACTAGAACCCATAGCAATGATTTTTGACTGCCTGTGTGTGTATGTAAAAAATTAAATTTGGTATATGTACATATTAAGAATTACAAAGGGACGAACTACATGATTTTTTTGTGACAATCTGACAACCGGAAGTGACAAACTTACATTTTCTTAGCTCTTCAATCGATTTTGACCAAACTGATGCCAGCTTATCCTCCAGTGGCTTTAAATCCGTAAAGAAATTGACATATCAATGGGATAACACAAGTAAATTAGTATTTCATACGTTTTGATTGACAAATTTACAAAATTGAAGATTTGTATAAGATTTAGTCGTTTTAATGTTTCAACCAAGTAGTCGAGAAAGATATTGTGCTTTTCAGTTTCTCCCTGCCTATCGTAAACATATTTTTCGGTTTATTATGAGTGACAGTTATCAATTTCATTTTTATTAATTACCTGCACCAACTGACTGCTCTAATAAACCGGATTATATTATATATCTAGGCAAGCCAATATAATAACATAAACTAAATTCGCGTTTTCCCTCCCTGTTATCTGTTATCATTATTATCCTAGTTCTATATTCGCTTATTATGTTGCTAAATGCACAAATATGGGACATTAATATTGCAAAATAAGTAAAATGGCAAGCAACAATTTAAGAACCAAAACTTTTTTAAGCGATACGTACGTATACTTTTGGGGCAAGAAACTGTTTGTTCGTTGAAGCATGTATATTTTTCACCCAACAAAATATTGTTGTTGATGTAAAACTAACGTCTTCCTCTTTTTATATGTAAAAGAATAAGATTTTCTTCATCAGAGCAAAATATACTCAACATAAACATACTAAACTCTTAAACCGGAAGAATAACTAGCCGTCGAAATAACTATAACATGTACTGAAATTCTTATTACAATAAAATATTATTTGGATAGCAAAAATATCCTCTTCATGCTACACTATATACCCAAGAACAATTTTTCTTGATATCCAAGAATAGAGTTCTTTCTGTATAGGCTATTCCACTACAATCCTGGTTTTCCTCATAATCGTTGTAAGCCACTCATGAAATGAAACACTTATGCATAGAAGTAAACAAACAATGAACACTCAATATCGTCGAACTTATGTAGCGGTGATATGTGGCAAAAGACACGAGAGGATATCAGCGCCATCTGTAAAGTAATTGCACAAATTTCTATGTATTTCTTAGAGTAAGAATCTTGGGTCAAGAATCTGTTTTAATACACTTAGGATCTTTATAATACCTGTCCTAAATTACTTCTATTAATTAATTATATTTTGTAAAAAGTCACCAGATGACATTTCTCTAATCAAATCAAGACAGTTGTCAACACACTCCAGGACTAAATCCTACTTAGGATAATTAACTAATCCACAATCACCTTCTTCGCAGGGCATAATGACAATAAAGCGATGTCAATTTTGATTACTGTCTCCATTGGAGGCAGTTTATTTATGTTGCCCATTATTTTTAGAACGGACTTATGATATAACGGCTTATTGTCTAGTGTCCTTCCTTGGAAGTTCGCAGAAGTACGCACCCCAGGAATCAATAAGAAGCAATTTAATATTTTTTTTTGTATTGATTCGACAAATGGCACAAGTAGGGAACTTACAAAGAATATATCGATCAAGAAATAACAAACCGAAGAAAAATACGTGATGTTGTTATATCATTTTTATTCCTTGGTCTTGTTTATTTAAAGGACAATGTAAAGACAAGAGACATTTTCAAAGTTTGAGACAAAAGATAGACAAGTTATTGCTGTACTTAGTTTTATCCTCGACTCTTAAACCATGAATATAAAAGGAATTGAACAAACTCTTATATATGTAACATCGATTGGATGATATAGCTTAACTTTAAGGCGTTGTAAAGCAGGTTTGACGTAATGGATTGCCCATGGTTTTGGTGGGTCTGATGTAATTGATGAACTCTACGTGCAGATCTGTCTACTGTCGAAAATGTAGCTGTAAATCTGTATTATACTAAATGGATTTTCTGTGGCGCGGGAAGTATCATTCCGAATTTATCTGTCTCTGAGTAGGTCGTAACTTCTTTCCTCCACTACGTCGTGATTAACATAAAAACGAACAGAAACGTATCTTTATAAAGTTAATATACCGCATCGAGTTTAGACTTGATTTTGGATAATATACACAATAGTGCTATCAAAGAGTTGGTTAAAGTAAAATGCAAAAGAAGAATAACTAGCCGTTGAAATAACTACATATTATATTGAAATTCTTATTACAATAAAATATTATTTGGATAGTAAAAATATCCTCTTCATGCTACACTATATACCCAAGAATAATTTTTCTTGATATCCAAGAATAGAATTCTCTCTGTGTAGTTATTAAATTATTACAGTAGTGTTCTTGAAGCAGTGAGTTGTGTCTAAGCAAATATTAATACCAAACGAATTTTTGTTTTAGTACAAGAAGATGCTTTATTTGTAGTAATTTTTTTAAATTTCAAATACAACCAGGGAATAGCTGATAAAAATATTATCATAATTATCTTAAATGCTGAAAATAAAGTACTGAAAAAAAAGTAAAAAAGTACATGAAATCATGAATAAAAACTTTTTAAGTTATTATTCATGCGTTTCCTGACCTTTCTCAATCAAACATATTTCAAAATATTAATTTTTTGACATTAATTTCGTTAAAAACTAAACAAAAAGCATATTTTTTCATGATTTTTTTAAAATTAATCAAAGCAAAGATTGACAGTAGAAAATACAAAACAACAGCTACAAAAACCACATCAATAAAATTTTAGCCTGATTTTAGCACAAGATATGTCATCTGACCAACAAAATTACTCACTCTTTTGCTGTTTCTTGCTGCATAGTAACGCGAGTCTTGCCGTTAGAGCACTCCACATGTCATTGCGTACTCGTTGCTATCGTACGACGCGTTGACCGCATGGCGTCGCGCGGTACACTGGCGTCGCGGATCTAACGTCCTTGCTGTGTTATCTTGCCTGTCAAATACACGAGGATGCGTGCGCGTGGACCACCTCTCCTGAGACATCTTCAAGAACGTTTCAGGAGATTTCAGCGATTTATTATCTACTACCAGTTTGTGACGTTCGATAAGTAATATATTTCGGGAAAATTGAGAGTTTGATAACCGGAAGTGGCTGGTCTTCTTGTGGCTTTCAGAAAAAAAATCTCCATACTTTTAAACTGCATGTAAAAATGTGAAAATTTTGATTTTTTTTTATGCCACAGCTACTTGTGACCAAAAAATGTGCGTAGTATAGTAATATTTCATATCTTTCATCCCTTTGACGTGTGTGTAAACACATTTCGGTCGGGAGATTAAATTATTGCCGGGCAAGCTGAAATTCGTCCATATGCGTATTTGGCAGCTTTTGCAGCATTTTTTTTGCTGTCGCTCGTTGGAAAATGGGGAGTGCAAATTAAAAAGTGGTGAGGGTGAATGGTGGGGGTGGTTTAGGGGAGATTTTTTTTGATGTGTATTACACTCGTCATTCGGTACGTTATTGCCACGATTGTGGGCCGAAATTGGCTGCGAAAATTGAGTCCACCATAACTAAATTATGTCGGAAATTGGGTTTGCGTAAGAAGCTTTGAAATTATTTTTTTACCATATGAGCTTTGGTTAGTTTGGGTTAATTATTCTTACGGTTTAAGAGTTTAGTATGTTTATGTTAAATATATTTTTCTCTGACGAAGAAAAAGAATGTATGTGATGCATACAAAGTTTTGCAATTACTTTACAGATGGCGGTAACAGTTTCTCGCGTCTTTTGCCACGTATCAGCACTATATAAGTTCGACGATATTGATTGTTCGTATATTGTTTGTTTACTTTATTTATTTCATGGGTGACTTACAAGTATTGTGAGGAAAACCAGGATTGTAGTGGAATAGCCTAAACAGAGAGAACTCTATTCTTGGATATCAAGGAAAAATGTTCAAGAGTATATAGTGTAGCATGAAGAGGATATTTTTGCTATCCAAATAATATTTGATTGTAATAAGAATTACAATATATATATGTTACGGTCATAGTGATAAATAGGTTATTATTAATAATTACCGGTTATTATTAATAATAGCCAAGTGGGGAGGTTAAAGTGAAGAATTTATCACATGAACCGGCTATTATTAATAATTTCCAGCATGCTGTGGTCAATGTGATATATTTCAGTTCGATATTGCATTAAGGTGATGCTACAATATAATAGAGCCTCAGAGTTGAAATTCTGTTAGTATCTACATAATCGCCACACAACGAATCTATCCACTGGGTTTTCAGTGTTGGGCCTTTAGTGACGTTAGGCCTGACTAACTTATTTAGTTACTACTCATGACTAAAATAAGGAAGATTATCAAAACGAGACTAAAAAATGCCAATCCACACTAATTGCATGCACGAGTGTGTAACTCTTTGGGTCATGCTTATTTGCGCAATTCTTAAAAGCAAAGTAAGTAATTAATTAAAAACTCGGTTTGTATTATTTTACCAGTACAAACGTACGTAGTGCTTCTGCATTTTGCAATTCGTGGCAAAAAATATTTTTATTTATAACTTTATTATCTTTTTAATACAAAACTTTAAAAAATGTTTTATATTTAATTTTGAATACAAAAGTCCTTCTAAACCTTTATTTTTTGTAGTAGTACAACAATGACACCATTTATATTGTCAAAATAAAACGAAATAAAGTTTGTAACAATAGGACGTCATCTTCTTTTGTTTTTTTGAATTTTTTGTTGGTGATAAACAATTTTATAATAAATATATCTGTGAGATATTAGATATACTTAGGGTAGGTATAGGTAATGGACATACTAATGTAGGGAAGATTGAGGCAAGTTGTTACCATGTTTAATCTTTTATTTATAAAATTATTGTCAAACACCGAAAGTAAAAATACCGTGTTAGGAACAGAACCATACAAAAATGTTTGCATCATTTGTGCGGTGCAATTTATGTAAAAACATCTATGTAAACTAGTCTAGTTCTTGCATGTACATATTTGCATTGAAAATTTTTTTATTAAATGCACAACATTTCAAGATAATTCGGATTTGAGAATTTACTTAATATATGTAATTGTACATTTACAAAAAACTACCCTCATGCATTAAATATGAAAATGGATGTTATTGATAATAAAATGGTTAACTTTTTTGAACACTCTGTATAAACTGTTCTTTTTTATGTTTTCGTCATTGAGCCGTCCTTGGGTGTATACCAAATATCATTACCAATTATATCCAGTAGTTCTAAAGTACAAGGGAGACAAAAAAAGCATTCTGTATTATCAATGTTTTGTATTATTCGTAATTTTGGTCATTGGGGTAGGCGTACTGATGATTTGCGTCGAGTAAATAAATGTAATAGCTTACATAGTAATCAAAATAACTTAGCTAACTTCTTTGAAGACTGTATACAAAAGATCTTTTGTAAAAAGTAGTAGTTATTTCAACGGCTAGTTACTCTTCCAGTTTAAGAGTTTAGCATGTTTATGTTGGGTATATTTTGTTTTGACGAAGAAAATGTTATTCTTCTACATATAAAAAGAGCAAGACGTTCGTTTTACATCAACAACAATATTTTGTTGGCTGAAAAATATATATGCTTCAACGAACAAACAGTTTCTGTGCTGTCAATGACAGAACGCTGCTACAAGTTGCTAGCCAAACCGAGTACCTGTTGGCTTTGTTGCGAGGTGTTTTTGCTCGTAACGCTTTCAAGGAACGTATTGGAAATATATTTCGTCGAAGTTGTAGCGATGAGAATACATATTGTCAGGATAAATGCACAAATCTGGCGTTTCCAACGTAACAATAACGAAATTGTAGTTTTTAAATGCCTTTAAACATTGCATAAGTATTATATTATATCACATATAATGAAATGAAATGTTCTTTATCGTTTGAGTAGGTAATAGAAAGTAGATAAAAGGTTTTAGTTTCCCCTATCTAACTTTAAACTAAGTCTTCCCCATAGACAGGTATATATTTTAAAGTTTTGCCCCACTTGGCAAGTGCTATTTCGCTAACTCGAGTTCCATGTGCGAACCATTAAAACTTTGTTTGTTTCTAGCATATCCTGCTACTTTACATACCTCCTCAATTTATTTTAAGTCTTTATTTCTAGTGAACGAGCTTGATGGACATATATTCCATCTATGTATATGATCTTAAATTCTTTTGATGTTAAGATGTCATAATGTCAATAACTTTACGAATGTTGTCGTGAGGTGAACGGGCAGAAAGAAGCTGAGGTAAACAAGGGCGAAACAACGTCGGTCAAGTGGAAATACAGAGAACCTGGAGAGGAGGGAATTGTGGTGCTTTGTTGATTTTTCGTACCATGGAAAAATAGGAAACCCGATTGATATTTTATTTGTGTAGAAATATTTTACGTCAATCTTGTATGGTTTCCTTCCAGCCACAGTTGTGTTGGGACGTCAATATACAGTGCGTCCTAAAAATTGTGTATAGTGTGTTCCAAAAATTGTGTACGGTCTGCCCAAAAAAAAAATTGTTGTTATATTATAAGGGAAAAAGGTATGAATGGGTTTTGTGTCAAATAATGATTATTTCTATTTTAATAATGGACCGATATGAATAAAGTTTTGCACGATTATCTGATCAATATAGGGACATACCTAACCAATAAAAAATCAATAAGGTACACATACCAAATAATCTAGATAATAATGAAAATAATAACGCATGGATTATTTTTTATATTGGATGTGGGATTTTCGTACACAGAATGATAAACAACAACAATAATATCGGCTTTTGTTTATGAATAACAGCACGTTTTCAATTACCCGTTCATATTTACTTAGCTGCATGAAAATTAAAAAAACATGATGAAAAACTATCCTGAAGACACAAAAGAATAAAGTAGTAAAAAGTACACAGAGAGAACTCTATTCTTGGATATCAAGAAAAAATTATTCTTTCGTATATAGTGTAGCATGAAGAGGTTTTTTTCACAGTTCAACAGTTTCATGATCCAAGATTCTTACTCTGAGAGATACATAGAAAGTTGTGGAATTACTTTACAGATGGCGCTAACAGTTTCTTGCGTCTTTTGCCACATATTACCGCTATATAAGCATAACAATTTTTTCCTCTGTGTATATGAAATGTATTTCATAAACATCTTATAGTTTTTTTTGCCCAAAACGTTTACAATTATGTATATGTATGTTTTTATATTTGTTTTCATTCATTAGGTATTTGAACTTTCGTTCTTTTATCTCGACAATAATACGCAACACTGATGCTGTAAAAGCTGATAAAACAAAGGAAAATATCAAGTAAAATGCTCCCTTAAAAACAGGGAAAAAGCTCTGGACAAAGAATCCCCTATTTCTCTCTTAATTATATCAACGCTGCAAGGGCAATAGTAGTGGGAAACGCGTTCATTGTGTTCTGTTTTCTTTACTTTACCGCTTTCCCGTCTCGCTTTGTTTTTTGGCGTTCAACATAACATTGGGCAGGGTTTAGAAAAGTTTATTTAGGGATTCTGCCGCTGTGCGTTACCCATAAAACAACACTCTCGCGTGAAATGCGTATTGAGTATTTCTACGCAATTGATTTAGGATAAAACGTCTATCTACGTTCTACACTCATGGTGAAATCTGAGAGACAAAATGAAATATGTGGAGTGATCCCCAGTCAACTTACCGTTAACACATTGTACACAGAGGGAAATATTTATTCGATACAACACCAATATCTTTGAGTGAAGAAGATCACTTGTTTCTATATCCGCAGAAAGATTATTTGCTTGGTTCAAGTAAAATATAAAATTCTCAAAGTAAGAATATGATTTTCTTGATGTTCCAAGTATTACGTTTTCTTGTTTTAAGTGTGAAGGAATTGTTTGAAAGGAATTACGTCTGTTTTAAGCGATACGTACGTATACTTTTGGGTCAAGAAACTGTTTGTTCGTTGAAGGATGTATATTTTTCACCCAACAATTCACCGATTTCAAGTGATAACATGTCGTTCAAATCGACTTCGATAAAACTTTAAAAGCTGCCAAAGGGGGCCAACCCTTGGGGACTTGTCTTCACCTACGAGCGGTATAACCCTCCATTCCACCCTGCAAAGTTAGAAGTAATTGGCCGAACACAAAAGCCAATAAAAGTTGGGCTTGGAGATTGAGAAAAATCTGTCTTTTATCACAGGAGGAATTGCAGCTGTCGCCAAACGATATATTGCCTTTTTCTAGATATGAAGAGGAATCACACTTAACCCTTCTATACCTTTTAGACAATTATCAAAATATGTAACATAGTTAAACAAATTTTTAACTCATATTATCGGTGTAGATTGTTGTTAGAATAATGTAAATTGGTTTATTTGTTTATTGATTAATTTTAATTGATAACGTGTGCTTTGAGATTAGGCAACCGTTCCATCACTCGCTAAATGCGTCATTGTCACATAACCATTCCACAACTATAGCGAAAGATTATCAAGGATAACATATCCTGCAATATATAACCGATAACATATCCTGCTATATTATACATGTCTATACATGTCTTAAGAATAGCATTCCTCATACTTACGGTCAAAGGACTTCGATTTTCGCATAGTACCACTAATCCTGGTTTTCATGAAAGGTATTGCCTCAGGTATGACGTTGTCCTTGCTGTAGTTACTGAAACGCGGTCTGGATTTGACGCCCTCTGTACGACTTGGACTACGACGTGGTGTTAGTTGAGGTCCTGAAAATAGTCGCTTTTGTATCTAGGAGTGTAAAGAAGGTTAAAAATCAGTTGGGATTTGCGAAAATACGCGTTTTGAGGTCTCCTGAGTCCTTTGCAATGATTTTTAGAAAATGTCTGTGGGTGTGAATATAAGTTTTTAATAAATAATAAAAAAATAATAACATGATATAGCTGTAGATCCATTGTAAAAACCCCCAAACAAATCTGGATGGAACACCAAAAACAAACACGCGATTCTTAAATTAAACTAAACGAACCCCCAAACAAAATCTTCCGTTGTTTACCCTTCGAGATTCACTTGCACACCCTATTTTAACCCCACATCGTCATCATCCAGACGTCCTGATCCAATAACCTAAATTGACCCTTACTCCTCGAGGTTTTCGTGCCAAAGGTCCTCGCTTGTTCCACTTACCTTGCACATTATGAATCGGGGGAAGTTTCCTCGTTGTAGACCTTAGATTTCCAACACCCCCTGAGACCTTAATCTCCGTGCCGCCTCCCTCCGCCCCATGATACGGTGTGACCAATATCTGTAACTGAAATCAGAAGAGATGAGATTGTGTTAGTGGATTAGGGGTTAGTGTTAACAAGGGGTGAATTTTCGACAACGTTACGACAATAGGTGTTTGTTTTTGGGAGGGAGGGGTGCAGATTTTTAAGGGTTGATTGTGTCTTATGGACCAGACTTAGTTGATACATTGCAGTTCTTAATAAATGCATTTTGGGATGTCGATGTGACAGAAAATCCAAAATTATTTTTTACGATTTACTCGCAAAACAATATTCCTTAGAGCAACGGGTGTATAAAAAATGGATTCTTGGGACAATTTTCCATACGATACCGTTTAAATAATTCATATTGCGCTGTTATATCAGGTATAGTTTCATTTAGAAGTTGAAAGTATCGCACGGAATTTTTCTGGGTTGATACAGAGGTTTTGTGACCTCTATAGCGTTGTCCTATATACACTTCCTTGCCTTGCTACTTCCGGGGCTTTTATATAAAATGCTTGGATTGGGCTAGCACCTCTTTTGTGTACCCAGACGAGACATAGAAATCTCTACACATAGGGGTCAAATTGTATCGACCCAAGTGCATTATATCATCGCTCTTAAGCATTGTGCACACAATTATTTATGTTCTTTTGAATGCTAAATCTTGAAAAACTAGAATTCTCTTATCCATTCGAATAATTTTTGTATGTATAAACACGATATCGTACGTATGAACACGATATCGTACGTATGAATACGATAGCGTCCAAACGGCACAACGGATCCGGCTGAAACTTGGTATACGTATTTAGAATTGACAGATGACGATCTGGAATGTTTTTGGTGATGATCTGACAACCGGTAGTGGCAAACGTCACATGCCTTTGCTTAGGGATTTGATCGACTTTGACCAAACTGATACCAGCTCATCCTCCAGTGGCTTGAAATATGTATACCAATTTACGGTTCAATGGGATGAACGGTTTATAGTACAAACCAGGAGAGCTGCAAATAACTCATCGCTTACAAGGTTACGAAATAGGTATACAAAACGAAGGCTGTTTCATTCTAACATGGGTAATCAACAAGATCTGTCGCGTACGTCATAAATAACAGCAGAAATCGCTTAGTCATTTGCAGCTCTCCTGGTTTTTACTATAGGCGCTATAAGCGTTTATAGAAGCAGCTTGAGAGAATGTTAGAAGGGTTAGACACTTTATTGAGATTTGAGATTCGAAAAGTTCAGTGGGGATCACCGTATTTATTTGTAGGATGACATTTGTTGATATTAGTACATATTAATATGGGATTACATATTTATTGTATTTTCAGCACGTTTGGTCAATTTCTAATTAACTGGATATATTCTGGGGGTAAATTTGTTTTATTACAACAAACCACATTATTATAACAAACTACATTATTACAATAAACTTTTTGGAGTTTATATAATTCACGTTTTTATTGAAAAATTCCCTTACGAAATCGAAAAAGTCGGTTCGTGTATAATAAAAATATAATATACCTAATAAAATAAAACGAAATAATGAAAAGATACGGTAGGCCAACATCTGATAAAACTGTCAATGCGACGTCAATTTGCGCGCAGCCTAATTATTTTTTCCGGGTCATATTTGCTCAATTTATCAGGCTGTTCTATTGGCTCTGAATGAATTGAATGAATTGAAATGAATTGAATCTTCTTTTGTTTGTTCTAACAGAAAAGTACAGCCGCAAAATTAAAGCTAAATTAATACTAATTTCTATTAATACTGCCTTTGCGTACATAGTGTAGCATGAAGAGATTTTTTTTCTATCCAAATAATATTTTATTCTAATAAGAATATCAATATTGTTGTTTCAACGGTTAGTTATTGTTACGATTTAAAAATTTAGTATGTTTATGTTAAGTATATTTTTCTTTGACAAAGAAAAAGTTATTCTTCGGTAAGGAAGTAGAGGTTTGTCTTACAACAACAAAAATATTTCGTTTGACGAAAAATATATATGCTTCAACGTATATTTTGATTTGACGAAGAAAATCTTATTCTTCTACATATAAGACGTTCGTTTTATACCAATAACAATATTTTTTTGGGTGAGAAACATACATGCTTCAACGAACGAACAGTTTCTTGACCGAAAAGTATACGTACGTATCGCTTAAAACAGACGTAATTCCTTTCAAGCAGTTCCTTCATACTTAAAACAAGAAAACGTAATATACTTGGAACATCAAGAAAATCATATTCTTGCTCTGAGAATTTTATATTTTACTTGAACCTTGAGTGATATTCTTCACTCAAAAATATTTGAGTTAATTTGAAAGTACACTAGCATAGTAATTTCCTACCTGGAAATGATTCGAATGATCAGAACAAGACGAACAAGTCTCGTCATCATCTTCCATGATATTCGAGAGCAACGTGTGTCCAGTATTGGGACAGGCACTCATCTACCTCTCTTCTGGAATTAATACACCAGACAATTAACGCAGACCAACACCAAGAAGAAACTGAATATAAAAATTGGAACTCGGACCCCGCTGTCTCTTGTACATTCGTGACGGTTTATGTTTACCATTGACGTAATGAACATTATTTTCTATTATCGCCCTAACCGGCCAAATGTCATAAAGTATTTGTCCTACTGTAGGATGACACGCACCTAATCAATGACGATCATTCGTTTCGTGAATAAATTGGAAATTGGAAACGCGACACTCGAAATTGATGGACTTAATCGGACTTTTTACGTGGGAGTGTTTATGACTCTATTTCTTTGTGTGAGTGTGTGTATGTACGAGTGTGTGTGTTCCAATTCCAACTTCAGTCACGAATAGTAACGGAGTAATTAATTTTTAATGTTTGTCTTGTTTTTCAAGTTAAATAATTAGTTGCTTCAGTAGGAAAAGCGGTACAACTTTGTTATTGTAACACGCGCTGTAATAATTATGAAAGAAAATAGTAATTTGGGGTGTATCACGTGATTGGAGTTTACGTTATAATATCGTCGGCATAAAGTTTCAACCAATACAGTGGCGTATTACACAATTCCGAAATTAACAATAAAAGAATTAAAAAACTACAAATTTCAATTAAGAAAACATTTTATGTGTGGTTTTCTAGTGTATTTTTGTTCAGGACAGTCCCTTTCTAAGGCCCAGCAGTAGTCTGCCATTATTTGGCAATACCATCGGCCTTCATATCTATCCTCTTGTTCTTCATTGTAATCCTCAGATTGTCAGAAAATGTATCTAAATGACTATGAAAATAATATAACTTGGTACTCATATTAGTTTTTCAAAAATTTTTTCGATAAGTGATACAAAGCTTGTCCATGCTTCAAAGTCATTTGTGGTCCATCAAAGATATCGGCTTCTAATTTTCCTGTATTGAGGCCATGAAATGATTATCAAATATATTTGGAACAAACACCATTCTTATATAAAGCTTTCACGAACTGTTTAATAAGCCCAAATTTAATATGTAGTGGTGGAAGAATTATTTGTTCTCGCCTTATCAATGGTTCATGAACGATGTTAGCTTTTCCTACGGTCATATTTATTCTCGACGATCAGGTTTTCCTATCTCAATGTTCATTTTTTGCACGACTGCCCCACAGACAAAGAAAATCAGGGATATTTAGTGTATCCATTTTGCTGACCCAATAAAAAAGCAGCAGCAAGTTGTAGAGTAACATATTTCAAAAGTTAATTCAAAGATTGGTTTTGATAATTAAAGACTTATAAAATATTTTTTATTGAGGTTTGAATTAAAATAATTTAACTTTACTATAGTCAATCAAAATTGATTCTGTTACCTGTGTAATCATAATTAATACATAAATAATGATTCAATCTATCTCATGTTATATGATTGTTTACATAATTACATCGAAGTTTGAAGATGAATGAGTACTCTTTGAATTTAATACTTAACTACTCATCGCAGCAGCAGAATTAATACAGGTAGCTGCCTGCTGAAGAGTTGCAATTCATAGCCTCAGCCAGAGATGGCGCTAACATAATTTAACATTAAATACTTTTATGTTTTTTTTGGTTTGTTATGTTTTAATAACGTGAAATATGCAACAATTATGATATTTTATATAAATTGCGTGGATAATTTTGAATTATGCAACACCGAATACATTATTTTTAAGCTTGTTAATTTGCATATCTATGGATAATGAGCACAAATTACGTAATTATCAATCTTATTGATCATGATAAGACTCTGCGAAGAAAAAAATTAATGGTAATTGTGACATTGCGTCTGTAATTATGTCCTAATTATATTATTGCCTGCACACATGCATCTCTGGGAACATTTCGCGTCTAATTAATCGCAATACGAATATGTATTACGAATCGTACATTCTTCCGCGAGCTTATTAAAATTTTCATGGCCGCAATTATTTTGTCCGTTTTTATGATGATTACGGCGACTTATTAGTTCCCATTTGTGCATCAACGTCGTGCAAATTGCCCTGGGTTATGCTGTTTCCGGATTTTTTTGACTTTTCTAAGGATAAGTGTACATACATTCCCGTAAGAGGGGGCTGGAGGCATACAGTCCCCAGTCCGCAGCCATGTACATGTACATGTCGATGTTTGGGAGCAAATACTGCATCGAGTTCTCTAAATCTGGATCGGATCCATCAAAAACATTATAGATTAAGGACAGGGTAATCGAATGGTGTAGATTTTGTTAAAATTGAGCAAAGGCTCATCGAGATATAGCCCTTTGAAAATCAAGATTTTGGCGAGTTTTTTGTGTCATCGAGTCAGTTCTTAATTAATTACTCATACTAATTATCATATTTCGAATCGGACCCATCAAGTTTTGGATTGGCCGAGGATTACTGGTTATGGCAGTGTTTGGTTCATGTCGATATCTTCAAGGATAGTGGAGTAATTGTCATATTTATATACACGTAGATTCCCATAAGAGGGGGCTAGTCCTCACTCCGCAGCCATACGTTGTACATGTCGATGTTCTGGAGCAAATACTACATCGAGTTTTCTAACTCTGGATCGGACCCATCAAAATTATTATAGATGAAGGACAGGGCAATCGAATGGTGTAGATTTTGTTAAAATTGAGCTAAGGGTCGTCGAGATATAGCCCTTTGAAAATCATATTTCGAATCGGACCCATCCAGTTTGGCCGAGGATTGTTGGTTACAGCGGTGTTTGTTTCATAGCACCAGGGACTCTAAATAATGCCAACAAAGAAGCAAACCAGCCGCTACATACAAGATAAAACTACCAGTCATATACATACACAAAACAGTCTGTTTTATCAACTTACCGTGTTATTTTTACTGGCAAAAAGTTTTATCTTGTACATTTACATCCACGTTAGCGTGATGTCGGTGAATATGCGGGCGAAGTACTTGGAATATACCATCGGAGCATAAAATGCTAGCATTCCGCATTGAATTTTACATCCGGTGCATTCTGAAAAAAGGTCATTATGTGGGCGAACCGATGAGAGAAGGCAGAAGAGTGTAAACGGTTGGGAGTTCGACGCAGTGAAGCTTCAGCATACAATGAGCCAGAGTGGAGACAAAGGGGC
Organism: Aphodius granarius; assembly: GCA_963971325.1. NCBI lineage: Eukaryota > Metazoa > Arthropoda > Insecta > Coleoptera > Scarabaeidae > Aphodius > Aphodius granarius. The sequence goes on along the minus strand of OZ020221.1, from coordinate 43,726,461 downwards.
TTAATTAAAATCGTTCGTTCTATGTCATTATAGAGGGCCTTACAAATTGACTACGAAGACGAAAACCGCGGCGAGCACTGCACATTGAGGACAGTCATAGAGCCTTTATTGAGTGGTACTGGTTGTATAAAGTCTTCTTAAAACATCTCTTATTATAAATTAACTCTATGCTCTACAACAGCCAGCGTTTCCCAACCTTTTTCAAGGACGGGCCTCTAACGCCTCCGTACCTTAGTCTGCGAACCCCCAAAAAACTTTTATTTCCGCCCTTGAAAAAAATTACTTGGAAAAAGGCCGATTTAATGATATAAACGAGTTTGGTTGCTTCAGCCTGTTGAGGAAATTTCTTCTGGTGTACAACCCTTTGGACATTCATTGGTGCAATATTTTATTCGAGAAGTTGTGTTTGCCTGATAAGTTTGATTGGTGTTTGTCCAAAAGCTTCCTTCAGCCTCTTGAGGAATTTTTAAATGACTTAGATGAGGTTGGACACTCGTAGGTGGTAAATTTGTCGAAGAAGTTGATTGGTGTTTGTCCAAAAGATTGCTTCAGCCTCTTGAGGAAATTTCTTCCGGTGTATAACCCTTTGGACATTCATTGGTGCAGTATTTGCATTAAAAAATTGAGTTTGCCCGATAAGTTTGATTGGTGTTTGTCCAAAAGCTTCCTTCAGCCTATTGAGGAATTTTTTAATGACTGAGATGAGTTTGAACACTTGTAGGTGGTAAATTTGTCGAAGAAGTTGATTGGTGTTTGTCCAAAAGATTGCTTCAGCCTCTTGAGGAGATTTCTTTCGGTGTATAACCCTTTGGACATTCATTGGTGCAGTATTTGCATTAAAAAAAAATGAGTTTGCCCAATAAGTTTGATTGGTGTTTGTCCAAAAGCTTCCTTCAGCCTCTTGAGGAATTTTTTAATGACTTAGATGAGTGTGGACACTTGTCGGTGCTAAATTTGCCGAGGAAGTTGATTGGTGTTTGTCCAAAAGGTTGCTTCAGCCTGTTGAGGAAATTTCTCCTGGTGTACAACCCTTTGGACATTCATTGGTGCAATATTTCATTCAAGAAGTTGAGTTTGCCTGATCAGTTTGATTGGTGTTTGTCCAAAACCTTCCTTCAGCCTCTTGAGGAATTTTTTAATGACTTAGATGAGTTTGGACACTCGTAGGTGCTAAATTTGTCCAAGTAGTTGGTGTAGTAGTTAGTGGAGTAGTATTGCTACTCCATAGGTCTATTATCTGTTGCGTTTTATCCGTGGACCCCTTGGGATAGACCCACGGACCAGAGGTTGGGAAACATTGCTCTAGAGAGTCTAGAGTCTAGTTCCTCAAACGAGTTTAGAATACAATTTCAGCATTTTCGTTAAATAAAGGTTTCTCGAGGTCAGATGTCATATATGCTATATCAGCGCGCGGAGATTGCTTTTAAAAGCGAAGCCATCCGTGACCTATTCACTTGCTACGTAATGGACTTATATTCCGGCGAAGAAAGAGAGTCACAAGCGAAATTTTACATATAAATAAGGTCTGCCAGAAGCGAATGGCTTACGTGATGTCGACCATGCAAATGTAAATGTCCCAACATTCAAATGACGTCGTTAGTTTGGCTAAGCGACAATACGATTAATTTCCGTTTGGTCTTTGAAATGTTTGCTTTCTTTTGGTGTTAGTCATTCGTTCAAATTTTGAATAATTGTGGACGAAATAGAGCACAATGGTAGGACTCGACAGAGGTGGAGAAAGACGAGACATCTAAAGAGGAAATAGGATGTCTAGTCAGTCAAGCCTAATGGTCAGAGAACAATAACATTTGGCGGAAGTTAATAATAAAATGCAAGATGCATGAGTGGTTATGTATGAAATTCAATACAATGTAAAAACTATAAACTTATTTTTAGCAGTGACATTCAAGAAATCTCATTTACAATCCGCACGCAACGCTATAAAAATTATTTATCATAGGTTATTTGCTGATGTCCTATAACAAGTACTGCTTTCAAGCCATATTTTGATGAATCGATAAAAAGCCACCATTCAGAAGGATCGTGGGGAATATCAAACTCGTTCATAAGACCTTCAACATCGTGACGTACACGTAAAGATCCTTCCATTTTAAAATATGCTTTAAAAGGCTCGTTACGCTTTGTAAATGAAGACACCGCCACACCTCGTCTGAAAAGATTCCATTCCTGTACCCTAGAACCCAACAACTCGGCTTTTTCTTTTGATAAACCTTAGTCTTAACCAAATCATTCAGTTCCCAATGGTTTATAAGGTGAGGTGTTCCTAAAACTTCAAATGGTGAACCTTCACAACTTGCCTGATTTGACAGAGTGATTTCAGACACTGTCGAATCAAGCAAGTTTTTCAAACAGGCGAAATTTCATCTGTGTCAAAAATCGAAGATGATGAAGTGGATGGCGCACTTGGGAGAGGATGGTTCTCTCCATGGGGGATAGGTCGCGATGTTGATGGCAAGTTTGGATATTTTATTTAAATGTGTGATCCCTGTTCTTGTCCTGAACTAAAAGTGACAGAATCCACAGCCTTAACCGCTCTGGTAGCAAATTGACAAATTTCGATAAACGTAACTGGCCACTGGCCATTACTTTCATGTTGCTTTGCAACTTGGAATCAGGGTTGTTGTTGGCAAATAGCTGAAGAATGGGATATAGACAAGAAAAGTCATAAAATTGATCGAAATTGTAACAGAATCTCTGCCTCTGCAATTCCCAGAATTAAAAGATCTTCATTCTTCCTCTTCGATCTTCCAAATCACACACGACCAATAAATATGCTATTTTGTTTACTACCTATTAATTAATCAGTTAGAGACTCCTGCAAATCCTGCAACGTTTATGTCTACTTTCTCGTCCAAGACCGCGGTCAAACGCAAGACGATTCTGAGCAGTAAACCGATACCATCACTCGACAACCGAAAATCCTGCTGTCTGGATTCGGCGATCGATGCAGTGGCGCGCGTCACAGTACCGCTCGGCGGTATTCGCGACCGCTCGTGGTACGCCTCGTGTACCTCCTGCTGTATGCGCCACACACAAATAAGAACCGCACTTACATAAGTGCCGTTGGCCAGCAGGAAAGAGGCCAGTCCCGCCATGCCCGTGACGGTCTGATGTCGGTCGTCGAACATCTCAGAGATCACGTGCTCTCTAGAACAGCTGATCAGAAGGACAGACCAGTTGTCGTTCTTCTTAGACCTTAGAGTCTAAAGTTTAGACTGTTGTCGTTCACTTAGATTATTGCTATGTTGTTGCTTGTTGTTGTGTGCGGTGTGTGAACATTCCTGCTGCTCTTCTTCGGTGGCCAGGATGACTTCCTTGCGACGGCGCAACTGTTTCCTGGTGATCCTCTTCATAGTGTCTCTACCGTTCTGTGTGTTCGTCCTCTTCAGTACACCAGGTAGATTCTTTGCTTGTTGATCATGATTATTGAAGCCAAGATTTGCTAGGTGTTTTGCTAGGAGACTGAGAGTGTTTTGCCAGGAGACCATGCGAGTTTGTAGGCATAATAGAGAGCTAACTTTCAATTTCTACTTTCGAATTTTTGGTGTGGTGCGTTGAACTGAAACCTGTTGAATAGCCTAAATGGAATTTATACTTAACTTATGATAATGAAGGTCAAGATCGTCGACGTTAGATCTATTTATAAGCAATAGAATTACGTTCTAGAAGACAAGGGTATTATGAATTTCTTTGTGGTAGATTAAGTATGCTATAAACAAGTCATGATTGACCGTGAGTTGTTTTTATTTGTAATAAACAAGATACCTAAATGTAGTAAACACGCTGAATGAAATCTCTTGTTTTGATCTGGATCTCCGCATTGCATTCTTAATTAGCTCGGTAATTTGCGTGCCTTTGATAATTGTGATTTGTGTTATTGAATGATTCATTGGGTCATTAATTCGTAGTTAATATTTAACTAGGCTTTTATAAATGACTTGAGGGAAGAAGCTCAAATTTAACTCAACAATAATTGGGTCTTCCAGAAAAGCAATTAGTTCGTTACTAAAATTATTTAGTTTCATACAACACAAAAATAATTATATACTAATGGATTTCTACCTTGTAGATTTGTAGAATTTACAGGACAATGGAATATAGCTATTGAAATCCAGTTTGAGCTCTTAAAATATGTTAATATGTAACTCAACAGACTGGGTTTGCAATTTTTTAATTTGCAATCCTGCTGTTGTGTTACTGATAATTATTTATGAGCTGGATGTCTAAAATATTCTTAAAAAATGTCTTCTAAAATATGCTGGGTAAGCTGTTTTATAAGTTGACAATTTTCAACAATGCCAAATATAACTCCAGTTAAAATATATTCAGATTTTCAAACAATTTGCAATAACCAAAGAATTTCTTTTGATTTCTTCAGTTTAAAAGTAAAGTTCCATAAATTTAAACCGAATAAAACTGACTTTTTGTCGATTTAGATACTCGTTTTATTGGCATAATTTTATTAGAATTGACAGCGATTCTAGAACTATTGCACTAGTTTATCAGTTAAGTAAAGAATTTCCCAATACATACAAAATAAAACGTTTAATTCATCATGTTTCAATCAAAACAACAGTTAACCATAACATTACAGTACAACGGACACAGGATGTGAACAAAGTGAACGAGTGAAGTTTTTAGAGCGCCGCGCCGCGCAATGCAAGTTTGTTATCCAGTTCTTATCCACTTTACGGTATTACGTAACAATTTTCTTCTTAATACGGCGTACAAATTACGAAATATCATAGCGCGGGTAATTGCATTGTCTCCTATACACCACGGTCCAGGTTTCAATTTGCCGTTTTGACGTCCAACAAAAACGACGTCCACTGTTTCACACACGTCATTGTTTTAAAAAACAATAGCCGAACGATGTTTGCGGATACCAACACTGCGCCATTGTTCAAGATCAGATTAAACACAGACGAGTTACTATGAATGCACGTTGACAGATTCCTGAGTGTCTCTTGTCCCATTTTATCGAGTTGCTGTTAGTTTTATTCGTATTTGCTAGAGCGCATAGGACCCTTTCACACAGCACGGGTTGGTCCGCACGGTAGAAACCGTACGGTTTTTCTAGCGTCCGTATTCTGCTCACACGTAATCTACACTAGAACTAAGTATGTCCGGTTCCATCCGCACAGTATGGATAGTACTAATTTTTGTGTAGTGTAAACTGTACTGAGCAATCCATAGGGACGTGTTGTCATGTTGGACAGTGTGAAAGGGTCCTTTATAGTATTTTTCTGCGAGATTGATGATATATAAGAGGAAGTGAGAAAATATCGTGATAAAATATTATCTTGGGACGCCGCAATAATACAAAGTGTTAGAGTGATGTTATTTTAGGTTGAGGTTGTTGTTTTTTCTATTTATTTATTTAGATAAAAGAAAACAATGTATTTCTGTCCTGGCATGAATTGTTGTTCTGGTTTGAATTTGCTTTGAAAATTGCAAATGTTTGTGAAATTCTCAATTCTCAGGTATATCTAATACAAATATGTAAAGATATAATCAGTTTTATCAAAGATACAAGATATGTTATCAATTTTCTAATAACATACACTTGACAAGTAAAAAAAAGGGTTGCTTACAATAAAATCTCTAGATTACCAGTACGTACAGAAATTATGTACTGCCTAAAATATCAGAACTTTTGGCAATCTTTATTTTCTGTTCGATAATATAGAGATTATAGAGGAGCAAATTTTTTGAGTATTTTGAAATAAATTTTGTATTAGGTTGCATGAGAAAAAATGTAAATAAGATAATTATGTAACTACTGAAAATATTGGGGTTGGATTTATTTGACACTTTATTTATTTATTTAACTAATAAATCAAGTTTGCTTTCAAATCAAATCTTCCTCTAAACATTGCAAAGACTTTGGACCACTCATAGAGAGGGAAAAATTTATTTGATACAACACGAATATCTTTGTTAGTTCAAGTAAAATACACAATTCTTAGAGTAAGAATATGATTTTCTTGATGTTCCAAGTATTACCGTTTTCTTGTTTTAAGTATGAAGGAACTGCTTGAAAGGAATTACGTTTATTTTAAGCGATACGTACGTATACTTTTGGGTCAAGAAACTGTTTGTTTGTTGTCGGAAATTAAAAATTGTGCTCCAAATTTTCTTAAGTAAGTCTTTATCGATATTTTTTTTTGTATCGACTGATATCAATTTGGTTCTGATATTAATTTAATTAATTTTACTTCCCTTTTACACTCGAAGCATAAGTATAACAATTATGTTACTAAATACTAGTCAATAATCACCAACAATTTATATCATGTAACACAAACCTATACATAAATTTATATATAATACATAGTTTTTAAATTAATTAATCAACCTAAAATATCACTACACAAATATCTTTATCATAATATTGTACAATTATCAGTTTATGAAGTACTTTATCAAATTCAACTCAAAATCCTTGTATCTCGCACTCAAACACAACCAATTTTCATTAGCAGAAGCAGTTAAAAATCACAAAATAATCACAAAAAACCCGCTGGTTGCTATCGCTAGTCATTACTAGCAGAAACAGCAACCAGCGTCTACTAAACCAGCCTCAGTTGAGCAATGAAGACCACGGCAACCGGTGTAACTTGGTCATCCGTAACATTTGCGGTATCCCATTAAACCAGGTCGGCAATGCACCGCCGATTATGGGTTCTTCTCGAGCCGAGAACGCGAAATTGATGGGTTCCAGCGACCCGATCGGCCCGTACGGTCTTCGGACCCAGTCATTCGAGTTACGTAAGCGATGTGTCGGTCGTTAAAACGATTTGTCACGAAGCTGACATGCCGCGAATGTCCGTGAGATTGTGTGGCCAACTGGTAATCTTCTTCACTTGGTAATATCCATCGTCTCTTCTTCATCATAAGTACCCAATCACGTTTATCAACGCGCAATTATTACCGTACCTCATGGTGAGGCGATTGACATACTTAAGTTAGCTGTATGGATGTCGGTGAACACGATAGAGTTCAATCGGTGAACACGATAGAGTTCAATCGGTGAACACGATAGAGTTCAATCGGTGAACACGATAGAGTTCAATCGGTGAACAGGAGCTGCTTGAAATTGTATGTATGTAGACACAGTAGCGTCCATACTTATTTGGACGAATTGGATTGTTTTTAGTGACAATCTGACAACCAGGAGGGTTATACGAGAGGCCAGGAACGTTAACGACTAACAAATTATAGTCCCCTCGCAGTTAAATGTCATTAAAACAACGTAATTACATTTCTAATTACCGCGATTACATTACCAGCCAGCCGGGGCGAACACGTTTCTTTCCAAGTTTATATGCTCGCGTATTGCCTGGCGACGCAAAAATTAATATGGCAATTAAAACGTGCCGTTTTCAAGAAAGGCCCTGTTGACTCGATTACCTACCGACCTTCTGTCGGTAAAGAAGGCCGTCTTCCGCCGACTTTAACCGGGACTGTAACATCACGCTGTGGCTAAACGTATAATTGCCCTTTGGCTCCCTCTCTATTCAACATAACTTAGGCTACTTTCGTATTTTCCTCGCAATTAGCAGTCGCAATAATTACCGTCATCACGTGTATGTCTGCGGCTGAATGGGATTTCTGGTCTTTGCTGAGCTAAAAGCGTAATGGCCTCGTGTTAAATATTTGGTTTATTTCTTGGAGAATAGAAGAGTCAGAACAGTGATTCCTGTAAAAACCCCGTGTTTTTTTTTATTAGACATTCACACCACAAACCAAATCAACGTCATATAAGCCCTATAAAATGCGTAACATAAACAGAACGTATCACTCATTTACATATCAAGTAATTATTTCTTCTGATCACGTAGAATCACGTGTTGGGTCCTACCAAAACTTTTAAAACTGGCTTCCGGAATTGATTCAGGCGAGTAACAGTTAATTAAATAAATTCGGAGACGTTCATTCATCATATACGAACATCTTCAGAATTCTAATTGTAAAGTTTGGTTAAGTCTTCTTATTTTAAAGTTACGGTATTTCCTTTTTACTGAGAAATGAGACGATGGGTAGAAGCGTTCATAAATCCTCCTTAAAAAGTTAGAACAGGGCTGGTGTCCTTTATTACGTGGAAAATAAAGGACGAGGATGAGAAGGGACGGCCCGGGATTAGCTGAAAAAGGATACAAGTGACGGTTTTAAAATGATTTATGTTGCATACGAATGTCCTGGTTTTGTCGAGAAAAATGTTTCATGTAATTCTTAGAATTATGTTTGATTAGTTATATGTTTTAAGCATTATATTTTTGATGTTATTATATGTTATTATAATATTATATCACATTAATGTTAAAAGTAAAATAACAAAATCGAAGATCCATGTACAATTGTGGCGTCATTTTAACTTGTTAAAAATTTTGCCGTTTAAGAAACCAATAGAACTATTTATTGAGTTTTTTTGCTCGTTTTTCTTTGATTCTTCAAGTACGCCGAAAAACAGAGTTGTATTGGCAAGGATTTTGGAGGTAATGGTCGAAGTTTTGCATCTATACTGAGTTCACTCAGCCACTCAGTTATTTGTATTGATATTTTGTATACAATAGCACCCAAAACTAGTAAAATATGTCATCTGTACACTAGTTTTTTCTTGCAGATCAGTTGTTTGATTCATTGGAAATGTCAATCAGCAAATATGCGACAAATCAGAGGTATTGTTTTGCTCCACTATAACCTCAGCCTTATATTCATCACCGTAGACATGGCCGTATCTTATTATGCGGAAGTTGAAGCACGTCAAGGCAGACGTCCAACGTCGTGCGTGATATCATAACATGCTGTGTCTATATAACCATACACGGCATACACCTACTTCCGAAGAGCGGAAATGGCATCACGTCTCTTCGTGCTCAAAACAGCCGATATATCGTATAGTAACGGAGCTTTGTTACCCGGCATACGGTCTATTCGTCGTACAGTGTAACGTTATGACTTGGCCACGAACTTAGAAGCTTACGCTCGATTCAGCATCATTTTTTTAGGTATGATTTTAAAGGTAATTTTAGCCTGTTTTTGGTAAATTTTCTATGGTGTTTTATCTCTGCTTTCCAAGAATTAATGCACAGAATTAGTTTAAACCACTATTATGAAGTTATACTCTAAAAATAGTGAAAACACTGTTTAAAGTACCATCGGTCGATTTGCATCGTTATAACATGTACATACATATTTAGAATCGTACTCTAAAGCGGCATGAACGCTGGAAATGCGGACGCTTATGTTGACGATTGATTATGTTCGGTCTCAGGTGAAAGCATTCATGCAAACGGTGGGAAATATTCTGCGAATCGGTAAATGGCCAGGCAAAAATGCCCGCACTTCAATATCCGACAGTTTGACCTCACTCAAGCCGTGAAAGAAGCTTTTACCTGAACACCAGGACCACCGGAAGAACGCTGTTGGAAAAATATGTTTACTTGGAATGTGAAAAGGTGGAATGGACACTGGGAAAATGTTTTGTTGTTTAGTGGAGTTAATTAAATTTATTGACAAGGTGCATTTTTCATATTTTTTTAGAATTTATGGTACCTAGTTCTTTTCAAATTTTGGTAAATCTGTATATTTTGCTTATATCAATATATTTATCTGTCACAAACTTCCTGTACTGCAGATGAATTCTTTATCTAATGTCTTTATTCTTTATCACAGCAGCGTTCAGAAACTATGTATAAAATTTAAAGGCTTCTCGCTCTACTTTACGCTCAGGGCGTTGTATCCGTGGCCAAGTCATTGAATCAAAGTGTAGGCACGTCTGCTAATATCGTGATATCACAGGGCTGATAAAACAAACAACGAAACCGATGTCCGGAATGGAAAGTTCAGTCGACGACAACAAAGGACTTCCCTTCGGGAAAATTAAAACCAGGACTCGGTAAAGTTCTGTGATTGTGACACGGCCAACAAAGCAAAAGTGCAAACGTAAATGGCTACACAGGAATTTTGTTATCACTTTTTGAGCTTTTTTATTTGCTGCGTATGAATTTCATGTAACAAGGACATTTGTTGTATAGTGTAGATTCTAAGTTAAATAAGGAAATATTGCATAAAACGTTGTTAAAGAAAGATGTCAAACAAATTGTTATGGTAACATGTTTTGTTATATAGTGTGGCATAATCTTTAATGCGTCAGATGTTGACCATATTTGTTCAGACCTGTAGTCTTACGTAAAATTAATACCATTAATCTCTATCAATTAATTAATACAGATATTATGAATGAATGAATGAAACTAAGCGATCAGTTATTATAAAAGACAGGTCATCAATACCTGAATTAATGATTTTGATTACTATGATAAATTGATTGAATTTAAACGTTGATAACTAATTAAAATCGCAACAACTCTGCATCTCCTGCAACTGACATAAAATTCAAAATCCATACATTCTCAGGCATTTCCCCCCAATGTCAATCAAACGGGTGCGAATAGAAAACAGACGACTGTCCTTGATTGTGGCATCCCTCATGTCAAAGCTGCGGCGATTATTAATCGAAACCGTCGACAGCACAACAGTGGCGTCCGCAAATATGTTAGCACCAGTGACGCCCCAACATATTTGATTCTGAAAGGGTTAAAGTCATAATTAAAACGAACTTTTTGAAAATGAGTGGTACTTTTTGACAGTTTGTCATAATTTTTCTTGCTTTCTCCCGTTTTCTGTCTTTTTATGTCCATTTCTTTTGTCAATTTTTATTAATTTTGGATAAACAATAAAATGTATAAATGATTAGTTTACAGTTTACACCAGTGTTTCCCAACCTTTTTTGAGCAAATGCCCCACCGAAGCTGGTCTAAAAATCTCATGCCCCACTTCATATTGTCTTTTTTTATACCTATAACAGAGTTGGAAATGAACCTTACTCGGAACGGTGTACGTTTCTCATTTCGTCATTGGTACACATTCTGCCCAACAAACTTTGACTAATTTCCTCTCTGTGACGTAATAAAAAACTTGCGCCATTGGGGGTATAAAAATAATAACATAAAACAATAATTTATTTGATTATTGAAATAAATACTAAGCATTTTATCAGAAATAAAATTTGTTACATATTCTATTATAACAAAATAGAAATAAACATTCACTTAAAAACTAATACAACACAAATCTGCCATATTTTATTATAACAACACAAAGTTAAACATTTACTCTAAAACTGAAATTGTCACTGCAAGTGTTAATCGTACCCTTGAGTCTAGTTATCAAATATTCGTCCTCATTGCTAAATCTGGAAAAAGCACAAAATAGGGGAACATTTAATTGAACTGTCAATATCAACATTTGTAAAAACGGTTTTAGAAAAAGATGACAAAGATGTGATAGCTGTGCCCCTTAGTAACAACACCGTCAGAAAAAGAATGGTTAAAATGAGCAAGAGTGAGAGGCACTGAGGCCTTGTTGATAACTTATGTAAGGTACATTAATAAGGAACATTTTTTTGAGGAAATGTTATTCTGTAAATCATAAGAACGCACCACGACCTCCAGAGATGTTTTTTCTAAGCTAAAAAACTATGTTATTAATTATGTCGATAATATTCCAATACAGAACATAACATCTTGTGCTGCCAATCGTGCTCCTAACATGATGGACAAGAAAAGTGGCTGTTTAAAGATGAAAATCCAGAAATGCTTCTTGTGCATTGTGTAATCCACAGGGAAAACTTGGTAGCCAAAAATATTTGTTCAATGAAGTATTAAATTTAGTTATAAAAAGTATGAATTATTTTGTACTTCACAAATTAACTTGAAATGTCACATTTGGCATTAGCTTTGATACAATTGACATATTTTATAACCGAATTTAATCTTCATTGAGAACTGGACAAACATTTCTGGTTACCAAGTTTTCCCTATGGAGCTATATTAGACAATGCACAAGAAGCATTTCTGGATTCTTATCTTTAAACAGCCGCTTTTCTTGTCCATCATGTTAGGAGCACAGTCTGCAGTACAGGATGTTATGTTCTGTATTGGAACATTAAAGACATTGAAGTAATTATTTTGCTTATGAAGAATATCTCCGGAGCTTGTGATGCTTTCTAATTTACAGAATAACATACCTTCAACAAAATGTTCCTCAACAATGTATCTTAAGTGGCATAGCTATCACATCTTTGACATATTTTTCTAAATTTAGAATTTTTTTCAGATTTAGAATTGTGTAGGGATATTTAATAATTAGCCTTAAGGATATGATTAACGGTTGCAGTATGAACGGTACAAAGAGACTTTAAGGTAGGTTTTTTTTTTCAAAATTTTTCTATATTCCAATTGCCCCCCTCAACAATCATATTGCCCCCCAGTGGGGCGTACGCCCCACGTTGGGAAACACTGGTTTACACGATCTTGGTGGACGAGTCGCCACTGGAATGTATGCACGTACGCCGCTGACATATGCATGCGGTAGCGGAGCTCGCAGGTCGACGGGTGACAAATTAATTTCGCATTTTCAAAGATCCATAAATAGAGGGATAAGCAGTCGCGCTGGAATTGGCGACGTCGACGCTGGCGCCACAAAGCGTTCGTTCTATTTTCATGGTAATTTCTCGCGGCTTTCGTTCCCTCGGAAATGAGAGAAGAAGGAGGATAAAATGCGGCAATAAGAATGCCTGATGTCGATATCGGGTTTTGTATATTACGGATATTGGTGTTTGTAAAATCGCAGGGTCTTATTGCCTTCTGCGAGAGAGAAATGTAAAAGTTGCTTATTGCTTGGTTGTTTGAGTGTGATCTCTCCTAATACCTCATGATTTTGCCTCTATGGCCATTAGAAGACACCTCGCCATCGGTAATTGCATTTGGTTTCGTGTTTCCTTATTTTTTCTCAATGCTCGGTCGATACTCGTGTGTGACCAGCTCAAGCCACGTTGCTCACGATCGTCCTACTGGGAATGGCTTACTTAGATAGTATGCTGACCTCTGCAGACGATGTGCGATGTCCAAACGAGTCTCCTGTGATAGGATGCTCGAACCACTGGAGTCTTCAAAGTCTCTGAGGTCACTATTGACCTCGCGAGTTAGACCGAGATTCCGTGTACGAATTTTTAGCCTCCGAGTCGAGTATAGCCTCTCCCCTGGCGAAGCGGATGGCCATGCCCAATTTGCCGAGCCAATGTGCGGGAACCTCTTAAGAAGAGGTCGAGAATGCCACCGTGGCACTTTATGGACCTTTGTGGCACCACACAGCTGTAAATTGGGTGAATTTACAGCTGGTTTTGTGGTTGTGTGGATATGAAAATAGCGAGCAAATTTCCAACTTTTTGATATAACAAAAAAATATTTGTTTGAGTTAACAAACTATATAAATTCAAAGAATATGTAAAAGTGCAGCTTTCAAGCTGTATTTTTAAGAATCAATAAAAAACCACCATTCAGAAGGATCGTGGGGAATATCAAACTCGTTCATAAGACCCTCACCATCGTGACATACACGTAAAGACCCTCCATTTTAAAATATGCTTTAAAAGGCTCGTTACGCTTTGTAAATGTAGACACTGTCACACCTCGTGCGCAAAGATTCAATTCCTGTAGTCTAGAATCCAATAGCTCGGCTTTTTCTTTTGATAAACGTAAGTCTTTACCAAATCATTGGTTTAATTCTTAAAAAAAAAAAAAAACGGTACAAGGGAAACGTTTCAAAATCTTGATGTGTAGTAATGAATTACTTTGGTGTGTTCCAATTCGTTAAGTGCACCAAATTACCACAGTTACTGCTACATAATGTCGCAAACTCGCAAATTTAATTTCAGTAATTGAATTCCACCGTCTTGCTTTTGCTATTACCATATAGTTTTGATGACGCAATCTCAGAGTAAAGTAAACGCATAATTGCAAATTAGCAAAGCGTATGGTTATGTACTAGAAGCTGACAAAGTAAAATTATAATCTTACTAATATATTTAGATCATGGATGTGATCTAATGGACCTAAAACCTAGACTAACTCTGGATGTATGCTCTCTTATTCGGTTAAATGTAAAAATAACACTAATCAACAAAATAATAAAAAGAAGTACATTAGATGCCACTATTTTTTTCTTAGATACCATGGCCCGCTAAACTCAAAAATCGCATTAAAAATTTTTTGAATGGATACGTTTTCGAGTTATGAATTTTTCTTTTTTTTGTTATTTTTTTTGGAGGTAGTTCGACTATTTGGAGCATATCTCGAGTTCGGAACATCAAATCTTGTTCGGTACATCAAATTAAAGCCAATTGAATCACCAATAAATGTTATTAATATTGATTTACAATCGCTTCAGTGGTTTCAGTGCAATTGACCATAATTTGATTTTTTTTTTAGTATAAATGAAAATCGAACATTCATTTAACCGCCAGGGAAAGGTAGAAATAGTAAAAATATGCTCAGATTCTTATTTTTTACGTAGAGTTTGCCCTTTTACGAAGAGAACAAGGTATTTACGATGAAAATCTATGAAAAAATACCGAAGTTATGATCAATTATGACCAATGGGTACGAAACTACCAAAATTCGGCCTTTTCTCTATTTTGTATTTTTCGTCATTTATAGCAGTTTAAATGCATGGTAGAGGTCGGATCCATTCGGAAGACGAGTACGTCACGTGATTCGCACCAAGATGCGCATCTTTTAGTCAACGTTTCGCACTCTGTTGCAAGAGGCATCTTCAGGACGGAGAGAATGAACGTGTGTGGAAGGGTGAGGGTATTTATCGTCGCTCAAAACACGTAGTGGCGTATCTCACCGAAAAATGCTATTCAGATATGTCAGTATGTGTTTCGAGTGACGTTATACGTACCTGGCGCAGGTGCCTGCGCAGGTAGTCAAACAACTATTGGTTGGGAGGGCGGTTTGGGGTAGCTGTGATTGGCTGTGGTGGTCGTAAAAGTGGTTTCTAGCTATGATGCAAATGCCAACCGTCATCTCGATTGAGATTGGAGGGATCTTTAAAGATTTCGATCGCTTCGCGGATTCTACGAGGATAATAACGTGATTCCCGGGAGATGATTTTTGTTTGGTCGAGAAGAATTGTTGTGTCTGTGCTCAGCAAGCGCTGAACTGGTGATCTGGCGCAGCCTTGTACAACGTTCATGTTCTGAAACCCCAACGCTGACAGAGCGCTTTGTCTCATCAATGTAGACACTGCCACAGGCACATGGGATACGGTATACACCTGGAGCTAGCAGTTGAGAAGATTTCATTCTGAGAATCTTGGTGATGTCAGTGACGAGCCGGGCGACCAGATTGGACGTTCGTAACTCGAGATATGCTCCAAATAGTCGAACTACCTCCGCAAAAAAACAAAAAAAAATTGTAACTCGAAAACGAATCCATTAAAAAAATTTTTTATGCGATTTTTGAGTTTAGAGGGCCTTAGTATATATAAAAAAAAATAGTCGCATCTAATGTACATTTTGACTGTTGACTAATGTATACAGATAACGTACGTTGATTAAAAATTTGTTTAATAATAATAATTAGTTGCCATATTGTGGCTTTTATATAAATCTACTCGCTATAATTTTATTATTATTTTATGTTATACTAACTCTGTTATACTACAATATCCACAATTCCATTACACAGTTTGACGTGGACTAAATCCGTAGCGGTTTGCCATTTCAACTTTAATTAGTTCCAATTTATGAATTCGAAATATTTCATCGCGCTGTGAATACATTAAATTAAACGTTCGCAAACATACCGTCCAAACATTCAACCATTCCCAGGACAAAAACATACATACAGACCATTGCACATGGCGTCGGAATTATTAATACAACTGTCAATTTATTGTACCTAACTAACCCACATACGCATATGGTACGGTTAATAGTGTTACAGATGGTATACAGGTCTCCCAGAAATAAATAAAAACCAAAGCTTAGTTTTCTAATAAACTAATTAGGTTATCTTTATTGAAAAATGGTATTGACCACCTATTGTCAAGATTATATTTAATAGTCTTTTTTTTTGTTTCAGGTGAGTTTCCATGTCACTTCGACAAGACATTTGGGAAGTATAAGGTATCTATAATCTTAAATAATAAGTATTATTAAAGATAATTAAATAACTGGACGGATTTTCGATGTTACTTCGGTTGCGTGTTTGCAGAATATACGAAGAACCGTAATAAAAAACAGATTTTAATAACCTTTCTGTTATTATATTGGAATTTCCGGTGCTTCAAAGTTTTTATGGCCGGTTTAAAATAGTTTATTTTAAGAGCATGATGAATCATTTTAAAATTTACGTATGTCATGTAACGTTACATGTAATATTATAGATTAAGAAGATTCGAAATAATTATGAGATACGTCGCTCAAGTGCATAAAATTGAGCATAACATGCTCAAGGGTGATGGCATTTTAAGATACATTTTTCCTGAAATTGAATTCCTTGTTCTGTTGTCAGTGTAAATGTATTATGCATCAAAATCCTGTCTTACGTTCCTGGTTCTGGGAATAAGATTAATGGACTGTAGAGGAAGCAGCTGCGACATTGAATTATAACTGAATTTTGAGTACTTAAGTGAATTTTGAACTGTCAAATTTTAATTTGCTATAACTTTTGAAATATTTAATCGATTTTTATGATTCCTTCACTAAAATATAGACAAATTCTTTGAGATCGTGCTTGGTTATCGTACTTTTGAACATAATTATTTCCATAACTAATTTTGTAAGAAAAATCTAATCGTTTTATTACTCTTTTTTACGGTAACTGGTATTCAAAAACCATATTCATTCTTGAAATCAGCTTGTCATTACACCCTCAGAAATAAAATTTCTGTGAATTATAATATTTCTATAAGGTTACATACCTTAAATTGAACTGTATAAATTGACAATTGTTTAAATGCATTAATTTGATGCATATTATTATTACTGTAATCGATATTTCATTATATTGTTGTGCAAATATTTTATTGTGCAATTATATTGTAGTTACTTGTCAAATACAAAACTGTTAAGGACTCTATTTATGAGGAACCCAAGAATTAATTTCTCAATTGCTCAATTTCTGCATGATAAGATACACCATTTTATTCTTATCATCTCCTTCATAAGCAGTTAATCATCTGGACATTTTCTGAAACAATGATCAGCCATAATAAGATTGTAGACAACACTCATTAGCAATGTCACGATATGTTCATTGCGATAAAAAGATAGCAGAGGTCATTACCCAACGACGGTTGAAGAATACAACCACGAGAAGAACCGTTAGTGACTCATCAGACAACATCACGAAGAAATAAAACCTATCGAAAACGGCATTTTTCACGACCAAACCGTATCGCATATGCCGTACCAATTTCTTGTTTGCTCAGTCACGACGTCGAATCACGTGATTCGAGATTTTGCGCTACCAAATAAGACAATACATGACCTCATACTTGACTTTATAGAAAAACCGACTGCATTTCTTCAGTTTTGTGACATAATCCTGTTGTTAGATTGTCACCAAAAGCAACCCAGTTCGTCCCCTGGTAATTCTAAATATGTCTGTTACGGTTAAAGTGATAAATGTGGTTTGTATTAATAACTACCGGCTATTATTAATAATAACCGCATCATTTGGTCAATGTGATTAGAAACACTTAAATAATCACATGGACCGGCTATTATTAATAATTTCCTAACGGGCACGGTAAAAGTGATAAAAATATTACTTTTTACAAAAGATCTTTTGTATACAGTCTTCAAAGAAGTTAGCTAAGTTATTTTGATTACTATGTAAGCTATTACATTTATTTACTCGACGCAAATCATCAGTACGGCTACCCCAATGACCAAAATTACGAATAATACAAAACATTGATAATACAGAATGGTTTTTTTGTCTCCCTTGTACTTTAGAAACTACTGGATATAATTGGTAATGATATTTGGTATACACCCAAGGACGGCTCAATGACGAAAACATAAAAAAGAACAGTTTATACAGAGTGTTCAAAAAAGTTAACCATTTTATTATCAATAACACCCATTTTTATATTTAATGCATGTGGGTAGTTTTTTGTAAATGTACAATTACAATTTATTAAGTAAATTCTCAAATCCTAATTATCTTGAAATGTTGCGCATTTAATAAAAAAATTTTCAATGCAAATATGTACATGCAAGAACTAGACTAGTTTACATAGATGTTTTTACATAAATTGCACCGCACAAATGATGCAAACATTTTTGTATGGTTCTGTTCCTAACACGGTATTTTTACTTTTGGTGTTTGACAATAATTTTATAAATAAAAGATTAAACATGGTAACAACTTGCCTCAATCTTCCCTACATTAGTATGTCCATTACCTATACCTACCCTAAGTATATCTAATATATCACAGATATATTTATTATAAAAGTGTTTATCACCAACAAAAAATACAAAAAAACAAAAGAAGATGACGTCCTATTGTTACAAACTTTATTTCGTTTTATTTTGACAATATAAATGGTGTCATTGTTGTACTACCATAAAAAATAAAGGTCTAGAAGGACTTTTGTATTCAAAATTAAATATAAAACATTTTTTAAAGTTTTGTATTAAAAAGATAAAGTTACAAATAAAAATATTTTTTTTGCCACGAGTTGCAAAATGCAGAAGTACTACGTACGTTTGCACTGGTAAAATAATACAAACCGAGTTTCTAATTTATTACTTACTTTGCTTTTAAGAATTGCGCAAATAAGCATGACCCAAAGAGTTACACACTCGTGCATGCAATTAGTGTGGATTGGC
Source organism: Aphodius granarius (assembly GCA_963971325.1). Taxonomy (NCBI): domain Eukaryota; kingdom Metazoa; phylum Arthropoda; class Insecta; order Coleoptera; family Scarabaeidae; genus Aphodius; species Aphodius granarius. The sequence continues at coordinate 43,707,683 of OZ020221.1, read as the reverse complement.
ATTTTTTAGTCTCGTTTTGATAATCTTCCTTATTTTAGTCATGAGTAGTAACTAAATAAGTTAGTCAGGCCTAACGTCACTAAAGGCCCAACACTGAAAACCCAGTGAATAGATTCGTTGTGTGGCGATTATGTAGATACTAACAGAATTTCAAATCTGAGACTCTGTTATATTGTAGCATCACCTTAATGCAATATCGAACTGAAATATATCACATTGACCACAGCATGCTGGAAATTATTAATAATAGCCGGTTCATGTGATAAATTCTTCACTTTAACCTCCCCACTTGGCTATTATTAATAATAACCGGTAATTATTAATAATAACCTATTTATCACTATGACCGTAACATGTATACCAAATTGGTCCACTCAGCATGACTACTGTAAAATTTATGAACAGTGTCAATATCCCGTTGTTACAACAATAACATCTGTTGTCAAGAGGTAGGCCATTGGCTTGAATTGTCCTTCTTTGGTTTGTTCTTATTTGCTCTCAGAAATGAATGTACAGTTTTGCCGAATATTAAACAAATATTTATAGATACTTTAGCGTTATGCCAACCTCAAAATACACGAAGAAAAATGCCGCTGTGCATACAACATAAACCTATAAGCTATAGGTACAGATACTTCAATATTCAGATTTTAATGAGATAGTGTTTCAATAGATTTCTGAATACAAAACAGGAGGCAGTTCCGGTCATACAAAACCAAACAAGATGAAAACGTACAACGGTCAGTCGAAATTAATTGGGAATTTCCTGATTAGATAGGAACATTTTCGGCCACTAATTGATACAGAAACGTGTTGTGTTCAAGATTGTGTTGTAAATTCGAGCCTTTGTTCAATGTGGATATCATTAGTGGATTTTAGTAACGTGAATCTATAGAACGGAAATGCTAATGATACTGAAGGGTAGGCAATTCACAAATATTTGCTGTGGCCGGCACAGTACCGACTACTTATCGTTTATAGAACATCTAAAGTATGTGAATCGTTTTTGCCATTATGTGATGCCATTATGTGATATATGCAGTTGTTTACGGCGCACAAGTTTGAGATTGTTTAATGCCATTGTCAAATATGTGTTACCCAACATTCCGATTACTGTTTGATGTGTGGCAAAAAGACAACAGTATAAGCGACAAAAAATCAGTGGTATCCTCATACGTTATCGATAAATTTGGAGGAAAAGCATACAGTACGAACGAAAACGCGGAGATAAAACTAAAAATTAACAATTTTAATAGCAAGCTTTCACACAAATGATTGTTTGAACGTTAGCCCTCATTAAAACCATTTGTGACCCAAGAAGCAATGTGGTTGGACAAAAACTGCAAAAAATAGAATAAATACTCTTTTATATATTTTTTACTCTTCAATTTCAATTTTATATTCAATTTCAAAAAGCTACACTCACAGTTATTTGCTCTTATAAGGATGACGCATTTGATCAAAACGTTAACAGTCTTTTGCTGGACACATCTGTTGATGTTACTGGCGAAGACATTATTTTACATGATGAACAAGATATGAGAGCTAGGAAAATTGATTTATACAATTTTTGTTGTCATTATTCTAAAGTGTACTACATATTTTATGGACCACCCTGTACATATCCAGATGAAGTCAATCCCAAAATAAACGGAGACAAATTCCTAATATCTTAATTTTCTAATAAATCTGAACGATTATTACACTTGTAAAACTTTTTAGAGGCAAAATAATCTACAATTGCTTGTTATTGTAAGTTACAATTAACGCCATATCTAAGTTTGTAAGATTTGAATTATCTCATAGTCTTATCTGTAATTAGTAATTACACAATACAAAATTTCACATGCGTTTTTATAAGACTTATAAAGTTACAATGCAACTACTTTGTCTGTTGATAAAAGTATTAAGTTGCAAACAAGGTATATATATATTCATAACAAGCTGTTGAAAAATTCTAAATTTGACATATTTAACGTGCCTAAAGAAAAAGGAATTTAAGCATAAGAGAAATTAAAAAAAAAGGGCTTTGTTGACGTTGTGTATGTTTTGTTCGTGAGCACGATAGCGTCCAAACGGTACAACGGATCGGGTTGAAATTTGGTACACTTAGCCCCTTTGCACACGGAGATACTGAAAAGGAACTGATTAGTGACGCAAATTACCAACTAGTTTACTTTGAGTCACTCCCTGTATAATACTATGGGACGCCGCACACGGCGCGACCGGTTAAGGACTCGTCTGTGATTCACAAAATCAGTTTGTAACTAGTTGCCTGGGTGATTCGCATGTCGGGTTGCCTGGTGATTTGAGTTTCAGTTCCTAGATGAGCCAACCTGTTGCTGGTGGGGGAGGTAGAAAAACGCCCTATTTTGCACAGTTTCCATCTTCCTGGCTATTCAAAGAAGCAGGAAACGGAGAAGACGTGGGCAGAAGTCGGGGACGGACGTCGTAAAATTGACAGATATGTTCAAGTACAAACGTATATTTTCTACATAAACAACTACTTCTACATAAGGTACCTAATTATGTGAATAGTTCCGATCTACGATGTCATATATTTCCATTGCCAGGGCAGAGAAGCTTGTGGGGTTAGAAAATAGTTGGCTAAATAGGCTCTAAGATCCCCTGCTCGTGAGTTGTTGTTTATGGTCAGTTGCTGCGGGAGGAGAGGCTGTCTCATGACTTCATCTCCACATACATTAGCATTTGCATGATTTGACAAATACTGCAGTCCTTCCAGTTTTCTCACAAAATTGTGAAGAACGCAAGAAGCTTTTATGACTGCTGTCACGATCTCAGGATCTCGGATGCGGATAGGACCGTTCAAAGACCAAGAATTTCGCGTCAGAAAGTTCGAGCTGATTTGAAGCAACAAACAACCTAGTCTGAAAACTTACTAGACGAACAGCCAGAAGGTTTTGGTGTCACCAAAACCTTCTGGCTGTTCGTCTTCTCCTCCTGAGGTAATAATACAGCACTACAGTTTCCTCATCACTCGACTCTTCCGACATTACACGATCGATATCCATGACAACACTGAACGAACGAGGGATTTCGGTTGCTGATGAGTTGCCTCGTGTGTGGAGTCAAGTCGCCATTCAGTCCGTAACTGGTCAGAAACCCAAGTTACCAACTGGTTTAGTTCATTTCCAGTATCCCCGTGTGCATAGGGCCTTATATAGAATTACCAGGGGACGAACTGGAGTGCTTTTGGTGATAATCTGACAACTGTAAGGGGCAAATATGCATTTTCTTAGGGATACTAACCTTTTCTGTCGTTTTATTCTGTTTCTCTAGCCTTAGTCTGTTGAGGTTGAGAATTAACAAATTTTGATAGACTTCAGTGGACACTAACATTACAATAGTAGCTGAGGCTTGACACAAAATTGATTTAATAAAAACACGTATTGATTTAAGAAATTCTGTTTTTGCCCCTATCGATAAGTACTGACATTCTCCCTGAAAAAAAAAAAGTATCAACAGCAGTCCAATATGAAAACTAATTTAAATCCTCGTATTGCGCTGGCCGGTCATGCGTTATCACGGTGTATATTTTTTGCTCGCGTTCAATTATACCGAAACGGCAATGTGTTCAAGGGCTGATATAATATCAGCGGCGGACATCACGCTATCGGATTTTTGTTGGTTTTTAATCTGATGGCAGCGCGCTCTTTCGGAAGCTTGGGCCGCCGTATCATAATATATTACACGGTTAAACATGCGATATAACCACCGGGTCCGAGATTATGTTGACGTTGAACAGTACACGATTTTTTAGGGGGATTTTTGAGGGTCTAATAACGGGAAAAAAGCCACGAAAAAGGGTTGAGCTTCTAATATATTTTATTGTTTATTTAACTTTTATTGTTTTCGTTACGTTTTATTCGTTATTCGTCATTATTTATGTTTATTTATCATTTTAATGTATATATGTTACGGTTAAAGTGATAAATGTGGTTTGTATTAATAATTACCGGCTATTATTAATAATAACCGCATCATTTGGTCAATGTGATCAGAAACACTTAAATAATCACATGGACCGGCTATTATTAATAATTTCCTAACGGGCACGGTAAAAGTGATAAAAATGTTACTTTTTACAAAAGATCTTTTGTATACAGTCTTCAAAGAAGTTAGCTAAGTTATTTTGATTACTATGTAAGCTATTACATTTATTTACTCGACGCAAATCATCAGTACGGCTACCCCAATGACCAAAATTACGAATAATACAAATCATTGATAATACAGAATGCTTTTTTTGTCTCCCTTGTACTTTAGAAACTACTGGATATAATTGGTAATGATATTTGGTATACGCCCAAGGACGGCTCAATGACGAAAACATAAAAAAGAACAGTTTATACAGAGTGTTCAAAAAATTTTATTATCAATAACACCCATTTTTATATTTAATGCATGTGGGTAGGTTTTTGTAAATGTACAATTACAATTTATTAAGTAAATTCTCAAATCCTAATTATCTTGAAATGTTGTGCATTTAATAAAAAAATTTTCAATGCAAATATGTACATGCAAGAACTAGACTAGTTTACATAGATGTTTTTACATAAATTGCACCGCACAAATGATGCAAACATTTTTGTATGGTTCTGTTCCTAACACGGTATTTTTACTTTTGATGTTTGACAATAATTTTATAAATAAAAGATTAAACATGGTAACAACTTGCCTCAATCTTCCCTACATTAGTATGTCCATTACCTATACCTACCCTAAGTATATCTAATATCTCACAGATATATTTATTATAAAAGTGTTTATCACCAACAAAAAATACAAAAAAAACAAAAGAAGATGACGTCCTATTGTTACAAACTTTATTTCGTTTTATTTTGACAATATAAATGGTGTCATTGTTGTACTACCACAAAAAATAAAGGTCTAGAAGGACTTTTGTATTCAAAATTAAATATAAAATATTTTTTAAAGTTTTGTATTAAAAAGATAATAAAGTTATAAATAAAAATATTTTTTTGCCACGAATTGTAAAATGCAGAAGCACTACGTACGTTTGCACTGGTAAAATAATACAAACCGAGTTTTTAATTAATTACTTACTTAATTGCGCAAATAAGCATGACCCAAAGAGTTACACACTCGTGCATGCAATTAGTGTGGATTGGCATTTTTTAGTCTCGTTTTGATAATCTTCCTTATTTTAGTCATGAGTAGTAACTAAATAATTTAGTCCGGACTAACGTCACTAAAGGCCCAACACTGAAAACCCAGTGAATAGATTCGTTGTGTGGCGATTATGTAGATACTAACAGAATTTCAAATCTGAGGCTCTATTATATTGTAGCATCACCTTAATGCAATATCGAACTGAAATATATCATATTGACCACAGCATGCTGGAAATTATTAATAATAGCCGGTTCATGTGATAAATTCTTCACTTTAACCTCCCCACTTGGCTATTATTAATAATAACCGGTAATTATTAATAATAACCTATTTATCACTATGACCGTAACATATATAATAGATAATACAGCTTTCCAGCTTTCCAACTATAGATTATTATACACGCATCATTATAATATAGAGTCTCCCGATGCTGTTTGAATGTCTACATTAGCTGTGTTAAATTTGAGATATAATTTGGTACGATCGATGTCTTGTACGGGTGGTCACGTAATCCTGGGTTAATTACTGTATATTAATTCACTGTATGTTGCTATAAGTGCCTCTAGTAACTTTCCATGTCAATTAGCAACTATAATGTATGGATTGTATGGAACATACTATGTATGTATATACGTGGTTTAGTGTTATACGAATAATTAACTTAATCGATATAAATCATGTACCTTGAGTCTTGGTGTATTATTATAAGTGTGAGTAGTGTTAGCAATATATAAAGGTTGCTTTTGCAAGTCGCATTTGCATCTACACGTGGAAGTGTGATTTTTAGCAGCATTCAATTAACACTATATAACACATCCTGACGCGAATATGCAGTGAATCTGTCCAGTGTTAATTATGCTTTATCAATTAAGCAAGCTTGATCGGCACTACAATTCTCATATGCCTCTAGCTGCTGCTCAAAAACATTACACACATTATATACACTGAAGCAAAGACATAACGGTTTTGTTGGGGGACATAAGGGTCGTGGGGAATATCAAAGTCGTTCATAAGACCCTCAACAACGTGACAAAGATCCTTCAATTTTAAAATATGCTTTAAAAGGCTCGTTACGGTTCGTACATGAAGACACTGTAACACCTCGTGCGAAAAGATTCCATTCCTGTAGCCTAGAACCCAATAACTCGGTTTTTTCTTTTGATAAACCTAAGTCTTTAACCAAATCATTCCGATCGCACTGGTTGAGGTACTCCTAAAACTTCAAATGTTGAATCTTAACGACTTGCCTGATTTGGCAGAGTGATTTCAGACACTCGAATCGGAGTTTACGTATTTCTATGTTGACAACATATCAGATAAGTGGGGCGAGTGGCTCTAGCGGTAGAGTGCTGCTCTCCTGCTAGGAAGTCTTGGGTTCAAATCCAGGCATCAGCTGAAGATCCTCGTCCCACCGCCTTTCGCAAGAGGCGTAAAACCGTGGGTGCCGGCAACCAGTTGAACACCTCTGGTTGTCGTTATCAAACAATATGTAAAAATGGGTAAGCACAAAGGGCCAAGAATTGGCCTAGGTGCAGCAGAATAAACCGACTTCAACAACAATGTTTTACAATAATGTCTTCCTTTCTATAGAGATTTATATCAAAAGTAAATTAACCATAACACCTTAACAATCCACGTTTCATAGTACAAAAGCGTCTTTCAAACGTCTAAATAATGACCAAAGAAATTACGTCAACGACATAACCGTCCATCTAAGTTCGTTAAGCCCACTTGTTTCATACGCTTTTGTGTATAGCTATACATTACCGGATAGAAATTTAATTGGGCACGATCTGGCTGTATAAAACCGTAATAAAGTGCTGATTCGTTAGCGACCGATTAACGGGTTTATCTGGTACGCAATTAGTCGAGAAACTATTAGAGAAAAGCGATTAGTTTCGTTCGATACGATGTGCCACTCTAATATCCAAAATATATCTTGCTTTAACTGGAAGATAAAAAAGTTTTAATAATTCTTCTTATCAATAAATCCATTATTCACCCTTTTCTGATATTGAAAAAAATGTCATATGACAACTTTCTCGTGGTGCACGTCGTTTGATTGATTATTCAGCGCACGGTTGGCTCTCAATTCAATTTCTGGCGCGATCTGATCACAATAAATCGCTTTTACCTTGGATTTTCCGCATTTGGAGCCCTCTATCGGGAAAACATCGTAACCGATATCGTAACACGGTCGCTAATCCTCAAGTTTCCCGAATCAAGCTTCCTCGGTCGCTTCGTTTCTGCGCTCTGTTCGTGGCTGGTTGGGCGATGCTGGCTTCTTTCCATCGGGAATTTCAATTACTGAAAAATTAATGGAAGCACTTCCGGTGGCCTAACCTTCGGGATAATGTCGACCGGCGTTACGTCCCAGCATCAATCTCAATCTTGCGGCGAGTAATTGGATTGAGATTAATGCCGTTCTGGGTGTATTGCGTAGGACTATATGGAAGTGGGACTTTGTCTGCCATTAAAAATGCAACACGTGGTCGTTTGTTCAACTACAATGTTTTTACTATAAATCCTGGAATATGTTATCTTGATTTCTTCCAATAACATAACAGTGTAAAAATAAACTGAAGAATAACTGATAAATTTATATTTATTCCTTCTTCAGGAGGAAGTTTTTCCCTAATACAACCCAATACGACATTGAAGTTCAAATACACAACAACGACTGCCATTATCCGAAACTTGAAAGCATGACTTCGGGCACCATGGCGGTAGTGTTTAAGTGATTTAGTAAACTTGCCGAGTTCTAGAACTGTTATCGTAAGCTATACGCTTTGCTTTGGCTACGTTCAAAGTATTGTAGTGTCGAAGTTCACTGTTAAATCTACCAGCAAAATATATGTTGTTGGTACGTAACCCGGAACCATCGTTTCCTTTTAGCACAGGTAGCTATGTTACCCACATTAAACCTAATGACACCTAGCGATACTTAGGAATGGTAATCATTTGGAATAAAAGTGCAGGAGTGCTATTCTTGAAAATTATCGAATGGTGCAATTTGTAATAAGAAATATATCATGGTCATTTTTAATTCCCGAAATATGCACTCTGCAATAAAAGATTGACGTGACATGACGTGGAACTCTACTCTCTGCGAAGGAGACGGATTAATTATTTTACGAGAATTCATTTCTGTGTGTAACAACCCGGAAAATCGTTCGGAAACCAGACCGTAGTGGAGGAAACAGCCCGCTGCACTTACTACAGGAAATTGCTGAATAATTAATCCGTCCTTACGGTGTAGACGTAGCTCTGTCAACAGATGGAGCAAAAAGCTGTAGGCACTCAGCCTAAAATCAGCAGTGCAAGAATTTACTTTGCGTTACTTAAGCAAACAACATAAAACGTTGTATTTGAGTTGAGGAGTTTCGTGCTAAGAAAAGATACCTAATTTGAAGAAGAATATATACCTACTTATTTCAGTCTGTGATATCCAAAAGTTTGGGTTTGAAACTAGGTATAAACGAAGGATGTCAAGACAATCACTGTGCTTTGCTGTTTACACATTACACATAGATGCTGGTCTCCAGTAACAGTATTTTTGTCATGGCGCCTTCCAATTATTTCTTGTAGAGCAAGAATTGTTTTTGATTTTTTCCTGTGATTAAACATGAAGTCATTTGTTAAATAGTATTACCGTTTACCTTGAATATTTTTTTATTATTTTCATCGGGCAAAACTAGTTGACGACTTGTATTTTCAACAATTGCAAGAATTAATCTCACACCTACTTTATAAAAACAACGTTTTTCCATCCACCTTTTCTCTCTCATATCACGCGGAAGATCATCCTCAAGCGTGGAGAGCATTCCAAGAAAAACTACCAGAATTTCAAACAGCACTTCGCCGACAAAGCGACGAAAGAAAAATGAACTCGAGTCCTTTTTGCGCAGCCATCCAGATGGATGCTCAAAGAAAGAGGCTCTTCTCTCTCACGTGGAAGAACGATTTGCATTTTTCAACGATCAGACCTGAGACGATGTGGTAATGTATGCGAAATGGCCGACTATACGTCTTGTTACAGCCGAAGACCAGAGGGAAATTGCTTCGGCTGGAGAGGATATTGCTTAACCTATACCTCTCCAGGGTGGATTAACATATAAATTTTTAAAACGCGGTTGACACCTGATCCCGGTTTTATAGCACTGTTTTTATGAGCAGCTCTTCGTTATAAAGTTTGGAAGCAAGATATAAAGATTACCTACCACATTTAAAACAACACCAGGGCCTGAATTCGTCCAAATAAGAGTTATCTAACATTATGTAACATTGTCACGACGAAATGGACGTAATACCAGTGCTGCAAATGCAGTAATTACAGCTATTATTGCGAGTGTGGGTTTGAATTGGACCAGATGTGTACTCGGATTAAAGCCGAACTCATTTAATTTACAAATTATGTGGCGACCCGCGCGCAAACAGTTGAATAATTAGGTTTGCGGTGTGTCTGTTAATGACCCGCACAAGTCCACTCGTTACACGCTGCACGTCAAGCCTCTCTGGTAGGTCCATCATAGCGCTAACGTTTCCGAAATTGATTAACATAACAACTAGCATACGCGATGGCACACAGTACTGTGTCCCATAGCAATAAATCACAAAATGATTTAAACTAACAAATATATTGTTTTTCTCAGACATTATCCTTGTTCAACATTCATTGACGGAAGACACATTTCGACAGAAAAATATAATTAATCCAAATTTACCTGAAAGTTAAAATAAGCCTCTTCGAGTACCTCTACTAAAACCGGAAAAACTGAGACTAAAACCGGAAGCTACTATGCAAATATCCCCGAAATCAGGGAGAAAAGAAAAAGCGTCCCATCCCTTCGCTACTGAAATATGCATGGTCGTCGCTGCGAGACCTTTTTCGCAGTCACGTACGTTTACTCAACATTTCTTCTCGTCGGCCCTCTGGCGGCCGATATCTTGCCTTCTCTCGTAGCGTTCGGAAACGGTTACGTGTGGGGAATTGCCGATTCCAGGAGACGAAAACGGCACCACCGAACCCCTTAAATAGAATTCTTATCGAACCGTAAAAGACACCCACGAATCGCTGTTCTATCGAGGACATGGAGGTGGTTGCTTTGTCTTTCTGGTATTCGACGTTTATTGGACAGGACAAGGAATAGTTTTCGGGCGAGACAGGCGATGTTATTGTGTATTAGAAACAAGAAATCACCAAAATTGCGGTATAAGAAGATTACGATTACTAAGAGAAAAAAATCATGTCTTTTACACAGGTGAAATAAGCTGTAGAAATATTTATTTTAAAAACTGTAGTATCTAGGAAGTTTCTTGAAGAATTTGTCTATAATTTGCTGAAGGAATCATCAAAATCCACCAGAGATTACAGAAATTATCTTTAAAAGAATTTGTTAGCAATGCTTTTATAGAAAATAAATGTACACATGTCTCTCAAAATGATCAATAGAGTCAAAACGGTACAACGGATCGGTTTAAAATTTGGTACACTTATTTAGAATTACCAGGGGACGAACTGGATTGTTTTCGGTGATAATCTGACAACCAGAAGTGTAATTTTTATGCATTTTCTCAGACATTCAACTGATTTTGTGACCAAACTGATATCTGGTATATTATATATGTATACCAGTTTACAAATCAATGAAATGAACGGTTTAGACGTTACAAGCATTCATAGAAACAGTGTTGTACCTGTGACTTCAAGAAATTCAAGCACTGCAGAAGGTTTTTAGTCTAAATTTTAGCCACTTCAATGTGTCAACGAGTTATAACGTAAACCCCCGGCTTAAGCACCATTTTCACAGCTAGTTACGTATAACCATCGCTCGAATTGACCCATTAACCCTAAAACTACCCGTCACCGTAATCAGCGTCTTCAGCACGTGCTGAAAGCACACTGCAAAGCGTTAAAAGCTCAGTTTAATAGCCCGAAAACGGCGTATTGTCGTTACCTGCTATACGTAGCGCGCCCTAGCGTTAGGATTCGCAATTAAAGGAACGACGACGAAGGAGCAGGTACAAATTTCACTTTTGGGCGTTCGTCGTTTCACCCCCAAAGAGGGGGGTGAAACAACCCCGCTTTCAGGGCGAACCACCCCTTTTTCAGGGTGAACCAACCCTCTTCGGGGGGTAAACCACCCCTGTTTGGGGTGCACCACCCCTGCGACCCCTATTCCGCGACAATTAATTCTCACCGGAGGCGCTGAACGCAGTGAGTCAGCAAGGCAACAATCAACGTCGCACAACGCCGGCCTGAAGGAAATTCGAAACAAATGAATGCGCTCGCGGAAAATGAGAGTTTCCAGGCGTGTGGCGCCACCCCTCGGGTTTATTGCAGGGCGCAGTTGGTAGCGGACAGGTTCATTTTTCAATTGTTTAGCGTTATTAGTACAATTTAGTATCAATTTTGATAGACTGTGAAAAACTGTGAAATTGACAAACTGATTCTGCAGAAAAAAATTTTGTTGCCCTGTGTTATCATTAATTAGTAGGAAACATACATAATATTAGGAAAAGTATTGAACATTGCTTTATGCGAAATGTTAAACAAGAATGTACGCGTCACAGCCACCATCTGGCATGGTCGAAGTCAAAACGGTTAACAAAAAATTGTTTTCGAGCAACGAAGGCCAAGTAGAGTATTTCACCGATGTAAAATGAAAACATACTACGATCCTAGTCATGTTTTTATCCCTCAGGTCAGCCTTCGATAGAAAATAGCCAAACAATCACAAAAATACAATATGCCAAACAAAAACACATATGTACGGTCTAACCATTTTAAAAACGACCAATTCTCCCATAAGAAAACCGGTTATTTACACGTGCGAGTAGGTCTCCTTTACAGTGGTTTAGCTATACATATATATCTTTACTCCAGTATAGGTACATGTGTAAAGTTTGACGTACACATCATTTCTATTATTTGATACATGTTTTGATATCTAACATCACCTCGTGTCGATACCAGAATTGATACAACTTCTATACTAATAATTGGATCACTGAGTATGGTCCTTATTAGTAAATTGATACAATATATCGAATACTTTTTGCAATTTACTTCTCTATAAAAACTCCATTAATTTCTGTAATAAATAACATATCGTCGGTATGTAAAGTCGTATAAATCACTACTCCATCGACGTTTTTAACCGTAGGGATCTATCGTTTCTTGGTAACCAATAAATTTCACTGTGAAAACGTCCAGCTCGGCTAAGATTTAAGGCGCATTCTTCCACGATTCAGCAAATTTCGCATAAATCTGTAAACATGCCTTTACAAGGCGTACGCTTTTCGTTTTCTCTCTCCCTTTTTCTAATTTATCGCCGTTTGTTTTTCCTTTTCACCGGTCTGTCAACATTCAAGACCAAATTCCCTCGTGAAATACGAAGAATTCGATGGTGGAGTATTGCATCTTCAACCACTTCTTGTGTATTTATTAATCTGTTGACTACATTGTTGACAGACTCAAAGTTATAGCACTCAACAACACTACACAATACCCACAATAGACGTTCAGGAGCTTTCCTTTAACAGCTTTAGCCTTAATCTTTTGAGTGGACTAAACTTGCTTATAGACAATTGCTATTCTTCTGACAAGGAAGATGGAGTTCCCCTCGTTTCTATAGGCAATGACTCGCTGAATCGATTATCCTAAATTAACTTTGTCAAGCGCTTGTTGTAAGCCAATCTTCATAGAGACATAAATATTACCAGAGTGCTACACTCTGGCGGTGGAAAATAAATAATATTCTGAAAAAAACTTGGTTGTTAAGATTCTGTTTTCGTATATCAAGTTTTCCTGTACCTATACTTGACGAGTTTCGAAGTTTTTGATATTAACCTACCTCAATATTGTGGCGGAATGATAAAGATAATATTGTTAGGCTGGTCACGAAATGCGAGTCGATAAACAGACTCGTAATGTCACCTCCGTTACTGTAAGGAATGCGGAACATAAAAATTTATGTTATACTATCCGTTAGTTGTACAGATATTCTGTGCATTAAAATATAGGAAGTGATCAAAGCTGTTGCAAAAATCAAAGCAGTTTGCTGGTGCTGTTTTGGATTTAGAATTGGAGATCTGGAAAAGCCATGGACACCTAATATATGCTGTATTTCCTGTTGGATCGGACTTTTAAACAGGATGAAAGGGAAGCAAAAGAAATTGCAGTTCCCATGTTGTGGCGAGAGCCTTCCAGTCATGTAGATGATTGCTATTTTTGCACGATAAGCGTCTCCGGATATTCGAAGAAGGATAAGCATAAATTATCTAAATTTGCCATCAGCATCGTGACCTAACACCCGTGGAGAGAACCATCCTCTCCCAAGTGGGCCATCCACTTCATCATCTTCGATTTTTGACACAGAAGAAATTTTGCCTATTTGTACAAACTTACCTGATTGGACAGAGTGTCTGAAATCACTCTGTCAAATCAAGCAAATCGTAAAGATTCACCATTTGAAGTTTTAGGAGCACCTCACCTTATAAACCAGTGCGAAGTGAATGATTTGGTTAAAGACTTTTTTGGTTTATCAAAAGAAATGTTATTGGGTTCTAGCTTACAGGAATGGAATCTTTTCGCACGAGGTGTAAGAGCGTGTTCATTTATAAAGCGTAACGAGCCTTTTAAAGCATATTTTAAAATGGAAGGATCTTTACGTGTATGTCACGATGTTGAGGGTCTTATGAACGAGTTTGATATTCCCCACGATCCTTCTGAATGGTGGCTTTTTATCGATTCATCAAAATATAGCTTGAAAGCAGTACTGTCGCATATTCTGTTACAATAAATCCAGTTTATAGTTATGTAAGGCAAATATAATCTGGAACAAATAATTTTTTTTTGTTGTATCAGAAAGTTTGCAATTTGTTCCCATGTGTTATCGAGATAAACATAGCTTATTAAATGAAGTGCGTCGGCCTTTCAGACGCGATTAGTTGTTTAACCAATATTGATTGTGATTTAGGGTACCAATAAAACGCTATTTGTTGGGACCACACAACGCGTGTAATCTTCGATAAATATATGTATATTTGTGTATATATAAATAAAAAATTAAACATAAAACATTCTGAATTAAAAATGCATATTTATTTGTTCAATTATTATCTAGTTTTTTTTTATTAAAGAGAACATTCATCATTACATTTTTTAAATAATAATTTAAAATTTAAATAATATAAAATATAGTATTCAGAGTGGCTGTGGCTTCACGAAATTGAAGAATTGACAGAATATCACTGTATATATGGCAGTAAACATGTTTTATACGCCGCGGAAACGTAAAACCTCGGTAAAATTGTAAATTATTCGGATCCATTCCGTGTCTGCCGCTTCGCTATATTGAAATAACGGATATGGTGATAACATCAAAGCTGAACTCAATATTACACGAAGGTTTGACGGTTTTATCAATAATCCGACACACAGGCTTGTTTCACTTTGTGGTAAAATGCGGTGCAGTGATCGATTTTGATTTGGGGCGTCAAAGGCAGAAATACTGAACTATCTAATATGAGTTTTATTATTATTTTAAAAACATTGCTTCAAGTCAAAGAAAGATTGATGTTAAATAGTGGCAGACAAAGCTTTGGTTGTCGCAAAGACATTATTTCTTCTGGTAAGATTTATTAAATTCAAAGCTATCGTATTTATATGAACGTTAATTAATTTAGATTTAATAACATAATATTTTCTAAAGAAATGAACATTTTCTTTCAAGAACTCTACGTTCCTTTTAAATAAAAAAATCTTCTTTTTCTGTTTGACAATTTAGTACTTAAAAAGTACAAATTTTGATATACCTAACCAAATAGTAGTGTTGATATAACAACAAATGAATTTGTTGTTTGTTTCGCTATTTTTTGTCTTTGCCTTTTTGGATCTTTGGTAATATTGAATCTGATATTATTCAGATTCCTTTTGTAATATTTTTCGACATTGATATTGATATCAATATCTAAAGGAAACCAATTTTGGTAATATATATCTCTCAGGACATCGCTTTTGTCTCGTTTCTAAGGCGAAGACGTTCATTGATATCGTATTTCATTACACGATCCCCTTTCCCATTTCTATATTGTGTTGTACTTTGTTCGGTAGAAAGTTCAAAAGGCTTTCCTTTGTAATACGATATTTCCCTCCAATTTGAAACCAAATATTGTGAATCTCACAAAGTAAAGAATCCCATTTATTTCGCATTGACAGGAAGATATTATAGACGTTTATTTCTTATATGTGAAGTTATACAGTGTGGAAGAAAGATAAAGATCCCTCCATTTTGAAATATGCTTTAAAAGGCTCGTTGCGCTTTGTAAATGAAGACACTATCACACCTCGTGCAAAAAGATTTCATTCCTGTAGCCTAGAACCCAATAACTCGGCTTTTTCTTTTGATAAACCTAAGCCTTTAACCAAATCATTCAGTTCGCACTGGTTTAGGTGAGGTGTTCCTAAAACTTCAAATCGTGAATCTTCACGACTTGCCTGATTTGACAGAGTGATTTCAGACACCTGTCCAATCAGGTAAGTTTGTACAAATAGGCAAAATTTCTTCTGTGTCAAAAATTGAAGATGTTGAAGTGGATGGCGCACTTGGGAGAGGATGGTTCTCTCCATGGGGGATAGGTCGCGATGCTGATGGCAAATTTGGATATTTTATTTTATGCTTATCCTTCTTCGAATATCCGGAGACGCTTATCGTGCAAAAATAGCAGTTATCTACATGATTGGAAGGGTCTCGCCACAACATGGAAACTGCAAACGACATTTTGTTTTGCTTCCCTTTCATCCACTTTAAAAGTCCGATCTAACGGGAAATACAGCAAATATTAGGTGTCCATGGTATGTTCTTATTATTCTATCCAGAATTCTATCTTTTCACATTAATTCATTTTTTTAAGGCAGTAAATATCAGGGTGCGTCCCATCAGGTGCAGCCCCTGTAAATTTCTCATATAACCGGATTAACCCCGAATTTCAGCGAGGCGATAAACTGGGGCCTTGAGCCATTAAAATATGGAAAGGGTGCAATCAACCCTATATAAATTATTTCACGGTTTCACTGAAAAAAAAAATTAAGGAAATAACATAAAGCAAGGTAAAACCAAGGTAAAAACATTTTCATTTAGTTCCAAATCTTATTGAGATTCTCGTCCTCAATTCTTCAGAAAAGAAAAAAAAAACATAGTTTAATAATGTTGAGCACTTAACACATGAATATATAATCGTTCTGGCACAAATTTCTGCAATTTCACCGTCAATTTCGACATGACAATTGGACAAAGCGTGCTTATAACTGTTCCGCAGGTATTTAAACGGCCTGTGGCGTTGAGAATGTACTTATTATTGTCAATAATAATATACATGGCCATTAGTAAGGAATGCCATGTTATGAGTAACTGGAAGTACTGTGATTAAATACTTCATCTAGCACCTTTCTCATTTCATTGCTTTTATTTCTGAGTTTCTGCATTTGAAAAGGTGTATTTTAAGTTGCAAGTTAATTGTGTGTGTGTGTATTTAAAATAAATTTCAAATAAAATACATAAAAACGTAAATAATGTAATTTATATTTGAAAACAGTGTGAATAATTAAATTTATAAAGAACTATTATTTGAACTCATTTTTTCTATTTCACTTATATAGATGATATGAAATATTTCTTTTATGAATCCTGAACTTTATAAATGCATCTCAAAGGGGCTTTTGCTCTGTTACTTCTCGGACTACAAAGAAAAGACTAACTTTTATGCAATCTACCCCATTTTCTGTTGCTGACTCAGCGATTCCATTTCGTTCCACAACGAATAAAAAGACCATCCACGATTTAGTTAGTAACTTCTCTTTTACCTACGTAGCCAGATAACAAGAGCACTCTTAAAGCTACTATGTATAGTAGCTACTATTTTATACACCGCACGTCAAATTTCCTATTCCCTCGTAAAAATTCGCTGCCAATACATGACTTCTCGTAACAATGTAATGTAAGCAGCGAACAAGTCATAATTCAGCATAATTTCCCTGATATTTTGCGCTGATATTTGGCGTAAAAATCGATATTCACCGTCGCCTTTCTCGCAGCAAAGGAGATATCTAGGATATTGTTCCCTTCTCTGGTGGGAATTAAATTTCCTCTCGCCTTTAGGAATATTCCGGATGCAGGGCAGAGCTTCCTGAATAAATCTGGCACGTTTAAATCTAATTTTGCGTCCTTTTTAATCTCTTTCCGGCTTGATCTCGCACTTCAAGTCCCTCAAATCAACAAGATACCGAAGCGTTGCGAAAATTTTATATTCCTAACACAGGAGCAGGAATTTGACTTTTTTTTTTGGGTTGTTGATCGAAAATCTTTACAAAATCGAATTATATGTTGGGTTATTTAATATATAAAAGTTTGATCGGGCTTTTATACTTTTATAACAATGTTTTGTTGTTTAAATAACGTTTTTGTTGTTTATTTCTGTTTTAACCCCATTTAGAATGATGGAACACCTATAGAACGCCTCATATGCAAGTATTCAAGGTCATATTTTGTTTTTTACGCTCATAATGTAGTGGTATGACTTTCAACTAAGTTTGAATCGTCTCTAATACGGAAACAGCTGTTCGCGGTGTAAGATATACCGCATAGGATTATAAAGCGTCCCCCAACCTACGGGTATCGATTGTATCGATTATTTGCAACTGGAGAACGTCGATAAGCGACACATACTGTGTTATTATACGTTGTGCCCGAAGATGGAGTTATTACTGGACGTGTAGACTACGATAGAGCAGATGTCGTTTATCGTTGGTGACGATCAAAAATAGAGGGAAAAAAACGGCGATCGACGTACAAAAGTTGCCGCTTGACGATTTATGGCGACTAACTGCAGTTTACCGTTACATAACCTGCTGCATTGCACACTGAAAAAGATGATATATGTTCGACAGAACATTGAACATGTGTTGTTGGATATTAAAAATAGTTTTTACTGAATCATATCACCAAATGGTGTTTCATAATCTCTGTGAAGTTGAAATTGTTTGGGTTTAATTGCAGAAAGACGATTGAATGAAATAAATCTGGTTTTATTTGAAATAAAGATCGGCTTTGACCAAAAACGTGCTTTTCATTAAAAATTATTGCTGTATCTACTAGCGGGGAGATGGCGCTGACGACTCTAGTCACACGTCGAAACTAAACTGTTCGTTACTGAAACTAAACTGGTATTTGATTATATCAAAATTTGTAGTTTTCATATCAACGTCCGATTTGATTAAGTCAAGTACTAAATTGTCAAACAATAAAAGAAGATTTTTTATTTAAAAGGAACATAGAGTTCTTGAAAGAAAATGTTCATTTCTTTTGGAAATATTATGTTATTAGATTCAAATTAATTAACGTTCAAATACAAATATGATAGTTTTGAATTTAATAAATCTTACCAAAGATTTATAAAGAACTATTGCGGCAATCAAAGCTTTGTCTGCCACTATTTAACATCGAACTTTCTTAGGCTCGAACCAAATTCGTTTCATATCTTATTGTTTTCTGTTATTCATGAACGAAAGAAACAATAAGCAAAAGTCTCCAGATATACCTAGTTCAAATTTCTTTTTACCTGACATCCGTGAAATTATTACTCTTATTAAACATTACTCTGCAGAACAGTTATAAGCACGCTTTGTCGGATTTTACCGCATTGTAGTATCGAAATTGTTAGTGAAATTGCAGAAATTCAGGTCAGCAGATGTTCACTTATTCATGCTTTAAGTGCTCTTGGGCTTAAAGTTTGCCTTTGCCGTTGGCAATTCGAGACAAGAAGCTTATTAAGGACGAAGAGCGAAGTAGTATTGCCATTCCTTTATTTTCTTTAGCAAACTTTGCTTCCAGATAATTTTTGTTACCTTTGATGCATTTTGATAAATGTTCCTGTAAATTATAGAAAATTTTCCTGTTAATAAACGTGGTTTTAAAACTAAGACCACCAAAACATCATGTCTGTTACACAGATAAAAGTCAGTCCTGGAAAAGTTGGAAATCCGATTATGATATTGGAGCGAGAAAAGAGAGACAACGGATGACAGACAGTAAAAATCTCGATGCTATAAACCTGGAGAAACATCATCAAACTTTATATATTAAATAACTCACCATATAATTCGATTTTGTCAAGATTTTCATTCAACAACCCACAAAAAAGAGACAATTTCCTGCTGTGTGAGGAATATAAAATTTTCGCGACGCTTCCGTTTCTTATTGGTTTGCAGGACTTGAAGTGCGAGATCAAGCCGGAAGAAGATTAAAAAGGACGCGAAATTAGATTTAAACGCGCCAGATTTATTCAGGAAGCTCTACCCTGCATCCTGAATATTCCTAAAGTCGAGCGGAAATTTAATTCCCACCAATGACGGCAAGAACATCCTAGATTTTACTTCGACACATCGTATCGATTTTTACATAAATATCATCGCGAAATATTAGGGAAATTATGCTGAATTGTGATGATTCGTCTGCTGGTTACATTGTCACGAAAAGTCATGTATTGGCAGCGAATTTTTACGAGGGAATAGCAAATTTTACGAGTGGTGTATAAAATAGTAGTTTTAAGGGTGGTCTTGTTATCTGTCTATGTCGTGAGAAGGGAAGTTACTACCTAAATCGTGGATGGTCTTTTTATTCGTTGTGGAAAGAAATGGAATCGCTGAGGCAGCAACAAAAAATGGAGTAGATTGCATAAAGGGTTAGTCTTTTCTTTGTGTTCCGAGAAGTTACAGAGCAAAAGCTTCTTTGAGATGCATTTACAGAGTTCAGGATTCGTAAAAGAAATATTTCGTATCTATAGAAATGAAATAGAAGAAATGAGTTTGAATAATAATTGTACTTTATAAAATTAAATTATTTGCACTGTTATCAAATAGTTATAGAAATTGGATTATTTTAAAGCATTAGTATTTTGAATTGTTGTTTATAAATGCATTATTCCAATGTGTTCACATTAATTAAAATATTGGTTTTAGTAGTTTTAGCTTTTACTTGAAGTAAATACTAAAAATTATAGCATTTACTCTACATTATTCTTGAAGTAAGAGAAAAGTAAGTACTACGAGCAATTACTTCATACTTTGCTTTAAATACTTCAGTCAAGTCAATACTAGAGTAATTACTAATGTTGTCTAGTATGTCCTCCATCTGGGAGTGTTTTGTGTAGTTTTTAAGAAGCTACTCATAATACTACTCGTAATAGATTATACTCCACAAACACTATGAAGTAAAAACTCATACTTAAAAGTAAACACTCTTTTTAATCATACCACCCAATATTGTATGTACTTATCGACTTTTCAACAGTCTTAATTACCAGAGAAATTTCACAGCACCAAGAATAAATTCATTTATGAGTCCTGGAACATCTTGAAGCCAAACTCAATAAAACCCCGTTTTGTTTGATGTATTTTAGAGTAACGAGCCGAGTCATGTACCCGACAGTGATGTGCACCCAATTTATAAGAGACTGCTTGCCAATTTCCGAAGCAATTCATCCGTTCCAACGAACTACTTAAGAGCTAAAATTATCGACATTTTAACAACTCAAGAACTTTGTACATACACATTGTACATACACATTGTACATACACATTGTACATACACATTGTACATAATGCATTCTCCACCTACAAAATACATTTAGGATCCTAATAACGTTAGTAGCTTTTTTTATTTTACCTGGAACATCCTGTAAATTAATTAATAAAGGAGTTTGTTGTTGTTCTCGAGTAAATAAATACGACAAGATTCAATACGTCCATGGAAAAAGCGTCTTAGCTTTATATAAACAACATAGAGTACGTAAACAAGGATTTTCTATGTGGAATAAATGTATGTGGAGGTTCTAGAAACATTATTCTTTATCCGTATGGAACGTGGGGGGTCACAGCTACATAATAAACACTATATTTCGGTCACGTCCTTTTTCTATGCTCCCCAGTTGACCTCTCCGTTCTCGCGCTACCTTACATATATGAAGATCGTGTCCAAGTTGACCTACGTCGTCACCTTTGCCCGAAACGATCAGATTTATGGGTTAAGAGGCCAACAGACCCAACACAGATAATATATCAGATTTTTATTTTCATATTGATGTTAAACGAAGTATCTATTTTTATAACTGTGCTTTTGCTGATATTTTTTAGTACTTCTTTACGTGGTATTTATGTCGAGGAGACTCATTAGCATTGAATATTTCTGTGCATGAATGAATAATTTCTATATTTTAATAGAACTGAATGTACTTTAGACTCCAACCTAATATCACTTATGTTTATCAAACATTATCCATTCAAAACCATAGCAACTAGGACTGCGTCTACTGTCAGACTGCTTCTATGAAAGCTTGTAGTGCCTAAGGATGAACTGGTAACAGTTTGATCAAAATAAACTGAATCCCTCAGAAAATACATGTAAAATTTGCCACTTCCGGTTGTCAGATTGTTCCCAAAAACAATCCAATTCGTCCCCTAATAATTCTAAATATGTATATTAAATTTCAGCCGGATCTAATGATACTTTTGGTATATATATCTAGTGACAAATTACAAACAAAGTGTTCAAATAGCTAGTCCTTTGTAGTGCACTGAAAGTAAATATACGGTTTAAATATGCACGTTGCATGCGCGCCATCTGACGGTAATTTCTGTAAATTCACGCCAGGCACGAAATGTCAATATTGACACCTAGTTATGACATGAACTGCAACCGCGTGCGCCACAAAATTGCATGGCCTCTAATTATAAAAACCACTTATCGAAAACACTACATGACACAGGTTATAGAACGTTGTAGTTTTACGTCCTTTTCGTCCTTTTCAATAACTGTAGTATTACGTTTTCTTGTTTTAAGTATGAAGGAACTGCTTGAAAGGAATTACGTCTGTTTTAAGCGATACGTACGTATACTTTTGGGTCAAGAAACTGTTTGTTCGTTGAAGCATGTATATTTTTCACCCAACAAAATATTGTTGTTGGTGTAAAACGAACTTCTTACTCTTTTTATATGTAGAAGAATAACATTTTCTTCGTCAGAGCAAAATATACTCAACATAAACATACTAAACTCTTAAACCGGAAGAATAACTCGCCGTTGAAATAACTACATATTATATTGAAATTCTTATCACAATAAAATATTATTTGGTTAGCATACTAGCGTTCTTGATATTCAAGAATAGAGTTCTCTCTGTGTATGTTATATAACCTACATTTCATGTAAAAATTTATACTTACGATATTGAGATAAAATCTACGATATAAGACGTGATAAATTACATTTCGCACGAACTGAAAACACAAAATGTAATGCAGATATCCATTTTGTTTCAGTGCTGTGGTAAGTGCACCAATCGATTGTATTGTTTGTATTTATGTGTGCGCTATCCCGTGGTTATTGAGATTGAGAAAATTTATGTTGTAGACAGGTTGGCATTTATGTGGATATAAATCGATGTTATTTATTGTGGTTTACACAGCGAATAAGGTATTGTGAGGTAGGAAACATTACTTGCAAATTTTGCATATTTTCTCTTCCTCTCTGTCTCTCGTGTGGTATATTCGTCTGGCCGACTTTATATTCTATTGGCTGACAGTAGTAGGTACAAACCGTTATTTGAAATAAACAATAATTATAGCAGAGGATAAAATATGTTGACTTTACATTACTAAAAAGAAGTCATTGAGTGATATGATTAAAAATTTACTTTTACTTCAAGTAAATGTTTCATATTATAGCTTTTACTTGAAGTAAATACTACAAATTATTGTAGTATTAAGTAAGTACTAGGAGCAATTATTTCACACTTTGCTTTTTACACTTTAGTATATAGAAGTCAATACTGCAGTAATTACTAACGTTGTCTAGTATTTCCTCCATCTAGGAGTGTTCTGTGTAGTTTTTAAGAAGTTAAAATTTCAAGGAGAGTAATAGTAAACACTCTTTTTAATCATTTCACGCATTGTCTCTAAAAATTAGTTTTGCTGTAGTATAGAGCAAACCCTGCTTGTCTAACTTATCTGACAGTACGAAATTATTCAGGAAATTTTAAATAGAATGTCTATTTTTTTGTAATACATATTTCAATTAACGTCGTACGTCTGCAATTTTCTGGGCCACGATTACGTGGAATAGTTCGTGGGACACGTTGAAAATTATTCGGGAAAAGTTAGAAGCGAACTGTGACCTCATAAAAAGCAAACCGCCGGACAGGGCTGACATATTAATACGAAGGGAACTCAGTGTATTCAGTGCGGAGCGGTTTCCCTAATTTAACAACTGCCCTTCTGGCGAATACGGTATCTAGTTTGAAACTATTTTGAGGTTTAGCAGAACTCATATCTGAAACATTAGAATGTATTATCCTAAGGGTTATTGCTAGGTATTCCAGGTATGATAAATTACACAAGCGTTGACGTATAACGTCATAATGTGAGAATCTGGTTAAATGAAAATTCTTTGTAATTCTTTTAGCTAATACAATTATCAAAATAATAATGATATCTACATCTCATTTGATTTGTGTAGTCGATATGATGTTTTGCGGTCATTTTTACACCCTACTAATTAAAACCCGTACGAATAATACAATTTATTTAGTAAAATTTTATCGTTAGTTGGGTTTTATCATCGGTCGGCTACTAAATATACATATACACAGAGAGAACTCTATTCTTGGACATCAAGAAACATTATTCTTGCGTATATAAGCATGAAGAGGATTTTTTTCTATCCAAATAATATTTTATTCTAATAAGAACTTCAATATAGTTGTTTCAATGATTTTAGTAGTTAGTATGTTTATGTTAAGTATATTTTTCTCTGACGAAGAAAAAGTTATTCCTCAATAAAAAAATAGACGTTTGTCTTACAACGACATATTTTGTATACTGCATCAGAAATGTAAAACTCAATACATCGATCGATTTAAGCGATTTTCTGCAGGATGTTGGATGTGCAATGTATGACGTGAGTACAGGTTAGTTTTTGACTGATTCCTTATGGTTTTATCAGCGTTTTCTGTAGCTTGCTAAATGTTTTGTTACGGGTTTATATTAGCAGAGTTTTCTGGTTAATATCCTTGAATTTTCTTGAGTGACTACACACTGTTCTGACACTGACAAAGACACAGCACTCTTGCTCCATTAAGTTTATTCTGCGTGACGTTTAAAACAAAATTTCCCCGATGGAAATTACCGAGAAAAGCTCCACTCCAGAGGGCGTTTTAACGAGGTTTTCCGACGGATTTAGAGGCCTCTTTTGCCACTCCAAGCTCTACGTGATAACAGAGGTTTCCAACAGATTTTCCCCATTTTTTAAACCCTTTTTAATACAACCGCTGTTTGATTACCTAATATGGGTTTAATAATAACTAAGAGGTGATTAGTGTTATCAATAAATAAGATAATAATAGAATTTTTTATGGGACAAAATCATCGCTTTATAAAATCAGCGTTTCATCTACTTGTGCTGTTATCTTGTATTAAATTTAACAGGACAGCTGTATAATGATAAATTGTGGTTCAAGATGTAGATGAAGCAGCAGTGGCCAACTCGACGTGGCCTGGAATTGACGGACCGAAAGTTTAATTACTTTTCCAGGTCCTTCGGGGTTTACCACTGAGGCAGATTCATGCGCAATTTTGTAATTGGATATTAAACACAGAGTTTAGGGACGGACTTAGCGGGAAGAGAAAGTTTATGGGATAGCTTACAATCCAACCTTCCAATCTTTTTAATACCAACTGCCCCCTTTCCTCAATAATTTCACGACTACGAGCAAATTTCCCCTGTCACACAGGAATATTTTGAATCCCAACTAAAATTAACTAGAAAAATAAAGTACAAGCGTATTTTTGTCTCAAAATAAACAATTTTTGACAATCCCATCATCCAGCTATATAGAATAAAGTGGGATATCAAAAACTAAGCTCCCAAGCAATTTTCAATATAAATGGGATCAGATTTAATATAAATGGGTCAATATACCGCCGGAAAATTGCTATTCCTTGTAAATAACGTATGCGAAATGAGCGTATCATCATGGAAATAGGGGTGGTGCGCCCAAGGGAAAAAATGGGACCCCTTGGGGATATATGTATACCGTATATGATGTAGATGCCCTGATCGAGGCAAAAGAAGGGGGAGATCGTTTGTAAAGTAATAAAAGTCGAGACGAGTTGAATGATAAGCTGTTTCACGACGACGATAACCATTTTTTTGTGCGTGGGCTTAGAAGTTTGCGAACGGCCCTAATGTATTTCATGTTAATGTCGCTTTTTTGATGTGTTTCGCCGATATATGACCGATTTAGGATGATATAATGTGTGTTTTTGTTAAATGTTTATCTGTGGTAATGTCTAGAGCTTCTAAGCCTAAAGTGAAGCTCGATAGACATTAACATTCGAAGAGAGATGCTGTGTTGAATTCTATTTGTTTTAGCAAAAAGAAACAGGCGATATATTCAACATATCTCTCTTTCATTTCAGATGGCGGTTCAGAGCAGATGCTCCTCCAACGTCTAGCAGAACTCCAAGTCAAACTACAATACCTAGACTCGATGAACCGCGACAAACAAGAAGACCTTCAACAACTAACGCACAGGATCAACCAACTCCTAGTTCCCATCGAGAACACGACCGCATTCGGCGTGACAACACCATCCCTCAAACCGGAAGTGAAACACCTGCTGAGAAACATGTCTGGCATGAACGCCGCGAACGGTTTGAACCCACCGTTCATGTTACGACTTCCTTCAACCTACCACTTCCTCCCGCATCTCCTAGACGACCCTACAAGTCTAAAACTCGGCTATCTAATGTCTAAGGGTAGATCTGGCGTGTCGATAGTGTTGGGCATCCCTACGGTTAAACGCGAGAAGCAGAGTTATCTAATGGACACTTTAACTAGTTTAATTGATGGCATGAAACCGGAGGAGGCAGCTGACGCCGTACTGGTGATATACGTGGCTGAGGTAAGATGTTATGGGGTGGTAATTATGTTATTATGGGGTGGTAATTATGTTATCTTGTTGTTGTTCTTGATGTTTTGTGTAGTGGTTGGTATGGGAGGGTTGCGGTATTGATTGGGGTGAAGGGGTGTAGAGTTCCCATCGCCTCCACCATTCTTGCTTAGTATAAAAGATGTGCAAAGTAAGTGAGAAGAATATTTTTCTCTGTGGTCTATCGTTTAGGGTGTGTTGAATGCATATAAATCTTCGGTAATATACCTTTGGTTTGTAAAATATTGAATCAAATATGTCTCCGTTGACTCCATCAAGGATTTTTGCGAGGAATAACTGGTTTTAAAGATATTCCATGTGTTCCAGACTTCTTTTCCGCACTATAGATGCAAATCTAGCTATTGTTTTATTAGCTAGTTGCTGGTGCTGCAAGCAGCAACAGCGGCTAGCGGCCATTTTGTGGTCACATTACGTTGTTTACCAGCAAAAGTACTGCTGTCGCTGGTGGCTACTACCAGCAAGCCTCAGTTCAAACTACAAGATCAACTATTTCTGGTGCATTTTATATGTTACTAGGTAGGTACCCCACATTTTGCATTCCAATCAATGTTACAGCATAACTTTTCGGCCGGCGACTATGCATTATGGGTCAGTATTTAACAACTGTATCGCTTGAAGCCTTCTTTGTATATTGGGAGAATATTTCCTCGCATAATATTTATAAAACACGTTTCAAAAATACATAATTTCCTGAATTAACATTCATGCTGGTTGCTGTAAAAGTTAAACAAGCGCTGGTGGGCTGTTAGCTGCTAAACTCACTCGCCAACTGGTAAAACAGCGCTTGCTGAGTGGTCACACTATGCTGTTAGCAGCCATAAGCAAATTGCACGCTAGTAAAACAGCCTAGTGTGACCATAGCATTAGTTAAGTCTCAGGAGAAAGCATTTTCTATTCAATTGAGCCTGAATTGAGCAATTTAACAATCAACTTGAATTACACATTACTATTTTCCCGTTTTCTTATCTTTTCCATTATCCACCATTGTACTAAGGTTAAATCTGATTATTCCAAACAATGACTTCAGAAGGCCGTTCCATGGCCTTTAAGCCCCAATTCAATGTTAAAGTAGATTGAATTTCGTGCTCTTTCCTTCTTCATGGTGATTTTATTACGAATGTTTAACGTTTACAAAATCCCTTTTTAACTATATGGGTAAGAAGAATTTAAATTTAGATCTTGTCGAGATAGGTATTTCACTATCTAGGAACACAATACTCATTATCCTTTATCCTTTTGTTTGTCTTCTACCCCGTTCGATATAAAGTAAATCAGGACTACTATGTGTACCAACTCTTCAGCCCTTCGTTTGATTTTCTGTTCAGTTCGTTTAGTCGCAAACTCACCCCTGCATGGGTAATTCTATATTTGCCAACCCCCATGGATGGTTTGTGGACTCTTTAGTCGCCTCTCTATCCCGATATTTAACTTTTCGTATTGTTTTATTTCGTATAGATTCATCTACAAGCTAGCAGAATCTCCTACAGACAAAGTTTAGTATAATATATATTGATTTTTACGGTTTTCTTGCGACTTTGAGATGGTTAAGATTAATTGTGCAAGTAGTTTTAAGGTTCCAGAGGGGTGGGGCGCTTATTGGAGGGCCGTAATTACTACTGTGTACGTCAAAGTTTGCACAAGAGCTTTTCTTGTCAGGTTAGAAAAGCCGGAACTTGGGGAAATTGATGATTGTGCACTTTATAAGTTTAACTTGTCAAAAAGTATAGTAATTAGCCTTTTTGGAAGAAGAAGTTGGTCGACTTTGTGATTTTCCTTTATTTTCAACTTTAATTTTAAGAGCTTATTGATATTAATGATTGAGGACAAAGAATAGTTGAAAATGTGGAATAGTTGAATAGTTGACCCATTTAATAGATTTTTATTTTAAAAGGCTCGTTATGCTTGCATTTCATCCACTTTAAAAGTCCGATCTAACAGGAAATACAGCATATATTAGTGTCCAGGGCTTTTCCAGATCTCCAATTCTAAATCCAAAACAGCAGCAGTAAGCTGCTTTTACTTCTACAGTATTTTTTTCATGTGTGTCATGGTGAATTTTTCATCTTTGATCTTTGATGCACTGTATAACTTAACTTGATAAGAATACACAAGGTACAATACGTCGAACTAGCAGTCGTAACTTGAGAGGAGCACATCTGTTTGTGTTGTGCATATTATATAGCTGCACCCTGGGGGCGAATGCCGCTTCTAGCGGCCTCTTGTGGCCGCGGGAAACGTACCACCCCGGAAAATTGGATCCAATTCCCTGGTTGGGGAACACTCCATTATTCCCCAACTCTGAACAGAACTACTGCTATTGCATTCAGACCTCACAGTGCCGGCCTTTTATTGAAAAATATCGGCCATAAAGAGCGGGACTCCGTGTATATTGAAATAGTTTCTTACGTTGGTAAAATTTAATCTACAAGATGTGGTTGTATCTGGGTCAAATAATATGCATATATATTGATCTTATTTGTGTAATAAAATGTTTTATACAGTGTGGAAAAATGCTGGAATATTTGAAATATCTTCAAAAGATCTTCTTGTGGCTTGCCACTGTAAAAAGCGTTTAGGCTAATAAAAAGACAGCTTTCCTCACTGTATATATTATAACTAACAATAATAAGACTTCATTTTGTACAAGGAAAGAACCCTTACATAAGAGCCCCCTCATTAATTACTTATCCGGGGGGAAAAAATAAACACCGTTTCAGGGAAGCCGCGGTTAACCTCTTTTCAAAAAACGATTCGTCACTGTCAAGCAGGCGACCAAGGCGCACCTAGCGGCGACCGAAGTAATTAAACCCTGTTTGCCCGAGCCAAGTTTATGTACTTCGACGTTTGGCAAATTTACCGACATGGCAAATCGAAAACAAGTGGGGTCCACTTGCTGGGGCGGTATTTTCCGGTAATTACATTTAGTTTGTGACCTATAAATGTCGAGGATAATTTTTTTCCACATTTCAATTTAGGATGAATCAATATGTACATTGTACATCCAGAAAAGTATCAATTCCTTATTCTCATGCATAGGGAGGTGTACTCATTTCAGGAACTTTCATTTTACGAAAATATCCTGTTATATAAATAACGTACTTGTCAAATAAACACAATTATAATTCACATTGACCAAACAGCGTGCATGTTTGCTGTTCAATCGATGGCAGCGGCTATTTTTCTGTCCGATCACGTAATTACGAAATGCAAATTTAATATGCAGGCACACCAGGGAAAACTGCACATCCAAAGACTGATTATGTAGTCCAGTTTAATTAAAAGCTGCAAGCTACTACAAACTTGTAGCCCGCAGAGCAGTTTTAATCGAGATAAGAATATTAAAGTTAAAGTGTATCTATCTTTCTTGCTACCTAAATCAAGAGAGTTTCTCAGTTTAAGGATGTAATAAAGATAATTTTGTTAGATTTTTTGAGATTATTTAGAAAAAAGTCCAGAAAGCTACTGAAACCACTCTCAGTAAGATTTTTATTAAAGAAAATTACTGCTTGATATAGTACATTACCTGGATTAAATCCCTCACTGTTAGTTCTCACCCTTTGAAACTCTCAACCCCTGTAATACAAAGCTCTCTGTACATCTGTTAATCCCCGAGTTATAAAACACATTTTCAGCTGATCATATTACTTAATTCTTCCCCAAATCCCCATCTTATTTGATGTTAACTCCTAACAAGTTCCTCCAACTTTTCACTGGTCCTCCCTCACCCTTAAGACCTCACAACATACCCCTACAATCTCCATCTCTCTGATTTTTTCATTTCCCTTCGAATTCTTGGCATTATCCTTCTTGGCATTTTTCCACTGCCCGTAGTCTAACTAAACTCGAGAGAATAAACTGTATCCGGCGGATTCCGCGCAATCTAGAGAGCTTTAATTAAATCGTTCTTTGTTTGTTTCAGACCGACCTCGAGTACGTTCTTCAGATTGCGCGGGAGGTCGAATCGAGGTAAGTTTTTAAGTTTTTTTTCCGTGCTGTGGTACGACTGGTTGATAGCGGCGAATAAACTTGACGGGGTAGATTGCAACTGCTCAAAGTCGGGACCCGTATATTTATTACGCCCTCCTTTGGGGGTTGAAAAGTTTACCGAGGTTTTAATATAGCGGTCGCGGATGAAAGCTTATTTTAAAGTAGTAAACAACTGGGCGAGGATAGTATTTTAAGCATTAAAAGGTAGCTTAATATGTTAGGATACAGTTTTTTTAGGATACTATTTTTCAACTTGTACCGGCGCCTCCGCCATTTTGACAAAAGCTTTAAAATGGCGTAATAATCACTAATATAATAACAGATATGAATTAATCTTTTGTACCCATGATGCTTGTGTAATGTTTTTGCCAATTTGTACAATTTCTACTACATAAACTAGCTTTAAGAATGATTTATTTCGCCCAAGCAAAGCCTATTGCTTACTAATCTTTCGGTCCTTTCTTATCGGGTCTTCCACGCAATTTAGTTCATGTTCTTCGGATCCTTTCATGGCAAACCCTTTTATCCTTTGCGTGACAATCGTTAATTTATGCAGAACCTACGTAAGGCATACAATTGAGTGAATACATGCGAAGAAAATACGAAGCTATATTAAACGAAAAAAAAAAGATATATGCTGGATACAGTTTATTAGGTTGACTATCATTATATATAAAAGGAGGTACAACTCCGTCAAACATTTGCTTTTAATATGGAGACATTTCTAAGGTATGACCCCGTTAAAGAAGCTCTGAAACAGCAATTTAGCAACGTCATAAAATGTGCATGCTGATTAATTTATATTGCGAGAGCTGGAGAATTTTAGAGACAACAAGGGACGTTGGTGTGCATATTTTAATTTATTCCTAGACCTAGATGAGTTTTGAACTTCCTGGTGCATAATTACAGCAATTAAAAAGTTCGTTGAAATGTCCGTTATTAAAATTTCTGAACTAAATCTGACGTCATTTTGTGCGCTTTTGGGTTTTAATTATATTTTCCAGTGAGTTTTTGTGGACACGTTCTCGAACATATTATTTGAAATACTACTTCTATATAAATCTATGAAAAAGTCCAAAAAAAAGACAATTTTTAAAATAATATCATAAAAGTCCCACAAACAGATAGTAAAGTGTTGAAATTATTTTAATTTAAACCTTTTTGTGTGGCTAGCAAGTCTTTATTTATTTATCAAAATCAATCTTTGAACTAACTTTTTGAAATATAACATGTCACTCTACAACTTGCTGCTGCTTTTTTATTGGGTCAGCAAAATGGATACACTAAATATCCTGTTGTCTTTGTCTGTGGGACAGTCGTGCAAAAAAAAATGAACATTGGGATAGGAAAAACTGGAAAAGTGAAATAATATCATTCTAATTATTTTGCCTGAATATGTCTTAAATCCTGAATAACTAGCTAGCTTCTACTCCCTATTTTACCCTTATCATCTATCTGCCAAGAGGTGAATATGTATCATTAACCCCGGCCAAGATGTCTCTCTTGGATTCTACCCAAAATCCATCCCCATACCTCCACCCCCCCGTAAAACCAGTCGTGAAATTTCACCCTCAGTCATCTAAATTACGACTCAGGCCATGCAGGAACGCAGGACTGCTAAATTACTCGACCTGGAGCTGTTCCAATAGCACGTTATCGGTCCCAATCGATTATGATTCGTAGTGAAAGGCTTTAGAAATCCATGCAGTGTGTAACTGTGAGATATTTTTACGAGACATTGCGTCACTATTGCAACGAAACCGACACTGTTTGACCATTTTATAGTACGCTGGTTGTAGCAATATTCGACAAACGTAATGACGTAGTCGATATAGCCTTTTATCACTCTTACTTTCATTGAGTAAAAGTGGACTGGCTTGGTTGCTGCTGCGGCAATGAATTAGAAACTATATTGGTGTGTTTTTGTGTTGTTATGTGGAGTGGATAAATTTATGGAGCGTGTAGTGGAAAATATGTGCACGTTAGTAGGCGGCATATGAATTATTGTTGTAAAATATCGTACTATATCATTATTAACACGGATTAACTTTCGAATCGAAACGTATGGATAACATAACATTATTTTATTGACAATTCAATGACACACAACTACAGATACATTGACGTGATGTAGTGTCTTAATTACGTTTTTATATATAAACAAATACTTTGTATTCTTGTTAATATACCTTGATTTATGATCCTAAAATACCTGATTTATGATCTTTAATTTCCGGGAGGAAACGACGTCAATGACGATGAGTTGTCAACGTTTTGTACTCTGTTCCAAGAGGGCATCTTCAGGACGTAGCAGTAAGAGAGCTATGACGAGAGGAGAAGAGATTCTGTTCGTAGCTCTCTTACTGTTACGTCCTGAAGATGCCTGTTGCAACATGTGTGCAAAACTTTGACAACTTTATCGTCATTGACGCGGTTTCCTCCCGGAAATCTAGAACTTAGTGATACGGACCGCGAAAGTCTTCAATCTAAATATACCTGATTTATGTTTGAAATAATACAATGTGGTACATAGCCGGTGGGTAGGTTCTGATGTCAGTTGGACCGTATTGATTATCTCGGCTGATGCTGCTTAAACCCTTTTGCAAGGCTCCAAGTTTATAACGACACAATAAATTAAATAGGCACATTAACCAAATAACGATTCTATCACAAATCAAGTATGTTAAAAACAATAATTGGGCGTAAAAACAATTAATTCCTCGGAACTAAATATTTGGTACTTGGACCCTTTTGATTTACAACTCTTCATTTTATGGCATGAATCTGTAACAACCCAATAAAGATCTATCATTCAAAAAAAGGAAACACATCTATCATAACTACATGAACTTTGGGGAAGTTCATTAATTTCAATTATATCAATCCTTCACTATACTTTTTTGTGTTTACCGTAATGAGTAGGTAGAGATACTAGAAAAAGAAATGTTCGTAAATTATTCAATCACGCTTTGACTTGCCTTTGTTGTGAGTGATCAAGTTGTAACTTCACTGGTTTTCTTTTCCAAGAACGAGGCCGCGTTGAATATCTAATACCTACTTTATCATAGTGTCTACTTTTAATTTAATATATGTCTTCGTGTCATGTTCATGTCACGAACATATAATTCTTAGAATAAACAATAAATTAATGCGAGTTTACTTACCATTTTGGTCCAAGTATTACGTTTTCTTGTTTTAAGTATGAAGCAACTGCTTGAAAGGAATTACGTCTGTTTTAAGCGATACGTATACTTTTGGGTCAAGAAGCTGTTTGTTCATTGAAGCATGTGTATTTTTCACCCAACAAAATATTGTTGTTGACGTAAAACGAACGTCTCACTCTTTTTATATGTAGAAGAGTAACATTTTCTGCGCCAGAACAAAATATACTAAACGTAAACATAGTAAACTCTTAAACCGGAAGAATAACTAGTCGTTGAAATAACTACATATTATATTGAAATTCTTATTACAATAAAGTATTATTTGGATAGAAAAAAAAATCCTCTTGATGCTATCCTCTCTGTGTACATACATGAATTCATTTAGAATTACCAGGGGACGAACTGCATTGGTTTTTAGTGACAATCTGGTTGTCAGATTATCACAAAAAACAGTTGCAAATCTGTACTTGTGTACTTTTTATAGATTCAACCCATTTTGACAAAACTGATACCAGCTTGTCCTCCGTGGTCGATTTCCCTTAATAAAATGGTAGATGCGCCGGGACATCGCATCATCACATTTAAATCAATATTTCCATAACAAATCGACCATTTCGGGTCCCTAATACTCTCCGCAAACACGAAAGGGCGTTTTTTCTCCTATAGCACAAAAAGGTGCAGGTGCCGGTTGGTTCGCATGTTTGACTTCATTTTTTCACCGAATGAAATCTGTAAGCGACCACCTCACGTCCTCGGCGAACAGTTATTACACCCCAATACGGGTTCCTTACAACCGCCAGCCTCAATTTCTAATACCGAGCGCCCTAATAACCGCACCGAACATCTGCCAGGGCGCCCCTCGGCGATATAAACCCCTCTTGCTTATTGCTTCTTATATTGCTTGGCGGCGTTATCATTCGACCTCCGATCAAATATTTATCGCTCTTTGCAGATTCCCGGCACAAGTGGAGTCGGGCCTTGTTGAGGTCGTGGCTCCTTCCCCGGCTTACTATCCCGACTTCTCGCAGCTGAGAATCACTCTGGGCGATTCAGCAGAGAGGGTGAGATGGCGCTCCAAGCAGAACTTGGATTTTGCCTTCTTGATGTCGTATTGTCAACCGAAAGGGACGTTGTATGTACAGCTGGAAGACGATATCCTCGCAAAGCCTTCGTATATTAGTAAGATGAAGAAATTTGCGTTGGAGAAGACGGCCTCGAAGCAAGCTTGGTTCGTACTGGAC
Source organism: Aphodius granarius (assembly GCA_963971325.1). Lineage (NCBI taxonomy): Eukaryota > Metazoa > Arthropoda > Insecta > Coleoptera > Scarabaeidae > Aphodius > Aphodius granarius. Next base: position 43,673,065 of record OZ020221.1, on the reverse strand, counting down.
TTTTGCCAGTTGGGTTTTATAGGTAAGTTAATAAATAATGTTTTAATCTGATAATTATACATACTTTCGTTATTAATTTGAGCTCAAATCACAAATTTAATTTAAGAAAACGTTTTGTGTGTGGTTTTCTATTGTATTTTTGTTCAGGACAGTCCCTTTCTAAGGCAGTATCATCGGCCTTCATATCTTTTTAATTCAAACCGGAATTTACCTACTCTAAATCATGATGACTTTTACGATGTCAATATCTCGTATGTTCAGTTAAAATCTAAAAAACCCTAAATCATAATTTCCCAAATCATGATTTACTGCGTACTAACTATATCCCAGGTATTAAATTGGTGAGTCGAGTTAAATAAAATCTCCAAGTACTCAAGAATTCTATTATCTGTCCACTTTTGTCCGTTCTTCTTCAAATTTCAATTCCACTCCCTCATTTCATTCACACCTCTTCCATGGGAACGGTTATACAATTTCTGGTAAACACAAAGGGCCCAGTGAGGGAACCCAGTGGGAGTTCACGTATAATCCAAGGGATGTAGCAATGTTTTGAATCCCCAAACCTCACAGGGGCAGACAGTATATTTTATTAAACACTTTCAGACAGAAATTCACCAGAAATTCTGCAGAACGAAAAAGAAAATTCAAGAAAAGAGTCCATAGTAAAATACAGGGTTGGGCAACTTTCTGATACAACCAAAAAATTATATTTGTTCCAGATTGTATTTGCCTTACATAACTAGAAACTGCCCTTCCCTTTCATCCACTTTAAAAGTCCGATCTCGCAGGAAATACAGCATATATTAGGTGTTCATGGCTTCTAATATCCGTTCAACAAAATTTTTCCTTGGACAAAATCTGTACTTCGACCACTTCAATCTCAAATAAATGTGTCGGTAAACAATGCCTAAAGCTTCATTTATTTTTATTACCGGTTAAGGCAGGCCTCTTTTATTCGTAGCTTCGTATATTTTCCTTCGCAGCACAGGTTAAGCGTCAGTGGAAAAAGACTTTCTCTTGAGGGTTCTTGAGGTAGGCGTTCCCGAGGCTAAACTGTCGGGCGAAAAAATACTCGCGGTCGCTTTTATTGCCCCTCGGGCGACTACGCATCAAATAAACGGGAAAACCGACCCATTTGCCGGTTATTTATTTATACCTTATCCACCCCGTTTTTTCGCCTGTAATGTGAAATATGAAGCATTACACTGGGGGTGGCTGGCACAAGCCCAGAATGCTAAATGTGCCGCTTAATGGAGTGCATAACCATAAATAATATTATATAAAACGCTGTTTTTGTTACGTTAACTGTAAAATATGCTCTAAATTGCTACAGTTATGAGGTATTGCTGGAGAAGTCATGATACCTTCAACTTATTATAGCAGCGATCAAATTGGAAAACTTTGCAATATGTATTTTGCCATTTCGGTAATGTACGTTATTTTATTAAAAGCCTATGTTAATACCAACAATGAAATAAACAAAACGTCAATGAAACAATTTATTAAAGATAAGAAAAAATTCTTATAGTCTGCCAGTACCTTACACTTACCCTTATGGACAAATTCTTTGAAATTCTTCTAATTTTTAGTGTAGTTTTTTTGGTTATGTACAGTTCTATCTCTATTCTTCCAGGTAAAATGTTTAAGAGCGCCGAATTACCTTGGTTGATTCACTTCTTTCAAATGTTCTACAACGATAAGCCGGTGGATTGGCTACTTGGCGACCTAATCTATACCAAAGTCTGTAATGGAGAAAAGCCAATGGTAAGTAAACCAGTATGCACAGCAAGCCACACGTACACTAGACATCTTCAAATCTGCATATGCAAATGACCGAGCTGCTAACTAGCGCTGTTAACATGCACATACTTAATAACCCAATCCTTGCATACCAAAAAAAAACTGCACAACTCCCTGTGCATAAGTGAGTATGGGTGTACATAGTCTGTAGTAATGAAAGTTTGTAATCTACGCGAAATTATGGTGTAATATATGAAAATTTAATTCAATATTGTTGGAGATTGTGTCATAGTTTTTTTACTTGAGATTTTCGTATAAAATAAGATTGTTTTTTTAATATTATATAATATATACAGCACTATAGGAAAATAAGTCTGGAGTCTTCAAAAGGAGTTTCAAAAATTCTTTTTTTGGAGATATGTTTGATGTTTTTTCGACACTGTATGTTGTAGTTAAAAGCAAGAAATCACACATCACGCTTTTGTCCATCTTTTATTGCTTGTTTGTGTGATGAAAACATGAATAATTTTACAAGTGATCACTACAACAAGATGATGATACAGTGTGTGTCTATAAAAATACATACACTAATATAACTTTACACCTTAGGCTGACAACTTTCTTGTATTAAGATTTTCGACTACAAATTTTACGAAAAACGTTACCATGTCTTAATTAAATCATTGTCTCATTTATTTAGATTCTTTACTTCCAATCCTGAGATATTTCAAACCTAACACTCTCGAATGACCTCGTTTAACGACAACTTCTTATTCCAATTCACAATAAACTTTATTTATTTTATCAGCAATCGACAGACTCATTATACAGGTTTGTGTCACATAAAGTTACGTTAACGTAGGTATAACTAGCTCAAGGTTTTTCCGATCTGTAATTACGATTGAAACTGCAAGTGATAATTACTATAACAACGTTAGAATTCCGATTATTAAGTCATTTTGCAATTGATTACCTCTCAAGTTTTTTTTCTTTCTCTATTAGTGACTAGAGAGTTTTAAAATTGTTACTGAATGCTCCCGAAGCATATAATGATGGTAATAAGGAAGTACTTTAAGTAATTGACGCGATTTTCCACTTTTAAGTTCATCTCGTCGAGATAATTGTCTTAATACCCGTGCATCATGTACTTGTCATGGCTTTAAATTTAGCATTTTGCATATAGTAAACGTTTTTTTTTTTTCTAGTTTTGGTTTAGTTTAATAAACTATAGATGTTTCAAACTAAGAAGAGCACAGTTGTATATGCAACCAAATATACACAGGCAATTTATAAACCATACACTGGGTATGATTGGTTGCATATACAACTGTGCTCTTCTTAGTTTGAAACTACTCTACTCTATATTTAATTATAAGTTGTTGTGTCCTTTTATGTTTCAGGACCACTGTAAAAAGGAAAAAGCAGAAATGTGGCTTCATTATCATCCTTCTCTATTCCAGCACAGCGGGATGCACTCCTCACTAAAAGGCAAAGTGCAGAAGTTAAAAGTACGCTTTTTGTTTTATCTATCTTTTTTCTACAAAATCTCTCCCATTTCTCCATAAATTTTTACGTATAATATGATTAATTTCTCTTATAATTCTGTCAAGATCACCCACTTGTAAAATACCGTGGTCGCGTCCGCACGACCGCGTCGGTGTGTTCGTTGCTTGACTCGCTCACCTCTCGTTGGTTTAGTTTCCGGGCAAGGTCGCAAGGTGGCGCCTTGATCGTTTGATTCAATGAGCGCAACACGAAACAATAACTCATGCCTAACGGTCGCATTATTCCCGAAACGCCGCCAGGTGGGGTTGGTTTTAGATGAAGGGTGGCTACTTTTTACATTAGGCAGGCCCGTGTCAAAACTTTGTTATATAGGGGGGGTAATTGTTTAAGTACACTTTAGGCGTGCATATTACATGAGAAAAGCGGTATGAAAGTTTTCCGCTTTGAAAAAAAAAATGTGCTCAGTTTCAATTTGGGAGGGAATTTAATTAAATAATTTGGACGTATGGAAAATTTTGCTGGGGTTGAGTTTGCGTTGTGTGTTTTTTTTTTTTTCAGAGCAAATAATTGATGAGGTTTTTTCTCGTTATTAGAAGCGTATAAATAGTGTGGAAATAAAATGGATTCGGTTTGCAAAAATGAAAGGTAGATCTGGCGCAAAGTTATAAAAATGGGGCAATTATTTTGACCACTCGTCAAATAATGAAACGTAGTTATTGTAAACGAATTTAATTATTTGAAAAATATGATATTGACGAACATTTTTCTCAAATAATTATACTCTTGTATATACTATACAGGGTGCAACAGAGATAAGTGCAAAAAAATGGGAGGAATAGACATAATAACAGGTATTGAAAACAAAGAAAAATATTTTATTTTCATCCACTACTCTTGACATTATATTGTTTATTAGACTCTTGGCAATAATTATTGTTAGCTTCATTAACATTTAAACATTATTTTGAAAGTTATACACATTTGAAAGCTGTTTATCAATATGTTTGCTTTCGTCAATTCTCAAAAACGTTCTCTTCTAAACTTCTCCTGACTTTATATTGTTTTGGTAGACATTTATGGCATTTTCAATCAACACTCTTGACTTTATATGGTTTATAAGACTCCTGACAATCAAATATTGCTATTGTTCTTGTACTCTAAAGACTGTCAATCTAAAGATTTTCCTCGCAAAAAAAAACACTGCTAGACATTTTCGCCCATAAAAACAATTCTGTATTCCCCAACCTCGTCAAATCCCCGGAGAACATCCCTTTTTCCACCCCGTCGTATTCCATATTTCCTTCTATCTCTTATTGTCCGAGACACTGTGTCAGACTTTACACGGCTCGCGTACAAAGTTTCCACATTTTTCACGAGACTTTCAAACACGTCTCGCATAGAAAAACAACGTAATAACAAAAAAAAACTAACCCACCGAATGTCGATCGAAGTGGCCCAGGAAAAACCAACCCCAACCCCTAGACAGGGTGCGTACAGATCGATAGAATTCCGCCGAAATTAAAACACGAAAAAAAAAGCTTTTTTTTTGTCGAGAGAGTAGACTTTTAGATCGTACAATTCGCGTCTAAAAAAAAAGATGAACGTCGGTTTCGAATTTTCGAGGGTGAGATTTTGCCAAGGGGGATGAAAGGGATACGGGGTGTTACTTGTCCAATTAACCCAAAGCGGGAGTTTTTCAGGAAATTCTTTCTACCGCCTACCCTATCGAGGGGTAGTTTTCATTAGCTTCGTTTTGGTTTAGGGGTAGGAATTGAATTACAAAAGTGTATTATTTTCTTGCAGGATCGAAGTATACGATTACGCAGAAACAAAAACCTGTAATGCATAAACTAATTTACACTGCAAACTTTGCTTTTATTCAAACTTAACACTTAACTTAACTCAAAACAAAAAAAAATAGAAGACTGACACATTGTATGCTTTCAAAGTTAAGGAACAACAGCAATAGTCTTTCCCATCAGTACAAGACCTTAATAATGTTAATAAATATATTTTTATACATCATACATCATCTCCTTTACTACCGTACTTTCGCAATTATTCAACACTCACCCTTGTTTTATTGTTACCCCCCATGCAATCAAAGATCTCCTAAAACGGTGTTTCCGCGAGACACCCACTCAAAACTCACCCTCCGTTTACCCCGTAAGGAAAACATCCCTTATCTGCCATTAAGACCAGCCCTAACGGCGCAATTACTCTTGCAGGATAAAAATTTCGGCAAGGTGGTCCTCTTCCACCCGCACAAGAATCCCGACGCTTCCGTAACTTCCGCCATCAAGCATTACAAGAATTACTCGCTTATGCGAGCCTACAAGGGCGAGACGTTCTTCTGGGGGTTGCTACCTCAAGCCGGAGACCACCTCGTCTTTAATTTCGCCACACCCATCGTCATTAAACAGTAAGTCTCGAGTTGTTTGTCTTTTTTTCAGTCTAAAAACTTAATATTACGAAATATTAAAAAAATATTGTTTGATGTCTAATTTTGAGCTGGAATTGGTTCCAATGAGAATTTTTTTTTTAGGTTTATGTTTAGAAGTGGTAATGTGGAACATCCTACTGATAAGTTCTACAACACGACGGTAGAGGTCCTACCAGTTAAGTCGAATCTCAGCACCTCGCAGAGCACTCAGAATCAAACGTATGATGGCTATATTGTCATTGGTAAGTGATTTCTGTTCTTATTACTGTTTGTTTTGGCCTGTCGAGTTCATTTATAAAGACAGTTTATTGACGAAGACAGTTAATTGGACGAATTTTAATCTCCAGATAATAACATTCAGTTTTGCTGATATCTCCAGCAAAATATACAGGTTCGGCCAGTTCAAGACGCCGCATGCTTTCTTGCTCTCTCTTATGGGGTATACGGCGTCTGGAATTGGCCGACACTGTATATACAGCAAAATATATATTAAAAATTACAAAAGTTATTGGTAACATTTTTATTTTCTATATTTTGGAATAAGTACCTTCTAATAAATCTTGCGCACTCAAGCACTTCTCGAAAGAATCATAAAAGTAGTACATACATACTTTTAATATCCAACATTTCTTATGTTGGCAGTAAACACGTCGATTTTACGATCCGTTTCCATAGAAGAAGTAATAAACCGGACTTTACGATGCCTTTTTGTTCTATTATATGTCATAATACCCATGTATTATCCAATGAACCGTATAATTATTTATGTATACGATCATAAATAAGTTTTTACGAGTAAAATTAAAGCCATCAATTCAATGCGATTCACTTAGAGCAGATTTTCTTTGGGCAAAAAACATTTTACTGATTTTCATCTTGAATTTTAATTAACTGCGCGATCCGATGATAGAATCCGTGATGGGGCAAAGATGCGTAAAGAGAGATATGTATCAGAGCGTACCAGAACTCTGACAGTTAATTAAGAAAGATCCCAGCCTCTCAGGCAAAATGTCAACGATTAATGAATATTAAATTCAAAGTCAGCAGGATATCAATCGTATTTGTGAAGGTTTTTTTTTTTTTAGATGAAGTAGCAACTTATTTGCTTTTAACAGATGCCCTTTTTCCTAATTTAAAGTTATGATCTTTGGTTTAATATTTTTTTCTTCTTAACTGTCTGTAACGCCCAACATTTCCGACATTTCTTTTAATAGTAATAACGAATCACTATGATCTATCTTAATAGAAATTTGTTAACGCAAAACATTGGTAAATCTCCTGAAAACAAATCTTAAGACTTTGGTTTTCAGATTTGTAATCTATAGAGAAGAGAGAAACTTCTCAAACACCTAAATTAACATCATACATGTATCCCCATTTCTGCGCCGGGTACATATTCCACTTATCCCCTAATAAAACCACCCCAGAATCGTTATTCTCAAACCGGTGACCAAAAATCCGTAGACGGAATCTTGTATATATATCTCTTTCTACCTCATGCGAATAAACGAAGAGGGATAGATGAATCCGCATGCGGATTAATCGGCGTGTTTTCGGGTATGCGGATCCAAAACTCCCTTTTCTTGGAGAGCGCTAGTTTGGAGGGGTGGGTCCACCCTCCCCCGCGGTGTCTACACCGATAAGAGGCCCACGTACGGTCGACCTCCCCCGAGCACTCTCGAACGCTCCGACGGCGTGTTCGGTTGGCTGAACGCAACCATTTGCTGATGCAATTAACTCCAGTCACCTCGTAAAATCAGGCGTAATGCATTTGATACGTGACCGAACTGTTCGGTCTGATAACGCCCGATAACTCTACAGGGTAAAATTATCCGATAAAACCATTGATCTCGGTGTTTTCCGAGGGATAACATCTTAGGTTCTTGTGTATTGGTAATGTGTAAGTTTTGTTTGGACGTAGAGAAAGGATTTTTGCGTAAAGAAGTTTTTTTTTTCAAATTTTCTATGCTAGAAATCTGTAAGTAGTGTCAAACTAAAAACATCTTTAAGTGAATCAGTTTTTGTTGTCCAGAGAGGTGTCATTAACATTAAGCATTTTTTTAAAGGGGCGGTGAACAAAATAAGTTTGGGAACCACTGCTCTATAAAGTCGAAACCAGTCCTTATTAACATTAACAGTTCTCAAGGGAAACTGCATTACGTGACAGTTTCAAGCAAACACAGCACTACCTACTATATATAATGCTACGTTGAGCTATGTATACATAATGCATTATGCTATTTTAGACCATTTCTAGTCACCAAAACTTTAGAACTTTATGACGAAACCGTTGAATTCTTGATACTTTAAGTAACGAAGTAATTTTGAAAAGAGCTTCCTTTTTCCGTTGTTGGTTCTCGTGAGGTTATAATTTTCCTCCACCATACCAAACATAACTTGCCTTAAAGCTTTTTTTACAAACCCTCTGGGTTTATTTAACATAAAGATCGATCTTGAGGTAAATACATAAATATTCTATTGGGAATTATTTGGAAGAGAAAGTCACATCATTTTTTGAGGAAATTCCAGAAAATTTGAGTTCAGCAACATGAGACAAACCTGTATAATAAACTTTCATTGCATTATGACTTACTCACCGAACCATACACGACAAAAACCACTCCTTTCTTTTCCCAACTGCACTAACATCCAGCAATCAACTCAAACCAAATTACAGTCTTTCTCCGTCCAGCCACTCACTAAAAACCCACACCATATCCTCAAAACTACCTCATATATCATTTATTCTAAGCCAACCAAGCAGCGGAACCCCGGTATACGAGAAACGTCACATTTAGGTTCATTCAGGCTTCCCTGGCCCATGAATGATGGGGCTAAGCCCACAAATTAATATAGTCGGTAACAATCAAGAGCCATGTTCATGCACTGCACACAATTATGGCTATTATGGCCACTCGGCGAACGCTAACAAGCTCCCAGTTCGGAGTTACACCATTATTCCGTCAATAGCAGCTTGAATCTCGCTATTCCGTATCTCCTGATGGTACAGTAACAGTAACAGACAGCCTGGAGATGTTCAAATGTATCGTCAACTACATGCAAATTTAACGTGCGTTTGTCCTCGCATCTGTGTTTAAAGGCGAGGCCAGACTTGTATGAGACTGTAAGTCTGTCTCACACCGCAAGTGATGACGTGTCAACTCCATTTGAGTGTTTAAAGTTGCTTTCTGAACGAGTAGTGAACGTAGAAGTTATTATTATCAATATGTTTTCTCGAAAAACATTATAAATAGCAATGACAGATTTTATACTGTGTCATCTAAAAAACTAATTCTGAACTAGTTCTGGACCAGTGTTTCCCAACGTGGGGCGTACGCCCCACTGGGGGGGCAATATGATTGTTGAGGGGGGCAATTGGAATATAGAAAAATTTTGAAAAAAAAAACCTACCTTAAAGTCTCTTTGTACCGTTGATACTGTAACCGTTAATCATATCCTTGAGGCTAATTATTAAATATCCCTACACAATTCTAAATCTGAAAAAAAAAACACACACAATAGGGAAAAATTTAATTAAGCCATCAATATTTGTAAAAACGTTTTTAGAAAAATATGTCAAAGATGTGATAGCTATGCCACTTAAGATACATTGTTGAGGAACATTTTGTTGAAGGTATGTTATTCTGTAAATTAGAAAGCATCACAACCTCCGGAGATATTCTTCATAAGCAAAAAAATTACTTCAATGTCTTTAATATTCCAATACAGAACATAACATCCTGTACTGCAGACTGTGCTCCTAACATGATGGACAAGAAAAGCGGATGTTTAAAGATAAGAATCCAGAAATGCTTCTTGTGCATTGTCTAATATAGCTCCATAGGGAAAACTTGGTAACCAAAAATGTTTGTCCAGTTCTCAATGAAGATTAAATTCGGTTATAAAATATGTCAATTGTATCAAAGCTAATGCCGAATGTGACATTTCAAGTTAATTTGTGAAGTAAAAAATAATTCATACTTTTTATAACTAAATTTAATACTTCATTGAACAAATATTTTTGGCTACCAAGTTTTCCCTGTGGATTACACAATGCACAAGAAGCATTTCTGGATTTTCATCTTTAAACAGCCACTTTTCTTGCCCATCATGTTAGGAGCACGATTGGCAGCACAAGATGTTATGTTCTGTATTGGAATATTATCGACATAATTAATAACATAGTTATTTTAGCTTAGAAAAAATATCTCTGGAGGTCGTTGTGCTTTCTTATGATTTGCAGAATAACATTTCCTCAAAAAAAATTTCCTTATTAATGTACCTTACATAAGTTATCAACAAGGCCTCAGTGCCTCTCACTCTTGCTCATTTTAACCATTCTTTTTCTGACAGTGTTGTTACTAAGGGACACAGCTATCACATCTTTGTCATCTTTTTCTAAAACCGTTTTTACAAATGTTGATATTGACAGTTTAATTAAATGTTCCCCTATTTTGTGCTTTTCCAGATTTAGCAATGAGCACGAATATTTGATAACTAGACTCAATGGTACGATTAACACTTGCAGTGACAATTTCAGTTTTAGAGTAAATGTTTAACTTTGTGTTGTTATAATAAAATATGGCAGATTTGTGTTGTATTAGTTTTTAAGGGAATGTTTATTTCTATTTTGTTATAATAGAATATGTAGCAAATTTTGTTTCTGCTAAAATGCTTAGTATTTATTTCAATAATCAAATAAATTATTGTTTTATGTTATTATTTTTATACCCCCAATGGCGCAAGTTTTTCATTACGTCACAGAGAGGAAATTAGTCAAAATTTGTTGGGCAGAATGTGTACCAATGACGAAATGAGAAACGTACACCGTTCCGCGTAAGGTTCATTTCCAACACTGTTATAGGTATAAAAAAAGACAATATGAAGTGGGGCATGAGATTTTTAGACCAACTTCGGTGGGGCATAGCTCAAAAAAGGTTGGGAAACACTGCTTTAGACTATTGTAATGTTAATCTGACATACAGCGTTGCATGGTGGGGTTTCGCCTTTACTGTATTTTGAGAGACTGTGCTGACGTACTTGGTGCAGCGTTGTTAAGGCAACGAAGCTATTCTCGAACAAGAAATACGTCGTCGTTGTTTTGGGGGCTTAAGAGGATTTGTATAAGATTTAGAGGGGTACACCGATAGCAGTTGTTTGCTCGATTTTGTGATTTAGTTCAGTATTTGATTACACAAGGGAACAAATTTCGAACTTTCTGATATAACAAAAAAAAATTATTTGTTCAAGATTATATATGCAAAAGTGCTGCTTTCAAGGTGTATTTTGTCGAATCGATAAAAAGCCACCATTCAGAAGGATCGTGAGGAGTATCAAACTCGTTCATAAGACCCTTAACTTTGTGATATACACGTAAAGATCCTTCCATTTTAAAATATGCTTTAAAAGGCTCGTTACGCTTTGCAAATGAAGACATTGTCACACCTCGTGCGAAAAGATTACATTCCTGTAGCCTAGAACCTAATAACTCGGCTTTTTCTTTTGATAAACCTAAGTCTTTAACAAATAAAGTATATTGTAGTATACCTACAATCATAAATAACAGTGTCGAAATGCATTCGTGACAAAAATGAAGCTTAAGTTATTACATAGTAATTATTTCCAGCTAAGTTGGATAAATTCGCCATTGTGTGCGAGTCGGATGGGCTCAAAGGCAAATAAAACAAAGGTCATAAACTCTGGCAAATATTAGGTGCTACATTTCGTTGCCTTCATATTACCTTTAAACTTGATAGCACGACTATATCATATTCACATGTTTGCTGCTGTCGACACAAAGACAATCCACCTACGCCAGGGTAACACACTAAGGGTTTTGCTGAATAAATATCTCCCTTTGATCTTTGATGTTACGTGAACTACACGTGTAAGAGCAAAGGTGGAATACCTTTACCCACGATACACTTATACACGGTATAACGGAGGACAGCTTTTGGCTACGTCACTCGTCTGAGATCGGTCAATGCGGCTAGTTGATATGAGATGGCGCCAAAAGGAGCGCTAGTATTTACACACAATCATTCAAGTAGAGTTTAATATAAATGATTTTTTTTTTCATTTTGATACATATTCAGCAAATATTTTACATGCGATGTAACCCAAACTCTAAATTAAACATTCTTTAATGATTTTCTGAATTCTGTTTTATATACAAGCACTGAATGGAATGTAAGTATATTACGATGATGAATAGTTATCGTTTGCATCACCATGTAAATCACAACATGATTATTTTCCTCCTTATAAATGGCTCAGTTACCTATTATTTTTTGCTTCACCTTGAAGTTCTAGTTTCTCTATGATGATTCGTGCAGGTCTTTACGGCACAACTCGACATTGTAAAGTAATACAAATTAAAGACACCTGCTAAAAATCTGCCAGCGCATCTGGATTCGGCAAACAACTTAGATTAAAATATGTCTTACTGTCGGTACGCATATAGGTTACGAATTTGAATTTTAAAACAGTGCGCATGTGCCGTGACGTCACTCAGATGAGAGCGCAGTAGGAACGCTTTTAAGCAACCTGTCCGTTATACCGTGTTTAAGTGTATCGTGCCTTTACCTAAAAGGCTAAACTTCAAAGCTGGGAGGTATGAAATGCAGATATAAATTCGAGATGACGGTATGAGAAATTAGTATTTTCGTAATTTGTAATTTGTTAAAGTTGTAATTCTCTAAGCTAGTCGTTAACTAATCTATTAGAAAATGAATAATTAAATTTCTGGTGACTGTTCCACGTTTCTGGAGCACTTACAATCATGTCTTATCATGACAGGCGGTTATAAATAGCGCGGGTTAGTGCCAGCGTGATAAGGCGTGATAGGACGTGATAGGACGTGATAGGAGAGTACGTGGTTCGTGTCGGTAAGTCCACTTAATAACAGGACATAAAGTAAAACCCCTCGCGGATGACACAAGATAAATCCACATCCGTATCAGCGAAAAATAAACCAAAGAGAGGCCAAGAAGAAAAGTACCAGGGCTATCTGTCGTCGTATATCTTCCGGCGCCCTTTCCGCATTTATGACACGTCTTAATGTCGACACAAAGGTCTCAGGGCTTCCTCAGCATGTATACAGGAATTCACTGTGACAGCAAAATCGTCTCCTATAAATTGTTCCAACAGTAGTGTTCCTTGCAATTTTTTTAACAATAATCTAAGAACAATATATCAATTTTATTAGTACGAAACTAATAATTTTAGGAAATGTATTGCATTATGTATATAAAATGTGTAAACAGCAAAAATAGGTCGGTATCACGTGCTCCACATATGGCTTGAATCGAGTTCAAAACAGGTAACAAAAAATTGTTTTCGTAGAGTTGTTTTGTAAAGCTGAATACTCTCGTACCACACATGTGCGAGTTTCACAAAGGTTTTGAAGCGAAAAAGCAACAAAAATCGAGTTTTCTTATATATCTGGAATTTTTACCTATTGAAAACTGCGAAGTATAATGTCCAAACAAAAAATTGTTTTCGTACACGGGCGGAAATGAAATCACCTATATAAAATATAGAGTTATTTATATAATTTATAGGTGTATTTCATTTTCTTTCCAAGAGGGGTTTACAACGAAAATAAGCAATAAATATTTCGTTTATTTTCTATGTCAGAAAGCTTAAACTATTGGAAACTGGTAAATTTTGTGTCCTAATGTTTCAAGCAACAACAGAATAATTGCACTTATGTAGTTTTAGAACTAACATTTTTGAAGAATCGACAAACGACAACAACGAAGTCCAGATTCCGCCGGGATCTGTTTTGGTATTAGATAACGCACATTGTCACCATGAAATGCGTTATCCTCTTCATGGATGTCTTTTTATATTATAACTTTACATTTTTTGTTATATAATAATAAAAATGGACTTAAAACAAAACTGCATCATTAGTCATTACCTTTCTTCGTAATGCTTTTGGAATAGTCAGATTGAATTTAGTGGTGGAACAGAGTATATTAAGGGGCATCAACTACAATGCGGCCACAATTCACCGCGTTGAGGCGCTAAAGTAGCTAGCATTAAGCTAATTATGCTATTAAGCTATACACTTTCTCGCTACATAACCGACTTTTAAGAACTTCTTCTCGCTACTGCGTCAACACTTTATTATGATCGTTATTATCATTAATGCGGTAAGAAGTGTGGTGAGTAACGACACAATTAATAACGTTGAATTGTGCCATAAATTGCTCATGTTGTATCTTTGTAATTCTTCTTATAACATCATTGGTAGGAGAAATATGAAAAGTAACAACTGTAACATTATTTTATGTTAAAAAAAAACATTGTTCTAAAACAAGACCTGAATACGAAAACCATCGACATCCTAACCCCTTTTTAATCACCATCAATATCAATGGAAGGTTCCTCTTATACCCTGAAGAACATACGCTTGGACAATTCCCACTCCACCCGGTATAAATATCCCAAATGGAATTGCGCCCATCCTCCTCTCTGACAAATGTGCGCTCCCGGAAAAGCACTGAAGAGGGTCGGGTGCTCTCAGCGCTGCACCAGCGCCCTCTATGTCCCTCTTCATGGAGCAATTATCGCTTGTTCCGGGTGCACGTGAAAAACAATTTCCCCTCGCCCATATCGCACCAGAGCAGTTCTATTGGAATAGTTTTCAAACCGAATTACAATTAGCCGACTAGTTCGAACAGTTTTGAAGGTTCGACCGTTTTTTTAACTTTGCAAGGTTTTTAACTGTTCAAGTTTCGCACCAGTCGATATTTTGAAGTGTCACCTTCTCTCAGTTCAAAATTTACTCATATTTACTGGCCTTTCAGGAACTATTCAAATCCGTTTCCTATTTCTGTACAAACTTTAGATACTTCATCTCCGTTTTCCACATAAGATTCCCCGAAATAAAGTGAAATGTGAATAGGGGACGACCAAGTAAAATATCAGTTTGCGTTTGAGACCTAAACAAACTTCGGTTTTGATTTATTTGGCCTATTTGTGTAGGTGAGGATAGAGAGGAGTCCGAAATCACTTCAGTTATAACCGACCTCTCACTTTGCCAATCTTATTTAGTCTGGAACTAAGTCTACCTCGAATGGCTTTCCTCGGGAAATATGTACCTATATAGATATAGCTACGTACAGGATATAGCTATATATATAGGAGCGAGCAAAGTTGTGCGGAGATCGAATAAATGGAAAGACTACGAATCGAGAAAAAATGTTTTCAGGGAATATTTGGAGAAGTAATAACAGTATTTTTTGTGGTTATCCTTCGAGGGATTTATGAAGGATGATCTTATAATATCACACATTCACTCCGAGGAATAATCGTACTATTATCTCATGGGTAAAACACATTTAACACTTTATTGGTAAGAAGTAAGTCTACCTCGCAAAATGGATTTCGTCGCAAGATATATGTACCTACATAGATATAGCTATATACAGGGCTATATAGATATAGCTATACATAGGAACGAGGCAAAGTTGCGCGGAGATCGAACAAACGGAAAAACTACGAATCGTGAAAAAAGTTTTCAGGGTGTATTTGGAGAAGTAATAACAGTATTTTCGTGGTTATCCTTCCAGTGATATATAAAGGATGATCTTATAATATCACACAATCATTTCGAGGAATAATTATACTATTATCTCATGGCTATAACACATTTAATACTTTCTTACAACAATGGCGGAGGCGCCGGATTATTGTTTATTTCCTAAAATCGATATTATTTCCTAAATATAAATCACTTTAATCGAATATAATTAATTATAATTAACTAATAATTTATAGAATATAATTAACACCCACCAAAAACAGACCCCTACTTGGCAATACAAACAAAAACATCCATAAATTGTCCACATATCGAAAAAATTAAACGACCCGTGTCTGTTTATTTAACCGTACTAATACCTAACGCAGTCACGTCGTATTTTATGTACTTTTATCGCGTAAAACGTCCGCAAAATATGCCCTATATTTATAATTTAAAATAGGCACGCTCGCGCTACGCCATAATTCAATTTGGAAAGGCGTGAAGCGTTCGCGAATTGACCGTTTTGTATTTTTTTTCTGTGTTTCCTGTTTTCGGGATGAGTGGGTGTCGTGTAGCGCTCTATTGGTTTTAGTTTGAAATTGGCAGGATGTTAATCTGCGCTATAAATAATAGGAGATGCGTTGTGAGGCCAAGTATCTAGGGGGCAATTATAATTGCTACCGATAGCGATTCAACATTTTGTCGGTGATTAATGGTTAGTGGTCTTGTTATAGGTAATGGAGGGTTTGTCTTTTGCAACCGAATATATCTGACAATCAGTAACAACAATCTGTCAATTCATTTTTTTTTTGTTCAAATGAATTCACTCGTATGTGACAATATAGCAATGTCCCTCATTATTAAACTATAATAAGCACCCCATTGTAACTCTCAAGATTAATTAACAAACTTATTTTTGAACCTCAGTTGTATAGAAACTATTGTTTTATTTGACTAAAGACCTTGTATCCAAGGAAAAACAGGGCATAGTCGAGTTTCAAAGTATGTACATTTAGCGACCGTTGTCACAACTATTCACTAAAGCCATCGTCGATTAATCATTTGTGATGGAATTTCCAGCAAGGTCTATTAAATTAAAGGCTAACTATTACACGACACGCTGTGAGCGGACACGATACACTGAACAGTTTAATGATATATGATGACAGAATAAACGCGATCGATAAGCCCGCACTCCGTTACAAGAGCGGCGTCAAAAAGTTTTGTAATAATTAATTGTCTAGGTTACAGTTACAGTTTTGTGTTTCATTATTGATTGTGGAGAGGGAAAGAAAAAAAGCAATTAATTAAAATGGAGTTGTTCTTCTAAGTTTGGGGTTTTAGATTTTATATTAGTAATATATTTTGCTTGTAGGCATTGGAGACAAAAAGTCTCGAGACAAAAGAATAAAATGGCAACACAAGAACATAGCAATATGGTGACACGAAAAAATGTTTTATTAGGCCTACTAGGTAAAATAAAAACATCGCAAACCTTTAACACAACTCATACCTATAACAAGACCTTCCTTACCTATAACAAGACCACCAACCATTAATCACCGACAAAATGGTGAATCGTTATTGGTAGCAATTATAATTACCCCCTAGATACTTAGCTATACAGCGCATCCGCCATTATTTATAGTGCGGATTAACATCCTGCCCATTTCAAACTAAAACCAATAGGGCGCTACACAACACCCACTCATCCCGAAAACAGGAAACACAGAAAAAACACAAAACGGTCAATTCGCGAACGCTTCACGCCTTTCTAAATTGAATTATGGTGTAGTGCGAGCGTGCCTATTTTAAATTATAAATATAGGGCGTATTTTGTGGACGTTTTACCCGATAAAAGCACATAAAATACGACGTGACAGCGTTAGGTATTAGTGCGGCTAAATAAACAGACACGGGTCGTTTAATTTTTCGATATGCGGTTAATTTGTGAATGTTTTTGTTCGTAATGCCAAGTAGGGGTTTGTTTTTAGTGGATGTTTGTTATATTTTATAAATTATTAGTTAATGATAGTTATTATATTCGATTCAAGTGATTTATATTTAGGAAATAATATCGTTTTTAGGAAATAACCAATAATCCGACGCCTCCGCCATTGTTGTAAGAAAGTGTTAAATGTGTTATAGCCATGAGATAATAGTATAATTATTCCTCGAAATGATTGTGTGATATTATAAGATCATCCTTTATATATCACTGGAAGGATAACCACGAAAATACTGTTATTACTTCTCCAAATACACCCTGAAAACTTTTTTCACGATTCGTAGTTTTTCCGTTTATTCGATCTCCGCGCAACTTTGCCTCGTTCCTATGTATAGCTATATCTATATAGCCCTGTATATAGCTATATCTATGTAGGTACATATATTGCGACGAAATCCATTTTGCGAGGTAGACTTACTTCCGGACTAAACAAGATTGCCGAAGTGAGAGGTCGAGAAGTGATTTCAGACTTGCTTCTACCACCTCCATCTACACAAATCGAATAAATAAATAAAAATCGACGTTCGTACAGGGCTCGAAGCGCCGACAGATAAATCACTCGGTCATCCTCAATTCACTTCATTTCGGGGAATCGTGTATGGAGATATTTGTAGATGAATAGCAAATTGACTCGATATTTCAAAAGGGGATAGAGATAGAGAAAAATGTTATTGGGATTTTCTACTCCAATCGTCAAGTTGTATATCCAGTTGAAGTTATTGCACTTTTGTAATATACAACCTGTATATAGTATATAGGGTGTATACTGGATAAGTGCAATTACTTCAAGGGGTTATAGATCTTGATGATTGGAGTGGAAAATTCGAATAACTTTTTTTTATTTCTCACCAGTTTCATCTAATTCATTATTAAAGCTTATTTATCATACTTATTAAACCTGTGTGAGTATGAACATCATTTTCTTTTTTTTTTATTATGTAGGTAGATATATTGTCCCGGAGGATATACTCACAAATCCTGTCTTTCCCAGGCGAACAATTCAGAACGCGAACTGCATACAGTTATGTAGCTATGCATAAACCTTATCGCCTTATTTTCTTTGTTACAGGGAAATTTAATTCCACTGGCATTGCGAGCGGTAGCCCCGACGAGAGTATAGGGCCGGTGTCTAGCCTGCGGTTGCATGTTCACTCCGACAGTGACAGCTGGGCAATTCTGAGCGAGGTTAGTATACACCATGTACTTTTACTGTTATTATCCAGCCACCAAATCGAGAGAGTTAGCGAACTTTATGTTTCCACTTGGGAAAATAATTTTCTTCTCGAGAAATAGAAGCTACTTTTACAAAATTTATCAGAAATAAATAGTTATATTAAAGCCTGCCATCCACCACAAAATGCCGAGGTACACATTTCACCTGACAACCATGGAATAACTCGGCTATTTCTATGATGCATATTGGCAAATCAATATACTTAATAGTAGTGGAATGGGTGGGGTTTATATTATTCTGGTGACGCATGAACCTTTTGTGTCCGCTTGCTGGAGAATGTTCGATTTGGAAAAGCAATTTCTGCGTGAGATTGTGTTCCATATTCGCGGACGTGTTGTTGAGTGGTACATTGTTATTGGAGAGTGCAAATATGTCTGTATTTTGTATTTGTTGGACTTGGAGTCGAAAATGTATTGTGGAGTCCTGACCTGTTACAATAAATCCACTTTCAGTTTCTGGTATGTAAGGCCATTATTAACTTGACCAAGGTCCTTAATTATTCTACAGAATGTTCCAAACTTAGATTACAAAAACATCATGTGGTTTAAACCCTTTTTCTTCACCCTTCACTCAAGATAATAACAATCTCTGACTATGTCTCTCTCTATACTTGTTACAGATAATGATACGAGGGGATCGAGGTAGGTGACCTGAATCCGGACAGCATCGAGTCCTTCAGCTGATATCAAACATAAGACGTCGCTACGTGGACGACGTCATCACCTCTGACGGCAACAACCCCCACCCTCTGTGATATCATCCACCGGCATTCGCATTTTATTGCAGGAACCAGTGTGTGTTTTACCCATTACGTGTCTCACCATTAAAACCACTCATCCCTTTATTACTTACTCCTTTTTTACCCTTGTTCCATACCCCCCTTATATTCTCTTAGCTCCAAGAAACCATAATTTTTTCACCTCCTATTCATCAACTCTATTTCCACGCCTTTTTCTTTGGAAGGGTGATTTTTAAGCACACCAAAAATGCCTAAAGTCCATGATCTATCCCTGTATCTCGTCATATTCTAGTGTTTTGGGATTTTAAGGGTTTTAAATTATGGATTTATCTTTAAAATTTGTTTAGTATAGATGAGAAAATCATGTTTAAACTCACTAAACTCCTACTATCTCAAAAAACTGTGAATATAGCGCATTACACCAAAATTCTAAGTGTAAATTGCACTCATATTATCCGATTTACCCTCAAGGGTGCGTCCGCACCCCTTTTAAAACAAAAATCCGTTCTTAAGTTACTTACGAATTGTGTGAAACGTTCTTTTTTGTTATCGTTGTTATTATTTTTTTTTTTTTGTAAGAGTTTATAGATATCTATAAGGCGAATTTTGTAATATAAAAATGGCAGATGGAATTGTTCAGATCGTTTTATGAAGTCTAGTCGTTACTATCGATGATTTGGAGTTATGTATTTTTGTACATATACATATATACATATATAAATATACATAATAAATTATTTAAGAGTAAAATTAAACGTGTGCGTTTTATTTATTGGAGTGGTAGCAGGTGTTTTGGATTGGGTTAAGTGCTGGAAAAAACAAACGAGTGCGGTGATTGTGTTGATTTATGTTTCAATTCAAGTCCTAAGTCGTAAATTTTGCACGGAAATAAACGAACAATGGAACGGAGGGCCGTAATGCGCTCGAAAAACAGATGAGGGGCGAGGCATAACTTTCCCTTTCGAGTGGCCGAAATTATTATCACGAGGTTTTTGAAATAAACCTGTAGAATATTTTTCTTTAACCACTCTTGTTACTCAAAAATTTCTTAGAGAGACACGAAGAGGTGTTGAGTGACACGAAAAGACTTCCAAGTTTCGATCGCGATGTTAGACGAAGGCACAACGTGTTACGCGGCCTAACTTCTTGCCTTTGAAATATTTCTTAGAAAGACGCGAGACACGAAGAGGTGTCGAGTGACACGAAAAGACTTCCTTAATTCTATTACAAATTATTGAGAATTACAGGATCATAAACTCCACAATTAAGTAACAAAGCAAGCAATTAACAACTCTTGTACATAATTACTGTCTTATCCTCTTCTCCAACTTCAGGTAACGCTTTGGTTACAATCCCTTTCGATACACTCTCTAAGAACCGAACAAAACGCTTCGCGAAGACAAGTTTGTTCACGCCATCCTGGACGGTATGCGAGTTTAACGAAATTAAAGCAGCCGACTGGAATTGCCAAATTATACAGATACTTCATTACCCAGGCAAGTTCCTAGCGGGATACCAACTTAATTAAATTGCCGTCGATATTGCACAGGAACGCCGCAAAGTTTTAATAGATTTCGAATGGGGCTCCCGAATGCGAACCCAGGCGAAGATTTATTGCAGGATTTGCTGCGCGATTATCTTACATCAAATAACTAAAAAAAAAATCTGATGTGGTCTAAAACTTCCGTAAATCAGTGTCAATTGCTAATGATGGTTATCAAAATTTACCAATTCTGCATTTACAGTAATAACTGAAAAAGTACAAGAAGCAACTGTTATCAACGTCGACACATCGAGAAAGCTTATGTTTATCTTACTTTTCGGGGTTGTGAATGGCCAGAAGGGAATTATATTCTGCGAACATCTTGCTGGCATTATCGGGCTAAAGTTACGTCGCCCACGCCTGTTCGCGAATTAGATCTTGTTTCTGGGTTCTCGCACCGAGTCTGGCTAGAATTGTAATTTCCTGTTCCTTGGAATGACGATCTTAATGTCTTTACGCCGTTGTGCAGACAGTGGTAATAGGAGGAGAAGTAACAAGAACCAGAAAGCGAGAATTGTAACGAAATAATTTGTATCTAGAATGATTTAGTCCAAAATACGGATCTAGATCCACTTTTCCTCATAATTTTTCCTAATCAAATTACTAGATAAATTAAAGCAAATTACTTAGCACGAATGTTTAATTTAAAGTACCTTTCTTTAAAGATGTTAGTAAACCACGAAAAATATTGCGCGTACAACATAAATTTAATATTTAACTTACAACATATATTTTACCTTTCTATTTCAACCCTACCTACAGCCAAAACTTTTCCTTTATTATTAAACCCTAAGGTGACCATTATCCTGAAGCGTCCTTCAGGATCCCCAGGCCAAAACAACCCTTAGCAATAATAAATTACCGTCTACCAGCATCTGAATAGGTACAGCCAAGCAGAAGAGGAAGACACCAAAAACAAGGAGGGAGTTACCAAAAACAAAGGAGACACCAAAAAATAAAGAGGGAGACCAAAAACAATCGCCTTCGTGGAAAATTTCAATGGTCCACCTCCGCTTTTATAAATTCTTCACGACCAGGAAACGGCCGTCGCTCTCTGGAATAAAACGTACCGGAGTGGTCCCGCGATGCGGCAAAAGGACCTGAAATAAAAGCGTACTAAATTTTTCCTAGCCGGCCAGGCAGCCCAGGTAGGCATAAATTCGCTATGAGTGACTTTTATAGCAGAGTTTGCGGCTACCAGTGTACGGGGCATAACTCTACCTTATAAAACACACCGTCAGGTGCGCTACACGACGTTTGCTTACCACCAAATGGAAGAAATAAACGTTATCCATGTTGGCAAGAATATATTTTCTATTTCTAGGGTTTAAAATTGGACACATATAATTTTAAACCCTAGAAATATATGTAGGTACAGCGGATATGTTCTCTATTGTATATTGTCTGTCATTGCTTGGTCCCAAGATGCTACCTTGCGGCACCCCTGCTTTTACTCCTCTATCGTCGAATACCTGTATTTCCTATTTCTATATTTTCAGTTTTAACATAAAATCAATAATACCCCTTTTCTATTCAATTCCGATACTTTGGAGGAAACTTTATCGGATTTTTGCGAATTTAGAACTTTGTTCCTGAAAGATGTAAAGGAAGTTGTAATGTAAAGGAAGTTTGGACGCAGGAATACAATGGGGAATCATTGGTCCGAATAATAATAATAAAATTGGATGCTAAAGCGCCAACTGGAGCGATTCTTGAAGTCGAATTTGCATAACAATATCAGATAAGGGGGCAGATTTCTCCAAGAGACAGTTCTGCGTACGGGTTTTCTTAAAACTCGCAATTTCCTTACAAATTAAATTTTATAATGACTTGAGACCGGTATTGTAAAGGAACTTTGCTATTCCATTACAAACGAACAGATCTTCCTGAGATTATTCGCTTTGGTTCTTCCTGGAAATTATAGACAATCAAATATTTTATCAAGGTATAATTATTAATCTCTTCAATCACACTTTATTTTTATAACATGACTAGATCAACATGGTGCCATCTCCTTAAAACTATTAATTTAATTAGTTACTCCACAAAAAATGTCAATAAAAACGTGTGGACGTTTCTAGAAGAAAAAAAAGGTGAACAAAAAACAAAAAGTACATGCTGTGAGGTAAATAACCGACAAAAATATTTGCTCAACAACAAAAAAAAAATAGGTAAAACGGGAAACAATATGTGTAGAATATATAGTACATAACATGAGTATATACACAATATTTACAAACATCGCCAGCTGGACGTTAAACACGCGGTTTAACGCACTCTGGCGAGTGTACGAGCGTTTTTATTAACATAGCATCATTCTTGCATTCAAGGCGCTGCTAGAAGCTCTTCTGTGATGCTATGTGACCTAATCATTCCTCTCGTATAGCTACTTGCGGATTCATTTAGTGTAGCTTCTGCTTTTTCAGCATGGTACTGGTCACAATATTCCTGAAAGGAAGTTAACATTAGTCGAAGATACCCAAAAAATTCAAAGTTTGGTGTCTAATAACTATTGTTGTCTTCCAGATTTTTTTTAAATACAACAACAGTTTAATACAACAACAGTTTCGGGGTTTATTTCCTCAAACCGGTCGTAAATCAGAATGAGAAGCGTCAAATTTGCGTGGGCCTGTTAAAACATTGCGCCCCGTATTGCGGTCGCATATATAACCTCAAACTTATGCGGGCTCATGTTTTATTAAAGGCGCACAAACACACGCACGCTGTTCCGCCCCCTGTTTCGGAATTAATGGCGGAGCAAATTTGATTTCGCCGACATTTATTACGTCGGATGAGAGCGTAAGGCACACTTAAAAATTCACGATGTCCCCAGGGGTTTAGTAACGTCATATCCCAACCTAAATTCTTTACTACTTATAGCGTTGTTTTTTTTTGTTTTTGGGAAGTTGTAGACTAACTTACCTTAAGACGATTTCCTAAGAAAACAGCTCTTTCCCTCTTTTTAATCATGAAATCCGTTGGCAGCAACCATCTGTTTTCATGACACTCTTCAGCAGTTGGTCGTTTGCTGAAAATAAGAAAAAAGATTACCATTTGGCCCATGAAAATCTCACTTCGTCTCGACATACTTTGGATGGCGTTTGAAGACCAACATCAAGAACCTAACACCTTCTTGTGATATCTCCTGGTACAAATTCTCAAATCTGTAACGCACGAAGAGAATATTCTGTCTAGATTCGTCGTCATTTTCTCCTCTGAATGGTAAAGTTCCCGACAGCATGACGTACATCAGCACACCAAGCGACCAGATGTCTGTCACTGGGAAAGCTGGCTCTTCAGCTAGAACTTCAGGTGCTGCAATTCAAACAAATGGTTAGGAGTTGTCTTCATCCCATCTTCTTTCAATTCTTCTCTCAAAGAATTTCTCAGTCATTATCTTGTAAGGTCTTAGAGCTGATCTCTCAACGCTTTGACTCTATGAACCCAAGTCAAATCCCAAGCAATAAAATGAACAAACAAGAAATGAATGAGAATCTTTAGTATTCTTGGATCCATACCCATATAGTCAGGATGGCCAACCAGTGGAACTTTATTTCCTAATTTGGTGACCCTGTGGGCGCATCCAAAGTCGACCAACTTGACTTGCACTGATCTCATTCCAGACATCACGACGTTGTCTGGTTGTAGGTCCAAATGGCAAAGACCTCTCCAGTGAAGGTATTGCAGACCATCAAGAACCTGGAATTTAACACCATACTCTTGTTGTCTTTGATTTTCTTTTCATATACAGGCAGGCATTTATTACATTAATGTGGAAAATGAATTGTAGAAATGTGGAAAATGAATTGTAAAATTGTAGAAATGTAGAAAATGAATTGTAGAAATGTGGAAAATGAATTGTGGAAATGTGGAAAAAAAGTCTCTCACCTGTGAGACGATAGTGGCGACAGTTTGTTCCGTATACTCATGCCTGCTGGCCAAATATGTAAGGACATCAGCACCTTGTAGCTTCTCCTGGACGAACGCAGCAACGTCATTGGTCTTATACGCAGCGAGCAATCCTGCAATCCTTTCGTGTCTCAACGAGCGCCAAGCAGCAAATTCACCGTCCACTTCAGCAGCGTTGTCTCCTAGGTCTACTACCTTAACGACAACGACTGTATCCTTTCGCTTGTCCACTGCTTTGAGAACAGCAGAGAAACGACCCCTGAAAAAAAAATACCCAAAATTTTATTCTCCTTCTTTGGTCTCCTTCTTTCTTCTTCTTTCCCTTTCTTCCCCTTCTTTGTTCTCCTCCTCTCAACAAGAAAATTTCTTGGTGGAGACGTAAACCTACCTTGAAATCTCTGAGATAAACTCGTAGTGTTCCTGGGCATTCCCTTGTGTCCACTCAATAGGCTTCGCCTCCAAGCTATAGTCCGGTCTGGAATTTGGATCAATCTGAGGTTCTTGTCCACTATCGGTAATCTGTTGAAGATGCATCATCGCTTTGCTCAACTGGATCTTTGGAGCACCTAAAATCGCCTCAATCAAACACAAAACTCCACCTAACTACCATAAAACGCCCTCACCGCTTGGTTTGGTGATGACCACTTGTGAAGCCACACCAGGCTCACTCCAACCGATGGCGTTCTTCGCCGACAATCTAAAGTTATAGCTCTCACCAGCTTCTAAACCGGTCATCAAGTAGAACTCATGGTCTATGTTATTCGCTTGCTCCGTCCATTCGGTGTCGTTGGCTTTCTTGTATTGCAAGCTGTAGCATTGTACGGGAGAGTGACCATCGAACTTTGGTTGCTTCCAAGTGAGGAGAGCTTCAGTGTCTGAAGTTTGCGTGGCTTCGGGGGAATCAGGTTCATCAGGAACTAAGCCAAGGACAATACGCGTCCTGACAACGGTCTGGCCTATCTTGTTCCTCGCGACTACCTTGTAAGTTCCCATGTCGAAGCCTAAGGCTGGACAGAATTTGATGTGTGAGCGTCCTTCCTCGTCTGTTGTGATCTTGATACGGTGGGAGTCAGCTATGATGGCGTCATTCCTAAGAAGTTAGAAGTAGAGGTTTATTTCTTGTGATGAAGTTAGATGTAGAAATATGGATAATAGATAAGACAGAAGACCTGATTATCAGACCTGAAGAACGTCAGAACAGAAGACCAGAAAAGCAGAAGGCTAGAGCTATGAAGTCAGAAAACAGAAGGCTTCTTCTGGCAGAAGGCCTCTTCTAACAGAATGTCTCTTCGAACGGAATGTCTCTTCTGATAGAAAGTCTCTTCTGACAGAAAGCTATTGTGATGAAGGTAGATGTAGAAACATGGATGGTAGATAAGATAGAAGACCAGAAGACCAGAGAACTAGAAGACCTTATTATAAGACCTGAAGAACATCAGAACAGAAGATCAGAAAAGCAGAAGGCTAGAAGACCAACAAGTCAGAAGGCTAGAGCTATGAATTCAGAAAGCAGAAGGCTTCTTCTGAAAGAAGGCCTCTTCTGACAGAATGTCTCTTCTGACGGAATGTCTCTTCTGATATAAAGCCTCTTCTGACAGAAAGTTCTTGTGATGGGGGTGAACGTAGAAACACGGATGATAGATAAGACAGAAGACCAGAGAACTAGAAAACCTTATTATCAGACCTGAAGAACATCAGAACAGAAGATCAGAAAAGCAGAAGGCCAGAAGACTAACAAGTCAGAAAGCTACAGCTATGAAGTCAGAAAGCAAAAGTCCTCTTCTGACAGAAGGCCTGTTCTGACAGAATGTCTCTTCTGATAGAAAGCCTCTTCTGACAGAAAGCTTCTGTCTATTGATAAAACCTAGAAAAATATTGAAAAATCTTACTTAAACCACTGGACAATCGGTGTTGGTTCCCCAACAGCGAAACAAGACATCTCCAAGTCCTTTCCTTCTTGCATGGCGACCATGTGTGGTTTCTCTCTGAAGAATGGAAGGCGACCTTCGTGTTTGCTCTCCATGAACGCTTCAGCTTCAGCATAGGTGTCCAATCTTGCACCTGTAGAAGATCCAAAGCTCAATAATACAACGAACTTTCATAATGCTAACGACCAAGTCATACCTATTTCGGTTCGTAACCTTCTGATGCTGTAACCAGTATCTCCAGGGCCGTACTTGCTGATGCGCGTCTTTCTTTCGTCGTCGATCTCCTCGTCCATGACGTCTGTGAAACGACGACGCTCTCTGATAGATGGGGCCTAGTACACGAAAGAAATGTAGTTGAGATCAATAGACTGTTTGACCAATAGTCTCAATAATCAGTTTTAGCAATAATCAGTTTGAGTAAAAATCAGTTTGAGCAAAAATCAGTTTGATCAATAGTCAGTTTGATGACCCTTACCCTCCAGTCATATCCGTTCACATCTGATTGTATAAGCCCAGTTCCAGGTCCTCTGCTGGAAGCGACCTTCATGTATTCACGAATCCTCACGGGGAAGTCAACATCGCGTAGCTGAAGAAGGTATGTGTCCGGTCCACTCTGGTAACTAAAAAATACAATTTTGATCAAAATCATTTGAACCAACATCTACCACAAGAAAACTCACTGGCTCTCTGATTTGAACATCCCAATTTCGTAATTGAGTGGAGATCTGCTGGGAATCTGGTCTTCCCAAGTGGTTGGTTTACGTGGAGTGACATCAGGCTTTGGTAGAGATGGTGGTGGAGTGTACCTCTCACCAGGTGGATAAACCATTCGCGATGGATGGGTGTAAGCACCCTCCAGAGGTCTTCTCCTAAAGATGTTCTTGCAAGAGGCGTTATCGTACCATTCTCTGTAGAGGAGGAAGTAATCCCTCAGATACTTCGTGGAGATCTGGTAGTCATCAGTTCTAAGCTTATCAGCTCTCTCCAACCATGGATGGCGAAGAGCAGCATGGACGTCCATCCTACCCTCAGCATCGTAGACCAGAAGTTTCGAGATGAAGTCGCGAGCTTCAAAGCTGATGTTTTTCCACCATAACTCGTCGAAACTCCAACTGCCATCTTGGATTCTGAGCAGCGTTTCCCTATCGCGTTCACCACGGAACGGCGAGATACCAGAAAGAAGGATGTAAGTTATGATACCAACGCTCCACATATCGTGGCCTAATCCCGTTCCTTCGCCCTTTGCGCATTCTGGACTCACGTATTCAGGGACGCCATACTTCAAGGGTGCTAATCGTCCCATGCTGATTCTACGAGACAAACTGAAGTCTGTGATCTTGAGGTCGTCGCTTCCTGGATGTGAGAGAAGCAAATCTCCAATCTGTAACGGATAAAACATTACTAGAGCTGATTTGTATTGGTCTACTGCTGACTTACGTTAAGACCCATGTGGCCAAAACCTCGTTCATGCATGTATTCCAATCCAGTCAACATCTGCCTGATGTAACCAGCGATGTCGCTTTCCGTATACCAATCCCTCTTCAGCAAGGAGTCTTTAACCAGCTCGCCGCCATCACATAACTCCAAGATCAAAGCTAGGGTATCATCAGTTTCATACGCATCGTGTAAAGAAACCAATTTGCGGTGATGAAGTTGGTTCATGATGTCCAATTCGTTGTGCATGAATGGTCTAAGATCTCCACGTCCATGCATGACTTTAGCAGCGTAGTTACGACCGTTAAGGCGTTCAACAGCGTGGTAGGTGATGCCTTGGGTTCCTCTGCCGAGTTCATCACCCAGATCGTAACCTGTATCGAGAAGTTGACGTCTGGTTTTGATGGGTGAAAGGTTATTGTAGGTTCTAACGTTGAATTCAAGATCGTTCTCTTCCACGTGGAGCATAGCACTGCTGGAGATGGTACCAGCGAGGTTCCTAGCGCTGACTGAATACAAACCTTCATCTTTCAGGATGCAATCGTTGATGACGAGGATATGGGTATCTGGTTCGATGAATTGGATCTAAAACAAGATGAGAATAAAAAATCTCTAACATAAACCTTTTGATCTTTTCATTCTGATCTCTTGATTGCGATGAAGACATACCTTCGTCCTGGATGACGTAGCCAAAGGCTTCCAATCCTTGTACCATTTCACCTCAGGATACGGAATACCAGTTATCCTAGCATGGAGCCTGGCCTTTCCTCGCAACATGACATACTCGATATCAGGTCTTTGGATGAAGATAGGAGGTTCGGCGATTTCCAACCTCACTCTTTGGCGGGCTTCGCCATGTTCGTTGGTGGCCACGGCTTCATACCAACCGACGTCCCTGTCCAACATCCTACAAAAGAAATTGTTTAGTTTTGGGCTCAAAAACACAAATTGGGCATTACTTATTGATAAAGAGAGTGGCTTGGCCATTCCTGGTGTAGCTCATATCGAATCTTCCACCGCTCTCAATGGGTTCATCGTTGAAGAAGTAAGTCATCTTCGGTTTTGGGTAACCATAAACGAACCAGAACAAATTGCAGTTCTGGTCTTTAACACCATACGAGGTATCGTCCTCTCTACGAAGGAATCTCGGGGCTTGAGCCATGTTATCATGGGGAGGTCTATCAATATCGAAGTCCTTAGGGAAGTACGGGGAGGTTTCTGGTCTAAAGTCAATACCAGGAGGTAGGTATGGATGGAACTTAGGCGGGTCCGGTTCTAGTTTTTGACGGTGCGTCAAAGCGTACGGTGATGGGTCACTTATTCCATACTTATTCTCAACGCGGATCCTGAATTTATAATCCCTGAATGGTTCTAAGTTCCCTACATCGCAAACGCATCCTCTGATACCAGATCTAACAGTGAACCAATCCCCATTAGGTAATTCGCACATTTCCAATTGGTAAGTCACCGGAGCTCTTGGCGCTGATGGTATGGAAGGCTTCCAGGACAACGTGCATCTCCTATCGGTCATCCTCGAGACGATTGGCGCATCAGCCAACGGCATCGGAGCACCACTCTTCTTGTATTTGTCGTACTCGGTGTATTGGTCGATCATGGGACGTTTAGGTTTAGCATCCATTTCGTCGAAGCGAAGTTGAGCATGACATATATCCTCACCATGCTCGTTGAAGATCTTGCAGGAGTACTTTCCAACATCATCCAGATCAACACCAGCGATGGTCAGTCTCAAGAGACCAGCACCGTCCTTCTCCATGCGGATTCTATCAGATTTGTACAGCTTCTCATCGTTTCTGTACCACTGGACATCAGGTTCTGGAATACCTGCCGCGCAAGCTGTGAATTTCGCCGTCATTCCCTTGTAGAGTTCGGTGTCTCCAAGACGCTTGAGGAAATATGGGGGCTCAACCTTCTGTTGCGTCTTACTGGAATGAAAAAATTGTTGGTTCTGGTCAAAATAATGTTCAAGTGGCTACATACATCTCTTTGACGACTTCTAGCTTGGCTTCGCAAGTATCTTCGCCTTCCTTGTTAACAGCTACTGCTTTGTAGACACCTTCATCCTCTGGTCCGCTGTTGTTGACGTAAAGACAACAAACATCTCCATCTCGTTTGATGCGATACTTATCAGTGTCGTGAAGAGGCTTTCCATCCTTGTACCAGGTCACCTCAGGTTGTGGAACACCAGAAACTCTAGCCACGAACTTGGCATCTCTTGTAGGAAGCTACAACAACCAAAGTTAACCCACAACAATAACCAAAATCAACCGAAGTCCTACCTGTTGCAAATCAGTGAATCTCTGCGTAAACTTCGGAGGAGAAAATACCTTATGGATGGTAGCCTTGGCCTCTGAGGTATCCTTACCCAAAGGATTAGTGATGATCACACCATATACCCCAGCATCTGATGGTACAGCCTTGTCAATAACCAACCCAACCTTCCTACCATCGCAAGTAAGCAAAATCCTATCCGACGGTTTGATTGGAACTCCATCCTTCGTCCATTCAACGCTCGGAATCGGATTTCCTGTAAACGGAACCTCCAGTTTAAGCTGTTGACCTTCATCGGTGATCACATCCTTCAAAGGATGCAAGAACATCGGGCGTTCCTCCGGTTGGTCGTCTTTATTCGCTGATTTAACAGTTAGAGGCGCTGACGACTCAGCCTGTCCACCATCATTGGTCGCCACAGCTCTATACGTAAGCGCGTCAGCATCTGGATCGCATGAATCGATCAGGAGAACGCTAGAACCATCTTCACCTTCGATGATCTTGATATGCTTCGGGTCAGTGATAATATCAGCGCCATTACGCGACCAGGTGATCGTCGGAGCTGGATAACCGGTAACCTTTACCTCAAACTTAGCCGGGAAACCTTCAACGACGTTCTGTGGGACGAGCCTTGTGATGAACTCAGGCCTTGTTGGTCTACGCTCTGTTTCAATGTTGGCATCAGCCGTGACTTCTCCCAGTTTGTTAGAGGCTACCAAAGTGTATTTCCCGGCGTTTTCTGGCTTGACGGCATCGATGACCAAAGCTATTTTACCATCTGGATGGTGCTCGAAGTGAATATTCGAGGAAGGTCTGATGGGAATACCGTCTTTCAACCATTTTATGTCCGGTGGTGGATATGCTGTTACCGTGGCTTCCAGACGGAGTGGTTCGCCGATTTGCAGCTTCTGGTCTTTGATGCATTTAAGGAATTTAGGTCTTTGTGGACTTGCTGAAAAGAAAAGTGGTCGTTAGACCATTTAAGAGATCGTTATTGTGAACTTACGAGTGACAGCTACAGCGCATAATGCAGCAGTTTCGCCGTTTTGGTTCTTGACTACGAGTTTGTAAGCACCACTATCTGCTGGGGTGACCTTATCGATGTGAAGTCTTATGTTACCATCAGGGAGCAGCTCGGTCTTGACCCTGTCACTGTCTTCTGGTATCTCCTCACCATCTTTGTACCATTTCATCTAGTAAGAGGAGATGCTACACACCGTTTAGTTGTAAATAAGCGATTCTTACCGTTGGTTTTGGACTTCCTGTAATCTTAGCCTTCAAGGTTAAAGGTTCACCTTCGTTTACGTCAAGGTTCCTAATCAATCTCAACGAGAACGATGGTGGTGTTTGTGACATTGTGACAAACGCATTAGTTTCAGCGTCTCCAACAACGTTGACAGCGGTGACTTTATACTAAAACCACAAGAAGATTACTCCAAATTGTTGATTTGTTCAATTTTTCTTGGGAGTTCAACTTGGTGATACTTACGTGACCTGAGTCCTTTGGACTGAAATCGGTGATCGTCAGATAACTGCTGACTTGTGACTCTGTATTGGCCACCATTTTTAGTTCTCCCATGGCTGATGCGTCATCGATTACCTTATCGTTGAGATACCAGGTGATAGTTGGTCTTGGAAGGCCATCAGCTCTGACCATCAAAGTTGTCTCACCTCCATGCTCAACTTGTCCTTCAACCAGACCGGTGATGAATCTAGGTCTCTCAGCTGTGGATGGAAATAATTGTTAGAAAGGTTGTCATCAGCTCCTTGGGTGGTTGTTAGACGTTACAAGCAAATAATATTGTGTTGACTGCCTGGTAAAAACAAAATGTGCTGCAAAAATAAAAGAAACCCATTGGAATTCAAGCAAAACTCGTATTCTTGCTTAAGCATAACGCAGAAGCAAATCTTTAGTTGAGCAAATAAAGCGTTTGCTTGTGTTTATAAGCAAATCACTTACAGGTAGGTTCCGTCTCTTCTGCAAAGACAAAGGTGATACATTTAGATAAAGGTGATACATTTAGACAAAGGTGATACATTTAGATAAAAGAGATTGATATAGACAAAAAAATGATATCTTGTTCCAAGATCAACATTATATAGACCACAATACTTACTGACTACTTTCAATCTGCCTTCAGAACTGTCTTCACCAAGGTTATTCTTTGCGGTGACCTTATAATAACCTTCATCTCCCAACTTCACCGAGTGGAACTTTAAGGTGTACGTTTCAGCAGGTACATCTTCAATGATCTCTATATCATCAGTAGCTTCAATGACGTTATCATTCCTCGTCCTAAAAGAACCCATCCTTAAGACTTAACCTTCGTCTAAGCATAAGGTACACTCACCAGATAACAGTCGGGATAGGATTAGCCTGGATGACAACCTTAAACTCGGTGGAGTTTCCTGGAACTATCTTGACATCTTCAGGTCCGCTGATCTCAGGACGAAGGACGACGTTAAGATTAGCAGTGCTGGTGACAACCCCCCACTTATTCGTGGCTTCTATGGTGTAATTTCCGCCATTTTCTCTCTCGCATCTTGGGATGGTTAGACTATAAGTGCATTCCTTTAGTTCGTCTTCTAGCTCGCGATCTTCACTCTCGAGGATCATCTTGTATTTCTCAAACTCCTCAGCTTTGATCTCTTTGCCGTTGAAGGACCATTTCACATCTGGGACTGGATCTCCAATGATGACAGCCTTTAACATAGCTGTATTCTTCTTGACTATCGTTAAATCTACAAGACCTTCCTTGATCTTTGGTCTACGGAATTCGCCCTCAGCTAAAAAGTCATAAAAAAATCATCAAATCATCAAATCAAATCTTTAGGTTCTTACGTATGATATCCAGCTTGGCTTGTTGTTTGGCATCGCCCACTGGGTTTGACAGGGTGCATTGGTAGACACCTGCATCGTCTGGAGAGAGCTTTTTGATGTCCAGTCTGAATTCTTCTCCTTTCTGGGTCATGGTGACCCTGGGTGTTGATGGAGTGATGACTTTACCATCCACGGTCCACGTGGCAGTTGGTGGTGGGTTGGCTGTACCTCTCACCATGAAGGACACCTCCAAAGATTCATATTGTGACCTGTCGGTCATGTTGGTGTCCGTGATAACAGGTAATGCTAGATGAACCGAAGATGTATGTTAGAATGTTCCTTATAACTTGCTTTCTGAGATTATTATATTAACAAGAAGTAGTTTTATTTATTTAGTTGTCAATTAATATTATAAAGTCATGATCATACCTACCAGAAAATAAAAATCAGATGTACATACAAAATAAAAATCAGATGTACAAAATAAAAATCAGATGTACAAAAAATATACCTTAAAATACTAAAAGATACTTACTGAAAAGCATTCTTCAAAACGTGTGTCGGTAGAAAGTAAAAATGATTTTTGATTAGTCACAACATTTAACGAAAAAACACACAGACAGGTGAAAAGAGAAGGTTAAACAAAATGGCATTGTTTAGGTGCGTAACATGTATAAAGTGGTGCAAGTACAATAAGTGTGGTAAGTGTATTACAACATTCAGTATTATTTCTCCCCTAAGAGTGCTTTCAGAATAGAGGTGAAGACATCTGAAGATTTTTTCAACTGTACCTGTAGAGCCTGCATCAACCTCTTCAATTTTCACGTCATCAACCATGCTTCTTTGTTTCCTGGCCCTTTCGAGTAAAGCCTCCATGTCATCATCGACGTCATCGTCGTAAATTCTGACACCTTTCTGACTTTTGTCCTCTTCGGAGATATCAACGGTACTAACCTTTCTTTTGGTTTTTTCTACATTGCTCTCAATTACGACGGCTTCC
Organism: Aphodius granarius; assembly: GCA_963971325.1. Lineage (NCBI taxonomy): Eukaryota > Metazoa > Arthropoda > Insecta > Coleoptera > Scarabaeidae > Aphodius > Aphodius granarius. Next base: position 43,638,936 of record OZ020221.1, on the reverse strand, counting down.
TCCGCAGTGGCCGCAACACTCTTCCTAGGTTTGGTCTTAACATCTTTAACTTCCGTTACCTTCTTCGGTTCTTCCAATTGGCCAACTTCTATCTCCTCAGTTGTGGCCACAACGCTCTTCTGGCGTTTGGCTTTAACATCTTTAACCTCGGATTTACTACTTGGTGCCTCAACTTCTTCGATCTCGATATCCTCAGTGGTAGCTACGATACTCTTCCTGGGTTTAGCCCCAACATCAGCTTCCTCAAATCTTTGAGGTTCTTCAGGCTCCACCTCTTCGATTTCCTCAATTTCCATGGTGTTAGCTCTAGAAGCCCTCTTCCTTGGTACTTCCTCTACCTCTTCGAACTCAAAGGGCTTATCATCATACTCAATAACGACTGGTTCCTCGATTTGAACCGATTTTCCTCTTTTGACCTTTGGTGGTCGTACTTCTTCTTCGATAACGGGTTCAGGTTCCTCCTGGAGGTCACTCTCAACATTTTTAACTTCTTCTTTTGTCGCTACTGCAAGGTCAGAAGTGGTATCTGTGTTTGTCAAAGGTGTGATAAAGCTAATTCTAAATGGAGTTGTTCGGCATGAACGATACATAAGCAAAGCGAAAGCTATCTATGGACCACCCCATAACAGGGTGCGTTACTACTCGAGAAAGTCGCTAAAGTTTGCTAGCTTGTTGGTTACCTTGTGGTGATTGTGGTGGTTCATCCTCCACGTCTTCAATTACCACCTTCTTTTCTGGAACGTGAATAACTTCTTCTTCATCTACAACTTCGACGATTAGCTTCTTTGGTGGTTCTTCTATTTCTTCAGCATCAGTGTGTGTAATTTCTGTGATTTGAGGGACAAACACAAGACATCACAAGGGGTAAAACAATAACTAATCTACCACAATAAAACAAGATTCACTTCATCAAAATATATGAAGAGTCAGAATCCAAATACTTACTTTGGACAGTGACAAAACTCTTGCTGCTGACTGTTCCCAATGAGTTGGTAACCACCACTTCATACTCTCCTTCTTCTTCATATTTGATTAAATTGACGGTCATGCTGTAGGATTCTTGCCTATGCATGTCCCTGCTGATCTTGATTCTGGCATCAGCCGATACTTCGCTTCCGTTCCTCAACCATTTCACTGTAGGTTCCGGGCAGGCTTCAACTTCAACCTCCAAATGAAGGGTGGCACCTTCCTCAACGGTGGTGTCCTTAAGATGCTTGATGATACGAGGCTTACCTTAAAAGATAATACAATGGGAACCATAAGATCAGTAGATATAAGATTAGTAGATATAAGATCAGTTAACATTAATTAGAAAAGACTTACAATTCACTGTTAGTTTAGCACTGGTCTCAGTAGCACCAAGATCATTGACCAATTTGCAAGTGTAAGTTCCAGAAAGTTCAGAAGCAACTTCCTTAATGACTAACTTAGCTCCATCATCAGATTCAACCCTGGTGAATTCAGCTCTGGTCTCGCTGATCTCCATTTCGTCCAAGAACCTAAGAACAACAAGATTTACCAATCAATAAGATTAACCATTGTCCTTCCCCACATTCCCAAACTAACCATTTCACTGTTGGTTTTGGATAAGCTTCCACTTTAACATCAAAAGTGATATCTTTGTCATGTTCCGTGACGGTCATTGCCGTCAGTGGTTTTAGAATCCTCGGAGCGCACTTCACATCGACTCGTACTTCATCTTCAACAGTTCCATGGATATTCTTCGCGCGGCATTTGTAAGAAGCTGAATCTGTGGTCACAGCTCCACTGATCTTGAGGATGTATGAATCGCCATCGTTCTCGACGAAGTAGTGGTCACTGGATTCGCTGATTTCCTCTCCGTCCTTAAACCAGGCCAACTGAGGAGCCGGTTCTGATTGTAACTTGATGCTCATGGCCACTACTTCCTTCTGGGAGCACACGATGTGCTCGCCGAGTTTCTTCAGAATTTTTGGTTTCGTGTAGACGTTGGTACTCCAAAATTTGGAGACTTGGGCTACTTCGTTCGTAGCAACCACCGAGTATGATCCGGTATCCTTAAGAGTTGTTTTTTCGACGACCAGAGTGAAGGTGTCTCCTTCCTCAACGATTTTGATGCGATCTGATGAGGTTAGTAGTTTACCATCTTTGTAGAATTGAATGGTCGGCTTGGGTATGCCTTCGACTTGCACTGGCACCCTAAGAGTCGAGTCAACACTGATTGAGACATCCTCAACTTTCGATAAGATCCTCGGTGGAGCGTGTACGTTAAGGACCATCTCCCTGATATCCTGGCCCAGTTCATTAATAGCTGTAAACTCGTACTTTCCTGCATCTGAAGCCTCGACATTCTTGATAACCACAGATAAACTCTCTTCATCTTCGTACAGAAACTTGTACTTACTACTTGGCTCACAAGGTTTCCCTTCATGGGTCAGTTTGACTTGTGGTTTCGGGTAACCTTTGACTTGAAGCTCAAGCATTGCTTGGCCTCCTGCTACAGCGTTAGCTTCACGATGCTCGATTACCAAGGATGGTTTCTCAGGCTCTCGGTGAAGTTCAACTATCTGGCCTTGTACTGTCAGTTCTGCACTGCAGCTGATGTGGCCAGTTGTAGTTTGAGCCACGCAGGTGTACAACCCAGCATCTTCTGGTCTGACGTGTTGGAAAATCAAAGCCAAAGAGTCTTCATCATCACCCATGAGGACCTTGAACCTCGCTTCAGGATCGAACTCCTTTCCATCTTTCTTCCAGGTAAATGCTGGCTTCTCGCCAGCTGGGAGGATACCTTCTTTGTCAATTACGTCTTCAAAGACTCTCTTAGTTCCTGGAAGATTGTTTTCTGATAAGATACCATGTAGAGATACAATGTTAAGATGCCATGTTAATATAACATCCATCACAAAAGATGGATAATAAAGCATGATAATAAAGCATTACCTGTTACTGTAAGCTTCGCTTGTGTGATGGCTTCACCGTAATTATTAATTGCAACGCACTTGTAGACACCAGCATCACTGGATTTGACGTCCGGGATTACGAGTTCGTAAAAACCGACTTGTTCGTGGTCTTTGATGACTCTGACCCTCTCGTTGGTTGAGGTAAGCTTGACACCATCCTTAAAACTAAGAATTGGTTGATTAGGGTTGATTTTTGGTTGGATATGTTTTGTTTAGGTTGGATATGGTTTATTTTTTTGTTGGATATGGTTGTTTTAATTGTATATGGTTTGTTTTGTTTGGATATGGTTTGTTTTTTTTTTTTTTTTTTTTTTTGGTTGAATAGGATTTATATGCTGTGCTATTAGACTTACAATGTCACTTCTGGGTGTGGATCACCCTTGGCTTTGATCATGAAACGAAGATAGGTATCCTCAAGCAGTTCAGTGTCTTTTAGCTGGACCTCGAAGTATGGCTTGTGCAACTCCTCCTCGGTAGCTAGACAGAGACCACAATGAATACACCAGACATCAAACAGATTAAATGGAAGCTGTCGCGTTCATCTTGTGAGATGAAGATGCCACTATATTATCTAACATACAAACCACTACATGGACAGTGAAATACTAACGTTAACAATGAAATACTAACGTTTGTGGACAAATATTCTTGTGGAACAAGTGGATTTGCCTTTGGCGTTAGTAGCAACTGCTGTGTACAGCCCGCTGTCGCTTTCGACTGAATCTTTGATCTCCAGTCTCCAGATTCTATGCTCTTCGCGTGAGGTTACTATATAGCGCGTGCCTTGCTCTGGGATGGCTTGGTTATCTCTAAGCCATATCAAGCTATCTGGTGTTTCCGCTAATGCAACCTCCAAGAAGGTTTTCTTGCCAGCTGTGTTAAGGTCAATAAGCAAAAAGCAGTTAATAAGCAGTGCAAGCAGTGGTATTACAAAATGGCTTATTTCTCTTTCATTTCGTTTGGTGCATGATATTCGTTGAAAAATTTTTGATAATGATGAAAATTGTTATTGCAAGAGATAGTATAGAGTACGACATCTAAATAACTAATCAAATCATGTAATTTACAAACCATTGGTACCGTTACTCCGTTTTTGCGTGAACTCAGAGAGGTCTTTAAATTCCTCCAGGAGTTTGAAGTCTTCGCTTCCTACAAATGTTCACAGCTGTGTACAATGTTCCAATTACAAAGAATTTGTTAGTCACACGAGTTATTTTGCTGAATACCCACGTATGTAAAGAAAGCAGATTCAAACAACATGAGAAAATAATCAGAACCATGTCGTTTTGTTACATGATTATACTGTATGAGAAAATAGGAGAAACAATAGAAATAAGGATGTCAAAATAAATATAAAAAAGTCTGTATTCCGGAAGAAATAGCACTATGAAGAAATCATCAAATCATCACTTACGTTCAACACTGTGGCCACTCAGGGTCTTCGTGAAGAGTGGTCTTTCTTCCGGAGGAGCTGTAATGTCCTTCTTGGCCTTCATCCTCAGCGAAATGGCATCAGACATATGCGCGGATTCTTCAACTGAATGCACAAATTCGCTATCTGAAACCATTGGATCTCTTAAGATGTTATCAAAAACCCCAACATTTGAACATCACACAGTATGAGATGTGGTGTATTGTGTTACTTACCCCTTTCCTCCCTAACATCTCTACCTCTACTACCCTCTGTGGGTCTATCGGCGATCTCTGAGGATCTTCTCGAGTACTTTTCAAAACGGGCAAACTTGTCACTTTCATCCATGGATGTTAAACGCTTATAGTCCCCACCGTCCTTCTCAGAAGATTCTCTCTTCAACCTCCTGGCCGAATAAGTATCTTCAGCATCGTCTGTCTTCAAAGAGCGTCTCTTTGAGATGTACGCCGATGGGTCCAGATCAGAATCTAGGGACTTTTGTTTTGAAATGTACTCGTCGATATCGAAGTCGTCGTCTTCCACTTTCTTCGCTCTCCTCCTGGAGGTGTAAGTGTCAGCACCACCGTCGTCTTCAATTGTCGTCTTCCTCTTGTAACTGTAGGCTAAGCCATCATCGTTTCCACTCTTCTCCACGCTTCTAATCGACCTCCTGTATGAATGATCACCATCATCAATGGCTGATCTGTCTGTGGATCTGCTTGATTTTCGATAGGAGTAATCTTCTTCGCCACCAGAACGATCCAAAGACCTCATGGACTTCCTGTAGGGACGATCATCGTCATCTGCTTCCATCTTTTCTGTTCTAAGACTTCTCCTCGTGTAAGAGGATGAGTAAGCTGAATCACCATCTCCTCCCTCGGTCTTCCTACTATAGCTCAACTCCCCATACTTGGTACCATCATCAGTTTTGCCATACTTGGAGGTTAGTTCTCCATACTTACTAGATTCTACTCCATATTTACTGGATTCATATTTACTAGAGTCCAGGCCATATTTGCTAGAGTCTACAGCGTATTTGCTAGAGTCTAGGCCGTATTTAGAATCAGTTCCATATTTTGATGACAAGGCATCGCTGGTGCCATACTTGCTTCCTATATCATACTTGCTTCCTGTATCGTACTTACTGCCTGTATCGTACTTACTTCCTGTATCATACTTGCTGCTCAGGCTTGATTCTGTGCTGTATTTGCTGGTTAAAGCTGAATCGGTACCATATTTGCTTCCTAAAGCATCTGAGCCATATTTGGATGATCCCAGACCTTCAGAATATGAAGATTTCGACGCTGATCTTCGGCTATAGCCGCCCGATTCTTCGTATCCTCCTGTGGACATTTCATGTTTAGGCGTGGTCCTAATGTTGTCAAGAGTTAGCCCAGGAAGCTCTGCGGTTATGTTCTTGCGTATTGTTTCTCTTGGTTGAATGTCATGAACGAGTTTTTAAGGTTTACCAGGTTTACGAGAGAAAACATGATTGGATGAATAGCAAAAGCTAAGCTACTCAACAAAAACTATAATAGCTACATTCATAAACCAAAACGCCTTCATAGCATTCTAACCAGTGTGTACGTGTGTCCACAAAAATGTGTTAGCAGCATCATCAACATTATCAATATCATCAACATTACAAAACAGAAAACAACAGACCATGCTTAAAAAACAATCTACGATAAATAACACAATGGTATGTTTGAGAAATGACTTTATTCTTTCTTCAGTGCACCATTAGCGATATTATTAGCACAGGTACACGCACTAGGAACCAACCTGATCTCGCTGCGGAGCTAGACGTGTATTCTGTATACTTTCGACTCATATCGTCATCGATTTGCAGTCCTTGGGTAGTAAGAGCAACTTGAACACCGATTCGGTAAGGATCAACTTCGGCAAGAACCAAATGTCCTTTAGCGTTGGTGATGACCTGAGTCTTCGATTTGCTTCTTTGGATGGTATGACCTTCACTATGCTCAACACTTTCCTGATGGCTGGTCACTTGAAGAACGTTCTTAGTAGTTTCAACACGTTGAGTGGTTGTTGCAGTAACTTGTGTGGATTGAGCTGGTTGGACTTGAGGAACTACCTCTTGTTTTGGAGCTGGAGCTTTAGCTTGAGCTTGAGCTGGAGCTTGAGTTGAAAGTGGTGCCTCCTTTGGTGCTGGTGGGCTTGCCTTAGGAACTTCCTTAGGTTTCTCTTCTACTTTCGGCTTTGGCACCTCTGGTGCTGGTTTGGGGACTTCTTTTGGCTTTTCTTCAACCTTGGGTGGTGCCTTGGGAACCTCTTTAGGCTTTTCCTCGAGTTTAGGCTTCTCTTCAACTTTCAAAGGCTCCTTTTTAACTTCTGGAGTTGGCGCTGCTGCTTTGGGTTGTTGCTTAGGTGCCTCTGGTTGTTGCTTTGGTGGTTCTGGTTGTTGCTTTGGTTGTTCTACTTTCTTCGGTGGTTCAACAGGCTTTGCTGGTTCTGGCTTTGGTGCCTCAACTTTTTTAGGAGCTTCAACCGGTTTCGCTGGTTCTTTAACCTTCTGTTCGATGGGCTTCTGCTCGATGGGCTTTTGCTCAATGGGCTTCTGTTCGACTGGCTTCACTTCAGGTGTCTTGGCTACTTTATGAAGCTCAGGCACTTGAACTGACTCAGTTGGTGGTGAAGTCGGCTCAGAGGTAACTTGGAAATCGTCAGTACCACTCTCCTCGTCTAAAAGAAATCGTAAGATAGGTGTTTTGGTCGAATATCGCCACCTTACCTGCTTCTCCAGCAAATTCTCTGATTTCCTTCAACCAGAACTCCTTGACGTTTTCCCTGTGCGCTGTTAATGTCAGAGAACGGTTTGAGGTCTTCTCGATGAGCTCAAATGACCTTGAGTCTTCAGGATGGTCCCTCAAATCAACTTGAGGTAACTAAAACAAGTGTTTAGCAGAAATTTCGATTAGTGAAAAGGCTTCATCTATGACGTAAACTAACCCTTATGATATCCTTAAGTTGGAAGACTGATCTATCCTCGGATATCCTCCTGACCTTGCAGATGAGTATCCTAGCTTTGAAGAGGAAGAGGTATCGTTCCTTGATTAGCTCTCCAAAGTTTACGGAAAACCAATCGTGGGCAAGGAGTCTTCCGAGTTTGTGGATTGATCCACGGTAACCTTCGATGCTATTGGTGAACTTATCGTCTTGTGCCCGATGAGGGACACTTAGCATCAACTCCAAAGCCTTCTGGAGGTCGCTGTTGTCTTCGCCAAGACAAGCACTATACCTTACCAACTCCTACAAAGAAAATTCAGTAAAACACCAGGGTCTGAATGACTTACTTTGGTCAGAAGATACTTTGATCAGAAAGTACTTTGATCAGAAGGTACGTTCAAAAGGAAGTTTAGTTATGCCTATCCAAAACATTCCAAGTGTATTTTATGGCAGTCCAATACTCCCACATAACAGCAATGACCGCCTGTCTCTCATCAGCGCGCATCTCCATCAGAAAGATGATCTACATCATAATTTTGATTGTACCATGCGGACCATGATTCTATGCGTCTCTTACATATCGGAATATGTGATACAGCACGATGACAAGCACCATCACACCAAGCCAATAGATGCACTCGTCGACATCCATGATTTGGCACCCGTTAAGACAAGGGCTTTGTTCTTTTTGGTGAGGTTAGCACCGTTAGGTCTAAACCATCATTTCCCTAATCCCTTAATTGTTCTCGAATCCGCATGTACAACTTGGTAATGATCAGTAACAATGTAATGACACCGATCGTGTATATAAGTGTATTGAGATCAATTGTCATCTCACTAAGAATTTTGACATTTTGATGTGGCAATTGGACCGAACTGGACAGGTCGTCACATGTGATTACTTGTTTTAATTTGCGTTGTCTAAGCAACGGCATTGTTGTGGAACTTGTGGAATCGCGTGGAATTAATTGATACATATTTAGACACCAGACACAGTATCCGCTATCAAGTATTGTAGCCATAAGAAAACTAATAAAATTCAGTATGTTTACTCATGTCTATTAACATCCTTCTTCATTCCTTTGACCTTCACTCCAAACAAACTATAATTAACGGCAAAGCAACCGTGCTAAGCTAGTTTTCACTTGTGGCCGGCCGACGTTTCGGTAATGCCTTGACGTCAGCAGGTTTGCGAACTGCAATCTGATAACGCAAGTGTGAGGAATCAAATAGACGAATCTTGACAACAGTCAGATGTGTTCTATTAAGCAGTGACTATATAGGTCAGCAGTTCTAAATATAATTGTTTGGGTGTATTGCTGCTGGATGTTTTGAGATGATTCGGTCGATGATTCTAAAACCTTTGACGCCATCTGAAGAATTTATAGTACGACATGTACAGATTGAAGAGGTTTAAATAGTTTGATGATTTTTAAATAGTCGTAATGGATATTGGTTGTTTGGACTGGCTGATTTCTGGTGACTGATGTGGTTTCTAAATTTAATTTCAGTTGGTGCTGTTGGTTTCGAATAATTTGGTAACCTCAACAGATCGTTTGGTGACCCCAACATTCTTTCAGTACATCTCTTCATCTCTTAACATTTCTGCTTCTGTGATTATATATTCTTTTTGAATTGTGAATGGATTTATTAGCTTATTTTCCTATTTTTGTTATATAAATTGATACACAAATTTTGTAGTTTTCTAATAACATGTGCAATTGATAATATTTATAATACACAGTGTGGAAAAATGTCTGGAACACCTGATATATCTTCAAAAGATGTTATTTGTGCCAAAAAATCTTTGAAGGGGCCAACTACTTGTCGTCCTGTCTGAATTTCTGTGCAGTGTTGTATTTGATAGTATTGTAATTTTGTGCGACTGCATAAAGAATTTTCCACGAAACATACTAAAGTTTTTTCATAGATCACTTTTCATAGATCAAGCCATCAAAGTGTTGTGACAGGTCCAAGATCCATTTTATTTGAAGGATAAGCATAAAATAAAATATCCAAATTTGCCATCAGCATCGCGACCTCTCCCCAATGGAGAAAACCTATCCCAAGTGCGCCATCCACTTCAACATATTCGATTTTTGACACAGAAGAAATTTCGCCTGTTTGAACAAACTTGCCTGATTTGACCGAGTGTCTGAAATCACTCTGTTAAATCAGGCAAATCGTGACGATTCACCATTTGAAGTTTTAGGAACACCTCACCTTATAAACCAGTGCGAACTGAATGATTTGGTTAAAGACTTTAGAGGTTTATCAAAAGAAAAAGCCGAGTTATTGGGTTCTAGGCTACAGGAATGGAACCTTTTTGCATGAGGTGTGACAAGTGTCCTCATTTATAAAGCGTAACGAGCCTTTTAAAGCATATTTTAAAATGAAAGGATCTTTACGTGTACATCACGGTGTTGAGGGTCTTATGAACGAGTTTGATATCCCCACGATCCTTCTGAATGGTGGCTTTTTATCGATTCATCAAAATACAACTAAAAAACAGTACTTTTGCATATTCCTTGAATTTATACAATTTGTTGTTGTTGGTGGATGGTTTAGTAAGTGTAGATAATATATACCAAAAGGCAGCAAATTTGTAATAGTTTTTGATCCGTTCAAAAGTTATTGCAGAACTAACTCCCTTTGAAGAAATTTTAGGTGTTCCTGACTAGTTTCCACACTGTATATACAATAAACCACAAGTTTCTATAAGTTTTCACGAATCAACAATATAAATTTTCACTACAAACTATACACTCACCTTTAAGAGAAGTTGATAGTCGTTTATACGTTGTATCGGAAGCTTCAGATGTTCAGCTATAGTTTTGTCGTCACCTAGTCGATGTGACAACTCCTGTACAACAAAACAGAAACGAAAAGTCAGACGTAACAAATACTAAATTACGCTATAACATAAGTTACGATGTTATGCATCACATAAACTAGCATCTACGAAAATATACCTTGTAACAAATCGAGAAGATGACGAAAAATGCAACGTAACAAACTTTGTATAGGTGTAGAGGTAGAATTACCGAAGAATTACCACAGGAATTGTTGTGGAAAAACGTAAATTCGCCGATTTTGCAAAACTGGCGCGTACACTACGTCCCGAGTTTTAAATTTAGTTAAAAATAGTGGCGACATATGTGTGGAATCGCCCACTGCTGGATAGACTGTCTAAAATTAGATGTGAGTGAATTTCATCAAGAAAGTGGTTTGTTCTCGTTCTTTCGATATTTTTGCGGAAATTCTTACGCTTTTCGGTACATATGCACGTGTATACAGTCTAGTTCTAAAAATAAAACGTCGACGTTGTGATGACTATCATCAATGAAGTCACTCGACGTGAGTTATGAACGTAAAAATTACCTATTTTTAAAAGTCTACTCAGTGCACTTTGGAGTCTGCCTTTGAGAAGTAGGAAATTCTGGGTTCAAACAATTCTATGGCAGAAAATTGAAATTGAAATATAATTTATCGAACAAAGACAGGAAAACGATAAAGAGCTAATGTTGAACAGAATGTTTCTGGTATTTCAATGCTATTTCTATTTTGTGTCTACTCTAGTATAGAGCCATCTGGGGTCAAGGTATTGAATGTTTATTTCCCTGGTATAAATATTTACTCTACTCCTGTATAAGAATCCTGAATGCTAGAAATCGTCAAGTGAAGGACTTGAAAAATCCATGAGATTATCAAATTTTCCATCATTGTTTCAATTTTAAAAAATGTTAAATTTAAAATACATCTCACTCCTGGCATTACTGCCAAATCAAAGAACTCGTAACACGTATTTTAGAAAGCATTTTTGTTTTGTCTACAAAATATAGAATTAATCTGTGAGTTTCTTAATTTGTCTGTTGAAGAATGTCTCAGTACGTATGTGTGTTTGTTAGTCATTCAAATATATAAATAATACTTTTATTGCTAACGATTTTATGCATTGTGAGTAGTCCTATGTACGATCGGTTTAAATTTCTATTTTTGTTTATGCACGACCTCGAAGCAATACGTAAACAGTATCAAAACCAATTCATAACGACAATACGGTGGAAGTTTGGATACAAACGCTTGTAAGAATAATTTTGGCAGAGATTTTAGTATAGCCAATCAATCAGTGAGGCCCTATTAGGTCAGTTTTGCATGGTAAGTTAGGTTTGTTACTTTAATTAATGTTTTTATTTAAAAACAAATACCTATCTGATAATTCTGATTTTTATTAATAGTATAATGCTAAAAACATAATAAAAGTTTAGTAATCGAAAATTTCCAGAAATAAATTAAATTTCATACAATTGAAAACATGAGAGATATCAGTTAGTTTGTCCTATATAAAATGTGCCATATTTTTTACTTTGCTAATCCTAGAAGAATTGTCTGTAGAGACGATAGCGCCCAAAACGGTGTTTTGTTAATTTTTAAAGCTTCCATACATTAAACTTCAAAACAAGCATTTGAACTGAAACCTTGCAAATTTATATTTCATCTTCCATAACTGGAATATATTTTTTTGACCGATTGTGAAGAACTTTTTCAACACTATATACAGAAGATTGTCAGAATTAACATGTGCTGTAATAAGTTTGAAAAAGATATCTTACAATTTCTTATACCGCAAGACGAAAAGAGACTTTAGTAGTCTAAGTTTCCTCTAGAGTAATTAGGGCTGTAGCAATTTATTGGTTTTACATGCTACTAGGTAGCAGGTTCCAATTTCTGCAGTTTCAAACACACAAAAAATGTTTTTATCCAAGTTAGTTTCATTAAAATGGTTTCCTCTACATATTTTACCTAATGCCACAATTAATCTGCACAATCACCAATGAATTTTGGAGTCATCAGCCTTCAAAACGAACCCAACAACTTTTAAAACCGATACAACATCAACAAACAAACAATTTCAAGCTACAACCGACCAACGCCCGAATCGTCAGGTATTAAATTACATGTCCAAATAACGCCCGGTAACACAAAAACACCGACACGATAAAACCGGAAAACACATTCATTTCGATAGAATGCAAAACGCCAAAAATACGCACGCAAGCGAGCACACATCAACGGCTTGCGTTGGCAAACATCTCCAGCACATCTCCCGATCAAATATCAAGTTCCAAACGAACCAAAACAACCCACCCCATCAATTAATTAATCAACATTAACCTTTCCCACGCTTAATCACGCACCGAACGCCACACAGACCAGAGACATTTCCAAAAATAGCCGCGAAATCCAAATATATAACCACCGGAGTTGGATCCATTACGTAAAGCGTCTGGAGAAGTCAAGACGAGCGGGAAACAAATGAAGAATTGTTGGTTTAATCACCAAAGAGACTCTCTTTAATCTTCTGGTGGTTTTATGTCTTTATTAAACCTAAGAAGGCTTAAGCCGAAGAAGGCTTAAGCTTAAGAGGCTTAAGGAACAATGTCTCTTGTCAAATACTGTCTACCCAGTGAGGGTCTGGTTGTTCTTCGTTGGTAAGTGATGACGTGGGTAAAAGTTGATGACGTATGAACCTACCTGTGGATCAAAGGGTTAATCCACGTGTGCAGGTTTGGTGTGCAGGAGACGAGCACTTCACTGACACAGATCGACTGGCTTAGCGGAGTGGTTTGCGTGGAAACCGGGAATGAGGTCTAAACTTAGACGCGCCGCTCCACTGTGTGGAGGAGTTTTGCTAACGTTTGACTAGATGGCTACGGTACTTAACTCAGAGGTGATTAACTAGTTCGTTGTGGGTTGGTTTAGGTATTGATTCATGAATTCTTTCAATAGTTCTTTGAACAATCCGTTCTAGAGTTTTCTCGAAGTACCTGAAGTATCTTATTAAGCGAAATTCTAAAAGATCCCCCCATGGAGAGAACCATCCTCTCGCAAATGTGCCATCCACTTCATCATATTTGATTTTTGACACAGAAGAAATTTCGCCTGTTTGAAGAAACTTTGAAGAAACTTCTTCGTCATAGTCAGTTTCTAAACTTCTTCGTCATAGAAACTGACTTAACGTCAGTTTCTATGACGAAAAAGTTTCTTCGTAAATACATTGACAATGTTTATTATTAATATTTAATGACAAAGTTTAGCAATGATATAAAAATATCTCTTTTCTTTAATGTATATAGTGTAATTAAAATGAATAGCATACAAAATCATGAATAATAATTGCCTCCATGACAAAGAAAATATTATGTGAATATTTACTGCAGTCAGTTAGGTAGTTAGCTAGACCACCTTTGCGAAATAATTCACTCGCGAATGCCAACAATAAATCTACGGATCTTGGGTACCTATAAACTCCAGATCTAAACTTAGACCACCAAGGCAGGTGTAATATTGTAAACATGCGACGGTAAAATACTGTTAAAAGCATTGTTTGATGTGTGCAGTAAGTATCTCATCTTTATATACAACAACAACTTGAATTACTCGCGCAATCTTATTTTTAAACGAGAAAATTCTAGAAAAACAAAACAAGATGAAAATTCCACCTGAATTTGACGAATTTTTGCTTACTTCAGCATTTTAGATGCATTTTTTGTCTACGTTGGCGCCGAAAAATACTTTACGTAACATGATTGGTTAAATTGGCAGCTCACCATGTCTGAAATTATCGAAGACTTTCTGACGTGTACTGGCGCCATCTAGGTGCCAAGTAAATTAAGTTAATCACCAATAGTTCACCAATAGTTCTTTGGTTTACGAAATATCTAAGTGCTTTCCAATATAAGTGCATTTCTCGATAAGATACAAACATATTCTATTTACAAATGTTGTTTAGTCTGAATAAAAATTTCTCGATTGTTACGAAACATCAGGACGATTTGGCTCGGATAAAAATATGCGGCTGAAAAGTGTAACGTAACACAACTGATGTTACTTTGTTGATATCTGAAAATTGCCTGTACCACTCAGGCCAGCCCTGTCGAATATTACTCTTGGCAACTGGTGAATAACAGTGCGTTAAAAATACGCAAAATTTCGTCGAATGTTGAACTGGACATCTGTTGGAATAATGGTACATATTTTCAGTTATTCTTTTTTAGATGTTACTCCCTATTTAACAATAAAAAAAGTGAAATTATATTCCGAAAATAATGTAAGGTCGTTCCTCAAAGGTCGGTAGTCGTTCCTCAAAGTTTCGCATCACCCTCTCACACAAGTCGATGATCCCAGAATTGCGACGACGAAGAATTAACACAAGAAATATTTAGTTCCAACAAGATGGTGCCACAACACATACAGCTAGAGCCTCAATGGAAGTGTGTATCGCATTTTCCCTGGATATTTAATCTCCCGTTCGGTGTCCTGTAATTGAAGTGCAATTCCAGAACAAAAATGCTTTGACGTTTGGTATTCATAAAACACGAATTCTAGTTGGACTATTTAACACAGACATGATTTTATCTACACAATTTCTTTGTATGTAACAGGAAAAGTCAAGAGTATTAACCAGAAAACCTGTACTAATCAAAACCCGCAACAAAACATTTATGGGGATCCAGAAAACGCCAATAAAACCATAAGAAATCAGTCAAAAACTAACCTGTACACACGTCATACATTGCACATCCAACATCCTGCAAAAAATCGCGCAAGATCATTTGAAATGTCCCACAAAAAGTCACAAAATCATCTATTGCAAACGTTACTATGAATACTCAGTAATATTCTCCGTTTTTTTATTTTACCCTTGGCAAATAATATGGTAATAATGTTACGTATGAAATTAGATACATATTACAAGAAATGAATTGAAATTCTTACCTCAAAATAATCTCTGGCTTGTTCGTTCGTGCTCAAAAGAGTCTGTGCTCCTGGTTCCTCTTTGCAGTAATTGACGTGCTTGTCAAAATCTCTTTCTAACCGAAGAAAAGCCTTCCCAAGAAGATGTGGTTCGTTAGCATAATACTTTACACCTTCCATTAACACTCTGCAAGAAAAAAACAAAATTCTACTTAGACAATCATCATTAATAAACTAATTAATCTATAAGAATTAGAAAATTAGTGATTCAAAATTCTTAAAGACATTGTTTTTTCTTCTAAACATAACAGATTAGCTCAAAATTTTTGACATTAATAATTAGAAATGTCCCATTTTTCAAGGTTGGTATTAATATCAAACTTACACCCTGTGGAACTCTGCAATCTCCTTCAAATTACCAAAGACCATCTCCATATTGTCCCTGACTACTTTCGGCACCTTCTTGGGGTCTTTCTCCGGATTGACGAGGTAATTTTGTACAACGAAATCAACATCTCTGACGAATTCCTGCTCAGTCTCCACCAGTTCGCTGACCACCGCTCTAAAACGAAATTATAAGAGTTGTTATTGAAATTTTCAATGTTTTCTTTTTTAATCTTACTGTCTTCGGAATGCGGCGTCACCTGGTAGACCAGTACCTGGCGTTGGTTCATCAACGGACTGGAGGATCTGGCATGGAACCCAACCTTTCTTCTTGTCGCCTTGCATCTTCTTTACCAACCATCTGAAAGGGGAAGAGTAGAAAATATGGTGAAATAATCAGTTTTTACGTAACTTTATATTTACGTAACTTTTTTTATAACTATATTAATAACTCAACAATTTATAAAATATATTTTGTTCAATCCTTCCATTTAAATGATCGAAAAATGTCCCTAACTTTGATAAGACAGTTGGAAGTTTGGAAACATTCTCTATACCTTGCGTTAAGATTAGTTCTGGTAGGGGAATGTCTTGAGCTTGTGTGAGTCCTTCTCGGCCTTACGGAGAGTCTATGACGCGCTGCAGCAGTATCCAACAATTTTTCACCCTCAACATCCAATTCAGGATCCAATTTTCTTCGCCTAGAACAAAACAACCCTTCAAAATCAAATTTCTTGCTACACCATCAAAATATTCTTACTTCAACGTTGGTCCTGCAGGATCAACAGTATCCAGCAACTCCACAACATCTCCTTCCGACAAATTAATCTCATCTTCTCCCTGAGCTTTGTAAGTCTGCCATGCCACCATCAACTCTCCAGGATTCTACACAACAACAAAAATTAACATCACAAAAAAATAATTTTAGGGTGTGCACAGACCGGTCGAGTCATGCTCGTGGCGAGCATCCACGAGCGACGAGCAGCACGCCCAGTCTGTCATCACCCTTAGATATATCACATTCAAAGCTTGATTTTTACATTTATTATTTAATTTTAATTCCTTATTTTACTGTACTATTTTAGCTATTTAATTGTACATACAGGGTAACGTAAGATGAAAAACATTGTGTTTTGTGTTTTTTCGATTTTGGTTTTTTTTTTCGGTTCGGATTCAGTTCGGGGCAGTTCGGAACAGTTCGGTGCGTCCAAAATTCGGAATGTGTGTTTGTGTGCTCGCTAAAACTGCAAAAAATCGTGTGTAAGTGGTCAAATTCTCGGTGCTTATTTTTTAACCCAAAAGCTGGAAGAATTGGTTAGTTCGCGTCAACTCAAAAAAAAAAATGGTGAAAATTAGTAAAAAGTGTTTTATTTCTGCAGTATTTATTGTATTTTGTCACTAGTGCAAGTTTATATTTCAACTCTTCAATGATAAAGTATCCACTACAAAAAAGACAAAAAGCAGCAACCTATATTGCGCTAAAAACGTACACCACAGCAAATAAAGTTGCATATCTAACAGCTTGGCAAATAAAACTACACAGTCACAAAAAACCTACTAAAAAAATCATAAATACTTACATCTTTGTACGAGGTTGCTTTATCCTTTGACATTATTGCATCTAATCTAGAAAACTAGAATAAACAGAAACGTAAGAAATGATTAATAATCTGTGTACAGGAATAAACATCAACATGAATTACCGACGCACCTAACGTAAACGTCCCGACATTATATGAAAACGTTATCTACTATAAATAGAGCAGAGTTTTCGAATTTCCAATATTCATCCACAACTAATTTTAGAAGTCCGCCGTAATACGTACTAAATCGAAAGTTCAAGAAGTTCTCAGAGCGTGAACGGATCCGTATTAACCTAGATTTTAATAAAAAAATGTCAATTTTGATAATTTCGAAGATAATTTTTCCAAAGTGCCATTTTCCCAACTCTACAAGCACAAGAAATGATCTATTTTCTCGTCTGGCTAAACAAATAGGTTGAGATTTCCGAATTTATTACGTTAGCACGTCTTGGATAAAGAGTGGTGTTTTCTCTTCGTTCAAAAAGTGAATTTCCGACCTCGAGAAGTGCCATTTTTTTGTAGGATAATCTGTAAACGTTTTATCTTACAATATCTTATTTATAAGAGCTTTATTTCATGATATTTCTTCTCTGTATCGTTTCGAATGTTAAATATACATTCTACAGGTAAATATAAATTCTCGGTTACGTTAGTGACCTTGCAGCATTGCTACTCGCATGTTTATTCCTGGAGGACACGTAAACTGTCCCGAATGATTCATTAATTCAAGCATGGAATCCCTGGACCATAACAAATTTATTTATTTTCAAGACAACATTTTAGAGATTTTTTTTGTATTTCAATCTGTGTATTTCAATTTTTTTACTTTCCAACTAAATCCCCAAGAAGGGCTGAAATTTTGTACACATGTTTAGAATTACCAGGAGACTAAATGGATTGTTTTTGGTGACAATCTAACAACCGGAAGTGGCAAATGTTACATGAAATTTCTTAGGAATTCAACAGATTTTGACCAAACTGATACCAGCTCATCTTCCAGTGTCTTGAAATATGTATACCGATTTACAGATCAGTGGGATGGACGATTTAGGCGCTATAAGTGATAGAAGCAGTCTGACAGTAGCCGAAGTCTTAATGGTTGCGAATTGACAACTTTTGATGAACATCAGTGGCCACTAACGATATGTTGTGGTTCAGTGTGACTGTCGCTTAACGAAAGTAAAGAACTGCAGAAGATTTAGGCTTTTGAACATATCAACGAGGTAGTCTAAAAGGTGGAACGGGGATCTCTAAAACGGGAATCCCTGGATCATAACAAATTTATTTATTTTCAAGACAACATTTTAGAGATTTTTTTTGTATTTCAATCTGTGTATTTCAATCTTTTTACTTTCCAACTAAATCCCCAAGAAGGGCTGAAATTTTGTACACATGTTTAGAATTACCAGGAGACTAAGTGGATTGTTTTTGGTGACAATCTAACAACCGGAAGTGGCAAATGTTACATGAAATTTCTTAGGAATTCAACAGATTTTGACCAAACTGATACCAGCTCATCTTCCAGTGTCTTGAAATATGTATACCGATTTATAGATCAGTGGGATGAACGATTTAGCGCTATAAGTGGTAGAAGCAGTCTGACAGTAGTCGAAGTCTTAATGGTTGCGAATTGACAACTTTTGATGAACATCAGTGGCCACTAACGATATGTTGGGGTTCAGTGTGACTGTCGCTTAACGAAAGTAAAGAACTGCAGAAGATTTAAGCTTGAACATATCAACGAGGTAGTCTAAAAGGTGGAACGGGGATCTCTAAAAGGGGTACCTACCTTTTTCTCATCGATTATATTGGTAAACACATGAGGGGATTGTCTGTTAAAACTTACAAGCAATAGTCAAACAAATTTGATATCTAAGAATTTTCGAGTTTGTCTTTACAGATATATTTTAGGACTTGTTTTTGGACTTGTTTTTGAAATTTAGACTGAAGAGGTTGTCCATACCGATTATTTTGTCTAAAATATTTTCTACACAGCAGCAATTTTTGACTGATATAGTTGAAACATTTGTGTTGAACACCCTGTATAAGTTACCTTGGTATCAACAATTCTAACATGTTTAGGAATGGATCGGGTCTTGCTATTGGTCCAACAGTGCTATTGGATTCCGGTGCAATTCGTCTATATAAAGATTGGGTCAGTCAATTGGCTAAATATCATTAATTTGGTCAAATGCCAAACTTTGTATGCAGCACCTTAGGTGCCAAGCAACGGCCACCACAATCAAATACACATCTCCAATTGTTACTTTATATCACACTTAAACAAATCAATACATTATTATTAAGGTCATAATCCAAAATAGTGTGGAATGACAAAATTCTAAGCAATATGATGCGAGACTGCACAGTTTTGTCAAGCATATAAATTTGACCAATATAAATACAAAATTACAATTAACAGAACTGGGACAAATCATGACAACAAACCTCAAGAAATTATTTTCGAAGACATTCCCGCACAAATTCTATATTTACCGTGAATTATGCGTTTTGAATCATGGCGTGAACGCATAGTGGGTTATAAATGGCGGTCTTTCGTATGTCGTGCAGCGTCATCTGGCGTTAAATTCGGAATTTCAAAACATTGTGCATCTAATTTTAAGTGAGCCTAGTTCAGAACCAAGGTACTAAAATATTTTTAACAGGAGTGATCGCATCGTTCCGCAAGAAAGAACGAAATGAGAGGCGATCGATGAAAAAATAGATCGTACTTTATTTACGTTTGTCAGAAGTAGGACGGATTGCGGTCACGTGATGCGTCTGTGATGTGTATGTGATGATTTGATGTCATCGAGCTGTGTGAAGGAATTTTGAAGAGAAATTCGTGTAAATATTTGGAGTTTCCGGGAATTTATGCTAAACAAATAAAGGATTGGCGTGAAATATTATGTCTAAATTGTATTACAGTATAATATATTAGATTAGAATAGTTTTAAAAGCTTTAGAAGAAGAAATATGGATGGAAATGTTTATCCTACAAACACATTATTTGAGCAGCAAGGATTGTATTTGGTATGTTCTAGCAGCAGTAAATTATTGTTTTAAATTCATTTCAGTTTTTAATCTACACTTTTTTATCTGTAGGTAACAATGCAAAACTCTGAAAAACCCAATAACTCCAGATTTGACGACAAAAGATTGTTAATTATCCATTAAGACAGATGGCAAAACTTGACAATTTTCTAATTAACAATGGCCTTTCTGAAGTAATTTTTATTTAAATGAATGGCTTGTTATTTTTTTTTACTTCGATTTGACTTGACACAAAAATATCTGGGGTGGTTCCAACCCAACTTTCCGACCACCTCGTTGATGCATTGAAGTATCAATACCTTCTGTAATAATTCATTTCGTGAAGTAATAATCAACTTCGTGGAGTCACAGCCACGTTCCGAATCTAACGACAGTAACATTAAATGGCTTGTCATATCAGTGGCCACTGACGTATTTTCGCTAAAATCTCGCATTTTTCCGTCGCTGGATACCTTCTAGGGTACTAGTCGGAAAGCAAAAACGTTGATTAAAAGATTTAATAAAATATTAACTAATTAAAACATCTATCTAAAAAACTTGACCAAGACACCACGCAAAACATATTCCATCGCGCCCAGAAAAATGAAACAGAATATCACTTTTAAAGACCACCGTGACTCACTGATGTAGCGCAGTAAACAATGTAGAATTTCGCACATAAACTAAACCTCAAAATTTTGGCACGAATTCACATAAACACGTACACCAACGGACACCACACAGCGTGCGAGATATTTACACACCTATCGGGAAAACGTAGAAGTACAACACTCTTCTCAGACGATCATAATTTTGCCACTCGCACTTGCCTCACACCGAACGAGTAGAGCAGATGATACTAGCTTAATGCTCGCAGACTACTATGTCGAAGCAGACAGGTCCTTATAGATCCTCTCACGTCTATAATTAAAGCAGTGTGTTCTGAGCACAGAGGCAGAACAAGCAGTAACGCAGCTAGCAGCAGCTATACTGCCATATCGACAGCAATTCATGGCATTCAATTCAACCACACGAGTGTTTAATGTTGCCCAAGAACGGACACTACGTCAGAATACTGAAGATATTTTTATTCGAGAATGGGAAGCATTGATGCAGCAGTTTGTTGATTATTGTTCGAGGAATGTAGGAATCTGGTCGATGTAGTGCCTTGCCTTGTTTTTAAGTTATGTAAAAACTACTAATTTAGACCATATTTAGACCATGTTTTGGTCTAAGTAACATCTATGACAGTAAGATTACAGATCGATGTACATACATGCAACACTCCATGACACTTAACGTCATTCGTATGGCAATGTCAAAATCGTACACAAACCCCACATAAACATGTCAATGGTTATCCAAAAACCGGTAAAATGCTCCTAAGATTCGAAAAGATCAGCTCGCGCGCGTCTGGAACATGTTGAAGCGTTGCACGCTGCTCTGTCTTCTGCTCTGTTGTAACTTTGCGATGTTCAACGAGTTTGAACGTGCCCTGGTGGCCCAACCAGATCAAGATTCGAATCAACAGCCGAGATATCTAAGAGAATTCTTCCCGTTTCTCTCAAAAACCGAGTTGAGCGAAGACATGAAGTCCCTATTGACGAGCTTGAAGAGGAAGAAGAGGGTGTGCCATCACGGGAACAAGAGAGGGTCGCATATAGTCCATTTCAGACCGGCTGCCGATGTAAGAACCTTGCATTTTCCTAGTAGGTCCGTAAATTTGTCTAGGTAACGTCACCCAAAGAACAAAAGGTCTAACTAATCAGCAAAGACGATCTCTTTCAGCGTCACGAAAAGAGCACTAAGCGAAAGACACGATAGATATAGGAGACATATAAACTCGGGAAGGTATGAGGATAAGATGGAAGACTTAACAGGAAGAGCGAAGAAAGATGCGGTATCACACAAAGCAAAACGGACTGAAGTTGAGCTAATAACGACAAATCCCGTTGATTTGACGACGCGGCCATCAACGGTGCTCTTAACCACCACCGAATTCATACCAACAGCGTCACCAAATCAACATCCAAGCGTCCAGGTGATAGGGCTTATCAAACCATCGCTTGTTCCTTTGGTTATCCAGACCCAAGCGCCCATAGGTCCAACTGAGGTCTTCAGGAACACAGAACACTCGACAAGACCACATCTGGTCCTCGACTTCAACCCTCCCAAGTACAATTTCGGCTCGTGTTCATTATCCAAGAAACGTGAAGCTGACTACAAACCGAAGAAAACGATAAAAAGCGTGATAACAAAGATTTTGATCATACCAGTTGAAAGACAAGTCGAAGAGTTCAGTGACGAAACGGCCGAGGAGGTTGACGTTGTTAGTTTGAAGCACACCAGGGATAACAAGAAGAAAGGAAGTACTGGGAAACATAAAAGTACAACGGAAAGTACCACTGTCATGCTGGCGACTGATAATTTCACTCATACATCAGCGACTGAGGATTCTCCATCGTCTAAAACAGAACTATCGACGGCTGAGTCGACTGCCAAGGATGTGGTGACCTCGCCGAAGCCTAAGACGCCAAAACCGACCACGAAGGTGTCGAAAACTACGAAGAAGAAACAGTCGTCGAAGGCGACCACAAGTAAGGCTACCACTTCGACAAATGACGACTTGACCATCCTGACGACGGTTCTGGATGCGAAGGAGAATGAGCCGAGCAGTGGTGCTGCAAGCAACGCGACCAGTACTGCCACAACGGCCACCACGGATACTACCACTTAGGAATTAAATGTAGAAGTTTTAGGAAATTTAGTGATAGTGCTGATGTAGTAGGATCGTACAAAATAAAATGAATATTATACGAGGTGTTCTTGTTTATTTTATATTTATTATGTATTCTTTTAACATAGTTTGTAGCCAAGGTGACATTTGACAGTTGGATATAACCTCAAACACACGAAGGGTTTGGTCAGGTTTGGTCCTTTGTAATGTTCTCACCATGTTCTCACTAGGTCCTGGTTGTCACTAATACCTGCAGGGAGTCTACGTTGACGTGATGATGAAAATGGGATTCATCCAAAGTGACATTTGACAGTTGGACCTAACCTCAAACACAGATATTTCATCTCGCAACTTTTAAGACCATTTTTTTTTAGTTTATTTAGTGTTTCTAATTGTTTTATCGTAAGAGAAGTTGGAATATGGGTGGATATAATTAATGTTATTTTCCAATTTCATTATGGGTAAAACGTGTTTGATATTAAGTAGTGTTGATGGTCAAAAAGAAATAAATGTACCTAAAATTGAATTCGACACTAAACCATCAGAGGTAGTACTGGGCTTTACAATGGAAATGTAGCTTGGTTTCCTAGGAGACGTATTTGGTTGACGCGCCACACCGACAGTTGGTAGAAGAAGAACTGTAACATATGTCAAATTATTTATAACGCCCTAGTCGTAGTGCAGAATTCCAGTACCAGTGAGAACGTATATGTCGACAGTTGTAAAGTACAGAGGACACGTCTGAGATGCCTCTAACAAAACATGGAAACCTTTTTCGCTCACGTACAGTGAGAGTATGTCAGCTCTATGTCTTCGCACCTGTGCCATAGCAGTCGTCTATTGTGCAGTGTTAGTAACGGCGAGTGTTTCCAGCATTAGCAGTAGTGTTAGAGACTTAAAGACGTCTTCCAGAGTCGACACGTCATTACTCGGGGAACGCCTACGGCATCAACACACCAATCAGTTCTCGGAGCCAATGTCAGCGAACGCCATGCTGACCGAAGAGATGAAGAGTCTCCTCATCGATCTCAAGAGGCGGAAACGAATCTCCCACCATGGCCATCGGCGATACAAAAGCAACCTAGTCACTATAGCTACCCTTAGTACAAGCCCAAAATTATTTAGTAAAAGTAGAGTGCCTCTCATCAGTTTTAACGACATCGAAAATTCGTCAAAACAGTAAGTCCCCACTTCCATCTTCTTGATGTAACACTATACTCCAGGCTGTAGTGGCTGGAGTGGTAAATCAATCTGTTCCAAATCTTTTCCACAATATCCCTAGAAGTGGTTGCCACTCCAGCAATGTTGGTCGCCATACATGACAATGCAACACTAGAACCACCAGTCAATTGTGGTACTCATTTATCAGAGTCTACATTGAAGACTGACATGGAGTGGTAAACCAATCTGTCCTTATTCGCTTTGATATTGTTCTCAGAAGTTCTTACCACTCCACCATTTGTCCTCGTCAACCGTTGGTCTAATGTAGGAGCATCAAAACCATAAGATTCTTGTTGACCTTCATTATGGTCGTTGCTTTTCTTGCCACTGTCTTTAGAATTCAATTATTTCCTCTACAACCATCGCATACCACAACGGCACTGACCATTACTTTACTAGCACACTGCAAGCCTAGGTCACAATGAATACCTTAACAGCTCGATTAAACTTAACAGCTAACTAAGTCCTTTTCATCTTCAGCAGCAAACGTCGAGCATCGAAAGATGTGACGGCCCAGCCCTCAAATCACGAGCCTACATTCAGAATAGTACCAAAGTCGAAGAAACGCAGGCGACGGAAGACCAAGCGTGACCTCCAGTACGTTAGCATGCCCAGCATGCCTAACATACCTAACATACCTAGCATATCTAGCATACCTAGCATACCTAGCATACCTAGCATACCATTAGAACAGAAAATTTCCGACACGATAGACCTAATAAACTCGTATAATAATAAGCCACAGCAGCAACCGGTTAGGCTTAAGGACGTCGTACTATCTACAATGGTGTCTCCAAATGATTTCATGTACTCAACCATAAGGCCTTTTCTCCAATCCGTGTCAAGGTTCGTGGATAGAGAAGACGCAGTTCCCAGTTATGTAAGTCCTAGGTTTATGGGTAAAGGTTATTTTCCCACTGCAAGGCAGACGCAGGCTATGCAGAATAGATTTGTAGAGCCACTTAGAGATAGGACGGAAGCTAGGAATAGCGCGGTGGTTGGTTCAACGATGGGGTACCTCTTACCTAACCTGAAGACGGTTATTGATGAGTTGCTGAATACTGAAGATTATAGAGGTAGTGTAACTATAACGAACAACGTCCCTGTTAGTCCAGAACCTACTGAAGAAGGAAATGAAGAAAGAATGACAACGCGTCCGACGACCACGCAGAGTACGCGTAGTACAACCATACGTAGTAGAACCACACGCAGTACAACCACACCCAGTACAACCACACCCAGTACAACCACACCCAGTACAACCACACGTAGTACAACCACACCCAGTACAACCACACCCAGTACAACTACACGCAGTACAACCACACGTAGTACAACTGCACATAGTACAACAACAAAAGAGACTCGTTCCTCGGAGATATCGGATGTTTTAAGTACGTTAAGCGCAGTTATGGACCAACTCAAAAAGGAAGACGACTCGAGTAGTACTGACGATGGTAACGCGGAAGTTGCCAGTACCGGATTGGAGACCAGCGAGACGCCCCCAGCCCAACACAAGGATTCTGTACCCACCGTTAAAATGAAGAGTACAGAAAAGACCAGAAGTACAGACCAGAACAACCTAAGTGCTGACCAGAATACCATAAGTACTGAAGAGAGGCGTTTTGAAGGAACCAGAAGCACCGAAGATCTGTTTACTGCCTCCTCGTCTAGTAGCGAAGATGGAGACGCAGAAACGGACGGCAGTAAAGAAGGTTTAACAATGGAGTCCACGGATGAGACTTGCGGAACGAACAAGATGGTGTCCAAGAGTGAATCGTTCTTATTCCCTAGTATGGTACCTGAGCCCTTGAGCGAGATGAGTGACGTAGTCGAGATCTCCATGGGGATGCCGCTCTTGAACATGGTTAGGAGGGATGTTGTCACCTCGGAGGTAAACCAGATTCTCCCCTGGACATCCAGTAGCTTCACGGGAACTTATTTCACGACGTCCAGCCCGATCAGCGGCGAGCAAGTTAGCGAAAGCGTCACCCCAGATGCCCTGGAGGAAATACTGAAGGTGATCAGGAGGGATGCAGATACGACAACAGCGACCAGCCCTGGTTCTCCTGTAACTGGTGAGTCTGCGGCAACATCACCAGCTCCTGATCCATCCGCGGTCCCTCCACCACCGATGCCCTTGACGGAATGTGGTAATATCTTTCATCGAGAGTTTTAAGCTCTTGAAGTTATTTAGTTTTTTCAGAGACGACAACAGTCGCAACTAGTGCTGGTGATCCTGGTGCAACGCCAGCTCCAGGTGGTGAAGCACCAACTTCACCTGGGGCTACACCAGCACCTGGTGCTCCCGATCCGAACGCTCCAGCATCCAATAGCAGTCAAAATCAATCGATACCGGTGGGGTTAACAATAGGGCAACCGGGTCAATGCGAGATTCCATGTAATATGTCGAACACGCTAAGCGAGATTCTGAAGGACGTGGAGTTGCTCGCGGCGCAGAAGGAGACATCGAATGAAGGTAAGATATCGCCTGGTGTCTCTTCTGCGGGGATTCTGAAGTGATGTTCCAGATTTTCCGTGTAGCCTCAACGGTAGTTGGATCTCGGAAGCCGGCGGCGTCAAAATCGAGATTTCCACCTCGGGCGAGGGTAAGATCCAAGGGGTGAAGATGTACGCGCCGGACGTCGACAATAAGAACACGCGTGGTTTCATGACGAACTCGACGTGGAACATGACTGGCGCGATGCCCATGCCCGGCAGCGGGATGCTCATGCTGAACGCGGTCAACGACAAAGACAAGACGGTCGCTTCGTTCGTAGGTAAGGATCTGTTGTCATTTTTGCACCAACTGATGAGAGAATAACCGTGAGTTTGTGATATTTACATGGTTGCCAACTTTTGCTTCCTTTCAGTCGTAATGGAGGCACTCCTATGGTGGCCCAGTCACTAAAGACATCACACTCTTAAGTTGTTTTCTTACGTGAGAAGACGAAACTCCAAAGCTTAGACCTGGCCACCTCTCTCCAGGACGTAGCTTGGTGTGACGTCTTTCCTTTTAAATTGACATAGGATTTCCTCCATGATAATAGTTGGTGCTTATTTATCGTGATCCTCTAAACTAAATAAAAGCGAGGACTACCTAATTTAAACCGCAGGGTGCATACTGTCGCCGATACTCTTGAAGTTGTATTGACTTGCTAAGCTAAGTTTGAAAAAAAAAAACTAAAGAGAGATAGAGATAAGGGAGTACTAACTGATCAGGTCTCCGGTGCATGCAGGGAGTTGGCAACCCTTATTATATCAGAAATTGTTCGGTTTTGTTGTTGTTTCTGCGAAATCTCGTACAGAAGTAGTGAACATTTTGCAGGCGAATGTAAAGTATGCCACCATAGGGAGCTGGTCGCGGGAAACTGGATATATGCGCATTTGTCGCGTGACTGCGAGAGTCAAAAGAACTCCTTTCAGATTCTGAGCGACGTTTGGTGCAGATCGCAGATTAGCACGCTAAAGAGGCAGAACCTGATGGGTCTGATGTCGGGGACGACGGCCGCGGCGGCCGCGTCGGGAAAACCCGCAGGCTCTGCTAGCGCAGCCCCTGGCGCCGTCAATACCGACAAAACGACGGCGCAAACGTCCACAACCGCCAAACCAAAGTCAATCTTCTAAAGCTTAAACTTAGTAGGAAAACCTGTGATTATTTACGATACGTAAACAGTAAGCTATTCTATACAATATTATTTTGATAACAATAAATAAATATTAAGAAATGAGAACCACGTGCCTTATTTTCGAGAAAAAAAGGGTTGCACAACAAACTCGGAGACCTGTTCGTTTCGTTTCTTATCTTCTTTTAAACCAGGTGAAAAAAAAATCTGTCGGCACTTCAATATACACTTCAAGATTGTTGTGCAACCTGCAAATTTCCGCATACCTAGACCTAGACCTAACTGACATCTTTCCAGGGGAGTTGCAACAAAACAAATCTCAACTTGGTCATTTTATCTTGGGACATTGGATCCTCACCAGATCGGATCGTCCCGCGAGGACCAAGTCGCCCAAACAAGCGGTCTTCGACATCTTGTGGAGGCCGAGAATCATCGAGAGCAGAAACGCGAGGAGCGTGTCCAATGTCAGCCACCCTCAAGTCCTCACACCCGACTTGAGTCAATTCACCCTGTACACCATCAAAAGCATCATCTACGACGACGAAAGGATGGGTCCCCTTGAGGAGCTATGCCCCAATTGCACCAACAACGAAAAATGCAAAAGTAAAGATCAAATGAGGAAACATCCGCCTGGAAAGAAGACGTCACATGCCAAAGGTCATCACAACAACACATTTAAAACGACTGCTCAACCAGCAGCAGCGTTTGCTCCTCCCACTCAAACTCCAACAACGCATTCTCCTACAACTAATTGTTCTACAACTCATTGTCCTACCGGTCATCGACCTCCAACCACTCCTGCAACGAATAACACTACGTGTTTTGTTTTCCCTGTTGGAGTCCAGGAACCATTCCACTTGGCAGGAAATATTACTGTCTTCCCCACCAACAATGACACATGGGAGCATTTCCCCACTCTGCCCTGGCGTCCTGACAATACTACTGGTGCTATAGTGACAGTCGCAACGTCGCCTGCGACAGTTGCCTCCACGCACTTTAACCCTCCTATGCCAGGTGCTGGGGATGCATTAAATATGCATGGCTTGCTAAGTACTAAAACAACCTGTTCTACCACAATGAATATCACAACTGATTCTTCAACAACTAGTGAAAAAACTTTTATCGCTGATACAACTACTAGCGCTGTCGATACTTCCACAAGTACCAGTGCCTCTAGTTCAACTGCTAGTGATACAAGTGGTACCTCATCCACAACAGAGTCCACCACTCCTGTCATAACGACAACTGGTAAAATAACTACAACAGAAAGTACTACAATAAGTACTACAACGACCTCAACTGACAACACAACTACAACCACGAACACAAGTACACATCCATCGATATCACTATCACCAGGTGCGGTTCCAGTTTCACCAGTGACTGTGTCTTCTACTGTCTTCAAGCCAGCCATGGGTGGCGAGCAAGAATCTCTACATTTAGCCACTGAGAAACCCTGTAACGATAGTGACCTTCCTGGTAACATAACTACTAACGCAACTACTAATACAACTTCTAAAACAACTACTAATATATCTACCAATACCACTACACCTGCTCCAACAACGACAACACTGGTCACAACCACAACAGAAACAACTACCACGACACAAGCAACGACTACTCCATCAACAGAAGCATCGACAACAACACCTCCTACCACACCTTCAACGACTCCTCCTACCACACCTTCAACGACTCCTCCTACCACGCTTTTAACAACAACACACCCTCCAGCGATAGCTCCAGCCTCTCCAGTGACGGTGTCTTCAACGTCTTTCAAGCCTGTAATGGCTGAAGAGAAAGATTCTTTACACTTGGCCACCGAAAATCCTTGTAACGAGACCGAGAACCATGCTGCTGTTACGGATGGTAAACATTCTTCACCAGCGGCAGGTGCGGTGCCCTCCTACAAGCCGGCAGAAGCTGGAGAAGAGATTCCTCTTCACTTCCGACCTCCGGCTGCCGCTAGAAGTGGTGCTAGTATAACCGAAGTGAAGCATGCGAAGGAAAACGCGGAGAAAGGGCTCTTGAGTGAGCTGATGCGTCTCTGCCAAACGTATGGTAAGACCGAACATGATGATAAGAGTGTCGGTGATGCTCCGTTGACGATGACGACAAGTTGGAGGATAGGTAAAGTCCCTATGGATTCAAATGAGAAGACGTCTTCGGTTCAAGAATTGTTGCATGCCACCGAGGAGGAGACGACTTGGGTCGAAGAAGAAGCCAGCTCTGTAAAAGCTGCTGAAACAGATGCTGCACCAACCATAGCTACCGAAATAGCTACTGCACCAACCGTAGCCGCCGAAACAGCTGCTGCACCAACTGCAGCTGCCGAAACAGCTGCTGCACCAACCACAGCTGAAAATGTTACAAGGGAAGGACCGAAAATTGAAGAAGGTACATCTGTGAAAGCTAATCAAACAACCAATGCAACGTTAGCTGCAAACAAGGGCGACAATATTAAGACAGTCCTCGTGAATGGTGGCGAAACTGTCGATGCAGCACCTTTGCCCACAAACAACGTTGGTATTATCAAGACTGTGGATCAAATCAATGACGTTCCTCTGTTTGAGAATAAGTACGACACCATCAAAACTGTCGGAGCTGTGCTGAGTTACTTCTTGAATAGTAAGAATTACTATAGAAGGGATCAGAATAATACCAATTTTCCTCCGGATTTGAATGTAACAGCGACAACAATATCGACAACTACGTCAACACAAGCAACAACGACGTCACCAGCGACGACAACAACAACGACTACAGAAGCGACGACAACAACAACGACTACAGAAGCGACGACAACAACAACGACTACAGAAGCGACGACAACAACGCCAATACCTACAACAGAAGCGATAACAACTTCTACTATACCTTCAACAACGCAGGCTACTACAACAACTACGCCTGTAACGGAGGCGACAACAGCTTCAACAACTTGCGCAACGACGACATGTGAACCTATTACTACTACATGCGCGACTACAACATGTGCGACCACTACACCTACGACCAGTACACCTGCGACCACTACACCTGCGGCGACTACAGCTGCGATAGTTACACATGCGATAACCACTTGTGAAACAACGACTAGTCGATCTACAACTTATCTGACCACCACTACGTGTGAACCCAACAAAGTCAGGAGTGTGGCGAATAGTGCTAAAGTTCGAAATGTTGACTTGGTTAGTCTGCAAACAACGGCAACACCAAGTGCTAATCTATCAACGCCATCGATAAATTCGCAAAATACTTCTGATTTGATGAAGTTGTTGACTGGTCAAATCACCAGTCAGCAGGTACCTCAACCTCTGGCAGGTGTACCACCGAATGTGGTAAGTCAGAATGCAGTACAAGCAACAACTGAATGTTTGACGACACCATCAACAACTGAGTGCGTAACGATGCAGCCAGTAACTCCAACAACACAGCCAGAAACTACGACAACGCAGCCAGCAACTACAACAACGCAGTTGACAACTGAGGGCTTAACAACAGCAAGCGTAAGCACTACACCAAGCTTGTCTGGTGTTTCTAGTCAAAGTACAACTTGTATTACTGCACAAGCAAGTAGTTTGACCAGCTCAATGAACTCGCAGAATGGCACAACTTTGATGACCCTATTGATGGATGGAATAACTGCAAGCCCAACAACTCAAAGTACAACAACACCAACACCTGCAACTATTGCACATAAACAAACGATTTCTGTGGATGACCTACTTGCAAGATTGAACATCTCGAGCGATATGTGTGCGGAAATTCTAAAAAATCAAACTGCTGATGAAAAATTAGATACTTTCAGTGCGCAGAATACAAGTATAGGGGTGAATACTACTGCTGGGGATGCGACAAGTACTAGCAGTACAGTGACAAGTACTAGCAGTATGGCGAGTACTAGCTGTATGACAAGTAGCAGCACTACATGTGCTACAACTCCGTTGAATATTGCAGAAAATATGACTCCACAGGCTGAATCCGCCGTTTTGTCAACCCAAAATCAATTGAATTTAGGCATTGTCAGTAGTAGTTCACCAACGCAGGATCCGTTGAAGAACCAGATGAATCTACAGACCGAATGCGTAATTTTGTCACCTGAGAATCAGTTCAGTGTGTCAGTAAATGTGAATATTATGTCGATGTCCACCAAGAAATCATCGTCAGTGAATGAGCAAATGCCACCAAGCAATCTAAGTAGTTTTGGTACCAGGGCAATAGGAGTTTCTGCTGAAAACGCTGTTTCTGGTCTAATGAGTGAGGTACAAAACTATTTTAGCACACCTGCACCAATGGGTTATTATACCAGCAACCCATTGTACGATCCGCTTAATCTAGCGGGGACTCCAAGCAACCTAGTGGAGACACCAGCCAATCCAGTCAACCCAATAACAGGATCTACAGTGGGAACTCAGGCAAATACTCTTCAACGAGTTCAGCAGTCAAAGCACACGACTTCCCCTCCTTTAAACTTAAGCGCCCTAATATCAGAAGCAGATGTTGAATCACATCTCCTCATAGCAACAGACATGCCAATGATGCTTGATAGTCCATTATCAGAGGCTGAATCAACAATGCAGGCACCTGGTTTAACAACGCCGTCGATATACATCGACCCTGTGGAAGGTACAGTTGATCTGAGTGTTTTTGGTGTGCATAACACACCACCAAGTCTCCTAAAGCCTGATTTTACCAGCATGGACTTTTCTGACCTGCTAAGAACTGGAGCAAAAGCATTAGCGCACATCCAGACAACGACTGATGCGAATTTAAATGAGTGCGAGGTGAATTTTGTTGGTAATCCTGACGTTTTAAACTATGGAATCGTGAATTTCGTTGATCAGAATCTAACAGGGAGTGGTGTAGTTCAAAATTCGTGTAATATACCTCAGAATAGCGTTATACCTCAGAATAACGTTGTTAATATGGACGCAGGAACTGCTATTAATCATACGACTTATCAAGAGTTAGTGGAAGGTATTCAGGATGCCACACAAGTTGTCCCCACTACTTTTGGTGCGGCAAAAGTTGAGCAGTACTTTGCTAGTATACTGAATGATGGGGAAACGACTCAGAAAACAACATCTGCAAAACAAGGGAATGCAACGAGTACGTTAAAGTCTAAAGTTAAGACAACGTGTACGACTACGCCTACGACTTCCACTACAAATCTTGAATTTTTCCCAAATGCCGATGAGATAATCTCAAATGTCTTTGAGACTATTCCCGGAAACAATACTAATTATGTCGAAGCCTGTAAGGATGCGTGAGGATGTTCTGTCGATTTTATAAACTAGCTACTTTTAAGCTTAGACAATGTATGGAATAATGTAGCTATAATACGAGTAGAGTATACTTTTTGTGAGAAATAAACTAATAAATAAACTTATAAACAATTGATCGGTCTTGTGTGTTTTTTTATATACAGTTTTTTATTATAAACTTAACTAGGTATCGTACAAAATAGATGCAAGTAAATCGAAACATTGAAATAATAATTTTTTGAAGCCTCAAAGCGTTATGGACAACATTTTTGGACTTTAAAAAGTAGGTTAGTTTCTTACAAACTAGATTTAAGCTAAACTATATTTTAAAAAAAAGTATGGACTTGATTCTATGGTCCTGTGTGGGCAGGTGTGTATTCTCCTGAAATAGGTGGATCAACAATTGTTTTCTTAAGCACGAGGAATATCAATCCTCCCAAAATTATCTGCCCGAGTCCAACTAGACCCACAATTGACCATGCCGGGATTGGAAGAGGTCCTAGAAAATAGAAAGAATTCAGTTAAAGTTAAAACACACATCAGAAATATGTTAGTGGCAGTGTGTAGGACTATTTTTGCACGATAAGCGTCTCCGGATAATCGAAGGATAAGCATAAAATAAAATATCTAAATTTGCCATCAGCATCGCGACCTATCCCCCATGGAAAGAACCATCCTCTCCCAAGTGCGCCATCCACTTCATCATCTTCGATTTTTGACACGAAGACGAAATTTCGCTTGTTTGAAGGAACTTGCCTGATTGGACAGAGTGTCTGCAATCACTCTGTCAAATCAGACAAGTCGTGAAAATTAACCATTTGAAGTTTTAGGAACACCTCACCTTATAAACCATTGCGAACTGAATGATTCGGTTAAAGAGTTGGGTTTATCAAAAGAAAAAGTCGAGTTATTGGGTTCTAGGCTACAGGAATGAAATATTTTCG
Organism: Aphodius granarius; assembly: GCA_963971325.1. NCBI lineage: Eukaryota > Metazoa > Arthropoda > Insecta > Coleoptera > Scarabaeidae > Aphodius > Aphodius granarius. The sequence continues at coordinate 43,605,060 of OZ020221.1, read as the reverse complement.
GATGAGGTGTGACAGTGCCTTCATTTACAAAGCGCAAGAAGACTTTTAAAGCATATTTTAAAATGCTAAAGCTAACTTTTAAATGCTAACACATTGAGTGACTAACATTTGACTGTATCATACACAAACAATTTCCAAACAGCCTCGTATTTACCAAGAATTGTCTCGATACACTGATGACACACGCCTATATCAGCTTATCAAAGTGTTATCTATTTCTCGCAATCCTGCTAACTATATTTAATTTAAGAAATAGTTAATACTTACTGTAATAACTCCTTGTGACAGTCCTTCTTCCTCTAAGGACCTTCCTCCTTGCCTCTGCGAAATCAGGATTCAAGATAGCGAATAGCACTATGAAGAAACAAAAAATTAGACTTTTTACGTTCTTTATTCTTTGTTCTAGTCTGGATTTAATGATGAATGTTTGTAATTATAGCGAATGATACCGAAGGATATAATTATGTCGAATGATACAATTATGCCGAATGATACTCACAAACAAGTACTGTAGCGTACAGTAAAACTGATTTTTTAAAAGCCATGGTGGAAATTTAGAAACGTCTCCAGTACACTAAAAAGTGTTGACTGATTAGTTTGGGTGATGCGCACCTGATACCTGTGTTTTATCTAATCTTTGTTTGAGGTAGATAAATATAGGTTCCAAGTATAAACTAATATTGTCCGCAATCGTTTGGCATCATTTATGAAAATAGAACGAGATACTATATTATTTACAATATTATTGAATTATCTTCTAATGTAATGTAAATAGAAACATGAAAAGTGAAATTAACATATCGAAAGAATCGAAGAATAATTGCTAATTAATTTATCTTTAAAGAAGACTAGGAAAGAAAACTTGACCTATTTTTTGTGCTGAATATATAAACTATAAACTATAGAGTTTATAGTTTTATTTCGATTGGAGATAAAATAAAACACACCAAAGTATAGATGAGATAAATATTTATTTCACAAATAATGAATAGAACATATCGTAAATTGCATAAAATAGTATTAAATAGTAAATAGTACAATAAATAGTATTAAATAGTAAATAGTATAATAAATAGTATAAAAATTAAAGCCATAAAAACGCCATAATCATTTCCAAGACACCAACTCAATCCTAAAACAAAAAATAGCAGTCTTTAATACAAACGATATATAAAGAGGTAGGTCTTACCTGTCTAGAAGCAGTTTTCTTGTACCAAGTAGTGGTCCCCCTGTCTGTGGTCCGAACAACCTTCTCAGTGACAATAGTAGTGACCTTTTTTCTGCAACCGCACCCTCTTGTCTTCGGCATAATAGTGTCATCAGGAAATTTTGCAGTGTGCATCATCATACTCAAAGCAGGCATTTCAGAAACGTCAGAAATCATGCTTTCGTATTCATTGGCGTTGACGGTATTGTCAAAAGACATTCTCCTTCCAGCGGAACTTTTTTTAACCGAAGCCACGATTTTCTCCGGACAAAAAGTTAGTTCAGCGACATCTGTAACAGATGGTCTCCTTGTTGAATTAGCGATATTACTACGCCTGCTGTTTTCTTTTTCCACATATTCAGGACGGATGCCACCTTGACAATAGCAACCACTTTTCTTTCTTGCGTTTTGAGACATTTCTAGACATTGTAACATCGAACTGCACGATTTCTTCGTGTTTGGCCTCACCGATGCGCTTTTCTCGGTGAATACTGAATCTTCCGCGTCGTCCATGGTTTCAGAAAACTGCTGGAACGATTTTGAATCATTTGTGGTGATGTTTGTGGAAGGTGTGCGAGCAGAATGTACTCTGGATCTTCTAACAGGGATCTGACTCATGTTGTTGGATGGGTCTTCTGCAGGCATGAAGGTTACATGCATTTGTGGGTTTGGGATTTCCGACATTTTGGTTTTTTGGTTGAGTGTGGTGAATTTTTAACATAGACTTCAAACGTTGAGGACGAAAACACGACTGAATGGTGGACGAAGTGAGCGCTTGGGTGAATTTGGGGGGAACGTGTTCTGGGGCGAGTTTTTCTTTGTTGGTTTCGAGAAATTCTGGTTTGTGTCGGTTAGGGTGTTTATTAGGGTTGTCAGATTCCTATGCCGGAGATGTTACGCGGGGTTGACAAGAGAATTTCAAGTTTTGGTCAACACATTTTCAAAAATAGTTAATATTGATGAGAGTATTTTCTATCTAATGGTATATACTAATAATTTGTACGCTAATTATTTTGCTCATAATCGCTCTTGAAGTAAAATCAAGACATTCCACCATATTTAAACACAACTCAGACAACATTATCGTTTGAATAATTCTCATGAGCAAAAAGTAGGGCTGCAATTTTCAGCATCAGTAACCCAAGGTATTTGCTATTTACCAATAGACTATGGGTCCCTACATTCCAACAATCTTCCAACAAAATTCAAATTCAGGATTTGTTGCACAAAGTATCTGCTCTCCAGACATAGACAATAATAAATTCAATCTCACTTCTTTATATAATAATAATAATAATAATAATAATAATAATAATAATAATATTTATTGACTGCAATAATACACCATCATTTTAAATAGAAACATCCACCTATATAAGACGAGCAAAGACAACCATTACCCTCTTTGCTTCTAAAGCCAAAGGTTTCTCCAGTTAGAAAAGCCTGTTCTCAAACTGAAAAAAACTGCTATTTAAGTGTACAAACTGTTTTAAGTTTAAGTTAAGTTTAAGTTTAACTTAAAGTTTAAGTTTAAGTTAGTTTAGTTTAGTTTTTAGTTTTTTTTAGTGTTTAGTTAAGTTTAGTTTAGTTTAAGTTTAAGTTCTCAAACTGAAAAAAACTGCTATTTAAGTGTACAATACAATAATTTATGTCCATTTTGGTTAATTTGTAACTGTCGCTGAAAAAACAGCAATGATGTCAAATTGTGACGTTTTACCACCCAAAAAGACAACATAAAGTTTAAGTTTGAAGCATACAATTTCCATACAACATATAAAGTAAACCACTAGGATATAAAAGAAGAAAAAAAAGGAAAATAAAATATACGCATTTCACATGTATACATACTATTTATTAAGTGAAAAATTATAAAGGCATAAACTATAACCTCATACAAAGTCAAAAAAAATACAAATACATACGACATTGGCCAATGTCTCGTACCACGGGGATGGACAGTTATGATTCACCAATCACTTAACATATTTAGCCAACCGTAAAACAGGTCCAAGGTAAAAACTTTGCCAATCAATACTAATCAATAATAGATACTTTACCTATAAAAAAAAAGATAATCAAACAAACAAAAAAATTTACAACACTACAAAAAGGCGAGTCCGGTACTTGTCACAGAAAAGTCACATTCTTCCGTCTAGATAAACTCCTCCGGTTCCCGTGGTGCATCCAAATCCCGGTAGTGGATCACCGGCCTAAAATCACCACCTCCACCCCTGCACAAGAAAAAAAAAATGATAAAACACCCAATAAGAATATATAAGAAAAAGAATAAGAAAAAATTTTTTGTCACCAAAATAACCATAACTAAGTATTTATAACTCATAACTAAATATTAATAAGTAATAACTAAGTATTTTACAAGTCAACTCAACTCTGAATTAAGCCCAAACCAACACCAAAAAACAAATTAGAAATGCGGTTAAGTCCTGACCTGCCTCTCGACGCATAGCCCCTCGGTCGGCCCCCGTAATTCTGGTTGTAATAACGTGGCGGCCCATAGGAACCATACGATGAACCATAACTTCTAAAATCATAAAAATAATTTTTAATTAATTAATTTGTAAGTAATTAATTTTTAATTAATTTGTAATTAATTATTTAAAATTAAAAAGTAATTAATTAATTAATTTTCAATTTTTAATTAATTAATTAACTATTTTTTTAATAGATTAATAATTTTTTAATTGTTTTAATTAATTTCTTAATTAATTTTAAGTTTGTCTTACGGGGTGTGGGTGTAAGCGGGTGGCTCCTCCCTCTTGGGCTGCACGGGCTCGGCAAGCATTGGCCTCTTGTGGTCCTGCAGGTAATTATTGAAGAACTCCACCTCTTTCCGGACCTCTTCGATCTTCTCGGCGTGCTTGTTGAAGATGTGCTTCCGGACGTAATCAGGCCCCTTGAACTTCTTCCCGGACAGCGGACATAACCACTTATCCTTGGCCAACTCCCGGGTGTTTGCCTGCACAAACTTATCGATCTCCGTGTCAACGTCCTTCAGGGACAGCGTAATCAACTTTGCCTCGTTCTTATTGTCCTCTTTCGACTGCTTCTCGGGAAGGAAGGCCGCCATCTTGGCTTCAACCGGCGCCCCGATGAACTGCGTCATATCAGTCTGAAAGAAAAATTAATTATTAAAAAATTATAAATAAATTAATTAATTAAAAATTGTGTATAAATTAATTAATTAAAAATTAGAATGAATTAATTAATTAATTAAAAAATTGAAATTAATTAATGAAAAAATGACCTTTGCTGTTGGTGGTGGTCCTCTGGCGTGTAGTATGCCGCATCTGTTGGGCATCTCGTCCTCGTTGGGGTATTCGCAGTGGTTGTAGTAGTCGACGGAGTGGACGATGCGCAGGTAGAGTATGATGCGGTCGAGGACGGCGATGAGGTTGTCGTCGCGATCGACGGTGCTTGTGGAGTCCTGGTTGTCGGAGGACGGTTCCAGGCCGAGGAGTTCCTCCTCTTCGGCGCTAGCCTCCTCGATTAGGTAGTCGGTGATGTTGTGGAGGACGGGATTGTTTGATACCAGGCCGAATGTCTGCAAAGGACAAAAAAAAAGAATACTTTTTTTATATTGTATGAAAATAATACAGAATACAAAATAATTCCCTTGTGTTATTAAATATTAATTAATTAAAATACACAGCAAATGTAATTAATTAAAATAAGTTTATTATTGTTGAAGTAACAAAAAAAAAACTGTATAGTTCTGCAACAATCTTGTATTTAATTCATTACTACTGATTATTAAATACTAATTAATATAAACAGCAAATTTAATTAATTAATATACACAGCAAATTTAATTAATTAAAACAAGTTTATTATTGTTGAAGTAACAAAAACTGTATAGTTGTATAGTTCTAGCTGTATAGTTCTGCAGCAATCTTGTTTTTTATTTATTACTAGGTAATAGTCATTATTAAATATTAATTAATTAATATACACAGCAAATTTAATTAATTAAAACAAGTTTATTATTGTTGAAGTAACAAAAACTGTATAGTTGTATAGTTTTAGCTGTACAGTTCTGCAGCAATCTTGTTTTTTATTCATTACTAGGTAATAGTCATTATTAAATATTAATTAATTAATATACACAGCAAATTTAATTAATTAAAACAAGTTTAATATTGTTGAAGTAACAAAAACTGTATAGTTGTATAGTTCTAGCTGTATAGTTCTGCAGCAATTTTGTTTTTTATTCATTACTAGGTAATAGTAATTATTAAATATTAATTAATTAATATTATACACAGCAAATTTAATTAATTAAAACAAGTTTAATATTGTTGAAGTAACAAAAACTGTATAGTTGTATAGTTCTAGCTGTATAGTTCTGCAGCAATCCTGTTTTTTATTCATTACTAGGTAATAGTCATTATTAAATATTAATTAATTAATATACACAGCAAATTTAATTAATTAAAACAAGTTTATTATTGTTGAAGTAACAAAAACTGTATAGTTGTATAGTTCTAGCTGTATAGTTCTGCAGCAATCTTGTTTTTTATTCATTACTAGGTAATAGTCATTATTAAATATTAATTAATTAATATTATACACAGCAAATTTAATTAATTAAAACAAGTTTAATATTGTTGAAGTAACAAAAACTGTATAGTTGTATAGTTCTAGCTGTATAGTTCTGCAGCAATCTTGCTTTTTATTCATTACTAGGTAATAGTAATTATTAAATATTAATTAATTAATATTATACACAGCAAATTTAATTAATTAAAACAAGTTTAATATTGTTGAAGTAACAAAAACTGTATAGTTGTATAGTTTTAGCTGTACAGTTCTGCAGCAATCTTGTTTTTTATTCATTACTAGGTAATAGTAATTATTAAATATTAATTAATTAATATACACAGCAAATTTAATTAATTAAAACAAGTTTAATATTGTTGAAGTAACAAAAACTGTATAGTTGTATAGTTCTAGCTGTATAGTTCTGCAGCAATTTTGTTTTTTATTCATTACTAGGTAATAGTAATTATTAAATATTAATTAATTAATATTATACACAGCAAATTTAATTAATTAAAACAAGTTTAATATTGTTGAAGTAACAAAAACTGTATAGTTGTATAGTTCTAGCTGTATAGTTCTGCAGCAATCTTGTTTTTTATTCATTACTAGGTAATAGTCATTATTAAATATTAATTAATTAATATACACAGCAAATTTAATTAATTAAAACAAGTTTATTATTGTTGAAGTAACAAAAACTGTATAGTTGTATAGTTCTAGCTGTATAGTTCTGCAGCAATCTTGTTTTTTATTTATTACTAGCTAATAATCATTATTAAATATTAATTAATTAATATACACTGCAAATTTAATTAAAAACTGAATAGTTCTGCATCAATCTTGTATTTTATTCATTACTATATTGATTATTAAATACTAATTAATTATAACCTAATGCAGAATTAATTAATTAACTAATGAATTAATTAATTCCGGATTAGACAAACCAAAAATTACACCATACCTGCTGCTTCTCCTTTTTATCGTCCTGCTCGACCCACAGTCCACTCTTCGTATCCAGATGCAAGGTAACCCTGGCCGATATCCGGATATCCGACCTGACCACCTGCTTATGCGCCGTGATCCCGTTCACGGGCCGTATCCTCCTACTCAAATCCCTATTGACAATCGCGCCAAGCTCGCAATCCCTCAACCTGATATTATTCAAATTCCAACAGATCTCCTTAATATTAGCGTCCCTCTTAAACGTCACCCAACCCCTCCGCAACCAACGCCTATCCGGTTGCGGCTCAGCCAACGCCACCCTCAGGAAACCGTAGTAACGACAGCACATCGCCTCCACCTCCTGTCTGGTGATCGTCGGCGCCAAATTTCGCAGGAATATCGACGTCGTCTTGTGCAGAGCACGAGGCTTCTCCGGCTTTGGCTCGTCCGGCACGACTTCGATTTTCGCGTCGTCTTCTTCCGTCTTCTTCGATTGTTCTTCGGATTCCTCGTCGCGCGGTTTCTCCTTCGGCTTATCCTCCTTTTCGGCGTCGCTATCGCTGCTGCTGCTCGACGACGAAGAACTACTACTACCTGAATAGGATCTCTTACGTTTCTTTTCTTTCTGGTCAGGTTTAGACATGGATTCTTCGTCCACGTTCTGTATTAATTTGAAAAAAAAAAAATGGAAATTAATTAATTAAAAAATTAATTATTTAATTAAAAATTTAATTATTTAATTAAAAATTTAATTATTTAATTAAAAATTTAATTATTTAATTAAAAATTAATTAATTAATTAAAAAATTACCGTCTCTGTCGTCATTTCTTCATCTTTTGTCTTCTCCGCATCTTCCTTGTCCTCTTTCTCTTCGGTTTCTTTCTCTTCCTCGTCCAACTTCCCCTTTTCCTCTTTGGAGGTACTTTCGTCTTCTTCGTCCCTGGTTGAGGGTTCTTCTCTCTCGGGTTCGACGGGTTCCGCCTCCATAGGTTCTGCCGGGGTTACCTCTTCAGTTTTTGTTTCTTCGGAATCTTTCTCTTCGCCGTTTTCTTTGATCTCGCCGTCGTCGTCGATCGCAGTCGATTCGGAAACGTCGACTTTGACGTCTTCTTTTGGCGCGTTGTTGCTGGCGGTCTGAACGGGTTCTTCTTCTTTCTTTTCTGCTATGGGTTCTTCTGTTTTCGATTCCTTTTTCTCGAGTTCTGGAAGTGTTTTTTTTTTATAATTTTATTATTTTTTTATAATATAAGTTGTGTCGAAAAATCGATATAAAGCCTTAAAAAAATAATAATAACTAACCAGAGTATTCGTCTTCTAGTATGGCTAGATCTTCTTCAGTTCCGCCTTCGAGTTTAACTACGACCGTGTCTAACAACTTTAACAGTTCGTTGGTACGGTGGCAGTCGGCGGAAACGCTAGAAATCTTTCCGCTGTTCAAGAGTTCCATGAATACCTCAACTCTTTTCTATAAGCAAAGAATGTTCTTAATATAAGTTTTATCATTTGTATATCGTTATTATTCTTATTACACATGTTATTTTGAAAAGTGATTTGAATTAAGTGATTTGAAAATTAAAAACCTTAGATTTAAATAAACAAACTTTACATACTTTCAGTGCTGCCATTTGTTCTTCTTTCCTTTTAACGGAGTCCTCAGGGTGGTATTTCAAACGGAACCTATAATGCAACGGACCCGTTAGATCAGCCACATTGACAGATGGGTTTTTCAGCACATATTAACAAATTGATTCATCCACGCAAAATCTTTCATACTTGTTCAAGGTTTTTATTGCTGCCTTGCAAAAATAGTATAGTAGAACATATTAGATTGGAGATAATTATTTGAAACTTGATAAAAATTAGGTGCAGCAATGAAACCAATTCTAAAGTAAAATCGAACATGACTCTGCCAAAAGAATCAAAACCAATGCTATACAAGTTATGAAGTCTTAGTATTATAATATAACATTGTTTTTGTTTTGTTTGAGTGTACGATTATTTATTTAGAACTTTTTTTAAAACACATTTAAAGCAATGAATTCCAAAGAATTGAGTAAATGTACATACAGTACAACTTCGATAGATCGGACACTCTCTAGTACGGACACTCCAGTAATCCGAACGCTCTTGTCAACCGGACATTTTAGAAATTTTACCTCCCTAGTTCGGACACAAAATATAATTTGCAGTTAAAACCAGGTAGAAAATACCAAAGTATTGTTTAACATTAATGTCTTACTGTGAAGCAACCGGATCACATAAATTGCCACTTAATTTTAGCAATAGCGGCAAATCTAGATGCTTTTAAATGCAGAATGAGCTCAATACCAGTTGTGTACAGGGCGTCTGATAAAGGACGGATGAATAGAACATTGCTTACTGAATGTTTCGAAAAATATTTTAAGCCTGAGGTTAAGACATTTTTAACAGGGGTTAACAGGCCCCAAAAAGCTCAAATGTCGATGCTGCCAACGCGTTTTCTTTGGGCATCAGGTGGTCTGCAGAAAACAATTTTCCCATGGAAATCCTGCTTCTCAAAAGGCCCAGAGAAAAATTTACTAATGTAGCTGTATCCAAAACAATATAAACAAAGATTGATATATTTTTAAAAAATAACTGAAATCTTTTGCTTATTTTATCCATTTATGTTCAGAATTTAGTTTTTAATTTTATGTTTTGGTTATATGTGACCTCGGATGCGAAAAGGGACCTATCGTGCGAAAATAACGTGCAGCATAACGGTACATATTGGAAGAGACCTTACGTGCGAAAATATTGTGCAAGATAACGTTACAACAGGTCCCTTTTTGCGTCCGGGCTCACATATATTCAAATATTCCCAGTTGTTTTCATCTTCATCATAAAAAATGACCCTTCCCAACAAAAGAAAAAAACCTCCAGTGATCCGGATACCTCAATAGTCCGGACATGGTCAGGAACGATATATGTCCGGATTAGCGAAGTTATACTGTATATTGTCAGGACTTCAAACACAAACAACTTTTACTGATCTTTTTGACAAAAGAATTACCGAATTATCAAACGTGTTACACAAAATTTTGATAATTCTTTAATTTCATCAACGGTTCACTGCATCAAATGTGGAAAATTATCCGTTCACCCCACATACGCACATAAGAAAAAAAAAAAAACACAACAACAGCACCTCAACAGAGGTACGATGTGTAACTGCATAAATATATAATATATGTATATATTATCGTCTTATATAACGTGAATCTCACCTGCAAGACTTAATAACCTAACAAGACACGCGAAGGCGTATGCATTGCGCGCACAGCCTTTTATTACGTACATTATCAACGTGATCTTTCATATCATTTCGATTTCGACATAACTTTTTATACATTCTCAGATTTTCGTCTCACAATTTTAACGTAGCTTTTTCACACGCGGAACACATCGCATATTATTTTTAACGGAGTAACGAAGTAACGCCGGAACTCTCGTTCGAGACAAACTGCTGCAGAGAAAAACGTTCTTATAAATATAAATAAACAAAAAACACCAGTCGAGAACACAAACGCCACAGAAATCGGACATCTTAAACTCAACATCAAAAAAGTTAATTCAAACAGAAAGTTGTATGTGCTTTTTTAACTCAAAAAATAATTTAAAGCACATATAACCGTTAATATTTACATAAATTGGGATTTCTTTGAAAAAAATGCTTACCACTCATCATCTTTGTGTGCTACGAAAAATTCGTTCAACTGCTGCCTTTGGAACTCCAACTTATAATCATTGTACTTCTCAATAGCCTCACTATCCGAGATATTATCGTCTTGAGTGGCTAGAAAAGCCTTGAAAGACATCATCGGTGGTTGCTGTCCGTCAGTCGGAGCAGGAGGTGTCTCTCTGAAGAAATTACCAGGTCTTAAACGAAAGGTTAATGGAAAACACGTGTTAGATTGGTCGTAACTTGCGCCTTGTAACGCCATGTCAAGTCTAAACCATGCAAAAATAAAATTTGCATAAAGAAAATAAAAGAAATACATTGTAAAATTGCTCATCTAAACCTAAAAAATAAAATAATAATGACTCACCGATGCGGAGGTTGATGGTACGCCGGATAATGATTATAATACCCCTCCCCGTAATAATCATGTCTCAGTCTTTTAGGTGCTGGTTCCATACTTGGAGAATACCCTCTATCCCGTACCCCTGGTCGGTAGTCTCTAGCCCTAGGTCTCGTCCAAGCATCCCTACACACGACCCAAACCCAATAAAACACCGAAATTTCAACAAGTAGCAGATAAACTAACCTCTCCTGCCAATCATCCCTTGGTCTTACGGTCCTCTCGGCGCTTCTATAACTAGCTTCCGCTCTTTCGCCGCGGAATTTATCACGCCTTTTCCTATCGTATTCATCGTCGCTGTCTCCCATCTGCAATAAATAGAAATCACCGAAAACCAATAGTTAAAAACCGAAGTAGTTTGTTATTTAGAAAGTGGCGAAATCGGGCGAAATGTTCGCGAAAACCGTGCCAGAGATGACGTAGATGCTCGTAAACGATGCGGATCTAGTCCCGGTATAGATTTTTATTTAATTAATTTATTGGTGATTATTAGGGATGATGCTTACCTTCTACAGGTGCAGTTTTCTTGCTAAATTCAAATGATAATACAGAAAAAAACGGGTTTATGAATGGAGTAACGCCAACGCCGTGCGAATCAACAACACGATGTCGGTATTGTAGGGTTTTCTGTTATCTACCTGGCTATCCGCTGATGCCACTGCTTGTGGTGGGGGATGAACGTTCTCGCGCTTTACATACAAGGTGGGACAAAAGTAGCGAACGACTGCTTTGCTCGAGCAGTGGGTTTGTCAAGGGCCACAGCCATGCCACAGCATTATAAATATGTCATAGAATATACAGGATGAAGTTTTACTAATGCGTTTTTAAACTTTTAACCAGAATTATATTAGTAATAAATATCAACCTCAAAAGTGGGTATTTTCTGAGTATTTCTCGAAACTGCATCGGCAACTTAAACAACTGTTAAATATGCATTATTGATTAGAGCTTTTGTACATTTAACTAGCCATTAAATACTGATATCTGCACTCTGATTGGTTAATAATCACTTTTTAAGTGTTAATCGGAACGTTTCAGACGATTTACACGTACAATTCAGGCAAAAAAAGTCCTAATGGTAAACACTGTTTTAAAAATCACAGCTTCGTGTATTAAAAATTGGGAAACCAATAAAAAAAATAATAAATACTCAATAAAAATTTGAATGTTAATATAATTTCGACAATTTCGTAAAAATTGACGTTATTATAGCAGATCTAACCAATAAAACACATTGACAGTTGACACTAATTTAAAGCGCCATCTACATTGCGCTTTCTCACTTGCTCGTTCACGTTCTCTGACTTTTTGTGGGAATTGTACAAACCGCTTATAAGCCAAAACAAGCTATTTTATAATCTAAACAAATACTCGAGAACTAGAAAATTAAAAATAAATAATATAAAGGCATCTCGGCATATCTATTTGAACAATTAACTCATAAAACCAAGGTTAAAAATGCAATTTGTTATCTACCTACGGACAAAATCATGTGACAAAAATGGCTTTCTATTTGAATAATGTCCCAAGGGAACAGTCAATTATTATTTAATTATAGCTCAATAACGCGAAAAGCGTGAACAGTTAACGAAATGGATACCGTAATAATGATAATTACGTAATAAAAACCAGCTTCTGTAAATTATTTGTATAAATTATGCTACGATACAGAATGAAAAGATGCGCGTGTAGAATGGACAGCGTTCAGCAAAAGTGAATGAACCGTACGCCACAGACACATTCCCAGTTATTTATGTAGAGATTGTGTTTACCAAATCGGTTTTGTTATCAGTTTTGTACTATATTTAATAAAGTAAACTTTAACATTAGATATACTGCGCGCAACAGATACAATTAATTGTGTCGCCAGCAAAATAAATCAATATTATTGTTTCATTTCGTTGTGGAATGCTGATAATTCGATAAAATTCCTTCACCGAAATGCTACCAGTTCAACCTGATGCCAAAACGCTAGAATTTCATCAAAACCACAGGATATTTACTACTTTTTCGCCGTAATTGTCTACAAAGATAAATAAAACAGAAACAATGGTAAGTTTATAGGTTAGAATCCTCCAAAATCAACATATGTACATCAAAACCTTATTTATTATAGTCGTATCAAGACGAGGAAGAAGCGGGTGGTTACGACGAACAAGTTGGCTCGTTCCCCAAAGAATTCGGGTACGGCGGTTTTGACGGGGACCACGATATCACAATTTCCAGTCGGAGCGAGCAAAAGCCCAGGATTTTACTTATGGGATTACGGAGGTCGGGAAAATCGTCGATACAGAAGGTTGTCTTCCATAAAATGTCACCAAACGAGACTTTATTCCTAGAGAGTACAAATAAGATAATCAAAGACGACATAAACAATTCTAGTTTCGTAAAATTTCAAATCTGGGATTTTCCCGGACAGATCGACTTTCTAGACCCCAGTTTCGACTCGGATATGATTTTTGGAGGCTGCGGAGCTTTGGTCTTTGTTATCGATGCACAGGTTTGTTAAACAATCATATTTTTATTATATATACAGCATGACAGCTATCAAAATAGCAAACATAAATGTCATTTTGACAGCTGTCAAAATTATTTTTAAGGTTAGAATTAAAAGAAAAATGTGGTTCTATAAAATTATATTTTGTTTTAGGCTGAATATATTGATGCCTTACACAAGCTAAATCTGACTGTCACAAAGGCGTATAAAGTGAACCCAAATATCAAATTTGAGGTGTTTATTCATAAGGTGGACGGTCTGTTGGACGATTGCAAGATGGAAACGCAAAGGGATATTCACCAACGGTCAAATTACGAACTGGCGGATGCAGGTAATCTATTTTCTACTATTTTCTACAAATGTTAGGGTTTAAAATTAATCATTTTTTCCAGGATGTGATCAAATCCACTTAAGTTTTCACCTCACTTCTATCTACGACCATTCGATCTTTGAGGCTTTTTCTAAAGTTGTTCAAAAGCTCATACCACAACTTCCAGCATTAGAGAATCTACTCAATATATTAAACACGGTATGTATCATGCATTATTATTACTGTTTAGCATATTTTGACAGCTGTGAAAATGTCAAACATAACCCTAAATATAACTTTGATATCAGTGCGAAATGGCATACATAACCCTAAATATCTTGTCTTTTCCACTGTCAAAAAGCATTTAGGGTTATGTTGTTATTTTGACAGCTGTCAAAATCTCAAATATAACCCTAAATATACCTTTGATATCAGTGAAAATGGCAAACATAACCCTAAATATCTTGTCTCTTCCACTGTCAAAAAGCGTTTAGGGTTATGTTGGTTATTTTGACAGCTGTCAAAATGACATTTGGGGTTATATTTGTTCTAAATTTTGTTATTTCATCGAATGTTTTGATTGTTTAGAATTCAGCCATTGAAAAATCGTTCTTGTTCGATGTTGTGTCGAAAATTTACATAGCAACAGATTCTACACCCGTGGACATGCAGAGTTATGAGCTCTGTTGCGATATGATAGACGTTGTAATTGATGTATCTTGGATTTATGGTATTCGTGATCATCAAGAGGCGACAGCGTTTGATGAACAAAGCTCTAGTCTTATTAAATTAAATAATGGCACTGTTCTTTACCTGAGGGAGGTTAACAAGTTCTTGGCGTTGGTCTGTATTTTGCGGGAAGATAATTTTGATCATCAAGGTTAGTTTGATTAATTAATTAATTATTATAATTTCTTTTTTCTTTGTTTATATTTTAGGTATAATTGATTATAACTTTCTGTGCTTCCGTAAGGCGATTCAGCAGGTTTTTGAGTTGAGAAATAGAATGGAAACTTCTGGTAGTAATTCAAATGGCAGCCCTGTTACAAATGGTGAGACGTTAAGTGACGATCTTAGGATTCGGTAAATTTTTTTAATCCCTCGTTAGCTATTTAACCTAGATAATCGTGTAAAGTGCCGGCAATAACAAATGTGAGATTTTATACTGTACAAAGGAATACGTACAAAGTACGAAGATTTTAGTTTTACGTCATACAAAGTGTCATACAAGGTGTCCAAATGTAACTTGGAAGTAATTGTGTTCCTATATATAACATAACTTATTTTTTTGTTAGCAGATCTGTCCTGAGAAATGAATTTGATGTAAAATTTTTTTTGTTCATCCCTGTATATTAGTGCCTTTTAACACTTTTAAACGCTTCTTTTGTGTCGTATTTTACTTTCTTTATTTAAAACCTGAAATAGTCTGTATATTTTATATGAGATTCAGTTGTAAAAAAAAGATTTTTAAACATAAAAATATATTACTTGAAAATATTATTTTTTTTTTTGGTGTTGGAGTAAAACACGATTATTATTTAAAATAGGAACCTGAAAAGCACCAAACAGTGGTAAAAATTATAATAATGATAAATAATAATATTCACGTAAAAAAACTGTCAAAATAACTTAATAACCCTAAAATCTTGTCTATGTCACTGTCAAAATGACAGCATTTAGGGTTATATTTGATATTTTGACTGTTGTCAAAACAATTTTTTATTTTATTTGTTATTTTCTTTTGCAACGGAACTTGGAAACCACTGCTAATAGTGGTAAATTTTAATTCGTCGCATGAATACAGATGGCGCTTCCATCTGAGGTAAAGTCAGTGTCAACACCTTTTTTTAGGGTTAGGGCTGCATTCAGAACGTCAAGTGTGGCGCCATCTTGGGTTGGGACAAAAAAATACGCCATCGTCCTCAACAAATTAGAACAATCATTGACTATCAAATATACAAAAATTTATTAAAGATACATAAATAATACATACAAATACATAAACTCTATAAAGTAATATTACATTGTTGAAGTACGACGTTCTTAAATAACCTCAAAAAACCGTCCTTTTCGTAACACTCGACCTTCGCACCGGTACGGCTGGTTTCGGCGCTCTAGGTGGCGCGACTTTCGCAACTTTCGGTGAAGTATTCGGCTGAAATCCGGCTACCTTCGGTCCAAACAGCGATTTTACCACCCCCGGCGGTTTAACCTCAGATTCCGGTTGAATAATAACATCATAAGTCTCATCTTCATCATCAAGTTGCACGACAACCGGTGGCTTCTTAATGTAACCTTCTTTATCGACCTGCGGTATTTTCGGCGATTCGATAGATTCCATCTTTATCTTCAGTGGAACGTCATATTCTGTATCCTCTTCTTCAGAAAACGAATTATCTTGTGGTATTTTGATAGGTTTTGGGTTATCCTTGAGTTTTGGCGGGTTATTTGATTCTTTCTCGTTCACCAAGCTGTCATATTCCTCGTCATCGGATGGGTTATTTTGTAATCCGATTGGTTGATCCTTGTTTATTGGTGATTTCTCTTCATCATTCATTGGTTCGTAATATTCAACTTCATCTTCACCATCAGAGACTGAAGTGGCGTCTTTTTGTAATGAGAGAGGTTTTGGTTTATTTCTTAATATTGGAGGAGGTCGACTAGATTGTTGGATATTTACATCAATTCTTGATGGTGGTGGTGGTGGAGTTTTGTCTTTTCGCGGATTGAAAGGTGGCAGGGGAGGGGGTACTTCTAACTTTTTCGATTGTCTATGGAGGTACGATTTCGTTGATTGCTTGGGAGTTGTCAAGACAACCTCAGGGCTTTCGTATATATTTTCCTCTTCTTCTGGTTCTACAGGAGGATCTGATAACTTTGGTTTAACCGAAGTTTTAACCTCAATTTGGGGATGAATAATCTCATCATAAGTCTCATCTTCTTCATCGTTTTGAGTAGAGGGGATGACAGGTGGCAGGGGTTTCTTAACGTAACCTTCTTTATCGACGTTGGGTATTTTTGGTTCAGGGGGTAACTCTTTTTTAGTGTATTTGCCGACCAACCTGCAAAGGTTATTTAAAATGAATTTTTTATAAAAAATGCATTTTTGTTTGTTATTAGAGAATGACAGAGGAAGTTGGTACTGTGGTGGTCACTCACCATACATCTTGGATTGGATTTTCTTCAGTGTTGGAAGTTTTGCTGATTATGCTGATCCACTGTTCCATGTCTTTAGCATTTTTCCCCATAAACTAGAAAAAGAGATGTTTGAAATATATACACGCTGTATACTCAATAAACAATTACAGTACCCACCTGTATAGTTTTTGTTTCTGTGATGAGTAGAAAACTTTTTACATCCCTTTGACTGGTCCCATCTTTAAAACGATCAATGTGTTTCACGACAGTTCTTGCAAGGTCGATTACTTCACTGGGTTTCTTGTCATTTTCGTTGCTGTAGATCATCATCCAACCATCTTTGATCAGAATGAACTGTTTTATGTGTTGGTCGAGGATCCACAGTTTGCACTTTCTGGCTAGATAGCCAGCCTTGTCGAAGTCTTTGATTTCGTGGATACTATGAGCTGCAATGTTTTATTATTTTGACGTCTTGAAGATTTTTTTAAATTATGTAAATATACGTACATATGTATGGGCATATTCTATTGTCTTCGACTACTGTTGGACGCCTTAATGGTACTATAGGAGGTGGTTGTTCTATACCTGGTTCTAAAAAATATAGCAGTTCGCAATTCTAAATTCTAAATTTCTGCGTTAAAGAGTTCCGTAGGTATATTACAATATTTGTATGTCAAATAACTGATATAAGAAGTGATTGCAGAGTTTATTTTGAATCAAATGTGTTGTATTATTAGTAGAAGAACTGATAAGACACACCTTATTTGAAATTATGATAACATGCTTATTTGCTTTCAAACGGAGTACCCTAGAATGTTTACTTGCAAAGTAGCAATCATTTCCATATAATAATATTCTTCCTGTATATCGAAACTCGTGTAAATTATTAATTATTATCAAAATATCAACAAGAAATTTCCAGAAATCATTGCAATGGATTCAGGGGACCACAAAACCCGTATTTCCGCGAAAATCCCAATTATTTACTCGTTGATTACAATACTTTCCTTCTGGGGTACTAGTCAGAAAATAAAAACCCACGGGAATTCCAAAAAAATGGACCAAACATTCTTATTGATGTAAAAAAAAACCCAAGGAGATTTTTACTAACCTTTGGTTGGTGTCATATCAACATAACTCTCGTCCTCTTCCGCTTCCGGTTTTGATAACGTTGCTGTCACTACGTTGATATTCTGCAATTGTTTTTTCGATCTTTCCACCAATTGTTGCGCAAATTGTTTATGCTTTTCGGAGATGTTTCCATCTTTGATGTTTTCCGATAAGAATTCGCAGATATCTAAAAAAATTAACGTTTTAAAAAATGGAAATATTGAATTAGAGGATAATGTATTGTCAATGCTTTTACAGGAAAAATATTGTGCTAAACACAGCACTAAATCATTCTTTTGGTACTGAAATAATTTTATGGTAACAATATAAAACTTAAACACGTACCTTTCAATAAATTGTCTATGTCGTCGAACAAACTGTTAACGTTATTGGCGTTTAACATTTTCCTCGAGATTCCACCACCAATTAACCGTCAATTGAGCGAATTATTTATGTTAACAATGAAGAATCTTTCTTCCTCATCTGACAGATAACACATGCTTCCTGCAGTCACATATGGCGAACACTTTTAAAACCGTTTTCGGTACCTATCAGATTTGAGTGCACGCGCTCCTTCTTTTTACCTCCCGCTGAGTGTATAGAGGTATATAGGGAGCGTCGCGCCCATCAACTGTTTGCTCCGAATATTAAACCGCCAATTAAATCTTGCTTCGGTTTGACTCATAATCACAATTAATAGTGTCTACGTCACTATGCGACAAAAACTGCATCCGTTTTGCTGTTATCTCTTTTGCACTGTCGCCAAAAATTTGATAAGTAAATAAGTTCTTTTTCGTATACAACTTGGAGAAAAAGTCTGGAACACCTGGAGTCTTCAGAAGGTGGTATTTCTGGCAAAAACCCATTGAGAGGGCCAAAAATTGTTGTAAATTGACTGTCTTTTTATTATTTTATAATTTTTTTACAGTTATATCAAGTCCTAAAAATATTGACAGAACCTCAATGAATAATTAATTATTCCAAATTGGTGAGACATAATGAGAGAAAAAATAACTAAAATGAGACACATAAAACTTCAGGAAAGTTATATTACCGCTCGCGCCTGTGGAACGTCTTATGATACATAGCCTGCAGTAAACACACAAGGGAATTACAATTAATAGTGTCTACGTCACTATGCGACAAAAACTGCATCCGTTTTGCTGTTATCTCTTTTGCACTGTCGCCAAAAATTTGATAAGTAAATAAGTTCTTTTTCGTATACAACTTGGAGAAAAAGTCTGGAACACCTGGAGTCTTCAGAAGGTGGTATTTCTGGCAAAAACCCATTGAGAGGGTCAAAAATTGTTGTAAATTGACTGTCTTTTTATTATTTTATAATTTTTTTACAGTTATATCAAGTCCTAAAAATATTGACAGAACCTCAATGAATAATTAATTATTCCAAATTGGTGAGACATAATGAGAGAAAAAATAACTAAAATGAGACACATAAAACTTCAGGAAAGTTATATTACCGCTCGCGCCTGTGGAACGTCTTATGATACATAGCCTGCAGTAAACACACAAGGGAATGGGTATGGTACAGATAAATAATTAATCAAGTGCGAAAATTCATAGAAAAAATGCTTTATTATCATAATAATCATCTGTACACTTATACAAATAGAAAGTAACCTTAAAGTTTACTCAAATATAACATTTATCCAAACTACGAACTAAGATACATTATCACTTTTCGTATATAAAATAATTCTTCCAGTAACTAAATAAAAACTCTTCAAACGTCCTAATCCACACTGATCAAACAATAAATAGTTATCGAAACGACGAAATAAAGAACCTAAATATAAAGTTCTAAATTGAAAATAATAAAAAATATTGCCAAAGAGTTACGCAACTCTTCATGAAAAATCGGTTAAACGACATCTAAATATATCTATAGATGACACCTATTCAAACGCATCAAATAAACAGTTATTAAAAATCAAAATGCAACAATTACGATATGGAAAATAAACAACAATCAAGCTGTATGTTGTGGAATAATAAAAGAAAATATCGCTAACACTTAGAGAAAACATGGTTTGGTGTAGAGATTTTCAAAAATTGATTTCCGTAATATATCCCCAAGAGATTTCCAAGTCAAGTCAAAATTTAACGTCAGGTCAATGAAATTTAAAATTTACAATACCTAAAAATTTTATGAGGGTTTTGTTTTCATGGTTTTGTGTTTTGTTTTAATATTTGTTGCATTTTAGTCGCTATCAATGTCAATAGTTTTGAGGTCCTCCCAATTTATCTCCACCTCCATTTTTGTCCCAGAATGGAACATCACTTTTACTTTGATTGGAGAGTAAGTGTCCTTGTCCAACGCTGACCACCCTGTATACTATAAAAAACACGTTTATTAAACTCTTTCTGGTCATAAAATGCTGTTTCATTACATCTGTTTTTTGCGAATAAAATTAGTTCATGTCATAAAATACAACATTCCTGATCTAAGACAAGTTTATTTATTACTTGGACTACCTGCTGTTTTATTGCTTCTGGTTTTTACAAATTAAATCCTTTCAAGTCATAAAATACAACATTCCTGACCTAAGACAAGTTTATTGATTATTGGGGACTACCTGCTGTTTTATTGTTTCTGGTTTTTACGAATTAAATTCTTTCAAGTCATAAAATACAACACTGCTGACCTAAGACAAGTTTATTGATTATTGGGGACTACCTGCTGTTTTATTGCTTCTGATTTTTACAAATTAAATTCTTTCAAGTCATAAAATACAACATTCCTGACCTAAGACAAGTTTATTGATTATTGGGGACTACCTGCTGTTTTATTGCTTCTGGTTTTTACGAATTAAATTCTTTCAAGTCATAAAATATAACATCACAGACCTAAGACAAGTTTATTGATTATTGGGGACTACCTGCTGTTTTATTGCTTCTGGTTTTTACGAATTAAATTCTTTCAAGTCATAAAATACAACATTCCTGACCTAAGACAAGTTTATTGATTATTGGGGACTACCTGCTGTTTTATTGCTTCTGGTTTTTACAAATTAAATTCTTTCAAGTCATAATATACAACATTCCTGACCTAAGACAAGTTTATTGATTATTGGGGACTACCTGCTGTTTTATTGCTTCTGATTTTTACAAACAATTCTTTCTAGTCATAAAATACAACATTCCTGACCTAAGACAAGTTTATTGATTATTGGGGACTACCTGCTGTTTTATTGCTTCTGGGTTTTATGAATTAAATTCTTTCAAGTCATAAAATACAACATTCCTGACCGAAAACAAGTTTATTGATTATTGGGGACTACCTGCTGTTTTATTGCTTCTGGTTTTTAGGAATTAAATTCTTTCAAGTCATGAAATACAACATTGCTGACCTAAGACAAGTTTATTGATTATTGGGGACTACCTGCTGTTTTACTGCTTCTGATTTTTACAAATTAAATTCTTTCTAGTCATAAAATACAACATTCCTGACCTAAGACAAGTTTATTGATTATTGGGGACTACCTGCTGTTTTATTGCTTCTGGGTTTTATGAATTAAATTCTTTCAAGTCATAAAATACAACATTCCTGACCGAAAACAAGTTTATTGATTATTGGGGACTACCTGCTGTTTTATTGCTTCTGGTTTTTACGAATTAAATTCTTTCAAGTCATAAAATACAACATTCCTGACCTAAGACAAGTTTATTGATTATTGGGGACTACCTGCTGTTTTATTGCTTCTGGGTTTTATGAATTAAATTCTTTCAAGTCATAAAATACAACATTCCTGACCTAAGACAAGTTTATTGATTATTGGGGACTACCTGCTGTTTTATTGCTTCTGGGTTTTATGAATTAAATTCTTTCAAGTCATAAAATACAACATTCCTGACCGAAAACAAGTTTATTGATTATTGGGGACTACCTGCTGTTTTATTTCTTCTGGTTTTTACGAATTAAATTCTTTCAAGTCATAAAATACAACATTCCTGACCTAAGACAAGTTTATTGATTATTGGGGACTACCTGCTGTTTTATTGCTTCTGGTTTTTACAAATTTAATTCTTTCTAGTCATAAAATACAACATTCCTGACCCATGATTTATTTATTATCTGGATTACTTGTTGTGTTATTGCCTCTAGTTTTTGCAAATTAATTTTTTTCTAGTAATAAAATATGTCTGGTCACCAACCAAAAAAATTCTAATGCATCAGTTACTTGAAACACTCTGTATACGTAGTATACATAAGGAAGAACAAAAAGCTCAATAATTACTGAAATTCAATCAATAAAGAATATATAAATGCCAACTTACAATAGACGTGTTTCGATGTCTAATTACTCCCTCGTGTTCGAAAGCCTCGTACTTTTGAAGCAGAGCTTTCCCATCAATCTTCCATATACAGGGTGGATTACTCATATCCCCAGAAAATGCATCTTTCTTGGCGATAACAAAGGTCCCAGGCTAACAAATAAAAATTACAAAAGGCATTCCTCCCACAAAAATATAACTTTTTTAATTAAAATCTTCGATTATAAATACTATATTCTAACTCACCGTGTAACCCACATCAGATATCAGTTTAATGGGGTCCAGGCTCACCCTTTTCACCTGCGGCTGGATTTCCGCAGGTTTTGTGACAGGTTCTTTTGGCGCCGGTACAAGTTTTGGCGCTCTGGGTTTTTTCACTCCATTCCGAGCATTCTTCCTCTTAAATTCCACGATGGAATCGTCGCTTGACTCATCTGCGCTTTCGACTATCGATATACGAGGCTTTTTGCTGAGACGCTGAGATGTTCGACGTTGTTGTGCCTTCTAAAATAAATAGAAATCTCAATTTTGTACAATACTAACTAGTTTCTAAGCAGGTAAGAAAATACTACATACCTCAGCAGCTATGTCAAATTCGCTCCCCGAGCTTTCAACAACCGGTGGGTCGTCTTCATTTTCCGACAAATTTCCTTTTAGCGAGCTCATACTATCACTAAAATAACTATCACTAATATAAATAAGTCATAATAAGCGTTAAGATACGGATTGTTGTTGTTATTTAGAGGTTAGGTACGCGTTCCACGGTGGTTATTACAGGGTTAAGTGACTTATTTTATGTAGGAAAATATACGGGGAATTGTTGTATGGCAATTACGAACGCAGGGCAAATGTAAATAATGAGTAAATTACCTGATTTTAGTGCAAATTAATATGAGCCAGAATATGTCAGTGATGCCCGGTGATAAACCGTGTCGCCATCTTTCGTTGGGTATTCAATGTTGCGAGTTAAACTTTCCTCCGAAAGGGTGCGCCTGTAGTACCACTTTACAAAAAAAATATTATTTTCCGTGTTATAAAATTAATTAGTTTAGAGAAATAATTATAGGAATTCATATGGTGTCGTTTTGTGGATGTAATTTGTATAAATGCGTTTGATTGTCCTTCGTAGAGGGTAAAAAGGTGGGACTGAGTGGGAAACCCAAAGGAGACAGAAGTGGCAAAAAAGGCGAAGCAAAATTACAATCCTAAATTTAAATTTCGCGAGTCGGAAGTGCCGCCTAACGAATTAATTTTTAATTACCGTCGAGTGGTTCCGCGCTCTGAGATAAAAATCCGGAGAGAAGTACATAAATTCTTTCGTCGTCGCTTTTAAATTCTACCAAGGTTTGTAATTATAAGACAAATCAAGCTCCCAAGCAACTAATGTATTCTTTTTATTCTATTTTTATATTTTAAGGTTATTAATGTTAATAACTCTAAAGAATCCTAAATTTAAAAAAAAACGTACAATTATTGTCCAATTATTCCACAATGTGTAAAGTTACAAACGGAGGGTGATATACAATGTGTGTACATTACGGATTTACCTCCGACTAAAAAAAAAGTGGCATAAATAAAACGGTTCAATTCCGTTGAATTCTTTATTGCGTTTATTGTTTATATTGCGCACATTTCTGAGGCAATAAATCGCGGATGTTATGTAAATTCTGGCGTTATCGTGAAATTTATTGCGAGGAAAACGGGGTGGAAGTGGACACGGCCCGCAAAATGTCGAAGGAATTCATGCTTCGAGTCAGGCAGAGCGTAACAGCCAGCGCCCCCAGGAAATATCCTTGGAAATTATTCTCCTATGAATTTATCTCCATGGATATGTCAACGGTCGCTTATTTTAAAATAAATATCGCAAATATATACAGCTCCAAACTAAACGGCAAAAATCATGGGATTTTGATGGAAATACGCGTTTTGAGAATCAATTGCATGCAATTTGGCGGTGGGATTGTGTAAAACTTTTGGCATCAAAAAGCAATAAAAAACATGGAGTTTAAGTTAAATATCTTTCAAGGATTCCTGAAACGATCGATAGAGCAATTTATCCCAAAATTAATTTTCCGTAATTTACGTTCCATCTTTCTCTTACACCAGACGCAAGAGAGAGATGCCATTAAGGCGGGCATCCCATAACCTGTACTCCCCAAGTCCGTGAACCTGAATAAAAATTTAGAGTAGCTAACCCCTCTACCTCCGTTCCCCTCCGCAAGGGCCCTGTTCTCGTTAAAAGGATTATGTCCAACCAAGTTTCGAGCATCTTTATTGGCACTCGATCCTTTATTATCGATATTACGCACGTAACTTTCGGTAGGCCCTTGAATTGGATCGTAAAAATTAAGTACATATCGGATTTTAATGTCCCCTTCCTCTCTCTCAATCATACTGACCCCTTTTTACTAAGTTTCTGTATTAAAAATGTTCTTTTCGAAGGAATACTTATTCCAATCTGTTTTATTAGCCGCTAGTTGCTGGTGCTGCTAGTAGTAACTTGCTGACTAGTCACACTATGCTGGTTAACAGCGGCTAATGATCTACAGCAAGCAGCAAATACTAAAACAGCGTAGTGTGACCACTATTCATTATGTGATCAGTATTTTAACTAGCTCTGTGTATATGTCAAAATTTTCGATTTTAGTTATTGGGCATTCTAGAAATATGTGGTTAAGGCTTCCCACCTGTCCACATTCGCAATATGGACATTTTAGGATACATTTTAGGTTATCTGCTATCTGTTACTGTTGTTACGAATGTCCGGCAGGGGGCGTTTCGGGTTTGACGTTACTGTGGTAATAGCAGCAAAACACGGGTCGACAAAAATCGATTTTTTGGATCGAAAATTGTTTTTAAGGCGTTTTTTTTGCTCAAAACACTTTGCGAAGAGTATTTAGAGGGATCTTATCGTAAGACATGAGAGCGAGCGGCTTTAATAAGGTCGGCAGGAACGGATAAAAAATGTAAATTTTTGACGTTCATCGATCCGCTTGTCGGAATTTCTAGACGTCACGTGACATTTTCTCGAGGTTCGCCTTCACTCGTCGAGGTGCAAAAACGTGATTTTTTTTTTCAAAATTGACGCATTTAATTTACAAAATATCGCGCAGTCCACGCGGAATTGTGTCCTTTTTTCAATTCGAGCGAAAGTAATATCGAAAAGCCCAATTTTGCAGCTACTCGATCGCAAATGTCGGTGAAAATGGGCGATTCCGCTGAACGCGCCCTACACTTGAAAGTTCGTAATTACCTAGTGTAGGTAGATAGACTAGCTCTGTGTATATGTCAAAATTTTCGATTTTAGTTATTGGGCATTCTAGAAATATGTGGTTAAGGCTTCCCACCTGTCCACATTCGCAATATGGACATTTTAGGATACATTTTAGGTTATCTGCTATCTGTTACTGTTGTTACGAATGTCCGGCAGGGGGCGTTTCGGGTTTGACGTTACTGTGGTAATAGCAGCAAAACACGGGTTGACAAAAATCGATTTTTTGGATCGAAAATTGTTTTTAAGGCGTTTTTTTTGCTCAAAACTCTTTGCGAAGAGTATTTAGAGGGATCTTATCGTAAGACATGAGAGCGAGCGGCTTTAATAAGGTCGGCAGGAACGGATAAAAAATGTAAATTTTTGACGTTCATCGATCCGCTTGTCGGAATTTCTAGACGTCACGTGACATTTTCTCGAGGTTCGCCTTCACCCGAAGAGGTGCAAAAACGTGATTTTTTTCAAAATTGACGCATTTAATTTACAAAATATCGCGCAGTCCACGCGGAATTGTGTCCTTTTTTCAATTCGAGCGTCAAAAGTAATATCGAAAAGCCCAATTTTGCAGCTACTCGATCGCAAATGTCGGCGAAAATGGGCGATTCCGCTGAACGCGCCCTACACTTGAAAGTTCGTAATTAGTATAGGTAGAGATAACGTTATCGCTTAAAGCCCTTTTTATATATTGGGGAAAATTACATCGCCATAATATTTATAAAAGACATTTCAAAAATACTGAGTTAACATTCATGCTGGTTGCTGTAAAAGTTAAACAAGCGCTGGTGGTTTGGCTGCTGCTAAACTCACTCGCCAACTGGTAAAACAGCGCTGCTGAGTGGTCACACTATGCTGTTAGCAGCCAGTAGTAACTAGCACGCTAGTAAAACAGCAGATTTGTTTTGGTGCGTTTTTGTTTGAGCTGAATATTTTTATTCATTTAAATAATGAAAATAATATTACTGCTCGTTTCTGTTATACAAGTCAGTCGTTTAGAATAAAGTAAAACGCAATTCCCATTTAGTGACTAATATAAAAATGTAGAACGTATTTAATTTATACAGTTCGCGAGTCAGTGTAACGAATAGGGGAATTACAGGGAACATCATGAAAACGGGGGTAGCGGACCGCATACAACAGCCAGCCAGCGTCGACGCAGTTAATAAATCACGGGGGCCGGAATGGCAATTTCATATTGCGACAAATGTAAATTTAAAAATACGCATACATATATGAAAAGTGACACAATAATTCTTCATTATCTCCTGTCTACGTTTACATTTGTCGGACGGGGGTTCGCGATATAAAGGGCTAAACTTTCCAACGAACTTGAATCCGAGGTGCAAAGTTTTCTTTTTTCATGCTGCAGGGGATAATATCCTGAAAAGGGACGGAACCGGCGAAGCGATTAGTATAAAATGGACAATATTTAAATTTGTGTAAACGAGTTTCGTGTTTGTCTGTCGGTTTTTTTATTATCATAATAGCAAAACGGGCCGTTTATTTAGTTTTATTTACAGTCGTACAAAAAAGTCGCCGTACGATAGCAGTTCTAAACAAATTTTGTAAAATTAATTTGAGATAATTCAAAGTAACAACTTCTCTCAACATTAGCACCTATATCTATATCAACATCTATGTCTACATCGTTCCAAATTTCACCTTGTTAAGTCAACCAGTTATTGAGAAATCTTTGATAGAAGACTACTTTTGAACGTTGTACATATCTTTCTTCGGTTTATTTATTATCTCGGACATCGGATCGTGTAGATCTCAAATTAGGGCAATAATTGCCGTGTAATCGAAATTGGCTCGGCGGGAGCGGGCACGCAATGCGTCGTGAATTTATCATTGATTCATGTTAATGCCGCGGATAGTAGGAACAGCATCAATTATGCAAATGAACAAGATTAACAAGCGTAACGAGCGAGCGCGCCGCCGGTCGAGTTTCGCCGTTTCTTCGGCAGAGGGCAGCGCGCGCGATAGCGCTAATCCACCCTTGTACCGCTACAAATCAACAGATTACATCGATTAACAAATTGCCAACGAAGCTTTCCACTTTATTTTCGGATGTCGACGACGCGCGCTTCCAATGTTTAATCCCATTTTCAACGTTGCGCCACAAATAGACAACCACCATTGCTTGTACGTTCGGTTGCATAACCTAACCAGCTGTAATACACTTCCCCCATACATCCCCACACTAGAAACCACCATAAACATCATTAACCACCCCCGAAATAAATTACTACTAATTTAATATCATTGCTACGATACGATGTCTATTATTCGTCGCCAGTCTATCCCCGGTTTATGCGCTACTCATGCCGCTTCTACATCCCCTAATTCCAGACAGTTTTCTCCATTCGCGGCCCCACTTAATTGCACCCTCACAGACCCCGGACAGAATTTAATACCGACACAGATGTTAAACGTTTCGCATGGAATGTGCGCCATAAACTCCGCACAACTTTGCGGTTTTAGTTTTCGAGACTAGATCCGTTACTAACATGTTTCGGGGGTTGTGTATATATCTGAGTGTGTGGTGTGTGCACAGTACCCTAGTGTAGTTCGAGCGGACAGAATACGTAATTTCGTTGGCCTTGTATGAATTATAAGGTATCGACCAAAATGGTGGAGGTGCCGGAATTGAATTTTTTTCATGGTAATATTTTACGAATCACTTTTATGAATCACTAAAAAATATTAAAAACAATAGTGCAGCATTCCCAAGTAGCCTTACAACTAAAAATTTTACGGCTTAATAAAACCACAAAAAGATAAAATCGATTTTACTAAAATATTCACCCTTTCCCTAAGTAATACTCATCGGCTTTTAATTTTTTGTCGTCGTCATCGAGTTTTAGTACCCTTTTTCACCCCAGTCACTGTCACGACATTAAAAGCAAGCTCAACTTCACTGAACCAGCTCAATATTTCATCCACCGGATTCGATCCGCCCCATTCGCTCATCTAATAAGCTAAGAACTCAAGGGTTGTCTCGTCTAGAATCTGCTAAGGGCTAGTGGAAGTACACCCACCCTGATGGAGGAACCCTGTAGAGGGTTTAATCTGATCTAATATAAAAATCCGTTTAAGAAGCAGGCACTTACCTTGAAAAGCATTTTTAAGCTTTGTTTTCTATTTTGGCGCATCCGCCATTTGTGTTTTCCTTGCCAATATATCAAATATTAGGTATTTTTATCAATAGAATATCTTACTTGGGTTATCCAGACATTCTGTGACGCATTCCCGAAAATCACCTGGCCAGATCAGTTTAGATGTTGTTTGTATTGCTTTATATTGTTATTTTGAGTTACTTGTTTTTGTTTTGGGTTGTGAATGGTCCTGTTGTGGTTTGGACGGACACAGTTTAATAGGGGGATAAAAATTATATTAGGGATCTTCGCCTGAGGGACGATTTGGTGTAAAAAAGGGACGAAAAAGCGAAGCGAGATTTAATGGAAACCCGCCGGGCGAACCAACGACGCCGAAATGTTTTATTGTTTTGCTTTTTTATTTCTGCGGGTGAGAGGGAGGTTAATTGGACTTAAGTTACGCCTTAACTTAGGCCTTAACTTTATCGTCATCCCCCAAGTAGAGAAAATTTAACCATCGTTATATAAAGACTAATAGTTTGCTCCAGGGCCAGTTAGTAACTTTCAGTATGTGTCAACAAATTTTGCCATTTCACAAAATTTCTCTCATGTAATCTAATACAAAATTTGTTCTAAAATACTCAAGAAAAGTCAATCATTTTCCCCAGAAATAACACTTCTTGACCATATTTCACGTGTTCCAGACTTTTTCGCCAAATTGTATATGATGATGTAATAACAATACCAATTTTATTATACCGTTTGTAGCGCCAAACGCGCCCTTATAAAGGGATATCAGTATCCTTCAGGATATCACTAAAGGATCGTGAACGGAAGACAAGGTTCTCTCTGTGCAGGGCACGTCCAGAACCAACCCCCAAAGTACGGAAGACGGTTCCGCATCACGCGTTGTATTATTTATTCTACGGCCTCGTTGGCAAAACGCGTAGATATGAAACCGTTTTCCGTAAAAAAAACTCGTCACGTACTCGACTACGTGTCACACCGCGTAACTATGCGAACAACAAATCCATTAAGTTTTAATTGAAATTGATTTTTCGTTTACTGAATTGGAACTAGTGACATTTTGATATAGGCAACCCAAACAGCGTTTACAGTACCAACTTTAGAACATTAAATAATTAATTACGGTTTGTTATATTCGTATAGGTGGCGCACACGTCGTAGATTAATTCTAAAATCGGTTACCCCCCTTATTTACCTATAATAATAACGTGGAATAGGTCACGCGGAAAACGGGTCGGCACGTTTCGAAATTATCAGCCGTTTCGCTTATCCGGATCTCTGTGTCGCCTGTTCTCCGTTTTAATTAACAGTTTGCATTTAGCTCATGCGAGGGAGCCACCGTCGTAGTCGTCGCGGTCGCGACTCGAGTTCGTCGTCGCCCTTTATTTAATTAACCAAGTTACAAATATGTTACGGAATAAAATCAGTTCGTGCCACGCTTAACAATGAGGGCGGGGGGCTCAGGGGCTGTATCCCCCCACTCGCTAATTGACGCTCTATCTGATACAGCGCCACCTATACCCATTGCCGGCGAACTAACAACGCCAAGCTGCGAAAACTGACTTTGTCTATGTATCTTCGTGTCTATGTATGTGTGTATCTGTGTGTATGTGTGTATATGTGTGTCTATGTGTGTGTTTGTATTGTATAAGGGGTTGCCGTTAAAACAGATATCCTCTGGTGTAGGAATACGTGAGAGGGTAGAGAAACAGGCAGTCTGCGATCGTTTCACGTCTTTGGCTTACACCGGAAATGGCCGGAAGATGGGCTGAAATGGCCATGAAGTTTTGAGAAAGAACGCACTGGTTGAAATTTGTAAAGAGTTTTTATTTATTGAATAGTGAGGTACTAGCTCTGTGTATATGTCAAAATTTTCGACTTTAGTTATTGGGCATTCTAGAAATATGTGGTTAAGGCTTCCCACCTGTCCACATTCGCAATATGGACATTTTAGGATACATTTTAGGTTATCTGCTATCTGTTACTGTTGTTACGAATGTCCGGCAGGGGGCGTTTCGGGTTTGACGTTACTGTGGTAATAGCAGCAAAACACGGGTCGACAAAAATCGATTTTTTGGATCGAAAATTGTTTTTAAGGCCGTTTTTTTGCTCAAAACTCTTTGCGAAGGGTATTTAGAGGGATCTTATCGTAAGACATGAGAGCGAGCGGCTTTAATAAGGTCGGCAGGAACGGATAAAAAATGTAAATTTTTGACGTTCATCGATCCGCTTGTCGGAATTTCTAGACGTCACGTGACATTTTCTCGAGGTTCGCCTTCACCCGAAGAGGTGCAAAAACGTGATTTTTTTCAAAATTGACGCATTTAATTTACAAAATATCGCGCAGTCCACGTGGAATTGTGTCCTTTTTTCAATTCGAGCGTCAAAAGTAATATCGAAAAGCCCAATTTTGCAGCTACTCGATCGCAAATGTCGGCGAAAATGGGCGATTCCGCTGAACGCGCCCTACACTTAAAAGTTCGTAATTAGTACAGGTAGATAGAAGTTTCAAACCAAGGAGAGCACAACAATTATCAAACTAACATTAAGAAATCTAGATATTCCTCAATCACTGATTATTAATAATATATTCTATATCAAATTCTCTATATTTGGTCGATAATAGCAACCGTTTCAGCTCAGATCCAACAAAGAAACTGGATAAAGTGTCAAGTGGTTAAAGTGGGTACAAAAATCTATTACACATCCACACACGGCACATATCCAGGCGAAACGAAAGAAAAACAAAGAGGAGTAAGAGAGTGACAACGAAAAGGACCACCATTAATCCACTCTCCCCCAACCTCTACAGGATAAAAGGTGCCGAAGTATATATTTCCGTTGTAAGGGATCCACTTATTGTTTTTTTTTTGTGAGTTTGGGATGCAGCCCTCCAGAATTCGCTCCACGTCGCCTTTATAGACACTATCGGGTAGCGTAGGATTCCCCGAACAGAATGTCCAGGTGAAAGGAATTCAGGACATGAATACGTAACGCGCTCGTCCCAGGACCCCGGGTCCAAACGGCACATTGTGCAAATACCGAAGTAGCATTAATTCGTGCTCCAGTATATTCGTATACTGTATAGTGTACACACTCAGGCTGAAAATGAAATTCGCAGTACATACCGTGTAAAACTCAACGGTCTACCACAGCAAACCGAACACTAATTCACTTCGCAAATTCCACCGTGCGGTGGCGCTAGTTGTACCTCTACGTTCGTACGTAATTCTACACGATCCCAACTACAGAATTGTCAAATTAAACAAATTTTTTCTTGTATAAAACCAGAAGTAAATTTTTTAAATTAAATTTTTAATAACTTCGCCCCTTTAAAAAAATAATTTTACTCTCATAATAAAGCTTAAAGTGTGTGACAAATGGTTAGATATCGTTAACGCGTAGATTATAGTATGATTTTCCGAATTATTACATATCTAAGGTTGAGAGAAGCCATATAGAAAAATAAAATTGCAATTACTAAGGAGAATTTTGACATATTTATGTACGAAAATACTGTTATCGCTGTATGTAATCGTGAATATTCGACTTTGAATCACACCTATACCTGAAGGAACCTTTTTACTACGAAAAAAAGTCCCCAGTCCAGCAAACCAGTATATCTGCGCGCTCGAAATCGAAAATGCATCACCAATGAATCAGTCGTTCGGGTCGGTGCTGGTGTGTGCGCGCGTAGTAATACGTTTGCTCGTATTTTTATCTAAAATTCGCTAACTAATCAACTGATTAATTAAAATAAGTGATCAGTGACTATGCCAAGTGCTTCGGCGATGTGATTTCGCGATTTTCCCAGGTTTTCGCGATGATTTTCGCCGGGTTTCTTTGTATTAACGGCCGGTTTTTCTCGCGCATCGTGTTCGCGTCGGAAACAACGTAAACGGTTCGGGAAACATCGGGAAAATGGATAATGGATCAATACTATTGATTATAAAGGTTTTTTCTAAATTATTCTGTTTATTTAAGACGAAATTTGGCAATTTTCCGTTTACTGCGTAGTTTACTGCCAACTTTTAACCAATAGTTATTGATTTTATTATCGTTTTCTAACACCGCGATGTGAAATACGGACTACGCAGTTTAATTTTCTCGGACTTTACTCGCAAAAAGCAGGACGGACTCGTGGTAAGTGTTTGATCACAATATTATTATCGTATTTTGACAATTTGGCTTTGTATTGTGGCTTACATTGGATAATTTAGTTCGAAAATGTTTTGAATTTGATGTAATATTGGCTCCACTGCATAAAATGCCTGAAGCAAGAATAGGTATAGCTGTAACATCATCCTAATATTTCTTTTAATATGCAATCACCACAGATTGATTTATTTGTTATTTTTTTATATATAATCGTCCTTCGTTAATGGCTGGTTGGACTGTCTCGAGATTATGGTGTTGAGGGCATTCTTGTCTTTGTTTAGTTTTGGCCATAGTTGTTAGATGTCTTTTGATCGGATGTCTCATATCCCATTCGTTTGCAACAATGCCGATAAAGTATATGATAGAAATAATAATTTCAGAAAATAATTGGTACCTTCTAAAAATGACATGACAAACTAAATCTCTAAATCATAGTTTTCCAAAATTTCACAGTTTGTCTTCTAAAAAAACACAAGACAAATTGCTGCATTATATTTGTGCAGTTCATATAGTATTTCATCATCAAATATGACACCTTGGCCATATAATAAAATATTTTCTGGTATGTTTATGTTATTAAGATTGTCATAGTTGATGATGGTTTTCCATTTTCTACAATTTGTCTTATAAAAAAAAACAAGGCAAATTGTTGTACAGACAAAATGCTGAATTAGTTTCATGCAGTTCTTATAGTATTTCATCATCAAATATGACACCTTGGCTGTATAATAATGTATTTTATGGTATGTTTATGTTATTAAGATTGTCATAGTTGATGATGGTTTTCCATTTTCTACAATTTGTCTTCTAAAAAAAAAACTAGGCAAATTGTTGAACAGACAAAATGCTGACTTAGTTTCATGCAGTTCTTATAGTATTTCATCATCAAATATGACACCTTGGCTGTATAATAATGTATTTTATGGTATGTTTATGTTATTAAGATTGTCGTAGTTGATGATGGTTTTCCATTTTCTACAATTTGTCTTCTAAAAAAAAAAAAAACTAGGCAAATTGTTGAACAGACAAAATGCTGAATTAGTTTCATGCAGTTCTTATAGTATTTCATCATCAAATATGACACCTTGGCTGTATAATAATGTATTTTATGGTATGTTTATGTTATTAAGATTGTCGTAGTTGATGATGTTTTTCAGATTCTACAATTTTTCTTCTAAAAAAAAAAAAACAAGACAAATTGTTGAACAGACAAAATGCTGAATTAGTTTCATGCAGTTCTTATAGTATTTCATCATCAAATATGACACCTTGGCTGTATAATAATGTATTTTATGGTATGTTTATGTTATTAAGATTGTCGTAGTTGATGATGGTTTTTCAGATTCTGCAATTTGTCTTCTAAAAAAAAAAACAAGACCAATTGTTGAACAGACAAAATGCTGAATTAGTTTCATGCAGTTCTTATAGTATTTCATCATCAAATATGACACCTTGGCTGTATAATAATGTATTTTATGGTATGTTTATGTTATTAAGATTGTCGTAGTTGATGATGGTTTTCCATTTTCTACAATTTGTCTTCTAAAAAAAAAAAAAAAAACAAGGCCAATTGTTGAACAGACAAAATGCTGACTTACTTTCATGCAGTTCTTATAGTATTTCATCATCAAATATGACACCTTGGCTGTATAATAATGTATTTTATGGTATGTTTATGTTATTAAGATTGTCATAGTTGATGATGGTTTTCCATTTTCTACAATTTGTCTTATAAAAAAAAACAAGGCAAATTGTTGAACAGACAAAATGCTGACTTAGTTTCATGCAGTTCTTATAGTATTTCATCATCAAATATGACACCTTGGCTGTATAATAATGTATTTTATGGTATGTTTATGTTATTAAGATTGTCGTAGTTGATGATGGTTTTCCATTTTCTACAATTTGTCTTCTAAAAAAAAAAAAAACTAGGCAAATTGTTGAACAGACAAAATGCTGAATTAGTTTCATGCAGTTCTTATAGTATTTCATCATCAAATATGACACCTTGGCTGTATAATAATGTATTTTATGGTATGTTTATGTTATTAAGATTGTCGTAGTTGATGATGTTTTTCAGATTCTACAATTTTTCTTCTAAAAAAAAAAAAACAAGACAAATTGTTGAACAGACAAAATGCTGAATTAGTTTCATGCAGTTCTTATAGTATTTCATCATCAAATATGACACCTTGGCTGTATAATAATGTATTTTATGGTATGTTTATGTTATTAAGATTGTCGTAGTTGATGATGGTTTTTCAGATTCTGCAATTTGTCTTCTAAAAAAAAAAACAAGACCAATTGTTGAACAGACAAAATGCTGAATTAGTTTCATGCAGTTCTTATAGTATTTCATCATCAAATATGACACCTTGGCTGTATAATAATGTATTTTATGGTATGTTTATGTTATTAAGATTGTCGTAGTTGATGATGGTTTTCCATTTTCTACAATTTGTCTTCTAAAAAAAAAAAAAAAAAAAACAAGGCCAATTGTTGAACAGACAAAATGCTGACTTACTTTCATGCAGTTCTTATAGTATTTCATCATCAAATATGACACCTTGGCTGTATAATAATGTATTTTATGGTATGTTTATGTTATTAAGATTGTCGTAGTTGATGATGGTTTTCCATTTTCTACAATTTGTCTTCTAAAAAAAAAAAAAAAAAAAACAAGGCCAATTGTTGAACAGACAAAATGCTGACTTACTTTCATGCAGTTCTTATAGTATTTCATCATCAAATATGACACCTTGGCTGTATAATAATGTATTTTATGGTATGTTTATGTTATTAAGATTGTCGTAGTTGATGATGGTTTTCCATTTTCTACAATTTGTCTTCTAAAAAAAAAAAAAAAAAACAAGGCCAATTGTTGAACAGACAAAATGCTGACTTACTTTCATGCAGTTCTTATAGTATTTCATCATCAAATATGACACCTTGGCTGTATAATAATGTATTTTATGGTATGTTTATGTTATTAAGATTGTCGTAGTTGATGATGGTTTTCCATTTTCTACAATTTGTCTTCTAAAAAAAAAAAAAAAAAAACAAGGCCAATTGATGAACAGACAAAATGCTGACTTACTTTCATGCAGTTCTTATAGTATTTCATCATCAAATATGACACCTTGGCTGTATAATAATGTATTTTATGGTATGTTTATGTTATTAAGATTGTCGTAGTTGATGATGGTTTTCCATTTTCTACAATTTGTCTTCTAAAAAAAAAAAAAAAAAACAAGGCCAATTGTTGAACAGACAAAATGCTGACTTACTTTCATGCAGTTCTTATAGTATTTCATCATCAAATATGACACCTTGGCTGTATAATAATGTATTTTATGGTATGTTTATGTTATTAAGATTGTCGTAGTTGATGATGGTTTTCCATTTTCTACAATTTGTCTTCTAAAAAAAAAAAAAAAAAAAAAACAAGGCCAATTGTTGAACAGACAAAATGCTGACTTACTTTCATGCAGTTCTTATAGTATTTCATCATCAAATATGACACCTTGGCTGTATAATAATGTATTTTATGGTATGTTTATGTTATTAAGATTGTCGTAGTTGATGATGGTTTTCCATTTTCTACAATTTGTCTTCTAAAAAAAAAAAACAAGGCAAATTGTTGAACAGACAAAATGTTGAATTAGTTTCATGCAGTTCTTATAGTATTTCATCATCAAATATGACACCTTGGCTGTATAATAATGTATTTTATGGTATGTTTATGTTATTAAGATTGTCGTAGTTGATGATGGTTTTCCATTTTCTACAATTTGTCTTCTAAAAAAAAAAAAAAAAAACAAGGCCAATTGTTGAACAGACAAAATGCTGACTTACTTTCATGCAGTTCTTATAGTATTTCATCATCAAATATGACACCTTGGCTGTATAATAATGTATTTTATGGTATGTTTATGTTATTAAGATTGTCGTAGTTGATGATGGTTTTCCATTTTCTACAATTTGTCTTCTAAAAAAAAAAAACAAGGCAAATTGTTGAACAGACAAAATGTTGAATTAGTTTCATGCAGTTCTTATAGTATTTCATCATCAAATATGACACCTTGGCTGTATAATAATGTATTTTATGGTATGTTTATGTTATTAAGATTGTCGTAGTTGATGATGGTTTTCCATTTTCTACAATTTGTCTTCTAAAAAAAAAAAAAAAAAACAAGGCCAATTGTTGAACAGACAAAATGCTGACTTACTTTCATGCAGTTCTTATAGTATTTCATCATCAAATATGACACCTTGGCTGTATAATAATGTATTTTATGGTATGTTTATGTTATTAAGATTGTCGTAGTTGATGATGGTTTTCCATTTTCTACAATTTGTCTTCTAAAAAAAAAAAAAAAAAAAAACAAGGCCAATTGTTGAACAGACAAAATGCTGACTTACTTTCATGCAGTTCTTATAGTATTTCATCATCAAATATGACACCTTGGCTGTATAATAATGTATTTTATGGTATGTTTATGTTATTAAGATTGTCGTAGTTGATGATGGTTTTCCATTTTCTACAATTTGTCTTCTAAAAAAAAAAAACAAGGCAAATTGTTGAACAGACAAAATGTTGAATTAGTTTCATGCAGTTCTTATAGTATTTCATCATCAAATATGACACCTTGGCTGTATAATAATGTATTTTATGGTATGTTTATGTTATTAAGATTGTCGTAGTTGATGATGGTTTTCCATTTTCTACAATTTGTCTTCTAAAAAAAAAAACAAGGCAAATTGTTGAACAGACAAAATGTTGAATTAGTTTCATGCAGTTCTTATAGTATTTCATCATCAAATATGACACCTTGGCTGTATAATAATGTATTTCATGGTATGTTTATGTTATTAAGATTGTCGTAGTTGATGATGGTTTTCCATTTTCTACAATTTGTCTTCTAAAAAAAAACAGGGCAAATTATTGAACAGACAAAATGCTGAATTAGTTTCATGCAGTTCTTATAGTATTTCATCATCAAATATGACACCTTGGCTGTATAATAATGTATTTTATAATATGTTTATATTATTAAGATTGTCGTAGTTGATGATGGTTTTTCAGATTCTACAATTTGTCTTCTAAAAAAAAAAAAAAACAAGGCAAATTGTTGAACAGACAAAATGCTGAATTAGTTTCATGCAGTTCTTATAGTATTTCATCATCAAATATGACACCTTGGCTGTATAATAATGTATTTTATAATATGTTTATGTTATTCAGATTGTCGTAGTTGATGATGGTTTTCCAAATTCTACAATTTGTTTTCTAAAAAAAAAAAAAAAAAAACAAGACAAATTGTTGAACAGACAAAATGCTGAATTAGTTTCATGCAGTTCATATAGTATTTCATCATCAAATATGACACCTTGGCCGTATAATAATGTATTTTCTGGTATATTTATGTTATTAAGATTGTCGTAGTTGATGATGGTTTTCCATTTTCTACAATTTGTCTTCTAAAAAAAAAACAAGGCAAATTGTTGAACAGACAAAATGCTGAATTAGTTTCATGCAGTTCTTATAGTATTTCATCATCAAATATGACACCTTGGCTGTATAATAATGTATTTTATAATATGTTTATGTTATTCAGATTGTCGTAGTTGATGATGGTTTTCCAAATTCTACAATTTGTTTTCTAAAAAAAAAAAAAAAACAAGACAAATTGTTGAACAGACAAAATGCTGACTTAGTTTCATGCAGTTCATATAGTATTTCATCATCAAATATGACACCTTGGCCGTATAATAATGTATTTTATGGTATGTTTATGTTATTAAGATTGTCGTAGTTGATGATGGTTTTCCATTTTCTACAATTTGTCTTCTAAAAAAAAAAAAACAAGACAAATTGTTGAACAGACAAAATGCTGAATTAGTTTCATGCAGTTCTTATAGTATTTCATCATCAAATATGACACCTTGGCTGTATAATAATGTATTTTATAATATGTTTATGTTATTCAGATTGTCGTAGTTGATGATGGTTTTCCAAATTCTACAATTTGTTTTCTAAAAAAAAAAAAAAAAAAACAAGACAAATTGTTGAACAGACAAAATGCTGACTTAGTTTCATGCAGTTCATATAGTATTTCATCATCAAATATGACACCTTGGCCGTATAATAATGTATTTTATGGTATGTTTATGTTATTCAGATTGTCGTAGTTGATGATGGTTTTCCAAATTCTACAATTTGTTTTCTAAAAAAAAAAAAACAAGACAAATTGTTGAACAGACAAAATGCTGACTTAGTTTCATGCAGTTCATATAGTATTTCATCATCAAATATGACACCTTGGCTGTATAATAATGTATTTTATGGTATGCTTATGTTATTAAGATTGTCGTAGTTGATGATGGTTTTCCATTTTCTACAATTTGTCTTCTAAAAAAAAAACAAGGCAAATTGTTGAACAGACAAAATGCTGAATTAGTTTCATGCAGTTCTTATAGTATTTCATCATCAAATATGACACCTTGGCTGTATAATAATGTATTTTATAATATGTTTATGTTATTCAGATTGTCGTAGTTGATGATGGTTTTCCAAATTCTACAATTTGTTTTCTAAAAAAAAAAAAAAAACAAGACAAATTGTTGAACAGACAAAATGCTGACTTAGTTTCATGCAGTTCATATAGTATTTCATCATCAAATATGACACCTTGGCCGTATAATAATGTATTTTATGGTATGTTTATGTTATTAAGATTGTCGTAGTTGATGATGGTTTTCCATTTTCTACAATTTGTCTTCTAAAAAAAAAAAAACAAGACAAATTGTTGAACAGACAAAATGCTGAATTAGTTTCATGCAGTTCTTATAGTATTTCATCATCAAATATGACACCTTGGCTGTATAATAATGTATTTTATAATATGTTTATGTTATTCAGATTGTCGTAGTTGATGATGGTTTTCCAAATTCTACAATTTGTTTTCTAAAAAAAAAAAAAAAAAAACAAGACAAATTGTTGAACAGACAAAATGCTGACTTAGTTTCATGCAGTTCATATAGTATTTCATCATCAAATATGACACCTTGGCCGTATAATAATGTATTTTATGGTATGTTTATGTTATTCAGATTGTCGTAGTTGATGATGGTTTTCCAAATTCTACAATTTGTTTTCTAAAAAAAAAAAAACAAGACAAATTGTTGAACAGACAAAATGCTGACTTAGTTTCATGCAGTTCATATAGTATTTCATCATCAAATATGACACCTTGGCTGTATAATAATGTATTTTATGGTATGCTTATGTTATTAAGATTGTCGTAGTTGATGATGGTTTTCCATTTTCTACAATTTGTCTTCTAAAAAAAAAAAAAACAAGGCAAATTGTTGAACAGACAAAATGCTGAATTAGTTTCATGCAGTTCTTATAGTATTTCATCATCAAATATGACACCTTGACTGTATAATAATGTATTTTATGGTATGTTTATGTTATTAAGATTGTCGTAGTTGATAATGGTTTTCCATTTTCTACAATTTGTCTTCTAAAAAAAAAAACAGGGCAAATTATTGAACAGACAAAATGCTGAATTAGTTTCATGCAGTTCATATAGTATTTCATCATCAAATATGACACCTTGGCCGTATAATAATGTATTTTATGGTATGTTTATGTTATAAAGATGGTCGTAGTTGATGATGGTTTTTCAGATTCTACAATTTGTCTTCTAAAAAAAAAAAACAAGGCAAATTGTTGAACAGACAAAATGTTGAATTAGTTTCATGCAGTTCTTATAGTATTTCATCATCAAATATGACACCTTGGCTGTATAATAATGTATTTTATAATATGTTTATGTTATTCAGATTGTCGTAGTTGATGATGGTTTTCCAAATTCTACAATTTGTTTTCTAAAAAAAAAAAAAAAAAACAAGACAAATTGTTGAACAGACAAAATGCTGACTTAGTTTTATGCAGTTCATATAGTATTTCATCATCAAATATGACACCTTGGCCGTATAATAATGTATTTTATGGTATGTTTATGTTATAAAGATTGTCGTAGTTGATGATGGTTTTTCAGATTCTACAATTTGTCTTCTAAAAAAAAAAACAAGGCAAATTGTTGAACAGACAAAATGTTGAATTAGTTTCATGCAGTTCTTATAGTATTTCATCATCAAATATGACACCTTGGCCGTATAATAATGTATTTTATGGTATGTTTATGTTATTAAGATTGTCGTAGTTGATGATGGTTTTCCATTTTCTACAATTTGTCTTCTAAAAAAAAAAAAAAACAAGGCAAATTGTTGAACAGACAAAATGCTGAATTAGCTTCATTATAAGTTTATTAAAATTTTCGTAAGGATGTTGTTTTTGCAAACTATAAAATTCATCTTCTAAAAAAAGGAAAGATAAATTGCGGCATTACTTCTATGTACATAGTTCGTGTCGTGGTTTTTTTTCACGATTTGCTGACACGATGCCCTCAATACCGGACACATTCTCCGGCGTTATTTGTTATCTGGTTGTGTACCAATTTCTGTTTTTGATCAGTAATTTTAAATGCATTTGAGCCAAGTGATTTAACCTGTCGGTTTTCTTTTTGAAAATCTTTAGCTATAATATTCCACACACTAAAGACAAAAGCCAAATTTGTGAAAATACCTTGATATTATTTGTGCACAAGCACTTCTTTCGCAATGGAACGGAACCTGAAGCCGGAGACTACAAAGTCGCCCACCAATTCTGTGAGTAGTTTCTTTTATTAATTTATTATGTTTTCGAAAAAAAAAAAAATGGCACTTGCAAAGTCTATTACGTGTTTTGGGGCCCCTGAATCCATTGCAATGATTTCTGGAAAATGTATGTGTGTACGTCTGTGGGACCGATAAAATGCGAAGCGGATGTGAGGCCGACGCGTCGGCCTATTTGACGCTAACAAAGCGTTCTTGTTACATTGTCCGAGAACAAAAACCATATCTACTAATTCTGACTGCGTAAGCAACATTTTTAATTGTTATGTAAACAAACAATACTTTGAACACCAGTTATAATATTTACTGTTTTACCTGGAGAATCAATACTAATCCGTTTTACAAGATTATTATATACCCTGAATATTCCGTTGCAGTAAATAGAACAGCATTTTCAGCTGGAACTGCACGAATGCGGTTCGCATTGTTCAGATGCTCTATGCAAATCTTTCCTGATAATGGCTAAATTATTCTTACTCCTTTATAGTTTAACGTAAAGCATTCACTGGGTAGAAGCACACCAGGATGTAAAGAGCAAACCCGCAGTTAACAACGTCGAGTAGTTGTGTGTAGGTATATACATCACTCTCTACCTTCCTGTATCTCTGTTTTTGCACATTGTATACTGCTTTACATAAAAATTACAACACGTGGCACTAAATTTTGTGAGAAGACAAAAAGTGTGTATTAACTGACGAATTTAAATCAGAAATTCGTATTTGGAAGTTATCCATTCAATAATTTT
The DNA here is from genome assembly GCA_963971325.1 of Aphodius granarius. Classification (NCBI taxonomy): domain Eukaryota; kingdom Metazoa; phylum Arthropoda; class Insecta; order Coleoptera; family Scarabaeidae; genus Aphodius; species Aphodius granarius. Next base: position 43,562,858 of record OZ020221.1, on the reverse strand, counting down.
GTTAATAATGCCTATTTAAAGTCCCTACGGAACTTTTCCTTTGTGGCGGAGGCGCCGGTTGTGAAAAGGCATTCTGCCAGTTGTAGGGGGTAAAGTTGGCAATAAAAATTCAAATTGCCTACGTTTCAATACTGCGAATCTTAAAATATTAATTCTTCCTTTCGGCGGACAAAGTGGTCTTCGCTACGCTCCGTGGGGTAGCTCGCGCCCCCTTCCGCGCCAAATTAAAACTTGTACATTAGCGGAGAAAGGACCCCCAAACAGCGGTTTAATCGGAAGACCATTATCCTTATTTTAGCGTTAAAAACGAAATTCTACAACGGTAAGCTTTAATTTTATTTTAGCACCAGTCGAGAGCTTTAAAGTTTGTCTGTTGCCTTAGTTTTTATACCCACAATAAAGTTAACACTTTCTAAGGAATATATGTTTGGGGGAGACGTAATATTCATCATTTCCGGTCTATTTCCCGATAGGGTAGGTAGGTGCAGCGGTGGCGGTGGCGGCGACGTCGGAGGCGGCACGTGCGAGGAATTCGAGCAGTTCGCAACGTCCCAAATTCGTAAAATAGCATTTTTCAAATCCATTTTACTTGAATAGCTCGGGGGCCAATGAAGCGGGACAATTGAGTTGGCCAGGTTTGGTAGCCGCTGCCCCTAATCTTTCATCGGCCCCAAGGGACGAGTTGGGAAACTGGTAGCATGAAAATTATCAGTCTAGATAAAGGCTACTACGTACGCGGCACCCGCAACGGCTTTATTGCGTTTTTCTACTGCAACGCCAAACAGAAAATGCAATATCAAGCATTCCGAATGTATCCGATATATGGTATTTTTCTGTTTGTTGAAAGTATCGACCGACGACTATAATTTACGAACGTCCATTTTGGGGTTTACGAAGTAAAAATGTTAGATTATAGCTTTTTTTTGTTCCCAGCACCTCCACCATTTGTTAAAAGTATTTGTTTTGATAGAATTTAGACAATTAAAAGCACATTTTTGGTTGAAACAATATTATAAATCACATATGTATTTATAATTTTATATTATTTATAAAACAGCTAAGTGTGACCATAGCATAAACCGTCAGAATCTTATCAATTACAGACACTAGTCACTAGAATCCTTCAAGGATCCCCCCTAAATTGCGAATGATAATAAATGGAGACCGACCCATGCGTAAAAACGCTGGCGAGATTAATATTTTACGCCATTGACGGGTAGAAGATTCATTAGTGTGGCGTCTGCTGTCCCTGCCCCTTATGAATTAAGTGACGATGGCGGAATAATCTGCCCCTCAAAGAATTTAATTAACTATTTGCAACAGTCTGAGACGTTTCTTTTGAAACTGGCTATGACGGATTCTCCGCCTTATCCTTTTCGCCCTGCAAAACGTCCGCCTGCAACGCAGATAATTTCTACCGCACCTATTTTACCGCTACCTCTCTTATTCTTCGCTTTTCTATAGTGTCTGTCCCGGACATGCTGATATCCTGAAATTAGATGATGCCTTTATCAAGCTCGTACACAAAAAGTTCATTATAATTTGCAGTGTTGACAGGCTTTGAGGTCAAATGAAACGTAGAATTTGATAATTCTTTCTGAAAATTATTTATAGAGAAATTCTCAGAGGTACACGTTGCATTTTTTATGGAAAGCAGTATACAATACACCATCGTATGCAGACAACGGGGTGTGGTGGTGTGCATATTAAACTTTTTATCTAAGCGGAATTATATTGTGACGGAGACACAATGCGTACGGGGTGAAATATGCTGCAATAAAAGATTTAATTTCGCATTAAACGGCGGAACGTGTAGTGAGAAAAATGGAATTTCCGCCATAAATATACTGGGCGCGAGGCTTCAGGAGTCGCGAGCGCCCTCTGCCTCGGCATCGTCTCGTCGTTTCGCCATTTGCATAAGTGTATAAACGGCCGCGCTAGCAAAACGAGGCGAGTGCGGATTTTCTTGTAATTCCACGGAAACCGACCCCCAGATGACGGTTCACTTGCCGTTCAACAGATTTTTTTACCCTCAGCGGATTTTTTACGTATACGTCTATGTCGTACTACCGATAAAATAGAAAACTTGATACTAGAAAATATTTCATTTGTGTTGTTTGATGACGTATGCCTGCAAATCGCCTGACTTTTGCATAATATCATTTCGGTAATGCACACTGCGGTAATGTACGTTGTTTTATTAAATAAGCTATGTTAATACCAACAATGAAATAGGCAAGGCGTCACGTATAAAAATAAACGTGTTTGGCGAAACTTTACGTTGATTTTTGACAGAGGAGATACCTGTTTTGATCACAGCATAGCATGAGACTTATATTCTCCCAATACCTGACAGTTACCCATACCAATTCCAGATTTTTTGTGTTCTCTATTCTTCTCACATACAAATTTAGAATTGACCCAATTCACCGACAATTGCGAAAGCGTAATTTTACGTATGGCACGTGGAGCGCCATCTGGTGCTTTACACACAAAAAATGCACGGGGTTTCCTGCAAAATTAATACCGCAGTTTTATGTCTACCTGCGACCGCATCGCAGGATGGTCGGGGTCTGTTCGTAGCGAATTTTCACCGCAGTTGCCGTTGTCACAAAACCGGGTCGGCTCCGAATCCAATTTTCCCGGTAATCAATGGCGGTTTGATTGTAATAACTAATTGAAACTAAAGCCGATCCGCAACATTGTAACTGTCCTAGTTTGGCAACGCGAACACATTTGCGGCTATGTATTACTGAGTGTACTGTTTCGCTTTTTACAACAGAAGTTATGCAACTGTATAAAGCAGTGTTTCCCAACCTTTTTTGAGCTATGCCCCACCGAAGCTGGTCTAAAAATCTCATGCCCCACTTCATATTGTCTTTTTTTATACTTATAACAGAGTTTGAAATGAACCTTACTCGGAACGGTGTACGTTTCTCATTTCGTCATTGGTACACATTCTGCCCAACAAACTTTGACTAATTTCCTCTCTGTGACGTAATGAAAAACTTGCGCCATTGGGGGTATAAAAATAATAACATAAAACAATAATTTATTTGATTATTGAAATAAATACTAAGCATTTTAGCAGAAACAAAATTTGCTACATATTCTATTATAACAAAATAGAAATAAACATTCACTTAAAAACTAATACAACACAAATCTACCATATTTTATTATAACAACACAAAGTTAAACATTTACTCTAAAACTGAAATTGTCGCTGCAAGTGTTAATCGTACCCTTGAGTCTAGTTATTAAATATTCGTGCTCATTGCTAAATCTGGAAAAAGCACAAAATAGGGGAACATTTAATTAAACTGTCAATATCAACATTTGTAAAAACGGTTTTAGAAAAAGATGACAAAGATGTGAAAGCTGTGCCCCTTAGTAACAACACTGTCAGAAAAAGAATGGTTAAAATGAGCAAGAGTGAGAGGCACTGAGGCCTTGTTGCTAACTTATGTAAGGTACATTAATAAGGAACATTTTTTTGAGGAAATGTTATTCTGCAAATCATAAGAAAGCACCACGACCTCCAGAGATATTTTTTCTAAGCTAAAAAACTATGTTATTAATTATGTCGATAATATTCCAATACAGAACATAACATCTTGTGCTGCCAATCGTGCTCCTAACATGATGGGCAAGAAAAGTGGCTGTTTAAAGAAGAAAATCCAGAAATGCTTCTTGTGCATTGTGTAATCCACAGGGAAAACTTGGTAGCCAAAAATATTTGTTCAATGAAGTATTAAATTTAGTTATAAAAAGTATGAATTATTTTGTACTTCACAAATTAACTTGAAATGTTACATTCGGCATTAGCTTTGATACAAATGACATATTTTATAACCGAATTTAATCTTCATTGAGAACTGGACAAACATTTTTGGTTACCAAGTTTTCCCTATGGAGCTATATTAGACAATGCACAAGAAGCATTTCTGGATTCTTATCTTTAAACAGCCGCTTTTCTTGTCCATCATGTTAGGAGCACAGTCTGCAGTACAGGATGTTATGTTCTGTATTGGAACATTAAAGACATTGAAGTAATTTTTTTACTTATGAAGAATATCTCCGGAGGTTGTGATGCTTTCTAATTTACAGAATAACATACCTTCAACAAAATGTTCCTCAACAATGTATCTTAAGTGGCATAGCTATCACATTTTTGACATATTTTTCTAAAAACGTTTTTACAAATATTGATGGCTTAATTAAACTTTTCCCTATTGTGTGTTTTTTTTTCAGATTTAGAATTGTGTAGGGATATTTAATAATTAGCCTCAAGGATATGATTAACGGTTGCGGTATGAACGGTACAAAGAGACTTTAAGGTAGGTTTTTTTTCAAAATTTTTCTATATTCCAATTGCCCCCCTCAACAATCATATTGCCCCCCAGTGGGGCGTACGCCCCACGTTGGGAAACACTGGTATAAAGAGTACATGAATCAATATTTCATTTTTTAATAATACTTATAAGCGAAGAGAATTATTCGTAGCTGTCTTACTGTTACCCCCTGAAGATGCCTCTTGCAACAGAGTGCAAAACGTTGACGACTTTATCGTCGTTGACGCGGTTTTCTCCCGGAAATCTAGAACTTAACGATTTGTTATTAAAACGGTATAGCTAGGATGACAATAGCACCAAAGTAATAGCACAAAAAGATACGAAAATCTGAACACTCAGCATCACTCGACTCAGCTCAACTCTCCTATTAAAATAATACAATTATGCAAATCACGTTTCTCCTATTCAGAGGGAGATACCGGGGAAAAATTCGATCCGGATTATAGGATCGGAATTGGCATAGGACGGATCCTTATCCGTTTAGCGATCTCGATCTGTTCGTTAGTGCCAATAAATACGCAGATCCGGGACGTAGGACCAAAACTGTTCGACGCACTAATTATTAATTATCTCGAATGGCATCTCGTAGGTTCGCCCGGCGAGCTGTTATTTATCACCTGACATTTCGCTGATCGCCCCAATACAATGGACCGGCAATTTGCCCCGCATTATGTCACTTGAGGAAATTAAGACCTCGGCCGGATGATTGCGATCAGAATTGTAGACAATGTAGCGTGCGTCCTCCTCCTCTTTATTACCTGCTATCTGCCGTTTACTGGCCGGTTTATTTATGTTAAAATGTACATTGTTAAGGAACAAAAACTTTGATTTGTGATATTTAGTAGAAAGAAATAGTTTTCACCGAAAAAACGACTGAAGAAACCTTTTCCACCAAATGGTTTTCCATAATTTCATTGATTTTTTTTCTCTTTTTGTACACGAAAAGTTTTTCCATATTGCACCTAAGATATTCAGGTACATACCTATGTGTATCAAACTCAATTATAGTCCCAGTAATCCAGTTATTCGGTATGTTAATGACAATTCCAGACGTAGCGGGAATTTAATTAAATACGAAATGGCCATCAATTGCGACAATCACAGTTGGGCATTTGGTTGAAACTGCCAACGGCGCTCCCTATTAATTTCTACCCATTTTATGCAACATTTATTTTACACCGATACACCTTCATCCTGTCACAGATTAGCTCGTGCTTTGCCGACACGATGCAAAAATAAATGATTAAAAACTAGAACGGGTAAAGCCCGTCCGGTTTACACTATATCAACCTGTCCCGACCTCTAATGAAATTAAATAATTTATATAATAATACCGACGTGTAGCCTACTATATATACGCCGTTGATGCTTCGGCCTATATAATAAATTTTGCAGGACGAACACACACACACAGGAACGGGATTTGTAATCGATATAGCCCGACACGCTATCGTGTTTTCCTCCTAACTGAATGCGAAATTTCATTAGGCGTTACTATAATTGTTTAAATTTGATTAGTGATGACAGGTGTACCAGAACATCCAGTATTTTTTTCGTAAGGACGAAATTGGCGCAGTCATAAGTGATTCATGTATCAAAATCGATCAGAAAAATGTATTACTAGGAATTACTATTCAGAATATGAAATTTTGAGGATTTGTTCATTTTCATGGCGGGATAACGAGTTTTGTTAAAACTGTTAAAACAATTTGAATATTTTCAGTTAAAATTTCCTCGAATGTACGATCCTGTATACCTACTACAAAATTAATCAACCTGCTGAATTACAAACTCTGTGCAGGTACTTGTTATTCCTAGTTGCAATCTATAATAAATTCGTGTGGTCTCAGATAATAATAACTTTCGTATATTGTTTGGGAAGAATAACAACCGTTTAATAACAAAGTTTCGCCGGTATACACGCCTTGTTTACAAAATAAATAGCTAGAACTAAGCACATAACCTTAGTTTGGGTAGGCACTGTTATTGGGTCTCTTACGACTAAATATGTGTGTTCCATATTCATGATATTATCTGAGATTATTCCTGATATACTAAGCAATATTAGAACAACGAGAACCAGCGTAATTTTAACCTTATTAATTAATATATTATTAAATAATTCCATTAATTGACTGATGAAGAGCGGGGCAGATTGTCCCTGGTTTGAGCAGCCATGAGCAGGTTAGTTTTTGATAGTTTCTTTTTATATAGGTTTTATTTATGCAATTTGTGCAATGTTTATGCAATTGCTAACTCTGGTTAAATGATATGGTGATGCTAATGACCGTTTTGAATCAATTTCTGGACAGAAATCACGACCTAAACCGAAATATGCTCTTATTTCGCAATTATATATTACTTACCATACCGAATAATCCATTTATATCTCAGTCTTTGTTTATTTTACGTATTCGAGCGGCGTCAGGACCTCTTTAAATCCTTTATGTTGCTTTATAGGGCTCTATAAAGCACGCTGACTGAATTAAGACTTCATAATAATGTATATTACGATGCGGGGATGGCTTATACTGGGGTGAATTTAGGGTGCAATTTGAAGGTGAGGACTGGTTTATGGATATCTAGGTGGTTCGTGTGACGCGTTGACCTCGTTAGATCAGTGCAGTGTACGGCCCAAAGGGTCGTATTCGGTCCGAATTTGCGTTAAAAATGTATAAAGGGCTCTCTCTCGTCTTATACTGAGGGCTGTATAATACTACGGGGGAAGGTTTTAAGATTCATTTCGGCGAGGTAGAAGTGAAGAAATATCAGGACACGTATAGGGTACGAGGTAGCAGGGGCGGATTAGAACTATTTTTGATGGGCTCTAGAATTTATTCGTCTCTTAAAATTAAATAAATAATATTTTTTATATTTTCTGTATTTATTTAGTGAAGAAAAGATTGTTTTAGTCTTTTTTTTCTCCTACTATTATAAGATAAGAACAATTAAGTATTTGTCAAATAAAATGTCGCGATTTTTGCTGTTTAACGAACAAATAGAACTATTTATTGAGTTTATCTCCTTGTTTTTCTTTGATTCTTTAAGTACGCCGAAAGACAGGGTTGTCTTGGCTAAGATTTTGAAGATAATGGTCCAAGTTTTGCATCCATACTAACTTCACTCAGCCACTTATTATTTCTATTGATATTTTGAATAAAATCGCACTCAAAACTAGTAAAATGTGTAATCTTTTCATTTTTTTTTTCTTGCAAATCGGTTGCTTATACGCTTTCTTGAACTTTGACACTCGCTTTGGTTATACATTGATCTCTTTCACTACTAAAGCGGCATCTCTTCTTCCTGTGCTATTCCGTGTAATTGATCGCTATTCCTGGAATTTTGTAATACATATTTCCAAAAATATGATCGTACAGAAACTGTTTGAGAATTTGCCGAATCGGTACGTAGTTTTTGACGTAGGATATGAATCTGCGACAAAAACTAGGGATTTATGTTTAAGTTTTCAAATTTGCCCCTCTTTATTTTGGTAGTCTTATCAATGTACTACATAATATCGATATTTCTCCATCTTGATTTCACAATTTTCTAATTTGACTTATGACTGATTGTCGAAATAACCACAGCCTTAGTCCGGCCCTGCGCGAAGGGTACGAAAATAACGTGCAATAATAAAATATGTCATAAAATAAAAACACCGGCCCTCATATTTCCCCGTCTCGCCAGTACGAAACATTTTATGTGTTTCAGTCTGTCTCCGCTAGGGGCGTCCAAGTTGCCCAATAAAAATCGGAAGGTATTTTTTCAACGGCGACGGACGGGGCCAGTAGTGGTCCTGAAGGCTATTCTTCTTCGCCAGACGTAACTTTTATTATAAGATATATTTTATTAGAGTTAGATCCGTGGGGCAATAATAGAATACGTGCACGTGATAATCCGTTTTCCGGCTCACCGCGAGGTATGATTGTCAGTGTGTGTTGAAGAGACGTCAAACAGGTGGACAAGGCCCATTTATCAAAGAACCAAACCGCCCCGATAAATAATGGCGCTAGCATCTGTGTGGGAATTCCAACAATGTGGTAACTGTTGAGAGCAAAAAATAGGTCGAGAGAACATGTTTTGCGATCATTTGTTTTATTTGGTTAGAAAAAAATATTACTTTGTTGTTTATTTTCGTTTTAAAACCTCTTCGGAAGTATTCAAGGTCAAATTCTGTTTTATCGCGATTTTTTATAAAAATGTTTCAGATAAAAGTGGCATCGAATCATATTCTACACATTTTAAAATTAGTTTGAGTAATTGTGGACTTCCGCTTATACCGGAAATAGGTATCAACTTTGTTATTTTAAATGGAACACCCTATATATTATTGCACTTTTGGATTCTTTGTTAAATTTCAATGGTACTTTGATAAGGATACATTATGTCTAAGTGGCATCGTTTTTGAACAACATGACAATTTTCGAAAAAAAAATGGCACTTGTAGAGTCTTTTAAATTTGAAGTCCGATATTAGAAAATTATTGCATTTAAATTACAGAGGTCTTAAGTAGGGATCTGTAAATTTCGTATCACTTTATACTAAAATACGTTACAAGTTACGAAAGTGTAAGAAAACTGTAAGAAAACTTCAGCAAAGCTGTAACAGAACAAGTCAGAACGAGTGAGTTAAAACGTTGTTCGTGCCTCGTACGAGGCTGCTGGAAGTTGCAAGCTTGAATGGTCGGGTGAAAGCGATGCACCGGGAGAGATAGCGCCCTCTGTACGTCGGTGCATGCAGTACTAGGTTCGTCTGTGATTCGCGTAAAAGTTCTACCGCTTAATTGCGGTTCCGTGTTTTCAGGAATTATTGAGTGGCGTGCTGAAATATACGAAGTATACGAACGGTTTGGGAACAGCAACCCTTAACAGACCATACTTACTTACCTACCGCTCGCAAGGCCCGCCCTTAAGTTAAATAAGACTGGATATTTTATGAGCACGGCCCGTTACCCCAGTCCCTGGGGTTGAAATACAACACTCGTGGAATTTATTGTCGCTTTACAAAGGGAAAATGGGATTTTGAGGTTGTTAAGGAGATTTGAGATTAATAGACTAATAGAGTATTATAAATGCAGTAAACAAATTAACACTTTCATCTGACCTTTCATTAAATTGTCAAACCACAATTTCATAGAGACTTTATGTAGATTCACTGGTTGTTCCATGCCTCAACAACTTTATAAAATGTTGATGAGAAAAATCTAGTGCATTCCTTATGATGTTATAAATATAAATTGTCTCGACGTTTGAAATTATATTTACGTGGAGAAGTAAATATTTTGTTCACTCTGAAATATTCCAGACGTCGAGAACTGTGTACATTCATTCATTCATCAAAACAGTCTTGGGTTGTATACAGTTCTAATTTAAAATGTATAGAAGAAGTAGGACAAACAAAAATGATACAAGAGACGCACATTTTACTCATTCATAGCAGTCGATTGCTGTAAACAACCCACGTGTTAGGCTGAGGGTATAGTGAAGCTAACTAGACATCTCTCGTAGAATTTATTGTCGCTTTACAAAGGGAAAATGGGATTTTGAGGTTGTTAAGGAGATTTGAGATGAATAGACTAATAGAGTATTATAAATGCAGTAAACAAATTAACCACTTTCATCTGACCTTTCATTAAATTGTCAAACCACAATTTCATAGAGACTTTATGTAGATTCACTGGTTGTTCCATGCCTCAACAACTTTATAAAATGTTGATGAGAAAAATCTAGTGCATTCCTTATGATGTTATAAATATAAATTGTCTCGACGTTTGAAATTATATTTACGTGGAGAAGTAAATATTTTGTTCACTCTGAAATATTCCAGACGTCGAGAACTGTGTACATTCATTCATTCATCAAAACAGTCTTGGGTTGTATACAGTTCTAATTTAAAATGTATAGAAGAAGTAGGACAAACAAAAATGATACAAGAGACGCACATTTTACTCATTCATAGCAGTCGATTGCTGTAAACAACCCACGTGTTAGGCTGAGGGTATAGTGAAGCTAACTAGACATCTCTCGTAGAATTTATTGTCGCTTTACAAAGGGAAAATGGGATTTTGAGGTTGTTAAGGAGATTTGAGATGAATAGACTAATAGAGTATTATAAATGCAGTAAACAAATTAACCACTTTCATCTGACCTTTCATTAAATTGTCAAACCACAATTTCATAGAGACTTTATGTAGATTCACTGGTTGTTCCATGCCTCAACAACTTTATAAAATGTTGATGAGAAAAATCTAGTGCATTCCTTATGATGTTATAAATATAAATTGTCTCGACGTTTGAAATTATATTTACTTTGAGAAGTAAATATTTTGTTCACTCTGAAATATTCCAGACGTCGAGAACTGTGTACAATTCATCAAAACAGTCTTGGGTTGTATACAGTTCTAATTTAAAACGTATAGAAGAAGTAGGACAAACAAAAATGATACAAGAGACGCACATTTTACTTATTCATAGCAGTCGATTGCGGTAAACAACCCACGTGTTAGGCTGAGGGTATAGTGAAGCTAACTGGACATCTCAATTGTTGGATTATTTCGTTTGGATCGGCTCGACATTAACGATGGGCTAGGCCTAAACTTATTCACACAAATATTTAGTTTTTATAAAGTTTTTACTATTTTCTTCAAACCTAATTTAATTTTCTTACTAAAAACACTATAAATAACATAAATCGCAACCAATATAAGCGCGCATCACCTAGTAAACCTCTAAATAGACGCATCCCCATTAATTAAAAATTAATTAAAGCCAGAAGGACAAACCAATTAAAGTTCAGCTGTTTCCCATTTCGAAGGAGCGCGCCTCTATTATCCTCGATTTTAAACGGTCGCCGTCTGTATAATTGCATCAGGATCCTGCGCGAAGTTTCACCGGGCGCCGCCAATTTAGAAAAACAGGACGAGAGACGAACCAAAGGATCGCCCTAGAAGGCTCCTTTCTTTATCCTTGGCGCGCATCCTTCCACGGTCGAAAGTTGCACAATTAGCCAATGTTGCCCAACGCGAGGAGACGAGCAACGCCTCCTGTCGGCCAATTCAACGAACTTCTACGACGAACTCGTCATTAACGCAGTGAAAGAAGACGGGTAAGAAAAGGCGGATGGAAAATAAGGAAAGAAAAGGAAGGAATCGAGGCACTGCTGATTAGTATCAGATACAACGTATATAACGAGGCATATTTTCTACAACTTTTAATTGTCGCGAATAGATGGCGCGGTGTCGCTGGAAAGGATTGTGCTTTGAAAGTTGTGCTCTCGCTCTGTTAAAAATTTAAGAAGGGTAAGGGTTGGAGACAGGTGCTGCACTAGACGAGTCCTGATTAATGTAATATGCTTAACGTCATTTTGCGCGGAGTGTACTTAGCAAGTTTCATCTCTCAGAGTCAAGTTTTCTGTTTAAATATGCTCTCTCTAGCTTTGGATGGCTTGAAGTTAGTGATGTTTTTCTTAGTTAAGGTTCTAGAGGAATAGTTCATACCATATTTTAGGTTTCCATTATAAGTGCATTAACTGAAAAATACTAGTATGCTTCAGTTGTGGTGTGGTTATTGCTACCCACGTATGTCTAAACATTTTGCTTGGATTGTTTTAAAGTTTCAGCAGATTTTAAGGTTTTCTAGGGATATTTACTTTTTCCTAGAAGTTTCTGTGTATCTTTGCTTACTTTTTTGGAAACAATCCACTTTTGGATGTCTTAATTACTCTGACCAGTATTTACAAGTACTTTCGGAACCTTTATTGAAAAAATATGTATACATATTATAAGGATTTCGTAATAAAAACGTTTCATTTTGAGGTTACATCCGCAATATGTCAAACTTAAAAACACTATGATTCCTTTACTGCACACTCAACGTGATTTATTCGTGTACAAATCTTCTTTTAGAAATTGGTTTGAACACACTAGCATATGTATTTAGATATTTTTGCCAATTTTTAGTACACGTCGCCACTCACTGTGTAACCTTTTCCCTTAAGGAAACATGTGAAATGGCAAGCTCTCGCAGTGATATGAATTGCATTGTGGAACGCAACAATAGGTCTTACCTCTGCTGCATGTTTTTTGTCGTTTTTTCATCTTTTAGATTTAAATACCGATGAAATTATGCTCAAAGTTCTATACCACACCATATTGCATTGCATTACTTTTTTGAAAAAATAGTGATAGAGTTTTTTTTTACTATTTTTGCTAGATGGGATATAAACCACCCTCTCTCCTGGCATCCGCTGACGTTGAGATTCGGGACACCCAGTATAAAGGCGTACTGATATTGTGACATTGCAGCATAAATTATTATCCATCGTATATGTTATCTTTGTACCTAAACGACAACGGCACACGTCTGCGTCACGCCGGTCGCAATTTAAGTTGAACACACTAGACTTGGAGTAGACTTGCCATCATATAGCTGCAGGTATATCAGCATAATGCTTGCAGTGTTCGTGGCAGATTGTTTAGCGCCGCTCGTACCGCGCCTTGTTCCCAAACTTTACCCGCTAAAGCGGACGCAAACTGGTTAGGAAAATCCGAAATTTAAAATCCATTACATAAATTGCCGCAAACTTGGGCGGCGACTTCCCTAAGATGATTATCTCGAAGACAACATTAAAATTTTATAGGCGGTGAACTTTAAATTCGATAACGACACGGATAAGTTTCCCCACTTTATAAATAAGTCAGTAAACGGATAAGATATATGATAGTTACGTCAATCAAGACAAATCCGGCGCATCCGCCATAGTTTATAGTCGTAATATATTTTATAATATTTCCTCCGCCATAGTTTACAGTTGTTTGAAACGCGAGAATATCCATCGCTACTGTCCCGAAAACATTGTGGTTTGTATGTATGTAAGGTGCGGCTGACCAGGCAATAACGATGACCGAGTTCGGGTTGCGAAATGGAATTGATATTGCGTTTCTTTTCCCGGTACCTTTTTCCCTGATACGATCAGGTCTTCGAGTGGGTAATCCTAGCAAGCGTTTGACGGCTACGGTCATAAAACTGCACCAACAGGGCTCTAGGTCTCTCTATATACGCCACGCTGACGATATTGTCACGTACGACGCGGTCTACGAATCGTCTCGTCGCCGTACATTGACGCTTTTGTATTTCGGGAACGTCCCAACATCAGCGGAATACCAGAGAAGCGTATATTCCTCGGTTTTACGTCCGAGTTTCCGTGAATATATTGTTTTTCGTCGCCTTTACTGTTATTGTGTACAGTTTGTGTGTACAAAGGGCCACATTTTGTACCATTTTAGGAATGCTTTTGCTTGTGATGAAGGTTATTGTGGTATTTTATTGAGGGGTTTATTGATTGGACTGGATTAAAATGATAAAATATATTTCAAAATCCATATAAAATATACAATACATATTTCCAATAGTTTGCAATATTTTAAAATTTCCTAATATTTTCTAATATTTTGCAATATTTCTTAATATTTCGTAATATTTCATAATATTTCGTAATATTTTCTAATATTTCCAAATATTTCGCAATATTTCCTAATATTTCCTAATATTTCACATTATTTCCTAATATTTCCTAATATTTTCTAATATTTCCTAATATTTCCTAATATTTCCTAATATTTCCTAATATTTCCTAATATTTCCTAATATTTCGTAATATTTCGTAATATTTCCTAATATTTCCTAATATTTCCTAATATTTCCTAATATTTCCTAATATTTCCTAATATTTCCTAATATTTCCTAATAATTCGTATTCCATCACTAGTACCATTCAGTTTTCAGAGTTTCGGTTTATTTAAGGATGCCAGGCGATAAAGTAAATAGTTCCATCGGTTAACGCCTGAGGTCGTGCATTGTTCGGAAGGCTGTTAAAAGTATGCGAGCAGTGGAGCCGCTAGAGGCAGGCAGCACTTGTTGAGGTGCACTTTATCACTTGGTCTGTCGTTGACAGCCGGTGCATTCCCCCGGGAGAGATGCCTCCTGATATATCGTGCATACAAACCGTCAAAAATTGCGCGCCACTGTATATAATTTCGCGGAGGAAAAGCTGAAGTTGCGAAATCCTTGGGGGAAACGTCCAGACATTCGTACTTCCATAAACTATGTGGGGATATTAAATTCAGTGGAGGTGGAATTGAATTCGAATATTTGGGATGGATGCAAAGACTTGGGAAGAAGAGGTTATTTTTGAATGATGGCTATGTTACTTTTAAAATATGTAATATACAGGGCTGGGTAACTAATGAACTATTCTAGTGACATCTAAAAAAAAAAGAAAATGCCGTTTGCAGTTCTCATGTTGTGGCGAGAGCCTTCCAATCACGTAGATGATTGCTATTTTTGTACGATAAGCGTCTCCGGATATTCGAAGAAGGATAAACATAAAATAAAATATACAAATTTGCCATCAGCATCGCGACCTATCATCCCCCATGGAGAGAACCATCCCCTCGCAAGTGCGCCATCCACTTCATCATCTTCGATTTTTGACACAGAAAAAATTTTGCCTGTTTGAAGAAACTTGCCTGATTGGAGTGTCTGAAATCATTATATCAAATCAGGCAAGTCGTGAAGATACACCATTTGAAGTTTTAGGAACACCTCACCTTATAAACCATTGCGAACTGAATGATTTGGTTAAAGACTTAGGTTCATCAAAAGAAAAAGCCGAGTTATTCGGTTCAAGGCTACAGGAAAGGATTTTTGTCGCACGAGGTGTGACAGTCTCTTCATTTACAAAGCGTCACGAGCTTTTTAAAGCATATTTTAAAATGGAAGGATCTTTACTTGTATGTGACGATCTTGAGGGTCTTTTGAGCGAGTTTGATATTCCCCACGATCCTTCTGAATGGTGGCTTTTTATCGATTCATCAAAATACAGTTGTTACAGTTGCAGTGTCATTCGTTCTATCAAAAAAACGTCACGTTCAAGAAGTTATTACAAGCTTTACGAGGCATTTACACGAGGTATTTTATCATCGCCTTAAAAAAAAAAAACATAACCCCTTTTACTAGAGCTTCTTTCGACTTAGGGTCGTATTTACCGCACTTCGGTTATAAACACACACACAACAAACGTTCTTATAGCACTTTAAAGTGTCCTCTCTAGCACGTTAACGCTAAAACCAACACACCTATAAAACACCGTATAGCTACTCCGTTAACGTACCTACGACCTGAAAGGGATAAAATAAACTCGATCTATTATTTATACCTAGCAACCCCTCGCTTAACAATTCCCAATGAAACGATAAAACCGAAATATCGGATACTGCGCGCCAAAAAGCGCTTCTACTCGCTCCCGATCGACAATGATGTTTACCTTTCCTTTACACGAGCTACCTTTAAGTGGCCCCGTGAGAAATACCTCCCGTGGTTTCAAGAATTCAGAAAATCTACCGAGTTGTACAGTAGAGCATAGAGACGTACGTTTACTGTTTGTTTTCGGTGAGATTGCGACTTGAATTTAGCAGATTACGCGACATCTAGTGTAATATTTCGTAATGGTTAGCAATATTTCGTAATATTTTGCATTGTTTTGTAATATTTTGCAATATTTCCTGATATTTCCTAATATTGCCTAATATTTCCTAATATTTCCTAATATTTCCTAATATTTCCTAATATTTCCTAATACTTCCTAATATTTCCTAATATTTCCTAATATTTCCTAATATTTCCTAATATTTCCTAATATTTCCTAATATTTCCTAATATTTCCTAATATTTCCTAATATTTCCTAATATTTCCTAATATTTCCTAATATTTCCTAATATTTCCTAATATTTCCTAATATTTCCTAATATTTCCTAATATTTCCTAATATTTCCTAATATTTCCTAATATTTCCTAATATTTCCTAATATTTCCTAATATTTCCTAATACTTCCTAATATTTCCTAATATTTCCTAATATTTCCTAATATTTCCTAATATTTCCTAATATTTCCTAATATTTCCTAATATTTCCTAATATTTCCTAATATTTCCTAATATTTCCTAATATTTCCTAATATTTCCTAATATTTCCTAATATTTCCTAATATTTCCTAATATTTCCTAATATTTCCTAATATTTCCTAATATTTCCTAATATTTCCTAATATTTCCTAATATTTCCTAATATTTCCTAATATTTGCTAATATTTCCTAATATTTCCTAATATTTCCTAATATTTCCTAATATTTCCTAATATTTCCTAATATTTCCTAATATTTCCTAATATTTCCTAATATTTCCTAATATTTCCTAATATTTGCTAATATTTCCTAATATTTGCTAATATTTCCTAATATTTCCTAATATGTCCTAATATTTCCTAATATGTCCTAACATTTCTTAGTATTTCCTAGTATATCCTAATGTTTCCTAATGTTTTCTAATATTTCGCAATATTTCCTAATATTTCGTAAAAAATACTTTATCTTTGAGTTATTTTACGTAAAGTCGGGTTGTCTTTAAGGATCTTAAGAGCATGAATAGGCTTTTACGGGGTGCTATCGATCGACTTGAGACGAGCAATTCCCGGTCCGGTGGGAATCTGGTGCGGTAATCCGGTAGTCTGGCTACTGGAACTGCTCGTCAGGTAGGTTTTAATTTGATGGGACCCGAGGAAGGCATGATTCGGGATGAAATGCCTTACCGTGGGGTGATCAATTCGGACTTAGTGCGAGTCAAGGACTGCGCGGACGATGAAATATGAGCGTCCATAAATCCGGAAAGTTTGCAGGTACAGAGATAAGTACAAGCTGCATGGGAGAGCCGTCCGTTCCGGGGATAAGATTAAATTATGGAAGTGGAGGTCATTAGACGCAAGAAGTACCCAATGACATAATGGTGTCGTAAAAACTGTGCCTTTCTGTTTAATGTCATGAAGTAAGTAAAGATCTATCCGGCGCCTCCGCCATTTTTTACACAATGTCGTATTTTGAGGCATTTTCTCATTGAAACTCGCAATCTCGCTTGCCTTTATATCAAATATAGTGTTCATAATAATAATAATGGAAAAAGGAAAACTTTTGCCGATGAAGTTTTCGCATCATCGTCGAAACTTCGTGACCGTTTATAGAGACATTAATAAAAAGAAATATTTTCGCGATAATTCATTCGGGCAATATAATAAAGGACGTGACAGGAGGGGAGAAAAGAGTTTAGGGAGTCAGTCGGTCCGGTCAGATGATAGGGCTAAACTTGCCCTAACGCCGGCTGGGGCGGCGGGGGGTGGTAAAAGTTCGAAAAAGTCCGACTGGAACAAAGTTTCGGGGCCAAACGTTCAACACCCAACTGTCGAAGAAATATCGATTCGTTCTTTCCCCAGATTTGAAATTGCATATTTAATAAAAAAAAATCTATGGATGGTGGAGGCGCCGGAATTTTATAAAAATCGCTATTTTTTACGTTCAAATCAGGCATGTTCGTTCAAAAGCAGATAATTCGGAACACAAGCACGAAGTTCAATAGATATTTTGATATAATTTCACGCTTATAATTCAATATCAAATTCGGGGGCTTATCATTGGACGAGGCCGCCTGTTTTGGCATAGAATTGTAATATCAGCGTCCGATTTACCGTAACAGAATTACGGTTTTACAATATTTGTTAATTAAAAATTGATAAACAGTTTTAAATATTTGATAGGACGAGTGCTCTTAAAAACACAGCAGGCCGATATCATAAGTGTACCCATCGATATCATAGTGGATTTATTTATTTTTTAAACTTTGTAATATTTGTATATTAAATCGGCCGTTATTGTTTTGTAAATTGTGGCCGCTGCACACGTAACTACAAATCACACACTAGCCGAAATGCCTGATCTAGCTATACAAAACTCGTATTAGAACAAAAACGCAATTTTAATGCGAAAGTTAACGGTTAGTAAGTTAACGTGTTCATCTCAGGTTAAAATATAAAATTTTAAGCTTGATATTTGAATTTATGAACGTCTGTACTGTATTTGGGATTGACTGACCGGTGGTCATCTGAGTTGGTTGCGACAGTAAATTTTAAACCGGATTATGGTCAATTTAATTACAGGTGTCAACATCCGTAAGCTGTCCATTAATACTGTAACGGCGTTCGTGTTCCGTGACGCGATGCATTTAGCCCCAAGAGGGTTACGTGCCGAGACGTGTTGACGGACATCAAGTTGTCCTAGAACTATACTGACCGTCTCAAACAGTCAACCAATGGTTCTAATAAACATTTCCGGGGAATTTACCGAGAAATTTACAGTTGATTTTGATAATTTTTTTTTAGTAAATTTGTCAATAAATTTCTTATAGTTGTGTCTCAATATTATTTGTATAGAAAAAAATCCTTTTCATGCTACACTATATACGCAAGAATATTTTTTTTGATATCCAAGAATAGGGTGTAGTTCAATTTGCAAGGTTTAAGTTAAAATGTGTTTTGAGTTAAAATACTGTATCTTATTTATTTAATTAATACAGTGTGTTCTGAACCTCGTCAAAATCCACCATAGTTTACATAAGTTATTGAAGAAGTATATTATGCTATGTCGTGTATCCTGCAATGATCCTGTATCCTGTTGCCATAATTTCAATTTTAATTAATCCTGTAAGGATGCAAGTAATTTAGAGACCGCTTATATCAATCCATGTTATATCTAACTCGTAAACTTGTAACAGCGATATTAACCCTGCAGGGCTATAGTTCCTGATGGAATTGCATTGATGCAGACATACAAGCAAGCACCAGCGCCATGAATCACTAGCGGCAACAGCGGGAAAACACCTAAACTTTATTAGCTACTCTCGGACAGGACAGGGCGCGTATTTTAAAGACCACTACGTGTTAGAACTGTTTCACACAAACCAAGATACCAACAGAAAATAACACCATACAAAACAAAGTCTCAAAAAACGGTTTATATTATGTACCCCCACTCCGTTTCTGGAGGTTGTCGCGCATCCCCGTAAATCGCCTGACCCAATTCTCTGTTCTTTCGCGTTCCCGATCATTTCCGGGTCGTGTGAAACGGCTCTAACCGTACACGGTAACCAGCATACTGACCGGTTATAAATATGAGACCCAATTAGTTGTGTAGTTCCAACACAAGGTCGTAAAATTTCATCACTGTACCGTGGATTTTCCGTTGGTAAAGGGGAAAATACGTCCGCGAATGGAATGAAGTTCGTCTCTGAGGCTCGAGCTTTTTACTCCAGTCGGTCTTAATCGGGAAGATTTATACACTCCCTAGAACTGGTACTCGGTAGAAATGGTACTAGACGAGTGAACACGGTTGGCTATCACCCTCGGACCCATAATCTCGTAATGGGAATAATTTCACAAGCACCCTCTCATCCCCTCGCGTATACACTATATATATCTGGAAAGAAGTGGCCTGGTCTCGGCTCGCTTACAAGTGAATAATTGCAGCGTTATTTAAATCATGGTGGGACGTGTTTTCGCCCCGCGTTCTGTGACGTCTGTTGGATGGACACATTAATAATCTCCCGGGCAAGTGGTGGAGTAGATTTTAGGTTAGATGAAGCCCTACTACGTTGAGAACATATGTATTGGTGGCCTCATCTATTAGCTCTATATTTAATTTTAAATAATAGTACTATAAAACATGTTCCACATACCACAGTGTGTATGACTTAAATGAGGCGTTCGAATTTTTTTGTGGTCAGCTTCTAAAGCCTCTGCAGACTTTTATCCATTATCGCACTTGGTTCGCTTGAAAAACGCCGCAGGACCACTGTATACTGCGATAAAACAAAATTTATTTTGGCAAATACATACATACACACACACCATTAGGCACCCTCGTGTTTGGCGAAGGCGGCAACATCAAACAACAGGGCGCGAGCAAAGGGAGGTGCGGGTTATGCGAACATTACGCACGACCGGAGACAGGGTGATCGATAACCCATTCGCAATCATTGACCCGGCAATTATACTTTCAGATTTTCAGTGTGTTCGCGGAATTTTTATATTCTTACGCTCCGGTATCGGTCTTTGGGATATCTGCGGCGGCGCGGCGTCCGCGAGCGAGCTGGCGCGTCTCCCTATCGGGCATTACGAATTCAGAGGCACCTGAATTACGTGAGATAAAGACGCGAAGAGGGAATACATAAATCAGGAACGAGGTCACCTTTTACGTTCTCCGGGGCAATACTCAGCGACGACGAATGTTTCTCGAGTGCTTCCTGGTGACTTGAGGGGGAATAACGTTGACGTTTGCGTAATTTTTTTTTGGCAGGACCACCGCGATGGAACCCTGTAGATAAAGATTCAGTCGTCAGTCAATTTTCCGCGGAGGTATTTATACAATTCTTAAAAGTGTGCTCGAGATTTCAATGTCGTGTCGATTTTTTAAGGAGTTGAGGTTTTAGGACTGTTCTAATTTTAGGATCATCTTAATTCGTAGGCCGTACTTATGTCATGCACATTATAAATAGCAATGACAGATTATTGAGATCTATACGTGGTATAAAATAAACGTGGATCCATACGTGGTAAAAAAAAATTCAAAAGAAACAAGAATCTTAAAAAACATACCACAACAACACAAATTGCCAATCACAGCAAATCACAGGACAAAAACCTCCCCTTCTGTGTGTACCAGTACTCATAAACCTTATTTTCCATCCTTCTGAAGAGCAAATTTTTCTCCATTCATGTGCTCGACGGACAATTACGTTACAACGGGCTAATCCCCTTGGGGACGTTTAAATTTTATCTCGACTGTTCGCGTTTAGCGCCAGGGGGGCGCCCCAATTATACCGCGCGGCACGGGGGGGAAGTGTACGTCGGTGCTAAAAGAATTTCACCAAATTAGCCCTGCTTATCTGAGACACACGCGATATGATCTACTGTTATGTGCGTCGGTGGTTTCCTTGCTAGGGATGAAGAAGGAATGAGAAAAAAAGCAAAGGAAAAGAGGAAGCGGTTTTTCACTGCATTGTGGGGGGAGGGGGTGAAACCTCACCCCCTACCATCGCGGTTTAACCACCGCTCGGAGTTTCTAGATTCCGGTATAGCCCGAGAACAAGAGGGACGAGAGAGTTTGTAGTCTTGGGTTTAAATCAAAATGTTTG
The DNA here is from genome assembly GCA_963971325.1 of Aphodius granarius. Taxonomy (NCBI): domain Eukaryota; kingdom Metazoa; phylum Arthropoda; class Insecta; order Coleoptera; family Scarabaeidae; genus Aphodius; species Aphodius granarius. Next base: position 43,541,432 of record OZ020221.1, on the reverse strand, counting down.
CTTTCGTGTGTGTGTGTTTAATATTAGGGTTTCGTTATGTTTGTTCTATAATTTTAGGGGGTATTAGGTTATGGAGATAGGGTGGATGTGTAAGATAAATAGGGGATCTTAAATTTGTACCTAATTTGTTTATCTTTCTTATGTATACTAACTTAAAATTCGAGAATTGTTAGCTAGTGGTGCTTGAAGGATTGTTAACTGACTGTGAAATATGTACTGACTTAACTGACTGTATAGAAAATAATACTTCAGAAAATGTCCTGTTACTATTTATTGAAAGATTTGAATAATGGTATTACATTCCACCATATTTTCACATCTTTGCATTCATTTAGAACTAGTTGCTGGTGGGCTTGCTGCTGCTAAACTCACTCGCAAACTTGTAAAATAGCGCTGCCGAGTGGTCACACTATGCTGTTAGCAGCCAGTAGCAAATAACACGCTAGTAAAACAGCCTAGATTGACCATTGACATAGTATTATCAATAATTAAGTAAAATTTGGCGTTGATGTCCTATGAGAGTATATTTTGTCACGGGGTCCAAGTCTGTTACAAGAATTACATAAATTAAAAACCACGTTATCAAGTTAGGTCCATAAACATACAGAATATTGTGGAGTTATCGTATGTATAGATGATGTTCGGGATAGATCGTAAATTTCCGCCACGCGTCTCTTTTATTCAGCTCTGAAAGCAAACCTGTTTTGATAGTTTTGTAGCTTTGCGAATTGCTTTCTTCAGTTTCTTAAAGGTTTTGGTGTGTCGTAGTGCGCGTTATAAAACTGCGTGATGAATTTTTACCAATTCCCATCACTTCTAACGAAATTTTGCCGAAAATGTGAGTACATAATTATATATTAACTGCAAGGATAGAATTCTCAATCGTAATCCAACGATAAGTGGTTATGTATCATAAATAATGACTTGATATAGGAATTTTTAGTGATATTTCTTGGGGAAGAGATTTGCTTTACAATATTTATAGGTTGGATCACTCAATCTATCATTGCGTGATGACACCCCTGCCCCATGGGCTCCACGGCAGTGTTTTTATCCCCGCGGATACCGTTAAAAGCTCGCTACTTTTCGGATTTCGCGCTCCCAAGCATCGGCTCAAATCTTTTCAAATTTACGATTTGCGGCCCGTTTTTTAGTCGAAATAGGTAAAGGAGGGTCTAATCGAACAACTCGTCGTAAGACATGTCACCGAGCGCCTCTTTTTGGCCCGTGGCGAACGCTTAAAAATGACCAAGTTTGACATTTCTCGCGACGCATTTGATGTCACGTGGCTTGGCCCGTACACCGTTTTGGGTAATCGCATTCCCAACCTCTCTCTTTACAAAATTGCCTGGTTTTAAGCAAATTGAAGACATTGGTGTTAGAGTAGTTTCAAACTAAGAAGAGCACAGTTGTATATGCAACCAATCATACCCAGTGTATGGTTTATAAATTGCCTGTGTATATTTGGTTGCATATACAACCGTGCTCTTCTTAGGTTGAAACATCTGTACCTCTGTTGTATTATTTCTTGGTTATTGACACTTTTTTGACATTTTGTAGCTTGAATATTGCTTGGAATTATTTATTTTGTAGCTTGTATCATTTAGACACTAATTTATCAATTTTATATAATACATTTATGTATATAAAAGCAAGAAAAAAACTTTTTCTTTTACGATTAATATTAACCCTCAAGTAAAGTACGCCACTGCAGGTAAGATAAGCACGGTGGTGCACCTTCCGTGCTGTCACGGAAGTTATGACAATTAAGCGGGCTAAGTTCGTTCCATTGCGCATAATGGAAATGGTATACCCATTAATAGGGTAATTTACATTAATAACCGCCCGGAAAGGGGTAGATTTGCACTTTTAGTGCGCTTAATTAAGCGTCTTTTCGCTCTCTGCGGAATTTTTAGCTCGCCGCCGCACAGACCAAACTTTCTTAAGACAACGTTCCAGATGGTTTATACTCTACGGTATGCTCCCTAAAGATTTTATAACCACTATCATAATAAAACTTGGAAAATGTTAAAAACCTGAGTTAGTTAGGAGTAAACAGTGGTCATATTTAGGGAATTATGGACTATAGTAGAGATCCTTTCAAACCTTATTTGCTGTCACGCCATGTGTATTTATTGTGATTCTTTTTGTTTCAGTGATCGCGTTCGCGGAGTGTTGTTACTTTTCACTGTTTTGGCTGTCAAAATGTTGGTTTTTCTTTTGCGAATTGGTCCTGTTCTTCGGTATAAAACGGGCGGCCGACCTTTTCCCGCACGATATGCGACCGCGCTCTCCATGCGAGAGTCCAGTATCCACCATAGCATGTGCGTCAGACGGGGTTACAATGCTCTGCACTCATGTACTACGATTATGGTGAGGTATGACCAGCATGATTCGTCTGCTTTAGTTAGGAGGTTTGGGGAATTCGTCACCTAATGTTATGAAGTTTGCTGCCTATGACCCCGCGTGTAATTTTCAACTATTGATACTTTTGACGGTTGAAACTGTGACGGTACTATCGGAAATCGTGTGCCAATACTTCGAGGACCAGGAGGATCAGGAACCGGGAGTCGAAGGTGTGTTAAAAAGGTAGATTTTGTTGTACTCAAAGGGCTAATTTAATTATTATTTTAGGTGTGGATGGCCGCTGGGAAGTTGGAGGTTTGCCGCAGGACATTACGGAAGCAATAATAAGGTATGTCCAAATTTATGGTATTACACGAACGATTGTTTTGCCTGATATTTATGGTGGTTTCTACCAGTGACTCTTGACTATATTGTTCACTAGATGCTTTTATATAATTGGCTTTTAAATTTTTGAACTAAACGTCCGGATAATTTTGAATTATTTTTCTTTTGTCATAAACTAAATCCCGAAAAACAGATTTATCGTTTATTTACCTACTTTATTTCTAAGGAAATTACTTAATATCCTTTTTTAATACCACTTCTTCGTGCCGCCAGTTTATACACACAGAGATACCTTGTTAAAGAAACCATGATTGAGGCGCACCCTTGTTAATTACATTGTCTCGTAGCGTAATGTAAATAGAGATCGTTGACATTGTGGTTCTTGCATGCGCCCAGACTGACATAACCTGCTTTGTGCCCGGTAAGTTCAGATAATCGACGCGTGCCTGTCGTGCGACACACCTGTTTTGTTCTAATAAAGTACACATTAGGCCGCCTCTTGCTCTCAAACATCGTAAATCGATGACTGTACGGCTCAAGTTACACCCTACATTGGTTTCGAGCATAGTACTATGTTGCAGGCGTCGGTACGTCCGCTGGAGTCTAATAGATTGATTATCTATTGAGCTCTAGATGCTTTTCTGTGGTATTTTGTAATAATTAGTGGTCGATATTATAAAGTTTTGTCTCCCGTCGCCTCCGCCAAAGTTAAATAAAACTAGGTAATCAAGTTTTGAGAAGTGTTTATTTCTGTATTTTGATAGTACAGGCTTTTGATGTTGTGTTAGTATCGTGCTGTGTCGCTAAGTACAAAATCCGACGTCTAAATAATTCTTTTCACGAGATGAGTAGGGTCTGGTTTTAATGTATAATTTATTTGATTAATGTTTAATCCCTCTTGCCATTCTGGTCTAAATTCTGGGGATTTTTATCGTAGGGTTAACTAAATAGAACTTTTTTATCACGTGGAAATAATAAGTGTTTATGAAATAAATAGAAATCGTTGATAACATCTGTTATCATAAGATTCAGACATCGATTACTGAAGTGTTTTGACTATTTCCTATCAATGTAGTTCATAATATCGATATTTTTCCATCTTGATTTTCCTATTTTCTAATTTGACTTACGTTTCATGCAAATTTCTTTTTTTCTCTGTGTAGAAATACCAAATTAGCGAAGGAATTTCTCTTCTTTCTTTGACTCTCACCTCGTGAAGTCCGTGTAAATTTACAGCGTCCGTTAAGCGGAAAGGAACGCGTTTCCTAAAGTCTTCTCGATCTGTTTCAAATTGCCGTTGTTAGGGCTGTAGCCCTGTACCGTTTGGGGGGTTGCTTACCTGTTACAAACCGTTACAGTGGTGACAGTGGTAGCAAAGCTATACTTAATACAAAATAAAATTGTTTTTTAAGATGCAAGGTGTTAAAGTGCTTTTATAAAATAGTAGTATTCGACTTAAGTCATTAATTACCAATGCAGCGAACGAGAATGACCGTATACGTTTCGATAGCGATTGGTCAAAAATAACAACCGTTCGCACGAATGCGAGTGACCTTGAACGTAGCGAAGGGTCAAGAATAGAGTCCGGGATGGCAAATATCGACACTGGGGCATCCACACGTTTATATGCGAAGCATGCACGGCGCGGTGCGTACGGGTCCGGCTTGCGCCCGCCGCCGCAGCTCGGTAATTGGATATTTTTTCACAATCGGCACGCCATAGGATCGCACACGCAATTCCCACCTATCTTGTTTTGTTCGGCAATCAATAGGGCCGATTGTCGGAACAGGCACAATAACACTAAATTGCCGCCGAGACCCCAGAGCGCGGAGGGGAAAATACTAGGCTGGACTGACGTCGTAAATCTGACGCCTGAAGGCGGCCACTTTCTACTTTCTACCTTCAGCGGACGCTATAGCGCAGTTTACAGTAAGACAAATTCGTAAAATGGGCAGGATATATTGAAATTGTGATGGTTGATGTTCTTTTTTAAGTTCTTTTAAAACTTATAATAAATATTGGTAAATATCCTGAAAAAAGTCTGATCGTGCACACAGAGAAAAGATTGCTCAGTTCAAGTCAAATTTCTTTGAATCAAAACAATGATTGTTTTCCATATCCACGAAATAACTATCCACCTCAGCCAAGACAAAATTTTCTCAGTAGAAGCGGGTTAAGTGCTTAATTCAAGATAAATTTGGTTTGCAGTGAGTAAATTATTAAGTCACACCAAACAGTCAGCAACTACAAAGGACTGGTGGAAGGAAGGGTTCTTTTTATTAGAATATATAGAATTTTTCAATGCAAAACACTATATTCGTAAAAGAACTCATAAGAACATTTAAAGCTATTGTTTTAATCTAATATCCCACGAAATACTATCTGCTACCCTTAGCTAAAAATAGTCTCATATTTTTTCGTTGCAATATTAAGTGGATGATATTTTATTACCAGTACGTTCGTAAACATCCCAGTAAAAGGGGGTCGTCGAAAAACGCTGACGACCCTTCAAACCCCCCGTTCCCATAAAATTGCGATATATTTTCATGAAAATAAACCCCGGCCCATAAGTCGAAGTTTACTGCCGACCTGAAGCGGGCATTAATCCCATCGAAAATTTACTTTGAGCGTCGTCAAAGAGACAGAAACGGTTGTTAAGCACTTCTCCGCCTGATGGATTGTCCTGACTCCAAAATATTACCCAGATCTCGACTAACAGGAGAGGGATTCTACATACTTACATATCTCCTCGACTTCCCTTGCCTTTGTTCCCTATTGTTTTATCTTTCAGGATTTCTGAACTCCATATCTATTGAAGATACTGTTCACTCGGAAATATTCCCGTTGAGAGTTTGGTTGAAACAAACTTCTATCAAATATATTGTCTTTGACTGTATTGCATGATTTGAACCCAAATTAATGAAAATATATATTCTACCGACACACTGTGGTCACTCACAGGGACACACTGTGCTTCTTTTCGCTTCATTTAACTTTGTCCGGATTATTTGTATTTTTTCCATAAATACCAACTACAAATCACCAAGATTTACACCCAACTACCCAAAACTAGACATTTATTATCCAGAAACCCCCAAAATTCCATCTCCACACCACAAGTTCGTGGTTTGTTGTGGTTACACGCTTCAGTTAACTACCCCTGTTTTGCAGTTGAACAGCCCCCAGCTAGTTTCGTACCGCATTAGCAATTTTAATTACTGCAAGAAATTATCATTAACATATTTATCCATATGCATTCGGGGTGGGTCGATACATCCTAGTAGGCTTACGTGTTCCAACTGCGCCGTTAATTTATATCTGTCAGCTAGCGTGTGGGTGGTAGATGCAGACTCTGGGGCGTAACCAACCTCTCTGGTCTCGTTGTTTACCAACCACCCGTATGTGTCTCCGCTAGGGTCCGTATACGTACACAGGAAATGGGCTGTTCAAATGATCTCACAAACCATGTAAATTTTATTGTTGTTCTATGGCTATGACACAGCAAGAATTTTCTAGACGGTGTTGCTTGCATGATCTTTGTTGCTTCAGAATTTATCAACTTTTTATTCAATTTCTTGCCACAGCCACACTGTATCACAACCTATCGTTTAAAACCAGTTTAAAACTAATTTAAAACCAGTTTAAAACCACTTTAAAACCAGTTTAAAACCACTTTATAACCAGCTTAAACCCAGTTTAAAACTACTTTAAAACCAGTTTAAAACCACTTTATAACCAGTTTAAACCCAGTTTAAAACTACTTTAAAACCAGTTTAAAACCACTTTATAACCAGTTTAAACCCAGTTTAAAACTACTTTAAAACCAGTTTAAAACCACTTTAAAACCAGTTTAAAACCACTTTATAACCAGTTTAAACCCAGTTTAAAACTACTTTAAAACCAGTTTAAAACCACTTTATAACCAGTTTAAACCCAGTTTAAAACTACTTTAAAACCAGTTTAAAACCACTTTCAAACCCATTTTTCTTTACGTTTTGGGGAATATTTTCCATAGTGCAGGAATGGGTAATTATGCGTTCGCTGTCTTTCTGTCTGATAGGTCACTATTGCCCGAAGTCTGTCTCCGAAAAGACGCTGAAGCTCGAGATTATTAAATTATGTCTGAGGAGAAGATATTAATTAATTTCTGAGATCGCGGAATGCGCGCTCGGGTGGTATCATTCCGGACCGTTTATTAAATTATAAAACTGCTGAATTCTGGCCGAGAAGTACATTTCTTCATTATCCCTCTTACACGGTCGCGTTGTAAGATAGAATACAAAAGCCGTTTTGAAATTCGCACCGTATAAAAGTTTAATTTCACTCTAACCAAGAGTAATTACCCGCAATTAAAAGTAAATTGTTGAATTGATGACGAGAGATAATGGAAGTTGCTTCGTAATTTTAGAGATATTTTTTACCAGCACGTTCACCATCTTATAGAAATTAAGCAGATTTATAAATTACTTTAATTCGCTTATTACATTATAAATACTTTTTGTTTGAATAAGGGGAATAAATAAATAAATAAATAAGAATATGTAAAAGTACTGCTGTCAAGCTGTATTTTGATGTATTGATAAAAGCCACCATTCAAAAGGATCGTGGGGAATATCAAACTCGTTCATAAGACTCTCAACATCGTGACATACACGTAAAGATCCTTACACTTTAAAATATGCTTTAAAAGACTCGTTACGCTTTGTAAATGTAGATACTGTCACACCTCGTGTAAAAATATTCAATTCCTATAGCCTAGAACCCAATAACTCGGCTTTTTCTTTTGATAAACCTAAGTCCTTAACGAAATCGTTCAGTTCGCACTGGTTTATAAGGTGAGGTGTTCCTAAAACTTCAAATGGTGAATCTTCACGACTTACCTGATCTGACAGAGTGAGACACTCTGTCCAACTAGGAAAGTTTCTTCAAACAGGCGAAATTTCTTCTGTGTCAAAAATCGAAGATGATGAAGTGGATGGCGCACTTGGGAGAGGATGGTTCTCGCCATGGGTGATAGGTCGCGCTGCTGATGGCAAATTTGGATATTTTATTTTATGCTTATCCTTCTTCGAATATCCGGAGACGCTTATCGTGCAAAAATAGCAATTATCTTGAAGATTGGAAGGCTCTCGCCACAACATGGAAACTGCAAACGGCATTTTCTTTTGCTTCCTTTTCATCCACTTTAAAAGTCAGATCTAACAGCATGTTTTAGCTGTCTAAGGGTTTTCCAGATCTCCAATTCTAAATCCAAAATAGCACCAGTAAGCTGCTTTTACCTCTTTCGTATTTTTTTTTCAAATGTGACACTACAACCGCACATGTAACAAATCTTATTTGGTGCTTTATTACAACATCTTTGATCACTTCCCATATTTTAATGCACAGAATGTCTGTATAAGTTCAACTACTAGTATTTTTTTCATGTTTTCTTAACCTTAATGCTTTGTGTCGACAAATTTCTTTCACGATTGTATGCTCAACGATTTTCTGTCTGTTTGTTTGGCACGTCACTGCAACGGCGGCGCGGCGCCCTTCCCGGAAGCGGCGCCTGAATAGTTTTAATTAAGAGTTTACTGCGGATGTCTGCCTCTAGGAAAATTGTTTCCGTTTTTGAACTCAAATAAACAAAACCGCGCCAACAGTAGGAACAACAAGCGGTGGTATTCAACAACTTTTAGAGACGAGAGAGAGAAAGACAGGGAAGGTGTGTGAGAGGGATGAGGGGGTTCAGTTGGCGTTCATAAACGTATAAATTAGTTTCTTAGATTGACTGGCGGCAGTGGTCTCGGCTCGCGCAAGGCTGCCAACTAAGCTACCTACGTAAACTTTATATCCCCAGACGTAGCAGAAGTTTACCCTGCTACCACTCTGGCGTGTCGCCCCCACAGTTGAATTGTTTAATGCACTCGGACAACCTCACTCAGTTTGGTTGTTGTTTGGTAGTTTCAGGACGAAATACAGGTTTTATATTTCGTGATGTGGCAGTACTAAAACTTTTAGACCTCGATTTATTTTAATAAGAACTATCACAAACTTGATTTGGACTTCGAAAACCACATACAAATGTTTAAAAATAGACCTGTTAAAATAAATCCCCTTTCAGGTTAGAGCATTAGATAAGTTATGTTTTATACACCCTGTATGCGGTTCGTACTTCTCAAATACCAGATATCCACCTATAACCTCATTATAGCGGTCCCGCAGGGATCAGTACTCTCTCCGATGCGATGCTATCCAACCCTGAACGTAGTAAGCAAGTGTGCCGGATTAAGATAAAGTGAGTTAACCGTAACAGTTAATTTATCTCGCAGTTAGTTGGACACTTGACCTACGCCCTCAAGGCGGAAGTGTGAAGATACCTAATCTCAAATCTCGAGCAATTCCAAACACCATTGTGTGGTACGTACGCCGAGAGAAACGATTTCGCCCGGTAAAAGGCGTAAATTACAAAGTTTTTTCTTTAATCCATCCCTTAAAAGCGATCGAAAAAAAAACCCTATCTGATTAATTACGCGTTTCGAATCTGGTCGGTGTTCGTTCCGTTTCGTCCGCTAGATTGATTAAAAAGATTACCGTTGGACGTTTATAACGAACGCAATAAATTAATTTTTGATTTCCTTCTCCGTTACGTCGTTCATCGTTTCATCGCCGGCGATGATGGTGTATAAGCGGTCCATTTTAAAACGCCGATGGACCGGAACGATTTTATGCAGATCCGATCCGGATCCGAGCCATTTTTCCACGGTAGATGTCGCTGAAGTGAGATGAGGGGTCTCGTTGCCTAGCTGTGTGATGAATTATCTAGACTAACGAATCCGATGTAGTTTGTAAGACGATCTTTATGCTGAGATTTGAACTGGAGTAAATATTTGATGATGAAATACTAAATCAACCGCATAAATCTAATTCAGCAATTGGTCTTGTGTGCCTTGTGTCCTTCTTCAATTAATTTCTTAAAAGTCAAATAACTTTTATGTTCAACACCTATTCCTAGCAAACCTTACAGAATTTCGTCCATTTTACGACAAATTATATAAAATCAACCCCCATTATTACGCCATCTACATTCCTCACCACCAAATATATCTCTGTGCAGACTACATCAAAAAAAACTGACACACACACACACACACACACAAACCCTAGACGAGAACCGACTTCAGCAGCGAAGTCCTCCATTGAAACCCCTGACCATAAGTGATCCCTAATGGAAAGATTTCGAAAAGTTGCGGCCATAAAAGTTCCCGGGCCGTGTACCGGGGGCGGCACCGTCGCCTCCGCCAGATGTAATTAATGATACGAACGTAGCCGGGATCAAAGTTGTCACTTCGCTCTCAGAATGCCCGAAAAGAATGCGAAAGGTAGAATGAGGTAGAACCAGTGGAACGAACGAGGAAGTTTTGTTTTCTCGAGCGCTGACGTTAACCTCATTTCGCGACGGCGAGATGGCGAACTAGTAATCTAGTTACCGTTCTCGTATCTCAGACGGGATAGAGGTCGCTGCTGTACGGTCGCCGGTACGTGAAGGTACTTTGTTTACAACAAATATGTGCATTGTTATGCGGACCGTGTTGTTATTATTCCATTACGTTGGTGGAACTGTACGTTCTGGTCGTACCAGTTGATAAATAGCGTTTCGGTATACCGGCCGAGTAATTTAAACGCGTGCACATATAAAATGTAACGGCTAATTTCTTGCTCTGCCTGGCTGTGGAGTGAAATACGCACCCTGGCGGCGTTCACGCTCACCAACGACTAATGGCTAAAACGACTGGGCGTATTATGTTATGCAGATTGGGTTCTTGCGGACTGAATGCTGTGATTTATTAGTGACAGGAGTAAATAGTGATATGAATTTCTAGACAATGGCCATTATGGAAATGGAAATCAGTTTAAAACCGTGAAAGTATAATAGTTCATATGCAATTCATAACGCAGTTTTTCATATATTTAATCTTACTGCTTCAAGTAATGAAATGAACTATTTTTTTGTGTAAATTTAATGATTAATTAGTCTATTCTAGAACAATTTAGTGATTTTCAACTTTCGCTTGTCTGAATGATTAGAAAAAGATAATTTCTGGCTCCTCCACCAAAATATTATTAACAGAATTTTACACCGATTCTACACTTTTATCATAACGAAGAATTAGTGACATTTAACTGTCGCTGTTTTACGTTCGTTGTCATAACGAACAGGTATGGCAGCCCTGCATCAGGCAATTTTCTGATAACGACATGACTTTATTCTAACCTACACAAATCTAGGATTTTAGAGGAATTTGAAGCACCAACTTGCAGTTTTAGTAATACTAAGAAGACGAAGCTGTCATGTTCATGTCGAATGCTTCTACCACTGCAAATTCTTGTATATTGATCTATCATACTCGACATTACTTATTAAAGCAAAGCTTGCACAAGATATCATTCGGTAACTTTATTTTACAACTTACGGACATTTAGAAACAATTTTTAAACCAACTCAAGATATACTTACCTTAAACTAGTACAATTCATGAATTGAGTGAGCACGTAAACACCAAAAGTACGACATGTATATCGTAACCAAACAGTAAATGTGTAACGTAACCAAACTGTACATCATGTGTAAAGAAAAGGAAACTAAAAGAAAGTAAATTTTACAATGTATGTAATCACAAAGTGTTTATGTGTAGATTCCAAACATAAGAACAAGAATTGATATCATTTAATGCATCTAGCACTTAATGTTTCCTTTGTATATTGTTAAATTATGTAGATCTATATCGAATGTAGGTCACTTACAAAGAATAGACCGGTAAGTATACATAAATCAAATTTAGTTACAGTAGAAGTTGAAATCAGGCACAATTCGATTCCATATTACGTGCAACGTTGTCTAATCAAATCGATTGGTTGCTAATGCATAGGGGAGTGCCACCAGCAAGGGTGGTCGGTCCATTACATTTCAGTATATTTATAGTTATGGTGTAGGGGAGAGGGTGGCAGTTTTAAACATGGGGAAGCTTGGAAATGGGGCAGTTTAGAACAGCTGAAATAACTCACTACTATGATGTCCTAACGCTGATATTTTTGATAAAAGAAAACTTGTTTCGTTCAAAGGCATAACTCAAACATTCAAATTCCAATCACACTGTATAATATCCCTATCTCTAAACCGTGACTTCATCGGCGCTACGTGCGAAATGAAACAGGGCAGTCGATGGCCGTCAGTACTTTTATTAATTATGCATATTTTAATTAGGGGCCGGGCGCCTGCCAGGGGGTGAATTAATAATTTAATAAGTCGTCGAGTCGTCGGGGTTGGAACTGCTCGAGCCGCGCTGGTTTGGGTGAGGTCCGTCCTCCTCTGATGGCGCTGCCGTCGCCGAGGTTATATACTCGCATCCCTGCCTCTTTTTACCGTAATTTTAAACGTTATTAAGCGGTCACTTGATGAAAGAGTGATGAGTGTAATGGAAAATATGCTAGACGGTGTCAGAGAGGGAGTATTACGTTGAAAAACTGTTTTTAAAATGTTACAAAATTTCTGAAGACTAAAATATTGTTTTTAAACGATGTAATAATAAATATATACCGTATATACATTTTAAGGTCTGTAATTAGGTCCTTTCTCACCTATGATCTACTATACGTTTTGCTTATGCAACCTCTGACTGATGTACGCATCTGTGTTAGTGGGGGGAAGAGCCGCTATTAAATAATTTGCGTTCGGAATGTATGCTGCTGTCGGGCGCTTCATTTTTATGCTCGTTGTGGGAAACATAAAGGTCCTGGACGCGGAGATATACGCGGCAGTTACAGCGCCACGGCAGAGATGCCGCATAAATATTTGATATTTTGGGTGGAGGCGCCGGGAAAGTCGTGGTGGCGGCGGGTGCCGAGATAACCTCCTCGACCGGGCATCCCATTATCTTTTAGGTTATGTTACATTCTCCATCCACGTCAAGAGCTACTACAAAGTTGTAGAAAGCTCTAATCAAATAGTGAAGTTGTAATAACTCGCGTCCGTTTCTTTGTATTTTAGTTTTGCATGGATGGCCATTAACACGACAGAACCCATTAAGAAGTGTTGGGAAACATTGTTTTCGTGTCGTTCAAACTTTCTCTGATACCCGCTTGGAGTATAGCAAGCGCTACAGAGAACCACGCCTCGAAAAAAACGTAAAAACCGAAGAAAAAGAAACGAAAATCGCGGGAGCTCTCGGTCTCGGTAAAACAAAAGGCGGAATCGTCGGAAAAGATTAAAGTTTATTTTCGTTTGGTGGAACGAACGGTCGTCCGTCACGCGGATTTCGCTTCCGGTTGCAAAGTTGAAACAAATTTACAAAGTGATTTGTATTTTCTATTAAGCCCCCCTGCTGCCGGATCTTGTTTCGCGACTTTCCGCAAGATAGCAGCACCGGCAGCACGGTGACGGCAGCGTGATTACGAAGGCTTTCGGATCCAGTTAGGCTATATCTTATCCTCAAAGGCATCGTGAAGCCATTTAGATGTGTTTTACTCGCTTTTGCATAGCTTTGACAGATCTACCTACCAAATCTGATATTTCAGACAAAAGTAACAGCAAAGATGACTGTATCTAAGTTATTGTTTCACCAAATATCACTTTTAAAAGTAACTTTGTTAAGCCATAGCAAAACGAATGGCAAATTCGTTTATCTAAATAGCACTCCTGGTATTTAAAATGGTAACTTGTTTTATTAACCTCAAAAACAGAGCGGTAATTATCTATACACCCGGTGAGGGGAGGGCCTGACCTTCCCTATTAAATAATTGAGAGCGAATTTGGCCGGGGAACGGCTTGCTGCGCGCCGAGGATTAACTATAAACGTGTAAGAGCACGCAACCTTGGCGCTATGCCCCGCAATAATTAAGGATCTTACGCGGCTGCAATCGTGTGCTTAAGGAGGTACTTAGCGTTGAGCATGCAACCGCCAATACATGTATTATTCCTAACCAATTAACTGCGCTTAATTACGGATATAGTTCGCCGATAGATATGGCGGGTGTTTTAATCCATATTTTATTAAGTTTGTTTCTGGTTTCTTGATATTATGCGGTGATTCTTTTTTATGATTATTTCTTTACTTTCTTTAATATCAACGGTTCTGCCTTTAGAAATATAGAAATAGTTACAAATGGTTACAAAGTTAAAATATGGCGGAGGTGCCGGAATTATTTTCTAGTTATACTTGTTTTACATCAATCCGCAGACAAAACCACCACATCTAGCAACAAAAACCGACCAATTTGTTGTTTACTTTATCTGTATTGGCGACGTAGCGAGCGCGGAACACACACATACCACACACACCTCTATATAGCGAACATATTGTGAATCACGTTGATAGTTTCGTTTACGTTCAGCCGTGGGGTGGTTTGTTAAATTACGGCTTTCCATTTGTCCGATTGGGCTCCCCGTGTGGCTTGTAGTTTTAGCGTGTCGTGCGACACCAGATTGATTAAAAAGATTAGGGTTGCAGCGAAAAGGGTGTCCGTCATACGATGAAATACATTGCGGTTAAGGGAGGTTTCCCTACGGTGTTCCGGTCGAAGAGCAGCACCTGTCGCTTTCCCGGTGGAAATGGTGGAGGCGCCGGGAAGTGGGGGGAGAGGGGTTGCCGAAAGAAAATAGCAATAGGTCGATGTAAGAACTTCCGAACGAGAAATGAAATCACCGAGGAGGGGCGCGCGCTCCGTTGAAAATGCTTGCCTGCTTGCTGTCGGAAAAGTTTGTTTCGGCATTTCAAAGCGATTCGTTTTGTTAGCGTTCCATTTTGAGGGGGTGGAGGCGAACCTTTGTCGGTAACTCTCGTCTCTCCAAGGAGTACAACTTCTGTTCTTTGCGCTAATTGTTTGTAATGTAAAGGATGTGCTTCCTCTAGACTCTAGAGTCTAGAGAGTTCCTTTCTCCTTCTTGGCGTTATTGATATATTGACGATAACTTGTTTTAAAATATTAATTTATATACATTATTTGTGAACCATCTCGTTCATTTTAAGTCTTTCTGAGATACACCGAATTACGTCGACCTTTTCCAACTTTACGACCGAAGCTAACATCGTCGGTGTCCAAATACGGGATTGATTAAGTCCGGGGGGTCGCGGTCGTCGTTGGTGGACGCCTGGGGGGCAGATTTCGTAGCGGCGGCGGTCGCCACCGCGCGCCCAGATGAATATTTTACGGGCGCCGCCGGAAAGATTGAGATTAAAATTTAAGCAGTGAAATAATGGTTCCGTTATGCTATCCTTGGGTGGATCCCAAGCCGGATGCTTTACGTTTCTTACTTCTATCTGACTCCACGTCGACTCTGGGTCGGGCTTATCCTGTACCTCCTGGGACCTGTTATACCCCCACCCCACCAACTCTCTCCCATGACCGCCTTATCGCCCCATACTTTCCATACTTCTTGTTGGGACCGCGGAACCAGAAAATGAAGGCCTAATTATCTATGTTCGTGTCAGGGGAGAAGGGTCGAGCTTGATTTTAAATAATTTAGGGAGGATTTGGACCATGATTTGGCGCCTCCACCAGAATGTATATTTTGATATAGGTAGCTATATTTTCTTAAAAAGTTTTGTTCGTTGTCAGTTTCCACCTCTGTGCGCCAGTAGACATAGCGATAATTTTTATGAAACTACACGTTTTTGATTCAAACACTTATCTTTTACTCAAATATATATATATATATATGTCTTTTCTCTTCCAAATAATTTCATATAGAATAGAACATAAACTTGAAATTTAATAATATGGATCTATTTCCGGTTTCACTTTGATCTTAATTAAGGTTCATTAGGGAGTTGTTCCGAGCCCGACCCAAAAATTATATCCGTAATTAGGGACGAAATAAATATTTAATGTCGGTAGTTTTTAGCCGCGTTCAAAATATTACGTTATTTTATCCACATGTCGCCCTCTAATTACAGCCGTGTCATATCATGATAAAAATATACCGTGTTATTCATAAATTTTTAAAGTCTCTGAATTAAAAACACATTAAGGTTGGTTTTGTGCAATAACCGACTTGAAAACTAACAGGTTTACCGTTCCTACATTGGAAATCATTTTCAACACAACTTTAACAATTGTGGTAAAATTAAAACAATTTACAGTATCAGACGTGATTCAGAAACAACAAATTTTGCTTACCCTTTATGGGCAGATTTGAATTTCGTACTGAATAGTTAATCTAACCAACCAATCGAAAGAGTCCATCTGGACCCGTCTCCATACTGATGACGAAGTTTCGGACCGGGTCCCACTGAAAGGAGATCCCATTCAAATATTTAATTAATTTAAATCCGCTAATTCCCTTTGATTAACTCACCCCGGTATGGGTGTCGTTACTGTGCCAGTCACGTAGCTGTTTGCTTCGTCATTTAGTTAGTTCGGGCACTCAGGCAACCCTCCCGCACCCCCCCCCCCCCTCCGTTCCACTGTTATGTAAATAATGCAGGTTTTGAGCGGTATTATTCAATTGCATTGATGTCCTGAATACGTACTAGTGGTACCATAGAACCCCAGAGGAAGAGAGAGATATATGGTACTGTTAGATATATAGCGCTGTTAGATATATAGCACCATTCTCCGCAGTTATGATTAAAATTAAATTGACGGCTTAGGGGGTAAAAGCGACCGATGATCGTGCCGACTGTTGCAAACTTCGGCTTACGAATAAAAGGATAGACCATTTTGTCCTGTATCCCTCGCTCTGCCTGGTTTATTCAAAGGTCTTTGTGAGGCGCCTCTGGGATAGTGTTAATCCATCAGATGTTGGAATATTTCATAACCCAAGGCTGCTACGCAATACCCCAAACTTGGAAAATGATGATTTATTAATTGTGAAGTTATGTGTCATGTTTAGGTGTATACTACGCAGGTTGTCTGCGAAATAAACAAATCAACGCGTGTTAAACTGTGGTTAAGGTGATTTTGGCGGATGCGCCGGGGGGAAAACTTTTCCAAAATGAAGTTTTACCCATTTTTTACCAACCTGTTTATCAAATTTCGATGCAACAATGACCTGAAACAAAAATTGCAAACACATTGACGGTCACGTCCTGACTAAATCCGCGTTCTACCTTCCCTGGTAGAGCTCCCATTTCACGGACCACGTTAGTATTCTAATTGTGCTAATCAGTTAGAGTCGATAAGTTTGCAGGTTTCGGGCGACCGTGGCGGGTTACGGGGGGAGGTTAGGTGTGTTGTAGTACTACTGGTATCTGGGTTGAGGGTTGCGACCCGAATTGCACCCGGATGAAACTATTTCGCCGGCGCACGTACACTCGTCGGGCGTTGTATGTGCGCCCCTGTTTACAGACGGGACCGAGAGCAGTTAATTTAAGGATTTTACAAAGTGTACCTGCTTACTTTTCGCAAATTGCGCTGCGCTCGCGCCCTCTACCGTCCGTCCCTCGCTTTGAACTCGTCGGAAAAGGACGTAAAGGTGTACGGCAGGGGTAAAAGGGGGTAAGGAGCGGGTAAAGGGACGCGTGAACAAACGCAATCTGGGACGGTGAGCACGCTAAGACACGTTTGGATGCAATTAAGCGGGTTTTTTGTTGTTGTTTGCTTTTGGATGTTTGGTAGGGTAAACTTTTAAAAGGATTCTCCTTAGAGCCCGGAAGGATCAGCATAATTTCAAGTGGAAGGAAATAATTAGTAGCTGTACGTACTGTAGGAGTTATAAAACAAAGATGATCGTCTTTGTGGAAATATGAAAGAAAGTTGTGATCACTAAAAAGACCAAAAAACATAAATAACTATCTAGAAAGTATAAAATATTTGGGGTCTAAACCTTCTAGTGGCCACGGATGATCAAAATTGGCCAATTTACTGTGGCTATAGCTGTGTTTAATATAGACTTCGTGCTACAAATTGTGCTGTATTGCGTGTTGAAGGTTCCATAATCATTATTCTGTAGAGTTTTGTCGCTCAAGCTGCTCAAGTTTTGTGGCATTAACTTAGATATGATTCAAAAACATTTAATAATATGGGTACAATAAATATTTAGGTAAAGACTAGTTTAGTATTAAAAAATATTGACTAAGTTCGTTATCGTGTTGTATTCAATATAACGTAAATATATGTTACATGCAATATAACGTTTCTTTGTTATATTTAATATATTATAGTTGTGTCGTGAATATAATAACATGCCAGTTATAGCATGTTCCATTATTTGTTTTTGTACGTTTCAGTAAATTTTGCATTATTACTGTTCATTAATTAAAATATGTGTTTAATTACATTGACATAAGGATATAGCATTACAGTGTATTTTATGGTTTTCGGCTCCCATATTTATTTTATATGTATTATTTTGTGGTGACAAAATTACTGTATGTTTCTTTTTTGTTATAGAATACTATGGAGGTGTGTTTCCTGAGCTGGTGTCACCAAAATCCAAGGTAAGAATTGTTTTAGGGTTAACAATTAGATAAACCTTCAGCAATAAATTTATAGTAAACATTTAATATTAAATTTATTGAACAAAACAAGTCAACATCCAAAAGCTGTATACTAACTATATAGTAAAAAACCCGAGCGATAAATAGCTGACTTAACCTCCAGTTACCTGAAAAAAGCAACAAAACGATGACTGTGAGTCTCCACCTGACCGCTGAGAACCACGGCCGGCTTTTTATTATTTTTTTTCACGTTCACGCGGTAAAAGTGTATTGACAGAATCCGCAATCGAGCATAGGCCAATTTCCAAACCCTATCAATCACCCTGCCCAGGTAGGAACAATAAGCGAGGGACTTTTGAGCGGCGCCCTTGCAGCCGCTTTCAGCCGAAATGACAAATTACCCTTCACGGTCGCCACCTGAAATAGTTTTTGTTTTGTCGGAGTGCCAAACTGGCTCCTCTATGTCTCTATATTCTTGCCGGTAACAATTAATCACCGGTGTAATAATTTTTTTAAGTAAAAATTTTTGACGTTCGAAAATTAATATTTGGTGTGTGTTTTTTTAGTTATTGTTTCGTTTTGCCCTACAGAATTTATTAGAATTTATATTTAACTTTATAGTGTGTCTCGGGTATAAGACAAACACCTAGAAAACGGAAATTTCACAAATGGTGGAGGCGCATACACCTCTAATTTTATGAAATCCGGTATAAATATCGTCATATTTCTAGTACTGAGCAGTTTGTGGGAAAAGTGGGTGGGGGCACATCTGTTTATATTATTTAACTGTGAGGGGGCGCTGCATTTATTGCCGGTGAAGGTTTACCGTGCGGAAGATTTTAATGATTTGGGCGGGTCACGCCGGTCATAAGTATTCGCTCGGCGCCGGAATTCCAACACCTACCCGGTCCGCGGGGGGTTGCATGGACCTCCCCTTGCGTAAAAGTTAAATGGATACCTACGCCATCCCAGTAGGTTGTGTTCCGGGTTAATCTCTCTCTAAAGTACGCCGTACACTTAATTACCCAGTAACGTATTATGGAATGGCCACCTTTGATTATGGAACACCGTAATTTAGGACGTACGTGATGGATGGAACTTGGCCCAACTACCACTCTGTTTGGTTATGGTTATTAGGTTATGCAAATTAATTTGGTGCGTCTACGAATTGAATTCTTGCATATCTAGAGAGAAGAGATGTATAGAACTAGTAAAAAAATATCTTTTGTGTGGCCAAAGTGTGGACAAATAGAAGGAGTTGGTTGAATTTGGTAACTTGGTGAGTTGGTTTCTAAAGGTGTAATGACAAGCTGACTTGAAAAATGTCGTAAAAGGATTTTTTGTGTTATTTGACAAAAAGCTTACATCAAGTTACATAATTTTGTGTAGGTACTGCACGTAATAGATAATACATTATATTTTAAAATTTTATAGAATATTTAGAATATATTTATAGAATACATATCTAACAATACATGTTAGTTCAAGTATTGCATACCTTCTTTCGCCTCCAGTTTTACAGCCGTCGCGTCAGCAAGGAATGGGGATTCTTCCATCGCATTTCTCGAATATTTAGTGTTTTTCGTGCGACTGACTTTCAATACTAATTACCTTTTCAGCGCATATTCTCCCAGGCAAAGTTCATCGCAAATAATATGTAAATTCCCATCGGAATGCCGCATTCTGCGTGGGTATTTTATTCTTGCAGGGACTTCGTCGTACCCGAGATAATGTAGCTAATGTCATTGTCGATGCACCCTCGCACCAGTAAACACGCTCCGGCTCTGACTATATTCCCTCAGCTCGTCCGGAATCCGAGTCTCAGTCTCAGCGAAGACAAATTCGTCCTCTTCATTTCCATCTCGTACTTTGTACGGAACGGAGAACTTCCTTAATAAATTATCCAGTCATCATTTATTTAATTGTTCGCGAAATACCGACGGAACGGTGACGAGAAGCGGGGCAGGGAAAACGAGCGCAAACGTGTGTATATATATTTCGACACTGTTGACTGAATACGGAAAATCTCGAAATTAAGCCGGGTAACTTTCTCCCCTCCCGGTCTCTCTTTATATATAGGTTAGGTAGGTTGATAATATTCAAAGGGGTGAAGTTTAATTTAGCTCTTTGATGGTGAGGGGTGAACACGTGCTTGGAAAATTGATACAAGGGGTGCCTTACGTAATATGAAATAATAGTTTTCTATGTAGAACGTTAAACATCGAGTTATGCTTATTAAAATTAGTTGTTCCAGCCTTAGAAATTGAAAGTAGGAATCAGAAGGATCGATTAATTCATCACTAAGACATAAAATTAATTATACGAGTTGATACAACCCACATAATATTATTTTTTTTTCGCAAAATAAGAATGATAAATCTCCCTAATCTGGTCATAAACTTGATTTACGCCAATCAATACCAACAAATTGAAATCGATACTGGGCAAAATTCATAGGTTGTAAATCAATGGGAAACCCTTATTTTTGACCAAAAGGGTCGAAGGTCGACTTTTTATTTACGTAATGGATTCACTGGCGCCGTTTGCCCTTCGTTGTTAATGCAGGATTGGCACGGGATACAAGGGAAATGGCTTGAAAATGACACGGTTTCACAAAATTGTTCGAGCTGGTCGATAATGGCTTATGAATTTCAAATTGCCAGTTATTTAGGGGTAGGTAAGGTGAATTGAGGAAATTGGCATAAATACCTATTAACTTTGTTCAAAAAAACTCGAACAGACTTTTGCACATTACTTTACAGTCGTTATTTGACAATAAAAGACTATTACAAGATCCTAGTATATTCCTAAAGGGTATCTGCAATCTGCCTCTTCTCCTTTCTTCTTCTTTAGTTTACCCTGCAGCAATATACATGTCGATCGATAAATTATCCGACGGGGCAAAAATAATTAAACGTTGCTCCGTTTCGAGGCCTCATGAATACAAACGAAGTCCCGTTTTTAGGCGGAGGCGCTGGCAGCGGCGCTACGGCGCTCGTCAACCGCCGAGGCCCTCTGTTCTTCCTCTGTGCGGCGCTGGCTTGTTATCTTTTCACCTGGATGATTTCAATCGACGCGACAATCCAAGACCACCGCGCTATCTCTTTCCATCTCTCCACGTATCTCTGTTATTTCAAACTCGCACCGTCGTTTTTCTCGTTTATAGTCTCCCGCAAGGCCTTGTATCATGTGATGACAGTGCGGCGTCGTTTTGAAATACGAATACTTGTGAAGTTTAGATGTCTATAGGGGCTGTACGACTTAAAAATTGTGCATTGTTTATTTGTAGCTTGGTTCGTTTTGTGGGATTAATTTGTGTAAAAATTCAAGTCAAATTACTTTGAATCAAAACTACAGATTTCCATAGCCACGAAATAACTATCCACTTAAAGCAAAGACAAAATTTTCTCTGTAGAAGCGGGTTAAGTGTTTGATTCAAGATAAATTTAGTTGCAATGAGTAAATTATTAAGTCACACCAAACATCCATCAACTACAAAGGACTATATGTAGTTTTGAATGAAACTTTGTAGTATTACTTCAAATATTGAAACATTTCGACCAAATTAATATTGTTTTATTTCAACCATTGGATGGATTATTAAAGAGAATAATATTCAGAATAAGTAATTGGTTGTTTTACTTGGAAAAACAAATGTTTCAGAAAATGATTCTTAGGTTTGGGTCAACACCTTACGGAGTAAATTTACGCAAGACAACGAATGTCTCAAACATTTCTCTGTGTGGCACATTGATCGCGAACCCATACAATTTACCCCTAAAATTCCACAGGTAATCGTAAATATAGCCTACGTTGAAAGATCTCTTAATAGCCGGGCTAAGCGTATTGTGCGCGTCTGAGACGGCGAGGGTCGTGAAAGCTCGCTTTCTCGTCCTCATTTAGGGGTCCGCCTTGTAGCCGGTCGCCTTCTCGGCGAAAATAGGCATAAAAGCCGCCGTGTAACCAAGAAAAATGATCCTGTTTAGCACATATACTCGAGACAGCGCGGTTAAAAGCACACTCAACGTGATAAATTAACATTAACGCTTCTCGCTCGCGCAGATTATTTCGTATTTAGCGCTCGGATAAAATGCCGTTTCCTAGTTTAAGGGACGAGCGCGGGGGTGAGTGAAGGTAGGGGTGAAAGACGGAACGGATAAAGAGCCGAGGAGTCGAAAGGTTCTGCTGAGTCAGTGGCGGATGACTTCATTAATTAAACGTCCAACATCTGTTCAGCTACTCCTCATTATACATTAACGAATATCAGTTAAGTCGGGAAATGGAAAGGTTTCCTCGGATCGCGGAGCTTATAATTTGGGAAATACAGGTCGGAAAGTATAGTCGTGATTATAATTTAATGAGGCGGGATGGATACTTTGAAAAAGAATCGCTAGTGGACGTTGAGTGTACTGTTTTCGCTTTGATTCGTAATTCATGTTAGTCATGGTGCACTACCATCCTTATAGGTCTAAATTTACTGGTAAATATGTATAACTAGAGCAAATAATTCACAAATTATAATGTATAATCATATTTTACAACGTTAAACTCGGTTCAGAAGCTCGCAACAAAATGTATCATCCAACAGCAAGGATTTACCTAAACCCGGAAAAAAAGGACACTGATCGAAGTTAATAAATTCGGTAGCGTAACAATCGGGCCAATTAATCGTCCTGTTGGAGGTAAGCTGCCTCTTGATGCTAACCCACACAACAAATAAAATTAACAAATCGCCGTGTTAAATGAAATTTATTACCGTTTCCAATTGTAATTAGTCAGTCGGCTAATTACTACCCCGGTAGCTCGAAATGCCACCGTGAAAACAGCGTGCACAGGAGCGACCCCTGTCGCTGGTATTATCATTATTAACGGAATATTTCTGTCTACGGTGTGTACAGGAAAATTCGCGTCATATACTCGACGTCAAATAAAAACGTTCTAATAATTTGTACCTTCTAATAATTTGGACAATTTTTGGGATTGAATAACTTTTGTGATTCTTGATGGATTTTCTTGATTCCTTCTGGATATTGTTGACAAATTCTTCGAGATTTTATCTGGGTAGGTGTTTTTTGTTTGATGGTAATTATTGTGTGCTGATTTGTTCCATCCAGTATAAGTTTTACATATTAGTAAAGTTTTTTTTGGACGCACTATATATAAAGCTAATAACAGGGAGTCGTTTTCATGCGCCAGCGGAATATTTCTCGGTGGGGGCGGGAAAGTTTTCGCCGCCGACCGGTGATATATCATTCCCGTTCGTATTATATTGGAGCGACAAATTTACTTTTTCTGTTTATGCGGACAGATAAAGAGAAAGGCTGAGTGAGAGAGAGAGAGGGAGGGAAAGGGACCGAAACAGCCTCGTACACAATTTATTAAACATTAATATTGATCACACAATCCCTAGACTGTTTTATGGTTACCTATATTCAGCAAAAATCGGTACTGTCACGCGTTGAGACTATATGAAGCCAAAGTAGATGAACCGCAACGCTTTAGTGTCTTACTGTGTGAATTTACATCGAAATTTAGCGGTAAATTTGAGAGTTAGAGTGACCTGTAGAACCGGTTAAGTCCACATTAAATGTGGACATAATAAATGACAACTGAAAATATAGGAACATTACTATCTGTTGAATTATATTTTTTGCTCTTATGTTTTTCCAAAAATATCGGAGTTTGGGTTCTTACAACATAGAACATTAAACACAAGAATTTTGGAAATTAATTCAGCTTTTTACTGATGCTTGAACTTATTTTTAAATCTTAATCATAGCTGAAGTGCAAATAAGTGTGTTTTTACCCTTTAGCTAGTTACAAAAGTTAAATTTATTACCTGACAAGTATAGAAGTAATCAAGTATAAAACATAAATCGACCTAGATCGACCTTCTCTACCCTTTTCCCTAATCAAATCTATTTTTCATGCAATATAAGGTTGCAGATCATCTAATTATTTTCACTTGAAAGCTGGTACAAAATATAACTAACATATAACAAAATATAAACAAAATAAAATAAATATTGTTTATCCGTTATTTTATTGGCGCCTATATTATCTGATATAACATAAAATGGGGTACGTATTAAGCCAAAGCTTTTTCCTTGTAATTATGAGACAGATTAACCTAAGGGATGTTTTTATCCGATGGTCAAAAGTGCAAATTAACTACGCGTGTCCATCACAGCGCCATCTGCAAGGGAAATATTTATGTTCCGGACCACTTAATTCGCTGGTCATCCGGAGTTGACGACCCCATCAAATTTAATTAGTCCGGCCGCTTCCTGCCTCTCCTTTAGACACCACCACCACACCGTCATCCAACCCCCGGACAGCCCGCTCCTCGCTCTACTAATAATAAATTATTTTCTGTTCACTCGCCCAGAGTCCAGCAACCCTTTTAAGTGATATCATGTATCCACTCTGCAAAACAGATGGTTTAATACATTGCCACGTCAGCATGTGGATAAAATATGTGTTTTGCAAGATGAGATAATTCTTGCTTTCCTGGAGGAAATTATTTACATTTGTCGACATTTCAGAGAAAAGGAGAACGTATTGTGAAAAAGAATGTATTCTTTCACGTAACGATTTTGCTAAGACAAGAGAAACGAGGAAATTGGACACACAAAAAGAGATAAGATTGTACAGAAGTAAAACACGGGGATGGACGTTTTCCAGGATAAACTGTTTTTTCTTTTGTTATTTGTTCGAGCGTTCTATGTAAGGGTAAATAAAAGGGGGCCTCTTCTTGCGTCTCGTAATTGCCGTGACCTGATTAAGGACCTTCTGAGCGTAAAGGGCACGGGACAAGCAGGCGACCTGAAGGCCACCCCTAAGGTGGTGGTACCTAAAACAAAGGGAAATCGATGTATGATGAACTTTCTTAATTAACAGCTGGTTAGCCATCGAAACGGAAACGAATTAGCCACTGTGATTTAACATTTTCCGTTTGAACTTTGGAACTCATTACGTGTTTTGTTTGAAGTCGTCGTGACGTCGACGACGCCTTTGACATTAAACGGTGACGAGGGAAAATTATTAGACTACATTTTCGAGTCAATTTTTTTAATTTAACTATAAAGTAATTCTCTTAATATTTAGGGAAAACTGATAACACAGGGGAACATTGATTTTGCGTCATGAGATTTATTAGTCAATCTTAGGTAATTCTGGTCTACTAAATATGAAAATAACAAAATATTCTTTTTTGTTGCCCTGTGTAATATATAATAAACTCATAAAAGGTCTCTAATTGACTCAGAATCCTCCAATAAAAAAGATATGTGTCCACTCACCATTCATTTTCAAGTGTGTGCAAAACCACGCAAACAAGAAATACCGCTTTGCAAGTAGCTTCGGTTATTGGTCACTAGAGGGTCGGCTCTAATTGCCCGTTCGGCGATCATAACTTACGGCGGGCGAAGGCGCTACCGCCGCCTCTGCCGCCTCCGCGGCTCGGCTCGCATTCTTTTTCAATTACGGGCTAGCGGCCCCCTTCGTGATGTCCGCGAGTAAATCTCAAGGGCCCGTCATACACCCGGCCGATAAATCTTCCCAGATAAATCGAAATGAATTGCCCGAACGGTCAATAATATCTTTGAGAGCTCGATGAGAAATGCCCCAACGCTCCGGGATTTATGGCACTCGATTGTTCTCCATTATTCACTGGCGAAAATATGTTTTGCTTTATACGCAGCGTTGTATAGCACGCAAGGGTACGCAAAACGCTTAATTAGTACAGAATGGATAATTAATTATGGTATAATGAACATGTGAAAAGAAAATCGGCACCTCCACCACTTAATATATCGATATTCATATTACCCGTCGCCTCCACCATTTTGGCGAATCCTATCTAAACTCCCAAAAAATAAGGTTTTTTGGGTATTTTTTCTTAAAGATGGTTACGGTGGTTATTATGGGTCTTTGTGGCGACTAAGAAAAGGTGATATGAAGTTAACTGTGGCGTAAATCGTGTGGAAATGGCCCGGTTTGTTCAACAGGTTGACCGTATTCTTCGTATATTGGGAAATCGGCGCATCAGAGCGGGCATAAATATCTTCGGGCGTAAAACTAGCGCTCAACTTTCGGAAAATTGGCGGTTTAACGGTTGCCTGAATCGGTGCCGTTGAAATTGCAAATGTAACTGGAAAGTTTTCCGGGGAAAAACAATATTGACGAATAACAGGACAAAGTTATATGCGGTTTTAAAATATGTACGTGTAGTTTTCGATTTTTTGAACTTAAAGCTCAAAAAAATATAAAATATAAATAAAAGCTTAAAAAATATCTATGCTTCAACGAAAAAACAGTTTCTTGACCCCAAAGTATATACGTACGTATCGTTTAAAGCAGACGTAATTCCTTTCAAACATTTCCTTCATACTTCAAACAAGAAAACGGAATACTTGGAACATCAAGAAAATCATATTCTTACTCTAAGAATGTTGTATTTTGCTTGAACCAATCAAATGACCTTTCTGCGGATATAGAAACAAGTGATATTCTTCACTCAAAGAGAGTTCTATTGTTTTTTAATACATACTGACTAAATCTATAATGTGCAATACATATTAGCCAAGCATTATAAGTGTTGTACAATTATATTTGACAATTTCCTAAGATCAGCTTAAAATGCAATCTCAAAGAATTATTTTTATTTGTAATAAACTATCTTCTATCTTCTGTCTTGGAAAACAGTTCTTATGTCTAAATAAAATTACAAATTTAGGTGTTGAATTTCGTCTGTCCTTAATTATATCTGCCATGACCTGTTATGCACCACCAAGCGTTAATAATAAAGGTGTTAATAACAAAAATTACGTTGTCTAGACAGGGTAATGTGTACAAGATATTCTCAGAGGGAATGAGGCAACTTTTTATACATACTTAACTATGTAAATAAGTAAGTAAATATCTCAACAGCTTTTTTACCACAGGTATGCGGTATGAGAGGATTTTTAGTGTATTAATTATAATTAATTAATAATTATTTGGGTAGAGTAGGGTAGATCAAACATTTATAAGACCACATTATAGTAAAATCAAAAAGTTTTTTTTCAGCATTTCTTTCTAACCCTGACAGTTGACCAGCGTACCAGAATCGTATCATCTGAAACGAACTGTTTTGGCTATTTTACCTGAATCCAGAAGCACCGTCACGTCGACTGATGTAAATCGTTAAAAAGCAAAACGTATTTCGGTTAGTAGTTCCTCTCCCGTGCTCGGATTGAATTTTCGAGCGAGCAGTTCATCCGCATACCGTTAGGGGACTTCCGCCTTTAATAAATAATGAACATGTCGGACGAGAAATGTTTAACTCGGGCGCCCGGTAGCGGGCACGTCTGCTCGCCAGCTAGCCGGAGCGACACCGAATTTTACAAGGCGCCTATAAAAATAAATTACGCTGTATTTTTGTTGTTTGGTGCGCGCCGCGCCGCCCGGTGGCGGCTTGTAATGAAATTAAACGTCGCAAAAACAAGATGGAACGTTGGCGGAGGCGCCGCGGGTGGGAGGGGGTAATCGGTATTTTCTGTGCGGAACTGCCGGAGGAGGACAGGACAGCGAATTTCCGGGAGCCATCAGCGATTAGTGGACTACGGCAATAAAGCTGCCTATAAATCTCGGTTGAAGTGTAAGCCGTTTGCATTTCTCCGCCTGAACTGAACGCTGTTCACACCACCAATTTCCAGTGGCACACAGTGCTGCGTCTCATACCAAGAAATCACAAAATGACTTAAACGATAGTTGTCAAGGCCTAGACTTGTTCATTCCTGATTATCGCAATAACGCAGAGTAGTCCGTCACCGGTTTACAAGTATTTAATATGGAGGCGAATCTAGAAGCTATTTTTAAGTGTCTACAATGTTTATTTTTATCTACTCAACGAAACACGATAAAATAAAAAAGATTTCTTTATTAAACTGCAGACATTATAAGAGTCTAATATTGAAACTAAGAAATGAAATTCCTCATCGACTACAAAGTCTTCTTCCATCAAATATTCCATTAATTCCTTTGGATAATTGCCAAAAATTCGAGCTTGCTTAATAATGAATAGACACCCCCGAATTCCTTCCCGCTCCCGCAACGTGCACGCCACTGTCCAATTCTCCGTTTTTTCTTCCTCCGTCCTTCTTCTCGCCTATTTTCTCTCGGTAATGTAATTGCGAAATTAATTAAATGGCGTCTGAAGGTCCGTGAACGGGACCGGATTTACGATATTAAAATTTAAAACAGTCCCGAGAGGAAGAGAGATCTCCCTACTTCCGCTTCCGGTCGTTCCGCAGTCAGTCCTGCCAACAAACAAAAATAGTGGACGCACCGATGTGTTAACAACACCGACTGACTTCTATAGAAAACGAACAGCAAGAGAAAGAGAAATAGAGAGAAGGGTCGCGTACCTCTAGCTCTAAACTTTTAATTATCTCACTTTAATTAAGGCACTTGGAAATGGATATATTTGTTGTAAATTTTAATTAGGGGATGGCTGCATTTCGACCCATTCATTAGCATGTTACTTTTGTATATATTATCTGTCGCAGATATTCTGTGTAATATGACATTATAAAATATACAAAAGTGCCAAAAACAAACTTCCAAAGGTTTTAAATTCAACTTGTGAATTAGAGATGTGCAAAAATTGATAGTTTTTGAAAGTACTCATTTTGAAATTTTATATAAAGTTATCAGTCAACGATTACAAAAGTTATTAGAGATTAATATGTATGAAATTTTCGAGTGCATAGAACAGACACTCTCTAAATCTAAGCGGATTGCAAGGTTGTAGTACGCAGATCGGTCACTATGGCGCTGTACGCGCAGTCGTTCCGCAACACACAATACGCGCAAACGTCAAATCGCGGGCAATCGCGTTAGCAAAGAAACGGACACCGACCGGGCCGGCATGCAACTACGATAAATCTCATTATACTGATTTATTTGAAAAGCTCTGGTGCATACGTGAGCAGGCTCTCGTACTCGCAGCTAGGCAGTTATCTTTCGCGTTGTGCGTTAGTTCGGCGTGAATGTATCACGATAACGCAATTTAATACTGTTTACGATAGCATTAACAATCATAAGCCATAAATGCGAGCACGTAAAATTATCATTGGCTGTCGCATTGTTGCCCGTTGTTGCTGGAATTAAGCCGAGTTGTTTTGGTACGATATAGGGCGCTTTCATACAGCGCGGATTGATCCGGATGAAGAAAAAACACGTACGGTTACGTATCAAAGTGATGTGTTATTTTGACTGGACTGCTATTGTTGAGAATTCGATTTGAGGCTTTATGAAAAATAAACTAGTGTTTTATTTTTTTTTTATTAAACAGAACATTTACCATTACATAACTGACGATTACATTGAATTAAAAGACACATTGAATTTGAATTTAAAATATGGGAAGTGATCAAAAAAGATGATGTAAAAATTTACCAAGTTTTGTTACATGTGCAAAAATATCTCCTAAATAAACTTATAGAGAATAGAGTGCCAGATAAGAATAAACGCCAAAAAGATTGATCAAAAACTATAGGAAACAAGAAAGCGCACATTATAATTAATACTGAAATCACCAATATACATTACACATTTTCGTTCATTTATGTCCCATTACATATCAATTTACACTCACTCCACAGCGCGCCGCGCCGCTCGCTCGGTGAATTTAGTATACAACGCCAACGCCTCGCCATTTGGGCCATAATATTGGGCACAGAACTAATCGCCAGAAGAAAACACATAACGAGCCGTCGTTACAGTGTATAGCAATTTGTAATTGTGGTAATGTTGCATTTAAAGTTATGGAGCGGCACTAAAATGGAGTAGCTATTTGCCTGTTGTTAACGCCTTGCTGGCAGAAATAATGTGGTAACACAGTATTTTAAATGATAGGTTATGATTATCTAACTTTGATGTTTAATTATTGTTGTTTTCTTTTTACTTTCCGACTAGTACTCTAGAAAGAAATGATTGTAATCGACGTTATTTTTTTCGGGAGTCTGTGAACACGATAGCGCCCAAACGTTACAACGAATTGGACTGAAATTTGTCGTACTTATTTAGAATTATCGGGGGATGAACTGGATTGGTTTTGGTGACAATCTGATAACAGAAAGCGACAGATGTTACATTTTTTTCTCAGGTATTTGATCGATTTTGAACAACCTGATACCAACTCATCCTCCATTGATTTTAAATATGTACCGAGTTATAAATCAATGTCTGATAGAATCCACAGAAGATTAAATGCTTAGATAGAATAAGTCTGATAGAATCCACAGAAGATTAAATGCTTGAATATTTTATCGAAGAAAAACTTTACACAAATAACTCTTATGGACTCTTAGAATAACATTATGTATCTTAGTCGATAGTTCGGTAAATCGAATGCAAATTGTCCAATAGATGGCGCCCTGCACTGCTCGAAATGCACGTCGGTGGCGTCCTGGAATTCCCGAGGGTGTAATCAGGATATGAATGTGTGCGCGACATTACAATTCCGAATGTTATTCGAAAGGTTCAACTGTGATGTCTATCAAATGTTACACTTAATGTCATGGTGTGTTACATTTCTAGATATTCGAAACGCGCTTCTGTAAATGCTCTATATGTCAGTCAATAATAGCTCTATTAATAAGTGATAGTATTATGTTTCAACGTTGCATTATCTTCAGACAATAAATTGACAGGTTTCTCAAAAAAATTGGTGGTAGAATATTTATATGGCTGGATTGTGTTGCTAATGAATGCAATTGATAAAATATTTGACCAACGAAGCAATCATTGTACAGTAAAATAATAAATTCACACTTTTCAGGCTAACATACGTAGCTATTTTTTATGTCAATTTACTGCTCTTTGACTTGAAGCAAATCGTTTTATTTAAATTTTTTCTCTCTCTGTAAATTCTAGGATTAATTCGCGCTCGGATTCGCGTATCTCCGATCAGCGTTCCTCAATTACGTTCAACATAACGGTACAATTCATCGATAAGTACATCACACCACGGTCTGGGATGTTGGGTGGTGATTATAACATGATGGCGTAGCAATAAATGGGTTCGTTTGCACTAGAGGGCGTACAAAATGAACTAAATGCGGTTTCTAATATCGCCCTGTATTGAATCGGTCTTCATTAAACGCGACGGCGACGCGTCGCGACGCGGCGAGGAAATCGATGCATATCAAAGCTTTTGAATGATACAACACAATGAAACTGCCTGTATGTGCGTTTATTATAGAGGTTATGCGCGGAATTGAGGTTATGTGTTTGTCTATAATGTAGGCAACCCAGAGGTAGATGCACCGATATATATATCGCGGCGACTAATTGGAATTGTTACGCGGTAATTTGGTGATGGAGAGGTTGGATTTGCACCACTCAAAGGGCACACCTAGAGCGTATCTCTAGGCATGTTGTATTGTAATCCGCAAAGCAAATTCCAATGTGGAGTATGGATCCTTTCATACTGTGCAGATTGACCCATACGGACAAAAAACAGGAGTACGATATAAAATTTTGTTTGTACCACGAGCCTAAATAAATGTTACATAAATAACTATACCAGAATCGAACAAAAATTATTCTTTTCATCCCCCTCACGAAAAATTCGAATTTATAAATATTTAGCAAGCCACGTGAATCATAATAAACACAATTTGTGAACTTTGTGATGCGTGTTTTTCTTGTAGGACTCGACATCGAAACTCGTTAGATGGAGTGGTACTTTATCACTGGCGCTGGCGTACACAAAGCTAACTTTTTGGGCGGCAAAACCGCTATACCTGTAACGTCATTAAAATTTTACAGGTAGCGCAGATGTTTTGGTCTACACGCGTAAATTATTTAGCGATGTACGTGTTCGTGTGTGTTCATTATTTATGCATGTATCAACACGCAACGCCGTTAAAAAAAACTCAATTAAAATATTTGCGTATTAGGGTTAATCTGTGTACTATATTTTAATAGGTCCTTGAATATGTCCTTTCAATTTTTGACACCAGGAACTATAAGTGTCAAAACAATAAGAAATCATTGCAATCATTGGACCTCAAAACACGTATTCCGGACAATAAAAAAGAAATAAACACGTCAAATGGTTAAATAAAGCAAAGTTTCAAGTTGAGTAATTGCTAATGACTCTATACTTGATAGGCAAAGTTTTTATTGGTGTTGATTTTGGCTTCTCGCGCTTGCCGTGGCGTGCTAAAACTTGTAGGTTTAAATCTTACACGAAGGGAATGAACAATTAAATAATCGAGCGTATTTCTGTTTTTTTTTTGTAGATCTCTATCGGAAATTAGTCACGTGAACCTGCCATAAACCTGCACCAGCAAAACAACGAATTGGGAGAATATAACAACAGCAAAAGAAAAAGGTAAGGTATTTTTTTCATAGTTATTATTGCTATTTAATTGAACAATTATATATGTGCGTTATTCTCGATTTTTTTGGTGATATGGGTGTATATTTAGGAATGAAACAAATGGGGGTTTTATTCTAATCGCACGCGACTAAATAGGCCGTATATTCAGCGCTTAAACTTATACAGCGTCTTCAATACTAGCTATTTCTGACAAAAAGAGCTTTTCTCTTGCGTTTGAAGAGTAAATTTAGTTTCACTTTCATTTCAACGAACTAAAGCATACTATCTCCTATCTCCCATGTAAGTTTGGAATAATTCATCAACTGGAAGGCACAGATACCCTCGGTCTATCACGAAACTTGTTTCATCTATTACATTAGCGGAAATACGATCACACTGAGTTACATAACTTGGCCGGCCTGTGCTAATTTGAAAACCTGGTCAGTCCCTCGCAACAACAGATGTGATTAGCGCTGGGCGAAAGTTTTTTTATGGCCTCCTTGGGCCTTAGAAGCCTCCATTGGTGATAGACCAAATTACGTGATAAGTTACCGGTAGTCTTCGGACATAAGACGGGCATCCAGGGTTTTATTCTACAAGAGATGTATCTTTTTCTAAAACAGGGTATTCTTGATGTTGATGTTTTACTTGTAACTCTGTCTTCTTTCAAAATTTTGAAACATGTAATAATGAATTAATGATTTAAAGGTACACAGTAACTTTGTCGAGCAGCTGTCAAGAGGTAGTTCGGAATTAGTTTTTTCGAAGACACAAATATTCTACTAGGCAATATTTCTCTTCCCAGAAAAGACAATTGTGGTTTTTGCTCAATTCGGTCACCTAGTAATAAAACAATGAAAGAATAAAGTGGAGTAGGAACAAGTTTTTCTTAAAAAATCGTCAACGATGGTATTTTTGTGCACTTCGAGCTGTCGGTTTGGTGTTTTCTGGAACCGTCGTGGGACTAATGAAAACCTAACGTCATTAATCTTTTAGATTTATATTCTGGTGTCGCATCCTACCTACTATTGGTGTTCTTATTCAATTATTTATTGGATTGTTGGAGAAAACTGTTCGGAAGTGCTAGGAAATGATATAATATTCAATTTCGTGGTTATTTATGATTGTGTCATCTATTCAGTAAAGATGGATGGTGTACTTCTTTCTTCAATACTGGTTTTAAATCTTGAAAATTTAGGTTTTTTTTTTTTCATAATCTAGCAAATTATAAATCGGCCACAAGTAATATGATTACTGTTTATAACATTTTAGCACACATGACAATTTAGTCAAACATAAACGCCATATAAATAGTAATGTTAAAAAATGGCGGAGGCGCCGGTATACAGTTTCACCTTTTTTATGATCTAACTCATTTCGAGTAATTCCAGTTATTAATCATACATTTTGAAGCAATACCGGAACTAATATATTATGACAAAGGGCACACCTGAAGCGTTTACATTGGCACGCGGCCGTAGCGTAACCGGGAAAGCAAATTCCAATATTAGCGACGTCAGGGCGTTATTTCGTTTAAAACCATCCGCGCTATGTGTGTGTGTCGTGTCTCCAGTGAATACGACGTGAATGTCTCGTGTATGAATTGCGGGTTACGACGCATACAAAGGCGGTTTTACTGGTACGCGAAAGTTCAACTTGCTCTTCTCAAACCCACCCCCTAACCGCCCCGGAGGAAGCCCCCGTACTGCTAATTTGTACACAGATTATTGCTGGGGACGCTGTGGATCCCCCTGTGGCAAACCCTGAGAAGTGCTTACCGCCAAAACCGCGACACTTAATTAGGCAGCGAACTGATGAGTTAGTGTGTTCCCCT
Organism: Aphodius granarius; assembly: GCA_963971325.1. NCBI lineage: Eukaryota > Metazoa > Arthropoda > Insecta > Coleoptera > Scarabaeidae > Aphodius > Aphodius granarius. The sequence continues at coordinate 43,507,114 of OZ020221.1, read as the reverse complement.
AATAATACATCCGTCGCCCCGAGCGGTAGACGCGATATAATATGCGTACACACGCTCTCGTCGTATATTCGTAAATAAATAATAAAGGAATCTGTTTATTACTTGGATTGCCGAAATTGTGTGCGATAGGTATTAGTGTCTTGGTTATAATGAGGTATTTCGATGTATATTTAACGTCTAGACATAAATCTATTAAATTTTGATGAGTGAAACTTGTGTTTTTGGAAAGGTTATAGTCTCAGTAGTGAGGTTAAAAAACAACAAAACATGTCTGAAGCCGACATTTATGTGACTGCGTAGTAGAAAGCAGTACCTTATTAGAATAATTCTATAAATCAAAAGGGTCTAAGTACCATTTTTATGTTTTTTGAGATTTTTGTGTCAATGGGTTCTACAGGCCACCCTCAGTAACAATCAAAAGGATCTATGTCAATATCAATTCGGTTTTCGTTCGTACAACAGTTTTTATTTACGTAACCAATAAACAAATACCTTATATTCTTGTTAATATACCTTTCTTATTGAAGTATAATAGTAGCTGACGCTTAATTTGGTAAAATACCTGATATATGATTTCTAAATTTCCGGAAGGCAACCGCGTCAATGACGATAAAGTTGTCAACGTTTCGCACTCTGTTGCAAGAGGCATCTTCAGGACGTAACAGTAAGAGAGCTACGACGAGAAGAGATTCTCTTCGTAGTCGATAGTAAAAAGAAAAATAGATGTTTTTACCTCTGACGTTTTTTATTAATTAATGTGTCAAAAACCGAACCATCGAATGGTGATGCACGTAGTGAACGTGAATTCCTTGTGTACATTACATTACCGAGCAATTTTAAATCGTTTACTACCAGTGGTATTTCGGTTTTAAATCGATGAAAGGCCTAAACCCGAAAACTCGTCAGCGGTGCGTGGAAAAATTGTATGAGTGCGCGAGCGAGACGGAACGATGCTGTGCGGGTGAGAGGGATATATTGCATACAATTCGTGAAAATTGTTTGTAAAGTAAATTTCCATGTACCTGCAGCGGACCTGAATTGTTTTAATCCGTGTTTTAACTGCATCAGTTGCACACGAATGTAAATAGTTTTTGGATACGCTGCGTCAAAATCGTGCACCATTGTTAACTTGTATTGGCGGCCTGCCTTTTTCAATACGAATCTATACATGTATATGTTTTTTTATTTGAATATATTTAATTTCCAGACCGGTGTTTTGTACTAATTGAGATCTCTCATGCGTGCAAAAAATGTTATGATTTAATTTGAAATTGTCAGTTTTTATACCTTTGTGATGAGAATTGAGTTATTAAGCTCAACTATTTATATTTATTATTTGTGTTTTATTTTTTTTTCTACTCGATTCTGCAATAATATATCTAACTGTAAACAGCACTGATCTCTGAGCCATGCTGGGTAGTGTTTGACAATTTGTACCCACATCAAAGTTTTAGGTACGCCATTTTATTCTTGATTTTATCATAAAGACACTATTTGTTAAAGAGTTTCTGATAATCTTTGATAATTTTCATAGTTTTTCACAAGTTATTTACAAATTTTTAGAAACTTTAGACACTTCTGATGAACAAATTTTAGCCCATATTAGATAGTTTTAGATCCTTTTGATATCAAAATTGATCGTTAAAATTTCATTAAATTTTCGCCTTTAGCGGCTTCAGTTGTTTATCTTTTTGCTTTGTAGATTAATAATAAACCGTTTGAACTGATTTGTATGTTTATCTTTCAGTTCCTGTTTGATCACCATCCGATGTTCGAATTATGCGCTAATGTTTCGTTATCGACAACAAAACAATTTTACTCTCGTTAAATTGATAGCAGTGGGGCTAATGGAAGCGCATATTAGACCACAAATTAAATTCAGCTCGCGATTTCTATTTATAATGCCCAAGTTCGGATGGAATATGAATGCTCCCAATCATATTCAATCTATTATCTTTGAACATTAATTGGTTTAACTCCAATTATTATTAAAATCGGTATATATAGATTACGAGCGTCATAATTGATGGCTTTCAATCAAATATCGCACCATATTTTATATATGTCCCGAATCTATAAATACTAAAAGAGAGCCGTACGCGCAGTACAGGTATATGCCCGAAATTACAATGTTACTGCTTGCCATAAAAGGGGTGTTTTTATTAAAGCGTTTTATGCGTATGTACATTTTTAGGTTATGAATATAGAGCTAAAAATTTGACGATTTGAATTTACAACAACATAAAACGAATGCGACTTTATACCTTTAGAAATAACTCATATCATGAAATGCCACGTTATAGCGATTTGAATTTTTAAATCTTTTTTAATTTAGTTTTTTTTATGTAGGTGTACTGACTTTATTATATTCTGGATCATGAATCTAATAGCGTTGTCTTTTGGTACAACTGGTGTACAATAAAGTGCCAAACGTTTTACAAATTTAGTGTCTAAATCGCTATTATATTATCCACTTCGGTAATATTATCCGCTTTGGTTTATTTGACCGAACTCGAACATAAAGATATCGACATAACTGTCAAACGCTTTCATGGTATTTGCCTTACTCTAGTGCACGAATGGAGATATCGATCGGCCCATTCAACTCTCACTGGATATTGATATCAGATTGTAATTGCATTCATAATCACACCAAATAAACCAATCAAAACAATATATGTGATTGCAATTATCGATTTGATCGAAGTGTTTAAATACAAGTCCTTTGTAGTTGATGACTGTTTGGTGTGAATTATGTAGGAGCTCTAGTTCTTCAATCGACCAAACAACTACAAAGAAAGATTACTGAATTCATTTCCCCATCCAAATTTCATGTTCACCCCCACAAAAAAATCCCACCGATTCAAAACATCCCCCGTGCCCATCACGACAAAATAATTCGCCCACAAAACGACCAAAATTCCAAGCGGCATCCTTCCACATTCTTTCGGCATACCGAGTGCGTGCCTCCACTTATTCCTCCCCGCCCCCAACGCTAACCCCCTCTCCCTAGACCCGGTATCCAGCACGCTCCTCGCAAATAAGCGTGTGCCCGAGGCGTCGCACTTTAGATAATCCCGAGAAAACATTCGAAAGAAGCGAAAGCATGGAAAAACAGAAACGAGAACCTATCCCGACCACCGCAACCGAAAGCTCCGAGCGGCGCGCACGCGCACTAGTAGAGCGCGCGCTATAACGCAAAGCTCTGCCCTACCGAGATAGTAGTGCGCGCTGAAAGCACGTCGCGGTTGCCGAGAGAGGAGGTCTATAGGTCGGTGGTCCGTTTAAAAGCACACGCGAACGAGTTTCGGTCGGAGCACGCACCGCTTTCTGAGGACGTTAGCCTCGCCGTTTATCGAAGTTTTTCCTGAAGTTATATAAGTACGAGTATTTAATATTGAGTTATATGTTAAATATTAATATTGAATAAGGACGTAGATATAATAATAATTTAATAAATATAATATAATTATAATTATTATAAACTGTTTTGTGTGTTGTTGAGAGGACTGTTCGTTAGTTGTATTGTTGTTGAGACGAAATCTTTGCGATACGTAAGTATTGTAATGCTAGGTTAGTTTAGTGGTGTAGACCTAATAATAATGAATTAATAATAAATAATGAAAAATTGAAGAGTGAAAGAGTTAAATTAAATTTATGTGTATAAATTAATTAAAAAAATACAATAAATTAATATTCCTCTTGGCAGCATTTTACTTTAAATTTAGAATTATAAATATAAGGTTTTTCTACATCACTTTTGATAGAAACCGAACTTATTTTTTCGTTATAAAAGACATGTAAGTCGGCTGTCAAATAATGATATAAAGTAATTGCATTGGGAACAAAGTAAATAAACAATGAATCTGTCAAAACTGTTAGAAATATATATTAGTAGAAAATTAGAAGAGTGTCATTTATGCAATTTTGAAAAAGTTCCATATATTCAAGTAAAAGGCCTAAAATAAAAAGATTATTAACTCGTAATGCAGTTCTGTCATGTCAGTATGACAAATGTAATTCTGTCATAGAAACTGGCGTCCAGAGATAGCTTTGGCTTTACTAAATTAAATAATTGCAAAAGTGTTCAGACGCTTCATTGTGCCCACGATGTAGTCGAAAAATTGGGTGAGGGCCACCCCAGATATTTCTGAACTGTGTTCAGGCTCTACAAAATCGAATAATTGCAAAACTGTTTCAACACTTCATTGCGCAAATGATGTAGTCTGAAAGCGTCCAGAGATGGCTCTGGTTTTACTAAATTAAATAATTGCAAAAGTGGTCAGACACTTCATTGTGTCCACGATGTAGTCGAAAAATTGGGTGAGGGCCACCCCAGATATTTCTGAACTGTGTTCAGGCTCTACAAAATCGAATAATTGCAAAACTGTTTCGACACTTCATTGCGCAAATGATGTAGTCTGAAAGTTGGGGTGAATTTGGGTTCCTGGAACCTCAAAACGTGTATTTTGCAAAAATAGCTCGTCAGATTCTTACCGATTATAATACAAAAGTATTAAATGGAAAATGCATCATTCTCTTTTAAAATAACAAAGTTATTGTTACTTTAATGTGATCGGATGTAGCACTCAAGATAAAAATATTCTAGTTGAAAAGAATATACTTACTGAATAGAGCCAACAAAGTTCTAAAATCTCAGTTATATATCTTTATATATTTTACTTGAAAGTTCAATAGATCTTAACTTTTTTATTACCCACTGCAGTGCAAAAAGATCGAAATAGTTTTACATATGAAACAATTCTATTGCCTGAGTATATCAATAGCACATCCTGGGAATAAATTATGAGTATCCCACCTTCTAATATCACGCTATACTACCTACTTATACATTTAATCAGTTTTGCGAATGAATATCCACTTATGAAACGTAATACGCCCGGCGTACTAAGGCATAAATAAGTAACAAATCCTTCCTGAAAAGGATAATATTCCAACAGTTACCTTTAAAGGCGACATAACGGTGCCATGCTACCGCTCTACCTCGTCTCGCGTAACTTTTACTTTGTAGCAGGGGCGGCAAAATCTTATGACTCCTTGATAGGGCCGGGATTAAAGCATACCGAGCACCATACACCAGCCTCATAAGCATATTCAGCAGCGACAAAATCCTCCATCCCTATATATACACATATATATATAGCAGTAAAAAGGCAAGTACCGCGTATAACCACACCAAATCCCCACCTAGCGTACCTCGGCTCGCCTTCGAGCGCCTCCTGCCGGCAGTCCCCCGTACTAAAAACTAAAGTATGTATCAGAAATTTCACGAGCCATAAATTCTTTACGCGAAACGCTGGAGCGCCACGCGTGAAAAATATGGCCGACGTTTGAATTTTTCACCGGCTCGTATGTTATTGATAAGCGGCCTCCGTTCACTATGTCTTTGTAAGGCTTAGAAAGCTCCTCCGAGTGTATAGTAAAGCATATCGATCGACTTTTAGCATAAAAAGTTGCAAATAAACGTGAGAAGCCATCAAAAGCGGTGGCTTTTATTACCCTATTTATTATTTATAGCAATATTCTTTGATATTCACACGTTTAGATACTGAACTACAATAGTTTAATTAGTGGTATGTTTTTACTGACTTTTTTAATGGCAAACCATTAGTTTTGACTGACATCATAGATCATTTATTTGATATAAGATAGAATGTGTTTTAAGTAAACTAAAAATGCATTACGTAAACAAGCAACGTCAAATATATCAGTATACTTAGTAACGAACGCAGACACTTTGTTATTCACATTCTTACACGAAAACGGCTTAATATAAGCAACACTAGAGTTTCCGAATGTTTGAGGACGTTATACAAGTCACGCAATGTACTAGCCAAGCAAAACTAGTGTACAAACAAGATTAAGTAACGATTTATTCAAATCGGTACAAATAAACAAGCCAACATTATCAAAACTAATCAGTTAACTCTAGAAATTATTAGATAATTTATTAACCTAGCCAAAGAAGTGTAGAACTTTTCAAATAACTTTTGAATATGGATTGCAAAGTTTAAAGTGGGGACTTGGACGCATGCAAGAGTTCTCTTACCTTGGTGGATATATAATTTACAGCATGCGAGTGTAATTACCACTGTGACCTGCCCTGAAAGAAAAATTTCAAGTTGGACTATTGATAGAGTGATTTCAGACACTCTATCAAATCAGGCAAGTTTCTTCAAAAAGGCGAAATTTCTTCTGTGGGAAAAATCGAAGATGATAAAGTGGATGGCGCACATGGGAGAGGATTGTTCTCTCCACGGGGCTTAGGTCGCGATGCTGATGGCAAATTTAGATATTTTATGCTTATCCTTCTTCGAATATCCGGAGAGGCTTATCGTGCAAAAATAGCAATCATGTACATGAGTGGAAGACTCTCGCCACAACATGGGAACTGCAATCGGCATTTTCCTTGGCTTCCCTTTCATCCACTTTAAAAATCTGATCTAACAGGAAATGCAGCATAGTTGCATTAGTTGTTCATAGTTTTCCAGATCTTTAATTCTAAATCCAAAATAACAGCAGTAAGCGGCTTGTCACAACACATGACTTGATCTATGAAAAGTGATGTTAGGTCAACAAAAATATGTGATCTCTGTTCTGGATCTTGGACCCTTGTTCCCTTGTGTAGTTAGTGTAGATATTTGGTTCAGTTTCAATAACGAGCCTGTATAAAATAATTTGGTACGTTATTATTCATAATGGGATATAATAAATACATCATTAACTTGCATGTCCTATCTAATTTATCTAATTAACCACATAAAACGAAACCAATCCTCGGTAATGTATTGAAATTTCGATAAATAATCACTCGACTATTTAGTGACTGAAATAGTATGTTTTAATCATTCTACATACCGGATATGCACGTGGGGTATTTGTATAGATACCGTATTGCTGGTTCGGACTAATTAACACACGCGACGTACATATTATATAGATTGATAAACTGCGCAGTTAATTAGTGACGGTACATCCGGGTTTCAACACTTATTATACGTACCGGCCTTATTAGCAGGCATAATATGTTTATTTATCGGTTGGGTAAACTTATAGAATAAATATTTGGGGTGTATGCGTGTGTATGTTGGCGTATGGAGTGGTCATTTTCCAAATTAGAAAATCTATATTTAATATGCATGAACGCTATGTACGCCCGTTAGTACAGTACCCTAGTGGATTTAATTTGTAAAAGTATTATATAATGGAATTGGTTGTAGTACAAATTGCTTTACTTTTGTCATTTTTATATCACTGTGGATGATCATAGGGGTAAATGTTGCGGTGGTAATTTTTCATGTACTACTAGAGTGTCAATCATATATATAATCTGACTAATGTGTAGTACGTAATTTTGATACTGCTTTAACTCAATTGTTTAACTGGTCTAGCAGTTCCTGGCAATGATTGATTAGGTTCCGCTCACGAAGTTGATTTCAGCATTATAAACTAATAACATAAGTGGTTAACGTTAATTTGATTATTATATTCTGACTGGCTTATAACAAACTTCTTATATCTAATTATTTCAAGAATTTCAGCAGCTCAAAAACTATTATAAGTATTTCAAACACAAAAGTAATTCAATCAGTTTTCCGTCCAGTTTATTAATTAAAATATAATATAAAATTATATAATTATATTATATAATTATACAATTTAATATACAATTGATATAATTAAAATCCGAATCCTGAGTTGCTGTAAAAGTTAAACAAGTGCTGGTGGGCTGGCTGCTACTAAACTCACTCGAAATGGGTTGCATATATCTTCAACAACCATAGATTCAATGAGATATGCAACTCAAAATAAGCCACGTCGTTTATATAATCTACGGCGTAAAATTTACGGGTCTATACGGGCTTTATTGTGATATAATGCTGTCGGACCGGCTGTCCCAACGCGCCATAAAAACCCGCTTATATTATTCCGTTATTTTTAATGCGGCCAAACCAATCCAAATGCGACACTTCTCCCCTTTTCCGTGACGCTTCCACCTCCACAAAACCTACCCCCAACGCGGTGATCCGTCGATATAACGCGACAAGTTTATTGTCAAGTCAACTACTGAAATACCAAAAGTAGATTTAAAAGAAAATCTAAAAAATTGACAAAAAATTATTTTTCCGGCGCATCCACCATTTTTGAAAAAAGGGATAAATGCTACAAAAACGTGAAAGAATAGCAAGAATCGACATTTGTTGACGTAAAAAACGTATAGGGAAAGATCACAAACAAAAAATAAAAGTGCTGGGCGTGAAAAATGGCCAAATGTTTACCTGGTCCGAAAAAATTCGAGTACCTACCCGTTTTTTTTTTTTCGAATTTAATTACATTTTAAGCGCTTGGTCGAGCAGCACTGGCCCGCATCGCTGCCTTAATTAAAATACACGTGAATCACACACGTGATAAGATACGGAAAAAAACGCGGAGTCATGTTTTTCAGATTGTTTTTTCTTTTATGCATATAATTATATTATATAATTATACAATTTAATATACAATTGATATAATTAAAATCCGAATCCTGAGTTGCTGTAAAAGTTAAACAAGTGCTGGTGGGCTGGCTGCTACTAAACTCACTCGAAATGGGTTGCATATATCTTCAACAACCATAGATTCAATGAGATATGCAACTCAAAATAAGCCACGTCGTTTAATTAATCCTTGCGCATGAGTGTGTATAATCTCGAAGCATTAGGGCTGGGCAAAAAAGTCCCATTGTGCCGCCTCAATGGTTTGTAATTGTTGATGGTGTGGAGTTTTCCCCCAGTCATTATATTCCATTCAATTTGTGCCACGCGTCCGAGTTACACGCCGCGTTGGAAATGCGTTTTTCCTATTCGTTATAATAGGCTCATTTCCCTCCATGAACGCTCTCCTTCTGTAGGACATTATATTTCAATTTGTGTCGTTGTTTTCTTTTTCTTTCTCGTGTTATTTTCATGCTCTGCTATAGCAATGAGTTAATGTAATGATGCGGGGTAATTTATTTCTGCTATGGATAAAAGGCGTTTTTTGCCTGATGTGCTTGACTTCAATATTAAAATCAAATTGATATCAATACTATTTCATAAAGCTGTATTTTTGTTAAAACTTTAAGTTGAGTTTATATTATTATAAACTATTATTATTATTATTAAAATTATTACAATGAATTACAATACATCCTGTATAAAATATAATATATTTATTAATGTTTATCACATGAAATGAACTTTTAGGAGATTAATTAAATCGAAAATCGGTTTAAACAGCGATTCATAGCTATTGCACATTGGTATTTAATTTAAAATTTGGCTTGTGTGCATTGATTTTTGCCAGATTAATTATATGTAATGACAATAAAGCTTTATTTATTGCCGGTCAGAGGGGATTTGTAATCTAAATTATATTCTATTTTAGCATGGCGCATTTAACAAATCATTCGCGAGCCACTCCTGTGAATAAAACAATATAATTAACTCATAATAAACATTTTATTAATCAACAATTTAACTTTTTACTTTTCAACTAGACGTAGAATCTATACCTTTTATAGTAAACCGTGAAATCGGTTTTGAAATATTTTTACTTTTCGTGATTATCATTTTTCTGCGTTAAACAACAGCTGAGTTATTGTCATTTCTTTTCAGTGTAGTAGGTATTACTAATTGTTATTGTGCCTGTATAAAAGAAAAAACAATCTGAAAAACATGACTCCGCGTTTTTTTCCGTATCTTATCGCGTGTGTGATTCACGTGTATTTTAATTAAGGCAGCGATGCGGGCCAGTGCTGCTCGACCAAGCGCTTAAAATGTAATTAAACTCGAAAAAAAAAAAAAAACGGGTAGGTACTCGAATTTTTTCGGAACAGGTAAACATTTGGCCATTTTTCACGGCCAGCACTTTTATTTTTTGTTAGTGATCTTTCCCTATACGTTTTTTACGTCAACAAATGTTGATTCTTGCTATTCTTTCACGTGTTTGTAGCATTTAACCCTTTTTTCAAAAATGGTGGATGCGCCGGAAAAATAATTTTTTGTCAATTTTTTAGATTTTCTTTTAAATCTACTTTTGGTATTTCAGTAGTTGACTTGACAATAAACTTGTCGCGTTATATCGACGGATCACCGCGTTGGAGGTAGGTTTTGTGGAGGTGGAAGCGTCACGGAAAAGGGGAGAAGTGTCGCATTTGGATTGGTTTGGCCGCATTAAAAATAACGGAATAATATAAGCGGGACTTTATGGCGCGTTGGGACAGCCGGTCCGACTGCATTATATCACAATAAAGCCCGTATAGACCCGTAAATTTTACGCACGGCCGGCATTAATATTTCCGTATCGTATTCCGACCGTCAATCAAACTGTGTATAATATTTATTGCTTTGTTAGCTAAAGCTGGAATCTGTTTTTCCGTCCCACGTAGGGCTTTTTTCCAAAAGTGTGATAGATAATGAATTATTGAACTAAATTTGCAGAATTCAACTTTAATTAATATTTCATTTTGATAAAAAGAAAAAGGTTGCCTTGTTGTGGATTAAAACAAACAGTATAACGCTTTTCGCTGACTAAGGCTGCGTTCGTAGTGGAGAGTAGAGCGTAGAGTCTAGCATATGGTATAGCTTAGAGCATAGCATAGAGAGGTTTTGCAAATCATAAATTCATATTCAATTCGTATTAAAATATGCGCTATTTTTACTGAAAAGAAAATTAAATGTTTTGTGTGGTATTTGACTTCTTTTTTGTATAGCGCAGCAAAACAAACGCAATCCCAGAGCAACACTTTTAACAGTGACAAAAAAACTCTCCGCCCTGGTAAATTTTGTCAATTGTATCAAAATGTACATCAATAATTGAAAAACTGGGCCAGACCGACACGAATTTATCAAGCAAAACCACGTATTTTAATTCAGCCGTTAAAAAAAGAAAATATGCTTACTACATCAAATGGTGGAGGCGCCGGATTTTTTTAATTAAAAATATTACTTAATTTAAATACTTCTAAAGATTTAAATACTTACGAAGATTAAATATTTCCATTCATACCTACAAAGGAACTCTAATGAGTTGGATAACCATCTGCGTCCGATTTCATTTCAAACTCTAACACGCCTTTTGCATTACGCTGATTCGGCGACAGAGCGCATACATAATAAATAGCGCTCGGTACGGCACGGAAAAAGCATATTCCCCGCGCCCAGTAATCCCTCTATAAGCAGCACATGCGGAAAAATTACACAAAGAAACGTAACAGATACGAAAATGTGTCCGTATGAAACACAAAAACACGAGAAGGAGGCCCTCATTTGCCGAAGTTGAAACAACGTGCTCACTAAAACCCTTCCCTTCAGTGGTGTACGTCTCCATACCAAAAAATAACAATGACAAATTGTATTACCACAATTATTCAGTACTAGCTATGACTAGTACGGAATGATAGATGTTAAAAACCTTCTAATACTTATTTTAAACTAATAATTATTATTCATAAATAATCTACCCCCTAGATAAAAATCTAGCTACGCCCATGGTTGCGTCCGTCCACCTTTACAAGAACCTCTTTTATCGTCCTGACTGTAATTAAATGTCCAAAGGATAGAGGCGTACTTCTTTTGTATTGCTAATGAGCGTAAAGAAACAAACAGAGCGGGGTACAGAGGAATTGAAGGGGGGTCTGGGCGCGAACGGGGTGCACGTTTCACGGTAAACAAAGAAGCGCGTCAAATTTAAATATTCGCGCCTTTGTCCCAAGCACAGAACACCGCGATAATCAAATTTGCAACCTGGCGGACGCAGTGCAAAGCTTTGTCAAGGTTGAACGATACCTTTGCGGATGGAGGGGTGAGCAACGCACTCTTTAGTTGATTCCTTGTATTAATTACAACCAGTGACGACTCGTGAGAAGTTACCAATTTATTATGTTTTTCAGCAAATTATAAACAAATTATTTTTAGGTTAATTTCGAAATCAGATCAAATGAGTTGTCGAAATAATTATTTTAAAATTGTATTACCTACGAAGAATTTTGAAGAATTATGCTGAAAAAATCCACAAAAAAATAAAAAAGTTAATCGAGATTAAGTATTTGACATAATTTGGTGGAGGAGCCGGTGTGAAGTAAATCGCAATTATACCAAAACGCTATGAAATAAGTCCTCTTAAAGACTTACCCTAGTCTCGTTGGATATATAAGTCGTAACTTAAATACCCGTATAACCGCTTCGCATTTAGCTCACTTACATTGTTCACTCAGAACTTAGTTAAGTACCATTCGTACTAGCCTAACGAATCCGGTGGGGTTGTAATATTTTATTCCGTGTTAGGTGAGCTCTCTTGGGTTGCTCGTATACTTGTAGCGTCCCCATTTACGAATAGCACTCCTCGTCGTAAATTAGTCCGTCCGCAGTGTCGTACTGCAGTGAATTAGACGAGATATCGACCATAGCAGCACCTGTCAGTAGTGCAGAGATGAGAAGTCACACAAACTTTGTTGTTGGTGGGTTTTAATAAACTTTCTTACCATTAATCTTAATAAGAAACACCGGCATAATCTTTTGAGCTAAATTTAAGTACGTGAAAATTAGTTAAAATAATCCAGCACCTCCGCCATTTTGGTAAATACTGCATAAATTCGATATCTCTTATATTTGAGTAGAAATTAACCGCCATGTCTATTCTAAACGCATGCGGGGTGGCAAATTCGTGGGGTTGCACTCGATTGTACACAGGCACTTGGTTAAAACAAAACGTGGGAATGGAAGGCTGGATTCTGTGAGGTTCGGTTTGGGTTTGCTAATGGAACAAAATTAGCAAATTGTTCTGTATGTTCTCTATATCGAGCGCTTGCTAATTTTGCGTCGGAATGGAGTGTATTTGGGACACAAAGCGTATTGATAATTGTAACACGTGTGTTGGAAATTCGACAATCGGTTCTGTGATGGAATTTTGCTTTCAGGTTGAATGTGTTGCAGATCAGCGAGTTGTCGATCTGTATCTATCTCTTTATGTATATACGTTGTGCAGGAAACGTCTTGAATACCTGAACGATCTTCAAAAGGAGTCCAAAATTGCTGAACCAGACTCTTTGAGTCATTAAATATTTCTTATTAAATGTACCTAGGCTTGATTTAGTTTTGTATGTTTGTATGTTTTTTAATTATATAAATTAGATACATAATACGCATTTTGGTAATTTGTGTGCGTAAATTCTACATTCTAATTTCACTGTGCGACCTTTCACGTCACCAAATGCTAAATGGTGCCCCCTTCGGTGACAATATCGTACGAATGCGGGTCAGTACGGTTAGGTTTCGGGTGAAATTGTACATCACTTGCTGGGTATAAAAGCGAAAGTCATTAATAACCTGTCGGGGCAGGTGCATTTATAGAACGAGACCCTCGTCCGAGTAGCGTACGCAACCGGGCGGACCGGAGGCGGCAAATTTGTTTTCGGCATCAGAAGTTAATGAAATGTTAAAATTCGTTCGCATTCCGGGCCGGCATTCCACCGCCCCTGGGCCTGTACACAAAACACCGCACTGGAGAGATAACACGTGTTCGTTCACCGGGAATGGAAATAAATATTGCCGGATCAGAGACGTAATTAATGCCCAGCGACATCCCCAATTATTCTTGTGTATCTGCGAAATTACTTTCACTCTGTGTGTATACAGGTTGACCCAAAAGGCAAGTTTTCTAGCGGTTAAACGCGGGCGCAAAGGCCCCAGGGCATTACCACATAAGGCCCCGTGGCATTAAGTGATAATGCCCTGGGGCATTAAGGGTTATGTCTAACATCAGTGTTAAAGACATTTTATGATTTTTGAGTAGCAAAAACATGGGTAACCCATACTCGCGACTTTGTTTTTCTCTACATTTTCCCCAACCATATTTCACGTAAAAATGTGATGTCCATCAAAATATTACAACCTCTTTTACTGACTGTTCACATAACGGATTAACTGCACATATAAAAGACTTTGTACCTAAGAATTTATTCTCATCGTTACAGGATATGATACGGAGTGAAAGTAACGCTCAAGATGGTCGTAATATCCGGTTTATGCCATGGATAATAATGACATAAACGTTTATGAAATGTCCTTCTCGACTAACCGGGCATTATAAAGCGATCATATTGCAAACATTAACTTGGATCAAATCTGTGCTTTTATGCGTTCTCTCTCGTAAATTCTTATCTCGTACTTCAGAGACTTCAGAGAGCTCCTGAGAGTGTCGTCGATGAGTGGAGAGATGCGAAAGGTGTTCGTTCAGCCATATGGCAAATTGATTGGCTTATCCGATAACGGAATTTCGCGAGGCAATCTCAAAATTTAGTCGCTGTGCTTGAGTGGATCTAATAATCTCGGATTAATTACTTGGAGGTGATAGGTACTCATTAGCTGTCTAGAAAATGGTAAAGAGTTAATAAGTAAATAAGATAATAAGTTAAAGAGTAAATAAGATTTAATTATTACTTTCCGACTAGTAATATACACAAAGAGAAAACAAAATTAATGAAATGAATTTGCTTCAGTCAAAGAAATATCGATGTTAAATAGTGGCAGAATTTATTTCTTTGGTAAGATTTATTAAATGTAATTTAAAAATTTGTATGAACGTTAATTAATTTAAATTTAATAACGTATTATTTTCAAAAGAAATAAACATTTTTTTCAAGAACTTACTGCAATTAAACCCAAACAATTTCTACTTTACGGAAATTATGGAAAACCATTTGGTGTAAAAGAACCGTTTTTTTTTCAGTGAAAACTATTTCTTTGTACTTTCAAATAAAATATTTCTTGCAGCATATGTAGCTCATTTTTTTTTTAATTGAAAAATACTTACTTGTTTTAAACATATATTTTTTAGACATAATATGTCCAAAGAAATACATTTATTAAATGTTACCATGTCAATTTCATAGTCTGAACAAAATATAAATTAGCTACGTTCGTGTAAATCTATAGATTTAAAAATGGGACAGCACTTAACAATCTCTACCATTTGTAATATTCTATTTAAAATCGATAAATCGTCCCGATAACACTGTATACTAAGCAGATATGTAAACTGCATCAGAATAAATTATTCAGCACACAACCTGGCATTTAAAAACACGCTTTACTGATGATTTTCACCATTATCTAGAGTAAGCCCGCATCGATTTCTTTTTTAGTGAATCGCGCTGACTACAATTTCAATATTTTCATATAACCGTAACCAAGCAACGATAAGTACCTAAGCGTAATCGAACTTTGGACGATTAAAATGCAAAAATGTTAATAATTTACTTTACGTTTACCTAACAACACAACTTTGCGTGGCAACTTTGTTTAGCCGGCGAGGGCACAATTAAAAACAACAATACAGATAAACTCGCCACAATTAAAACAATCGGCCACAAACACAAACAAAATTTGTATTCGTTTACCACAATTCGGGAAAACAAAACGTCTATATTATGATTTAATACTCAGAATGGCGGGCGTTCATTCCGCCGGCTGTTGTTTACGATTGGACTCGTAGAATTGTTTGCCCAAAACTTTCCCGGTAATGCACAGCTTTATTGTTTGTGTATATATATATACAGGAACAAAAAAAAGTCTTGAACACCTGGAATAATTTGAATTCTCGTATCGCAGAAATGTTATTGTTGTTTGTTAACGTGTACGGTTCATGCCAAATAACAAATTTCCTTCTGACTTTTCCAGAGTTTCCACCGGAAGGTGGGGGAGATACCATGGATACAACTTTTATCGAGGCGGGCCTTGGAACTAGAGCCATAGGATAAGAAGAAGAAAGGGCCGAGTACAAGAATTTCATGAAGCTTTCGGTAAGTGTTCAAGTTTAAGCGTTTTAGCTTTTATCGTTTTACAAACTTTTAACGAGTGGTGCTGCGCACCATTTCGACGGTGAAAGCATTTAAAATCTCTCCACTGTTTCCCGAGAATATGAACATAAATTGTTTAGTGCTTAATGTGAAACTTACCATTACTCCTCCGACTACTAACTACGCAACTAAGTTCTGGACTGTTTAAGTTGTACTTTGTTGGAGGCATCACGGTTTATTAAGCACTAAATTCCCGATAATGGAATAATGGGGAATTGTTCTAGCGGAAAATTGAGGCCGGAATGGCGGTTTTTACCTCGCACTAGACTTGTTTGAACGGCGAACGTTTTCGCGGTTCAATGAAAAATTACACGGAAATTTTCTTCTTGCATTCGCGCGGCCAGGCATTGCGGTTTTATTGTTATCGTTTTCGCAGTTAAAACTTGTTCTTGCACAGTTTGTTCCAAGTTCCGTGCGCGCTCGAGTATCGGAAAATTCACGCGAATAATTAAAATTGATTGCTGGTCGTTTCGTTTCGTTGCTTGTGTACCGCTTTGCTTTAAATATTCTTAAAAAAAATATCTTTGAGTGAAGAATATCACTTGTTTCTATATCCGCGGAAAGATCATTTGGTTGGTTCATGTAAAATACAAAATTTACAGAGTAAGAATATGATTTTCTTAATGAGAACAACTACTATACTTCATGTTCTATTAGTAGGACTATTCTACTCCAAAAAATCACAACATTAAGGTTGTTAATGCTAAGGTGTAGAAGAAAATAAATAATATTACGTAAGAAATAGAGGTTTGGGACATTACCGAAATCATATATAATGGTCATTTAATGTTGAGTGATTTGTAAAGAAACTCTAATATTTGTGTGAAGTACATGTAACACTACATTCGTGTACAAGAATATATACAAAACTGTAGCTTGCAAACACTATAAACCTTCCGATTTAAGTAACTTTTTTATGAAGTTCCGATGTTCCCGTCCCCTCCACCATTTCCACTACGTGCAATTGTCGGTTTTCATGCGAAACTGTCATAAATTACCCGGGGTGCAGATGGTTATCGCCACCGCCGAATACTCGCCCAGTCCCTAGTCTCTCCTCGTATAGGAAAATTAAGCTAAAATAGCACTGGCCGTGTTACTGCTCCACGTTTTCCCCGCTCCTCGACGATAATTTCTTCGTTTTTCCCCGGTTGCGTCCTCGTTCTTTTTTTGTGTTCCGTGAGCGAGCTACAAGCCAGCGAGCGGTACGTAGTCGTGAAACGCTGAGGCAACAATGCGAGGAATTCATTTGTAAATTGAGCCGTTAGCGTGCACAATTGAAATAAAGCGTCCGGCATTTTTCAACTACTTAAATCTTGCCGGTCCGCGCGGAGAGAAGTATACAGAAATAGTGGTACTTTGAGGGTTGGGGGTTGAAGAAGAAGTAGGGTAATCGGTAATGATGGTATCGCTCGACCCCTATCGTGTTGATAATTTAAGGATGTTTGTTTGTTTGCAAACGTGATTAAATGAAGTTTATGTAATATATAATAAGAAAACAATATAAATTCTTCTGTCTTCAATGAGTTATTTGAAAAGATGATCTCCCGTCGCCTCCGCCATTTATGTTTCAAGTCCAAAACCGCGATTTTCTCTTGCGTTATATTTTTTTAAACCCAACGAAGCAAACAGTCCTCGATGGGGTGCTTCTACCCCACCCTCCCCCCGAAAAAAAATTAAACAAACCTCGCTGGAGCGGGCACTCGACGTCGAAGCGAGACCGCATGCGGTCCCTGGTGTGCGGCGGTGCGGCAACGTTCAGAATTTTGTCAAAGTCTGCCGACCGGTGACCGGTGAACCGTTTCGCCCCGATAATTTAATATTTTCCGGCGGTGATGCGGAATCCGAAGGCAAACATCAAATAAATGCATTACTTTGCGTTCGCCGACCGACAAGGCTACGCGCGGAATTTCTAGCTGACGAATTGCTACTCGCTCGTAGCTATGAAGGCATCTTTGCTGGCTGGTAGCCTGTGAGCAGTGAGTTAGTCTTTTTAACTTCTTCTGCCTCTATTACCATAATAATTCATACGTGAGGTAACTCTGCATGTGCGATGCAGAGACTTGAAGTGGATGGATGAAAGAAAGTAGTTCGCTTTGATATATAACGTTGACTTTGTGTGTTGTAAAAGGAATATTGAATAATATAACTGTCTGTAGGTGTCTAGATAGTAAAATGGTGTACATTTTTCTAGAAGATAGTAAAATAATTTAAACATGAAGGTGTATGAAATGCATGAATTACTTTACTCCTTATTCTATTTAAATTGAAACTGGAAGTATGGACAAGCTTTGTATCAGTTATCGTGATGGGGAAATCATCAAGCTGAACAATATTAACAATACAAATCGTTGACAAAATACTTAAATTCCTGTCATTAAATTTCAATTTTAAATCCCAATTTTCTACCACCCCAAAACTAACACAAATAGCCGTAGGCGATTAAGATCCGCACCCCCCTATTTTAATTTATGACAGTTTCGCATGGAAACCGACAATTGCACGTAGCAGAAGCTATGTTGCAGGGGCGCGGGGTGGCACCCTTACAACTTAAATCAGACCTACGGCAGCTCGGCTACCGTGACACCGCTACCACGGCACCAATTCTGGCGGTGTTACACCCCCTTCTCCTCAAAACCCTTTCGTTTTATTGCCCCCTTTTATATACCGGACGTGCGGTTAATACCCCAACCTTAGCCCGCAAAAATACTTTCGGTAAAGTTTAGAATAACTAAACTTTGGACGAAAACGTCGTAAACTGGTACTAAAATAAACATAGGGTAGCCCGTTTGATATAGCGTTCAATAGGGTTGCTATAAGGGTGTTAGGAAGCAAGTTGTTGTGTGGTGTTTTAAGAAAACTATTAATAGAAGCATCTAAAACTAACATTCTAACTTTTAAATGACTCTGACTGGATTCTAACAATGCTGCAGTGCAAAGATTTGAAAGAAAATTATGTACATAGTATGAGATTCAGCAGCACTACATCTTTCCTTTCCTCATTCTGTATGTACCACAGTATCGGAGACACACTCCAGAATACTGTATAATTCATAGAACCTGTCCAAATGGTAACCAGGGCACAACTTTGACAGGTTAATGCACTTGAAAGGTACTTCTCGTCCCAAGGCGAGATCTCATTTTAGCCCAGGAACCATTTGCTCGGAGAAAAGATGTCACGAATCAATACTGCTGAAAACAGTCATGGTTTATGCTCCATGTGTGACGCAAATTATTTATTTATCTCAATGTTACAAGAATGTAAAGAATGTAGAAGTTAACAGTTCATGTATTTTACTAGCTGCGACATTGACAACAAAGGAAAAAAAACTAACTAGCTAACTAATCAGTTAACTAAGTTATTTTCGTACTCTTAAATCGCTTTTAAAAGACTAAAAGATCAAAAAACAACACCATAGTGAAACGTTACGTTTAGACCAGCCCACAAACACAAAGAAACGGGAAAATGTTAAGCGGTACGAAGACATAATAGCTGCATTATGTAAATGCGAAAATAATTTAACAGAAAACGGTACAACTCCATTATGTTTTATGATTTTCTTTTCGCCGGTTGGATGGACTCATTTGCTACTCGGGGGTTGCGGGGGTGGGGGTGCGTTTATTCGGGAAGGAAGTGGAAGGGGTTGTGTTGCTTTGCGGGCGGGTTGTGTTCGGGCGAGGAAATGGTTTGTGGACTAATGAGATACCTTATACGGGCGAATGTTTACCGTCCCTATGTCCCGAGGAAACTTTATTAAAACTCCCTGATTACACCTGTCCTTGTGGGGTGTTTTTTCGAAGTGGTGCGACGCGACCACCGGCGAACGAACCCTCAGGATTGAGATAAACTTTTAAGGACGTCGTGATTGGGTTATTTTCAACGGATATTTCTAATTTGATTTATCGGTTTTTTTACGACGTAAAGAAAAGTTTGCGCTCAGAAACTAGGAAAAAGACATTTCAGAAAACATTGTATTGGTTTACTTCTAAGCTGCTTTTATCTCTTCCGTAATTTTTTTAAGAATCTTAGACCTGTCACAATAGTTTGATGACTTGATCTACAAAAAGTGATGTTATGTCAACAAAAATATGTAATACCTGTTCTGGTTGTAGGACCCTTGTTCCCTTGTGTAATCCGAAACAAAGTCGACTGGGAGGGTTAACAAAATAGTTAAATTTGCCACACACACCTTGTTGTCTCACCAATTTACCGGACCGGAAGGAGACAACGACCGTCCCACCGTTTAGAACCACTGATTCGAAACAAACCGGAATCGTTCAACGCGGAAGGGGAAAGATAACAACTCTCAACCCGCAGAGAGCCAAATATTAAGCTAAATTTCACAAACCCTCGACCAGCTAGCCCGCCACACCGCGCGAGAGCACCAAAACGCTAATCAAATTTAAGTTTAATTTAACTTTTCACCAGCTGGGTTAATCGCTTTCGAAATCCCTTTGTAATAGCTTAGGACCATAAGGCATACAGCCAATAGATGTAATTTTCAGCCAAATCATTCGTATTTACGTAAATTCTTTTGTTTGTATATGTTGGGCAAGGCCAGACGGGGTTGTGGTCGAAAATATGCAATTAGGGGTTAACTATGATCCCTATATGCCATACCGTTGATTTCTCTAGGGTGTACTTTGTAGTTTTTTAGGGCAGCTGGTCAGCAGGGTGAATTACTGGATGAACAGTATGATAGTTAATGAATGAATTGGGGTGAATATAAATGCGAAAAGGTGTGATGCGTTGTAGATTAGATGGTAGCAGATAACTTTGACAGCGATTGTTGAAGTGAAAAGGCTACAGTGTTTTAGCGTGTGGAAATAATTGATATGAATGGGTGTAAAATATAATTTCTGCTATTAATATGTGTCATGTTGTGGTGTGGGACTAAATTAATCACAAATGTTAGGCTGTTTCATGTTATTATGAGTAGGTAATTGTAGTAGTGGCATTGTAGACATGTCTTCAAAAAGCTTACACTTTCTTCACGTTCTTTCTACCACTAGCGTGGTATTTGCTACTGGCTGCTAACAGCATGGTGTGACCACTCAGCAGCCGCTGTTTTACAGGTTGGCGAGTGAGTTCAGCAGCAGCCAGCCCACCAGCGCTTTTTTAACGTTTACAGCAACCAGCATGAATGTTATCTCAGGAAATTATGTATTTTTGAAATGTCTTTTATAAATATTATGCGAGGTATTATTCTCCCAATATATAAAGAGAATCTTGTGCATTAAACCTCAAAATAACATAATTTAATACTGAACGATACCATACCAAATATTACCCCTCAATAAAAACCCCCTTTGGAAAATTCTTTCACTCCTTTCCACTTCGATAACAGCCGCATTCCTTCAGCCGGTATACACCTTTCCATGTACAAGATCTCGTGCTAGATTGTCAGATTAAAACAGCAGCCACCGCCTTTACCCTGGTTATTTTTATATACCTTCCAACTGTTTATTACACTCGCCACACCAATGTTAACAGTAAAAACATGGGACATAACGGCCTGAGAGCGAAAAAAAAAAAAAACACATAAAATGATACTGCGCACGGATAAACACACCGCAGAAATAATTAATATGGGTGGGACAGAATTGGTGGAGGCGTCATGATAATGACATACCCACCGCACATAATAGTATTGACACTTTGATGTTGTTATTATCAGTGAGTGTATGTGAGTTGGTCGTTATGGGAAAGCACTTTTTCAACGGTGTAATTGTCTTGGAAGAATATGTAAGTGATGTTTTATTAGGATATTGTCGTGGAACACGTTTGGGGTTGTCGTCAATTTTGGTAAATTTCTTTCATACGCTTCTTGATCACTATAATTAGGTCAAAGTGTTGTGTATCGATTGTATGTAATTTGTGAATTATTTATTTATCGAGGGAACAATTATGGGACTTTTACTTAAACGTTTTAAATTTACTTTACACCAAGCGTGACCAGTCAAATAGCAGTGCTTTTAAAATTGACCTAATTTATCCACAATTTATCAAAAACACTCAAGTTACCAAACTGATCGGCAGTTTGCACTATTTAAAAAAAGGTGGATGCGCCGGATAATATTTCTATTCTCCTCTCCTCTACTATTCTTGGATTATATACAGAGAGAGCTACATAAAATAAGCCATGAAGTGGTCTCTGACCTATGCGTCCAATCTGGCACGAGATCTTGTATATGCGCGCTCGAGGAATGCATTATGTTTGACAGGACAGCCCGAAAAGACCTTTTCCTAGGGGTTTTACCGCCCCCGGAATATTATTGGCCGGGACCTTGCCTCACCGATTTCAACGGAAGTGCTTTCCGACTTCATGCCGTTCCAAATCAGTGCCCGGAATTGGCGTCCTCGGCGGCGTCGGAGTCGCGATGGCGGTGATTTATGGCCCCCGTCATGGGGCAAGAATCCATCACGGCCTCGCAGAGTTTACATAACCTATTATGTCTTCTATTCGATTTTTTCCGTGTTGCTGTCGAAGCAGCCAATTTTTATCCGATGTTTTCGGCGGTATGGGGCGGCGGCTGTATTTGAGGGGGGGCTGTCGGAGAGAGGATCGAGGACATGTATCTTTATTATTAGAGTTGACGGGGCGACGCGTAAAAATTTTATGGGGCGCTCGTATCAATATTGATTCTTGCTGGGGGAAGATTTACCGGTGCTTGTCGAGGTGGTACCGACGCCGTTGTTGTTGTTGTTCAATTACTCACTTATCCGTTTAAGTTTGATCGATCCTCGTAGGTATTTTATTAGAGAGAGGTGTTTTGTCTGTAACTATGATGTATTAGATGGGTTTTTCACAGATTTCCTGAGGGGGTTGAGGTCGTAACTAAAACTGTGCTTATATAATATCAATATATAAGTTTATATTACTTGATAACAACATCTGCCAATTTAAATTTCAATAGAGACTAGTTTTGGAGTTAGAATTGGAGATCTGGAAAATCTATACACCTAATATTTCCTGTTGGATCGGACTTTGAAAGTGATTGAAAGGGAGACAAAAGAAAATGCCGTTTGCAGTTCCCATGTTCTGTTGAGAGCCTTCCAATCATGTAGATGATTGCTATTTTTGCCCGATATTCGAAGAAGGATAAGCATAAAATAAAATATCCAAAGTTTGCTGAAAAAAATCGGTTAAATTAAAACCACCATTTAATCCGTCGATTCTATTTTATATCCATCGGAAAATCTCATGACCGATATCTCGGATACATCATCTGATAGCACTGGCCTTTATAAAAGATTCACAGGAACGTTTACGACGTTCTTTGATGTAGACGCGCCGGGCTCGTAGCCGGATCAGCACGCATTTGTTTCGACGCCAGTGTTTCCTCTGACAACCAGAGTCCGTTTCTCGGCGGTCAGTGTTGAGTGCCGAACCCATTGAATAATTAATGCGGATCGTTTTGACGATCAAAGGGCTTCTGTTTAGACGTCGCCTTGTCCCGGACAAACTTTATCAATAATTACCGGGCAACCGGTTTCTCGATACCACAGTCTGTCAGCTTAATCGAGGGAAAACAATACAACGACAACAAACCGTCGATGAAAGGTCGACGGTTTGTTTTTTCAGGTTTATAACGTAAAAAGGAAATTATCTTTCTTGTTTTTAAAGATTTTAAATCTGATTTCTACGCTTGAAACTTAGAATTAATCATTTTGAAAAATTTGGTGGAGGCGCCGGGCGTTGGTCAATTTATACATATTTTCTATCTGTATCATCTTCAATACGCCATCCTCACATGCCCTACCTCAATTCTCCACCTGCAAGCGCAGAAATCACGACAGGCATCAGCTATTAATAACATCAACAGCTAACGGAACTGATATAATTAATGTGAATGCGTTGAGTTGGACAGACCTATGCCCCGTGCTCAATACCGATGATCGATTGGCTCAGTGCCTAATCTGTTTGTTACTATTGACTACGTATGTTAATACGTGCGTTATAAGCCTTAGGGGCGAACATAACAGAGGGCGCGCATTGTTCCCGGTATTGTTGGGCCTGTAACGGTCTCAGGATGCAACGGCAGCACTTAATCGTTAACTATTCACACGTTCGCCTGCTAGATAATTGAAACGGAATCGTATATAATGGCGGCGGGAACATGTGGCGATATTAAATTTAATTAAAGAGCATTTACCAGAACAGTGGCGGCGTCGGAGTTCCCGAGGGAGACTGACGAGCGACTGTGAGTCAAGTACTTGAGACGCAGACGATTCCTGCGATCTGTGGCTGCGAACTTTTAAGAATTATTAATTATTCAGCTCACGATTGTTTACGACGACGTGCTTACTGCCGCTTAGGGAATAGTTAACTGATTTCGAAGTTTATTAGTTGATTTTTTTTTCATTTACCACTTTTGATGAGTTCATTCCTGCATCAAAAACATGGCATTCCCATAGCTATGTTCAATCGATACAGTAGTGAAAACAAGCGGCGATTCATTGGCCTAAAAAGCGAACACAAAAGAGCAAAATAAAACAAAACGAAAAAAAAACAGGAATAAAAACAAAACGCGGAATTCGAATTGGCATCGGTGTAGTGCCAATTGGAAAGGCCGGTAGTGGGTAGCATCTATCATAGAAGCGGCGGCGGAACCGGTGCTGTGCCGTTGCCGTGAGTTCGCCGCTGCAAAAACGTGCTTGTCGGCGCCGGATTACTGCACCCGGACGCCCGCTCGGCCACTCGGCAAAATTTGCTTATTTATGGACGAAGTGGTGAAATTTTTGGACGATAAATTTAGTAAATTATTACGAGGAATATCCAGAATGTATGGAGAATCGATCAGGTCTCTATTTAGCACTAGTTTATTTATAGATGTTTTAACTTCAGCTGTGTTGAGTTTAATACACATTGAACTGAGAATATAAGATAGTATTTTTGTTGGGTTGTTAAACTAATTTAATTTTATGGAATTTCTTCCAAAATGACAAAAATATATATAAATGGGGTGTCAGTTTGATCAAAATTGGTCGAATTCCTAAGAATATGCATGTAATATTTACCATTTCCGGTTGAGATATGGTCACAAAAAGCAACCCAGTTTAACCCTCGGTAATTCTAAATATATACACCAAATTTCAGGCCAATCTATTGCACCAGGTGGGTACCTTTGTACCATTTTCGATTCAGGGGACCCCAAAACGCGTATTTCTTGCAATTCCCTAAAAAATCTGCCTTACAATACTTTCCTTCTAGGGTACTAATCGGAAAGTTAAAAAAAATGCTCATAAATACAAATTATAGTGAACCTTAAAAGTGTAATGACCAAAAAAAAAAAAACTTGAGCTATTTACCTATAAAAGGTTTTTATTTTAATTAAATGCCAATACTTACGATATGAAAAAGTCAGATCATTAATGACATATTGATAGACTTAATGGCCATGAGCACGTAAAGTGGAATATAATAAACTATTGATTAGTTAAACAGGAACATTTAGACCAGTGTTTGATAAGCGGTATAATGGGCATATACGAAAGATTGAAATACCTATCAACTTTACGATTCGCAAATAAAAACACCGCGCCGCAAAAGTTCACAAGCGTACATATACTTATTTACCGAGATTGATATCGTCGTAAAATTAGCCGGACGTAGGAATCGAGTAATAAAAACTTTACAGCCCCCCTTTTATGTCCGAAGGACTGCGGTCCCACATATTGGATTCGGCAAACCCCCACAAGCAAAAGGAATCTCGTTATTTCGACCTTATCCGGTCAGTCGTCTCCCCTTTTTACTTATAACAACCAAAGCTAAAGCGAAACGTTTCATTTCTTCCTCTCCAAGTAGAGTTGACCCCAACATCTCTTCGCCATATAATCGTCCTTTCGATTCCATGGAGGAAATCACCCATATAAAGTCGGCACATTCCAGGTTTTAGCCGAGATGTCGTCTTCAAAGTTTTACCAATCGGTTTTCCAATAAAAACAGTTAAAGTTTTCTAATCATTGTAGTGGAAGGGGTTGCCAAGCAGTCTCCTGCAGTTTCTGTTGAGTTTCAATTATTAAACAAACTTTTCATAATTATTGTGAACATTACTATATTATACGATATTTAGATACATATGGTTTAATATAATAAATTATACATATCTACATAATAACAGTAACAATATGTTGACAAAATTTACATTTTGTGAAATTATTGTTTAGCAAAACAGTGAATTATAAATTTGATTAACTTGAATCGCTTCGTATGTTCGAATAATAATGGCCCTATTCCATTATTGTAGCAGTAATTTACGAGTACTTTGGTCGCGTTGTGGTTGCTGCGAGTATTATATGCTTGTCAATACTTGCTTTATAGGTTGAGCGTAACCGCATACACGCATGATCCACTATAATGGTTACCAGGCCACTCTATTCTGTTCCATACTGAGTGCTGATGTTGATTTTATATGGTAAAAAGTACTGCTTTCAAGCTGTATTTTGATGAGTCGATAAAAAGCCACCATTCAGAAGGATTGTGAGGAATATCAAACTCGTTCATAAGAGCCTGAACATCGTGACATACACGTAAAGATCCTTCCACATTAAAATATGCTTTAAAAGGCTCGTCACGGTTTGTAAATGAAGACACTGTCACACCTCGTGCGAAAAGATTCCATTCCTGTAGCCTAGAACTAAATAACTCGCCTTTTTCTTTTGATAAACCTAAGTCTTTAATCAAATCATTCAGTTCGCAGTGGTTTATAAGGTGAGGTGTTCCTAAAACTTCAAATGGTGAATCTTCACGATTTCCCTGATTTGACAGAGTGATTTCAGACACTCTGTCAAATCAGGTTTCTTCAAACAGGCGAAATTTCTTCTGTGTCAAAAAATCAAAAAATCGTGGCAAATGAAGTGGATCGCGCACTTGGGAGAGAATGGTTCTCTCCGTGGGGGATAGGTCGCGATGCTGATGGCAAATTTGGATATTTTATTGTATGCTTATCCTTCTTCGAATATCCGGAAACGCTTATCATGCAAAGATTGCAATCATCTGTATGATTGAAAGGCTCTCGCCACAACATGGGAACTGCAAACGTCATTTTCTTTTGCTTCC
The DNA here is from genome assembly GCA_963971325.1 of Aphodius granarius. Taxonomy (NCBI): domain Eukaryota; kingdom Metazoa; phylum Arthropoda; class Insecta; order Coleoptera; family Scarabaeidae; genus Aphodius; species Aphodius granarius. Next base: position 43,480,156 of record OZ020221.1, on the reverse strand, counting down.
CTTTCATCCACTTTAAAAGTTCGATCTAACAGGAAATACAGCATATCTTAGGTGTCCATGGCTTTTCCAGATCTCCAATTCTAAATCCAAAATAACAGCACTAAGCTGCTTTATCTCTTCCGTATTTTTTTCAGATGTGTCACTACATAACAACCGCATATGTACCAAAACTTATTTGGTGAATTTTTACAACATCTTCTTTGATCGCTTCCCATATTTTAATACACAGAATATCTGTATAACTGATAAAATAACAGTAATTGAGAGGTATTCTATCTTACTAATATACGGATACTTTCTGTTTTAACATTTTATGAGGTGTAACCAATCAGTTACACGGCAACTCGCGGTTAATTAATGTGTTTGGCGTTCGCTGCCCTAAAATATTTATTATCACGGTAAATAATGAATCCTCTCAACTTAATATGGATTCACCATACTGAAGCGATGTACAGAAACTGGTTCTCGAGCACAAAGTGGGGAACTTCCTTAACTAGATACAAAATTCCGTGGCCGCCGGTCGAGGCCAACACGGCGCGGTGTGTTGATATTTTCATTATTCAGGTCGAATTTCGCGTAATTATGGCAAACTTTTAATTGAAACCTTTTTACGGTATCGCACACACGTACACATGTTAATTGAAAATTGCTTGCTCAAAGTTATAATGATGTGTTAGCAACCAACCAACGCTGGGCGACCGCAGCCGCTCTAGCCTTTCGCTAAAGTCAGAATTTCTCATAAACTGTTCGAAGTACAGATGTAAGCAAAAACCACGTTTCATATATGGTGCCATCTGGTGACTAAATTAGATTTTACCCCACTTTATAATCTGTAGAGTTTAGGTAAATGTTGAACGTAGGAAACTTAGTAATAATTAAAGTTAATGTCTTTTGATACATACTTTCAAGACAATAGGTAATATAACAAAGCATCCAAAGTTCAAACCTATAACGCAAAGTGTCAGAAAGTATATAATGCCCCCTGACCACCATAGTACGACCAAAGTACACACAAATTACTGATACTGTGAAAAGGGTAATGGAGTAATATAACAACTGGATCTCAATGTAAAATATATCGTCGTTAATTCCGATTGTATATTTTTAAAGCTTCATCAAGAGTTGTTATTTTATGTAATTAAGGATTATTCACCCAAAACTGAAATTATTACACAAGAAAACCAAAACTCTAGTTAAAAACCGATGCATCCACCATTTCTATAATTCAACACCTCTCCCTTCCAAATACCAAACAATTTTAGACATTATCACGTGCAAAACAATCTCATCAAAGGATTCAACCAACGTCGCGTCGTGTGCTGCCTATCTACATGAAAATGCGATTAATAACGCCATTATTCAGGGCAGAAAGTGCAAAGCGTTGGCAATACGTCTCACGTAGACTGCATGCACACTGCCTCCACAAACGGCACTAACGGCACTTCCCATACCGCCATACGAAAATGTGCCGCACGCATTACAAATTAATATAATCGCCCATTCACATGGAAATTTCCTTTTAGCTCGGTACGTTCACGTCTCCGTACGTTCGTGCACGCGATTTTGAAAGTGAGACGTAAAAAAGCGCATTATAGAAGGGTTATTGAGTATAGTTTAAATCACAAAGACGACGACGGGACAAACACAGTCTGAAAAATAAAAAAAGCATTTTGCTCCCCCTAATCAGCTTATTTTTTATTAAACAATTCCATGCGCATTGACGAAAGTTTACAAACGCCGGATGAGGTCTTTTTGCCGTTCTGGCTCGTCTGTGCCGTTTAGGACCTTAATTCCCGAATTGAAAGCTCCTTAACTGAACTTACAAGGGTTAATAACAACAAGGAGAGCGCCCATTGAGCAAAAGCAACAACATGCGAAGTCGACATAAGAATAACAGTCGGAACAAATAGCGGTGAGCGGTCGGCCGCCACAAAGGGACCGGAAAACCAAGTAAAAAGTTAATAACCTCTTTGTTGACTTGCCCCTTCCTTGATAACCAACCGCGGGACTAAGAAATACGTTTTCCTATCTCAATTCCGACAAAGCGTAATTAAACTTAAATATTGTACCCGAAGAAAAATACTGGGGGACGCCACCGACTCCCCAGGTTATTTTTCAACCGGGATGGTTTGTAAATACACCTGAAAGATGTTATTGTTTGCTTGCGAAAATTACTTGGGCGTGATTACATATGTCGAGAGAAGACAGCTGTATAGTGCGTTCTCGTTTAGAACCAAGTAGTGGGGGGCAATCTAGTGTCAGTTTAATGTTTATGCCATGCCAAGTGCATACACTTTAAATTAACAATGCCATTTCTTCTGTGGTAGTCCATCATGTATTTTGTCACTCACAGGCTGAAAAAGAAAACTTTCCCTCCGAGTTAACCGTAGAATGTTTGGGGGATGTTGTTATTTCGTTAGGAGCAAATTGTGTCAATATAATAGCATATGCCTGTCAGGCATGTCTTCTGCTATAGGGTTAAGAGGCTTGAAATATTTAAGGATTCTCAATGCTGAGGGCTCAACTCCATCTAACTTGCCCGAAGGCGTAAGCCATAAATACTTAATGGGCTTAAATTGTATTCGGAGTATTTGATACACTTCGGCTTTGCAGTAAAGTCCTACTTTCGATGAAGGCTGTCTCTCGCGAGTTTGATGGAAACTTTGACGGTGTTCAGGAATGTAGATCGATCTACATGCATATTAGGTGGATGTTTTAGTGGATAAGTTGTCCTTCAACTATACTTAGCACCAAAATAAACCGCCTACATAATAGTTCTATAATCTTTGCTTGATTTTATTGAAAAATTACGGAAGAGGTAAAAGCTGCTTACTGCAGCTATTTTGGATTTAGAATTGGAGATCTGGAAAAGCCATGGGCACCTAATATATGCTGTATTTCCTGTTAGATCAGACTTTTAAAGTGGATGAAAGGGAAACAAAAGAAAATGCCGTTTGCAGTTCCCATGTTGTGGCGATAGCCTTCCAATCATGTAGATTATTGCTATTTTAGCACCATAAGCTAGTGCTAATGGTGGCTTTTTATCGATTTATCAAAATACGGTTTGAAAGCAGTACTTTGGGAACACCTTGCGGATCAACTAAGGACATTACCCACAGAATTTTAAACTCAAATTTCTCTATAACTTGGTGAATGAATCATTAAATTCATTCACCAAGTTATACCAAAATTCGTTCAATTTTTAAGTCGGCTGCTTTATGATGTCGAGTATATTTACAATGTGTATATTTCCAACACAAGTTCGAACACAAATTCAAAACTAACAATTAGCATTCGGTCAACATGATTCTGCATGAATAGGTCAATATGGATTGCCAAATATCGAGTAGCAAACAACACTCGTGCGTCGGAATGCAAGGCTTCAACGGACCGTACAGAACTTAACACTACACAAATGTTATTAGTCGATAATTAGCTGCAGATGAATACATTTCCATGAAATTAACTGGTGAGGACGGGGACAATCCTGCGGTCGGGGGAGGGGTGCTCTTGGCTCGCCACCTAGCGGCCGAATAACCGACTCTGCGGCAGCCGCTCTCGGGTTTGCAATTTTCTACAAAGTTTATATGCAAACCGACCGAACTACTCGCATAATGAATTTACAAGTAGATTGTATTATTCATAGTGCGCTTGATAAGTTATTTTGTTAGGAAATATATTTATTGCGTATCAAAGTAAGTACTTAACCTGTAGTTTTATAAAAACTTACCTCGAAACTTGGATGTAGCGAAGGATCAAGAATAGAGCTCCCGAACAGCGTTTTCTATGGGAAAAATTAATTTTAATACTAATTTGTATTTATTTACCCAAACAAAAACATCGTAAGTAATAAAATCTCAAAAGAAACGACCAAAGAAATCTCTACCTTGCCCTGGAAACCCCAACTTTTCAACTCCACAAGTAAAGCAGGCCTTATATTACCGAGATTAAACGTTCATACGTTTAATTAATTCTTTCCGCTCCTTGGAGCATGGATTCTCCATCGCCATGGAATCTTACATGTGCTTCGCGTTTAATGGCTCGGAAAAGCACGGCGCGATGCGAGCTCCATCTAGATTTAAAGTGGCGCGAGCGGTCGCTGAGCAATTAAAACTAACTCCTCGTTCAAATTGCGGACTAATTAATGAGTAAATCCGATTATTTTCGATTCGGACTATCGAACGTGACAAATGAACTGCAAACTGGTGTGCGAAAATAATTGTTTTATTGGGTTTTGTTCGACCCGTTGATAATAATAAGACATTTAGAACGTCTTTTTGTTATTTAAATTTCAACCACTTTTGAGTGGTTACCATATTTGCTTTTTAATCCTCTAAAATTAATATATTGCCCACAACTTCTAACTTGTAGATTTGGTTGATTGACCATCATCAACCATATCGTCAAGTTGAACCAACACCGTTCCCAAGCAAATAAACAAATTTTAACAAAGATGGAAAATTAAAACTATACTTTGTTAATGTAATGATAAAAGATCTTGAGTTGCATAAATAAATACGTCTTGCTGCAACAAAAACAAACACTAGCGTAGTAAAATTGACCATGCTCTTTTATCGGAGTGCTTGCTATTGGTGGTGCCTAAGTCATTTGACAGTCGTATTCCACATTCACAACCAAGGTAGTTCATTGTGAACGCTAGAATTAAGTGTGGTCAGCGCGGTTCAACGTGACATTCGCGTTCATGTTTGAATAGAAGATTACGTTGAATTGTCAGCGGGCCGACGAAGTGTTGTGTCAATAAATAAAGTCGACGAGGCGTGTCAACCACCATTATCCAACCGGGCAGCAACGCAACATCACTGCTGCTAGCAGCAGCAACGCCACCTAGCGATTGTTAACAAAACAATTTCCACATTGCAGTTTGCAGTTCATTTGTCACGTTCGACGATCCGCGGCGAAAAGCGCTTTTATTCATTCATTAGCAGACACTGGCCAACCAAATGATTTTAAAAACATCGTAGAAAGTGTGTATAGTCCATTGTAAATATGTTGATTTTGATAGATTTTCTGTTGAATATTTTTTATCAATATACCAATCAATTGCTAAATTGTAGACATAAAGTTCCTCAGAAATAACTTTTGAAGGCATTTTAGCTGTTCCAGACCTCTTTGCATACTGTATATTTGCAATACTTCTTTGTTTTTATTATGCAACTCAATTTCATGAATCAGCAACTTAGTTATCTCTCTTTTAATACAAAAGTGCCTGTCAAATTGATCAAAATTGAAAATCCTGTTGGAATTCCATCTCCTATCGCAACACACTGTAGGTACATACTTACCTTTCATATTTCCGTCGCATCTCGAAGCTCGAAGCTCTCGAAGAAGAGCCCCGAAGCTTTCGGTATGTTTGACATGGAGTGGATGGAAAACCCCAAGACGTATATATTATTGGATAAAGTAAGTACTCGAGACGTAAGCTAGGAACGTAAATCAGAATTTTATTTCCTCTTGCGGTGGAGGCGGTTTGTTTTTCGTGGGCTCTCGAAGGCCCCCGTAGACGACCGCCTCCGCCTCCTCAGTATTGAAATGTTTCGGGGATAAAACGAATAAATACGTCCTCGTGCGGAGGAAGAGCCCTCAGCATTTGTATTACACGCTAGGGCCGCGCGCGTCATTTGTTTCTCTCGCATTCGCATTCGGCGCGTCGAAATGTTGCCGCTCCCTCTGTGGCGCACAAATTCCGCAACGGATGCCGGCTAGAAGGGCTGTTAGCGTGGCACCGAACACATAAAACTCGTACAACCCCCTTCTGACTTACATGATAATCCGATATATTTCAATAAGAACCGAATGGTAATCCTGCATTTCTTAGCAGGAACGGGAAAACAGAGGGAATACTTCGTTACTTAGGTGCTTTTCTGCAAGGTTCTAGCATATTTTATCAACCTTGTAAGCAGTAATCTAGTTCACTTTAATATTCGACGATTTATTCATATTTTATAGTGATAATAATAATATTTCCTAAAATGGCGGATGCGCCGGGATGTATATGATTTTGATCTGTTATAACTTTTGTTCTTTATGGTGAATTTTTATGATTTTTTTAATGTGAAAATGTCAGAATGTAACTGAGAGACTGTTTTACTACCCTGCTATTTGCTACTGGCTGCTAACAGCATAGTGTGACCACTCAGCAGCGCTGTTTTGCCAGTTGGCGAGTGAGTTTAGCAGCAACCAGCCCACCAGCGCTTGTCTAACTTTTACAGCAACCAGCATGAATGTTAAATGTAATATTCTCCCAATAAATAAAGAGAGCTTTAAGAGATACAGTTGTTAAAATACTGATCACTATTAAAATTTAGTTTATCCAAGTCCAACTACGTTCTTATTCAACGGATCACTCTTTATCATTCCATCCAATGTTCCGGCGAGTCTCGGTTCTCGGAATGTTTACCTTGCAAATACGCGAACTCCCCCGATCCTAATATTGTTCTAAAACATTACAATCTAATTCCGAAAGATACGGTACGACGGGATACCGTCCAAGTTACCCCATGTCTCCATTCTACAGAGTTTTCCAACTGTTTTCGCTACGCTACCGCTACCAGAAAAATCGAGAGGAAAAAAGACGAACTAGTACAAACTACGTCTCTTTGTTTTGTCTTGCAGAGCAAACATTTCTACCTCCAATCGATATTGTTCGATAGAACTTCATTTCGGACGCAAGAAAGACAAAGCCGTACGTTTTTACCTGTGTTAGATATGTTTTACCTGTTTGACAGCATAATAAATTGATTTTAATTAGCAATAAACTGAAAATAGTCAAGCAAACAGATGCTTTGTGGTCGTTTATCCAATGGACATAAACTGAAACCAATCTAGTTACTAATCTCGGTCTTTCATCCCTTCCTCACAGTCACCATAAAAACTTTACGGTATCTTCTGTATGAAGTTCTTTTCATTCGACGTTGTTTGCCCGACAAGAAATCTCGGCGGCGAAGAAAGCTCGCTGGTTGCGCCTCAGAGCGTACATTAACATTCAGTGTCTAAAAATTGAGGTCGTTAAAATCCGCCGGGAACCCTTTATTCCCGTAATTAGACCAAAAAAGAGGGAGATATGTTGGTAGTTGTATGCATACCGGTGTTGTGTTAGTCTCTGTGTTGGTCTATATTAACGAAATGAGGTTTTTTACGGCGCTCGACCGTAAAAACTGGACCTAAATCGCTGATGTAAATATAGATAGATACGAGGCTTCGTGTTGTAGAAAGCTAATGCCCCGTGCATTGGCCTAGTTTGGCAGAGATTGCCTATTTGTCGAGGGAAATTTTATTCATTCTAAAATTGTATTTAATAACCTTTTACTGAATACTGACAACCGGGGAAAATGTTTTTTATATTCTATTATTTGCCAGAGCAGAGATATTTTCAATAGAAAGAAGAACGGATATTTTAATGTTTGTTTATCCTCGAAATATCGTGTTGCTGTAATAAATCTATTTTGCTTTTGTGTGATTGTGGCTGACCAACAAAAATAGCTTTGCAATTACAATATTTCAATGAGTAAATTCGGCATTGTTCCAAAATTGTTTTCAGCGTTTTATAGAGGTTATATTTGTTGAACGTTTTCAGGATTACATTAGAGCTTTTATTGCAATACTTTAACAGAAACTAAAATACAACTACTACAATTATAATTGCCTTACATAACTAGTAATTGAAAGTGGATTTATTGTAACAAAAGTCATTTAACAAATTATATAAATTCAAAGAATATGCAGAAGTACTGCTTTCGAGCTGTATTTTGATGAATCGATAAAAAGCCACCATTCAGAAGGATCGTGGGGAATATCAAACTCGTTCATAAGACCCTCAACATCGCGACATACACATAAAGATCCTTCCATTTTACAATATGCTTTCAAAGGCTTGTCACGCTTTGTAAATGAAGACACTGTCACACTTCGTGTGAAAAGATTCCATCCTGTAGCCTAGAACCCAATAACTCGACTTTTTCTTTAGATAAACCTAAGTCTTTAACCAAATCATTCAGTTCGCTGGTTTATAAGGTGAGGTGTTCCTAAAACTTCAAATGGTGAATCTTCACGACTTTCCTGATTTGACGGAGTTATTTTGGACACTGTCAAATCAGGCAAGTTTCTTCAAACAGGCGAAATTTCTTCTGTGTCAAAAATCGAAGATGATGAAGTGGATGGCGCACTTGGTAGAGGGTGGTTCTCTCCATGGGGGATAGGTCGCCATGCTGATGGCAAATTTGGATATTTTATTTTATGCTTATCCTTCTTCGAATATCCGGAGACGCGTATCGTGCAAAAATAACAACCATCTACATGATTGGAAGGCTCTCGCCACAACATGGGAACTGCAAACTAAAGTCCAATCTAACAGGATATACAGCATATATTAGGTGTCCATGGCTTTTTCAAAACTCCAATTCTAAATTTAATTTAAGACCTAAAACATTCGTTACCTATAATAAGTTTATTATTGAGCTTTTTTGTTGTTTTAGAGCAATTGGTTCTAAGGAATGACACCCTTACTGGTTGTAAAATACAACATTCCTAACATAAAGCAGGTCTATTATTGAGATTTTCCAATAAAGCGAACAGACAGAGGTCTTTCTCTATAAATACTTTCTCTATTTTACTTTATCCAGTACTCAGCTATATCCATCGAGCTTGGTAAGCATTCCCGTTTTCCTCTTACTAATAATAGTTACCGGGCGGGTATATCCGTTAAAGAAAATCCATAGTTACGACTGAAGTCAAGTTCGGTAGCAGCAATGGGTCTCTTATTTACCGTAATTCCGCAAACGGAGACATTTTCCAATGCTTGCCATCGACGACGCCGCCTTTTCCGAAACAACGTCATCCAAACTTTCTATATTATTGTTTGCCGAATAGAACCTACCACGCCAGTAATGACCCCCCATCCCAGCCGAAGGATTTGAGTTTTACTCAATTCCATCTGCCGTAAATAAACGTTACCGCGCGCAAAAACCGATCCAATATTCACAAATTCCTCGAGCATATCCACCTCTAGAGTTTTCCCCAATACTATATATATAGGACTGAACGACAAAGATCGCAGACTTTTCTTTTCTGCGTAATATTTCGATATGTACTCCTTATATGTATGTTATTAATAAAATTTGTTTCTTACGAATTTTTCACCCTGTATATTAAAATACTATAAAATAGTTAGTTCATAAAACCACAGACTTAAAGTAAGATATCTTACTGTAAACTCGAGATAAAATTGGAACGTGATCGCATAGGTGGTGCTGTGAATATCATCCCTTCTACAATTTTACACCCTCCAGCAAAATTTCAATTTATCTTAAATAAATTGCGCGTATCCGGGGCACATGTTAGCCCCCCTGCGCCCCTGGAGAGAGCTCAAAAAGTCGACAGGGTGTCCTCGCGAAAGATTACAACAATAAAACTCAACCAATGGCGGCGTTCGCGCCGCGGGCGGGTAACAGGACGAAGCAAGTGGGACCCCTGCCGGCGCAAATCCGAACTTTCACGGCGACGTTATCGGCCCGCTCTCCCTTAAGATTCAGTTGAATTTTTATGCGACGCGAAACAAATTAGTTTCCAGTGTTTCCGCCACCGGAAATGTGGCGTCGTTGCCTCTTTTTACTACTGCACGCCGAAAAGTTTATTGCGGCGCGAATAGACGCACGGTTTTAGAGGGTTTTAGTGGCCAGGGGGTTAGTTTATAAATTTGCATATTACGCAGATCCCCCCGTTGCGGGGTTTATAGGTTAGGTTTTCGTTGCGGTTGGCGGGGAATTGTACGTGGAATGGTCGAAAAGTTTATTATCAAAGCAATTAAATTATAATAGTTACCCCAAATTGGGAAATTCTGGTTTTAAAACCCGGATTTTACATTTTTTGTTCTATAGTGACGTTCTATACTGAGACTCCTCCGTAAATATGGCTCAGATTGGAAAACTAAGTGAACTATTTCTTAGAATAGGTCCTTATGCATGTTCTCTCATAAAGATTTTTTATTTTAATGCAATTTATTTACGCAAATTTTAATATAAAAAAATGGATCAAATCTGGATTCAACCAAATTCCCGATTTTATAAGACAACGACGGGAATATGTTTTCATTCTTCTTTTACTAAAACTTAAAGAAATTCTTCTTTTTGCTAGAAAAGTGCAGTGGGTTCGCAGTAATTCTATCGTTTGTATTCACTTTATTGGAAATAATACACAATTACATATGTCAAAGTTTATTTGTTTTTAATTACACTGAATTTCAGAAATATGAAAACATGTCTTATGTATAATTTGGGAAGCTGGAAAAAGTTAAAAAAAATTATAGCAATAAATTAGTCATGCTAGTCCGAAAAGAGTGATGCCCTATTTGCATAAACAGCATGTCATCTGGTGCTATATTAACTGGCTAATATCATTAAAAATAGCTGTTATAAATTGTATTGTATTAGGTGCCATTAGACAGATTATTTTTTGTGAGAAGGGAGCCACAAGCATAGCAATTCCTTGAATAAAATAAAATTACCTTTTGCATGAGTAGCATACAATATCTTTCTACAAACGCAATCAAATACTTTGCTGTAAATCAAATATAACTAACATGAGTATATAAACATCAAACTTATGACACTTTTAATGCTAAATAGTTGTTAAATTGTACAGAAAGGATTACTTTTAATATTATTGTCGAAAAATTTATGATTTGCACAAAAAGGCTATATATGACTGTCTATAAGTACTTGCAGTTCTTATAGAGTAATCTAGAGTAATCTGTCACCAAAATCAATCTGGATTGACAATTTTATTTTGTTCTGAAATAAGAGGACATTAGTAGAACTGGAGAATCCAAACTTGTTGATTTCTGAAACAAACGTATATTATTTATTTTCTCAACAGATGATTTTCCAACCTTTGCCATCACTGTTCGATTGCTTTCTGACAACGCTGGCCACGCATTAGGATTTACGATGCAGTACGTTTGTCTTAATTGAGCTATCTATCGTTCCTAGAGGTTATAGGGATAGAGAGCGCTCAGACGAACGTCGTTATCGGTTTGTGCATGTAAGAGAGAAACAGAATCTCAAGACGGCTTCGCGCGGCGAACGCATTGTTATGTATGAATACTGTGGTGGGGCCGTATCGTGGCATTTTCAACGTAAATGAAAATAATACAAGATTCAGTATTAGTAGCGCCATCTATTTCTACTGACTTGGGTTCTGCGAAGCTTTGGATAAACGCACAACGTTTGACTTTGGACACGGGAGCCTTAACCGTTCCTCTATCCTTTAAGATGTTCCTTTGGCAGTCAGAAGTCAAATGATAGGTACATAGGCACACACACAGATACAGTTACAGAAATAGACATTACTGGAGTGAGTGAGCAGCCAGTAGGGCTTCAGTCAGTTAATTAACCCATAATTTAATTCAGACGGGCACTAGGGCGCAAGTGGTACATTAGGTTAGCTGAATGGGGTACTCGCGTTGCATTTAGCGGATCATGTTAAGGGTTACTGACGGTTTACGCTACCTGACTTAATTCCTAGCAGAAATGCCGGGATATTATTATTCCTAATACGTACTATACTTCCTGATCTCCGACGTAGGTCTTTGGTATAATCCATCAAAAGGTACACGATCAATACTCTAGACATTATAGACGTATACTACCTACTAGGTTGGGTGTATCTATGAAAAGAACATGTTTGCCTGGAATAAAGCAAAAATATGTCACATATAATATAACATACTTTAAAGACAAACTTTTCCAGATCTCCAGACCTTCTTCCAGACCAAATTTGTACAAGCCTTTCCAAAACTGTTCCTGCTTACGAAAAGTATATTACGCATGGTATTGTCAGTTCAAAACACAAACATTCTCGGGTTTTTCTCATTCACCATTCCATAAACACAAAGACCAATTTAAAAGCGACATTCTTATGCATGGCTGATAGGCATACATTTCACTTTTCAAATGAACATTTGTCGGGAAGCGTGCTCACCCTTTTTATGTGCCCGCATCATCCGCACCCTCCAAATTCAATTCCACGCGAAAAAATTAAAAGAGTACCCCCGCCACGTGTACCGCCTACCTATATATAAAGGTACCCACACTCCTGCCAGGACATCCAGCCCGACATTTGGTATTCAAATTGGATCGTTGTAATTTTACGAGTACCCGAGTAGTTTGTTTATTCGATGATCTCTAAACACAATTTGCACCAGCGCCGGACAAGTGGGGGTAATGCCGCGTTTATACGGTGCGAAGTGATGCTCGAATTGGTAAAGCTGCGTTGACATGCTAGTTTTTTATCGGATAGTTTGCGTTTTTCAATTAAAGTTTGTTACAAAATAAAATACACTCATTTTCTATTTCAATCAAACCCACTGCATCGTTTTTACACATAATTTACCAACAACTATTGTTCAACTCAACATTAAGATTACATTTTTCGTCCAAGGTCAAGAGCCAGACGTCCAATTTCCAATTTCCCCCCCCCCCTCCACAGCATAATCACTACGCTTAATAAACAGCCGCCAAATTACTGCCTGTCGCCGCCGACAGACCTGTTAAAAGAAACCAGCCAACGTCTGCGGTACCGACGAAAACGTCGGACATAATTGTTTGTCCATTATTCGCACCATTGCCCCGCAAAAGTCTTATTGTCTCTGCCAACAGAGGTCTCTGCCATAACTCACGCTCGGATTAGAAACCAACCGGCGTCGCTTCGTAGCTATACGGGGTGGAGGAGTGAGGTGGACGCCTGTACAAACACAAACAGAAAAGTTCCTTGCAGAGCAGCCTACCTACTGTACTTTCAGACCTGGAGGGTACGCTTCTAACGATGCCTTCGCCAGAGGGAGCCTCAGTCGATTTCCGCTCGACATGTAAATTTCGTTTTCCCCACTTTCTATCTCTATTTTACTGATACTGTCTTCCTCTAAGGCATAGTTTACACGGTGCTTGTAACAGAGTGATAGTTCATAGTAAACAATTAGTTGGTGTTTATTCTGATTTATGTACATAAAAATGTTATTATTTATTATTATTAATTTAATAATAGTGTGCCACATAAACCTAACTATAAAAAGCTTGCCACAAGAGAAAAATCATCAGTACGGGTAAAGTCATCTAAAGTTCAAACTTTTAGACCATCAAACAACATCACCTTCCTTTTTTACATCTACTTCCACCCATCTCAGTGCGAGCGAGTTAAAGGAATTAGCAAATAGTGCTATAAATCTTGAAGGGGCAAAACTGCAGTAGTATATCATTGTCTCTGAGGTCCTGCGAACCTGCCCGCCTTGCCGTCACCCGGAATAGATGGAGGACGACAGGAGAATCAAAACAAAAGGCCTTCACCCGGCGCAGTTGTCCCTAAGCTTTCAGTTTCCCGACAGAGTTCGCCACCGTTGCACTCAAAGCTATGACAAAACACAGACGTTCAAAACTACCCCTTACATAGTATAGACAGACTGGACTCACGTAGAATCAATTGGTGTGACTTACAACTTTTTTATCATTCCGGCGCCTCCGCCACATTTTGCGATTGTGTTTATCTCCATTATTAGGTGAAATAAAGACAGGAATTAGATTTTATCATTAGTTAGGGCGAGTTTTGATGAATCAGTCAATAATTTCCTGAAAAATACATTCAAATCCACCAAGAATCACAATTACAGAACCACCAGGACTGTACAGACTGTTCTATACTTTGTAGTGTAGAGGTCTGCAACGGCAGAAGTGTAAAATGAATTTTATAAAACCGTCTGGGACAAGTTTAATTATTTACGACTTAAGAAAGACGGTCACGTAGTGGCTTCAGTGCGCTTTGCTATGCGCAGTTATGATTGCCTTGCTGGCACGGTTTGCTAGCGTTTGCCTAGGCGAGGTGACTGCGAATTTATAGCAATTTATGGCGAGTTTTACATTCACCGTCGCACAATTACAAGCCATTTGCGTCGCGAAACGTGCACAAGAAGTGGAAATATGAGTACCTATGTACGAGTTTCCTGTCGTTTTCTTCTTGTTGTTGGCCGGCGATTGTTAAAAGTTAAACTAGGGCTGTAACTTTGATACGAAAAAACGTGGTAGATTCTGTAAAAAGGTTAATTGGTTAGATTTGTTGTGTGTAATTCCAGTTAAATACTATAAATTGTGTGGAAAATCTATTATGTAATCGGCGAAAAAGTATCTCGAATCCATGTTTAATGCACTTGGGCGACTAAAAATCTCTTGGGCCTTTATGCTTTCTAACAACTCACCCCCATAAACATCTCTTTTATGCCCTTGGTATATAAATACAAGTACCTAAAAGTCACATAAATTAAATATTGATCGAAATCTAAATATTCTTGATAATATATTATTTAATAATTTATAACTGACTGCATCAAAGCAGAATTAAACTCTTCCACGACGCGTCGTATCGACGTGGACGTCGCGACGTCTACTTTCATGTCGAAAAGTAATTTGTCGCAGTCACAAATAGATGACAATCGCGAAATGTAGTGTTGTCGTGGCCCGTAATTGCCACGTTCCCATACGACGCGCTCTTGATTTTCGCATACCCGAAAGATTAAGATATTACACACCACCATATAATTTACATATTGCAGATACGAACCACCAAAGCATAATAATATAACAATAATAACACATTTAATATTTGTACGAAATGTCGATTCCAAGACCGTAAAGTTATGTGCGTAGGCAGGACACGAATCTACAATTTTCAGGATTTATTATTAGGGGGGTCATAGCTATAAAGATTGATTAAGTTTAGGTTAGTCAAAAGCCAAGTTACCGTCGCCTCCGCCATTTTGGTCGTTTATTTCCATAATTCAGTAAAGAGCAACGTTCGATTAATAATTTCCCATAACTAGTAGTTTATAAATCTTCATTGTTTTGACTGAAGAAAAGGTACTGATAACAAAATAACACGTATCGACAATAATGGCGGATGCGCCGGAGCGATATTTTTGATGCTATTTTTCCAAAGCCACATTTATGTTTTCATATATCTATCTGTGGTGTATGTAGAATAGAATATACGTATTCCTGGAACCAATTCAATCAATTTAATAAAAAAATAGTGCGCGCTCTTTTAAACAATTTCGCCTAGCTGGCGAATATTGGAATATTGCAGATTCGATTGAAATTTTCAATACGCGGTGAAGCGTTCGCCGTCTGGCATTGCTCGGCTGACTTCGACCGGATTTATTGCCACGTGGTTGGGGGATGGGGACCGCGCGCATATTGCGAAAGAAAAATAAATAAAACCGGTCGAGGAAAAAGTAGAGCGTGGACGGCGGAGCCGAGGGTAGCTAGCGGACGTCCTGCATTCTACCCTGCTATCTTCGTAGCAGATTTTCGGATTTGAAAACTAACTTGGCGCGACGATTGCTGACAGAAACTCAATTTCGCGCTCAATCCTCGCAGATTAATCATACGGGATTCGGGTCTTAAATCATTATCGACGTCCAGTGAGAGGCCGGCGACTCAACCAAACGATTTTTACGTACGTTTCTTCAGTTGTTATATTCGTAGTTTTGAGCTTCTGAGGCATTCAACGTACCTTGGTTCAAATCCAAGTCATGACAACAAATTTTTAATTTTGATATTAATTAGTTTTACTTATCAGACATTGGAGGTAGAAATATAGCAACATGTCTAATGCTATGGTCACACTAGGCTGTTTTACTAGCGTGCTATTTGCTACTGACTGCTAACAGCATAGTGTGACCACTCAGCAGCGCTGCTTTATCAGTTGGCGAGTGAGTTTAGCAGCAGCCAGCCCACCAGCGCTTGTTCAACTTTTACAGCAACCAGCATGAATGTTAACTCAGGAAATTATGTATTTTTTAAATGTGTTTTATGAATATTATTCGAGGTAATATTCTCCCAATACATAAAGAGCCAAGTGTGACCGTGGCATAAGATATGACCTCAGATGCCGTTCGTTAAGAGAACACCCCATCTCTCGGTCCATAAATATTTTAATATCACCCGTCGCGGTCTTAACACACAGCTTATGAATAAATCGGTATCCGGTATACATGGAATCGCAAGCTTTCCCGTATTTTTGACGGTGACACTATCGACACTGCGACACCGGAGTGCTCCGAGACCGTCACCCGATACCAGCAACCATCTCGTTAAATCGTAATCCTGGCCCGTATTACGTTCCCGAAATTCGCATCAATATTTAATCGAATCTCGAGCGCAGTTGAGCCTTCAATATCAATAGAGGGACCTGATTGAGTCCGTTGGCGCGATCTGCGTCCTCACGTATGGACAGGTTTTGTTCACGCAAATGAGCCTACACTGTCTGGCATGCATATATAGATATATACCGTATCCTATCAGTATATTATCATACAGTTTGATCCATAGAAGAAGTACATATCATTCAACACCAGTGGAAAAAGAAATCATCCAATGGTAACATCATCACATTCAAGTGGGGTTCCTCCTTCTAAAAGGGAACAGATTTCGATGTAAATACAACCCGCATAACAACTAAAACCCAAAGAAACACCGAAAGAAATCAATTTCCCCAACAAAACCAATTTGTACGAAACTTTGCGGCGGTATACCGCGCCGCAACGAAAGAAAAAATATTGTCCCGGCTTTCCTTGCGAGTTACGCGGAATAATGGAAGCGATTTCGTGGAAACTCTCAGTCGTAATTTATTTATACGTAAACAGCGCTCCCGGATTTGTGGCAGATAAATCGCGAAGGACAAAGGCGGAAGCCGTTGGCAAACCCTTGCTTTTTGCGCGAAGGATTTGCGAATCGTTCTTCCCGTTTTCCAGATCCTACCGTACTACGTTTTTTCTATTCTTTACGCTTTTTGAGCTGAGGCGCGTAAGAATTGGAGTGCGCCAGTCGAATTTCCAGTTTGTATAACAAGGATTTCCTCCTGTCCTGATTTACTTTGCGCGCCGGGATCTCTATTCTTGAACCTTCGCTTAGCTCAAGATCACTTGCTTTAACAAAAAACCGTTTTCTGTTATTTGTATATTATCATTTTCGGGAGATTTTTATTTATTCATCACTAACACATCTGTGTAACATGAAGATACTATATTTGTTTAAAAAAGAGTTATTTTTGTATACGTAGACATTCTGTATTAATAAGTAATTTTTAAGTAATATTATATATACAGGTATACACTAATTCAATACTTTATTTTACCATAATATAGATTTTAATAATTGAAATAGAAATGGCAACAGTTATAAAAAAAAACACTAGTTTTCTATTACAATTGAATCAATTCAGCCAATCAAAAGCGGAAATCTCAATAAACAAACACTTTAATTCTGACGAATCAATCACTAGTTACAATCTACAGAGACACAACCAGGTAAAAGACTTTGAAATTTAATCACGCCATTCGTTGTTCAACTTTTGTGTCGGTGGATCGTTCAGTTGTGTGCGGTTTTGTTTCGCCTCGTGAGATTGAAATCAACAGAGAAAGCTGAGAGAAAGAGAGCTTTGTTACCGTTGGAAAAGCGTTCTCGATGCTCAGATTTTTCCGGTCAGGCAATATTTCATCTCGGCGACAGCAGAAATTAAACTAACCCGCCCCCAGACCAGCAGCTGTTTGTTTCCACGCAGTCTTTATTCTGCAACAACAAGAGTTTCAACTAATTTATACGGATGCGATGTGTTCCGGAGCTTCCGCAAAAGTTACTTGCGATAACTGGGTAATAAAGTTTCTCAGCGTTGGTAGGAGTCATATTTTTTGGTTATTTTTTTATTGTGATGTATTGGAAATGTGTCGATAGCTACAAGTAGTGTTTTGAATTACCTAACTTAAATCGCGTGAACTGAGTTATGGTAACAATAACACTCTGCACACAAATTGTACGACTTTAATTCGCTATTAGATGAATTTTTTCCACTCTAGGGGCCGATAAGACTACCCAACACGGTGCCAATTTAATGGTACACGGATATGTAAATCAGCCGAGCGTTACCCTTGCTCCTTATGGCCGTAAAATCCTTTATGTTGCCCACCTAGGTGAGGTAGCCTAGCTGCAAACCCTCTACAATGTAGAGTTGTAGAGGTTACACCCTCAGTATACCTTAAGAGCGCACGCCAATGCGCTTTACCCTCCCACAACGATATACGCCCTAGCCAATACAGATTTCCATTCGTGAGTGGCCTGGGGTAGAATCCTGAAACCGGTACTCTAAGGGTAGTGTAGAAGCGGCGGGGTGTTATTGTTTCCCTGTTATATCACGTTTGATATTTAAGCCGGTCTTGTTCCACATTAACAACCGTTGAATTCGCATCAACGACTATCCGTACCGGAGATCTTGCAAGAGAAACAAAACGTGTATCTGTAAGCCAAGGGCGTGCGGGATTAATTATCGAAGGGGTTGCCTGATGGGCCTCGGATAACAGAATCGCTGAATTTAAGTAAATATGGGGATACGTTGAGTTAATTTTAGCGTGTGTTTGCGAATTATGTGGTTAGGGGTGTATCAGTAAGAATGGTGGAGGCGCTTACATAAAATATATTACCGTTTTATTCCACTCATATTTAATTAATAATCTCATTTCTCTGAACATTTTTAAATCAAATATCTCTAAAAAGAAAAGACGAACGGCAAAACAGACTTTGAAACTTAATTTAAAAGTAATAAATATTCGTCGAGACCTCGTTTTTCATCTGACGTTCAATACGTCTTTCTCTCGCCTTAGAAGATTTGCATAAAAAATTAAATAAGATCAGCTTCTATAAGTAGCCCGCGGGGTCACAGCGAAGAAGCCGCGGTCTTGCAGATTAAGATCTCGCACTTTCCATATTTTAACCTGTTGAGACCAAAAAGGAAGTTCAAATCTCCGCGAAAGTCCTGATGCGAATTGATAATTAAAAAGGCTCGCGTCCGTGCATCTTTCCTGTTTACTTTTCTTCCTTTCTTTTCGTGCTTTCTTCGTTCTTTCACGGCGCGGTCCGCTGTAGCCACTGCAGTGGAATTACTGAACCCGAGGAATGAGGAATGTCTCTGCGGAAAATTACTTTATAATCCGGAAAACTACCATTCTTTATCCGGAACGCGGAGAGAGAGGCGCTTTATTTTTCCTTGACGGTTGCTTTTAAGGGAGGTTTTCTTGCATTTCGCGCGGTGACAAATCACAACAAATAACCCCTGAATAGAGGGGGTTATCTGTGTATTCAAGGGGTGGAAATATAGTGGATTATATACAAAAATATAGACTAGTTTGGAATATATTAATGTTTGGTGTATATGACTTTTGTCACTGTTTTAGGCGTATTTTACCTAATGTATTGTAATCGAATTGATATATGTTCTACAGTTCTACAGATTTACAGTTCTGCAGTTCTAACAGCTGTACAGTTCTATAGTTATGCAGTGCTGGAGTTCTTTAATCTGTAGTGCTACAGCCTACAATTCTACAGCACATGGTCAGATACCAAACCTGCTCTTTTGTACATACATACATACATATAAATTAGAAATTATGTAGTTACCTCAGTACATCGTACTAACTATCTCATCCAGCAAATTGCAACCCCTAACAAGACAAAAATAACACTCAAGAATATACAGCTCGTGTTAACGTAATGGCATTGGGTAACAACCACCGCCTTTCACTCAAAAATAAAATTGGACCTTGCTATATAGCCTCCTCTCCCTTCACTACCCTTCCTGAAGACCGCACGTTTCAGGTTTTCAGGACGTACGGTGCCGAGAACAGGTGAGACGTAACCGCTGCCAGCGCCTCTACCGCCAGGGTAAGGAACTAGACGAGCGACCGTCCTCGTTGTCGCTTGCTAGACCTCGGCATGTCGTTAAAGCGCGCTGCTACTTTATAATTGTGTGCTTAATATTCAAAAGCTCGCAAAAGCCTTGAATGGCAAGGGACTAGAAGAGTGGATAGAGGGTACAACCTTTTCGCTTTTAAGGGTGCACCGGTCGGTTATGAGGCTCCTGAAAGGGTGTATCGTCGTAGTGGCTCGTTTAATTGTTAATGAAATATAAAATGTCGCCTGTTTGGATTTGATTATGGCCGTAATAGGGGTTTTGTTGACTTTTTGTTGACTCTTGAAGATGAAAGAACTCAATATTTAGTCAACTGAACCTGTGAATTAATCTTTACATACTTAGGTATGTATTTTCAAAACCACAAATCACAATTATGGTAGCTATTTCGCTGTTACATGTTTCGTCAAAAGCTCGTTGAGTGCAACAGTTAATACAATTCTGATTAGAATATAGAACTCTTGACAACCGGTTAATCAGCTTTCTAACTACTAATTGCAATGCTTGCTCTTGTACTGTCAACTGTGAGTGGCCGGCATTCGCTGTTACCGAATTGTTGCTAGAAGTTTGTTACAGTTTATGCTGTAAGTGCACTTCGACCTGTCAATCCAAACTGCTTACATTAGTTATACATAGTACACTTTAGAGAATTCAGACAATGCTTACTTCCAATTTCAATTCTATTCGACACTTGCCCCACCTAAGAATTCGTCAAATTTTGAACCCTTTTGTAATCTTGAATCAAATTTAAGCTCGTGGGCTTTTGAATATGGATCTGACATGTTCCCTCTTCTTTTTGCTAGCCCATCCCTTCCACCCATAAAGGGTGGTTACCCCGGGAGTAACAATTCATTATAGTGGCCTCTCCGTTGGTCCAAAATGGCCAAAGGCAGTCTGGATTACGGACGTGGTGATCAAATAGATGCCATTTGATTTATTAAACTAAAGCCGGCTTAATGGATAGCCGAAACTTTATCGTCACTAAGTATACCCCTGTATAACCACGGGTAATTATTATAATCGATAATCCTGCATTTTGTGCTAGTGAATTGCAAATAGATGAATTGCAAATAAAAAACTTACATTGTACTTTCCGACCAGTACCCTAGAAAGAAAGTATTGTAATCGACGGATTTTTTTTGTTGAGATTTTGGCGCAAATACGCGTTTTGGGGTCCCCTGAATCGATTGCAATGATTTCAGGAAAATGTGTCTATGTATGTCCGTGAACACGATAGCGCCCAGACGAAACAACAGATCGGGCTGAAATTTGATATACTTATTTATAATTACCGGGGGACGAACTGGACTATTTTTTGTGAGAATCTGACAACCGGAAGTGGCAAACGTCACATACGTTTTCCTAGGTATTAATCAGATTTTGACCAAACTGACACCATCTCATCCTGCAGTGATTTTAAATATGGATATAAATTTATAGATCAAGGGGATGAGCGGTTTAGGTGCCATAGGGATTTATATGAGTTGGTATGTGACATAATGGAGAACTGTGACTGTTATCTTCCGCCCGCGATTGAAGAATAAATAAACAAGAAGTAGAGAAATAAACCTAGTATGATAACACGGATACGTGACAATATATTAGTAGTTATTTGTATCGAGAGGTCAGTCAGTCGTATTGTTATAATCCCGATATGTATTATTCTCTAGTCTATACGTTTAGAGAGTTTATAAATGTGTAAATATTGTGTCAATATAGTCGGACAGTTGGGTGGGGGCTACACCAGATATTTATATTGCTATGAATGAAAAGCATAATTATATGTTTTGAATAAGAATCTCTGTACCT
This sequence comes from Aphodius granarius, assembly GCA_963971325.1. Taxonomy (NCBI): domain Eukaryota; kingdom Metazoa; phylum Arthropoda; class Insecta; order Coleoptera; family Scarabaeidae; genus Aphodius; species Aphodius granarius. The sequence continues at coordinate 43,458,550 of OZ020221.1, read as the reverse complement.
AAAAAATTCGTTTCCCAATTAAATCCCGAAAATTTAATTTCACAGTTTTTTTACCTTCCTTCTTTCTTCTAATTTTTAATATACATCCTAACCCTCGATAAAAAAACGAGAACGTACGGGAGTGAAAAAACACCGCGAGATGAGAGATGAATTTGAATACTCTTATATTAAGTTCTAACGCCAGTTCCCTTCTACCTCGGCCGCCTTACCCTGTTCGCCAGCAGGAAATTTGATCGGGAAAACTGGTTGCTCGAACGGGAAAAATCGCCTTGCGACGCCGCCGCCGCGCCGCCTCCATCGTCTTCCTCCCTTAAATTAAAATTTCACTGATGGAGGACCCTCCTAAAGTTATATTTGCGACGTCGAATTCTGGTTCCCACCCTCTACCTCATCCCTGAAGGCGTATTCAAATTCATTTCTTGTTTACAGCGTTCGGAATTGGTTTTAAATAACCTATAAAATTTCCCATCCAAATTTTCTCCCACCCTTACTCAGTTCTTACAACCCATACACAACTAGAGATGTTAAAATTTAAACTTGTCTTTAGCTAGGCTAAAATTATAAGTTTGCTGTACAATGTAAGCTATTTTTCTTTAATATGTTATTGAGATTGAGCATAAGATTGGATGTAATCGATAAAATAGAATTTTCTCTCGTTTAAAATTGTGCTGGATGTGGTGAGCGTGATATTTCGTGTCGGAGTTCATAATTTTATTTCCATTGCAGCGCCAACGACGAACTGTGGAACGAGCTCGTCGTTGGTTGTGAGTCAGGAAGTAGTAAATTGCAAACCGACGCGCTGCTCGCAAAAACACACAAAATAAAGGTGTGTGATACATGAAATATATACAACAGCTACAACGGTTGGATATGAACAAATTTTCACGTTGTTTTTTTTTAGTCTTTTTTTGTTACATGTAACTTCTCGTGTTCCATGTTGTATGTGAAATGCGATAGGGTCGTGTCTAAACGTAACATTATTTAAAACAATACGTTTATAAAAAAATAATGCATTGTGGAAATCAAATCTGCAACACCTATTTCGGGCAAAAGCCCTTGACTGGGCCAAAAACTATTATAAATTTTCTGTGCTTTTATTTTTCTGAACGGTTTCTCTAAACATTTTCTTAAACGGCAATCTCCATATTATTTTTTACCATATGGAAGAACATGTTTGGGTAATTTAAAACAAATTCTGTATTAGGTTCTGTAAGAAAAATCTTATGACGTAGGCAATCATTGGCCATTAGTTTAAAATTTCTCATATATTTTTACATGATTTTATAATTCTATTCATCATTTTATGGAATTATGTGATAACATATTTTATAAAAGGGATATTCAACTATTTAAATTGATCCTTATTTAATTTTATTTAAAGCACATTTATTACTATAATACACATTTTATTTTTCGATTGGGCGTCTATATTATTTTACTATATCTATATCTATAACACAGGGGAACTTAGATTTTACTGCATCAGATTTATTAGTCAATCTTAGGTAATTCTGGTCTATTAATTTGAAATTCTATACCGTCTGAAAGCATGAGGCGTATTACACAATTTTGAAGTTAACAATAAAAGAATTAGAAAAAAAAAAACACAAATTTAAATTAAGAAAACGTTTTCTGTGTGGTTTTCTATTGTATTTTTATTCAGGACAGTTCCTTTCTAAGGTCCAGCAGTAGTCTTCCATTATATGTCAATACCATCGGCCTTCATGTCTTTCCTCCGTTGTGTTGATGCACTGCTGAAACCGTTGCTCTTGTTCTTCATTGTAATCATTCAGATTGTCAGGAAATTTATCTAAATGACTATGAAAATAATGTAACTTGGTACTCTTATTAGTTTTTCAAAATTTTGAAGCATTTTGCCAACGATTTGTATTGTTAATATTGTTCAGAATGGTAATTTCCCAAAAAAAAATTTATAACTGATACAAAGCTTGTCCATGCTTCCAGTTCAACCTAAGCCATGTGATTTGTGATCTACCAAAGATACCGGCTTCTAATTTTCCTGTATTGAGGCCAAGAAATAATTAACAAATATATTTGGAACAAACACCATTCTTATATACAGCTTTCACAAACTGTTTAATAAGCCCAAATTTAATATGTAGTGGTGCAAAAATTATTTGTTCTCGACTTATCATTGGTTCATGAACGATGTTACCTTTTCCTACGGTCATATTTATTCTCGACGGCCAGTTTTTCCTATCCCAATGTTCATTTTTTGCACGACTGTCCCACAGACAAAGAAAACATGGGTATTTAGTGTATCCATTTTGCTGACCCAATGAAAAAAGCATACGATAGTTCTAAATTCTTTATCAACATTGCGTTTATATTTACTTTATCAACATATATTAAAATAAAACAGTGTAATCTTGTATTTTTATCCGTTCCTTGTCTTTCTGTGGTTCACTTGACAGACTTACACCAAAACTAACACGAGCAAATAGGGAACAGTTCAATTTTGTCGGCATTTATGGAACATCGGTCCCAAATAAACGCCAGCATTTTAGATGACAGGCCTGCTAGCCGGTCTGTGCTCTCTGTAAACTGTTTTGTCGAACACACAACGCACACGTAACGGCTGATATCCAATCGATTTTGCAGTGGCAGACAGTAGTTCTGATTGCTATCATAGCACAATTTTTTGTAGTTGATAGTTCTGCAACACAACACATAAATTGATTGTTATAATGTATTTTTTTGTGGTGCTGCAGTGAATACTACATAGCTAAATATTTGGTAAAGAAAATTCTGCAAATTCCCTGAAACGCAACCCTTAGTTACTTTCCATATTCCATAACCTCACATGACACCCGACCTGAATTTTTCACGACCGGCAAACCGCGTAATAAACATTCTCCAAATGAGAATATTTAACCGTGGCCACTACAAACGATTACCATTAACCTCCCCTCTGCAAAAAACAACACCGAAACCGTAGGCTTTAAATCACTCCGGAACCGGCAAAGCACAGGGTCGGTCGGCCGCGTCCGCCGTGTATATACGGACGCCAATTAAAAAATAAAAGGCACCGCGGCCTGCAGCGCACTCTACCGGCCGAAACTCGCTAGCCAGACTTCGCTGAAACGTCAGATTACAACATAATTTATTAACGTCCGAGGTAGGTACGTACGTTCGCGGGATTAACCAGCCCCCGACCCCTGGTAAAGGGTGAAATTCAAATGTTTTCAGGGTGCGCGAGTGATCCCGTAAGGTGAGGAGGTGACATTAAGCCGGGGACGCGACCAGAGCGAACCGTTGAAATGGCAAAACCCCAACCCTATACCGCACTGTGCAAAACAATAACGGTGGTGAAGTGTAAAGGTAACCGCACACCGATGCGGATATGTGGATGCAGACACGAATACGGAGTTTTCTCAAATATTTTTTTTTGTTTTATCGGTTTAACTGAACCTTATTTGATATATTTTAATTTCCACTGTGTTCAGTACCTAATTTTTTAGAGTTAGAGCATCATTTATTACTTTATCCGTATAATATACGTTTATTTCTCATTCGAAACCAGTTCTAACCCATATCACATTTACTTACCTCATTTGCAAAGGTTGCATATTTCATAAAACGCCCCTTTTTTACGTAAAACATAAATCCGCTTTTTAAAAACTTTTGCTTTATTTCGACAAACTGTAGTAATTAAAAGGTGCATCAAAAAGCTGGCACGGGTCGGCTTTGCTCGCAAAGTATTAGGCAGATAGGGCGGGAAAAAAGTGCAGTGGCTGGAGCGCCATCTAGCGACTTAATATTTCCGAGAGGCAGCCGCGCCGTTCCCGGCTGCACAAAGTTTGCTATTTGCATCGTTTCGCAAATAATTACTCGGCCGTGGTTTCGTGAAAAACTTTGCTTTAGTTTCAATTCCGATCTGGCTTTCAAGCGGGCCAACCGGGTTGCATCTAAAAAAATTAATGGCGGCTCTATATACAGACAAAGTTGACGATTAAAAAGCTAATGGTACAAAAGTGATGGTTATAACATGCTATATAATAAAATGTTGGAATCTGTCGTCTAGCTGGAAATGTAGAGACTAGAAAGAAGTACTTATTCCCAATGGTATGTTTGCTATTTCAATTCAATAAGTCACAGAATATTCACTATCTGTCAGTTTTGTCAGTAACAAAACTTACTATAACGAAATTTCTATGAACAATTACAAAGTCACATTACAATCAATAAATAAGAATAATTTTCTATGATTACAGCTGAATTAATTGAGAAATGTTGAATGTTTTATGTACTTTACTATACAGTGTCGGCCAGTTCAAGCCGCCGCATCAGTTTGGTGCGAATGCGAGAGAGAACGTTTGAACACATCCCCCACCAATTCAGGCACCGCGCTAGCACGGCCTCGTGGTTGGTTCATGTGGCTTGGTGGGGGCATGCAGTGACCGCCTTTCTAGCTTTCTAGCTCTCTCTTATGGGGTATACGGCGTCTGAAACTAGCCGACACTGTATAAAGTAACTCAATATTCTCCGTATTCTTGAATCCGATTGTGTTATTTTCTGTGCAGAAATGTTACATCAATATGAACACGTAACTAATTTCTATTCTTTATTTTTTTGCAGGTAAGTTTGCAGATCATAAATGTTACTACAGTCTGAAAGGTATTGTACTTAGAACATAGAATTGATATTAAATAATTAATCAATCAATGTAATAAATAATCTTATTAATATTTTATGTCGTACGTATAAAGACAAGTTTCATAACTATAATACGCGGGCATAAAGTACCACGTCGTGCTCTAGAGTCTAGTATAGACCATTAAGGACTGCCGAATAAACTCATTCGTTATTTTGTGCTATGCATTGTATGTTCACTGACACATAAACAACCCAAGAAACATAATTACTCTGCGGTTCAATTCCACTCTGGAAGCTACCACACTCTCCCTGAAAAACTCAATAACGAATCTACAATTTGACCAATGTGAACGAACCAAGTTGACCAACCGCTCCCGACAAATGACACTAAAACAAGAACTAAATAAAGCATCGGACATTCATTCGCCAGATAAAGACACGGTCACACTAGACGTATGAGATCGAGAGAGCCGGCAATAGTCAACCGGTCAAATACACACAAAAGACCGGGTACGAAAACCGAGCGGGTGCAGTATGGGTACAGTCCAAGGTACAGTCGGCTCTGTATGCTACGGCACTCATTGTTTCTTTTAATGAAGCCGACGTCAAGTGCTACTCCACTACACTCTTGTAGTGCCACCCACCAACAAACAGTTGCAACCCGGCGGAGAACGGCGGAGAGTTAGGAACTAACTAAATTGGTTTCCGGGTCGTCCGCGGCGCGGCGCTTGCTGTCAATTGCAACGACCCGTGTCGCCTGGACCGCCCTGCGTTCCTCCGGGATCGAAACCAGCGTTCCAAACCAGCGTTCAACGGATAGAATTACAATGAGGAAACAAATTTTTATAATACTAATTTTTTAAAGCATATTTCGGTATAAATAATGCGTCGCAACTGTTCAAATGGGGGCAGTCCAATGAAATATAATGTCTAGGGAACAATTTATGAAGGCAAATAAATCGGCAAATTAAAATACATATTATATAGTAATCTTACCATATATATTTTAATAGATACTACATTCACATATTTCAACTACAGCAGTAATAAACTACACACAGCCATAGACAATAGACCGCTCGAGACATAAAAGCAGTACGAGACGTATTGTCTAGCTTATAACTCGTTGATTCAATTCTCTCTTGTATCCATCGGCCCCAAATCTCTCTTGAGACATCCACCGTAGCTATCTGTACGTCCCAGCGCGTGTTCTTGAAGTCTAGTTGTAGATCTTTGTTACTATTTATCTTTCACTATGCCAATACAGACACACATACAAAAGCCCTTTGTCTATTTGTCGATGAAGCAGCAGCAGCAGCAGAAGCAACCATTACCTTTAAACCAATGAAAGCCATTCAAGACAGAATAAAGGCTAACCAGACACACGCCACGCGAGTCAAAAGCTTCTTGACGTTTTCTGATTAATTAATCCGCTCGTGTCTCGTAAAATGTCATTGCTGAAACTGATGGTTGGATGTCTGATGTCAAATAATGAACAAGGGGCATATATTTACAGGAATGGTGGAGGTGCCTTTTACAAAATTCGTAGTATAAATGAAACAATAGTAAGTTTAGTGCAAAATGCATAATTGCAATAATGGCGGAGGCGCCGGTAGCACATTTTGTCTCTTATGCGTTTTATTTCTGTTATTATTTGGACTAGACCCCTCCAACTTTGTCAAAAGCATCTAGAAACCTCAATATCTCTTATCCCGAATGCCCCTTAACGAATTTCCACGACAATTTCGACAGGATAATGGAATATTATAAAATCGTTTCGTAAAATTTCGACGTTAAAACATAGCCGGCCGCAAATTTCTCTCTCTATACTCTCTATAGGGAAGCTAGTAGTCGAGGATTGACGTAACAATCTCGTTAACGCTAAACCGGTAGCAAAGGAACGGAGGTGTACGGCAAACTAAGTTACCGCGGCGTTCTCAAAGGGGCTGCCAACATCGACAACGAAATTTCCCAAGTCCGTCGACATTCGGTGGATCGAACGTTATCAAAAGACAGCAAACTGTAGAGCGCTCGAGGCCTTTAAAATTCAAATTACTTAACGGTCTCAATGGAGGGAACATCAGATGTCTTAATCGAACTATTAAGAGGCCCGTCCAATACATAAAGGCACAAAGAGGAGGCCGTCTGAAGTAAAAGGACGGTTTGAAGTTCATTTTGGGGAAGTTTGTTGAGGGGTTGGTACGAGGATGGGGGAAATCAGGTCAATTGGGGATGGAAAAAGCACAAAATCACGATTGTAGCGAAATTAAACTCTTATAGACAATAAGTGCTAACACGATAAAATAAAAAACATTAGAAATAAAATTTCTATTTTTGTCCAACATTTATATTGGGCCGATGCACTGTGAGGCGCAAAATTTTAATGATCGTCATTCCCCATCCCGACAAAGCGGATGATCAAAAACCCACTTCGCCACAGCTTCAGACTGCGTTATTATATTCGCTACCGAAGGGCTCGGCAGAGTTAATAACGCAGCAAGTCTCCACAAGCCTCGCTATAGTCAAAAGGGAGACAAGATCTCATTTTGGCCCATAAAACTTTTATTCAATCTCGCCACCTTTTGCGGAAAGCCACCTACTTTCATCCACCTACTTTCAGCCATCGACTTTCAGCTCCGACTTTCAGCCACCATCGTCTCAACCCCCTTCGGACACCCGAAATAAACAACTGCAGCAGGAAGTCATCGGATACTGTGACGTCGGCGTCGTTGGGAGTTTTTAAATGTTAAATAGCGCCTCAGAGCTTTAGGAAGGGTGTGGGAGTATGTATGGAGAGGGGTAATGTCTTTGTGAGATCAAAGTGGAGGTTTGAAATTTCGAGAGGGGGTGAAATTTGACGAAGAAGATATATTCGCTCGCGAATTTGCTCAAATATTTTGTAGATAGGGTGGAATGTTCCGATTCAGCGTGTCTTGGCACAGCATTTTGTCGCCCACAATCTCGTGCTGGTTTGTTCGTAACAATATTTGGGATAATTTCAAAATAAGCAACAAAAAAGTCGTTTATTTTCTATATTTGAACCCTTAAACTACAGAAAAGTGCTGAAAAGTGGTAATTTTCTTGACAGTAAGTGTAACTGTCCTTTTCTTTAGGAAAATTTTTCCAATTTTAGAGTCGAAGATCAAAAGGGTCTAACTACATACTAAATACCTTAGTTAGACCCTTTTGATTTACAACTCTTCAGTTAGACATATTTATAAAACTTATTTTAGCGTTAGCTGATGAATCTTTTAGAGCGAAACAGGTCCTAACAAGAAGTTTCAATAAATTGACAAAGAACTACAAGATTATTTAACTAGATTAAACATAAATTATACAATATTATAATCCACGGTGAATAATATATTTAGTGAACAATCAACAGTACAATTTAAATTAAGAAGCAAAATTGGGTTTAGCAGTGTCACTGCTGCATGTTCCCACAAGTACGATCATGTCCCGGATAAGTGAATCCGATAGGGCTTTCCCGTTTTATGTACTGTGCAAATTCAATCCGCTCTTCTCTCACAGTACAGCTCCATTGTCTATACCCTCTACCGTCGCTAACAACATGGAAATCATAGCAGACCGGTTTATACACATATATATGCTATACCGCCTAACCGTGGCCACCAAATCGCATTACCACGTTACGAAATTTAAATCTACACCGGAATTGAATTTCAATGCTTCCTGCCATGGTGTAGCGTCGTCGTGTCCCCGTAAATGTGTAATTCGCGACACCGTGTACCCGGAAATAACCGGATCCGGGCCAAGTACGGCAATAAAATGCATAAAATTACACTGTGGGGGTAGATATGAGAATTTCAAGTTCACTGTTTAGTAAGTAGTTAGGTCTTGAGTGGAATAGTTGACGGTTGAGTTAATTTGATTATGTTTCGAAAATTTGCATCATACCGATCTTTATTGCCTCTACTCGTGACAACTGCAACTCATCATCCGATGCATTTCGCTTCGTGATACCTTTATATGAAACACGTCAGTCTGTTAGGGCGTCGCGACGCTTCAGACATCCGAAATGAATTTTTCAGAGTCGCCGTCGTCGTCGTCGCGCGCGCGGGGCCCATAAAGTCGTGACGAAAGTCAAACGCAGACCGATATGAAATGAAAGATGAAATTCAAATATCTCGCGTAATCCATGCGAAGGATTGGGGATTGATTCGCCTCAGCCCTCGCCGCCAGGGGGCGCCTTTTTCATCCGACGACGCGAGGTCGGCCGCGAAGTTTGAGAGGCCTTCCGCACGTCGCACCGCCTCGGTCGGTAAACTGGCGGTCGACGCCACCGCCGAAATCATGTTATCTCTTGTCGCCATACCCGAATATACCGAATTCCGCTGAATGCAATACCGCACCGACTATTCGATGGATCCTGGTGTGCTTTAGGCGTGAATCTATGCATTGGTGAAGATGTTGGGAATCGATTTGGGTCGGAGTTTGGCCTAAAAGGGTATTTTTTATTTAGGTAGAGGCGGTGGAACTGACAGAAACGTTATTTTTTAACATTCTTCATACATATAAAGCAATAATTTTTGCAGTGAAAATCTAAACACACATATATATTGACATGTTCTTTATTGTTTAGTAGTGAATAAATCTATTGTCTATTGCCTATTGCCTATTGCCTATTGCCTATTGTCTATTGTCTATTGTCTATTGCCTATTGCCTATTGTCTATTGCCTATTGCCTATTGCCTATTGTCTATTGTCTATTGTCTATTGTCTATTGTCTATTGTCTATTGTCTATTGTCTATTGTCTATTGTCTATTGTCTATTGTCTATTGTCTATTGTCTATTGTCTATTGTCTATTGTCTATTGTCTATTGTCTATTGTCTATTGTCTATTGTCTATTGTCTATTGTCTATAGTCTATTGTCTATTGTCTATTGTCTATTGTCTATTGTCTACAAATTAAATTAAACTTGGGGAAGAGGAAGGGAACAATCATATATAGAACTAAGTGAGTTACAACTACAAGACTCAACTACAAGACCCATTGAAAATGCAAGAAGCCATATAGATCAATACCACCAGCAGTTCAATGATTTTAACCGGAAATTTGTGTAATCCATTTAACCAATCTTTGAAACTTCAATCTTTAGCACGTACGGGCAAATTTATAATAGATATGTTTATCTGTACGTACATCACTCTCGTTACCCCTCAAACTGGGTGTTTTACCCCACCATAAATTTAAAACGTAATATCCCCAATAACCTCAGGTAATACAAGTCGGGCCACAACAATAAAATATATACAAGTGTGGTGGCGGGTCCATAAACATCTGTTCGAACCGCTTGCCGCCTTCGGTAACACCTTCATTAGCGACCGCAGGCGTCGTTTGTCCCGTTTCCGCACGGTTACCCAGTTATTGCATTACAAGCCGTCCTTCGCCGCCACGCCACCACCACCGCAACCACTCTCTCACCGTCCCCAAATGAACTGCAAACGAAGTTATGAAATTGATCATTAGCGAGCATTCTGTTCCGGTATTTTCCCCAGTACGGGTACGTCCATGGTGTTTATTTGTTGGTGCGGAAGCGGCACGGCCCACGGGTCGGACCGCCGCCACCTCTGCCGTCGGTGCAATTGGCAGCCGACGACAACGACGTCTGGTGCACCGCGCGCGAACCAATTCAGTTAGTTTCCTAACTTTCCGGGCGCCCGGGACATTGTACCTGTTTGTGGACGGCGGAAAATTTAAGTGAATAATGAATTATTATGTATTCGGAGTATTCGGTTTGTGCTTGTAGGTATAACTTGTGGTTTAGTAATCGTTATTATACCAAAAACGTTTATAATTGTTATTAAATTCAATATGAAAAGCCTTTAAATCATGCGTTTCTGCGGTTGGAAATTTTGGGTGGATGCGCCGGATATTTTCACAAAATAATTGATAACAAGACCATTGCTTATAAAAAAAACATCTTATTTTACGTATTATCCTTATTGCCGCTTATCGCATCTTCTTCTGTGGAACACAATTGCCAGCCGACGACGTGTGAGTAAATAGTTTCGGAAGTCCCGGGGTGCGTTGCGGTAAAGGGATAAAGCAACCACGAGCAGACGCGGTCGCGACGGTGCCGCCACCTACTTATTCCGATTTTGAGCGCGCACGTGAAATGATAAAATAGTTTCCGCAGCAGCGTGATATGTAAATTTTCTCAGCGGGAAAGTTCGTCCCGCGGAAGTGCACACTGCACACCGCCGTCACAACTTCATTATGCGCACCCCTAAAGGGCATTATTCGCCGCATATAAACAGTTTTCTTGCAAGGAGACAACACACCGCCAACCACCACACGCCCCGACCAACTAAATACCCCCGCACACCAAGTAGCAAGTTTAAACTCGCGATGCTTAATTACCTAGAAGGCTTTATACTGTAAGGCGCTAGAGTTTAAGTTATAGGGGGCGGTTTAACCCCCAGGGGATCGCGGGAGATCTTATTAGCGGATCCGGGCTAATTGGGACTATGATCTGTTTTTAATAAGGGAGGAAAGCTGCCTCTTCTTATTATTCCACCGACTGAGATGATGGATTTTAGCAGTTAAAGGAGCTTTGGAAAGTTTTAGCGAAAAGATCGGGAGTTATTGTTGTGTTGGGCTGAAATGGCGCATCCGCCATTTTTAATCTTTACCAGTCTTCTGTAGTATTAATGATGCGAGTAAGATTTTACCAATTAGTCGTCAATTATTTGAACTATCTACGCGTGCTTGTTAGTTATGTCGACTCAGAAAAATGTTTTTTCTTGTGTAAAATCTGTTTTGACCGCTCAACTTCTGTGTTTTCGCTAGAGATACCTACCCTAGGAAATTGAGAGTTATTTGGTAACACTTCTGAGCGTCTTTCTTCGTCTTTTTGTTCGTACCGTTATCACACAAAGTATGTTAAAGATACAGTCGACCTTCTTCCATCATACAAAGCCGTTTTATCAGAGTTTGCGTGTGAAGTTCTGAAGTTTGTTTAGGTTTTTGGTGTAGATGGGCCTACCCAAAAGGAAATCTCTAACGTAGGGTAGGTTGTAGTCGGTGGTGCCGTCGCTAGTGCTGGTGGTAGCACTGATATGCCTCCAGAAATGCAAACATTTACATTGAACTGTATAGAGAGTTAATTGGACTAAACTGTCCCATTGTCTAGTGCCATTATTCCCATTATTGCGGTTCACGTTGCACATTACCGAGTAAACGCAGTTAGCGCTCTCTCTCTCTCGCCCCGCGACGACTTTGTGTCGCCTCCGCAGCTTTTAATGGAGGGGCCGGCGGCTCCGCAAAATTATAATTTAACTATATTTGCAGACTCTCGCAGTTTCCTTAATGGTTAAGTGGTATGGCGGCCAAAAGTTACACACGTTTCGATACTTCGCAATGCAAATATTAACAACATCTTATGCATAAACGGCACTGATTATCGAATCAGGAATGCTTTGTTGAAAACACGTGGTATTAATGTAGATGATACAAAGTTTTGTTTATGTTTGATCTTAAAATAAACTGATTTTATGGCGAGTTGAAACAGGTTATTATACAAGACAGTATTCTTACTTTTGAAGCAAAAAGTTTAATAATAAGGGTGTAATAATTGGAACTTAAATAATAATAATAATAATCACTATAATAATAAATCCAACATTCCTTCATTTAAACAATTATTTAGTATTAAGAAAACAAATCGGTACATATGTTTAGAGGCCATTCGCATTTTTCTACTCGCCCCGCAGCACAATAACTCGTGTCAAAACACCCCACGTTAATTCTTACCAACGGCTATGTGGTTTGCCGTATTATCCGCAACCATAAATTAATTTAGATCGATTTTTCCGCACATCGCAGCAGTAGCAGCGTGCGGAAAACTCTTTTTCCCTGTTCGGGTCGACAGTATGCGCCACACCGGTTAAATTTATTTTGGCACCCCTGCTCCGTAGAGAGGAATTATAAATTGGAATAGACTACACAGCATACTCACCTACATACACATACACACATACACTTTTGTATACACTCACACATACAAATATAAACAGACACGCACACAAATTTCCCGGTGCCGAAATTACGTAGGGAGAACGCTGGCAGCGCCCCCTACAATGTGCCCGGAGGCGGAAGAAGCCGCTTCCTTCGTGAATCTTAGGCGTCTAGACCAATTTATTATGTTTACTGAGCGTTGTTTAGAGCATCTTTTGTACTCACCTTGGAGGAAATTCGTTTATGCAGGTTTCGGAAAAAGGAACAGCGCTTGATGTACTGCAGTCTAAGAGTGATTAAACATATTTTCAGAATTGGTGGAGGTGCCGGTATAGGATTTGTAATACTTAAACAAATATACGTAATCATAATAAGATCATTCTTTATATCATTTATCACGTGTCGACATGCATGTCAAAATTTCGGCTGAGAGAACATCGTTAAATGGTAAACGGCGACGGGCATGCCGAACACGAAAATTGAACATTAAAATTACAGTTCGCATCGTCGCACTTTACCGTCGTCTCGGGTAATTTTTTCCGCCTCCCCATTGTTATTCTTTCCACTTAGACGGAGACGAAAGGACTGAATGTTGGCTGCCTCGCCACGTCCACGTTCAGTATTCATTTAGTCGACTTTGCCTATACATTCGGCGTCAAGTGGGGTACCTGCCGCCTACGCAGTTGCTCGAAGTGGCTGCCTTCCTTAAGTATATTGATTTGCCAATCGGAGCGTATTTGCCTCGGTGTGCAACACGGCAGCAACAAAATTGAGACGAGGTGCGAAAATGAATCAGGTAAAATACAAAGTCGCAGCGACATTTTAGTAGGTATCACTTTAAGAGCTCTGGGGTAATGGTATCTATCGTCTTAAAAGTAGTTTCTTTACTTCAGGAAGTAGTAATGTTTCAAAATTTCATCATTTCAGCGCTTCTTACATTTTTTGTTTCTTTCACGTTTCTTTCACGTTTTGTTTACGTTTCTTTCACGTTTTGTTTACGTTTCTTTCACGTTTCTTTCATGTTTCTTTCACGTTTCTTTCACGTTTCTTTCACGTTTCTTTCACACGTTTCTTTCACACGTTTCTTTCACACGTTTCTTTCACACGTTTCTTTCACACGTTTCTTTCACACGTTTCTTTCACATGTTTCTTTCACACGTTTCTTTCACACGTTTCTTTCACACGTTTCTTTCACATGTTTCTTTCACACGTTTCTTTCACACGTTTCTTTCACGTTTCCATCACATTTCTTTTTGATGCATAACAGACATAATAAATCTTTCAAAATTTTGTTAGGACCTTCCTCACTTACCTAATCTGGTTTAATTATCACTAGGGTGGTTGAGGGTAGTCCCCACCGCGTGTCCACACTAACCGGACGATAACAAAGTGGCCTAACGAAGCGTCCATAATTGAGGTGACCGTAGAAGACCCTCCAGCTAATTCCTTCTCCACTGGCGTCGTCGGTGAAACTCCTTGCAAGGGACAGTCGTTCGTAGGGTGGTAGTTGAGGGCCATCCCTCAGTCCCTGATATCCATTTCTCCTGCGTGTCTCTGTCCGTAGACCGACATCACTTTTCCTGACGCTGACCGCTTTAAAAAAAAGTCAGACCCGAGCAGGACGCGGGTCAATTGGGTTATAAATAAACTCCTGTGAAGGAAGTTCGTCCTGCGGAAGTTTGTCCTGCGGAGAAGTAGTGGAATAGGGGGAATTTGAGAGTAAGTTCGTCGTCCGTTAGAATGTGATCAGTTGGCGCACATCTGACCCTTTTCCGGTTTTGTGGAGTAGGTAGTTTGTCTTGAGCAGTGAGCGAACGTTTATTTAATTAAAATGGCCCGTGCGGATGTTTCTAAAGGAACGAATCTTGCTTAGTTTGCTGTTTACTTTCGCGTCTATGTGTTATCGGTTCGGATATCAAGGATAAAGGATACCGAATTCAATATTTATGAGACCCCTATCATTCTTGGTTTGAAACAAATTTACCTAAAGCAATCTCACTATAAATCTTTATGGAACTTTTTGGCGGTACCTTAATATATTTTATATTCCAGGGGAAGTACAAAAAATCCTGACAACTGCAAACTCTGTTATCCTTTTTTGCTCGACTCCTCTATAGAACATTTCAATAATTTCGAGCAAAACCCCAGATCGGTTTCTAAACTCGGCGAATTTTCCATGGTTCGGTCGAAATCGACTTGAGGCGCCCTCTATACACATCTATATCACACGGCGAGCCGTGACGTGCATACGCACGTCGAACGTGCCATATATAAATCTCATATATTTAATGCCGCCTATTCGAAAATTGCACCGGTCCAAGACGAAAGAATGAAAAATATCTCAGTCGCTTAATGTGACCCTAGAGACCAACTTCAATTCCCAATACAGACACTTACGATCCTCTCCATCTGGTCTGATGTTAAAGGATGGTTTACACCATACTAGTAACTTAGAAGACAGACAGAATACAACCATTGGTCGATTATAAGTATGGAGTTGTAAATAACATATTCATTATTTATTTCACTTACTAGTTTCTTTTCGTTTCTTTCATGTTTCGTTCACGTTTCGTTCATGTTTCTTTCACATTTCTTTCACGTTTCTTTCACGATTGTTTCACGTTTTGTTCACGTTTCTTTCACGTTTCTTTCACGTTTCTTTCACGTTTCTTTCACGTTTCTTTTTTACGTTTCTTTCACATTTCTTTCACGTTTCTTTTTTACGTTTCTTTCACATTTTTTTCACGTTTCTTTCACGTTTTTTTCACGTTTCTTTCACGTTTCTTTCACGTTTCTTTCACGTTTCTTTCACGATTGTTTCACGTTTTGTTCACTTTTCTTTCACGTTTCTTTCACGTTTCTTTCACATTTGTGTCCCGTTTCTTTCACGTTTTTTGCACGTTTCTTTCACGTTCTTTCACGTTTCTTTTCGTTTCTTATATTTGCCTATGTTTGGAAATAAAAATCAAAGAAATATGAGAAAGAATTATTCAGTTGTAACATCGCCATTCCAAAGTTATTTATATCACTACATCAGCAGGATAAACTTCGCACGTGTTTCCCATAAAAAAAAGTGATATACGGTCGGTATTTTCCTGGTGCAAGGATTCTACATCCGCTATCTCATATTTAAACTATAAAGGGAGAAAGTAGAACAGAGTGTGCCATCCTGTGATATACGGGACAGTATATTAATAACGAGGTTGACATCCTGCGACATTCCTTCGGGGGTTTTGTATAGTTTAGCCGAAAAATTTAATTAAATCTGAAATCTACGACAGTTAATAATCTGCTTTTCGGTGTTATTCGTGCAAGCTACGCGATGAACGGAACTGAAAACTGAGCACGAATGCCGCAGCTGGTCATGCAGCGTATAAGTTCCTTTTGTCGCCACTACTGGCACTGCCGTCGCTGGTTGCATGCAACGCGAGAAACAAAAAGGCTGACACGGAAATCCTGAAATTTATTAATATATCCGAAGTAGAAAATCCTCACGTGCAAGCAATATTGATATTACGTAACAAATCTGTACGCAAATCAAAAATAAATAAATTTCTAAAAACATGAATCAACCGCATTTAGAACGTTTCTTTCACGTTTCTTTAACGTTTGTTTCACGTTTCTTTCACGTTTCTTTCAGGTTTCTTTCACGTTTCCTTCACGTTTCTTTCACGTTTCCTTCACGTTTCTTTCACGTTTCTTTCACGTTTTTTTCACGTTTCTTTCACGTTTCTTTCACGTTTCTTTCAGGTTTCTTTCAGGTTTCTTTCACGTTTCTTTCACGTTTCTTTCACGTTTCTTTCACGTTTCCTTCACGTTTCTTTCACGTTTCTTTCACGTTTCTTTCACGTTTCTTTCACGTTTCTTTCACGTTTCTTTCACGTTTCTTTCACGTTTCTTTCACGTTTCTTTCACGTTTCTTTCACGTTTCTTTCACGTTTCTTTCACGTTTCTTTCACGTTTCTTTCACGTTTCTTTCAGGTTTCTTTCACGTTTCTTTCACGTTTCTTCACGTTCTTTTCGTTTCTTATATGCAAATTTAATGTCAATAATTCCCCGAAGATATAAATCAACCTAAACGTGAACATCGCCGACGATAATACATCGACATCGGCCATTGGGGACGCTCATAAAACCGTCACTAGTAAAAATCCGACAAGTTCCTACGATGGTAAATATACGGCGAAACTTGGACGGTTCAATGGGGCGGGCAGCGCTCGATCTAATCTCCCCTGTCTCGGGCTATGGTATAGCTTGCCGCCGAGCTAAATCCGTTCATCTCGTAAAATAAGATGAGGGCGCCCTCTGGAGTGCAACCTGGTCGCCGATTAATGACGCGTCGATGGCCGTATCCTCGAAACTTGTAACTGAATTCGACTATGCCCATTAAATCGAAACGGTTAATAACGCCCCGAAAAGAGGGTCGGTAAGTGGGGGCGAGATGAAGGTGAGTGCACCATCCCTCCCACTCTTATGCCTTGTCTACACAGCCCCTAGTAGGGAGAAGTTGATAAAAAGATGGAATAACAGACGAAGAGAATCAAAAGGAAACGAAAATCTCTAGCCTTCAAAGAGAGGTTGAGAAGTGATGGACGTACAAAACAGTGTGTTCTCCTTTAATCTGGCGGCTCTTGAGCATTTGTTGTGGTCGATGCTTTGGTCGGCTACGGAGGTTGGTTTTTATTGGTCCGGATCATTATTTTCGTTTTTTCGCTAGATCTGAGCCCTTGTAATGCGAGCTGGTAGCCGGTAGTAAGCGGATAGGGTTTTCGAAGCGTTACCGTAACTTTAGTTCTGCTTGCGCTTTTTGTCGCTTTTGAGGGCGGAAAATATGCGGAAATACTGAAACAGCTGGGGCGGAAAATATATCTGTAATATGGAAAAGGCGTCCGCCGGTGGACCGCGTGTGTTTTTAGTGATACTAAATTTGAATAATTTTAAGTGGAATGTGGATTTTAATATGCAAATGTTTCGAGGTATACAGGATGTTCCCTCCCAGAGTTAACTATAGTTTATAAAGTGGTCAATATGAAGAATTATTCCCATTTTTTCAAATTGATATAAAACGTAACATTTATTTTGGTAAACAATGTGGTAAATATGTATAAATAGCACTGTTATTTTTTACTTGTCAACACGAGGAAAGGTGACACGGTAGTCCCAAAAAAATAAATTATTCACCAAGACATAAAAATAATCATACATCCTCTGCTCATTTCCATGCGCAGCGCATAAAAAATAAACAAGGTTTTAACGTATTACTCCACTCCGAGCGGCGAGGAATAGTCCCGACTTCTACACCGCCTGAGAATACTTAAGGTGGATTTATTTGTCCTGCAAAGACCATAAATAAGGTCATGTGTTATTAAACTGAGCGCAGAGATAATACGAAAGCTGTGCGAGCCCTACCCGAAATAGAATGGGATGCATATATTTAAACGACCTAACCTGCATAGTACTAGTGCGCCATACATCTCGTCCTGCACTGAATTATTTAGAATTGAATTAGCTTCAAGGATCAAATGTTTCGATCTCACTGTTACGTTGTACGTACCCAATTCGGGAATGGAACTGCATAGGCATCACGTCACTGTATAAAATCGATCACCTGCATTATACGTACCTGGAGATAATGTTCATAAATATATTTATAAGGTGTATTTTAATGTGGATATTTGTTGGTTTGTGTATTGTATATCTGATATGGCGTGACAATACTGCGGCAATGTGAGAATTCATAAAAATTTTAGATATGCCGCCTCCTGAAGGATTTGTTGAATGACAAAAAAAGAGTCCCTAAAATAATTCTTTAAATCACTTGCTGACATATATAGTTTAACTGAAAACTGTAGATGAAATAAAGATATTTTATTATCGTTAATACTTTGGTTAAGTTGCATTGAAATGACTATTGTTATAAATGTACTTAAATTGCAAATTAGACATTCAGCTAATTTCAATCAGCTACACAAGCTATTTTATTTAGATAGTCAATTTTTAACCACGAATTATAGTTTTATTGTCTAAAATTTAGATGATTTATCCACAATATTTCTTTCTATGTTACTCCTTGTATATTAACTGTAGAATGTCAAAGTTATACAAGTGTTGCGTATTTGCAATTTATATTAATATATATTTTGTATAATTCCATGTCTTTTTATCTAATTCCGTGTCTTACATGTGTCTTCGTATCTTTTTCATCACATTTTTACACAATCTCTTATAGCATCTTATAGTCTCTTATAGCCTCTTATAGTCTCTTCATTCTCTTATAGTCTCTTATAGTCCCTTATAGTCTATTATAGTCCTTGCATTCGCTTATAGTTTTTTATAGTCTCTTATAGTGTCTTATAGTCTCATATCGTCTCTTATAGCCTCTTATAGTCTCTTATAGTGTCTTATAGTCGCTTATAGTTTTTTATAGTCTCTTATAGTGTCTTATAGTCTCATATCGTCTCTTATAGCCTCTTATAGTCTCTCATAGTCTCTTATAATCTCTTACAGTCTCTTATAGTCTCTCATAGTCTCTCATAGTCTCTCATAGTCTCTTATAATCTCCTACAGTCCCTTACAGTCTCTTATAGTCTCTTATAGCCTCTTATAGTCTCTTATAGCCTCTTATAGTCTCTTATAGTCTCTCATAGTCTCTTATAATCTCTTATAGTCTCTTATAGTCTTTTATAGTCTCTTATAATCTCTCTTCGTCTCACAAATCAAATCTCTTCGGTCAAATCGCAACAAATGCGTTCGAATCGCTAATTTTAAAGGAGAACGAACGGTTGTTTTGTACAGCGGTCCGTCAGTTGCCGGTGCTTTTCGAGGCCGGGCGATTTTGGGTCTCTGGTTCCATTAATCCTTAATGTTAGAAGTATTCGGCTAATATCGCCCGGGCAACATGTTCGTTTTATGAGGCGATATTTTCTGGCCTAACGCCGGTGCCTGCGCGACTTGCGCCCCCTCAAAGCGTCCGTCCTGCGGACATGTACGACGGAATGATGAAATATTAGGGTCCAGTGGCGTGCGGTACACACAAAAAAAGGGTACTCGAACCACGAATCGGTGACCAACGTTTTTGCAATTTATATGTTTTATTACATCATTTTATAATAGCCAATTTATTACACAATGTTTGTTTCCCATAAAATGGAGCATTAAACACCCCCAACTTACTTTTACTTTTCGATAAACCCAAAAATTGTTAATTTGCTGAAGTTTACCGTCGCATCTTTAGGGATAAACTAGCACGCCACTGAATGAAATATTACGGGCATTGTGCAGACGAGGGGTGAAAAAAGAGAGGCGTTAAGTGCGCCGGGGTGCCCTCGACGCCTAGAGTGGACCCTTGAAGGCGCCGTGACGTTAGAAAGACGCCGGGCGTCGTACACGTCTCCCAGAACGGGCGAGCATTACATTCGAGTACTTATTGTAGTCAATATCCATCGCCGCGAGGGGACGCCACCGGGTTAAAGCGGAACTTTGAAGAGCAAGAAGAACACTTAAGAGCCTACCGCCGCCCTTTCTTCGCCCTCCGCGATGACAGCGATAAAGGTGAACCTTTATTAAAATACTTTGTTGGATCTAATAATTTCGAAGTACTTACGCGACGGCGAACTGCTTACCGGGGGCTTTGCTAATGCGTTGCAATTCAATTTCTGAGCTTTTAGAGATATTTAATTTTATTCTTAACAGACAGGAGGCCATCGTCTTATAGGTAAAGATCTTCGGCTAAGTTTTCCCGTCGCCTCCACCATTTTCGTTACATGTTTGTATTAGTTGATTAGTGGTATTAAAAACTGAATTGAAGTGGAAAATGCTTGACATATGCGTTTAAGGATACATTATAGTAAAATAGCAAGGATAAATCACATCTTTTTTGATTTTCATTTAAAAAAATTGACATTTTTTATCAAATATAAGGATCCCTCATTAAATGTTCATCTCACCCTTTTAATATTTGCACAATCTCAAGAATCCACAATGCTGCGGCCGTAAAATCTTAACAACCCCACCTATACAAACACCCGTACAACCCTTTAACGGCTAAGTAGTGCGGAACAGGGTTCTTAAGGGTATAAGATCCGCACCCAAAACAATTGCTCGTGTCTTAATAATCCCACGGGGTTGGGAATAAATTCGCTGGAGACGGGCTCAATTTTTGGACAGGCCATCAAACACCGCCGCCGGCAGAGCAGTGAGAATATAACGGAAGTCGTTCCGGGGTCATTCCGTACCATGGCGACAACAAGTCTGGAGGGTAATAAACCAGCCTCTCTGGCAACACTTTATAACATGTTAAGAATAGAGGGAGGCGATAAGGTTCGCGAAATTAGCACCCTCTTAATATCCAGCGGGGGCGGTGAGATTGCTTCGGGGTGAGTAATTCGCGTTAAGGGTGACGTCAAGGTGCCTGTTCTTTGGAGCAAGAGGGTAGTAATTTCCTCGACGAAAGACGATACAAAAAGTGTGTTAATTTTTGAAATTTTTTATAGTGTGAACTTAAAAAAATGATAATCTACTAATTACGATACATTACTAATTAATTGGGTTTTATAAGTCAGTAGGCAGAAACCTGACCAAGATCCTTAATTGATTCACAGAATGTTCCAAACTTCGACCACAAAAACATGATGTCGGTTACATTGATAAAATAAGTATTCACCAATTACCCGAACTATTGAAAACTTCTAACTTCAATCAATTTCTTATTCACTGCCCGACTCAAATAAACTGAATTCCATTGAAAGTCCGTGTGTGCGGGCGTACAGGACAAATTAATTCAATTACAGGTTTTATCGACTGAACTCAGAAACTTTTTTTTCACGCTCTTCTTTATACGACGCTCTCTATATAACACACCCCTCTCTTCTCTATAACTCCTCTTTGTAACTCACCACGACGCCCTCTATAGAATTTCTCCATAAATAATTCACGTGGTAACTTTACCGAGACAGTCAGTGAACGTCCCAGCAACATATAATGTAATGTACACTGCTCTACTTTAGTATTTACGATCGTGTTAAACCGTACGATGGAAAGGAAACACCATGGGAAATTTTGCTATGTTAGTAATAGAGATTTACGATACTCTTCACGTGGTAAAAGCGCGATAAAAGTGTAGAATTGATGGATAAAGTTATCGAGAACAACAAGAATGTAACTGGAAAGAGTTGAATATATAATATGTCTTACCAGCGATGTCAATTAATACATACTTTTCAAACTAAGATGCGCGATAAAAAAGAATTTTACGTTGAATAGTTCCGATTTCATGTTGTAATAATTATAGAACTGCAGTTGAATACCACATTCAACTTAGTTTGAAACAAATTTACGTACTCAATATACACCCGGTATAAAATGATACTCTTCTTTTATAGATATGCAGCTGCTAATATGGATTGTCCTCTTCTTTGTGGTCGACAGCATACGGCTTACTCTATCGTCTCATCTGTCCAGCTGTAGCTTCAACTCCATGTGTCTCTGCTCTTCCGACCAACATAACCTAGACGCTAGAAGTGTCAGCGATGTCAGTTGCATATCAGTACCATTCTTCAAATTGCCAAGTAAGTTTTAACGACAATATTTCTTCATTTGATCTGACATCACTTACCTGAAGACTTGCTTATTACATACTGTTATTCTGTTACTGTAGTATTGCGACTTTGATATTTTGTTTGATATTCTGTCATCGTTTTGGAAAGTTATAATGAATCAAAAAGCTTGGTAATGACTAAGATTGGTAATCATACAAACTACTAATACACAAAATAAACATAAGGGATCGACTGTATCTCAAAGCAATATGTGAATAAAAAGGAATATATTGAATGTCTTTATTATTCTTTTTTTTACTTATTGCTGATACATTTCTTCGTCACACAATAAAACCGATAATTGCTTGTCAATTGTTACGCCGATTCTATCAGTCAGCGTATCGTATCGCTAACGAGGTGTCTTGTCACGAATTGATAACCTGAAAAAGACTGTCTAGACGAAATGTAATCTTTATGCCAAACGTGATATGTTGTTTTCAATAAATTGAAGACGGTAACAAATGCCAGCCGTGTGTCTTTCATTTGATTGCGTGCCATTCGCCAAGGAAAAATTGATTTGTCCGCCGTTTATTTTCGTTCCAAGCACGAAATAACCACATTGAAAACGTACAATGGTTAAAATTAAATTAGATTTTGTTTGTTATTCGATATCAAAGTCGCCAGACAACATCACGAAGTGTGAAAACTGATTTTGGACTAGATATTCATAAATGGCGGAGGTGCCGGGAATATATAAGTAGCATGATTTTTAGTCCGTAATCCTTCCACAATTGTACGTCCTCCTGTAACGAGCAATACCACGAAATGGCAAGTTTGGGTTGTGCTGAAAGATAGGTAAAATCCGCAAAAAGGTTTCCGGTCAATTCCGCAAAAGTACATTCAGATATGGCTGCCTTCAAGTACGGTCGATCGTCTCGCAAATCCGGATTTTATAATCGAAAATCTGGTCGCGCAATTTCAATTGCAATCAACGTGCACGATAAGAACCGATTTCGCCGAACGTCAAAGTAGCAGCTACCGGTCAGCAGCTACGTCAATTCGTCGATTTAGTTTAGCCCTCGGCAACGGCACTAGAGCCTAGACGGGAGATCCAATGTCGTCGGCATCGGCTAAACGGATATTCGAAGATCGACCCCCCGGAAACACTCCAATAAATATCCTATATACAGGGGTAGGCAGTGCCAAGAGAGATATATACCATGTGACAGAGAGAATTGGACAAGTAGGTACATGATTGGTATGCTCTTGAGTATGATGTAGAGTATATAGACTCTAGATACATTATTAGAACAAAAAGAAACCAATATGTACCAGAAATAATGCAATTAGAACATTTTTCAAAAATGGTGGAGGCGACGGAAAAACTCTTTTTCTTTGTTTTTTGACAAGATTTGTTGTAAATTTCGTATGGCACTGAGTATATGATGTATTCAGAGCGGTGTGGCTGCGATTGAAAATCAATAACGCTCGCGTACCCCAGTTGACGATGTCATTAGGGGTTCGTATGGAGAGATCAGCCGGCTCTGGTGTCTTCTCTAGATTTGCCGATGCTGCGACGTATCACAAAGACGAGATTTTCTTATAGAAATCCATAAAGCCGTCCATATATATACCCACCTACCTGCCGTCTTTGCTTATTGCTCTCTACTTCCAACAAAAGCGGCGAGATTCAAGTATATCTCGTTCATTATTTCGGATAAATTGACTCTTAGGGATTACAGAATATAATGATTTAATATTTTGTTGATGTTCCTTTGGAAATCTAGCGCTAGTTACCGCTTCTAATTAAACAAAATACAGTTCAAAATTAGGAATCTCTTTAAGATAAACCGGTAAGAAAGGAACGGTGCTATATTTTAAGACAGGTCTCATCATCGTAGGTTTTCTTCGACGCCCTCTTCCGTTGGAAAGATGTAGTACGTTAAGCGTTTAAGCAAAGTGCACTCGACCGAAGTACTGAGGTACTGTGCTCGCGGTTTTAGAATAACACATTGCTGGTTACGTCTGCTTGGGCGGTAGTGGGGGTTTATACGGTTACACATTCGCGAAAACCGCGTCTGTTTTCTTTCCAAGCAGTGATACCACGTGAAGCGCTTGTTCTCTCGTACGCGCCTTCCACCTAAGTGGATTATATTCGGGGACTCGAATAAATTTAAATTGAAACGAGCGCCACTCGCGCTGAGCAATTTTACCCGAGTATGCATTTGCTCAGCAGGAGCGAGTGAAAGGCGGTAGCAGCACCGGGCGCCGTATACATTATGCAGCGTCGCTAGACGGCGGTTAATGAAACTAAAATATTTCCTGGTTAAGCAAGAATGAATTTTTGGAGTGCTTTCTATACAGGGCGATGCACGATGTGGTTGCTGCATACGGTATACCTCAATTAAGTTGATCAAGCTGATTTGATAAAGATGATTGATATCTAGTACTTTTTGAGCCAAGGCACTACAATATAATCATTTTAGCATATCCTAATACGTAGAAAGCATCAAACTTTAGCGAACATCAAGACAGCTTATCCAATAATTCCACTTCCCATTATTTATCAGAACTCGGAGGGTTGGGAGCGGTTGTTCTCCCCCCAAAACTTCTCCTGTCCCCCGCCTCCACACCCCTTGACTTGTACCGCGCGACATACTATATCTCCATACTTCCAGGTCGCTCAACGTACGGGATGCATGCGCCAATTTCCAACTTTGACTGAGCGGGCATAAACCAATTTGCCCAGATATATACGAGCATGCAAATCAGACAGA
This sequence comes from Aphodius granarius, assembly GCA_963971325.1. Taxonomy (NCBI): domain Eukaryota; kingdom Metazoa; phylum Arthropoda; class Insecta; order Coleoptera; family Scarabaeidae; genus Aphodius; species Aphodius granarius. The sequence goes on along the minus strand of OZ020221.1, from coordinate 43,433,638 downwards.
AATTCTGATCGCGGGCGGCAAGCAGGCGAGCAAGTAAACCTCTCGACATCTAGGTACCGTGGAACGTCCTCTCAAAGTGCAGGCGTACCGGTGGTGGGGCACTTTCAGCCCTGCAGATATGCGGTATAAAGACCGCTGCTGCTGCTACTCTACCGCTGCTGCTCTTGCCCTGCTGCTCTACCGCTGCTGCTCTAACCCTGCTGCTGTTGATACTGCTACTAGTGTAGCAGTTTATATGCGGTCGATGCAAGCCATACTAACGTAATAGGATGGGCCATACTTGAAATCTTCCTATGTATGCACGATGTGTGACAAATTAGACGTTAATGTAAGCCAGATCCTGCATGATATTGAACTTTACCGAGAGGTTAGCTTAGAAAGCAGTATAGTGCAAATAGGGTAATAGTTTTTGACTTGTTTCCATAAACGTGTACTGTTTTATGGAAGAATAAATTTTTCTTCGTCAGAGAAAAATATTCTTATTAGAATAAAATATTATTTGGATAGAAAAAAAAACCTCTTCATGGTACACTATATATGCAATAGAGTTCTCTGTGTGCAGGTGTAAACCTGACGGGGTTTCAGAACAAATTAAAATAAAAACTGTTGGAAAATCCAGCATCAAGTTCAAGACATACTCTCCAAAGTTTTAGACAACTTTTCCATTTAATTTCCAAAGTCGGCGAAGCGAATGTTTCGAATCAATTCTTAATAACAAATTCCGATGGATAGCTGAATAATACATTCGACTTTGAGAACAAAGAACGGGACATTTTCTAGGTCAGAGCTGGCCCGGTTAAATTGCCTGTGGTCGTGTCCTTTAAATCTTCACCCTTAAGCCATCCGCATTAGTGGGCACTGGCTAAAAGCTTTCACTACATATTAGGGACGTGCAGAATCAATACTTGTACGTATAGAATCGAAACTTGAAGCGAGATTTTTCTAAATTCATTAATACCTATGCTTTACCTGTGTTATATCAAATTCGTCGACTCCCAATTGACCTGTAATTACTATATTTACCTTTCAACATACGTTGTGACAGAAAATCGTTTACCGCAGGTCGTGGTTCGAAATCAAATCTGGGATTTCCCCTCGGTCTGGGTGATAATGAACCACCATTTCACTCACTGATTATGGGCGGTGAATAATTGAGTGTGCGGATTGAAAACCTCGACGCTTAAGTGCTACCCATCAAACATTTAAGACAGTTGAGGGAAAACTCCACTAGGGTGTATTCTACACGTACAATAATAAATAGCCAATCCGGCCTACGTCTGTCAACAAATCAATGATGCAGAGCGATGTCGTGTGTTATATTGATACGTTGACGATAATAATGTGGTTTTGTTGTTGAAACTTGTTGATGTTTCTACATTATTTATTCCTATAATTTAATTGATTTTGTGTTAATAAAAAATAGTAAGTAAATAGAGAGTATTTTCCGGTCCAAATAAAGACTATTTTGTGTGTAATTAAACACAATCCAATTGACAATAGCCGGATATTTCTTAAATGGCGTTCAAAATCCAACAGAAAAAATATAATAATAAAAAATCCGGCTTCTACACCGCTTGGGAAATATCCCAAGTTCGACTATAAGGTAAAATCTCAGTGAGCGAGACGTTCCCTCGCTCGGAGCGCCCCCTCTGTACGATTCCCGTGGTACTACCCCTAGAAAACTTGCTCCTTCCAAGTTGGATTCGGATTTAGGTGCAAAGTTATCGCGGTCGCAACGGCAATTTGCCGACCGGAGTCAGTCGTCCGACCGCATAAAATGCTTTCAAGCCGGTGCTGTTGCCGTCGCCCTCGCAGACTACGGATTGCGGTTACGTTCGCCGTGACTGAAACTATTTGATAATATTTGTGGTGTCCCGGGGAGACGTTTCGGGATCAATCCGGACATTTTACTCATTTCTCTGCGGCAGAAGAGACGGTAGAAATACCACCGCCGCATACATTTCAACCGCCGCCGAGCCGTCTGCTATGCGCAGCGCCGGAACGTACGGCTTTTCGCTTCGACTGCGGTTCGTCGACTTGAAACTTTTGACTTAAAGCCCTTTCGGTCGATTAAGAATGCTTAACGGGGTTATATTCGGTATCTTTAGAGAGAGAGAAAGTGTAAGCATTCAGGAACAGGGATTTTAAACATGACGGGTATAGTAATTTTTTCTTGTAATAACTATACACTTTTACAAACTTTACGCAATTTTACAGAATTTTACACAATTTTGCACTATTTTACATAATATTACACAATTTTACCCATTTTTACACAATTTTACCCAATATTACCCAATATTACACAATTTTACATAATATTGCTTAATTCTACACAATTTTACACAATTTTGCACAATTTTACACAATTTTGCACAATTTTACACAATTTTAAACGATTTTGCATAATTTTACACAATTTTACCCATTTTTACACAATTTTACCTATTTGTACACAATTTTACACAATTTTACCCATTTGTTTGCACAATTTTACACAATTTTAAACGATTTTGCATAATTTTACACAATTTTACCCATTTTTACACAATTTTATCAATTTGTACACAATTTTACACAATTTTACCCATTTGTACACAATTTTACCCAATATTACTCAATATTACACAATTCTACTCAATTTTACACAATATAGCGCAATTTTACAGAATTTTACACAATTTTAAACAATTTTGCACTATTTTACACAATTTTACTTACTATTACACAATTTTACGCAGTTTTACCCATTTTTACACAATATTACACAACATTACGCAATTTTGCATAATTATACACAATTTTGCACTATTTTACACAATTTTGCATTATTTTACACAATTTTACCCATTTTTACACAATTTTGCCCATTTTTAACAATTTTGCACAATATTACTGAATTTCACACAATATTACGCAGTCCACAATATTACACAATATTACACAATTCTACATAATTCTAAATAATTTTACACAATTTTACACAATTTTACACAATTTTACACAATTTTACACAATTTTACAGAATTTTACACAATTTTACACAATTTTACACAATTTTACACAATATTACACAATTTTACACAATATTACACAATTCTACAACTTTTGCTATTAGTCTGAATGTCTCATTTCATATCCGTATCTTGTTAACATCCAGCTGGAATTTCCTATGTATTCAAGACGATCCTTGTAGGGATTAACTGCACAATACGTCACTGCAACCGAAACAGTCTCGGTCTCGGTATAGCGTAGAATCTGAGGGTGTGTGTAGCGGCAAAGACGGTGATCCGTCGCAATTACGGCATTATAATGGAGAACAGAGGACGAAACAGTGCAGACACGTGTTCCGGGCACCCGTTTGGGTGTCAGTCAGCTCCTTATTAGCAATCTCGACAACAACCGACTGTCAGCACGCGTGCACACTACGGAGTTTCCCTTGTAAATTACTGTACGTACACACTAACGCCATCTAGGCGTGCTAAACTTCCACCATACCATCTACCATCAGCCACCAAATTAGTTTTACTACGGACCTATATTCCCCCTCCACCATTTCCCGCTCATTGGATGGCTACGTGTTTCGCCCAGGACGTGTGAGCATCGTCAAACAAACTATTCCCAACAGATATTCATCTTCTTTGACGGCAACCTTGGCATAATTCAACAACTTTCGCCTTATTACGTGTTTCACAACTCGACACGCACCTTCTATATTGGATTTTCGACCAGAACTGACACGTTTCATACATTCTGATGAGCTATTTCGAGATATTGACGCGGTCTGGTCCGCCAAGTCCGTTTATTCGGCTGTATTTGCCCAGACGATATGAAAGTTTGATTGGTGTTATTCTGTATCAAGAAGTTTTGCGCCGATTTTATTGGATTTATTTTATTTTATCAGCTTTTCGTTTGTTAATATTTTATATAACCCGTCTTGGAAGCTAAAATTTTTCCCGTCGCCTCCACCAATTGTATAAACTCGTTTTTAGCCAACTTTTAATCATCTATTACTGTCCAATTGTATCGTTTTATCTCTGGTCAAAGATCGATTTGTTCCTGATGTGGTTGGGATCGTTGGGAATCCCCGTATCTGGGTCCCATTGTTTTTCATTTCGCGGTCAAGTGGATTGGCCCAGTGGCGGCGATCCGGGGGAGCAAAAGCCCGATAACGAAATCTAATTTGTGCCCGTAATCTTTGGTCGTTTGTCAATACCTAGAGGGCTTACCGTGCTGCCACAACCCGCCCGCCCCGCACTAGGGAGGCAGCACTGATGGAAGAATTGACTCGATTTTGGCCACCGAACCCCCCCCCCCCCCCCCCAACTGTCGTTAACCGATAACGATACAAATTTGGATTCCATTAACAATTTAAACAAGGGGTCCACGGTTTCGTTACCCTTGTTATCGCATGACGAGGGATGAATTATTCCGTAATTGGTTATTATAGCAGAGAATTAGGTTTTACGAATTCTAACCCTTACTTTAGCTTTTTAACAAAGAAAAAACGAAGCCGCTAATAGCGAAAAAATTTCTTATAAAATTATCGTATTTATTGCTTGAGTAAATGGTGGAGGTGCTATTTACTAAATTGCTCAAAACGATTTTCTATATTATACCGACAAAACCGAGCAAAGTTAATTTATTTATGGTTCAATTTAGCCCTCATTTCCGTTGTCTATAAATTCCTTCCTAAAATCCAAGGACCGGTAGTAGTGGTGGGAGGAGGAAACCCCTTAATTTATGCAAAGTGGAGCGAAATGCCCCCTATCGATTTTGGCATTATTTTCAACTTCCGTGGGCGTTATCTGGGCTTCCATAACAAAGAGGCATACCCCTATAGGTGCCTACAGAAGAACACTAATTTAGAAAATCAATTACAGCTCTTGAGGAATTCTACTAAATATAATCAGCGCAAAACTCTTTTTTTGTGATCAAAAATTTATTAAATTTTTAGGTGGTGGCTTTCTTGGACGTTGTATATATTAAAATATCTCATAAAAATTCAAATTTGACGAAATCTTTATTCGTTCATGACTCAAAACTGGTTTTACAGAATTTTACAGAATTGGTGGAGGCGCCGGGTCACTTAAATCACTAATAATCCTTATATTTTATTTATATCTCTATTCCATTGTTAATTCTCTAAGAGTGTCGTAGTTGCTCGATCGGTCAAGTAAGTGATGATCTGCATTTCGTACAGTTCGCTACGCCAAGGGAACGATATTACCGACCGTACGTACGTGCATTTACGGACTGTAAAGTGGAAATAGGAGCGACATCGCACACAATCGAGTATATATACGGTTCCATCTTATTACGAGGATGGACACGAGAGCTCCCTGGAATTGGACGCTGAATTATTTTCGTACCATTTATTATTATAGCAGTTCACGTTGAATACGTACGTACTTGCAGCGTGAATGCAGAGCAGGGCGTAGCGTATGCAGTCTCAAATTGTAAAGCCCCTATAGTCTAGACTCTAGATAATGCGATGGTCGCTGTGTACTGTATATGTGAAGTACGATAGTGTTAAATGACTAGTTTTTGCGACGACAAGAGATTCTGTGACATCTGTTTAATTAAGAAGTTTATTAAAGATTGTAAAAGAATTGTAGAAGCATTGTACAAGCATTGTACCAGCATTGTAGAAGCATTGTAGGCGCACTGTGACTAAAAGATGGTAGAAACATGGTAGAAATATGGTAGAAACATGGTAAAAACATCGTAGCTATGCATGCTTAGTAGAAAGATAGTGCTTGGTAAAAACATGGTAGAAAGATAGTAGAAAGATGGTAGAAACATGCGTAGAACCATGGTAGAAACATAGTAGAAACATGGTAGAACATGGTAGAAACATTGTAGAAACATGGTAGAAACATGGAATATACCAATTAAAGATCGTGATGAAAATGATAATCGAAAATAATGTGATCGTAATAAAATAAAAGTAAAATAAAGTTATTTACTTGTAAATTAGTAGCTCACCTGAATAATTTGTCCTTACATCCTTGACTGATGAGTCATTTGTAAAATTAGAGACGTCGGTGAGGTCGGTCGGTTGGTAGATGGATGCCCAAAACCTACCGCCACCCCCTGACCGGCCCTCACACCCCCTGTATGCCCTAGGGATACCGTCCGAGACCTATTTGTTATCGGTCAGGGGTACCGTTCCCAAGGTAGGTGTAAAAGCAGTTTGCTCGACAGTGTGCCGCGCGGTTACCGTACTCATTTATCTGTTAGATTCAAATCCCGCGAGGGGATGCCACCGCCGCCGGACCGACGGTTTGTCGGTGGAGTGTCGAGCAATTTGTATGCGGCCCACTCGAATATTTCATTTCCGATCCTCTGGAAAGCTGTCACATGGCGTGAGAGGTGTCTAGAAGTGCGCTTCGAACATTCAACCGCCGGTGATTAGAGATATGTGCGGCGCTACGATTTTCGGGGTAGATGGTTTTTAGGGGCGATTTTATCAGGGACGACCACTCGGGTTGATTAAAACGTTGCTCTGGATTCGTTTAATGAGATGAAATAACGAAATGGGGTACAGATTAATGCGGTCCTGTATTGGGGGATATAATTGAGATAAATTGCGTGTTTGGTCTGTTGCTTTCGTGATATTATACGATAGCTGTTGAGTTATTTTCGTGTGGCGATCCAAATGGATGGTGAAAAAGGAAATATACTAGATTATTATTGAATTGTAAGGATTACTTGCAAGTGAGAACATATAGTAGTTGTTCTGTGAGATTGGTTGCTTTGTGCAACCAATCTCTCTAGAATTCTTTCAACAAAGAGATCTTCAAAAATAGCAAAAAGTTTTTTCTTCATTTTTTTATTGTAAAAAGATGTACCCATATAATTGAACCATGTCAACTTATAGTTGCTTGTATATTGAAGGGTCATTTTTAATTTGATTTGTCCCCGTGGCATCGTGATTGGATAATGTATAAAATTAAGCACATTTGTTGAAAGAAATAGAAAGCGGGCTTTAGTACAATGTGCCTTTTTACCGTATCAATTGTTACATCCAAAATAGATAGTCCAGATTACAAGAGACAAATTAGATTCGTGTTATCTATGGACGACCCTTTCGCTCAACCCCGAATCACCCGGCTAGCCGGGGCAATCCGCTTGACCGCGAAATGAAAAACAATGCCGGCGAAGGGATCCGAACAGGGAAGATACGTGCCGCTCTGTATACCGTACCGCCCGCCGGCCGCCGCCATATCCGGAACAATCGATCTTCGCCAAAGTTAAACCGATGCAGCCGGGCGATCCGTCCCAAACTCGGGCCCCGATGCCAGCTTAAAACTCAATCTGATTAATGAGCGGGCCCCCGACACTACGGATTGGCCCTTTAAAGTCCAACGGTGCGAGATGCCCGCTGACTGATTACTCATTTGTTAAATTACTGCCTTCGGTTTACGTCCAAGGGTCGATTGCGGCCAGTAACTCTTTACACTATTCAGTCAATTGTACAAACATAGCAGAAATATGATTAGCAATATATTAGAAATATGGTAGAAACATTGTGGAGGTACATTGTATGGGCAGACGTTCCTTCAAAATGCAATTATCTATCACCGAACGTGGTACAATTATCAATATATGGAGTAGGAAGCAATTTTTTTTCAAACCAGAACACCCTTTTATGCTTATCAACATTATGTAACTAAAAAGGATTGTACACAGCCGTTTGATCTTCACTAAAAACGTATGCATACACATGCCCATACACATTTACCTCGTAGGGATCGGATCAACCGTACACAAAGCCGGGCTAATGAATTATTTTTGCGTTTTTACTCCCTCATTTTGCAAAAACAAAAAAAAAACTCGAAAGCTACACCGACAGTCTGTAATGCCATCTGCGGACACGCGGCAATCTAATTATAATGGCAGCAGCCGCTGTACAAATACACTTTTACGAATGAATGTGCGAGTTTATTTTTAGTAATTCCATTAGCGTCCGTCAGGCGGCGGCGCGCTTCAACAGTATTAACTAACAGAGGAGGAAGCCGACGCGCTACTGGCTCGCAAAGAAACCCCGAAGCACTGTTAGCGCTCGCGCCGGTTTATGCAACAAAAGGCTGTTTTCCGATGCGGTATTTGAACTGCCCGCCGTATTTACTTAACCATTTCGAACACCGACGCAAATGAATAAGAAAATAGTGGTGGCATTGTTTGAAATTGGCTTAGAATAAACGAGGGTTAGTTATTCATCCGGCGCCTCCACCATAATTGCTCATAACTGCTTTTTACTGTTATTGGAGAGATGGTATAAGAAATCAAGCACGGTGTTTGTGGAATAATATATGGAGAGGTGTTTTTTTATCTGTGAATGAATGCTGTACGTCTTACTGCGAGGATTGTTCAAAATCCCCAAGCAAATAGCGTTAAGTCTTGATATTTGTCAAGCGCGAGATCCCGCGAGAGAAATTTAAAAATGTGAATCTCCTTATCCTTATAAAGTATCAAGTGTTACGTGGAGTAATGTTCTAGCGTTTCATGCGCTGGAATGGCTTGCAGTACGTACATTTTACGTTTATAACGTTGTATTTTATGGTATTACCTGTGTTGTGTAGAGTTTAAACTTTAAACTAAGAGTAGTGTGCGGTCTTGACTACAATCGATATAAACAAATACATCAGTTGTTTTCACTGAGAATTCTTTCATCTTATATAAATTACATACATTATTTATAAAAAATAAATAAATACGCATCACTGCATTTTATTTGTGCATCTTTTAATTGCTTGTTAATCCTTTTTTTAATGTTGGTAAAATAGATTGTCAGATCAGGATAAAGCATATCAAATGCTAAAAAAAATGGCATCTACTTCACTTTTTTAGCTTGATTGCTTGAGTGTCTACCTTGAATAGTTGGGGAAAGTTATGTATAGTTATAACTCCAAAACGGGTTAATATGTCAACCTACAATTTGGCATAATTCTTTAGATACATGGAGACAACACTAGTACCAACTTTCAACAAAATCCAAAGAGAGGAAATTCCCAATATCAAAAACTTGCAGTGAACTTTAACATATCGAATTTAAAGTCATAAGATTGTCGCTTAAGTTTGTCGAAAAAACCTCCATAACTTATAACATTTAAACTTTTCCGGCCCTTCTGAGAACAGGGACCCTAACACTTGTACTTGACACCCTACCATTCCCTGGGGGTGATTATAAAACGACCCCAAAAGTATAGCAACCCTAAAGTGAAACAAGAAATGGTCGAACACATTTCCAACATCTATTTAACATAGTTAAATATAACTATAATACAACCAACATTATGATGCCAAGAGTACTAATTGCTTTAATATCCAAATTATAAATGTAACAATAAACAAATTGATGATAACGCATTATTCTCATTGTATAGGGTAAATAACATTCTGCCGAGGAATTCATTGATTTTCGGGAATACAGAACGCGGTACCAAAAGTTTGACAATCCATATTTGCATATTCATGTGCGAATTGGTGCGAATAATTTACTTGGAAAGCAAATAATGCACAGTTTACAGAGATTATTTGATAACAACGTGGCAACTTATCCGTACTAATCAGTCAACATACATCAACGATCGATACTGTATATGTAACTAATTTGTAAAATTACGCTGTCAGTTATGTTTATTTATATCCTAGCGCCTCCGCCATTTGTGCAAATGTTGAAGAAGACTTCTGGCGGAGGCAGTTTGGTGATTATGGATGTGAAAATTACTTGGATAAAGGTTTACAATATCTACCTTTATATCATTAACCAAAGGAATAGTTATTTAGCCTGATCAAGCAGGTATAAAGTGCAAGAATATTTCTGTAGATTTGCGATTTTACATTCTGGTAGTGTAGTAGGTACGATAGTCCGGCCCTTTCGATGTTTAATCACTACTAAGTGCTTCTGGCCTCCTCCCACTTATTGAATCAATGAATTTGCAGTACCAAAACCATGGGAGAGCCCATAGAACATCTAACCGCAAATCAGTACATTGAGTTGATTTAAGAGGAGCCCATCTAATATCTGTAATTGAAACGGTGCTACGATATAATGGGTTATATAAGATTGGCAGTTGCTTGCTGGGCAGTTGATCAAAATCACCACAATTGCTGTATTTTAATCAGAGTTATGTGTATAATTGAAATAAGAAACTTCATATGTAACAATAAGAGGTTTTATAAAACCATGTTATCATGAAAGCTATCCCTGTTGGGGCTGTAAAATCATATGACAAGCGAGTAGCGGTGGTGAGATAATGGGGTCAACCGAAAATTATACGTGGTTAATAATAGCTTGCGTTACTACCCCTATATTTGGAGAGCGACCCAACTTAGAAAGTTATTTATTAAAGTGGAACAGTCCGTCGTAGCCAAAATATCCCGTTGGAGTACAATACTACAACTGTTCGGGCGTATAATTTATTTTACAATCGTCGAAATAAATATTTATGGACGGGTGGAGTTTTATGTTCGATTGTTTTTTTTTTTTTGTTTCTGTTACGGAAAATTAATCCAGTATAACTTGGCTGTGCGTAACGTTTTTGACGTCGATCACAAGCCTGATATTGATGTTGCTAAATTGGAATTTTGCGTTATCCTGCAATTCTAGTTATTTGTATTTGTTTGTGGTAATATTTCGCGTTTTTTATACACGATTGACGTATATCGAAAATAGGATTTTTTTGTTAGAAAAAAAATGGCGCATCCACCATTTTGCTAGTGTTATTTGAACCATAGAAGGAAAGTATTGTAATTGGTGACAATCTGACAACCGGAAGTGGCAAATGTTACAAGCGTCTTCTAAGGAATTTATCCGATTTTGGCCAAACTGATATCAGCTCACCTTCCAGTGACATTAAATATGTATAGAAATTTGCAGATCAGTGGGATGAACGATTTAGGCGCTATAAGGATTTCTGAAGCAGTTTGACAGAATCAACAGTCTTCGTGGTTGTATTGTCAGATTTTAACAAACGTCAGTGCCACTGACATTATATGTCAGTATGACAAATGTAATTCTGTCATAGAAACTGACGTTAAGTAGGGTAGGTACCACGTAGGTACAGAGTGGCTCTGCCTTTACTAAATTGAATAATTGCAAAAGTGTTCAGACACTTCATTGTGCCAACGGTGTAGTCGGAAAGTTGCGTGAGGGCCACCACAGATATTTTTCTAGTAATAACAGCATAATTTTACAAATTTTGCTTATAATTTTTCAGAATGTTAAGATATGACCAATAAAAATAATCCCTCAAACTACTTTTTAGCAGTATAGCATATTAAGCATATCTTATTGCTCATGCTGTTATAATCCGATTTCGGGCAGAAGTTAATCATTTCATCATTATTATTTGACTAGAAACCTATGTATAAAACGCCATAACTTTATATACCGCGATTTATAAGAAATAAACAATAAACCTTCTATATTTTATTCCAGTTACCTACACTAAAACTGTCATTCCCGAAAACGCCGTATTAACTCGTAAAAATCGACAATAAAAATAATATTAATCCGAAATTCAATTACTACGGCGCGAGCGATATTATTGAAATTTCAAATTTTACCACCGCAATAAAGAATAAATTCTATTATTGCTGCCCCGCCGTAAACTTGATTATTTATGCACGCCATAACTAATAATTATAATTTTCGGATTTATTATTCCGAATTACGTAGTACAACGCTGAATATCAAATAGGGCCTCGGTCGGTAATCTATTTTTGGCAACGGTCGTAATACAACCCACTCTGAATAAGTTATCCCGATAGTAATTCAGTTTAATGATTTATGAATAATATATTTCGATTTTTATTTATTCTTTGGTCGTCATACCCACAGATAAGTTACCAGTTTTGTGCACAGAGAGAACTCTATTCTTAGATATCAAGAAAAATTATTCTTGACGTTGTTTTTTCTATACAAATAATATTTTATTCCAATAGGAATTTCAATATAATTGTTTCAACGGTTAGTTATTCTTACGATTTAAGAGTTTAGTATGTTTATGTTAAGTATATTTTTCTCTGACGAAGAAAAAGTAATTCTTCTATAAAAAAAGTAGACGTTTGTCTTACGACAACAAAAATATTTCGTTGGACGAAAAATATATATGCTTCAACGAAAAAAAAGTCTCTTGACCCAAGATTCTTACTCTGAGAGATACATAGAAAGTTGTGCAATTACTTTACAGATGGCGCTAACAGGTTCTCGCGTCTTTTGCCACATATTTCCGCTATATAAGTTTGACGATATTGAGTGTTCGTATATTGTTTGTTTACATCTATGCATAAGTGCTTTATTTCATGGGTCATTTACAACGATTATGAGGAAAACCAGGATTGTAGTAGAATAGCCTACATAGAGAGAACTCTATTCTTGGATATCAAGTAAAATTGTTCTTGCGTATATAGTGTAACATGAAGAGGATATTTTTGCTATCCAAATAATATTTTATTGTAATAAAATTTTCAGTATATGTTATAGTTATTTCAACGGTTAGTTATTCTTCTGGTTTAAGAGTTTAGTATGTTTATGTTAAGTATATTTTGCTCTGACGAAGAAAATGTTATTCTTCTACATATAAAAAGAGTAAGACCTTCGTTTTACATCAACAACAATATTTTGTTGTGTGAAAAATATACATGCTTCAACGAACAAACAGTTCCGTGACCCAAAAGTATACAAATGTAAACAATACTGTGAGTATCAATGAAAACAAAATTAGTCTAAACAGTCCTCTGATTTCTGTGATTTCGCAAAAACCGAATTAAAGTCATTAGTCATTACGACATACCTCGTATATACACACACATAATACATTGTTAATTAATTTCATCCAATCTGCATACGTAAGTGCGAAATGCCGTGTAACGTCGTGAATTACCACTGCGGCGGGGGCGGTAGAGGCGGCTGCGATGGTGGTGATGGTGATGGCGGCGTAGGAGGAAGCATAGGTCTATTATCTTGATCAATTTGAGACAGCTAAGAATTTAACTCGTGCTGTATTCCGACTGAATTCAATTTACCGATAATATCATATTACAATGTCGGATGTGTACAGCCGCCCCCCAAGGCCTTACGGATTGTTAGAAATTTGTAAAATTCCCCCATCAGATTTTATTTAAAGACAATCTTCGTGTTTGAAAACTAATTAAATTTGATTGCTTTTTTTTTGACCAATTGGTTGCATAATTCTGCAGTATGTGCTGTTGTTATATAATTATTTATGACATAGATAACATCTTCAGTAAGTAACATATCTCGTTTTTTTAACACCTTTGCATTTATGTTCCAAAACTTGATGTGTACGCAACACATAACAACAATTATTTATTTCATGGTAACAAACAGCTAATTAAGCTAAATATTCGATTTTGAAACTAATTACGCACACTATCGCCCTCAGGCGTGTAATTTCCACCGCGTTTCATTACAGTCTAACTGTATATATTACATTTGCGCGTTGTATTTCAAGGGCTGGGGGAAAAGTGTAGTAAAGGGACGCTGGGAAACCGGTTAGTTCGATTTTTATCGCCTTTAACGGTCTAATTATAATTTGTCCGTTACGTTAAAAACTGTTTTTAATGGCAATTTCGCCAATGTACCGTGTTCTATGCGGTAATTAATGTGGCTGTGATAGCATCAGTTCTGTTGGTTACGATAGGTATAAGTTTAAATTGCTATGTAGAGGAGAAAGGGGTAGAAAAAGATAAGTATAGTACTAACGGTGTTCTCGATCGTATAATTCAAATATCTGGTGTGGCCCCCACCCTACTTTCCAACTGCACTGTTGACACATTTATATACTCTGAACGTATAGAGGATGAAACACCAATTAAACGAATGACGTGATTATAACAATACAAGGCACCTCTCGATACAAATAACTATAGTCTCGTATACCTAGCGAGAAATTACAAATAAATTGTGGAAATTTATATCTTTCGATAAACTAACCACCGAAAAGGATAAATAGTTTTAACAATCGTGCGTGTTTTTGTTTGTGCTTGTACCTATACGTTGTTGGAACAACACCGTGCATTATTCTGGCTGAAGGCAAATAAATTAGCGGTTTGTAAGAAAATACAGGTGTGGGAAGTGCGCCGCTTGTTTACGGCAACTCATTATAACGCGGTTTCTACATGCGCCACATGTGTCTGTTCACATTCGTTTTCACAAACAGGCAAGGTTTCAGCGCCCCGTTTCGTCGCACCGCGGCGCCTCCGCCCCTCGCTAAACGAATTTCTGAAGACAATAAGCGGTTACAGCGAATATCCCAAGGAATATAATAGGTTCGGAGAAATATGACTTCGCGCCTTACCTACTATAATCTATTTTGGTTTTATTACACGTGCCACAGCTAAATCGTTTCCACCCCACTTTCCGACTAGCTAGTTGAGACATTGATGCGAATCAACTGTACGCAATTCTTCACATTTCTTCATCAATCACCAATCATCAAATCCATCATTCAAAAATGCTACTTTTCTACAAGAAGTTAAGAGAGTTGCTCCCAAGTTATTATCGATAGGCAACCTCAACAAACATGCATTTGTACATCATTCGTTTACATCACCACAAGAAAAAAAAACCCTCACATCACCTCAACCTTTCCGCAAAACAATATTTCCTTAACCTGCGCCCTTTTAGCATTAAGGGCAGATTTAGCAGCAGCTTTGCCCCCATCAATCTCTCTCCGGTTTAACAGTGAAAAACAATCAACAACCCGAGGGGTCCCACCTCCCCCACTACCTGCCCCACTCACTCATGACTCCAACTTCATCCGCATGTAAATCACGTCTCTAGCGCGCTGACGTCGTTATTAGCCTTCGTACTTATTCGACTTTCTACTCTCTCTCTCACACTTGTGCTTTGTTACTCTTACACACTTACTCTATCTAGTTTTCCTCTATCTTTCTCACACTCTTTTTGTATGTCTCTGTCTCTCTTATTCACTGTCAGGATGGAACGACGTCACTTCCGGTTCGAATCGGCACGCTAAATCGACGTCTGGCCCTTTCACCCGTGAAATATGGAGGGCCGTCGGACAGACGATCCCTTACGCATCGCGGAACACATCTAACCGGATGCAAACGCTCGTCTGGTGTATCAAAATCGGCTGGGAAAAAAATTGATATCGGTTGATGTGATTGGCAGGATTGGCGGAGGCGCTGGTATATTTATTGTATGCGTTATGGTCGTGTATACTGTTTTATCGATAACGCGAGTGATTCGTCGCCTAGAGGCATATCGTCGACCTAAAGTATAAACCAGCAATGTCCATTTTGACTAATTTTACAGGAGAGCTAAAAAACGTTATATTATGGCTATCTTGTAACATTGTATTATGGTATTTTTAACGCTATATAATGATATTTTTTGACTTATTTGACTTGACAGTTTTTTTTTTTCGTCGATTACAATACTTACCTTCTAGAGTACTAGACGGAAAGTAAAAAGAACAACCTCTTGGATATTTTACGACTTATATATCGTCGGCTTTCTGACAAAATATCTATATGTCTAAATTTATATTTTTAGGTAAAGCATGTTTTTATGTTCTTTACAGGACGTTTTCTAGAATTTTGACAGTAATTACAAAAAAATGGACTTAGTGCCTTGTCAGAACGCCAACGATATTCAAAATTATGTTCAAATGTAAAATAAATTTCTAGTTTATTATTGTCGAATATATTACTATACATCCTAGCTCTCTGCATTGAAGTTACGAAATGTTTTTATAATTTTACAGATTTTTACATAATTTTACACAATTTTACACAATTTTACACAATTCTACACAAGTTTAGACCATTTTACACAATTTTACACCTATAAAATCAACCAATAAAATTCTCAAATTAGACTCGTAACGACATAGCAATAACAGTTCTAATCTCAAACTTCGGTGAAACCCAATTATCCACAAGCGAACATCACAAAACAATAAAATCAGCATCCAGTCTAGCGATCTTGCAGATATCAACGTCCCCTATTATATTTCGGACGAAATACGAAACCGGAGCGAGCGCAAACAAACAAACAAACGCAATACAATACACGATTTCGCGATGCAGACGGCGACGACGACGGTGCGGTTATCCGTGCATTTACGTGCAGCAATTACACATCCGTCCGATTTGATCTCTTTCCGTACTGACGTTCGCCCATTTCTGTTTATTCCAGGTCTCCCGGAGGGCGACATCAAACAGTTGGAGGTGGTAGGGTCGCGGGTCCCTGCCCTGGAGGCCGAAAGCCTGGCTGGGTGCCAAGTACACTCCCTGACCCTCTCCAACAACCACCTACAGCATGTGGCCGAACGAGCATTCAGGTCTGTACGTCTAATATGTATTAGTTAGGATGTGGTTTATGTGTAGTATAGAATAGAATAGAGTTTATTAATCAACAATACGAAAAAATATATATATCGCCTCCACCATTTTAGTGTCTAAATTGAAAAAGATAGTTTTCCGTCATATCTGCCAACATTTCACCATCACAATCGAGCAATATGCTAAATTTGATATGCACGAATGGAGTTGTCAGTTCTCGAAATACGGTTTCGAACGGGGGGGACAGTAATGGGTGAAAGTTGTCTGTTGGTTAGTAGTGTAGTATACTGGCAGTAGTAGTTCCTCACCAGAGGGCGCCTCCACGTCACAATACGGCAAGCAAGGACCTCGAATTCCGCAAGTCGGACGTAATCCCATTATGTTATCCCCTTAAGTTTGTGTTTCATTCACCCCTCCCTGACCGTTGTCGACGAGCGACGTAACAAATATTTATTGCTTCCGACACGAAATAGAATGCGACAAGTTAAAAGGGCCACACTCTCTTCCCACCCAACGCAGGAAATCGATTTATCCAAGTTGTTTGAGGTCCGAAATTAAATTAACCCTTCAAAAAGTCATTTTGTGTTGTTTTCAACAACCGGCGGAGGCGCCGGTTATTTTGTCAATGTTCTGACCGCAAGATTTAGCTTTGGAAGGAAGTAAGATTTAGCATTCGCAGTAAGAGAAAAAAACTACCCTCCGCTTATAAATCATAATTGCGTGTCTCTGTTTTCCGACAACAACCTGGCATTAACGGCACTTAATGAGGAATAATGCGCGACGTGAATTTACCGAGTTCCGCACTTTGCCCTTTGTGTGGCCCCTCAAGTTGAATTGTTGAAGAGGGGGGTATTCATGAGACTAGAGGATCTTTCTTGTGCGTCGCGTGGTGGTCGAGTAGTGACGTTTTTGCTCTCTTAACATCCTTGCCCCACGGGGCAGACTAAACAATGTAAAACGGTTTATTGTTTCGAGAATAGAAAAAAAAATATGGAGAGGGTTGTTTCTCCCTGTGGTATGGTTGAATAAAAAAAAATACATACATCCATGTAAGGGCGTCCATATTTTACTAGGACATGTTTTAAAATGCATAATGCGAACTTTATTACAGTAATTTATCGACTTTTATAGATCGATTTTGATAGAAAAGCTGCTATTAACAAAAATGGCGGATTCGCCGGGTATTATAAAACATAAGTAACCATACGAGTGCGTCTGTATTTTTACTTTCCGACTAGTACCCTAGAAGAAAAGTATTGTAATCGACAGAAAAAGTGTTCAGACACTTCATTGTGGCAACGGTGTAGTCGGAAAGTTGGGTGAGGGCCACCCCAGATATTTTTATAAAATCTGTCGTTTATTATGTATATTCTGCCTCAAAAATGTTTATGAGGTGAAGGAATAATCTGGCGAGAAAGTAATAAACTTTACAATGGTTATAAAGTCTCTATATCGGGTTATATTACCACATAAATAGAGCTTAAGCAGCATTTTATGTTCTGAGGGGTTTCCATCATTATCTCATGATGGTATTAGGTGTTCTTTATATGGCGAACCAGCTTCTCTGGGGTATTATGGGAAATGTAAGCTTTTTCATTGTGTTGATCAATATATTTTAATATGGAATTTGGTAGTGTTTTGAAATGAATCTTGTGGCAAAATTACCAAACAAAATTACAAAACTTATGCTAGCAATTCGCAATCTTCATGACATTGCGCTTTTTGTAACCACAAAAGCAAATTTTATCTCACGCAACCGAAGAAGAAAAAAATATTTTAAATTCCCATTTCTCTCATTACGGACACCAGGGGTGAGCCGTGAAACCTTTCTCCCCGCGCCTCCGCCAAATGCATAAATCTCCTCGCTAGACATCCTCTCCAAGTGGCATGAATTAATGAATCCGCACCAGCAACCACGGCGACCACCGGCAGCACCCCCAAAGAAGTTGTAATTTACCAAAAACCGGTATATCATTCCGCTCATTTCTTTTTCATCAGTGAGACTCGCATTCTCTCCCTTTTGTTTCACTGTTCTTTTGTTCCTTCCCTCGCGAGTGTTATTTTATCTTTTTGCGGGGAACGCGTTCCGTCAAAAAGGTCTAAATGGATATGGGCTACGGTGGATAGAAGCGCAAGAGATAGCAGCGTGTGAGAGAAAGAAAGAAAGGGTAAAAATAGAAAAACATTGCTGAGGGAAAGCTGAGGGGTAAGGGTATAGCAGCGAGATGGGAAACTCATTACCTGTGGCAATTAGATCTGGTTTATGTGTGTACGTCTGTCTATGTTATGCGACCACATCTGAGCTGCCATCTCGTGTTTCAAGTCTGCACGATAAAGGCATATCACGGGAGAGACGGACGTGGCCGTCAGTGGTTTGACGAGGTTTGTAAGAGAGAACTGGATAATGATCACAGCTTCGCTTATACATCCCGCTTCGTACTTGAAACGTTCATGTGTTATCGCTAATGCCCGAAGCTGCTGCATATACACTGGCGCAGTCTGTGAAATTTACACTTTTATTATGAAACGAGAAAAGGGAAGTTTAAAATCTTTTTCATAAAGGTATTTTAAATCTAATTTTAGGTAATACATTTTACACCATTTTAAGTAATTTTACATATACCTACTTCATATGATATCGTTTGTAAGAACAAACAACAATCAGTGTGTCTAATGATGACTTGTTGAAAGCCAAAATCGATTACAATAAAATATTCCTTACTCGTTAATATTATTTAAACCAGAAATCAAACTTTTCACCATTAATTTATCATTTAAAGTTACGACATGAGCCTCAAATCGGTGCGCGGTATCGATTGCGAGGGCCTCTATCGGCACGTACGGGCGAAATAGTTGTTGGGCAGTTGTTGTTGTCGCTGTTCGCTTGTTTGTTCGGCTGTCGACCTCCGCTCCACTAATCGCATCACGCTCCCGCATCCGGTAAATAATAAATCCGCGCGCAAATTGGTTTTCTTTATTCCCCTAATCCCATTAATAAATTTTCATATTGTGCGCACGGCATCCACCTCTCCCCCCTCCCGCCAGTAAATCTGAAAATATTACCGCATATTAACGTGTATCTGGATTTCGTCCGGCACGGCAATTATACGTTTTTGGAACGCAACGTTTTGTCGGCCGTTATTCGCCAATTATTGCCCCTCCTCAGTATTTATTACCTTTGCGAATGTAAATTTAACTTTATCGGTTATTGCTAACTCGGTTACTTACTGTCCCCAGAACAAATTATCATAACTCTATAACGAATTAAGAGGGAAAAACTATTGTCCGGCGCCTCCACCATTATTATCGTGGTCATTTTTGTCCCTAAACCTTCAATAAAATGTCCCGTAACGATCAGATTCGGTCAAAATTAAATGTATTATGTAGCTAAACCTTTTCTAAGGAGAGATTTACATTGAACGCGTGAAGATTAGTTTCGGTGTAAAGGGCGATTTTCGTCCTGGGGAAGCGGAGTGAAAAATCCGGAAACGCGCCAACAAATAGCTTGACGAATATGGGTCCTGAGGGAGTACAGAGCCGGCCGATCCCTCGGAATGAATTGACGCACACCTACAGGGCAAAAAACCCGGGCTGGTCGTTCCGAACCAATCCTGGGGACTTGAAACGGATTTTGTTACATTTGTGGCGATTAAAGTCTCTGTGTGGGGATTACAATGCGGCTTAAGGGTTATTTTTGGATTGATAAGTTTAAAACAAACATTTGTTATGAGAGAAGTGAAATTTTGGTCAGTCTTAAGCAATTGTTGCTATGTAAAATTTTGCAAAGCTTTGGATAAACGCACAGCGTTTGAAGGTGACACGAGAGCCTTAAGAATCTTTCAACTTACTTAAAAATAAGAAACGAAGATGTTATATCGCTGTATATCTTTCTCATTGCCACCTAATCGTAATCCTCCCCATCGAAAATCCGTTTTTGGGGTCGTCTGTTCTAGGGGTGTAAAAGGGGAGGTTTGATAATCGGATATCTTGCTGTCCATATATCAATTCCTATCCGTCGGTATATTGATATAAACTTCAAGCGTGGTTATTATCGCCCAACCCAGTAATTACTATGTATACTGGCGCTCTACACCGCTGTTGCGGTGTTGTGTGCGGTATCGATTGTGTACGCCACCTCGTGGCGTGCTCGCGAAATATGTTTGTTGTTGTTCGAAGTATGTAAGCGGAAAGCGGAGATAAGAAAGTCCGTCGCCTCCACGGTTAAAAGTGAGCCCCTCCACGGTTAAAAGTGAGTTTTCCTCGCGAGCGCATGAATTATTTATCCTCATTCGGGATTCTAAAAGATACCAATTGATTCGTTTAACATATAACAGCAGTACCGAAATTTCCAGTTTAATAAATAAATAATTCTACGTTTGAAAGCCCGCGTGCATATTTAATGGCGTTTGTAACGTTGCTCATTTTAATATTTCAACACGGTAATTCGTTATTTATTCAATGTTTAAACTGAAACAGGTACTATATATTTAAAGAATTTTATAATATTACGTATAAAATTGCGACATAGGACATTAAACGTATGATTTTAATTATTAAAATTTTTAAATCTAACATCAGTCATGATTTGAGTGGTTTAGTTGTTTCAGTTTTATAAAACTGTAATAATTTTACACAATTCTACACAATTTGATACATTTTACACAATTTCACGCAATTTATACAATCTCTATTATTATTGTTAAATTCCAAAGATATAAGAAATCCTAACCTTTTTGTGGGAAAGTCTGTATGTTATCAAATACGGCCAACATATGGAAAAGAACATACAATAAGTTCAAATGCTATCTTGATTTAACCAGAAAAATAGACAGAACACAAAAGGGCACGACCACAAAGCAAATATTTGAATAGAAATTGTGCAATGTTTGTTCGCGATGTCTAGCCTCTGCCCTCGGCTGCGTCCGAAAGAAAACAATCATCAAATCATAATCGAACCCCGACAGACTTTTCAATTTAATTCTGGTTGCCGTACTCGATACAGGAGGCGACGGACGCGCCCTCTGGTCGCTTGGGACAGACGCCGCGCCGTACGGTTTTTGCTTAATCGAAAAAAACGCAATAACGAAATTCAACGCGGTCTCAATTTATAGGCATTGCTGGTGCAATATGAGCGCATGGACGAACAGAAACCGGCCGTCCGGCGCCGGAAACAACAGCAAACGTCTCTCTCATTTTGTTAATTGCGAAATGCTGTTTTTAATGTAGTTATTGACTCTCGTTGCGAGACGACGTAAACTACAGGCGAAATAGCTATTTCGAAGCCGGTTCAAAGCTGATTCAAAGCCGATTAATTAAACGGCAATACTTCACGAGGTATCTGTCTACAAACAGATGAAAAGGTACGCAAAAATCCAAAAAAATATTTGCTTAAACGCCGAACAAGAAAAAGGATACATAGCGGAAGAATGTAATTGGTCCTTTTTACATCCATATTAAATTACCGGATGGGAAAAGTTCTGAAATGCGAGTAGAAGTTGAAGTTTCGGAAAAATTCGTAAAGCTGAATTTACGGTGAAGGTCTGGCGTTGTTTCGGTGCCAGGCTTGTGCGCGAGATATTAAGGTTGCCGCGGCGCGGACAAAAGAAAATCCACTTTGAAAATTCGCTTTATTACCGCATAAATATGTAAATAAATTTCTGGTTATATAAACTTTTAGCGCTCGCGCGCGCGCGCTTGTTTAAATTATTTATGAGGTACATTGTTACCTGGGGCGCCCTCTGTCTCGTTAGTGACGTTTCCGCAACAATTAAACATGGCGCACAGTGGATCGACCCAATACAAATGTTGGACAAAAATAGAAAGAGTTGGTAGAATTTGATGAAATTTTTAACAAAATCTTCAGTTTAATCTAAAAATAATCTATATCTAACCTTTTTTTTCAAAATCGCTTTATGCTTTGTCAAAGCTACTACGTGCAAAACATTTTCGACTGAAACTTGCCGAATTAACCAACCGTAAACGGCTTCTACAGAAAAGGTGGAGGCGCCGGAACGATTCTCCTCTTTTGGTTTATTTTCTCCCAGGTTAGATAACTGCTTCCTGGGATCAATCAAGTAGTAATTAGAGCGTCGTGGCACGCTAGATCGCCTGCGAACTTCCTCCCCGACCGCCCGACGACCCCTCGCCCGCCTCTGGTCGAAGAAGAGTCAGAATAGTTGAGTACATTTTCAATTAGTGTAACTAACACCGTAACTATTATGAGCACTAGCTGCTCTCTCCTGCAGGATCGTTCCGGATTCCCAGCGGGCAGGAAGCGGCACGTCCATTAAGGGCTGCATATTTCATGATCGCGAACCCTCAAAATCCACCCCCTAACTAATTAATGGCGCAATTACTTCGAATTATCGAAAGAACCGTTTTTAATTGCGAGGTCTGTCGTTCGCCTCTCGCTCCCAGTCGAATTATGACCGAGATGGGCTGGCCAGGGCCGGACTTATCCACCAACAGATGCCCGTAATCTTTACGACGGGATAATCGAATTATATTGCACGTTTCAAATTGAAAGTGCACTCTGGTAAGGAGGGTGATTAAACAACCACATAAACAACCACACGATATTTTCTAGATAATCTAGATCAAATTTAAACTTGAATCTTTCCGATTTTGTGCCTCTAATGCATCTACTTAAAAGCGACTTAACCTCCCGAAGATCTTGTAAAATCTGATATACTCTGCGAGACGAAGACTTAAATTACTGCGGGTGACATTAAAAGTTGGGATGTCTGACTTTACGTGATTCGAAAGTTGCAGTGATTGAACTGCTAGCAAAGTACAAGCTTGAAAACTTCAGCTAAAGATAACTTCGTGCGCTGTAACTCTAATAAGTACGCCTTGAGTGAACGGTACGCCGCTCGAGAGATG
The DNA here is from genome assembly GCA_963971325.1 of Aphodius granarius. NCBI lineage: Eukaryota > Metazoa > Arthropoda > Insecta > Coleoptera > Scarabaeidae > Aphodius > Aphodius granarius. Next base: position 43,410,412 of record OZ020221.1, on the reverse strand, counting down.
ATGGCGCTGTTCTCGACACTCTGTAGTCCTGGCAGGACGGTAGTCAATTGGACCGATCCAGCCGGAAACAATTATGAAAAGAAATATTGGTAATATTGTTTGTTAATACAGAAAATGAACCACTGTGCTCAAGCTGATCAGTTGGTGTCTGCATTTTTGATTTTTATTTAATATGGAGGAGAATCTAGATGAATCCAATATATTTTTATAATCCTTTACGCATTTGCAGTTAAGTTTAACTAACAACACAAAATCGAATAAACGTCCAATTAATTTTTAAATGTCTACAATATTTATTTTTATCTACTCAACGAAACAACATAAAATAATAAAGATTTCTTTTTTTTTCACGATAACTGGTATTCAAAAACCATATTTATTTGTATTGGGTCAATGGTTTACATTCTTGGACAATGCGTTATGACAGGACATCATTTCTCGATGACTGGAATAATTAGTAGCTATAAACGGTTTGCTGTCAATTGATTGATTTATTTAATTGAACAATTATTGTGACGCGCAAGGTTGTCGATTGCATCAGGCTATTAGATGTAGTATATCTGGTTCCCTTTATAATAATATCAATAGCGGAATATTTGTATCATCGTAGAAAATATCGATTTTATTTATGTAGTATTTTTAAGCCGTTATTTCCTGTCCGTGGGTAATTTCTTTAAATCTTTTTCACGTTGAACGCACGAAAACAATTTTTTACTGACCGTTCAAGTTTGCCAGATGTTCAGTGTTGTCCACATGTTCGAATAGTACGCCGTATCTAAAAATTAAACTCGTTTCGTGAAATGTGCTACGTTCTGTTTTTACGTCCATACAATTTCAACACGTCAACACGTTCAAAACAATTTTTTGTTAACCGCTTCGACGTCGAGCAAGCGAGATTTAAAATATTAACCTTGAATTTATTTTGTTCACTAGACTGCAATAATTACAAAGGGAACCAGGGCCGACCAGGGCCCAACAACCAAAACAGGGATCCCATATTTTTGTTGACCTAACATCACTTTTCATAAATCAAATCATCAAAGTGTTGTGAGAGGTCTAAGATTTAATTTTAATTGGTAATTTTTTGTTGTTGTGTTATTGTTAATTTCATTATTTTGAAAGGTACAAATACATTTGGAAAATGTTTGAGAACCTCCCCTTAAACTGTGCTCGGTCTGTGCCAATGGTGGGCCATTACTTTCGTGTGTAATGTTAGCGAGGCTGTTGGTTGAATTTCCTGTGTGTAATTTTGATAATTCGCGTTCATTTCGTGGCTGCTTAATTGTAGTATCGTGACGTGCAACTCGTACACGCGTCCCTAGAAATTTTCGTGTTAGACTGAGTATTGTTGTTGTTTTATGGTCTAGAAACCACCTCTTCTTACCTAGCCGAGAAAGTAAATACATATTTCCCTATCAAGAAAAAACGTAATTTTTTTCACAGTTAAAAGGGTTATAGTAGCCTGCTAACTAGTTGCCATAAGTCACTTCTCTAGGCAATGTGCAGTGTAAAAATAGTGTCAGTGGCTTCTAAAGAACTTAAGCATACAGCCGTTCTAATTTAAATTAATTAAACACCTTGCAAACAATATAAATCTAAAACATAATAATATTAATAACCGATTCTATCTGGGAGTGCCTCGTAAGCCAGCCACGCTCACATCCCCTCCCCGCACCCCCCAAAAATTAAATTCCAATTTCCCTAATGTATTTGAATAGAGGCGTCGCCGGTCCGGGGACTTACGGCGTATTAAAACTAAGCACTGTAGGGCATATCAGAGGAGGACACAATGTCTGTCGGTGAATTTAATTTTACGTAGTCCCGCTAAAGGGCTGTGGAAAGCCAGAGAGAGTAAGAGGGTGCGCGGGAGGGAGTGAGAGGGTGTGCAAGAGAGCGAGAGAGAGAGGAGAAGATGCTTTAATTACGCCGCCAGGGCCAATTTACCTCTCAATTCTATGATTGTTTTAAAACTAAATGCGGCGCCGTTCGTGGGGCTCCATCGGGACGCCCCGCGGCGCGTCCTCCGCGTCTCGTCCTTTTGTTTCCCGCAACGGTGACTTAATAACTAATCGTTTTTCGGGTTGTCCTTTCCTACGGGACTCGGGTTTACGGGGAATTAGTTGTCCCGGGACGATTCGGGATAGCTCTATTTTGTAGGGTTTGTATACCTATACAAAAAAAGGTATTGTTTTAAGGACAAGGTTAGTCAAGTTAAACTTATTTGATAAAATATTGTTAATCCTGTACCTAAAGTATTGTAGGAGGTCACAATGGCGGGAACAACCGCGACTCCCTAACATGGTAGCATTTGGCCAAGCGCGGTTTAAGGGCTTTAATTACTGGTCAAAATTCTAATTCATCAAATCTCTTCCAATTTATTCGAAGGCAAAACTAACTGGGTTCTTTTTCTTGAACCTTGTGAACACATTTTCTGACTACTAACTGACGCGTTTAAGTATTTAACATTTAATAAGGGCTGATAAAGCAAGACTACTCAAATGAAACGAAACACTTATCAAAACAATAACATCTATTAACAATAATAATCAACAATCCCGTTTGATAGGTTACATAGAAAAATGAATGAAGCTTTGAACATATTGACGTTTAAATTAAACCTAGGAGTTGATTTAGACAGACACACTTTTAGCAGAAATATGAATAATTTAATTTACAATGAAATGCGAGACGAGTTGAAAAGACTTACCAGGGATAAACTTAAGCGCCTAAGAACGTTCCACAAAAACGTGTACTATACATGACGGTGGTTGAAAATGAGAAGAGCGAGATCTGTTCGTTTGCATCCCTCGACCCCAAAGGAAGCCGGAAGCATTTCTTCTTAGCCAATGACAACTCTTCAATTTTAAACTTATAACACGCGGTCAAATCCTAAACCAGATGTTCAACCCTAGCAAAAAACCTTTGACATTCCCGAATGTTCTTGCAAATATCTCGCTTAATTTGATCATATCTTAATAAATAAATAATGGGTTTCCGACCCATTACAGTATTAACAAATTGCATTATGCAAACAATATCTATTATTTTACGAATTAAAATCAACATCCGGATTAAATAAAATCCACAACAACGTTTACTAGAACAAATATCATACGTTTGTTTCAATTTATTTATTTTTAATAACGAACAAAAATAAACGTTAAATTTTACGTGTATTATAAGTAAAATATTATATAAATGTTTTTTCGGGCAGCGAACGAGCAAACCCAACAAATAATTCCAATTTCGATTTAATTCAAAACGCGATATTAATAAAATAATAAGCTCGACAACGATAAACTGATTACTAAAAATAATTTAACGGTTAATAGATTGATTTACCAGGCTATTAAATATAAAAGCATTCAAATCGATTTAATATTAATAGAATTTACTGGGAAAAGAACTGAACGAACACAAAGTGAGCAACTTTTGACTCTGAACGAAAGCTTTTCCGTTTAATATTGTCCCGAAACTCAACGTCAAGCGGATGCCAGGAGACAGGGTGGTTTATGTACAAAATCGACATCCTTTGCCACATCTTTAGTTACTGTGGCAACAAATTTCCTAATTCTCTTGCGGTTTTTTTTTCCTAATATGATCTTAAATAACAGTACCATTAATCGCAGTCGCAAATCGATGAAGAAACAATTGTGACATTGATAGAAATAAGGTAGTTTGTTTGAGTTGTGGTTTGAAAAAAATTTGTCACTTAACTTTGACTCTTTATTACAGAAAAAATATACCGTACTATCCTCGGCAAGTTATTTTAAAAAATGGGCCATTTAGTTAGGATTTCAAAAAGATATAACACTTGCTACTTTTCTGACGCCGACGAGCTGAAGGCAAAGAATTCGAGCAATTGAATTTGTAAAACGAAAGCACCTTTTTGACTCTCATACTTTTCGTTTTATTTTTCAATTTATTTCCTCAATTGATTAATTAGGCTAGGTTGAGTTTCTTGGAATAATTTCAAATAAAAACCTCTCTCCTGCATCCGCTTGACGTTGAGTTGCAGGACAACCTGTATAACGATTTTAAAGTTTAATGTTACTAGAAGAACAGACACACAAAAGAGTATATATGTTACAGTTAAAGTGATAAATGTGGTTTGTATTAATAATTACCGGCTATTATTAATAATAACCGCATCATTTGGTCAATGTGATTAGAAACACTTAAATAATCACATGGACCGGCTATTATTAATAATTTCCTAACGGGCACGGTAAAAGTGATAAAAATGTTACTTTGTACAAAAGATCTTTTGTATACAGTCTTCAAAGAAGTTAGCTACGTTATTTTGATTACTATGTAAGGTATTATATTTATTTACTCGACGCAAATCATCAGTACGGCTACCCCAATGACCAAAATTACGAATAATACAAAACATTGATAATACAGAATGCTTTTTTTATCTCCCTTGTACTTTAGAAACTACTGGATATAATTGGTAATGATATTTGGTATACACCCAAGGACGACTCAATGACGAAAACATAAAAAAAGAACAGTTTATACAGAGTGTTTTTTTTTATCAATAACACCATTTTATTATCAATAACACCCATTTTTACATTTAATGCATGTGGGTAGTTTTTTTGTAAATGTACAATTACAATTTATTAAGTAAATTCTCAAATCCTAATTATCTTGAAATTTTGCGCATTTAATAATAATTTTTTCAATATTGTATTTTCATGCAAATATGTACATGCAAGAACTGGACTAGTTTACATAGATGTTTTTACATAAATTGCACCGCACAAATGATGCAAACATTTTTGTATGGTTCTGTTCCTAACACGGTATTTTTACTTTTGGTGTTTGACAATAATTTTATAAATAAAAGATTAAACATGGTAACAACTTGCCTCAATCTTCCCTACATTAGTATGTCCATTACCTATACCTACTCTAAGTGTATCTAATATCTCACAGATATATTTATTATAAAAGTGTTTATCACCAACAAAAAATACAAATAAACAAAAGAAGATGACGTCCTATTGTTACAAACTTTATTTCGTTTTATTTTTACAATATAAATGGTGTCATTGTTGTACTACCACAAAAAATAAAGGTCTAGAAGGACTTTTGTATTCAAAATTAAATATAAAACATTTTTTAAAGTTTTGTATTAAAAAGATAATAAAGTTACAAATAAAAATATTTTTTTGCCACGAGTTGCAAAATGCAGAAGCACTACGTACGTTTGCACTGGTAAAATAATACAAACCGAGTTTCTAATTTATTACTTACTTTGCTTTTAAGAATTGCACAAATAAGCATGACCCAAAGAGTTACACACTCGTGCATGCAATTAGTGTGGATTGGCATTTTTTAGTCTCGTTTTGATAATCTTCCTTATTTTAGTCATGAGTAGTAACTAAATAAGTTAGTAAGGCCTAACGTCACTAAAGGCCCAACACTGAAAACCCAGTGAATAGGTTCGTTGTGTGGCGATTATGTAAATACTAACAGAATTTCAAATCTGAGGCTCTGTTATATTGTAGCATCACCTTAATGCAATATCGAACTGAAATATATCACATTGACCATGCTGGAAATTATTAATAATAGCCGGTTCATGTGATAAATTCTTCACTTTAACCTCGCCACTTGGCTATTATTAATAATAACCGGTAATTATTAATAATAACCTATTTATCACTATGACCGTAACATATACACTTTCAGCAATACAACTTACGAACTTGTGAATAGTTTGACCTAGTTTTAGCCAATATTAGGGGTTGTCGTATCGATATATTAAAAGCATTGATCAAATTTTCGTATTAGAGGAATATTGTTCCTTGGTACATTTAAATACGTGAATTTTCTAAGAAGATATACTGTTTCAACTTGATCCTGGTTATAGGTTATTTATTCGATTTGTAAGGTTGGCAAATAGTGTCAGACACCGAGTGCCACAAAGAATTATAAATGGCCCTTCGGCGTATCAAATAGCGGAAGTGTGGCGAAATGGGAATTTATTTCGGTATTCAATTTTCACGCGAATTCCCTCAAAATTTGCCGATCCATTGTTTCCGCGAATTTCCCGCCACCTATCAATTTACTCGGCGGAAGGTGGTGGCGGCATGAATGATTGATGCGTCAACACCCTTATTGTACTGTATTATATATTTTCATTGTGTTGTTCTACCACGGAAGCATAGTTAGTTAGTTAGAATTACAATTCCAAGTCTCTTTCGCCATTTAACACAAATATAACAATTTTAGACGGATTTACTTATCTTGTAAATAACTTATCTTGTATTATTAACCAATAAATAGACAAATAATAGTAACTGATGTATTAATCTTGTTTCAGTTCAATGTCAAGCAGTCTCAAGTCGCTAGATATAAGCTACAATGAGTTGGACACTGTTCCATTTCAGGCCCTGAAGGAGTTACGAAACTTGCAGTGGATGAACCTGCACGGGTGAGTGTTGTATGTCGATTCTGTGTTCTTGATTAGGACCTAATCCTGGAGGATCTAGTGTCCTGTCCAAATTGTCGTGTATACCGGTTTGACCTGCATACCTACTAAATTGCGAATTATGCAAATACGGTTTAGAACTTAAGCGGAACTGACACTTACACTATACACAAATTACCTTCCTGAAACGGTCAAGTTTTACGTTAGTTGATAAGATATGTTCTATATAGATCATTTTGTGGTCCTCAAAGTCGAAAAACTTCTTGTGATGTAGACAAATATACTTTTTACCTTTTTACCTTCAGACTAGTACCCCAGAAGGAAAGTATTGTAATCGACGGAAAGAAAATTTCGGTTTTTTAGCGGAAATACGCGTTTTGAGGTCTCCTGTGTATATATGTATGTGTGTATGGCCGTGAACACGATTGAGCCCAAACGGAACAACGGATCGGGCTGCTATTTGGTATACATATTTAGGATTACCGGGGGACGAACTGGAGTGTTTTTGGTGACAATCTGACAAACAAATTTATACGTTTTCCACCTAATTATTCGGAAAAATGCGAGGAAAATCTCATATCGGCATTCAATAAAAGCGAAAACCATCAACCGGGGACCGTTATTTGGGACGTTGGGAGCATCCCCGGGTTTGAAAAACATTTAATTTTGACGGTTCGGCGGCAAAACGCGCGGAGGGACCGTGTCGCGCTGTGTGCGCCCCCTGGCGGTGCGCGTTGGAATCAATATGCGAGCCACACCGCGCTCGGTGTTCCCGCAGCCGCCTGTCTATGCCCCCTCCATTAATATTCGCGACCCGGTAAACAAAAGGAACACGGGAAATGGGCGAGTTATAAAACCGAAATCTACCCCCCCGGCTTTAGTGCGATCCTAACTAGAATAGGGTGGTTAAGAATGGGGGCGATATTTAAAATTACTTTTTCAATTTCGACGTCAACGGTTATATGTTTGAAAATAATTATTTCTACGGGGATTATGCAATGTCGTCCTTAGCTACTGTCTATATTAATATAAAATTTTGGTAAAAATTTAGAAGTATATTAGGTAAAATTCCAATCTAGAGTATTTATGGGTGCAACCGTTGGTAACACTGTCATCTGTCACTTAAATTCAAATATCTGTGAAAAAGTAATTATTGATAATTATTATATACCATCATATACTAGTAGTACGAAACCTAGGATGCAACACGCATGTTTAAATATGTATAAAAATATACATACTTCGCAGTTTGTGCGATTCTAAAAAATCAGTTTGTGCTTACTTTTGTGGTTATGTGTATTTTCGTTTGACATGCATTTGATATCAATGTCACCAATCCTTGAACAAAGTTACTAAAAACGGTGTTACAATTTGCTAATTGTAACACCGAAAACAGTGTTACAATGTGTGCATTGTGAATGCAAAGTAGAAAATAGTATATTATTATACAAATTTTATAAGACGTCAAATTGGCGCATGAGTTGTTTGGGGCACTCGTCGCTGGCGCTCCTCGTGCCCCAAATGAACGAATGCGCCAATATGTCTTATAAAACGAGTGTAATGTACTATTTTTTCTACTTTGCGTCATTAATTTTATAAAAATTTAGAAGTATATTAGGTAAAATTCCAATCTAGAGTATTTATGGGTGCAACCGTTGGTAACACTGTCATCTGTCACTTAAATTCAAATATCTGTGAAAAAGTAATGATTGATAATTATTATATACCATCATATACTAGTAGTACGAAACCTAGGATGCAACACGCATGTTTAAATATGTATAAAAATATACATAGTTCGCAGTTTGTGCTATTCTAAAAAATCAGTTTGTGCTTACTTTTGTGGTTATGTGTATTTTCGTTTGACATGCATTTGATATCAATGTCACCAATCTTAGAAAAAAGTTACTAAAAACGGTGTTACAATTTGCTAATTGTAACACCGAAAACAGTGTTACAATGTGTGCATTGTGAATGCAAAGTAGAAAATAGTATATTATTATACAAGTTTTATAAGACGTCAGATGAGTTGTACTCGTCGCTGGCGCTCCTCGTGCCCCAAATGAACGAATGCGCCAATATGTCTTATAAAATGAGTGTAATATACTATTTTATCTACTTTGCGTCATTAATTTTATAAAAATTTAGAAGTATATTAGGTAAAATTCCAATCTAGAGTATTTATGGGTGCAACCGTTGGTAACACTGTCATCTGTCACTTAAATTCAAAAATCTGTGAAAAAGTAATTATTGATAATTATTATATACCATCATATACTAGTGGTACGAAACCTAGGATGCAACACGCATGTTTAAATATGTATAAAAATATACATACTTCGCGGGTTGTGCGATTCTAAAAAATCAGTTTGTGCTTACTTTTGTGGTTATGTGTATTTTCGTTTGACATGCATTTGATATCAATGTCACCAATCTTAGAAAAAAGTTACTAAAAACGGTGTTACAATTTGCTAATTGTAACACCGAAAACAGTGTTACAATGTGTGCATTGTGAATGCAAAGTAGAAAATAGTATATTATTATACAAGTTTTATAAGACGTCAGATTGGCGCATGAGTTGTACTCGTCGCTGGCGCTCCTCATGCCCCAAATGTACGAATGCGCCAATATGTCTTATAAAACGAGTGTAATATATTATTTTTTCTACTTTGCGTCATTAATTTTATAAAAATTTAGAAGTATATTAGGTAAAATTCCAATCTAGAGTATTTATGGGTGCAACCGTTGGTAACACTGTCATCTGTCACTTAAATTCAAATATCTGTGAAAAAGTAATTATTGATAATTATTATATACCATCATATACTAGTAGTACGAAACCTAGGATGCAACACGCATGTTTAAATATGTATAAAAATATACATACTTCGCAGTTTGTGCGATTCTAAAAAATCAGTTTGTGCTTACTTTTGTAGTTATGTGTATTTTCGTTTGACATGCATTTGATATCAATGTCACCAATCTTAGAAAAAAGTTACCAAAAACGGTGTTACAATTTGCTAATTGTAACACCGAAAACAGTGTTACAATATGTGCATTGTGAATGCAAAGTAGAAAATAGTATATTATTATACAAGTTTAATAAGACGTCAAATTCAATCAACCAACTCAATATGTCTTATAAAATATGTCAATATGTCTTATAAAACGAGTGTAATATACTATTTTTTCTACTTTGCGTCATTAATTTTATAAAAATTTAGAAGTATATTAGGTAAAATTCCAATCTAGAGTATTTATGGGTGCAACCGTTGGTAACACTGTCATCTGTCACTTAAATTCAAATATCTGTGAAAAAGTAATTATTGATAATTATTATATACCATCATATACTAGTAGTACGAAACCTAAGATGCAACACGCATGTTTAAATATGTATAAAAATATACATACTTCGCAGTTTGTGCGATTCTAAAAAATCAGTTTGTGCTTACTTTTGTGGTTATGTGTATTTTCGTTTGACATGCATTTGATATCAATGTCACCAATCTTAGAAAAAAGTTACCAAAAACGGTGTTACAATTTGCTAATTGTAACACCGAAAACAGTGTTACAATATGTGCATTGTGAATGCAAAGTAGAAAATAGTATATTATTATACAAGTTTTATAAGACGTCAAATTCAATCAACCAACTCAATATGTCTTATAAAATATGTCAATATGTCTTATAAAACGAGTGTAATATACTATTTTTTCTACTTTGCGTCATTAATTTTATAAAAATTTAGAAGTATATTAGGTAAAATTCCAATCTAGAGTATTTATGGGTGCAACCGTTGGTAACACTGTCATCTGTCACTTAAATTCAAATATCTGTGAAAAAGTAATTATTGATAATTATTATATACCATCATATACTAGTAGTACGAAACCTAGGATGCAACACGCATGTTTAAATATGTATAAAAATATACATACTTCGCAGTTTGTGCGATTCTAAAAAATCAGTGTGTGCTTACTTTTGTAGTTATGTGTATTTTCGTTTGACATGCATTTGATATCAATGTCACCAATCTTAGAAAAAAGTTACCAAAAACGGTGTTACAATTTGCTAATTGTAACACCGAAAACAGTGTTACAATATGTGCATTGTGAATGCAAAGTAGAAAATAGTATATTATTATACAAGTTTTATAAGACGTCAAATTCAATCAACCAACTCAATATGTCTTATAAAATATGTCAATATGTCTTATAAAACGAGTGTAATATACTATTTTTTCTACTTTGCGTCATTAATTTTATAAAAATTTAGAAGTATATTAGGTAAAATTCCAATCTAGAGTATTTATGGGTGCAACCGTTGGTAACACTGTCATCTGTCACTTAAATTCAAATATCTGTGAAAAAGTAATGATTGATAATTATTATATACCATCATATACTAGTAGTACGAAACCTAGGATGCAACACGCATGTTTAAATATGTATAAAAATATACATAGTTCGCAGTTTGTGCTATTCTAAAAAATCAGTTTGTGCTTACTTTTGTGGTTATGTGTATTTTCGTTTGACATGCATTTGATATCAATGTCACCAATCTTAGAAAAAAGTTACTAAAAACGGTGTTACAATTTGCTAATTGTAACACCGAAAACAGTGTTACAATGTGTGCATTGTGAATGCAAAGTAGAAAATAGTATATTATTATACAAGTTTTATAAGACGTCAGATGAGTTGTACTCGTCGCTGGCGCTCCTCGTGCCCCAAATGAACGAATGCGCCAATATGTCTTATAAAATGAGTGTAATATACTATTTTATCTACTTTGCGTCATTAATTTTATAAAAATTTAGAAGTATATTAGGTAAAATTCCAATCTAGAGTATTTATGGGTGCAACCGTTGGTAACACTGTCATCTGTCACTTAAATTCAAAAATCTGTGAAAAAGTAATTATTGATAATTATTATATACCATCATATACTAGTGGTACGAAACCTAGGATGCAACACGCATGTTTAAATATGTATAAAAATATACATACTTCGCGGTTTGTGCGATTCTAAAAAATCAGTTTGTGCTTACTTTTGTGGTTATGTGTATTTTCGTTTGACATGCATTTGATATCAATGTCACCAATCTTAGAAAAAAGTTACTAAAAACGGTGTTACAATTTGCTAATTGTAACACCGAAAACAGTGTTACAATGTGTGCATTGTGAATGCAAAGTAGAAAATAGTATATTATTATACAAGTTTTATAAGACGTCAGATTGGCGCATGAGTTGTACTCGTCGCTGGCGCTCCTCATGCCCCAAATGTACGAATGCGCCAATATGTCTTATAAAACGAGTGTAATATATTATTTTTTCTACTTTGCGTCATTAATTTTATAAAAATTTAGAAGTATATTAGGTAAAATTCCAATCTAGAGTATTTATGGGTGCAACCGTTGGTAACACTGTCATCTGTCACTTAAATTCAAATATCTGTGAAAAAGTAATTATTGATAATTATTATATACCATCATATACTAGTAGTACGAAAACTAGGATGCAACACGCATGTTTAAATATGTATAAAAATATACATACTTCGCAGTTTGTGCGATTCTAAAAAATCAGTTTGTACTTACTTTTGTGGTTATGTGTATTTTCGTTTGACATGCATTTGATATCAATGTCACCAATCTTAGAAAAAAGTTACTAAAAACGGTGTTACAATTTGCTAATTGTAACACCGAAAACAGTGTTACAATGTGTGCATTGTGAATGCAAAGTAGAAAACATTTTTTCCATATCCCAATATTTTTTATCCTCCACCAATTTTCCCCTTGAAAAAATCCCACATAAAAAACCGGGATAGGTCAATTATAATGGAAATCGAGTGAAAATTAATAGGATTTCATCGGAAAATATTTTTGCGCGACCGCAATTCCCCCGAATAGAGGTCGCTTTTCGCCCACGAATTAAATGTTTTTATAAGCCCACTCGTGATCCTTCTCGGTTTTACTTTTATTGAATTTCGGACAAATGTCAGAGAAGCGAGCCTCCGGTTTTGGAACGCAGCTGTTGACGTTTCAGTCGGTGTTGTTATTCCAACCGCCCCCACCCGCCCCTCGACCACCCTTGAACACTTTGTCGACTAAAAGGTGAACAACAAAGCAAGGCCGTTTCAATTGGACGCATTGTCAACTTTTTTTCCCCGGTTTTATTACATATGCTTTGATACCAAACGAGTTCTTTCCACGGGAAATTGTTTTTCTGTTGCGGACGTTTTATTTCGACGTATAAAATACCTTTCGGTATTTGTTTTCTGCCGAATTTCCCGGTGATATAGGTATACAATCTTCTACTTTGAGATGGACACGCAATATGGAATTGTCATACCTTTTTACTTACCGAATAAATCCCCTAAAACAAAACTGCATCATTACTTTTCTTCGTAATGCTTTTGGACTAGTCAGATAGCAGAACGACCCCCATCGTTCATCGAATCAGCCCGACAGTAGCTACAGCCTTAGTCGCGTTCATTACCAAGCAAAGTTCCACACAAACTTCAACACATTTATTCCCCTTCCTTTCCTTTAACATATGTTACGATCTTCGAATAGAGTCGTAATATCCCTTACGACTCCATCAACCATCGTACAGAGCTTTAATGAGCTTTTAAATACGTGAAGATGTGTGTGTTCAACGCCGCTTAGATTGTTACGTTTCGCACCTTCGGATTGCGTCTTAATGCGGTGCTTGTTAGATTTTGCTTGGTAGATTTTCACTGATCTGGAGGCGGCGGACTCAAGGGGCGAACACGCGATCTTTCGTTACGACATTTTGATCGCCGATATAGCATTTGCATGGCTAATGCACACCCTCATTAGGGCGGCGACCCTTCAGCCAGAAGGGCGACTACTAATACAATTCAGTGGCCCCGGTATACAATAAAGAAGCTTTGGTCCCCTCTTTGAAAGTATAAGTTTTTGGGTCACTAGCTATTGAGTAGAACTGCAAGCAATGCATCTTCTAAATATACATATCTATTTGAAATACCTCACTTAACATCAACATACAACTTGAAAGATTTTTCCTTGTTAAAATAAACCTAATTCTTGATCATTTCTTCCAGGAATCAAATCCACTCACTGACAGGAGACTGGTCACACGTGCGCACATCAATCATGAACCTCTTCCTGGGCGAAAACGACATTACGGAGATCCCAAACGACGCTACACTCTCCAAGAACCACCACGGTCTCCACCAGTTCAAATCCCTCGTCTGGCTAAACATCGACGGCAACAGGATATCAAGGATTCACAAATCATCGCTACCTCCCACTCTTCAAACCCTAAGTTTATCCCACAACCTCATAGAAGACTTCCCCATGGAGATAATGCTGAACCTTCCCAGGCTACAGTGGTTGTATCTTCGAGGAAACCACATAAGGAGCTTCCCAATTAGGTCCTTCCATAAGAAGTTATGGTTGGAAAAGATCGATTTGGGCGAGAATTACTTGAGTAGTCTCCAAAAAGAACCATTCAACAATTCAGTATTTGTTAGGGACTTGAATCTAGCATTTAACGAGATTAAGTTAGTAGTTAATGGTAGTTTTAAGGGTCTGCAATGTGGAAGGATTATTCTCTCGCATAATAATATCGAGGTCATCGAGAATGGTGCGTTTGAGGGTATAGAAACAAGTTTGGAGTTTCTGGATTTTGACCATAACGACTTATTGCACATCCCGGCCTCACTACGTCAATTACAATCTTTGAAATACCTGTATTTATCGTCGAATTTACTAAGTGAGATACCAGCGATGGCTTTTGAGGGTTTTTGCACCAACCTCAAAGCGGTGAGTTTGAGTGGTAATCACCTGAGTAAGATACCATCAGAAGCGCTTCAAAACTGCACGAGGATCACTCATTTCAACGCGGCTTATAACAGGATCTACGAAATTTCGGAGTTTGATTTTGAGGAGTGGGGAATGAACATAAGGAATTTGATCCTGGGGAATAACAGGATCTCTATATTAAAAGCCAGGATATTCTCTGAGTTAAGAGAGTTGAAAGAGTTAAGTTTGAGCTTCAATCCAATCAGGTATGTCGATGATAATGCTTTGGAAGGGTTGGTCAATTTAGAAAGTTTGGAGTTATCTTTTGGATTGGAGGTTGAGCGAGTCCCAGAAGTGATTTTCAAGCATGTCCCTAACCTGCAATGGTTATCCGTAGACAACAACGATTTAGTGACAATTTCCGACACGTTTCTATCATTTTTACCTGAGCTGAGGTACGTCAACTTTGATTCTAATCACCTCACGGTCATACCGGTGAAGATTTTCTCTGGGACCATCCATACCAACCTGAGAGATGCAAGATTCTCGGCCAATGAAATCTCGACGATCGACGAGAAGACTTTTTATAACTTACCCTCGCTGGAAACCGTAACTTTAGGTAATAATAAGTTGACGACGATCTCCAAAAACGCGCTCAAGGACCTACCTAGTTTGACCACGGTGATTTTGAGTGACAACGAATTAGTTAAGATCCATGGTGGGGCTTTTGTTAACGTTCCGAAACTACACAAGATCGATCTCCATAATAACTTGCTGACTGAATTCTCTTTTGAGTATTTCGTCAATACATCGCATCCCATCAACCTCAATTTGAGTGCGAACCAAATTTCTTCGTGTCGCGCGAATCAGAAAATCATGAACATCGAGAATTTGGATTTTACCACGAATGGTTTCACTAAAGTGCCATCTTGTATTGAAAATATCGCCCTGTTGAAGAAGTTGCTCTTGGATTATAATTCCATATCGACTTTGGAGCATAACGGTTTGATGCATTTAACTTCTTTGGAAGTGTTGGGTCTTCGAGGGAATAACATCATCAATATGCATAAGAGAGCGTTTTTTGGACTGCAAAATCTGCAATTGTTGGATTTATCCAGGAATTCGTTGAGCGTCTTGCATATCAACCAATTTTCAAGCATGCCTAAGCTACGAATTTTGGATTTGAGCGAAAACAAGATCAACTATCTCCCGAAAGATGTCTTCAGCAATACCATCTTAGAGAAACTCGATTTAAGCCACAACTTTTTCTCTGTGGTACCGACCATCAGCCTAACTGAGATAGGCCTAACGTTAAGACATTTCTCAATCAGCTTCAACAACGTTGAACATATCGATAGCACAACGTTCCCAGACATACCATTTCAATTCTTGGACCTCAGCAATAATAAATTTACGATTCTACCAGACAATGTCTTCACTTCTTTGGGTTTTCTGCAAAAACTTGTGCTGAATTCGAATCAGATACGCGCAAATTTCAAAGAGTTGTTTCACTACGCCCAAAATCTGAAGGAGCTCAGTTTGGCCAGTTCTGGTATTGTCTCCACGCCGTCACTTCCCTTGCCCAATCTAGTGTCTCTGAATTTATCGCACAATAACATTGAGACTATCAATAGGAACACATTGCAGAAGTTGGGTAGGCTCAAGTTCTTGGATTTGAGCTATAATTTGATCGGGCATATCCCGGCGCATCTTTGGATACATCTTCCACACCTAAAGAGTTTGGATCTGAGCTACAATCCCATAAAGGTAAGACCTGTTATTTAGTGGATTTGTTGTTTGAGACATCTCTTCAAGATTTTCCTAGTTAATATAACTTTTATAATAATCTTTGGAATAGATGGGCCGAATGCCCCAGGGCTTTCTAGTTGCCCGCGGGCCTCAAAATCATATGATGCCCTTGATCTTTTTCAGCCTTCATAAATATTACATTACCCTCAAGCTAACATTTCAAACTGAATGTCCTGTTCTTATTAGTTTGCATATTTCTGCACATTTTGACTTTTACTTAATTTATCACTACAGGAAATCCTAACGGACAACTTCTACGGCTTGAGGAACCTCCAGAACCTCAACATCCAAGGCCTAAAATCCCTCAAGAAGTACGAGAGTGCCGCAATCACTCAGATCCAATACCTATCCTCTTTATCGATAGAAACATGGCCTCAAGTCGAGAACTTCCAGAGTCAGCTTTGTGAGACCTTGGCCAAGTTGGAGCAGCTCCGTATCCTCAAATTGAGGATACGGGAGGTAATCCTGGATGATCAATTATTGTGCGTATCGAATAAGAAGATTCGCCACCTGGAGATCAGCGGGAAACACCTCAAGACCATCGAGAAGAATGCCTTCAGCCAGTTCACGAGAAATCCCGATTTGGTGGTGAGGATAACCGGGACCCAAGTTGAGGAGCTGCCAGCTGGATTGTTCTCAAATATGTATAAGGTGTCGTACCTTCGTATCGACCTAAGGGATAACATGCTCTCGTATCTTAGTCCGGAGGTTTTCTATGGAAACTCGAGCACTTGGAAGAATGTTGGAACTACACTCATATCAGGTGAGATCTTGTGAAAGAAAACCTCATTGAAAAGCCGTAAAAACTATGATTTATGAAGAAGGCCTGACAGGCCCAAGGGCTTTTTAGATGCCCCAGGGCTTCAAGATCAAGTAATGCCCCTGAGTTTTTCGAAAGATCTACTTCAAAATCATTTGTCCAATTTAAAAACATAAAAATGATAATATTCAGACAATTTTTCTGTTCTTCCTCAGGTGGGTTGGCATTATCGGGTAACCCGTTCAAATGTGGTTGTCACCTGACATGGTTGGGATACTGGATGCGAAGATGGATGCGTGAGAGTCTGCAGTCGCATAGTGCGCCGGTGGACGCCTCCATGAGCATGCTGGAGGCGCTCCACGAAGCGACGTGCACCGACATCGATACCGGGGCCAGAATTCCGATTGTCCAACTTCTGCCCGAGGACATGAGCTGCCACGCGAGCGCCCTGAGCACCGCCCCAACTTCAAGCAAAATATCTGTGATCTCTATTTTACTTTGTTACGTATTTTACCATGTAATATAGTTAGTTGTCTTTGTTATTGGTATTTTATTAAGGAATAAAAAGAAGTATACTTCCTTTATTAAAAATTCTGGTGTTGTTTTGTTTCATTTGGGTGTGTGTCAGTTTTTAGCTCTGAAATTTACCAATAAAATTTGTTGCTGTCTGATGTGAATGTTAGCTGCCTAACGTGGTAACTAAACAAATAATTTAGGGAGTGTTAAAGTCGGTGGTGTTCGAAAAATGTTACTAGTTCATTACATGCCACTCTGAAAAATTTCAAAGCCAGTAACACAAAGTGGAAGCAAGTGACACAAAAAGGTATGATATAATTTTCACATAATGTTCATTATGTGCCACCGATTATCAAATAATACTTTTATTTGAAAGCAAATCATAAATTACATAGTAAACTTAAAAATGCGACGTCAGTTTATCTATCAAAGACAAATCACCAACTAATTCCTCAATTTTTGTCCCAATCTTTTTTGACACCTAGAAACAAAATCAATCAATCCCATACTTACTTAAGATAAATTTTCTTTATTTGGTACCTCAACTTTTTCATTTATCGGCAACTGCAAATAATTCCACACTAATTCGCCATCAATCACACTTCTGCAAGGCCCTTGTGAATGTTTCCTCCAAGTCTTATAAGTTCTAGAATTAAGAAAAGAAAAATTCGTAAACATTTTTTTTTTGTTTTGTTCCATTCTTACCGGAAAGCTTTTGGATTTAAACCAGCGGTGTGCGAACCTTGCGAAACTAAAACGTTTTGCAACATGAGCAGTCTTCTATAAGTTTTCTCAGGAATCGGCATCAAGTAACCAATGCCTCCATCCAAAGTAGCTACAAAGTACATATTTAAATAATAAAAACAATAAATTTAATTTATAAAAATGCTCACCGAACATGGTTATGTGTCTTTTATCGGCCCCCATCACCTGTTTTTTATCATCTCCAAACTGTCCTGTTTTACATCGGATCCTAAAGAATGTATTCACCGGCTGTCCAAGGTGGAAATCAGCTTTTCTCAGCAGCCTTTGACCTGTATTAAACAACAATAATTTGGTAAGAAACTAGTAATCTTTCAATCAATAAAAAAAAATCATACCTCCATAAGATTCTCTTGCTTCTGGCTGGTACATATAAAGAACCAAATTCTTCTCGCTATCAGATAGTAAAAAGCCCAGTGTGGTGTTATCGATAAGATATTCGACGCTGTAGACTTCACAGGGTCTGAAATCCTAAAATTATGGTTCAGTGAGCATTACCTTTTATAGACAGTTATTTTTCAGTGTATATTTTACAAAAAGAAATATGTAACATACAAACCCGTGAAATAAACAACAACTGGTAGTTTTTAATAATAGTTTCAATCATTCAGAATCAATTTAGAATCATTTTTAATCATTCTGGATCAATATGGATCATTTAGAATCATTTTGAATCAATTTTGAATAATTGCAAACTATTTTGAATCATTTAGAGTCATTTTGAATCATTTTCTCTCAATTTTAATCAATTTTGAACCATTTTAAATCACTATGGATCATATAGAAGTGATTGTTGTGACATATTTGACAAAAGAATAATATACAAACCCGTGAAATTGACGACCTGAAAGTCCTGAATCATTTTGAATTATTCTGAATCATTATGAATAAGTCTGAATCAGTATAAATCATTCTGAATCAGATATTAATTAATTTTGAAGCATTTTAAATCACTATGAATCATATAGAAGTGATTGTTGTGACATATTTGACAAAAGAATAATATACGAACCCGTGGAAATTGACGACCTGAAAGTCCTGAATCATTTTGAATTATTCTGAATCATTTTGAATAAGTCTGAATCAGTATAAATCATTCTGAATCAGATATTAATCAATTTTGAACCATTTTAAATCACTATGGATCATATAGAAGTGATTCTTGTGACATATTTGACAAAAGAATAATATACGAACCCGTAAAATTGACGACCTGAAAGACCTGAATCATTTTGAATTATTCTAAATCATTTTGAATAAGTCTGAATCAGTATAAATCATTCTGAATCAGATATTAATTAATTTTGAAGCATTTTAAATCACTATGAATCATATAGAAGTGATTGTTGTGACATATTTGACAAAAGAATAATATACGAACCCGTGGAAATTGACGACCTGAAAGTCCTGAATCATTTTGAATAAGTCTGAATCAGTATAAATCATTCTGAATCAGATATTAATCAATTTTGAACCATTTTAAATCACTATGGATCATATAGAAGTGATTCTTGTGACATATTTGACAAAAGAATAATATACGAACCCGTAAAATTGACGACCTGAAAGACTTGAATCATTTTGAATTATTCTGAATCATTTTGAATAAGTCTGAATCAGTATAAATCATTCTGATTCAGATATTAATCAATTTTGAAGCATTTTAAATCACTATGGATCATATAGAAGTGATTCTTGTGACATATTTGACAAAAGAATAATATACGAACCCGTAAAATTGACGACCTGAAAGACTTGAATCATTTTGAATTATTCTGAATCATTTTGAATAAGTCTGAATCAGTATAAATCATTCTGAATCAGATATTAATCAATTTTGAAGCATTTTAAATCACTTTCAATACATTTTGTAACATTTTGAATCATTTTTAATCAATCCAAATCAACTCTGAATCATTTTTAATCATATGGATCAACTTTGAATTATTTTAAATCATTCAGAGGCATTTTGAATTATTTGCAATCAATTTTGAATAATTTAGACTCATATATAAGGGTCATTCTTGTGTATATATTTTACAAAAAAATATACAAACCCGTGAAACTAATGACAAAGTCCTGTATTCTTCTTGGAAACGTAACAGCGAAATCGACTTGTAAACATCAGCGACCAGAATGAGACTATTTATGCAGAGTATTTGATGGGTGTAAATCTGGGTATCGATGAAGGCTACTCCAACCAGATCATTGTCCTTCAATTGCCATATGTATATCTAAAAAGATGGAAAATAAAAATGTAAAAAAGAAAAATATTAGGAGAAATAATTAAAAGTGAACCGTAAAAAATAAAAACCTTTTGTCCGACTGCGGACACCAGGAAACCTTTAACTTGAGATATTGCGGTCACAGGACCTTTCTGGTCCTTGGCGTAAATCTCCTTAAATTTATTTTTTGTCAACGGCTGGCCCGGTTCAGGAACAACTTCAATGATATCGTATATCAAAATCTAAAAGAATAACAGATGAAATAAGCATATATAATATTATTTTGAAGTTTTTTATTATTTCTATTATGCATAAGTATTATTATATATAAATATTCTATTGCATATTTACCCTTCCTCTTGAGGTAATGTCTTCACCGTAGTTATAATTCGTCCCTAAAGCGATATAACCCTTCAAACCAGACCTTGCACCTTCGTAGGACAAAGCAACATTCTTCAAGCAATTAATATGCTCCCATTCTTCCAATTCTATCTTTGTATTCGGAATAACGTCCCACGAGACAGGCGAGAACAACATTATACTGAATTTTTCTTGGGGTGGATACGGAAATCTATAATAATCAATTAATAACTTTATCTATACCTAATTTATAATATTAATAATAATTTATAGTAATATCATTCACATTCAGCCCCACATTCCAATGGGCGCTTTCAGCAAACCTAATGATTGTGTTGACTACACCAAAACATAATAATAATAATAATTTGTAATAAAAATAAGTACATACCGTTCTCCTTTATCTTCGACGGACAGTTCCTTGTCCTCTCCGTTGAATTTGTAGTATTGGTTTGATGGTTCCGCAATGCTCGTGACAAGACAGTAAGTTTTTGATTCTAAATGGTAAGAGACAAAGTGGGGGGTGCATCTTAGGGGGACTTTTCTGACGGGCCAGGGAGCGTCGTAGCTGAGATGGGTGGGTAGAACCCCAATTCGTAATTCGGACTAAAATTAAACTTACTTTTATGAAAACGACGATAAATTTATACGCATGTCATAAAATGTGAATTTGTTGAGTTAGATAATATTTAGAATGGTCAAATTGATTAAAAATTAAGGAATAATAATAAAAATAAGATGAAAAAAAAAAATAAAAAATAACCTTTCTGTTGAAGTATAAGAAACCTTGCGGACAGTTGACATTATTGAAGGAAGCAAAGCACAAAATTTCTCCGTCGATTGTCATCGGGTGAGTCCGCAGCTCACCCCGGGACGTCAGGAACAACCAATGCGGATTTGAACCGCAGATAAATACACCATTATAACCTAGGATAAACAAAAAGGATAAAATATTGATATAACAATTTGACGATAAAGTATTTCTTTTCATTTTGAAGACAAGTATTTTATGTTTTGTACTTTAATGTGCAGACCATTTCAATTGTAAACAGGTATTGCTCAGATAGTTTTTCATCGCCTTTTTTGGGTTGAAACTTATGAAAACTTACTGTAACTACCAATATGAATCATTTTGTATTATTTTGTATCATTCTGAATCATTCAGAATCATTCAGCATCATTCAGAATCATTCAAAATCATTCAAAATCATTCAGAATCATTCAGAATCATTCAGAATCATTCAGAATCATTCAGAATCATTCAGAATCATTCAGAATCATTCAGAATCATTCAGAATCATTCAGAATCATTCAGAATCATTCAGAATCATTCAGAATCAATCAGAATCATTCAGAATCATTCAGAATCATTCAGAATCATTCAGAATCATTCACAATCATTCAGAATCATTCAGAATCATTCAGAATCAATCAGAATCATTCAGAATCATTCAGAATCATTCAGAATCATTCAGAATCATTCAGAATCATTCAGAATCATTCAGAATCATTCAGAATCATTCAAAATCATTTAGAATCTATCAGTATCTATCAGAATCTATCAGAATCTATCAGAATCTATCAGAATCTATCAGAATCAGAAACCCGCTAACTTGTCCACAACAACTGGTTGTTATCACTACTTCGCAAAGTACTTACCCGCGATATTACTGAAATATCTCATCTTGGCAACCCGCTCCTGCAGCTGGAACACCTCGGAATTCTCCGTGTCGATCTGTCCGGCAATGTTCGGCGTATAAAACACGGAATGCTTCAACTTGCAGAAACGCAACTTCAGATTCCCGCGCGGGAACCTAAACACCTCGTAGACGTACAGATCGCGCTCGAGCCGGATCAACAACAGCGGCCGTGAACCCCGATTACCCAACGTCACCATCAAAATCTCCTTAACCTCAAACTCGCGTTGAATCGAAGACTCATTCGAAGTCGTGCCCTCGTTTCCGGACGCGACCGACTCCAAACTATCAATCAGAACCTTGTATCCGAAACAGAGGTTCCTCACGATAAAACAGAGCTTGAATTCCGGTACGGAATAGATCTCCAAATTCGAATTTTCGCGGACGATGAACAACCAGTAGGTTGGCTTCGCTTCCGCGAAATACTTCTTCCACCAATTGTAGAAGACTTTCGGACGTGGAACCGGAGGATTTAAAGAGGGCATCTTGAATTCGCTATCGTCGCCGTAGAGGAGGTCCTCTTCGTTTTCCACCTCCACTTTGGGCTCCGTTTCGTACTCCTGCGGCACGTGCGTGAACTCGTCCGGAATCTTGTTCGTGAACAGTCCTGAGGTGTCTTTGAACATGCATAGTGTCGTAACGACTGGAGTCTGAAAGTCGTTTTTATTGTGGAGAAATTTAAAAAAAATGGCAAAGCTTAATATTGGTGAAGGGAGTTAAAAGAATAAACCAAGAACGTGGAAAAAGTATCAAAATAGTCAGAAATGTCAGACATACCGTCAGAAATGTCAGACATGTCGTCAGAAATATCAGATGTCGTCAGAAACGTCAGACATGTCGTCAGAAATATCAGATGTCGTCAGAAACGTCAGACATGTCGTCAGAAATGTCAGACATGTCGTCAGAAATATCAGATGTCGTCAGAAATGTCAGACATGTCGTCAGAAATATCAGATGTCGTCAGAAATGTCAGACATGTCGTCAGAAATATCAGATGTCGTCAGAAATGTCAGACATGTCGTCAGAAATGTCAGATGTCGTCAGAAATGTCAGACATGTCGTCAGAAATGTCAGACATGTCGTCAGAAATATCAGATGTCGTCAGAAACGTCAGACATGTCGTCAGAAATGTCAGACATGTCGTCAGAAATGTCAGACATGTCGTCAGAAATATCAGATGTCGTCAGAAATGTCAGACATGTCGTCAGAAATATCAGATGTCGTCAGAAATGTCAGACATGTCGTCAGAAATATCAGATGTCGTCAGAAATATCAGATGTCGTCAGAAATGTCAGACATGTCGTCAGAAATATCAGATGTCGTCAGAAACGTCAGACATGTCGTCAGAAATGTCAGACATGTCGTCAGAAATGTCAGACATGTCGTCAGAAATGTCAGACATGTCGTCAGAAATATCAGATGTCGTCAGAAATGTCAGACATGTCGTCAGAAATATCAGATGTCGTCAGAAATGTCAGACATGTCGTCAGAAATATCAGATGTCGTCAGAAATATCAGATGTCGTCAGAAATGTCAGACATGTCGTCAGAAATGTCAGACATGTCGTCAGAAATATCAGATGTCGTCAGAAATGTCGTCAGAAATATCAGATGTCGTCAGAAATGTCAGACATGTCGTCAGAAATGTCAGACATGTCGTCAGAAATGTCAGACATGTCGTCAGAAACGTCAGACATGTCGTCAGAAATGTCAAACATGTCGTCAGAATGGTCAGAAATGTTACTTACATTGGCGATTGTAGATTTACTGACGACAAGGCGGACAGTGCCTCTTGCCTCACGCAACATCAGCGTGATTACTTGTCCGTCGGCGGCTAAGATTGCCAGGTAGGGGTCGGCGCTGGAAGCGTGAACGATCGGCGAGCCCAAATCTAGCGGGATGTGCTGCAATTGGACGGTCCCTGCCAAGGTAGAACTACAGTAGAACCTCGATTATCCGGGTCAGTCGTAACCGATCCTTACCACCAATATTACAAGTACATATTGATATAAGAAGAGGATAAACTATGCCCAAAATACGAAGAGTTACGAAATACGAGGTGTTTATAATAATATTCTGTTATCCTGGGTATAAATTACGGGATAAAGTGGTTTTGTAAGACTGCTGAGACTAAGACTGCTGTAGATTGCTCGAAAACAGAATTTAGACGGACTTTCGAGAAAAACGAATTATTTAAACAAATAGAATTTGTTTTTAGAAAACTATATGTACAATAAAAATTAAATAGACAGAAAAAATTAGGTTTCGAAAGCACAGGTGATTAAAAAAATTTTTATCCTCAGGTGTACCAAATATTAATTCAGTGTTATTTTTCACTTAAGGACTTACCTTGCAGGAGACGGACACCAGTTGTGGTAATTTGAGCGATGTAACGGTTATTACCCAAATTGCAGGCATGAACTGTTGGTGATTGAGTAGAGAAACCTGTATTGTCGACTTCATTGATTTCATGACCAGTTTGGAGAATCTAAATAGATGAAAATTAACAAAATCCAACAGATGCTTGTGCATAAAAACTGGTTTTTGTATATTGTAAATAAAAGAATATACAAATCAATGAAAAAAAATCTTGTATCTGAATCATAATAAATATAGTAAAAATAAGCATAAAATCGTTATTATTTCAAAATACTTACCATGGACGAATCCTCCTGGCTCAAAATTAGGAACGCGTGCTTGTCGTCGTTCTTGCACACGGTCCACATGTTAAAGCAACCGGGCAACGTAAACGTTGTCACGATTTGCGGACGAATCGAGTGCTGGAGGACGCACAGCGCCCCGTTCTTCCCGTACCCGGATGTCGTCACCAACTCCAGATCTAAATCGGTGTTCTGCAGGAACTCCTCGCTTAAAAAGGCCGGCTCTCCAATTGAAATGTTACCGCACGGACCGATATTTAATAAACTGTCACAGACCTACGAAAACGGGGTGAATGTTTTTATGAAATAAAACGGAAATTAAAAGAGGAAGACGAATGGAGATGGAATGTGGAGGGAAAGGGAGAGAAGCGGGAAGAAGAAGGCAGAAGAAGGGAAAAGATGACAAAAAATAGCAGAAGAAGGAATTAAATGGAAGAAGAAACAGACAAGAAGAGACAGACAAGACGAAAGGGACAAGAAGAAACAGACAAGAAGGGACAACAAGAACAGAAAGACGAGACGAGACAGACACAAAAAAAGACAGACACAAGAACAGCAGACACAAGAAGAAACAGACACAAGAAGAGACAAACATAACAGACAACCACAAGAAGAGACAGAAAAAAGAAGAGACAGACACAAGCACAGACAACCACAAGAAGAGACAGAGATGAGAAGAGACAGACACAAAAAGATACAGACACAAGAACAGCAGACACAAGAAGAGACAGACACAAGAAAAGACAGACACAAGAAGAGACAGAAACGAGAACAGATAGACACAAAAACATACAGACACAAGAACAGACAACCACAAGAAGAGACAGAGATGAGAAGAGACAGACCCAAAAAGATACAGACACAAGCACAGACAACCACAAGAAGAGACAGACTCAAAAAGAGACAGACACAAAAAGAGACAGACACAAAAAGAGACAGACACAAGAACAGCAGACACAAGAACAGCAGACACAAGAAGAGACAGACATAAGAAGAGACAGACACAAGAAGAGACAGACACAAGAAGAGACAGACAAGAAGACACAGACACAAGAACAGATAGACACAAGAACATACAGACACAAGAACAGACAAACACAAGCACAGACAACCACAAGAAGAGACAGACACAAAAATAAACAGACACAAGAACAGCAGACACAAGAAGAGACAGACATAAGAAGAGACAGACACAAGAAGAGACAGACACAAGAGACAGACACAAGAAGAGACACCCACAATAAGTGACAGACACAAGATGAGACAGACACAATAAGTGACAGACACAAGATGAGACAGACACAAGAAGAGACAGACAAGAAGACACAGACAAGAAGAGACTGACAAGAAAAGACAGAAAAAAAACAAAAAATACATACCTCAAATATGTAATTTGTAATCTGCAAACTGGTCTGTTTCTCATTACCGTACACTTCTAGTTCTTCAGGATCACGTATGTCGAGTACATCACTCGCCATGCAGTCATTGATGCTGTCGAGAACTTTTTCTGGTTCGTCCGTTTTGCTTCTTTTGGCTGCTGGTTCGTCACCATCGTCAAGGGTGATGATCTGGCATTGATCCTTCTCGGTAAACCGTAATAACAGGGAGTTGCCCAGTCGAGACCCCAGGAATAAGAAATTATTCTCGCAGACACATATCTACCAAAAAATTTGAGGAACGAAATTTACTAATTTTTTTCAATAACTTTTATAATCTTTGACAATTCTTTCAGAAATACCTTTATATTGTTTTTTATATACTTATAACAGAGTTAATTACTAAAAATTTTAATAGAAACAAATTTTGCTATATTCTATTTCTATTACAACAAAAAAAAAACTAAAACAACACAAAATCTGCTACATTTTATTATAGAGATCTAAGTAATTTTTTAGCTTATAAAGAATATCTCTGGAAGTTGTGGTGATTTCTAATTTACAGCACAACATTCCTTCAATAAAATATTCCTTATCAATGTCTATATAATCTTACATAAGTCATTAACAAGGCAATTTTCTTGTGTTCAGACATTTAATAAGTGGCATAGCTATCACATCTTTTTCTAAAACTGTTTTTATAAATATTGATATTGATTATTTAATTAAATTTTTCCCTATTGTGTGATTTTTTTTTTCAAGTTTACCTATGAGAAAAACTGGTATAGAACATAACATAAAGCAACTTACACAAGTTGTGAGGACACTAGCAGCAGCCTTCTCGAAGTGAAAACTCCGCACGTAACGCATATTATCTGCTAGCAGAGTTAACACATACAATTCCCCATTCTTCAGCGAAAGAACCAACGTATCCTCCTCCAAAAATCCAACCTGAGCACAATCCATACTTATCTTTATGTTTTCCTGGATTTCTAAAACCGTACAGTAAATAAAACCGACAAAACATCACCTAAACATCACTTACTCAAAGGAAAACTAGTAGAACTATCCGCAATACTGTTCAAAGAAACCCCATATGGAGGAATACTCTGATTCAAATAAATCAAAGAATTAACGGCAAAAATCAACGTCCCACCCAGTGGTTTTTTAATCGGTACAGCCCGCATACAATCAAATGGTAAATTACTCATTGACCAAATAATCGGGTGCACTTTTTGCTGTAAATTTAACGAAATTGCAGCCATGGCACATGTATCCGTTCTAACAGCAACTCTCCTATTAAAAAAAGGTAAAAATATAACAAAACCCTCAATTTATTAATTCAAAACCATTACCCAGAGAATGTTTTTAGCGGTTCATACAAAATTAAAAGCGTAGGTTCATAATATCCATGTAAAAACTGAATATCGATGATATTATCGATTTTATCAATAAAATCTTTTAAGAGGATCATATAAGATGCTAATATCGGTACTTTTGCCCCATAAGAACCCCCAGACATGGGTTTAATATCGGCTTCACCGTCGTCAATTGCGTTGTCCCTCCGGAAAGGTAAGACAACCAATTTTCGACCGAAAACTGTCATAACTGCACAACGGTTTTCAGGATCTGCCCTGACTATTGGTACGTGATGGTGGTGAGTCCAACCATCCTATAACACAATAAATCACGTGTTTAATAAAGAACATTTGAACGTTAGATAGAAAAACGTACCTTCATGTCATCTTCTTCAAAATAATGCAAACTAATTGTTTTGAGGTCGTGTGTTTCTGGATCGTACTCAACTACCGAGAGTTTTGCGTCGTTAAATGCTAATAACAACGCATCTCTGGGAGAATTCATCAGGTTAACACTCTGTATGGACATAACGTTACCGTAAAGTGTGTACTGCGCGACGCATTCGAGTTTTGATTTTGGTGGTCTATGTTCTGCAATAAGTGATGTTATTGCAAGTAAAATCTACTAATTTAGGTTTTATACCTGTAATTTTTTCATATCTGCACTTTTCCAGGTCGGGGATCAGCCTAAAAATCTTTACTATGTTTGCGGCGGTAACCACTAGACTTTTCTCGTTTTTGTTGAAGAAATGGCAACTTATCGCGTGTTCCACGCCTGTAGCAGGGTGGGACTGCTTACATATCGAAAACATTCTCACTTATTTGCTAGCAGGTGGTTAAAAACTAAGGAAAACTCAAGCTATGCGGTATTTATTATGATAAACATAACCTATAGTAAACATAACCTCGCAAGTAACGCTCAGTGGTGTGGAAACGGTGCGCAGCGCCATCTGGTTTCTAGATGTCAGCGATGAGTCTTTGGACGATACATTTTAAGGGCGCTTTTATAACTTTATGGTGCTTTTATAGCGAAGTTGGAGAGAATTATTGTTATTTTTAACTAATTATTGAATTTTTAACGAATTATTGAATAATTTATTATTTTCGAGTTAACTATAATCTAAAACAAATAATTGTTTCAGTTTTGATTTGATATCTTATGGAAAATCTTATATTTTCCATCAGAACGCCCATTTACAAAAACTTTAAACTCCAATAACTTAATAATATTTGGTATATTTTGATGATTCTTTCAGAAAAGTACTGTATAACAAGTCTGCGAATTCCCCACACAACTTAAACCTCACTAAATGGCATTAAAACAAATAAAACACATATCTTTATTATCCAACCCTCCATTAAAACTCTACATAGTTGATAATATTTGTGGAATCAAGGGCAGAGGCATTATCCACAGCACTATCCTCATCCATGATCGACAAAGGTACACCAGAGACCTCGGGTCTCTGGTCAGAAGCCGAGCCAGCTATAGGCTGTTGAGCTTTAACCTCAACAATCGGCTTCGGCAGATGTTCGATCTTATGGAACAACTGTTCGTGGATGGCCTTCAAAATACCCTTCTGCCTTTGCTTGATTCTCTCCCTAACAATCTGCTTCTCCACCTCGGGCAACACAAAGTGATGCACCAACTCCGCCACGAATTCTTCCTGCTCATTAACATCCTTCTTCAGGATCATATCGTACTCGTAGATCTCAGTGTCCAACTTTTGGGCCAAAGCTGTCACGTAACTAGAAGCCTCGCAAGACGAAGCAAAATCCATACCTTCCGTTATAATGTCTTCTAGATAGAGATCAACTGATTCTTGATGGATTTTAGCCACCTATTTCAAGAATTCCACCACATAAGCGTTGTTCTTCTATTGGCCTGACGTTAGCTATTAAAAGACTGATCAAAATCAATACCTGTTTGAAGATCTCATCATGTTCTCGTCTCCTTCTCAATTCAGCTTGTCTTCTGCCGGCTTCAGCTGCTTCCCTCTTGCATCTTTCTCGCTCCGCCATCAAACCAAGAGCGTGGGCTTTCCTCTCATCCAGCAATCTCCTCAGTTCTTTGTTGAGGAAGTCCAACAGCGTACCAACGATGGTTCCTTGGAGGCGATTGAGCGCTTCCTGGATCTTGCAAGTCTAGAGGAGAGATAGGTTAGGAAATGGATGAGAAATACAGGTGAAGGTTTTACATTGGCAATGCAGAAGGCTTCTTCGCGCTGGTCGTACTTGACTTCCAGCTTCTGCTTGAAGACCTTGATTATTTCTTTATCGAGGACGCCGTGAGTGCTTCTCAACTCTTGGATTAGCTCTCGGCAATTGTCTCTACCATCAAACACCTAGGAAGGATGTATATAGGGTAAAAAGGATAAAAGGTAGGATAAAATGTATAAGATATAGGATAAAATGTATAAGGTATAGGATAAAATGTATAAAATAGTTAAGGAGCAAAAAAAATCTCCTGTGTGTTCTAGCGTAGATTTATTTGATTATTCATCACCATCATCACTTACAAGTACTTGCACAGCTCGTCCTTTAAGAATACTTTGAAGCAGGATGAGCGCCAGTTCTCTTTGTTCGTGTGGGTCGTTCTCGTCCACCTCAGGCGTCAAAGGCGGTGCTTCTTTGTCCTTGATCCTCACGCGGAGATTGCACTTGGTCTTGGTCACTTTCCTCAAGGCTAAGTCAAGAAAAATCAAGAAAAGATAAGCATGAATGAGTAGAATGAAAGAGAACGCAGGAGAATGTAAAGGAACCAAGGAATAGATCTTAAAGATGGTTACCCTTCAACTCCTGGTGGAGTTCCTTGAGTACAGGATTGGTCCATTTCGATTCTCGTATGCAAATCCTTGTTCCAGGCACTCTAATCTCGTAGTTGATGATAGGAGCAACCGCAAGCCATTTGGGAAGTGTATCATATTTCTCAACACCTGAAACGCAGAGGTACAGGAAAAGTGCTACTATTTTGGAACATGCACAGAAAAGTTCACGCAGTCTTTTGACTGCTGCTGAAGCAAGGCTATCGATGGACTATTGGAGGACTACTGATGCACAAACCTGCAAATGATGCTCTGTATTTCTTGAGGTGTTCATCTATAACTTGATGACCGCGCTTTGGATGGACACCATGCCTCAAGAGTGGTGCGTACAGTTCGGACTTGTAGTCAGCGTGTTCAGCGACGACGTTAACAGGGTGGTACTTCATGATGATGCCCTTGTGGTTGAAGTTCAAGCGTCGTTTCTCTGGAAGAAGAACCAAATTGTTATATCATAATAATCATAATAATTACAATAATTATAATAATAATAAACATTGTTTCTCATCACCTCTTGTCGACTGCCTCTTCAGCTTCATGAGCTTCTCGTTCTTCTCTGCTAACTTTTGCTTGCAGAAGAGATCTATCTTCTTCTCACTTCTCGTCTTGGTGTTCTCTAAGAGCTCGATGAGCATTTTCTCGAGCAGTTCCATCCGAATGTTTTGAATATCTTGGATCTCCTGCAATGTTAGGGCGTCAGTTACATCATATTTTATGGGAATTAAGACTTATGGGACTTGAGCAAAATTTATGAGGCTTTTTTTAAGCAAGATTACTTGTTCTCTGAAGGCCCATTCGTCCCTTTCCATGGCTTCGATGAGGTCACGCCTCCTAGCTACGCTCCTGGCGCCTGTGATCGGTGGAAGTCGTTTCTCCCAGTTTCTCTTCATCCTTGCTCTTTCGATGAGGGTAACTTCGTGTGCCCCAGCTGGTAGGCCTTCCCCTACAATACAGTAGATGGACGATTAAGAATTCTTTATCGATTTTAACTTTTATGGAAGAAAGTCTTGAAGAAAACAAAACCGTACCCCATTTCAAAAAATCCAACTTCAAAATCTCTGGATCGCTGCCATCGATGACCTTGTAATCCGGTTGCCATGGAGACGTTTGAGCTGATGAGTCTCTGTATTGAGTTTGTATCTTCTTGGTGACCATGATCGCTGGAGGTCCCTCTTCTGGTTTTGACTGCCTCCTGGGTGATTGTAATGATAGGGCTGGTATGCTTGAGTGTGTTGGTCTTAAAGGCCTGTGGAATGTTATCAAATTTCAGCTGATAGCTGTGGGAAACATGGTGCTTTTCTTCCTCAGTGAGGAAGTCCTGATTTCCGTAATCAGTCGTCAACAACTGTTGTTCTGAGTTCTAACTTTAATAGGCATGATCATGATCTGCAGCGAACTTCAACAAGCCGGTTCCTGATACAAAGATATTCGTTTTGCATCAACAACTGTTGTTCTGATACAAAGAAATTGGTTTTGATTAGTTAAACCAATCAGCTAGTGTTCAAAAACAACTTCTTCAGAATGTAACAGTTTTATTCAAAAAGTAAAATCATATAGCTTATAGCAGCGACAGATTCGCCATTAATTGGTAATTGCAGTGAGGTTTGTGCTCCCTGAGATAATGTTCGAAAAAGTAACAGAGCTGTGGAAATGTTACGCTTTACTCACTAGCCCATGAAATAACTTGTTTACGTACTGGTCGAAAAATCTGAATCGGTCAGCTCCCACGACGTCCACTTCCTTTCTCAAAGTCACACTTTTGTTGTGACTGGCGTTTTTGATTATGGGATTCATTGAACCACCTTGCGTCTTGAGCACGATTTGCTGACGTGGCACGTGCGGTAAATCCGTGAACATGCTCGGGAATATCGGTTTTACGGCCTGAAATAAGTTTTGTCTTTTTAAATGATTGATAATTTGCAAAAAAGTGTGTTTCATCGCATCGCATTGCTAAGCCTGCCTCACACGTTCAGTCGAACTGTTCAGTTGAACTGAACAGTTCAAACTGTCAGTTGAAACTGACTGTGTGTGGCCGGCATATTATTTTCATCGCATGTTAGTAGATACATGGTATATAGCTGGATTGCTAATTAACATAAGTACTTACAACTTTCGCATTGTGCATCACAGCCAATCTGGCCATCTTCAAGTGATCTTTAGCACCAGATACGATAAAATTTGGATCTAGAACATCATCAAATTCACACACAATTCACTCAAACTGTAAACTAGGCCAAACTACAAGAGATAATTTACCGTTAAAAACATCGTTCGGTCTTGCAACTTGCGTACTCATCTTGATAAATATTAATTTTGCGCTTCTCGTTTACTTTACAAATGACAGTAGAAACTTCAAATCCACGTGCTTGGGGTTAAATGATGATGGAATGTGACCTGATGGCTTGATGTAAATGTTAAATCAATTTGTACCCATAGAAACGGTGAAAAGGAATGCGAAAACGTCAAGAAAAGAGCGCAAATTAGGCTAGGATGTATTTAATATGTGATTCTGTAAATTAAAACATGTTTTTTTTATCATTTCGGTTTTGTTATATCAATATAAAACGTGCATTTTTGAACTAGATAACTTGTTTTTACTCAAACTTTGCATTTTGCATAACTCTCGTTTAGTTTTTGACCAATTTTAACTTGATATATAAACTTCTCCAACGTAAAAACTCATTTATGGATTAATTAATATCGCCAGTTCTTATCAGAATATTCTTATCAACAAAACCGACCGGCCGTTTCCGCGAAATATAATTATTATAATATACAATGAGTGGCGACAGTTCATATTCTGCGTTTTATTAAGCTTTTCAAATAATATAGCCGCTGTCGCAGCGCCAAAAAAATCAATAGAGGCGATCATGAGCAGTGTGCAGATTACGCCATATGGTTTTGTGATGGTTACAGTGTGTAAAACGGCTGAAAACAGTGCGAAACACCTGTAAATTTTTAGCTTCCTTAACTTGAAATGAACGCCACTGACGTGTAGTTGTGTGCTGGTGACAGTTTATAAACAGACGAAGATTTAAGTCGCTAGATCTGTAAGTGTGCAGGTGTCATATTAGGTGAGTGCAGTCGATGCAGTTTGGAATGTCTTAAACGGAATGTACAAGTCTGAAGTTTATAGTTTACTTGCTACCTACTGTACTTAGTTTAATGTTATATTGTGAATAGTAATATGTTTTTATCATATATTATTTGAGAATTATTTATATTTCTTTTAATAGTTCACAGACTGGTTTGAAACTGACCAAAAACATTGGTTACTCCAGTGCAACGTGTCATAGCATTGATTCTAAATTGTAAAGGATTGTAATAATTCTTACGAATCTGTGCACAATATGTTGAAAATATCAAGCAAATCGGTCAAATACAACAAAAGTTATTGAGGAATTATCTTTTGCGGCATAGATTTAACTAAATGGCGAATGCGCCGGATCATGTTGTGATTTTACAATGGTTTTATTATTAAAATTACTTTCGAATATTACTCCATGTATTCAAGGTGGAAACACATAATTAATTTGGTCTAATAAGTCGAGTAATTATGAAAAAAGAATATCCTACAACTTCTTATTCCGCAAGAAAGAAAAAGACGTCTGTCCTTCAGTCTGTCTTCGGTAGTCTAAGATTAAAACACCCTGTAGAGTAATTAGGAGGACACCACTTGATTGGCTTTCACATTACAACAAAGCCCTGTCAATTCTAAACGCGCTGCTGTTTGATTTAAAGTACTATGAGCAAAGGTAAATTTACAAGGCTTATGTGAAAGTTAAATGTGCAAGATTTTAGGTAAAATATTATATTAAAATCTTCTCTGACTACACAAGGGAAATACATAATTTGCTAAAAAAATCATCAAAATCCACGAAAGAGTACAAAAGTTATTGCAGATCAAAATTTGACAAATTTTTAGATGAGCTTATACATTATCACAATAAATTTATATCCGCACTATAAAAATGTAAATCTTTTATATTTTTATTTTTTTATATCCTTTAATCTTTACTGAATAGTCTGAAAACATTCTGCCCTCCATTAGTAACAAAGAAAAATCATTTCCTGACAATCAATCACAATTCTATTAATGACCGATCGCCGATCAAGTTAACGAACTGCGCACTTCCGAAGTGAAAATCCGAACGTATTTCTAGCTAGCAATCGATTACCCGGGAAATTGAACTTGTAGCTTTTCACGTGAAGATTTTATTGCCAATTTCGTTAGCGAACCCTCAGAGGAATATAGAACCAGGACGATACATCCTCGCTCCAGAATCCTTAAGCTTCTTTCGCTCTACCACTAAAGGATTTAACCTCGTCTGTTATTCTTTTTTTTACATTCGCTCTTTTTCTTACGTTTTACTTGGGATGTTCTTGTAACAACGCAAATCATGATCTTGAGAAAAGTATCTGTTACATTTCAGATCAATGGCCACATACGCTGGAATGTCTTTGGGCGGTGAAGTCAGAGAGAGCGTTTCTTTGGATGAGGACGACCTCAGTGACGTTGATGATGAAGTCTTTATTAGAGATGGAAAAAACGGCTATAAGGTTTGTATAATCTTTTAATTTTGTACTCCCATTTAACTTCTTCTTAAATTCTTCTTGAATTCTTCTTGAACAGTTCTCGGAAGATGTCAAAAGGCCTTTGATGGCACCAAGGAGGAAGCTCACCAAACCTGATTTCAGCAATAGAATAAAACGACCCATCTGCAAAATAGTCTGCCTGCCATGCTGCTTGTTGATTGTCGCAGTAGCAGGCATAATAGGTTTGCCAACAACAACAAAACTTTTCATAACTTTTCCTAACTATTTCTTGTAGCTTTATTAGTATTAACTATGGTACTGGCGTCACTATTTCCCCTACCAGTCGACAAACTAAAGAACTGGGTCATATCGACAACAACACAACAGTATCGTGAAAAGGTCCTACAATGCAACGACCTGATAATCAGTGACGTGTGGACCGTAAATCTACCAAAACTAACATCAGAATCAGTCTTAAGGGCCGTAGATATTAACTCGGATGGAGTGGATGACATTATCTTCGGGTTTGGAACCGGTAAGTCCATCAATGGTCAAGATTTACAGCTTTAATCATCGAAAATTCCAGGTGATAACTACAATATGAATCCTGACGTCTTCTGCCAGATGTTCTTCGACGTAACACCACCTTGTGGTGGCGGTTTAGTAGCATTAAATGGTGCCAATGGTGACGTCATTTGGAAGAGGTGGCTCGGCCATACCATCTTCACCATCTACTGTGATGTTGATGTCAATGGAGACGGTGTTTATGACTGTTTAGGCACTGGGAAAGGTGGGGTTAGTATTGTGGATAAAAAGCCCACTATGGTAAAAAAATGCAATACTATTAAGAAAATTCCAAAACTGTGGACAAAATCTCAAAGACTGTGGTCAAAACCTCAAAGAATGTGGTCAAAACCTCAAAGATTGTGGTCAAAACCTCAAAGATAGTGGCCAAAACTTAATAACTTCTTTTTCTCTGTAGATATTCTGTGTGGTAAACTCCAAGAATGGTTCAATCCTTTGGCAATTTGACAATAAGTACACCCCGTCACAAACCTTGCTCCTAGATGTCTATATGGCGGATTTTATCGAAGATGTGGACAACGATGGAGTGGATGATGTGTTGGCAGCCCATACATCAGAGACAGAAGTGGCGAAATCCAGCCATATCCTTCTGATATCAGGAAGAACTGGTGATGAAATGAAGCGGGCTGACATGCACGGGAGTTCTGAGAGTTATTTCACCCCACAACTCATACAAAACAACAGAAGCACCTTTGTTATCTTTGGGACAGGAAGTCCAACAACACCTGGTAATCTAAGTGTTGTTTTATTGAAAGATATCACACAAGGTGTTATGGTAAGTGGTAGAAATTGGTTCGCTTTTGTGCACAACTTTACCTTTGCACAATTCTACTTTGGATAATTAAACCTTGCATATTTAAATTAGAGACTTCCGCGGTCCGAATCACTAAGTTCTAGATTTCCAGGGGAAAACCGCGTCAACGACGATAATGTAGTCAACGTTTCGCACTCTGTTACGAAAGGCATCTTCAGGAAGTAACAGTATGATAGCTAGCAAGAATGAACGTGTGTATGGAAGGGTGAGGGTTTTTATAGGTCCCTGGCGCAGATACCTAGCGCAGGTAGTCGAACAAGTATTGGTTGGGAGGGTGATTTGAGGTAGCTGTGATTGGCTGTGGTGGTCGTAGGAGTGCTTTCCAGTTGTAATGCAAATGCCAAACGTTGACGCGGTTTTCTCCCGGAAATCTAGAACGTCCGAAAAACCTTGCATAATTATATAAACACTCTTTCAGAGTAACGTTACAACGTTGTATGCTGATGAGTACAAAGGAGTTGTATCACCAACAGTACTGGTTGACATAACTGGTGATGGAATTGTTGATATCATCGCATCTTTCTTCAATTCAACCACTGCTGCCTTTGACGGTAACACTTTTACACAATTGTGGAACTTTACTATACCAAATTCAGAGACTTTGAGCATTCCTACGCCTGGTTATTTCAATG
The DNA here is from genome assembly GCA_963971325.1 of Aphodius granarius. Classification (NCBI taxonomy): domain Eukaryota; kingdom Metazoa; phylum Arthropoda; class Insecta; order Coleoptera; family Scarabaeidae; genus Aphodius; species Aphodius granarius. The sequence continues at coordinate 43,373,264 of OZ020221.1, read as the reverse complement.
ATGACAACGTCACTGATTTCCTGGTCAAGTACCAAAAAGGACCTGGATTCCCTGTGTACTATTACAGCGAGGTATTGATTATTTCTCTTCTGATTTGATAAAGCAAACTTATAAATTATAGAGTGAAATTATATTAGCAACATGTTTTAGGCCTACATCTTAGATGGAAAAAGTGGTAAATCGATATATCCTCAACCCATTATAGACTCAGTTGGTTCCCAAATGGCTGGTCTAACTCTCTCCATGGAACATAAAGGGATGGATTGGTTTATCTTTTGGACAGGGAACTGCAAGGATTTCGAAGGACGACAGGACATATACGAGTTTATATCAGGTAAGGACCATACCTCTCTACCTTTTGATCTTCTGTTTTGACTCTTCTGTGTTTTAACTCTTTTGTGTTCTAACTATTCTGTGTTTTAACTCTTCTTGTTGTTACATCCTCTTGTCAACTTGTCGTCTTCATGTTTTAACATTTGTGCTCAATGAAACTAAAGATATTCCTTCGTCAGGAAGCACGTCAAAGCAACAAAACAGAGCTGACATTTGCAAGTTAAGATTTAATTCTTCCATGGTGACAAAACTCTTCGCTTTGAATCAGTACGACCAACCTCCAGGTGTTGAGCTATACAATTCAGGTATTTGAATACCCCAAAAAAATCTCTTCTCTTTCTTACTGATTTAAACTGATTACTGATTTCAACTTCCAGATAATAGATGGGAGTTGGAATACAACAACAGTCGTTCCCCAATAGAAGAAGCTAGGGACTTCTTGAAAACACATCCAGACTTTGATAAACCACCAGCGCAAGCAAACACATACAAAACGCCCGATTCAGGGAAATCTGCACACCAGGAACAATCAGTTTTCAAGCATAAAGATCCTGATTTCCTTGGCAACCGGAACAGGAACAACCAAAACATGGAAACTCCAAAGTACGAGCCTGACTACGACCAGGGGATAAGCTGGAAGCCCAAGATATCTCCATACCCTCAAAATGAAGATATCGATGCTGATTACACCTACCAAGAAGAACCAGACGTGATGTCCTTGTACGGTGGAAGGAAGCAACTCCTGGAAAACCTCCCTCAGACCAATAGAGACCCGAGAAGTAAGAAACACGACTTGTCAGAGATGGAAGACTCGATAGAAACAACAGAAAGCACTTCGCGCAAGAAGAATTTGGCTGACCAAGGAAACTATGGAATCTACGATTACAGGAATATAAGAAACGCGAGGAATCGGTTAATGCACGATCTTAACAACGTTCCAACTGACATTCTCAAGGATACTTACTTCAAGAACCGCGAGAGGAAACTGAGGAGATCGAGATTCGAGCAGAGAGACTTGAAATCCCATAAGGAACGGATGAAGGAAAATGAAGAGGTTAGGAAAACCCTTGAGGACGAAAAGAGGAATCTCTTGAACGATTCTTTGACCCTTTGGGATTTGGAGTCAGAGTCAGAACTGGAAGACAGGGAGAATGGGTATTATAGAGGGAAGAGGCACGTCTATCAGAAGTATGAAGGAGTACCCAGGTTGACTTCGGTGGGAACTTTGGCGAAATGGGGGAATACCACGTCGAATTCGGTGGATTTGGTCTTCCTGACGTATTGGTTACCACCCGTGGAAGGGGCGCAATTGGTTTTGGAGAGGGATGTGCAATGCATTAGTGAGAAAATAAAAAACGCCATGAATTCGAAAGGTACATATGACAGATTTCTTTAGTTCTCCCCCGTTGCACTAGATGTCGCACGAAAACTTTTTTAGTCAAATAAACTGTCAAATATCCTAAGCTAACTTTTTTTCATTTTTCCAGAAAAATCTTTAACGTTTCAACAATCGACCCTCGAGGAACTCTTCAAGAAAGAATGTATCGAGGAACGCATAAAGCAAAATCCAAAACCGGATGGACAGAACGCAGACCAAGCCGACAATTTCCGGTATTACAATCAAGTATCGCATTTGAATTTAGGCCAGATGACCGTATACAGGGTGAGAATTCAGTGCGTCTGCGAAGCCAAGAAGAAGAACGAGAGATGTCCGCGATTCTTGAGCACCGATAGTCAAGAATGGCCCGCGTATTTAGGACGAAAAGGCGACGGGTATTTTAAGAGTCGCACCTAAAAAAACTGAGCTTAAAACCAAAAATAACTTTCTGATATCAAAAAAAATTCAGCTATATAATATCAGTTCAAGCACAAGCAAAGTGGTGGGTTGGGATTTCTATACTGGTCTGTGATACTGTGTCAGACAAGGTTCTTAATATCTTCCGTTTTTTGTGCTAAATGGCGATTTATAGTATAATACGCAACCAAAATATACATAAGCTTAATACGTAAAGTTTAATAATGATTCAAATGTCAAAACTGACATTACTACTTGACGTTAACCGACTAACTTCATACAAAACCGCGAGGGAATGTTTTTTTATTGGTCTATTTTAAAACACCCGCGGTTTTATGCGTCAAACTTGCTAGTTCGCGTTGCGACAACACGCAAATAACAATTGCAGAACAGTAATCAAAACCACAACGCGTTTTGCTGACTACACAACTGTTGAATTCGCTGAACGCGCCCATTGGAAGGTGAATGTGAATGAAACTTTTTCGAATTATGCTATGAATCGCTAATGATTTTATTGAATCGTTTGTATATAATCAGTTTTACTTAGGGACAATCTATATGACGAGTTTATTTATAATATATGCAGAATGGCAGATGTTAGCCTATGAATATATATGATAACTTTATGATGTAAATAACGATAGCAGACATATTTTATATTGTATAAAATGGGACATTTATATGAGAGTGTATATTAGGTGTATAACTGTAATGAGATTTTGTTTTCCCTTATTTATATGTATAGCTTTCGTTAATATCGTATTGTTTATTATATCGATTACGTTATGTTGTGAAATAAATTGGAACATATACATGTGATTTGTTGTTTTATTTATAGTTCTGAAGAAGATTGCGCTCAAATCGAAACATTTTCCGGATACTGTCATTGTTTTTCATATTTAAATTATTTTTGTTACAATACAGTTGCATATAATAAAAAAAAAAACACTCAAACATAGTAAAAATCAAGATTTATTTTACTGATACGGCATCACTTTAACATTACTTAGAGTAAGAAAGATAATATGCATGAGTCGGATATTTATATTATCCAACACTTAAGACATGCTGAAACAAAAAAGTACCACAAAATTACCAACTATTGCATAAAAAAAGTTATTTTTAACAACATACCTATCAATAAGTGGCCCTCTCATAGTGGTGGCAATAGCGGACGGTGCATTTTCATTCAATCGGAAAATGGACTCAATAACAGTCAATTCCGTCGAAGTTGTGTCCAAACCACAGAATGCTGTCCAATCATTTACTACCATACCCCCTCCTATAACTTCACTACCTCTATTTACAGTACCAGCCTAAAAAAAAAAAAAAACAAATTTAAATTCCCTGGTCCCAATTTGAATGTTGGCACTAACTGTCAAAGTGACGTTTTGAGGTTATAGAAGTAATACAAATATAAAATTTTAAGAAATAACCTGAAATAACCTATAAAAAAAGCCTTAAAAATTACTGAAATGTGAACATAATATAAAATTAGGTTATAATGTACGTACCACCAAAGGAATCTGTAAAAGTGAGGACAATTCTTCTTGATCTTTAATACTAGTGTTTGGGTGCACGAGGCCCCCTTGATTACTCAAAACGCAATAAGATCCCACCAAAACATTGCTAGCAATTGTGTAACGGAAAACTTCAACACCCAAAATATCTGTGATAATTTCTTCCGTTTCCTGATTAAAATTAAACATAAAAATTAATAAAGTGCAATTTTTAGAGGCTAAATTAATAATATTTAACAGTTATTTACCTTATCTAAATCGGGATGGACCAAAGCCATGTAATCATTACAAGCTACGACATTTCCGAGAGCCGACAATCGTTCTTCGACCCTCTGTATCTTAATTTTATCAGGCAGTGCGTTCCTAATATGTTGTAATTCGGTATCGTAGGTAGAACTCGGTAATATCAATCCGTTTTTATTCCCAACGCACATTCTACCGATTATTCTACAACCCGCAAGGGATGTATGAACAACTGGTATATTGTTTGACAATTCTCCTTCAAATGTGCTATAATAGACGAATGAATGAAATAATACAATTAATGTAGTGGTGATTTGTACCTGTAAAAATTCTCTGAACCACCTATGCTAACCAAACAATACGCATTTGTTAGCTTGGAGAACACTCCTACTTCGTTATTGTTCTCAAATTGCACACGTAACGCCATTTTTAACGCTTACTATAACGGAATAATCGTATAGAAAAATCACACAAACAGCACGTTATTTCCTAGCGTTCTAACCTCAAAAACTAAACGTGAATTTTACTAGACAGCCTTGACGCCCTTGACAGCAAAGCGCCGCTATGTGTACCTAACTTCACATCCTTCTTTTGGGATATGATTGTTATTCTAGTTTCTAGCTGTTAATCTATTTTGTAGACTATTTTATAGTAATTTTTCAAGAAATAATTATCAGAAATAGTAATTCAAAACTGATCCTGTGTTGAAAAATCCCCGGGCATAATTATTAGCCTGCTAAAATTTGACTTAGATGGCGCTTCAAACTTCATGTACAACTCCACAACCGAGAAAAAGTGTAAGTAAAAATCACGATTTGGTATTATTTTTTAAATATGTATAATCGTTTTATAATCGCTTGTTGGTCTTTATTATTGGGTTTACATGGCGTAGAATAAGCAGTGTCTTATATTATTGTTCTTGGCTTCTGGAAATCCCCCAATGTTATATGTCTGGTGTGTAGAAGTGGATGCCTGAATCCCAGGCGCAAATATGAAATCAAAACGGTGTCCTATTTCCTACATTTTATACAAACAATTATGAAATAAAAACAAACAACAAAATAGCAGAGATCAGCGTTTATTATCCTATTAAATAATCAGTCTTATCATCAATCACATTATTATTACATGACAACAATAAATAATTATTTATTTAGGATGGAAAGTCCTCCTCCATTTCTCAGGATAGTGACATATTGTAGGAAATTTCTGGCCTATTTTAAAAATAGATCCGACAACTTCTAATTCTACTATTGTCGTGGCAATTCCACAAAATGCTGCACAGTCGTTAGCAATCAAACCTTCGGCAACTGCTTTTCGACCTCCGTTTACACTTCCAGCCTATTACAAAAAAAAAATATATCAATTTTTAAACTTTTAAAAATGTTACGTTAACATACCACCAGAGGGAGCTGTAAAATCGACGATAATTCCTCTTGATCTGTAATGCTCGTATCCTGGTTAACTAAAGCCCCGTTATTTGTTAAAACGCAATTTGAACCTACTAAAACATTGTTTGCAATTGTGTGTCGCACAACTTCAACTTGTAAAGCATCCATGATGACTTGCTCGGTATCCTATAAGAAATTATGTTTTAGAAACGATTTTTGTGATTAGAAAATGATTTGGGAATAGTTTAGGTGAGATTTACCTTATCTAAGTCTGGGTGAACTAAAGCTATATGATCATTACATGCAATAACATTCCCCAAAGCTGATAATCGCTCCTCAACAGTACATATTTTAATATTATCTGGTAGGGAGTTTTTTATGTGTTGTAATTCCATGTCGTGTACGAAATTTGGTAAAATTAATCCATGTTTATTTCCTACGCACATTCTACCAATTATTCTACATCCCCCTATTGTTGTGTTTATGATGGGTAAATCCCCTAATTCACCTTCCAGTGTGCTGTGCGATAAAGGCGGTAATTAGTGAAACAAATCAATAATATAACACAGCTCTTACCTATAAGCTGTGTAACTGTATACACGACAGGCCATACGAGATCCTATCAACTGTTTTTCAACTAATTCTCCCTTCTTTCTATAGAAAATACAGAATGGGTATAGAAAGAAAATTAAGGAGATAAGACAAAAAACTAAAACATGCTTACCTGTTATAAAAAGGTTCGTTATTACTTTCTAAACCTACTAAACAATAGGCATTTGTGAGTCTAGCAAACACACCAACTTCGTTATTATTTTCAAAACTTATACGAAGCGACATTTTAACACTGATTTAAATAAATAACGGGCTATATTTATAAAAGAAAGAATATAACAAACACTAAACTACAACCGTACGCTGTTTACGGCGGTCTGAATTCAAACATCCACTGCCGCAAAATATATAAAGCGCTCAACCTTTTACGTCATCGTTGCGCAATGTTCGGAAATTTGGCCTAAAGTTTTGTTAGCGTGATAGATAAGATTTACAAATATTAAATTTGAAACCTATTTTATTAGATATAATATACGTATTATGGAGCAAGATAGGTCCAGAGGAATGTAGGGTATAAAGAAAGTCAATTCAAAGGTGTATTGGCGTCATATTTGTAATAAATTTAATGCTTATTTAATAAAATGATTTTGTTTGTTCTGGAGATCATTTTAGAATTATCCTTACTGGCACATTTATAAAAAAAAATACATCCTTCAATTACACTAAATCCAATTAGAATTTCTTTTTTAATTTTACAAAATTTGTTTTAATTGTGCATTCAATTATTGTTTTGTGCGATTAGATAACACAAATATACACTGATAATAATATTATTGTGTTTAAATCAGATTGGTTGACATAATGTCTTATAAATGACTCATACCCATAGTGTAACTATTTTTACATGGTGGGCCAAGAACGCAACGATCTCTTTCTAAAAAACTCAGTCCGTCTCTATCTACCTTGTTTAAGAAAGCCCAATTTTGCCAATTGTTGGAAAAACACCAGAAAGTGTTGTCAAGTATTGGAAATATCACCAGAACATTATTAATATATAGTAATCGAAGGTCGGTGCTTTACAATTAGAACAATATTTACCATTTGAAATTTTCGCAATAAGAATTTCGAATTTTTCTACTTTGGTTCCACAGTAGACTCAGTTCTCAGTGTTTACTTCTGACTTTGGTAACAATGGAATCCACCAACCAATATAGCTGTCACATTTTCTAAATTTATAAACGATAAATGTAGCACTCGTTTTGTAAGACGTATTGACCATAGTAGTACAGAAAGAAAAATTTAAAGAATACAAATTATTACAGTTATTATAGAATACTGTAATGGTGCCAACCATGTAGCTTCGAGTAGCAGCCATAGATGGCCATAGTAGCAACGACAACTTTTGTAAACCACCATGCATTGCGGTTTGAACAAAGTTATTCAATGTAGAGTATTTGGAATAGTTGAAAGACAAGATTATGGTTTAATTTTTTAAATAGGAATCAAAATCTCGCGTTCGCACGCACGCATGCAACTGAAGGGCAAAATATTACTGTCCTATGTTTGTTCCTTACAGAGTATGTTGGCAACACTTCCCTTTCCTCTGCGAATTGCCGGAAAAGTGGGGAGTTCTTGGCCCACCATGTAAAAATAGTTACACTATGCTCACACCGAAACAATGCAATAGTTAGCTCGGTTGCCTATGCTACGGGCGTATGTCTACACGGTATACACCACTACACTATGTCTTGGTCTTACAAGTCTCAAGACACACCGCATACAAAAAAAACAACCCAGTAGAGATCATAGTTTATTTCCATCACAATTCTATGCATACTTTTGCTCATTAACACCTATAGGACTTTCTAAATTTATCACTATAATGAACCTCTTTCCAACAGCGCCAAGCTCTTTTTAATTTAAAGATCGCAGCAATAACATCCAATTCCGTTCCTGTAGTCGGTGTACCACAGAGAACGGACCAGTCGTTAGCAATAACTCCTTCTCCAACGGCTTTACGGCCACCATTCACAGTTCCAGCCTACCGGAAAAGAAATAATTAATTTTTCTAAACTTTTATACATGATACTTTGACATACCACCAGAGGGAGCTGTAAAATTGATGATAATTCCTCTTGATCTTTAACGCTTGTATCTGGGTTTACTAACGCCCCGTTATTGGTTATTACGCAATTTGATCCTACTAAAACATTGTCTGCAACCGTGTGTCGTACCACTTCCACTTGTAAAACATCAGAGATAACTTCTTCAGTTTCCTAAAGAAAGTTATGTTATAAAATAGGATTTATGAATAATTTAACGGTGATTTACCTTATCTAAATCTGGATGAACCAAAGCTATATGATCATTACAAGCTATGACGTTTCCCAAAGCGGATAATCTCTCCTCCACAGTGACTATTTTTATATTATCAGGGAGAGAGTTTTTTATATGTTGCAATTCTGTGTCATATACTGAATTAGGTAATATCAACCCGTTCTTATTTCCTACGCACATTCGACCAATAATTCTACAGCCGGCAAGGGTTGTGTATACTATAGGTACACGTTTGTCTAATTCCTGTTCTAGTGTGCTAAGGAATCAAATTCAGAAGTTATTTGTAATTTCCCAAGTGTAATATAATGTTATTCAATTCACAATCACAATAAAAAAAATTAATGTTATATATAACAAAATTACAAACCTATAAAATGTATCGATGTATATTCTTCCAGTTATTTTATAAGTGCTGGCATTCATTTTGTGTAGATCTCCGTAAAGTGTGCTATGGAATAAACAAAACAATCAGAAACAATGGTGTAAAACAATGGAATATCACTGTTAATACCTGCAAGAAGATTCTTGGTTTTCCACTCCTACTAAACAATAAGCGTTTGTCAGTCTTGAAAAGACCCCAACTTCGTTATTGTTTTCAAAGCGTATTCGTAATGCCATTTCAGCGCTTTTTTCGTTGCAAACGCGCTCTTTTGAGTTCAAATCTCAAATGGGATCCACAGCCATAGTGCTAAATACGTATGTGTATTATGACATCATTCAAAATGAATAACATTGTGCAATATATCGAAATATACATCTTAGAATGTTTTGATTTGATAAATATAGATCTTATATTGCCTTCTTAAGTTATTAGATTCGAAAATAAAATTTAGGGAACAATGATTTATTGGCAAGAAGCTGAATTTTGTGCCTGCGTGCAATGGGTTGTCTACACTCAAGGATATTCGGCATCACCAAAATATTTATAATTGATTTGATGACATAGTAAATAACGAATGATTCATACAACACTATAATTGCTTGTTATCTCATGTTATCTTAGTTACTTATGTTTTATGAAGTATGCATACAATTTATGCAAAAGCCTACCGTAAAGTAAAGAAAATATCACCTTTTCTTTTCATAAAATTCTATTATAAAACAGAAGCAAACCAATAAAATTAGATCACAGTTTATTTTTTATCACATTTAGTTTACATTGAACATTCAGAACCAGCACATAATATACATTTTAACTTATTATGTACGGAAAGTCCTATATTTGGGTATCATAGATACTTCTCTGTCGCTTCTCCAAGTTTTCTTTAATTTAAATAACGAAGCAACAACATCCAATTCCATTCCTGTCGTGGCTGTACCACAGAGCACAGCCCAATCATTGGCAATCACTCCTTCTCCAATGGCTTTACGGCCACCATTCACAGTTCCAGCCTACCGGAAAACAAATAATTAATTTTTCTAAACTTTTATACATGATACTTTGACATACCACCAGAGGGAGCTGTAAAATTGATGATAATTCCTCTTGATCTTTAACGCTTGTATCCGGGTTTACTAACGCCCCGTTATTGGTTATTACGCAATTTGATCCTACTAAAACATTGTCTGCAACCGTGTGTCGTACCACTTCCACTTGTAAAACATCAGAGATAACTTCTTCAGTTTCCTAAAGAAAGTTATGTTATAAAATAGGATTTATGAATAATTTAAGGGTGATTTACTTTATCTAAATCTGGATGAACCAGAGCTATGTGATCATTACAAGCTATGACATTTCCCAAAGCGGATAATCTCTCCTCCACAGTGACTATTTTTATATTATCAGGGAGAGAGTTTTTGATATGTTGCAATTCCGTGTCATATACGGAAGTTGGTAATAGCAAACCATTCTTATTACCTACGCACATTCGGCCAATAATTCTGCAGCCGGCAAGTGTTGTATTTACTATAGGAACACGATTGTCTAATTCCAGTTCTAGTGTGCTATAGAATCAAATTTTTGAGTAACAAAATGGAAATTTTATAAATTTTAATAAAATTACTCACCTATAGAAAGTATGGTCGTATATTCTTCCAGTTATTTTATAAGTACTGGTACTGTGAATTTGTTTGTAAAGCTCTCCTTTAAGTGTGCTACGGGATAAACAAAACAATAAAAACAATGGTATAGAAACAATAGATAATCGCTCTTACCTCGAAGAAGATTCAATATTTTCCACTCCTACCAAACAGTAAGCGTTTGTCAGTCTTGAAAAGACCCCGACTTCGTTATTGTGTTCAAAACGTATTCGTAATGCCATTTTAGCGCTTCTTTTTGTTGCAAACGCGCTCTTTTGAGTTCAAACCTCAAATGAGGGGATCTACAGGTGCAGTGCCAAGACCGTATGTGTATTATGACATCATGCAAGATCAATAACATTGTGCAATATACCGAAATATACATATATACATATAGATCTCAGAAAACTTTTATTTGTTAAACGTAGATGTTCTTATACTGCCTTTTTATGTGATTAGATTATAAATAAAATTAGAAAAACCACGATTTGTTTCTTCACAAAAGGTTAAAGCAATAATATTGTACAGGCGTACATTGAGTGGTCTATACTCAAGGATGATTGTTAGGTTGCATTTTGTTCATCGGAATTTTGTTCTAAGGAAAGTCACTCGTATTAGAAAGAAACCTCAGTTTTAATGCGAAATGTCATATTTATTAGCATTACTTATTAAATTACTACTAATATTTAGTTTTAAACAGACATATACAGGGTGTTTCAATAGTGCGATGTCGGGAGATGGTACATTTTCTTAAAGATAGTATTAAATTGTCTTACATGTGGAAAGCGAAACTAGTCATTTTAAAATTATTTTTCTCTTTACAGTGTGCTCCATACAACATATAGTACATTTTAGGGTAATGACAACAAAAATTGTATCAATCAATTTTCCTAGCTCTCATGTTCATATTGTTCATCATGTCAGATGATGAATACCGTCATATTCATACTGTTCATCATGTAAGACAATGTCTTCGCCAGTAACATCAACAGATGTGTCCAGCAAAAGACTGTTAACATTTTCATCAAATGCGTTATCCTTATAAGAGCGAGTAACTGTGAGTGTTGCTTTTTGAAATTGAAGATATTAAAGAGTCAGAGGTATATAAAAGAGTATTTATTCTATTTTTTGCAGTTTTTGTCCAACCACATCGTTTCTTGGGACAAAAATGGTTTTAATGAGCAATGACAGCCAGACAGGCGTTTTTTTGAAAGTTTGCTATTAAAATTGTTAATTTTTAGTTTTATCTCTGCCTTTTCGTCCGTACTGTATGCTTTCCCTCCAAATTTATCGATAACGTATGAGGATACCGCTGATTTTTTGTCGCTTATACTGTTTTCTTTCTGCCACACATCAAACAGCACTCGCCGGTATGCAATCACAGCATCTAAAAGTAGGTATTATGTAACATCATTATATGTAAGTTTCTGCAGCAAATTTGAGTTGCATATTGTACAGAAATATTTTCTCTTTTATAAAAAAAATAAATCAAAATAGGTGAATACATGAAGTTTCAATCCAACTAAATAAAATATTATACTACATTTACAAGAAACGCGGTGCAATGTTATCAAATTACGCCCAAAAAAATCAAGATTATAAGTCATTTACATAAAAAACTACTGCATACCTTTATTTGTGTTATCCATTACGACAAAACTTAACAAAACAAACGACACATGCAATATGCACATACCATACCAATAAACGAGGTTTAGCAGCCTCTACCTGTTAACTCTAAGTAACAAACCCTTTTTTTTATCACAATCGACGGGATCTGTGGGATCTCTGTAACCAAACATGCAGAAATTCTAGAATTTCTGAGTGATGACTGATGTGTGAAATCATATCATACGTTTTTGTGTCACTTGCTGCCTCTTCGTGTTGTGTATGTAGGGTTGGGAGGCACTATGCCAGGCATAAACGGCACTTAGGCCAAAATGGGCTCTTTGTACCAATCTCCATGCCCACCCGGTATTATATACCCATAGCGAGCAGCCAACCAATGGATGTATAGCCAAAGTTAGCTTACTCGACAGGGAAGTTCACTAAGAATAACTATCGACAACTGCAAGAGAAAAGAATAAAACGCCTCACAATTTATTGAAAGCTTTATTTTTGAATATTTTGATACACATGATAGAATATTAATATAATTCACATTTAAGTTAAAAACAAAATCGTAGTATACATCGGGTCTAAGTTTTCTTCGCGAAAATGTATATTTTAGAAGAAACGGGAAAAACCACTAACCCATTTCCTCCGTGTGGAAAGTCGTGAAGTAAACAGAGACCAAGTAAGCTATATCATATGAAAAACACTAATTTTTAAAATTTATACCAAACAAAATGTCTCTCATCCGTTTATACAAATTATTTTACCCATTTAGGGATGGTGTTACGGAAAACCATGCAAAACCACGACCGCCCCAATAAATACAACAAGTAAATAGAAAATAATACAAAAGCAGCTATACATAATATATATATTTATAAAAAAAAGCAAGGCGTCGTGTTTTCTGGTCTCCGTCATCCAATATCAAACGCTATTAAGTACCCTTGCTTGTGTAACACACGGTATACCACACCCTGTCACTACTTACTTACTTACATTACATATCATTGAAAAAATCACAATTCGAATTTATTTTGTACACACAAAACAGGGCATGGTCTATCGTATGCAAACACTTCAGTTGTTTTCAACTACACATCATGTGTTTAACCTTATAATTTCTTACGTTTCACTTATGTATTACAATAAACGCTACAGTATATAATTAATAAATAAAACTTACACCATTCAGTACAAAGCAAAACATTTTTCAAAAGAATATGCTCCTCTGTTTTTTTTTGTATAACTTTTTGGACTATATATATTTATGTGCTTAAGATGGACTTGCTTATTATTATATCAGACGTGTTTTAATTACATATATAGAACAAGCAGGTGTTTATATTTTTTTAAGAACATTTTAAGCTGTTAGGTCCAAATCTGTTTCTTGTTAAGCCGTTTATGTATAGTAGTAATAATAATTTTACGGCTGGATATAGTCGATTTTTTCTTGGTCGTAGTTTATTTAGGATTTTGTCGAAATTCGAGTAAGGTACGTATTTTTTTGGAATAAGTTACAACGAGAATTATTTAGGGGTATGTTTTGTTTGTTTAATTAGTCTATTTCTTGCTTTCCTCTTCGAGTTCCTTGAGGAGTCGCCTCATCTCATCAGAAAGCTGATGCTGGTCCGAAACAGACCTGAAAATGAGTTGTGCTCTTTAGTATTTTAAAAATTAAAGAAAATAACAATATGGTACTTTAAAAAATCTAAACGAGATGTATTACCTTTCCTGTTCACTTTCTTGAGGTCTCTGAGAAGAATGTTCATCTGCTTCAGCTGAAAATTTCAAAATTAACATTAGATCCTGAGATAAAATAGCCAGTGAAGGTATAGGCATGCAGTTGTGCCTTAAGAAAGTACATAACGTGTGCAACAACTGCACATAACACAATAATAATAATAAAAAACATAATAATAATTATAATATTGTATAAATATCAGACATACAGTGAGAGTGCAGCCAGAAATGCAATATGGAGATAAAAAATGTTATCTGCCATAATCAAATTAAAAGATTAGATTATAAAAACATTACAGGTAATTAAATAAATCGTAAAAATGGACGTCACATGTACTTGTAATCCAGTAACTAGATACGCAATCGAATAAAACTAAATTAATTGAAAAATGTCAAAAATTACATATTTGTAAACTTTAATGCAAAGGAATCGAGCAAATATCTGTAACAATATCTGTAACAAACTACCAAAAATTGATGGAGAACCTTACTGCATGCAATATTGTAATAAAATGCGTTTTAATTTGTCCCATACTGTGTTCGCAGACTAGTATTCTATAAGCAGGTATTTTGATTTGACAAATTTAGCTCAGCAATAACTTTGGTAATCTTTGGTCAATTTTGATGATTCTTTCAGTACATTATAACCAAATTCTTCGAAATTATTCCTAGCTAATCCAATGTTGATAATTTTAAATAAAAATAATTATTTCTACAACATTTTTGATCTGTGTAATCAACGTTTTTGCGGTGTAACACCCTGTGGGGCAATTAAGGACCTTAGTCCAGTTTTTGCCTACTCTAGTTTTAATGTCAATTTATTATCAATATATTAGTGTATGTTTCATTTCAATATGTTAATTTTCAAAGAACTTACAGTGATTTCTGTACACATTCAAATATACTGAAGTCTTATAAAGTTAACTTTATATGTACCTTCTTGTTCTTGTGCTATAAGTCTTTTTGAACAATTACCACAGCACTATTAGCTAAGAAAAATTTGGAAAAGAGTCAATAATTTCATGCAAGAATCATTAAAATTCACCATAGATTACAAAAGATATTGAAGATGAAAATTTGTCTGGTTTAAATTTTGTTAGAACCATCACTTTCGGGAATAATATTTTGTATAATAATAGTTTATAAAACAACTCATTACGACAATCTAATCGTTTCGTTTTATACGTTTACAGTTGTAAATATTGACGACACCTGCTGTACGACATGACGTATTATTTTAGTATTCAACAACATGATAACAAAGCATTAGTACAGAGCATAGATAATTTGCAAAACCACTGATCGTTATACATAAACAATAAACGATATTCTAAGGAATATTTGACCACCTTCAAACGTTCAGAATTAATAAAAACTTTGCCTTATTATACTTTTTGTTATTTAATATTACGGGAGCTGTGCAACATGTAAAGTACAAGGAACAAAATAGCTAGAATAAACTAATGGCTACAGATAGTACATATGCGAAAACATTATATTAGCAACAACCAAACAAAAACGATTTTTTGATTCCAAAAACTAGATTTATTAAGAAAATCGTTTGTGTATAGTTGTTAATTTGCGGATACGTAAAAACAAAACTAAAATTAAAATAAAAAAAGCGGTTTATTGTTTGCGACAAACGTAGAGGTGTCAGCACGAACGTTTAGGGTGAATACACATAATATAGTGGAGTAGAGAAAATACGTAAACAAAACATATACAGATTATAATTTGTTTGTGTCTATATACCATGTTGAGGTAAATTAAACCTCCAATCGTGTTCTCGGGGATCCACTTCCGTTTGATCATCAATACTGATCTCAAACCGCAGAGGTCTTCTACGCGCCCCTTGTGCTAAGAAATAATCTCCATCAACATGGATTGCCAAAAACAAAATGAGGGTTTCCACAACATATTTTGATCGTGGAAATTATTTTGCATGGATTATTGTATGTACACTGTTAGTCATTTCATCAATGATTAAAATGATGAAAAATCAATACCTATTAACTATTGTTGCTAGCAGATCAGATAGGGGGACTATACAATATGAAAAATACTATTGAAATATTTGTGACTACAAGAACCTCTGAATTTATTGGTATTTTAGTCTTAATATTTCAATGGTACTACTGACAGGTTTAACATTGCGTTATGGGAGATCATAACAGTGCCATAGAGGGCGCTAGCATCATCAAATAATCCCTAATAATCTAAACTAACAATCCCAAGAGACACTTACGTTTTGTTGCAGTGCTTGTCTGAGGTTGCTCAGTTCTCGTCGTTGCTAGGTCGGATGATTCACCTATTCAGCAGGAAAAAAATACAAAATTCATTAAAAATTTCGAATTACCAATCATCGGATAGAGTGTTAATTAAAAGTTAGAATCGGTTATCGAAAGGCGGCATGCAAAAATGGACGTTGACAAGTAACCATGCAAACTCAAAAAAGAAAAACGAAACTTACCCTATATCGAGAAACGAAAGTAGAGATAAATAAGATTTTTGACTGCGCTTTGACTGCGTTTTGATTGCGTGTTCGCTGCGTGTCGACTACTTGTATACAAAAGGCGGAATATAATAATAATAAACGAAACAATAAACTAAACAATTCTGGATAATCGCTGGGGTTTTTTTTAGACTTTTTGGACGAATAAACAAACCTGTTGATCTTTCTCCGGTCGTCGCCATAGAGACTGAATGCGCGGCGTGTTGCTGATGGTGCAGGTCAAACTGTTGCGTGTAGACTGTCTTCGTACCCTTTTCATCAGTTAAAGTCCTGCTCATGACCCCTTCGGGGTCTTGGTCATCCCCCTTTATGACGAACCTCTTCTGGACAACTCTCTTCACGTGGACATTACCATCCTGGTCAATCTCCTCGCTTTCCTGTACTTCTTCACCCTCACCAAAGTTCGCAATAAACTGACGAAGTTGCTCATCAGCGTCCGATCCGCTAAACGTCACTTTGGTCACTTGAGGAGGCATCTCGACCCTCCTATGGATGGTATGAGAGTATCCATCGTCGTCACAAGGCTCTATGACCTCAGTGACATAAGGCTTTGACCCATCTTCAACGTATTCAGTGGAGTACATCCTGGAGGATGCACCGGCGTCTTCGTCGAACCAGACCTTCTTCACGGCGGCGGCCACGTCGACAGTTTTCAAACCTAAGGGATCAATGGTATCAGTGGAAGACACCATGGTGTTGGAGCCTCCACTGGTGAAACTACCTGATAGAACTGAATCGGTTTCGTATTGATACGTAGCGTGCGTTGCGGTGGATGTTGAAGCTATACTATCAGTGCTTTCCAGCATATGCTGAGGTTTAATTTCGACGAATTCGTCGTCTTTAACGGAGGAACTGAAGTCTTTACCGGTGCTGGAACTGCTCTGATCGAAGCCACCTATTCTAGAGCCGTCCTCGTCTATGGAATCTGACGTCATCACGCTAGACCTCGCGCCGGCGACCATCTCCAATGAATCGCTCGTTATCATAGAGTTCTTATCTTTTATCTCGATGCTATCGCTCATTATGTTATCTCGGGCTGCTTTTTGCGATTGGAACTCGATAGAGTCGGTACTTGCCGTCATAACATCGGCGATAACCTTCTGATCTAGGCTATCAGTACTATCGGAGTGCATCGGCTTTTCCGGTTTGAGATCTAGCGAGTCTGTCGATGCCACCATGACGTCATCAGGTGGTGACCACTGCGCTTTTTGCACGGCACCTCTCGGTAGAGGTGCGTCGAGGTCCAAATCTGGGACTTTAGCGACTTCCTCAAAGGAATCCCCGCGACCCAGCGACTCAGTCTTCTCGATTTCTATGAACCTCTCGACGTTGGTCTGCGCCTGCTTGATGATCTCGTCGATCTCGAACATCCTTCTCTCGTAATCCTCATCGTCCGAATCAGGAATCAGCTTTTTATCAGTTCCGGAGATTGTCTCGCAACTTTCTGATTCTGAAGCTAAGCTTTCCTGGCCTTCATCAATCTGCGCCAGCATGGCTTCCTCTTCCTTGACCTTGACCTCGATTTTATGCGCTGCTATGCACGCCTTTTCAAGACCTTCGAACTCCTTTAGCGAGCTGACGGATACATCATCCCCCTGCCCGCTGCGTCCCGGGTAGATCCTATTCTTAAAGCTCCCATTACTGGAGGAGTCCTGAGATCCAGCTATGCATCGTCTATTCTCCAAGGACATAGCACGCTCCAAGTTCTCGAATTCTTGCAAGCTTGACATGGAGACATCGTCGTGTTCTCCTGACCTCGTGAAGTATTTTCGACCAGCTAGGACGTCGTATTCAGGTGTTGATGAGTACGAATCCTTGACGCTACCAAGGCTACCGCCTGATTCTTTCTGGGAGCTCAAGCTTCCAATTCTAGACTCTAAATCGTTGATGTCTTCTTCTTTGATGTCTTCGAGAGGCCCACGTTCGAACTCCATCTCGTAACCATAACCTGCGGCGATCATAGCGGCTTGGTTACCTTGGAACTGCTGCTCGATCCACTTCTTGTTGGCCTCAAGCTCTTTATCGTATTCATAGATGTAATCTCTAGGGCTTTTCCCGCTGGAGCTTGCTGATTTATCCTCACCAGGTTGCGGAGGACTTTCCTCAAAGTCGAATCCTAATTCTTCGCTGGAGGAACCATCCGGGTAGTACTTAATATCTGTCATTTTCGTCGATGGGGATGGCGCTGATTTCACGAGATATTCCTCAATTTCTTTATCGGTTTTCTTTATGTACTTCTTCGAGGTGATTTTAACACTTTTGCCTTCGGTGTCCATTTCATGGGCTTCCTTAGCCACTTCTTCGATGACCACGAAGTCATCGATCAAATCTGGCTTTTCAAGCATCTCAAACGAGTCGCTGTTGGGTGAATCAGTTGGTGAAGGAAGTTCCTCCCGGGAAACTGGAGGTGCTGATGGTACGTCTTGAGTTTTATAGACTATCTTTTCGGGTTTCTCGGAAGTTTTGGTCACCTCCTCAGGTACCATGTCTTCAGGTTCTTCGGTCTCTTCCAAGACGGTCGTGCAAGTTTTGCTTTCCTTTTCAGATGATGATGATGGCGATGGTTGTTTATGTTCTGATTTAGCTTCGGTTTTAGATTCGGATTTAGATTCTGATTTAGGTTCGGCTTCTTCCTTTTCTTCCAACTCCAGATCGGGATAATGGAAGCCTCTATCTATCAACGGCGCCATATGCTGGGTCACCTTGATATCAGGTATTGACCCAGGACTCAAATCCCTCTGTTGCTGTCTACGCCTCTCGTATTCCTTCTGAGCTCGCTCCCTAGTCTCCAACTCATGCTTCTCGGCATCCTCGTCCTCCAAAATCGGGCAAATCTGCTTGACCTTATGCGCGGGCGAGATATGAGCCACCAT
Organism: Aphodius granarius; assembly: GCA_963971325.1. Lineage (NCBI taxonomy): Eukaryota > Metazoa > Arthropoda > Insecta > Coleoptera > Scarabaeidae > Aphodius > Aphodius granarius. The sequence continues at coordinate 43,354,335 of OZ020221.1, read as the reverse complement.
ACTAAAAGCAGCTTCGGCTTCAGCTTCCTCAAAACTCGATTTCTCACTGGACGTACTGCTCAATTTTCCAGTCGTGGAGTCTCGTTTATCAAAGATCTCTTTATGGTGTTTATCACTGGAGACCTCCATCAAAATCTGCTTCTTGATCTCGGAAATTTCGTCAGATCGAGCGATTGCTGACGTGTACTCTTGCTCCAAGTCCGCAATGCTAGCTTGAGCTTCAGAGCTGAACTCCGGTGTGTCATCTTTGATCTCTTCGCAAGGTTCTGGTGCGTGAGGTCGTTCTATAGGGTCACTCACCGGTTCCGATGGAGCCTTGGCCAAATCAGCAAGTTCAGAATCTGAGTATGCCGTCGAGGCAATCCTTTCCCGCTCTGAGTCAGACTTGAGACTTACTTGGGAGTGTGGCCTTGACAAGTCAAAGACGTCATTTTCTTTTGAATCAACGTCTAATTCGTATTCAGTATCCGTGTAGCGACCTTCCCTGAGATCTCTATGAAAACCCTGATCGGCTTCTGTGTCGTAATAGTCGTCTTTCTCTGTTTCGTCGACATCCTTCTTCTCGTCACTCTTTCCCTCCTTGAGGCTTAACGCTGTATACTTGTCACTCTCCGCAAGGTCAGATTGCAGTTTCTTATCAGCCTCTGTGGTCATGGAGGATAAGATGTTACTGGTGACTGTACTCTCGCAACGTCTATGACCACGTTTCTTCGGGTCAAATGGTTCCTCCTTGGATTTTGACAAGTCATCAGGACCACGTGAGGTAACCTGCGTGCTAACGCTGGAAATACCATTCTCGTCAACGGTTGCTGTGGTTATGGTCACTGAGTCAACTTGACCTTCGGATTCCTCCTGGGAATGTGTCGATGTCGACATGGAATGTTGCATTACTGGAGATGTCTCGTCGAGTAATTGATCTGACGCTATCAATTGATCTAATGCGATCAATTGATCTGACGCTATGAATTGATCTGACGCTACTAATTGATCTGACGATATCAATTGATCTGACGCGCTAAGTTGATCTGACGCGATAGGTTGATCTGACGCCATAAGTTGATCTGACGCAATAAACTGATCTGAAGCTATTGATGTGATAAACTGATCTGAGGCTACTGATGTGCTCAAACTACTCTCCAATCTATCTTGAGCTTGCTCGATGACGGTCCTTAAAGCTGTAGCACTTGACGTACTAGACAAACTCACACTTAACACACTTCCTTCGTCTAAACTCGTCCCGAATTTCTCGTCCATCTCCTGACTGGGTTCTAAGTGTGGTGATTCCGGTACCAAGATTTTCGGTTCCGGTTGGAATGTCATCTCACAGGAACGTTTCATCTTCGATGGTACGTCCTCGCCATCTTTATCCAGTACATCGTCCTCCGATACGTCTATAGACTCTTGGTTATCGGGATAAATCAATTCAGAATCGCTGAATTCGGTGCTCTGACGTGTCGGGAGGCGGACTCTATCAACCGAGAAGTCATCTATGGCGTGTCCTGTCGTGTCAGCTTGGTAACACTCTGACGGAACCAAAGTTTCCGAAGCTTCGGATACTTCGATACTAGCCAAGTTTCCCGAACTCTCGCTGTCCAAGCTCTTCATGCTTTCTTTCGAGCTTAAACTACTGACAGCGGTGTGGTAGGAGGTCATGTGTGTTTGCGCTGATACGTCTTGTTCTGTCAACGCGCTCTCGTACTCTGATGAGCCAGCTGCTATTAAACCTTCGACATCTGATGAGCATGGTCGACTTCTTCCGCTGTCCAACTCGAAACTTTGATAGTGGCTTTCTCCCGAAGAGGAATAAGCTTCGAAATCAATACCGGATTTCCGGTCTGGTCTGAAGATGGGGCTACCACTACTGGTATCGTCCTTCCGACCTTTACGTAGGATCACCTCGGGGATTCTATCTGAGGAACTCTTCTTTCCCGAAGAACTTGTGGATATAGGTTCTTCCGGTGATCTGATGTCGTCAGATTTTGAATCATCGCTGGATGTACGTTTAATTTCTGTTACGGTGGTGACGGATTCGACTTTTTCTTTTAGGATTTGCGGGATGTCTTCGGGGAGGACGTCCTCGGTGAATTTCGTGGTCGTTTTGCTTTCGGTATGGCTTGAGTCGATGACAACAGTACTGCTGGAGATCTTCTTATGCGTGGAGGTCTCTGATGTTTTTTGTTCGATATCGTCCGTGATCTTTACCTCTTCTTTCTTGTCGACTACAGCCTCGATTTCGCTCTTGGATTGTTCCTCGACCATCTTAGCAGTTTTGATGTCTTGTTGCGTAGTCCCGTCTGTAATTTTTTCTTCGGCTGTATACGTCCCGGTAATTTTGGAGAGTTCCTTCTCCTCTTCTTTCATTTTGAGCTCTGATTTTGACGATGCATCATCAACGATGGTCTCGCTGATCGTTATGGTGACACCACAAATATTCTTTGTGTCTTCCTCGATGTCAGTCGCTTCAGTCTTTACCGCTTCGTACTTATCATCTTTCACAAATTGAGATTCTTTTGTCGAAACCTTGGCGTTGATAGCGGTTATTTCTTTCTCGGAAATCTCGCCTTTGATGACACCCACATCATCTCTAGAGAAGGATTTAGTACGTTCTTTATCACTTTGGTATTTCTCAGTCACTTTGGTATCTTTTTCAGTCTTATGTTCGGTGGATTTCACATCATCAAAGGACTTCGACTCTGATTCCGATGGTGAGTCTTCAGCCTTCTCAGTCCTGAAGTGATCACCGATGTTGATCAATCCTAATTCTCTGGACAACTTCCTTTCTACAGACCTCTCGACTTCGAGATGCTCGATTTGCTCTTCAAGAATATTCCTTCGGCTATCAATTTCACCACCGGAGTACCTCAGGTCTTCATCAGTGATCTCCATACTGGATGCTTGGGTGTCACCACGTGAAAGCTTATTTAGCTGTCTTTGTTTCCTTGCTAAGACGGATTGAACCAACTGGACCTCCCTAGAATCTAAACCTTTCGCTTCAGCTAGTTGTTTTAAGTACTCAGAGACATCGTTCTGGGATAGATCTGAAACACCAGCTTCAGTAACGTCGGGAGAGCTGTGTCTTCGCTGAATTTCAGCCTCGATGTCGGCCAGTAATTCACTGGCTATTACCTGGGCGTCTTCCTCTGAGATCTTTTGCTGATGCAAACTCTCCAAGATCATTTTCTCGATTTCGCTGTGATTTTGCGATTTCGTCCTGGAGGCTTCGGATCGGTCTTGCTCAACTTGCTTTTCGATGAACTCCTCAACTCTCTCGTCGAAGTCTTGTGGTTGTGATTCAACAGAGACCTCCCACACGGTGTCTTGGATGTGCTCTTCGGGTTGGTTGACGTGCTTATCGGATTTTGCTTTGGGTTTGCTTTCGTACTCATCGCTTTCTTCGCTGATGCGACGCTGTTTACCCGATAGGCTGATGGTTATTTCCGGTATCGTTTCCTCCGTGTAGAAAGACGACTTTGGAGACATTTCTGTCGCGTTTAGCGAATCTAGCGATTTAGTTTCGATGTCAGTGGCGTCCTGCTCGAGATCGGTTAGTTTCTCGGAGTCTTCTATTTCGCTCTTGTCCACGTGGACCTCCATGGAGTCGCTAGGTTTTGAGGTCAGGTCTTGGTCTTTGAAATTGTTAACGCCCGTATCGGAGAACACACTTTGTTCAGATTCTGTTGATGACTGCTGAACGTGTGATGTAATTTCGGTTTTGTGAGTAGCCTCTTCAAGATGCTTCTCGAGGATTTCTATTCTTCCATTGCACTTGTCATATTCGAGGATTGAAGTTTCTTCTTTGCTATCTACCTCCTCCAAGGACGAAACTGGTTCTTCTTTATACGTATCTTTCTCTATATCGCTGGCATACGTGATTCTGCTCGCGTCTGACTTCTGATCGACCTCTGATAGGTCACTCTCAAGTTCTTGTTCTTTGATTTTCCTCAGTGATGGTTGTTCCTCTGATACTTTTTGAGCGTCCCTCATCACTAAACTATCTTTCTCGATTTCGCTAGCGTAGGTTATTTTGCTCTCTTCGGACTTTTCTTCAAACTCAGACATGTCATCAGCTAGAATATCAGCTTCTCCTTTTATATCGCTCTTAACCTTCAACTGAAGCTCAGAATCAAACGTGGTCAAACTCAATTTCGAAGACTCCTGTATATCCTGCAGGTCTAAAGTCTCAAAAGGTTTCATCCTAGAGAATTCATCCAATTCCTTGCTACCCAGCTCTTCGGAGGTCTCAAAATCTTGCATGGTGAAGTCCGTGGTGCTATCATCGATAGATTCTTCGATATATTTGGTGGTTTCTTCGACTAATCTAACCGGTATCTTGCTCTGGATCTTCTTCTGACCCATGACTATAGATCCAGACTCGGTTTCAAAACCTTTCGCTAAGTCTCGAACGGATTTTCGTTCAACTTCATGGTCTTCAGGTTCTTTCTCTATTGATTCTTTGTGGAGACTTGGTATAGAAGGCGTTACCGTTTCGCCAAACGTCCTCGCGATGTCTTTAACGCTAGAACTCTCCGGTATTGTTCTTTCTTCACTGGCTCGACTACTGCAAGGCTCATCTTCCGAGGCAAAACTCAAAGTTTTGCGTTCAGGCGAAGCTTCTTCCTCAAGTTCGGTGTTCAGTTGTTCCTCAACCATCTCCTGTCTGATTTTCTCCTCGTAATACTGCTTTCTCTGCAAGACGTGTTTCACGTCGTACAGGTCTTCCGTTGGTAGCGACATGGAACGTTCGTAGATGCTTTTCTTCATGCCAGAAGGTGGATGGAAGACGCTCATTTGTCGATCGCGTAGCTGCGGGACTCTATCTTCGATCTCAGAGTCTGATATGTAGTGTTCCACGTCACCGGCATCTGATATATACCCGGTGTTTTCGTAACCAGCGCTGTGGTTCACGCTGGAGGTCTCCTCTTGGTCGGAGTCGCTATCTTGAGTTGGTTCTTCTGGTTTCGGGCTAGGTCGTAGCGATGGATCGATGAACGAAGATTTATACTCGCTGGTCGGTGGGAATTCGGTGTCTTCTTCGGGTTCTTTGGTTTCTGAGATGCTTTGGGCACTTGGGAGTGTAGCGCGTGGTTTGGGTACCGGGGGTTCCATGGAGACTTCATGGATGGAGGTCCTTTTACTTATCAGGTTGATTTTCTCGGTTGAGGTTTCTTCGTATAGACTCATGCGTTTCTTGATGGTGGGTTCTGGTTGGCCATCCTTGGTGATGGTCTCCCAGAACTTTTTCTTGTCGGAATAAGTACCTGGTGGACTTGATGGCGGCTGTTGCTGGTCTTCTTCCGTCGATGGAATGGTTTCTGACTTTTCAAAGCTGCTTGTTAGTTGGGTGTCTGGCGACTTGGTAGATCTGGGTTTAGGTTTTGGTATTGTTTCGGTGTTAGTGGGTTCGGCGGTTCTGGTTTTTGTTAGTGGTACGTCGCTGACTTCTAAAAATAATAATATGGGAGCATCGTTAGCCAGGCACACTAACTAGTAAAACAACAAACTGGGTTTCAACAACAAAGTCTTACGATCGTGACAGATAGAGATACGTACAGGCAGGTATATACATGGTATCAACGAGATCTCTGAAAGAAACACTTACCGTTCAAATAACAACAAAGAACTGAAAGGAACTCGAACGGAAATTATAGAATACGTTATGATTAGTAAAAAGGAACAACACAAATTTAACAAACGAAAAATGCTAAAACGTTTGCTAGTGTAATGGTGTATAATAATACTGTTTTAAGCAACCTTTTAACAGCATGCAGCATATAAACGCTCAACCAAACATATCGGAACGTATGCCGGTCTAGATGGGGACTTAGCTATTCCATCCATCCTAATTACCTAAACGATTTTTCGATTTTTTGCCCTTTTTCTTCTTTTTCTTTGATCCCATGGGGCTTCTGGTCATCACATCGTCCTCTGATATGAATATATCAGGTATTTCAGTTCTAGAATTGGCTCTATCTACCAGCTCGTCATCAATGAGCGATGTCGGATTTGACGACATGCTCAGAGACATGTTTTCGGACGATCCAAACGGGCTGCTCTTGTGTAGCCAATTAACTACGGCATTCACGAGTTGCCCACGCGACATAGAATCAGAACTGTCTAAGGACTTCGCCATTCTATCTTCGCTGCGAAGGGATTCTGTACTGCCGACTGGAGTAAGGAATAGATTAGGACTAGCATGCAGGATGGTATCCATTATGATCCCTTTTTTGTAAGCGTGCAAATCCGGTAAGCTACCGTGGTCGTCTTCTTGGGTTTTAGCATCTCCCATATGAAAGCCGAGTTCAGATTTAGCCCGCTTGGGTTTGCGTTGAGGACGTGGCGATGGGCAAGGGCTTCGCATGATCGGTATCACGTCCACCTCAATTCCAGCCTTACTAACAGACTGATCTTTATTTAAAGTGACCGGCCCCATATACATTATATCACCTACGGAAGTACATAAATATAGTGAGGATGTTTTTGTATGTGGGCTAAGTCCCGATATGTTTGCAACTTGGGTAACTTGGCAGTTGGGGGGGTGGGGTGACTCAGGGATATCGTGTGTTATGAGTGAGCATGCGAACAACCAACTTGGTAAACTAAAATAACACTATGTTCTAGTATGATAAGAGTATAGTCAAAGAAGCGAGAGGTGACGTGAGATAGGGAGAAAATTAAAGAAGAGAGAGACACTTAAGCGGTTCTAACAGTTATCATCTACCTTGAGGTAGTTCTTGAACGTCCTTCTGACTGTCGGGCGTCTTCAGGGTGTCCCAGTCATCGCTCCTAGAGAAAGTTTGCTCGTCCCAGAGGGTCGCGTAATCCTTCTGGAAGTCAGAGACCTCCTCGGTACTCAGCTGGGAGACGACGCGCCTAAAATCGGTGTCTGGTGATGTCTTTTCAGGTGACGTCCTTTCAGCCTCGGCTCTCTCAGCTTCCAACATTTCCGAAGCCATCCTCTCGAATTTCCTCTCCACTCGCTTCAGTTTACCTTCGCTGACTGCCTCTTTGGCTTCGGCCTGTTCCAGCGAACCGAGAACTTTCTCGATATCGCAAAGTTTCTGTTCGATTACATCTGTGGGTGGACCTTGAGCCACATCGTATAGTACGTTACTCGTGAATTTTGTATCGGATGGAATGACGTCGTCTTCGAAATCGTCTAGGTCTGTCACTAGGGTCTCTAGATTCTGCTCTGTTAGGCTGTCAAGCACATTTGATCTAACGCTACCTCTATGACTGCCACTAATGTCGAACGAATCGTCTTCGGATTCTATGTGGAATAGTGGCTTTCGTTTCTTCGGCAGTTCATCATCAGAGATTCTAGCAGTTGTCTTGTCGATTGGTTCCGTGACTATATACATCTCGTCGCCGCTGGAGTCGTCAGGAGCATTTGTCACCTCGACGCAGTATGGTACGTCCGAACGCATGATTCTTTGCGATTCAGCCCTTCTAGGCAACGTCGGAGATGTTACTAAAGGCGACAGTTTATCGTCAGTTTTCTTATCGTCAGCGTCGGATTTCTTGTCCTTCTTACCCTTCTTACTCTTAGGAGACTTCCCGAAGAGTTTCTCGCCAACACCACCTAAGAAACCACCAGATTTGTCATCGGATTTCTCATCTGTTTCCGATTTACCAACTTTCTCCTCGCTCTTTTGCTTGATTACCTTTCGTAGGTCTTCCATTTCTTTCGAGATGTCTTGCAGAGATTTTTCACTTGCCGCTTGCTCGGCTTGTAAGAACATATCGGTCATTGCTTTCGTACCACCGCTTTGTTCTTCGTGTTGCAGTAGCTTGCTATCAACCACTGCTTCTTCTTGTGTTGTAACGTCTTTATCGGTTGATTTTTCTCCTTTACCAAAGCCAAGTTTTTTCCCCAGACCAGACATGAAGGAACCAGCTTCTTTGCCTGCTTCTTTAGCGGCTGCTTTGCTTTTCTTTGCGGCTTCTTTGGTCTGTTTCTTAGACGAATCAAGAACGTCCGCTACATCGCTTTTTACTTGTTCAGATTTGCCCTTAATTGCCTGGCTTAGATCTTCTAGATCTGCTTCTAACTTCTGTTCGGTAGAGTCTAATTTGTCTTTAGTTTTTTGCGCGCCTTCTTTTGTCGCTAGTGCTAGTTCTTTAGTTTTCTTATCTGTAGCAGCACCAACTTCGGATATTTTCTCAGCCGTTTTATCTTTTACTGCTCCTCCAGTGCCGACTATTTTGGTACCTAATCCAGAGAAGAAGGATGAGGTTTCATCAGCTATCTGTTGGGTTTTCTGTTTGGTTGTGGCAGCGGCAGCTTTTGCACCGTCTTTAACGTCTCCTACTTTATCTTTGGTTGCTTGAGCTAGTTCTTTAGCTTTTTCGTCCGTTGCTTGTGCGGTTTCATCTAGAGCAGCGCCAAGTTCTGATGTCTTCTCGACGGTTTTATCTTTCATTGCTTCTCCAGCACCAACAATTTTACTACCCAGTCCAGAGAAGAATGAGGATGTGTCATCAGCAACTTGCTGCGTCTTTTCTTTGGTCGCATCAGCAACATCCCTTGCGCCATCTTTAATATCCCCTACTTTATCTTTAGTAGCTTGACTCATCTCTTTGGCTTTCTTGTCTGCTGCTTGGGCAGACTTGTCCAAAGCAGTGCCTATTTCAGAGACTTTTTCAGTAGTCTTATCTTTAGCAGCTGTTCCAGCACCAACTATTTTGCTACCAAGTCCAGTGAAGAATGATGACGTGTCATCAGCTATCTGTTGAGTTTTCTCTTTGGTTGCACTAGCAGCAACTTTTGCAGCATCTTTAATGTCATCAGCTTTATCTTTACTTGCTTGAGCCACTTCTTTAGCTTTTCTGTCAGTTGCTTGTGCGCTTTGATCTATTGCAGTGCCAACTTTGGATGCCTTTTCAACGGTTTTATCTTTCACTGCTTCTCCAGCACCAACTATTTTGCTACCAAGGTCGGAAAAGAATGAGGATGTATCATCAGCAACTTGCTGTGTTTTTTCTTTGGTTGCATCCGCTACATCTTTTGCACCATCTTTAATATCCTCTACTTCATCTTTTGTTGCTTGAGATAATTCTTTAGATTTCTTGCCAGCCGCTTGCGCAGACTGATCTAAAACAGCACCAACTTCAGAGACTTTTTCGGTTGTCTTATCTTTTGCAGTTTCGCCAGCACCAACTATTTTGCTACCCAGTCCAGAAAAGAATGATGACGTGTCATCAGCTAGCTGTTGAGTTCTCTGCTTGGTTGTATAAGCAGCAGCTTTTGCACCATCTTCAATGTCTTCTACTTTATCTTTAGTGGCTTGAGCCAATTCCTTAGCCTTTTTGTCAGTTGCTTGTGCACTTTGATCTAGAGCAGTGCCAACTTCTGATACTTTCTCGACGGTTTTATCTTTCACTGCTTCCCCAGCACCAAATATTTTGCTACCCAGTCCAGAGAAGAATGATGATGTGTCATCGGCAACTTGCTGAGTCTTTTCTTTGGTTGCATCTGCTAGATCTTTTGAACCATCTTTAATGTCTTCTACTTTATCTTTTGTTGCTTGAGCTAACTCTTTAGCTTTCCTGTCGGCTGCTTGCGCAGACTGGTCTAAAGCAGCACCTACTTCTGAGACTTTTTCAGTCGTCCTATCCTTTGCAGCTTCCCCAGCACCAACTATTTTCCTACCAAGTCCGGAAAAGAATGATGACGTGTCATCAGCTACATGTTGTGTTTTCTGTTTGGTTGCATCAATAGTATCTTTTGCACCACCTTTAACGTCCTCTACTTTCTCGTTAGTTTCTAGTACTAATTCTTTAGCTTTCTTGTCAGCTGCTTGTGCAGATTGGTCTAAAGCAGCACCTACTTGAGAGACTTTTTCAGTTGTCTTATCTTTTGTAGTTTCTCCAGCACCAGCTATTTTGCTACTCAGTCCAGAGAAGAATGATGATGTGTCATCGGCAACTTGCTGAGTCTTTTCTTTGGTTGCATCTGCTAGATCTTTTGAACCATCTTTAATGTCTTCTACTTTATCTTTTGTTGCTTGAGCTAACTCTTTAGCTTTCCTGTCGGCTGCTTGCGCAGACTGGTCTAAAGCAGCACCTACTTCTGAGACTTTTTCAGTCGTCCTATCCTTTGCAGCTTTCCCAGCACCAACTATTTTGCTACCAAGTCCAGAAAAGAATGATGACGTGTCACCAGCTACCTGTTGAGTTTTCTGTTTGGTTGCATCAATAGCATCTTTTGTACCACCTTTAACGTCCTCTACTTTTTCCTTAGTTGCTTGAGCTAATTCTTTAGCTTTCTTGTCAGTTGCTTGGGCAGATTGGTCTAAAGCAGCACCTACTTCAGAGACTTTTTCTGTTGTCTTATCTTTAGCAGCTTCTCCAGCACCAACTATTTTGCTACCCAGTCCAGAGAAGAATGAGGATGTGTCATCAGCTACCTGTTGAGTTTTCTGTTTGGTTGCATCAGCAGCAGCTTTTGCACCATCTTTAGTTGCTTGAGCCAGCTCCTTAGCCTTTTTGTCTGTTGTCTGCGCGGTTTGATCTAGAGCAGCACCAACTTCCGATGCCTTCTCGACAGTTTTATCTTTCACTGCTTCTCCAGCACCAAGTATTTTACCACCCAGTCCAGAGAAGAATGATGATGTGCCATCGGCAACTTGCTGAGTCTTTTCTTTGGTTGAATCAGCTACATCGCTTGCGCCATGTTTTATGTCTTCTATTTTCTCTTTAGTTGCTTGCGAAAATTCTTTAGCTTTCTTGTCTGCAGCTTGGATCGACTGGTCTAAGGCAACACCTACTTCAGAGATTGGCTTAGTATCAACCACTGCTTCTTCTTCTGTTGTAACATCTTTATCGGTTGCCTTTCCTCCTTTACCAAAGCCAAGTTTCTTCCCCAGTCCTGACATGAACGAACCTGCTTCTTTGCGAGCATCTTTTGCGGCTGCTTTGCCTTTCTTTGCCGCCTCCTTGGTCTGTTTCTTGGATGAATCAATAACGTTTGTTACGTCGCTTTTTACTTCTTCAGACTTGCTCTTAGCTGTCTGGCTTATATCTTCTAGATCTGTTTCTAACTTCTGCTCGGCAGTTTCTCCAGCACCAACTACTTTGCTACCCAGTCCAGAGAAGAATGAGGATGTATCATCAGCAACTTGCTGTGTTTTATCTTTGGTTGCATCAGCGACATCCCTTGCGTCATGTTTCATGTCTGCCATTTTATCTTTAGTAGCTTGACTGAATTCTTTAGCTTTCTTGTCAGTTGCTTGGGCAGATTGATCTAAAGCAGCGCCTATTTCAGAGACTTTTTCAACTGTCTTATCCTTTGCAGCTTCTCCAGCACCAACTATTTTGCTACCCAGTCCAGAAAAGAATGATGACGTGTCTTCAGCTACTTGTTTGGTTTTCTGCTTAGTTGCATCAGCAGCAGCTTTTGCACCATCTTTAATGTCCTCTGCCTTATCTTTAGTGGCTTGAGCCAGTTCTTTGGCCTTTTTGTCGGTTGCTTGTGCGGTTTCATCTAGAACAGTGCCAACTTCTGATGCCTTTTCAACTGTTTTATCTTTTACTGTTTCTCCAGCACCAACTATTTTGCTACCCAGTCCAGAGAAGAATGAGGATGTGTCATCAGCAACTTGCTGTGTCTTCTCTTTTGTTGCATCCACTGCATTTTTTGTACCATCCTTAATGTCGTCTACCTTATCTTTAGTTGCTTGAGTTAATTCTTTAGCTTTCTTGTCAGCCGCTTGTGCAGACTGGTCTAAAGTAGCACCAACTTTAGAGACTTTTTCAGTTGTCTTATCATGGGCAGCTTTTCCAGCACCAACTATTTTGCTACCCAGTCCAGAAAAGAAAGATGAGGTGTCATCAGCTACCTGTTGTGTTTTCTGTTTGGTTGCATCAGCAGCAGCTTTTGCACCATCTTTAATATCCTCTGCTTTATCCTTAGTTGCTTGACCTAATTCTTTAGCCTTTTTGTCAGTTGCTTGTGCGGTTTGGTCAAGTGCAGCGCCAACTTCTGATGCCGTCTCGACGGTTTTATCTTTCACTGCTTCCCCAGCACCAAATATTTTGCTACCCAGTCCAGAGAAGAATGATGATGTGTCATCGGCAACTTGCTGTGTCTTTTCTTTAGTTGCATCCGCTACATCCTTTGCACCATCTTTAAAGTCCTTTACTTTATCTGCAGTTGCTTGAGTTAATTCTTTAGCTTTCTTGTCAGCTGCTTGTGCAGATTGGTCTAAAGCAGCACCTACTTCAGAGACTTTTTCGGTTGTCTTATCTTTAGCAGCTTCTCCAGTACCAACTATTTTGCTACCAAGTCCGGAAAAGAATGATGACGTATCATCACCTACCTGTTGAGTTTTCTGTTTGGTTGCATCAGCAGTAGCTTTTGCACCATCCATAGTTGCTTGAGCCAGTTCGTTAGCCTTTTTGTCGGTTGCTTGTGCAGTTTGATCTAGAGCAGTACCGACTTCTGATGCCTTATCGACGGTTTTATCTTTCACTGCTTCCCCAGCACCAAATATTTTGCTACCCAGTCCAGAGAAGAATGAGGATGTGTCATCGGCAACTTGCTGTGTATTTTCTTTGGTTGCACCCACAACATCTTTTGCACCATCGTTAATGTCTTCTACTTTATCTTTAGTTGCTTGAGCTAATTCTTTAGCTTTCTTGTCAGCAACTTGCGCATACAGGTCTAAAGTAGCACCAACTTCAGAGACTCTTTCAGTTGTCTTATCTTTAGCAGCTTCGCCAGTACCAACTATTTTGCTACCAAGTCCGGAAAAGAATGATGAGGTGTCGTCAGCTATCTGCTCAGTTTTCTGTTTGGTTGCATCAGCAGCAGCTTTCGCACCATCTTTAATGTCCCCTACTTTATCTTTAGTCGCTTGAGCCAGTTCTTTGACCTTTCTGTCAGTTGCTTGTGCGCTGTGATCGAGAGCAGTACCAACTTCTGACGCCGTCTCGACGGTTTTATCTTTAACTGTTTGTCCAGCAACAACTATTTTGCTACCCAATCCAGAGAAGAACGAGGATGTATCATCAGCAACTTGCTGAGTCTTTTCTTTGGTTGCATCAGCTACATTCCTTGCGACATCTTTCATGTCTTCTACTTTTTCTTTAGTTGCTTCAGCTAATTCTTTGCCTTTCTTGTCAGCTGTTTGCGCCGACTGGTCCAGAGCAGCACCTACTTCAGAGACTTTTTCGGCTGTCTTATCCTTTGCAGTTTGTCCAGCACCAACTATCGTGCTACCCAGCCCAGAAAAGAAGGAAGATGTATCATCAGCTACCTGTTGTGTCTTTTCTTTTGTGGCAACGGCAACACCTTTTGCACCGATTTGAACATCTTCTGCCTTTTCCCTAGTTGCCTGAGCTAATTCTTTCGCTTTTTGGTCTGTTGCTTCAGCAAATTCTTTAGCTTTCTTGTCTGTTGCTTGTGCGGATTGCTCTAGAGCAGATTCGACTTCAGATACTGTTTCTTTGGTCTTGTCCTTTACAGCCTCGCCAGCACCTGCTATTTTGCTGCCCAATCCAGAGAAGAATGATGATGTATCGCCAGCAGCCTGGTGTGCTCCATCTTTGGTAGATTGAGCTACGTCAGAAGCCTTTTTATCGAGTTTATCGCCAGCTTCCTTCACAGACTCTGTTACATGACTGATGAATGAACCAGTCGTGTCAGGTACCTTTGAGACTTCTTCGGTTTCTTGTTTTGTCTTGTCTTTAGATCCACCAAATATTTTACTGCCCAATCCAGTCAAGAATCCACCGGATATCTTACGTTCCTTTTGCTTCTTTCCTTTACGTTTTGGGCTCTTCTCTGACGCAGAGTCTTTAGGGGCGCTGGCATCCGCGATAGCTTCAGCATGCTGCTTTTCTTGTTGTACAAAGTCTACGACGTCACGTTTAAATTTATCTGGAGTTTCGTCGGCTTTATGAAGCAGCGAACTACCACTCTTCAAGATGTCTTCGGTTTCGGTTTTGATGAGATTTGAAGTTTCTTGTGCTGCTGATTTAACATTTTCAAAAGCATTTTCTGCAGTATCTTTGACGTCAGTAGTTTTATCTTTGGTAGCCTGAGCTAGTTCTTTAACTTTCTTATCTGTGACTTCGGCAAGTTCTTTTGCCTTTTCGTCAGCGGCTTGTGCAGACTGTTCTAGAGCTGTTTCTGCTTCAGTTATTTTTTCGGCGGTTTTATCTTTTGCAACCACTCCAGTACCAACAATTTTGTCGCCAAGTCCTGAGATGAATGAAGATGTATCATCAGCTACCTGCTGTGCCTTTTCTTGGGTTATATCTGCTGCATCTTTTGCGCCATCTTTGATGTCTTCAACTTTTTCTTTAGTTGCCTGAGATAATTCTTTAGCCTTCTTGTCGACTGCTTGTGCAGACTGGTCTAAAGCAGCACCAACCACAGAAACCTTTTCAGTTGTCTTATCTTTTGCAATTTCTCCAGCACCAACTATCTTGCTACTTAGTCCAGAAAAGAATGATGACGTGTCATCGGCTACCTGTTGAGTTTTCTGTTTGGTTGCATCAACAGCAGATTTTGCACCGTCTTTAACGTCCTCTCGTTTGTCTGTAGTTGCTTGAGCCAGTTCTTTAGCCTTTTTGTCAGTTGCTTGTGCGGTTTGGTCAAGTGCAGCGTCAACTTCTGATGCCTTCTCGACGGTTTTATCTTTCACTGCTTCTCCAGCACCAAATATTTTGCTACCCAGTCCAGAGAAGAATGATGATGTGTCATCGGCAACTTGCTGTGTCTTTTCTTTAGTTACGTCAGCTAAATCTTTTGAACCATCTTTAATGTCCTCTACCTTATCTTTAGTTGCTTGAGTTAATTCTGTAGCTTTCTTGTCAGCTGCTTGTGCAGACTGGTCTAAAGCAGCACCTACTTCAGAGACTTTTTCGGTTGTCTTATCTTTTGCAGTTTTTCCAGCACCAACTATTTTGCTACCAAGTCCGGAAAAGAATGATGACGTGTCATCAGCTACCTGTTGAGTTTTCTGTTTGGTTGCATCAATAGCATCCTTTGTACTACCTTTAACGTCCTCTACTTTTTCCTTAGTTGCTTGAGCTAATTCTTTAGCTTTCTTGTCAGTTGCTTGGGCAGATTGGTCTAAAGCAGCACCTACTTCAGAGACTTTTTCGGTTGTCTTATCTTTAGCAGTTTCTCCAGCACCAACTATTTTGCTACCCAGTCCAGAGAAGAATGAGGATGTGTCATCAGCTACCTGTTGAGCTTTTTGTTTGGTTGCATCAGCAGTAGCTTTTGCACCATCCTTAGTTGCTTGAGCCAGTTCTTTAGCCTTTTTGTCAGTTGCTTGTGCAGTTTGATCTAGAGCAGCACCAATTTCTGATGCCTTCTCGACGGTTTTATCTTTCACTGCTTCCCCAGCACCAAATATTTTGCTACCCAGTCCAGAGAAGAATGAGGATGTATCATCAGCAACTTGCTGTGTTTTTTCTTTGGTTGCATCAGCAACATCCCCTGCGCCATCTTTCAGATCTTCTGTTTTATCTTTAGTAGCTTCAGCCAATTCGTTAGCTTTCTTGTCAGCTGCAGAGAATGCTTCGCCGGTCTTATCTTTTGTCGCTTCTGCAGCACCAACGATTTTGCTACCTAGGCCAGAGAAGAACGACGAGGTGTCATCAGATACGTCTTGTGCTTTCTGTTTAGTTGCTTGAGCTAGTTCTTTTGCCTTTTGGTCAGCGGCTTGTGCGGATTGGTCTAACGCAGAGCCAAATTCAGATAACTTCTCGCCGGTTTTGTCCTTAGCAGATTCTCCAGCGCCACTTATTTTACTACCCAAGTCAGAAAAGAACTCGGACGTGTCATCAGCCGCTTGCTGGGTTTTGTCTTTAGTAGCAGCAGCTACACCCTTAGCACCATCTTTAATGTCGACGACTTTATCTTGAGTTGCTTGAGCCAGTTCTTTAACTTTCTTATCTGTAGCTTCGCCAGCACTTGTTATCTTGCTACCCAGGCCAGAGAAAAACAACGATGTGTCATCAGCTACCTCTTGTGCATCTTTGGTGGCTTGGGCCACGTCAGAAACCTTTTTATCGACCTTTTCGCTGGTATCTTTAACTTTATCACTTAGGTCCGCTGATGTATCTTTGACAGTCTCTGTTACATGACTGACGAATGAACCAGATGTGTCGGCTACCTTCGATTCATCTTCGGCTTCTTTTGTTTTATCTTTAGCTCCACCGAATATTTTGCTTCCCAGGCCAGTCAAGAATCCACCAGACTTCTTACGTTCCTTCTGCTTCTTTCCTTTGCGCTTTGGACTTTGTTCTGGTGCAGCTTCCTTAGCGATTGTTTCAGCTGTAGCTGCAGCGTGCTGCTTTTCTTGTTCTACAAAGTCCACTAGATCATGTTTGAATTTATCTGGTGTCTCCTCGACTTTCTGGAGCAACGAAGCATCAGACTTCAGGATGTCTTCAGTTTCGGATTTGATAAGTTGGGAAGCGTCTTGAGTTGATGTTTTAATGTCTTCTGCAACAGCAGAGGTTGTTGTTTTGGCGTCGTGTAAGCCATCAGATGCTTGCTGATGTAATTTTGCAAGTTCAGCATTGATCTCGTCTTCTAATTTCTTGGTTTCTGATGCTGCTTCATCAATGACTTGCTCAGAAACAGTTTGCAAAGAACTTGTGATAACTTCTTCAGATTCTTTGACCACTTCTTTAGTTTTCTCTTCTGTATCTTTTAGATCTTGTTTGATGCCCTGTAGTTTATCATCAACGCTTGCTTTGGTGTCTATGATAACTCCGGTTACAGACTCTTTAACTGCTTTAGCTCCTTCCTTAGACTTTTCAGTTAGTTCTTCAACTTTATCTTTAGTCTGGTCAACAGTTTCTGTGGCGGCATCTTTAATGTCTTTAGAAGCATCTGATACTGCTTTATCTGCTGCTTGGGCAGTTTCTTCGACGCTGTCCTTTAGATCTTTCGATTTTCCAGAGAACTTATCGCCCAGCTTACTAAAGAATCCTCCTGACTTGCGCTTATCCTTCTTTTTCTTCTTGTCTTTAGGTTTAGTTTTGTCCAGTTGGTCGAGGTCTGCAGTCATTGCTGGGACTTCCTGATCGGATGCGTCATCTTTTATTTCGAAGGTAATGGTCTTCACCTTTTCCAGCTGATTGTCGATGTCTCCGATTATGGCATCTTTAGTTTCTTGGAGTTGTTGCTTAGAATCATCGATGGCATCGTCGATTTTCTTTACGTCTTGTGTTAGTTTCGCTGATGGTTCCGCTGACTCTTGTTCCATTTCTGCCTTGAGATCCTTTAACTGTTCTACAGTGGATGCAATTTCAGAGTCAACAAATTGCTTGAGTGCGTCGGATTTTGCTTTTATTTCTTGCTGTGATTTGTCGTCGAAATCTTTCATGGCATCAGCAATAACAGCTTCCATGTCTTTAGCTTGCTGAAGGTCTCCTTTAATCTGCTCCTGGGAAACAACGGTGCCATCAACTATAGTAGTTTTCATTACTTTGAAGTGGTGTTGCGTTTCCTGGAGGTTCGTATCAAAGGACTTTGATAAGTCTTCGAAACCTTTCTGGGAATCTTTTTGAATTTGTGTGACATTCTCATGCACTTCTCGTTTGGTTTCAGTTATTGTTTCCTTGGTGGTGGTAACGGTTTCAACAAGCTCACCCTTAACGTCTGCTACTGCTTCTTTAGCTTGTGATTCTTTTTGTTTTAGGCCATCTTTCTCTTTTTGGATTGCATCTTCGACGTCTTTTGCAGCGTCTTTGAGTTGCTCTTCCACGTTTACCGCTGTGGCGTCAATGGACTCCTGTGCATCCTTAGCCTTTCCTGTTATTTTTTCTCCTAGCTTGGTGAAGAAACCTCCTGTCTTCTTGCCAGCCTTCTTACCTTCGGATGCGTCCGACAAATCAGAAACTCCCTCGTGGACTTTGTCTTTGACATCAGTTTTGACTCCTTCAGCTGATTCTTTTACAACAGTTACTGCTTTGAAAGGATCATCATGGGACTCTTGTTCCCAACTGAGGAATTCCTCATGTTCTTTGACGATACTCTCCTCCAATTCCTTGAACTGTCGATTAAGATCGTCCAGTAGGTCTGGTTCAGGTTTAACCGATTCCTCAACCGTTACTTTAGTAGTTTCGATTTCTTCTGCGACCTTTTCGACTTGTGAATCGATTTGTTCCTTGGCCTCCTTGGATTTTCCGGTTATCTTCGCGAAAATTCCAGATTTCCTTTTTGCCTCCTTTGGCGGTGAAGTTTCTTTGCCCTCGGGTGATTTGATCTCTTCGAGTACTTCAGTTTCGACTTCCTTTGCCTTTCCGCTGATCTTATCTCCAAGCTTCGTGAGGAATCCTCCCGATTTCCTCGATTCCTTCGGGGTATCCTTTTCCTTTTGGACGTCTTTGTCTTGTGCCGGTGGTGTGGCTTCGAGGGATTTGACACCTTCTTTGGTGCCTTCTTTGGTAGGTTCTCTGGTAGCTTCAGTGACGTCATCTTTGATTACAGCGATAACTTTTTCAACTTCTTGTATTTCTCCCTCGAAAGTTTCTCCTACGAAGCCGACTGATTTCTTAACATCAGGTTTTTCTGGTTTCTCGTCCTTAACGTCTTGGTAACGCATAACTTCGGTGCTGATGAAGTTCTTAGTCTCGTAAATATCTTGCATGACCGTCTCTGAAAGTTCAGGTTTGCCTTCCGGTTTTGCTTGTTCTGGTTTTGGTTGTTCTCCTTTTGGTTGTTCTGGTTTAGGTTCTTCATCTTTTGACTTCTTCGTGAAGATCCTGAACGGGCTTCCGCTCTTCCTGCGTTCTCTCTTCTCTTTCATTTTTGTGTCCTTTTGAGGCGCTTCTGTTTCTGTACGCTCTTCAGATCTCCTGGTGAATAGACCAAACAGAGGCTTTGATTTGCCCTTTTCTTCTTTTGAGGGTTCTTCTTCAGTTTTTGTTGTTTGTGCTTCAGGTACTAGAGGCTTTGCATCGTGGTAGTTTTTGATTTCGTTGTTCAAGAAGTTATTGGTCGTATGGACACTTTCAGCAAAGTCGTACGCTGGAACATCAGCAGATGCTTTTGGCTCTGGGACTTGTTCTGTCTCGTGTTTGGGAGCTGCTGTTTGTGAAGCTTCAGTTTGAGGAACTGCTTTCTCCACAGGTTTTTCCTGTTCGCCTTCAGGTTTCTTATCCTTCTTGCCAAACAGTCCAAAGAAGCCTGATTTCTTAGAACCATCCTCAAAACTCTTTTGCCTCTGTTTGCCTTTACGTTTCTTTTTATCCGAAGGTTCTTCAGTCTCACTGTCTTGTTTAACAGATGGCACGTTAATAGAGGGCATCACATCGTCAAATCTCGAGATCTCCTGATTCAAGAAGTTGCTCGTGTCAATCATGTTCTTGACTACTTCTTCTGACAACTGGGCTAGAGGTGGTACTTGATCTTCAAATTTAACCATTTGCGTCTTCACGATAACTTCTGATGTCTGCGCTTCTGGGATGTTAGTTCGAGGTTCAGAAATGACAACCTCCTCAAAATCTTCCTTGCGTTTCATGCTTAAGACCGGGACGTCATCGGACATTGGTAATTCGCTTTGCTTGGATTTGAAGATCTCCCTCTCCATTTTGTCGATGGTTTCGCTCACATCAACGCGAAATTCCCTTGTTATGGTCTCTTGAGTTGGCGCAACGACTACTTTGAAGTCTCCAGTTTCATATATTTTCGGCTCTAGGGTTTTCGTGATCTCAGCTATGGTCATCTTACCGTCCAGGCTGATGTCAGATTTCATGATAGGCTTGACGTCATCGTAATTTTTGACTTCTTCTTTTAGGAAGCTATCAACGTTTTGCATGTTCTGCACTGTTTCCTCTGAAAGAACTACTGGACTTGGTTCTGTTGGTTTTTCTGTTTTATCCCTTTTACCGAAGATACCGAAGATGGATTTTGAAGGTTCTTCTTCACTCTTTTCTTTCTTGGGCTTCTTCTTGCTCGATTTTCTCTCGGGTTTTTGCGTTTCCTCTGTTATGGTCTCCTTTGTAACTTCAGATTCAAGTACTTCGACATCTTTGGCATCTTCTGGTTCTTTCTTGTCTTTCTTGCCGAAGAATTTGAAGAAGCCTGATGACTTCGCGCTATCACTTTCATCACCCGACTCACTGCTCTGTTGTTTGCCTTTACCTTGCTTTCTCTTGTCTTTCTTCTTCGGTGAAGTTTCTGCGGTTACCGGTGCAGAAACTTCAACAGAGGCTTTTGGCTCTGGGGCTTGTTTTACCATCTTGACATCGTCAAATCGTGAGATTTCTTCGGTAAGGAACTGCGTGGTGTCAGAAAGTATTTGCTGTACATCTTCTGTTGGTTTAATGATTGGTTCTCCGGAGACAACAACTGTTGATGTTGAAATTATCTGTTCTTCTTTGATTTCTGGTTTAGATTCGGTCTTTAGTTCTTCAATAGGTTTGTGTTCTTTGTCCTTCTTATCCTTCTTGCCGAATATTTTGAAGAATCCTCCAGATTTTTCATCATCCTCAGATTCGCTGGCGTCCTTGTCTCCTTTCCTGGGTTTCTTTTTATCTTTCTTCCCTGGAATTACTTGGACTTTGCTTACCTCTTCTTCTTGGGCAGAAGCAGGCGCTTGTTTGACCAATTTAACATCTTCAAAGCGAGAGACTTCCTCTGTTAAGAATTGGGTGGTATCATAAAGTATTTTCTGAATATCTTCAGTTGGTTTCACGATAGGTTCCCCTGATACCACTGTCTTCAACACTTCAGCATGCTTTTCTTCCTTGTCTTTCTTATCTTTCTTACCGAACAACTTGAAGAAACCTCCTGATTTTTCTTCGTCTTCTGATTCGCTTATTTCCTTCTCGCCCTTCTTCGATTTCTTCTTGTCTTTCGTCTGTGGTGATGGTTCAACTCGTGGGGGAACTTCCTGTTTGACAACTTTAACGTCATCATACTTTGAAACCTCCTCAGCAAGGAATTGGTTCGTTTCAGAAAAAATCTTTTGTAGGTCTTCTTTAGTGCCGGGTTGTTCTGACACAACAACTGTTGTTGTAGTTGTTATTTTTTCTTCCTTAATATCCTTCTTGGCAGGTTTGGTATCTTCTTCAGTGTGCTTATCTTTCTTACCGAATAACTTGAAGAAACCTCCTGACTTTTCTTCGTCTTCTGATTCGCTGACGTCTTCCTCGCCCTTCTTCGTTTTCTTCTTGTCTTTCTTCTGTGGTGATGACTGAACTCGTGGAGGCACTTCTGGAGGAACTTCCTGTTTGACAACTTTGACGTCATCAAACTTTGAAACCTCCTCTGCGAGGAATTGGTTTGTTTCAGAAAGAATTTTTTGGAGGTCTTCTTTGGTCTCGGGTTGTCCTGACACAACAACTGTTGCCGTGGTTGTTATTTTCTCTTCTTTAATTTTCTTCTTGGTAGGTTTGGTATCTTCTTCAGTGTGCTTATCTTTCTTACCGAATAGCTTGAAGAAACCTCCTGACTTTTCTTCGTCTTCTGATTCGCTGATGTCTTTCTCACCCTTCTTCGGTTTCTTCTTATCTTTCTTCTGTGGTGATGACTGAACTCGTGGAGGCACTTCCGGAGGAACTTCCTGTTTGACAACTTTGACGTCATCAAACTTTGAAACCTCCTCAGCGAGGAATTGGTTCGTTTCAGAAAGAATCTTTTGGAGATCTTCTTTGATGTCTGGTTTTTCTGACACAACAACTGTTGTTGTGGTTGTTATTTTTTCTTCTTTAATTTCCTTCTTGGCAGGTTTGGTATCTTCCTCAATGTGCTTGTCTTTCTTACCGAATAGCTTGAAGAAACCTCCTGATTTATCTTCGTCTTCTGATTCGCTGACGTCTTTCTCGCCCTTCTTCGGTTTCTTCTTGTCTTTCTTCTGTGGTGATGCTTGAACACGTGGAGGAACTTCTGGAGGAACTTCCTGTTTGACAACTTTGACGTCATCAAACTTAGAAACCTCCTCTGCGAGAAATTGGTTCGTTTCAGAAAGATTTTTTTGGAGGTCTTCTTTGGTGTCGGGTTGGTCTGACACAACAACTGTTGTCGTGGTTGTTATTTTCTCTTCCTTAATTTCCTTCTTGGCAGGTTTGGTATCTTCTTCAGTGTGCTTATCTTTCTTGCCGAAGAGCTTGAAGAAACCTCCTGATTTTTCTTCGTCTTCAGCTTTCTTCTTGGGCATTTCTTCGGTTTCTTTTTTCACGACTGGTCTTACGTCATGAAAGTGGGTTACTTCATCATCTAAGAAGTTGTTGGTGTTATGCAAGGTAGCCTTAAACGTTTCTGAGTATACAATGGGTATTTCAGAAATGACTTCTTTCTCTGGTTCTGGGTGCTTTTCATCAGTTTTCAGGTGCTTTTCATCAGGTTTCGGGTGCTTTTCTTTCTTGCCGAAGCTAAAAGAGAATAAACCAGACTTTCCGGTGTCACTGTCATCACCAGATTCACTTTTATCGTGCTTTGGTTTTGCCTTTTTGTCTTTTTTGGTTAGTTTAGATTCTTTCTTAACAGATTCCTCGTCAATAGTTTCCTTAACTATGGTAGGTTTTACATCATGGAAGTACGTGACTTCATCCCTCAGGAAGTTTTGGGTATCGTTCATGTTCTTCACTAATTCTTCAGAGTATATTGGCTTTTGCGTTTGTACTTTTTCCACCTTAGTTGCCTCTTCTTGGACTGTTTTCTCGAGTTTGACTTCAGCTTTGGTGACTTTGACCTGTTTCACTTCCTTCTCAGGCTCTTTCGGCTTCTTGTCTTTCTTCCCGAATAGCTTAAAGAACCCTGAGGACTTATCGCTTTCATCTCCGGATTCGCTACTGTCCCTCTTGCCCTTCTTAGCTTTCTTCTTGTCTTTCTTCTTTGGAGATGGCTCTTCTTTAACTGCTGGAGTTTCCTTTTTAAATATTGGTCGGACGTCTTCAAAGTGCTCGACTTCGTCTTGGAGGAAAGCGTTGCTTGCTGTTTGAAGTGCTATAAGCTCTTCAGATGGTGCGACAGCGGTAACGGTTTCTTCCTCGGCAGGTACTTCAATAACATGGATTATTTCTTTAATTCTTATTGGTTCTGATGGTTGTGCTAGTGGGCGAACATCATCAAAGTTATTGACTTCATCAGTCAAGAATTTCTTGGTATCTGACATGGTCTGGAGAGCTTCAATGGTTAGCTTAACACCTGCTGGTTCTTCTAATTTCTCTTTCCTCGGTTTAACCTTATCGTCTTTAGTCTTGTCCTCGGATTTTACTTCGGATTTAACTTTCTCAACCTTCTTTTCTGTTACCTTATCCTCCTTAGGTTCTTTAGGCTTCTCTTCCTTCTTTTGCTTCTTGGTAAACATGCCAAGGAAACCTCCCTTCTTAGGTGATTCAGTTTCTTCAGCTTTAGTTTTAGATTTCTTATCCTCGACTTGTTCTTTGACCATAGGTGCTTCCTTGGCTCCCATTCGGACATCGTGGAAGTGGTCAACTTCGTCCTTCAAGAAGTTCGAAGTCGATATCATATCCATCAAGACTTTCTCGTTTATCTGAGTCTGCTTTCTCTTCTCTTCTTTCTGGGTGTCTACAGGCTTCACATCTTCTCTAATTAGTGGTGTAGGCTCAGTAGGTGACTCGGTTGGTACCTCTGGTAACTCGTATAACTTCTCAGTCATGGTCGTCATTTGTTTTTGGATATCATCCATTGTCAGCGTTTCTTTGATGATGATTGGTTCAGTGATGATTTTGCGTTCTACCGTGGTTACTTCTTTAAAGGTTTTGAACTCCTTAATACCCGAAGGGGCATCTTCATTAACCACGGTTTCAATTGTTGTGGTAACTGTGACATCACCGTTGGTTCTGATCTTTTCGGCTGGTTGGACTGGTTGCTCTTCAACAGGTGCTGAAGGTGCTGGTTGGTATCCGTTGATCGGTTTGACGTCGTCAAACACTTGGATCTCGTTTTTCAGGAAGTCGTTGGTGTCTATGATCTGCTTCACCGTTTCCTGGGATAGCTTCACGTCGGTGCTGCTGGGCTTGGGAGATTTCTCTCGTTTGTCTTTCTTCTTCTTACCGAAGAGACTGAAGATGCCGCTCTTCCTGGTGTTTTCGGAGTCGTCGTCCGAAACGCTGGAGTCCCTTTTTTCGAGGGTATCCTTCTTCTTCTTGCGTTTTGGAGTTAGCTCAACTTTACTGACTTCTTTCTCTTCAAGGACTTGTGGTGCTGGAGTTGGTTGCACTGGAGTTGGCTGTACTCCAGTTGGTTGTACTGAAGTTGGTTGTACTTTAGTTGGTTTTACTAGAACTGGTTTGACGTCTTCGAAGTATTTTACCTCATCGCTCAAGAAAGCTGTGGTATCTATCATGTCTTTGACAACAGACTCTGATAATTGTACCGGTGCTTGTTTTGGCTCAACTTCTTTACTGTCTCGCTTACTTTTCTTCCCGAAGAAGCCGAATAGGCCACTCTTCTTGTGCTCGCTTTCGTCTTCCGAGTCGCTCAAGACCTTCTTGGCTTTCTTCTTGTCTTTTGGCTTTTCGCTCGGTTCGTCTTGGGTTTGCACGATCGTGGTTTCCGTGACCTGTACAGGTTCGGTTTTGGTTATCTCCTCCTGTACAAAGGCCCTCGTGGTCTCTATGGTCTCGTCTTGCTTGTCTTCCTCCTTATCCTCGGTTTGGTCTTCTTTTTTGGTCTTCTTTCCGAAGAGTCCAAAGAAGCCGCCTTTCTTCTGGTCGCCGCCTTCATCGTCGGAGGGTTCTTCGATACGTACCGTCCGCTCCTTGGATGGTTCCCTGTCTTGCTTCTCGATGATCTCCTTTTCCGTGTCCGAGTCTTCAACGTCTTTAGAGGATTTTTTGCCCAAAAATCCAAAGAGTTTCACGTGCTTCTTGCCTTGCGGTTGTGCTTCTTTAACTTCTTGCGGTTTACGTACGTTGTGCTTATCGTCAGACCAGCCTGCAAAGTTGATCTCGCTTTGTATCAAGTTGGTGGTTTGGTGCTTGATGTGCTCTGGTGATAGCGGTGCTTCTTCTATGTCTTCGTAGATGTGCTCTTTGCGTCGGATTGGGCGTACTGGAGGTTCTTCTGTCTCCTTATTGAAGAAATCTTTAGTCTTCGGACTGGAGACGGGCGCTATGACGATTTGGTACTCGCCCGTTTCGTAAATCTTCGGCTCGATGGTCTTGGTAACTTCTTCTCGTATGGTGACTTGCTTACCAGTGGTGGTTGGCGTGGTTCCATTTTGGATTATGTTTGCTGTGGTTTCTCCGGTGGTTATGACATCGGTTACGATGTCGTTGGCGACGGTTTTGATGTCTTCAGGAACGTCTAGATCGGTGATTTGTTCATTTGGTGGGTGACCGTTGAATTGCTCGTGAGGTGAATACTCTACGAAAGGTATATCGCGGAATTCAGGGCGATCCTCTATGGGAGGCGTTGGTAGTTTTGGTTTTCGCGGTGGACGTTCTGGCGGTTCCATAGGTAGTTTGGTCTTCTTCTTTTTGTCCTTCTTCTTCTTGGTGTCTTTCTTCTGGGTCTTCTCGGATTCGGAATCCGAACGCTCCTGTGATTTACTTACCATACTGCGTAAGGTGCCGAAGAAACCCTTTTTGGGCTTCTTCTCGTCACCTTCCCTGCTAGAATCTCTGCTGGTCGCTTTCTTTTGTTTGTCGGCTTTGTCTTTTCTCGATTCGCGCACGGTTTTCGCGGTTTCTTTTTCGCCCTCGACGAAGGCGTTCGTCTGACGGAGCAGTTCCGCTTCGTTCGACAGTTGTTTTTCTAGCTTAGGCGAGTCTAGCGAGCCTAGTTCTTCGGCGCTAGCTAAATGCTTTGCGGTCGGGATCGGGTGTTTTCCTGCGAAAAACATGCGTTTCCAACAAGCAATCCTACTTTTAAGTACTACCAAACCACTACCTTTTTTATCTCTGTTTGTTTTCACATGAAACGAACCTCTCCTATAACATAATATCCTTACTGCAGTTTTGTCTTTCATATTAACAAGTTAATGCATTAAATTCGCGATTAGTCTCAATCAGAAACCAAAAAAAAAACTAAAACTCAGCTACAAGAAACCAAAAAAACAAATCATCAACCCATGCGTATCAGTTATCATCATCACGGACAAAAAGTCATAATAATTACCTCCGGTGTGCCCGTAGTTCTGTGTCACCCAATCGCAATAGGCCGAGGATTGGTTCTTAGGAGTGGAATAACAAGGACGGAAAGGAGTGTTGGCGTATAAATCTACAGGTTTCTTAGGGATGTACATCCCTGAGGTCGTATTACAATTCTGACCATGCTGGCCATAATGCAAGGGAAAGTTCTTATTTGGAGTGGCGTAGATTTCGTTCCTATTCTTGTCATCCCTTCGCTCGGATGCTTTGATGAACACCCTAGGGAGGGTAAAAACTGGAACTTTGCTCTTCTCCGGAGTTCTAATATCAAAGCACGAGTCCGAATACTTCTTCGAGAAGCCCTCCTTTGGCATATTCCTCTTTGCTGGAAGCGTCTTGGATCGTTTGATGCACACCTCAGGTTCTTTAAGATCCGGAGTCTCAAGGAACTCCCTAACAGACCTAATCTCTATCGCTTCTCGGCCATGCTCTGTCGTCTTCACCAGCAACTTGATCTCAGCTTTGATTATCTTCTCCTTCGCTGGTATATATCTCTTTTCCTTCTCATCCTCGCTGGTGTTTGAATCTGAGTCAAAGGATGGACGAGGAGCATCAATAGGCTCATAATTGATCAAAGGGTTATAATTCCTACTGCAAGCACTGCGATTTGACGACCCTATGAGGCTGATGTTCTCCTCGTCCTCCTCAGGAACGATGCTGAGGTTCCTGTACGTACCTTCGTACCAGATATCGCTGGGATATCCAGGCGAAGCACTACTTAGGAACTTCGAGTGTTGCTGGTGGTAGTTTATGGGTTCGTAATCTTGTACAGCTTCATCCAACCAGCTGTCAGAAGACGACTCAGAGCTATCTTTGATACTTTCCTCACTAGAAGCCCTCTTGTAACGACTACTCTCAAAAACCAACGTCTCCAGGTAGTCTTTCTCAGCCATATCGTTGAGAAGCATCTCAGCTTCATCATGTTCGACCTCCATGATCAACTTGTCGATAGATTCTTGGAGATTGTGGAGGTCCTGGTCGTAATGGCTTTGGCTAGTTCCAAAGTCGATGAGATCATAGTCATCTTCTACTGACCTTTGTACCATTTCTTTGCGTTCGCAATCTCCGAAAACAACCTCGGAGTAATCACCGTGGTCTTCTAATATCTTGATCTGATGGGTCGTCTCATAAGTTTTAGGGACTAAAATGGTCTTTTTGATGGGGATTTCGATAAGGGCGTCTGTGGATGGGACAAGTTCTAGCGTGTTCACGCAACTGTCTTCCTCCACGAGGTCTAGATCCAGGGAGAATATCTTTTCTTCGGCTTTGTCGACCTCAGAGAGCATTTTATCCAACATGGCGTCTATATAGGTATAGGAAACGGTTTTCTGGATGGTTTGGGGATGGGCTAGTAAGACACTTTCGTACGTAAGGCAGCCAGGTTCCGACGTGATCACTTGATCTGTTAAAAGAGAGTTAAAGAAAAGAGAATTCACCGCTTATTATTTATATTAATGCATCAACCTTAAACTGTAGTAAGAATATTTAGTTAAGGATATCTTATTTCTTTGGATATGTTTTCGATTGTAGATTTTTTATTCGAAGTAGACACGAATTTCATAATAATAATCATAATCATATTGTGTGAATGGTAAAATGATCGTGCGGATGATCGATGAAAAACGAATTAAGAAAACCCTTTAGTTATAATGTGAACAAGTTATAAACCAGAACCTCAAGCGAAAGCCTTGTTAGCTTGAAGCAATGGATGTGAAACTGATGTATCAGTTTAGAAAAAAGCTTGGTGCTCAATTTGATCACTAATTGGTAGACGATACACAAGTTAATCTCTGGTTAAACTCTCCTCTCCTATGGTTAAGGTAGTAATTTGACACTAAATGTGGTGCACATGCTGGCATGCTGGTGAGAAAACATAACAAAAAGGGATCGATGCTTTCGTTATTAGGTGGGATAGTTTAGAGGTTATATTTTATTTTTTGGGGTTATGTTTGAAAGGTAATGTTTTGGATGTTATATTTTGTAGGTTATGTTTTATGGAGGTTATGTATGGGCGGTGAGGTGCGCTATCCTCGGTGTGTCAATGATTAATTAGAAAGAAAATAACGCATCTGCATTCGCTAGTTAGTGGCTGCCATTTGGTCAATTGTGTTAGCAAACATTTAGCATTCTCTGGATTTATAACCCGAAAGAATAAAGTAAAAACGTAAGAGAGAATGAACTGAAGAACGAAAATTTAAGATAAAACATAGAAACAGAAAAGTGATGGTAATGTTTTTGACGGTAGATGGATATGATCCTACACCATAATCTGAATATACCTGCTATTGTCTTAGTTTTGTTTCCTCCGATAAATAAACCTATTTATAAACGCACCGAAACGGTCTACAGATACTTTATGGCGTGTTTATTAATACTTAACATTAAACTTAAACCATAATGTTGTAATTAAACAATTCCGGCGCATCCACCATTTCTTATTGGGACCTTTAATGCCATCCAGGGGACACTTTAGCACAAGCACATTGCAACAAATGATTTTATGGTTCATATAATCATTGAATGACTATGTTAAAGCATCCTGTGGATGAATTTAAACGTTGTTATAAAAATGGCGCATGCGCCGGTATGTTTCGATTTTAGAGATAATTTCAACTTAAAGTTATGCTTACATTTGTGATAGCTGTCAGTCTATAAACTGCATCAACGATAAGTGTTATAAAGTTGCAATAAGTCTGTAACAGGTGTGTTAAGTTATAAAAACAGCCCTGAAGAGGACAACGCATTTCATAGTGATTTTGTTTCATACTGAACGTTATGACAACTTGTTATTGTTTGTCGAGTTTGGTGTTCAAACATGTTCTCTGGAAAAAAGGTTAATGGAAAAACGTTAAAGTTAAGAATTCTGTAACTGACTTCAACTGCAATTCTATTGTTAGGCAAAATATTAGGACGTAAAACTTAACTTTTCATTAGTTTAAGCTCCCAAATATATAAAATAATCAATGTTTCTATTGTTTATTTTCGTTTTAAACCCCCTTTTGGAACGAGACCTCTATGGAACGTCTCATAGTTGAAATCATATCTATTATTCTTTTTACTGCACTGCTAGTATAAAATATTCGTAGACCATTTTTACGTGCATTCAAAAGTATACAAATTAATTTAACCATTAAACAAGTACATAATGAATCTTGGTAATTATAACGAGCACGTACCTTGCACGTCGTCTTCTTGTATTACTGGCGGGCTGGACTTGTCCTTGGACTTTCCATCTGTGGCACTCCATCCTAGAAAAGAAAATAACCCAATGAGTATCTGTTACCACAAAAAAATCCAATAACTAGAACTAACTAGCGGATAAAATACAGCACGTTTTGTTACTAACTACACCTTATTATACCTCCTAATACCAACGACTACAAACATTATTACCTTTGGAAGGGATGTTCAGCTTAAGAATACAGTGGCTTACTTAGCAGATAAAAAATACAGTAAAACATGATGTACTATCACCATGACGTATCATCAACATGATGTACCATCATGTTTTACACCTCACGTACCTGGAGTTTTGTTGAATAGGCTACACATCTCCTTGATTAACCGACTGCAATGTTTCACCTTTAGGTGATCAGTTTTTACATCAGGTTTTGTCACACCGAACATCTCATACCTTCTTACGAGTTTGGCAATGCTCTGTGGCAATTCTTTCGATTTAAATTTCGCGTGAAACTGATTTGTACCTTCAACGGGTTCGACGTATACCTGACCTTCAACGAACACAGGGTAATCGTAGCCAAAGTGGATGTAAAACATGGTTTGCGAGGTGAACCTAACTAGGGACTTAGCTGGGTCATTACGGTTAACACTGGCCAATAACTGTACTCTGTATCTAAGATAACCAGCGGATACTAATCGTTTACCTTCTTCTTCTGACGGAGGAAACACTTCTACGTCGATGAGGTCTTCAGAGAAATTACCCCCTTTTAAGTACATGACTTCGTTGGACGAGTTGATTTTGATCTTTACTTTTTGAGGGTGGACTGGTGTTTGAGAACGCGAACTATCGCCATGCGAGTCGTCATCAATTATCACGGGGTTGCTCATGTAAGAACTGATCTTCTTTTTGTTTTTGTTGGCCAGTTTTTTATCTGGTTTACCCAATGGGCCTTCTTTGACAACTACACCACCACCGCGCATCTCGCGGAGGTATTGTGGTGTCCCAGCTCGTCTAAATGCGTAAGAATCATCATCAGAACCCTCGATATTCTCGACGTCTGTAAGGCAATCCTCCTTGGTTTTGCCTCGCACAGTTAAAAATTCATTGTCGCTAACATCGATGTCTTCAGTGTCAGTGTGGCCACCAGGGTTATTCCTTATGAGGCCTAAAAAACTTCCAGCGCCAACATCAGCGATGTCTTCAGTATCTGTCAAGGCATCTTCAATGCGTGGTGATCTAGCTCTGTTTCGATTTCTTTGCATTGACTCATGTTCTTCAATGATACCACCATCGAGTTCAGGGAATCTTGGTGATGTAGCCCTTGACGACCCAGTGAGGTTTGATGACTCAAGGTTTGATGACTCAAGAGGGTTTGATGACTCAAGGAGGTTCTCATCTCCAGAGATGCTTTCGACATCAGTCGGCTCAACTGATGATATATTTAATCCAAGTAGGACATCATCGTCCAAAGGAACTATGGTTACGCTTGGTCTAGTATCTTGCCCACCTTCCTGGATCAAGACCATCTCCCTTCTAGCGTAGGGAAGCTTAATTGGAGGTATGGTATCCACGTAATCCATGGTATCTCCTATCAGCTCCTCATCAGTCAATTCAGGGTCCAATTGCTTCTTCACAGTTAAATAATCACCGTACTCAACGTCTGACGTATCAAAATTTTCGACGTCAGTGAAACATTCCGTTACTCGTGACGATTTCTGTCCAGAGTATGACAATTTCTGACCAGAATATGACGATTTCTCTCCAGAATATGACAATTTCTGACCAGAATATGACGATTTATGTCCAGAGTATGATACAGATCTCTTCATCTTACCTCTCCTTTCATCATCATCATCAGAACTATCGGAGCTGATCTCTTGTTTCTGGTAACTTCTTCTCTTCTTAAATTGCATTTTCTCCTGGACGGGTCCATAGAAGCACTCCATCTTTCTCAACTGCTTATTCATTGCTGACGCATCGTAATTGTACTGCGTGACCTTCGGGTCACCTTCGATTTCCTCTACGTCTGTCACAGCCTCACCTGCAGGCGACTTTGACTTTCTTCCTTTCTTTGTCGTTGGTTTTAGTTCTAAGAAGCGACCGTAGGTGGTGCCCGGTCGTTTCTCGTTGTCTGAGTCCAACTCCTCCACATCAGTGTGGTCATCAGCTATTACGGGTTTCTTTAGAGGTCGACGCTTCTTAGTCTTCATTTTTTTATTAACCAAAATTCCTCCGTCTTCGCAATCGGAATCCAACATTTCTACATCGGTTAAGTTACAGAGGAATGGCATCGAAACTGTGAGTTTCTTCCCACTGGATTTTGGCTTATTTCTTCGTTTGTTATCGGATAGACTTAGTTCGTTATCAGATAGACATACAGGGGTAGCACAGGGTGATGGAGTGGCTACCATATCGTACTTTACAGTGTCTTTAGTGGTGACGCGATCGCTCATATTGAAGAACTTTGTATTGATGATCGTATCTGGGATATTTGGTGGTATTGTGTCTTCATCACCAGAGAAATACTCCAAATCGGTTAGTTCTTCTTCTACTCTACCCTGGGAGAGATTCCTCTTGTTCGAGAGGGATTTCTGCGAGTGGAGCTTCCCTCTTTGGTTCCGATTGCCAACTTTACAAGTTTCGTCCATTGTACCGTAGTCTAGTTGGACGTCGTCCATGGAAATCGGTTTTGGATGCTTAAAAAGCTTTGGATCGTCATCTTCGGACCCTTCGATGTCTTCGTAGTCAGTGGTCGCGTCAACATCATCTGATTTTGGCAGTTTCACGAGCAACTTTTTCTTTCGTATTCTTGGCTGGGTTTCTTCCAGGTCTTCGATATCCGTAAGAGCGTCAACCAGAGACATCGTATTGTTGTCCTCGTCATCATCGACGTTGTCGTCGTCGTCAGGTAGAATCGTGATGACTGGTACCTTATTGGCCATTGTTACAGTATTAGGTATCCTAAATCATAAAATAATCACAATGAATATCATACGGGTAAGGCTACCATCATGTACCGTTCACGGGAGGAAGATTTAACATACTAACACTAAAGACTTGCTCACCTACCTTCATCCTAACGATCTAAACATTAAAGAGTAAAGTGCGCAATGCTAGTTTGGGCCATTTTTTTTTTCGACAAAAAGAAAATAGCGCGTCTCGATCTAAAGAAGCTACTTGGTTTGATAACTTTGTACCTCTTTCGTTACTGTGTAAGCCATGCTGTGGGTTGATACATCGGGATCAGGCAACACAGAAATCGTTGTGGTACCTGTCGCTTGGTCTGACATCAAAATCCTGCGCGGGAGATCAACAAATGAGTCATGTTCCTCCAGCATCAACATTCTAGCCTCCTCAACGGTGGCGCAAGTTACCAGATCGGACACCCTGTGTTGCCTCTTCGGCGAAGACGGAGATAACTTATGCTTTCCATTAACATCCGAACTGGTATCGTGGTCTGACGGTGAACTGGGCAAAGCCACAGACTCAGAGAGGCTAGAATCGGTTGTATCCATAAATTCAGATTCTCTCAAACCAGAAGCGACCTTCTTCAGGTTCTCGTAAGGTTGCTTGTAGATCACCTCGATGGAACCAGCTTGATCGTGGCTGGTGAAAACTTCCGAAGTGATGACCTGAGTGCAACCATTGGCTGAACGCACTCGTATGGGACTTCCTGGTAGGGAGGAACAGCTCGAGGTGCGCTCGATGGTCGGACCATGGGGCTTCTCATGATAGATGGAAGGTGTCACGGAATGACTTCGGCTGGATTCTAGATCTTGGACGGTACGATCTGACGGTTTCTGGGACGGCTTGTGTAGCGATGACTTCCTAATATGTTCTTCTACTGGTACGGCACGCTTAAGCTTGGTAGGGGATGGACACGGTTTTGGACTTTCCACCCTCGGTGGTGCTTCCATCTTCTGGGATCTTAACGGAGAGTGAAAGCCGTTCTGGCTTGCGATCGACGATGCTGACGACTTGGATGTAACACTTTCCGTTTTGGTTGTATCTTTTGTGGATAGTTTGTGGATATCTTGCGTCTTGTGGACTTCCTCTTTCTTCTTAAGAGGGTTTCTTTCTGGTGTGGACGTTTTCGAACTGATCATCGATTTGACCTTCTCATTATCAGTCTGCTTCTTGGTCTTCGTCACTGATGGTTTACTTGGAGGCGTACTCTTGATTTTATCGATCTTCATATCTCTGGAAACTGTTGACTGCATATACCCATGCACTCTGGTCTCGTATTTCTTCGGCTTTGAATGTTTTATCTCCGGCGGTGGTGGTGGTACATAGGTCTTCTTCTTGAATTCGCGCTTCTTCAAGGAAGGAGTATCCGTGGACGTGCTATCACTGCTATAGGTCTTCCTCACGGGCGATTTGAACTTCGGAATTTGGGATTCGGATGCTGTCTTCTGGTGGTGAGTTTTTGTAACCCTTGTCTCCTTTACCTCTTTCCTCTCTTCGTCTGAACTCATATCGGCATCGCTGCCTGTTTTCAAGCTACGCAATCTTGTGCTGGGGATAAACGTTTTAGTTGTTTTGGTCGTTTCTGATTTGCTCTCGGCTGGTTTCCTCACGTACTTCCGCGTACGAGTAGTGGTGGTCGTAGTGGTAACAGTTTTCTTAGTTTCAGGCAACTGGTGGACCGTAACCTTCAATACATCATCATCCATTTGGATATCATCCCTCCTGACTGCGTATCGTGGTTGCGTCTTCACTTTCTCGATAGTTTTCTTCTCAACCTTGGTACGCGTTGGCAAACCGTTCTTTTTAGGTGACCCACGTCTACTGGGTACCTGCTCAGGTCTTTTAATAACCGTAGTGCTTGCGAATTTTCGTGTGGACTTAACAGTGTAGGCGTTCTCATCTACAACCTTATGTTGGGAATGTTCTGATTCAACTTCTTTGATTTCAAGTTTAGGTTTCTCCTCTCCGCACTCAATGATTGACTCAACGTGGGATTCGCTATTAGTGATATCTGTATGAGGGGAGTCAACTTCGTACGAGGGGTATTGCCCCACCTTAGACTCATGCATGCTTATATCGGATAAAGTCTGGATGTCCAATTTATACGACGATTCGGTCTCAGAAGAAACAGGCTCGGCATCTGTCTCCGAAAACTTAGCTGAGTCGCTACGGTTAACAGAGCTAATTTGTGAGAACTCATCCGAAGTGTGGTGCTCACTATCTTTAGACTCCTCTATACTACTCAACCTCCTAACGACGCGTTCTTGGGGCACGCTTAGTTCCTTCGTTACCTCCTCAACGGATGTTTTGACATCTTCTTCACTTGAGTCCTTGTGTAACTCGCGTTCTTGGAGTAGAACCTGACGAGAGACTTCTTCAGGAAGAATGTCCTGGATGCTTCTCTCAAGCTGACCGACGGCAACATCTGATTCGACTAAGTCTTCGATTTCGTCTGTAATCAATGCTCCACCAATGTTTGCATCTTTCTCGATCTGCAGGAAAGAATCCTCCTCCTTTGGAAGTAAATCTTCCTCCTTCCGAAGTAAACCGTCCTCTTGGACGATGCTTAGTTCATCGAAGCTGACCTTTCGCGATGACCTATCCTGTAGGTCTTCAGTCATCGAGGAGATTTCATCTCCCAAACTGTCAGGGGTGATTTTATCATCACTCTTTAAGTCGTCAATCGATTGACTCGTTGGTATTTGATTTTCCGGTGACTCTTTTGTCTCATCAGTTACTACTTTACAGGTCACCTCAGTGGAAGAAGATGTATCTTCAGTATCTTTAGAGACATATCGTATCTCTAACGGTCCTGCACTAGTAACAACAGGTATAATTTCTGGAGCGATCTCTGTAAAAGTGACGCTCTTCTTTCTATGTTTACCAGTCAGTTTATCCAGAGGATCGATTGGAGATTTCGGCAACTCTTCGACTGAATCTTCAGGTTCCTGCTCGGCGACGTCCATAAATAGCTTTTTCTTGCATATCGGCTCCAAGCAAGGCTGGTATTTTTCAAAGTGTGGCTCCCTGAGTTCAGTTACGGTGATGCAATCTTGAACGGATTCATCAAGAGCTATGTCTAGAACTATCTGGTTCTCGACTTGTGACAAGCGACGTTGAAGTTCGTCTTCGGACATACATTCTGCTGACCTTGGCCTGAGTTGGCACTGTGAGGGGATGGCACGGGTTTCTTCTAAAACTCTGGGAGGTTCAATAACAACGTCTGCGACGATTTGTCGTGAACTTTGCGCGGTCAAATCTTCAGAAGATGGTGGTTCGGAGATCTGCTTAAGCTCTGGTGATTTTGAATGCAGGATTTCCGATAGTTTCTCTATGCTGAGCTCGCGAGTGGCTGGAGGAAGAGCTATTGTTGACACCAATTGGTTGCTGGCTATAAGAGCTTCAGCTATTAAGTGAACACTGGACGACACAACTTGATCTTCTTCATCTTCGTCACCTTGTGAAGCACTGTCTTCATCATCCAACATAACTATTTCAGGTTTTTCTTCAACTTTAACAACATGTTCTATTGGTTTCATTACAATTCCACTATCGTTTTCTTGGAGGGCAGATTCCGCACTTATGGATAACGAATGCAGTATATCGGATGCTTTTTCAACTGCGTCTTCAGTTGGTAATGCTATAGTGGAGACAACCTCAGAAGTAGCCACTATAGCCTGGGTGATTATATGCTTCAAGTTCTTCGACTCCTCTGGAGATTCATCTAAAGATACTGATTTTTCTGCTAGAACTGTGTCTCTAATGACTCGTTGATTCTCGTTCGGTAATTCCTCCTCTTCTGATTCAATAATTCCAGAGGTGACGGCATCCTTAACCACGACTTCGGAAACAGACGCTTTCAGAGAAATCTTAGCGTCTTCTAAATTTTCAATAGGCGATACTCGAGTTTCTTTACGAGTTGATTCTAAACTATCACTTTCGTTAGGTAGTGAAAGCTTACGAACTCTATCCAGGCTGTCACTATCAATTGAAGTTTCTGGTGTCACCTCCAGGATATCATAAAGTTTATCCAGTACAGGGGGTAGTTCAGTAGGTGGCCCCCGTTCCTCATAATCCACTTCTTCGTGTAACCATTCCCCTGCTTGAGACATAACGTCACCATTCAGCATCAATGCCTTACCATTTTGTTCCAAACTATCGCTCTCGAGTGAGCTTTCGGGAGTTACAGGAGTGTCGATGATAGAATCATGTTCAACTTTAGCAGTTTTCAGATCTTCTTCACAAGGTGCGACTTTCTGGCTCACGAGACTTTCGTCCAAGCTGGAAGCTGCGTTTATGGATAGCGTGTGGAGTACGTCAGCAGCAGCATCGATTGCGTCTTCAGTTGGAAGCGCAATTGTGGAGACTACCTGTGACGTAGCAACAATAGCCTCGGTAATGATATGCCTCATTCCTTCAGAATGCTCAGTAAATGAAGCTCTGTGCACCGATTTATCCTGAAGAATCGACTCCTTCCTAACTGATTCAGGCTCAGGTGTTGGAGATTTTGCTGGCGCGTCTACAATAGATTCCTTCCGTATTGTTTCAGGTTCAGGAGTTGGAGATTTTGCCTGCATGTCAACCATCGACTCTTTCCTAACAGTTTCAGGCTCAGGTGTTGGAGATTTTGCTGGCGCGTCTACAATAGATTCCTTACGTTTTGTTTCAGGTTCAGGTGTTGGAGACTTTGCCTTCGTGTCAACGACCGACTCTTTACTAATTGTTTCAAGCTCAGGTGTTGGAGATTTTGCTGGCGCGTCTACAATAGATTCCTTACGTTTTGTTTCAGGTTCAATTGTTTCAGGCTCAGGTGTCGGAGATTTTGCTGGCGCGTCTACAATAGATTCCTTACGTTTTGTTTCAGGTTCAGGTGTAGGAGACTTTGCCTGCGTGTCAACGACCGACTCTTTCCTAATTGTTTCAGGCTCAGGTGTTGGAGATTTTGCTGACGCGTCTACAATAGATTCCTTACGTTTTGTTTCAGGTTCAGGTGTAGGAGACTTTGCCTGCGTGTCAACGACCGAATCTTTCCTAATTGTTTCAGGCTCAGGTGTTGGAGATTTTTCTGGCGCGTCTACAATAGATTCCTTACGTTTTGTTTCAGGTTCTGGGGTTGGAGATTTTGTCCGCGTGTCAACGACCGACTGTTTTCTAATTGTTTCAGGCTCAGGTGTTGGAGATTTTGCTGGCGCGTCTACAATAGATTCCTTACGTTTTGTTTCAGGTTCAGGTGTAGGAGACTTTGCCTGCGTGTCAACGACCGAATCTTTCCTAATTGTTTCAGGCTCAGGTGTTGGAGATTTTGCTGGCGCGTCTACAATAGATTCCTTACGTTTTGTTTCAGGTTCAGGTGCAGGAGACTTTGGCTGCGTGTCAAATATCGAATCTTTCCTAATTGTTTCAGGCTCAGGTGTTGGAGACTTTGCTGGCGCACCTACAATAGATTCCTTACGCTTTGTTTCAGGTTCAATTGTTTCAGGCTCAGGTGTTGGAGATTTTGCCGGCGCGTCTACAATAGATTCCCTACGTTTTGATTCAGGTTCAGGTGTAGGAGACATTGCCTGCATGTAAAATATCGAATCTTTCCTAATTGTTTCATGCTCAGGTGTTGGAGATTTTGCAGGCGCGTCTACAATAGATTCCTTACGTTTTGTTTCAGGTTCAGGTGAAGGAGACTTTGCCTGCGTGTCAACGACCGAATCTTTCCTAATTGTTTCAGGCTCAGGTGTTGGAGATTTTCCTGGCGCGTCTACAATAGATTCCTTACGTTTTGTTTCAGGTTCAGGTGTAGGAGACTTTGGCTGCGTGTCAAATATCGAATCTTTCCTAATTGTTTCAGACTCAGGTGTTGGAGACTTTGCTGGCGCGCCTACAATAGATTCCTTACGCTTTGTTTCAGGTTCAATTGTTTCAGCCTCTGGTGCTGGAGATTTTGCTGGCGCGTCTACAATAGATTCCTTACGTTTTGTTTCAGGTTCAGGTGTAGGAGACTTTGCCTGCGTGTCAAATATCGAATCTTTCCTAATTGTTTCAGGCTCAGGTGTTGGAGATTTTTCTGGCGCGTCTACAATAGATTCCTTACGGTTTGTTTCAGGTTTAGGTGTAGGAGACTTTGGAAGCGTGTCAAATATCGAATCTTTCCATATTGTTTCAGGCTCAGGTGTTGGAGATTTTTCTGGCGCGTCTATAATAGATTCCTTACGTTTTGTTTCAGGTTCCGGTGTAGGAGACTTTGCCTGCGTGTCAACGACCGACTCTTTCCTAATTGTTTCAGGGTCAGGTGTTGGAGATTTTGCTGGCGCGTCTATAATAGATTCCTTACGTTTTGTTTCAGGTTCCGGTGTAGGAGACTTTGCCTGCGTGTCAACGACCGACTCTTTCCTAATTGTTTCAGGGTCAGGTGTTGGAGATTTTGCTGGCGCGTCTACAACAGATTCCTTACGTTTTGTTTCAGGTTCCGGTGTAGGAGACTTTGCCTGCCTGTCAACGACCGACACTTTCCTAATTGTTTCAGGCTCAGGTGTTGGAGATTTTGCTGGCGCGTCTACAATAGATTCCTTACGTTTTGTTTCAGGTTCCGGTGCAGGAAACTTTGCCTGCGTGTCAACGACCGACTCTTTCCTAATTGTTTCAGGGTCAGGTGTTAGAGATTTTGCTGGCGCGTCTATAATAGATTCCTTACGTTTTGTTTCAGGTTCCGGTGTAGGAGACTTAGCCTGCGTGTCAACGACCGACTCTTTCCTAATTGTTTCAGGGTCAGGTGTTGGAGATTTTGCTGGCGCGTCTACAACAGATTCCTTACGTTTTGTTTCAGGTTCCGGTGTAGGAGACTTTGCCTGCCTGTCAACGACCGACACTTTCCTAATTGTTTCAGGCTCAGGTGTTGGAGATTTTGCTGGCGCGTCTACAATAGATTCCCTACGTTTTGTTTCAGGTTCCGGTGCAGGAAACTTTGCCTGCGTGTCAATGACCGACTCTTTCCTAATTGTTTCAGGCTCAGGTGTTGGAGATTTTGCTGGCGCGTCTACAATAGATTCCTTACGTTTTGTTTCAGGTTCAGGTGTACGAGACTTTGCCTGCGTATCAAATATCGAATCCTTCCTAATTGTTTCAGGCTCAGGTGTTGGAGATTTTGCTGGCGCGTCTACAATAGATTCCTTACGTTTTGCTTCAGGTTCAGGTGTAAGAGACTTTGCCTTCGTGTCAACGACCGACTCTTTCCTAATTGCTTCAAGCTCAGGTGTTGGAGATTTTGCTGGCGCGTCTACAATAGATTCCTTACGTTTTGTTTCAGGTTCAGGTGTAGGAGACTTTGCCTTCGTGTCAACGACCGACTCTTTCCTAATTGTTTCAAGCTCAGGTGTTGGAGATTTTGCTGGCGCGTCTACAATAGATTCCTTACGTTTTGTTTCAGGTTCAATTGTTTCAGGCTCAGGTGTTGGAGATTTTGCTGGCGCGTCTACAATAGATTCCTTACGTTTTGTTTCAGGTTCAACTGTTTCAGGCTCAGGTGTTGGAGATTTTGCTGGTGCGTCTACAATAGATTCCTTACGTTTTGTTTCAGGTTCAGGTGTAGGAGACTTTGCCTTCGTGTCAACGACCGACTCTTTCCTAATTGTTTCAAGCTCAGGTGTTGGAGATTTTGCTGGCGCGTCTACAATAGATTCCTTACGTTTTGTTTCAGGTTCAATTGTTTCAGGCTCAGGTGTTGGAGATTTTGCTGGCGCGTCTACAATAGATTCCTTACGTTTTGTTTCAGGTTCAACAGTTTCAGGCTCAGGTGTTGGAGATTTTGCTGGCGCGTCTACAATAGATTCCTTACGATTTGTTTCAGGTTCAGTTGTAGGAGACTTTGCCTTCGTGTCAACGACCGACTCTTTCCTAATTGTTTCAGGCTCAGGTGTTGGAGATTTTGCTGGCGCGTCTACAATAGATTCCTTACGTTTTGTTTCAGGTTCAGGTGTACGAGACTTTGCCTGCGTATCAAATATCGAATCTTTCCTAATTGTTTCAGGCTCAGGTGTTGGAGATTTTGCTGGCGCGTCTACAATATATTCCTTACGTTTTGTTTCAGGTTCAGGTGTAAGAGACTTTGCCTTCGTGTCAACGACCGACTCTTTCCTAATTGTTTCAAGCTCAGGTGTTGGAGATTTTGCTGGCGCGTCTACAATAGATTCCTTACGTTTTGTTTCAGGTTCAATTGTTTCAGGCTCAGGTGTTGGAGATTTTGCTGGCGCGTCTACAATAGATTCCTTACGTTTTGTTTCAGGTTCAGGTGTAGGAGACTTTGCCTTCGTGTCAACGACCGACTCTTTCCTAATTGTTTCAAGCTCAGGTGTTGGAGATTTTGCTGGCGCGTCTACAATAGATTCCTTACGTTTTGTTTCAGGTTCAGGTGTAAGAGACTTTGCCTTCGTGTCAACGACCGACTCTTTCCTAATTGTTTCAAGCTCAGGTGTTGGAGATTTTGCTGGCGCGTCTACAATAGATTCCTTACGTTTTGTTTCAGGTTCAACTATTTCAGGCTCAGGTGTTGGAGATTTTGCTGGTGCGTCTACAATAGATTCCTTACGTTTTGTTTCAGGTTCAGGTGTAGGAGACTTTGCCTTCGTGTCAACGACCGACTCTTTCCTAATTGTTTCAAGCTCAGGTGTTGGAGATTTTGCTGGCGCGTCTACAATAGATTCCTTACGTTTTGTTTCAGGTTCAATTGTTTCAGGCTCAGGTGTTGGAGATTTTGCTGGCGCGTCTACAATAGATTCCTTACGTTTTGTTTCAGGTTCAACTGTTTCAGGCTCAGGTGTTGGAGATTTTGCTGGTGCGTCTACAATAGATTCCTTACGTTTTGTTTCAGGTTCAGGTGTAGGAGACTTTGCCTTCGTGTCAACGACCGACTCTTTCCTAATTGTTTCAAGCTCAGGTGTTGGAGATTTTGCTGGCGCGTCTACAATAGATTCCTTACGTTTTGTTTCAGGTTCAATTGTTTCAGGCTCAGGTGTTGGAGATTTTGCTGGCGCGTCTACAATAGATTCCTTACGTTTTGTTTCAGGTTCAACTGTTTCAGGCTCAGGTGTTGGAGATTTTGCTGGCGCGTCTACAATAGATTCCTTACGTTTTGTTTCAGGTTCAATTGTTTCAGGCTCAGGTGTTGGAGATTTTGCTGGCGCGTCTACAATAGATTCCTTACGTTTTGTTTCAGGTTCAACTGTTTCAGGCTCAGGTGTTGGAGATTTTGCTGGCGCGTCTACAATAGATTCCTTACGTTTTGTTTCAGGTTCAGTTGTAGGAGACTTTGCCTTCGTGTCAACGACCGACTCTTTCCTAATTGTTTCAGGCTCAGGTGTTGGAGATTTTGCTGGCGCGTCTACAATAGATTCCTTACGTTTTGTTTCAGGTTCAGGTGTAGGAGACTTTGCCTGAGTGTCAAATATCGAATCTTTCCTAATTGTTTCAGGCTCAGGTGTTGGAGATTTTTCTGGCGCGTCTACAATAGATTCCTTACGGTTTGTTTCAGGTTTAGGTGTAGGAGACTTTGGAAGCGTGTCAAATATCGAATCTTTCCATATTGTTTCAGGCTCAGGTGTTGGAGATTTTTCTGGCGCGTCTATAATAGATTCCTTACGTTTTGTTTCAGGTTCCGGTGTAGGAGACTTTGCCTGCGTGCCAACGACCGACTCTTTCCTAATTGTTTCAGGGGCAGGTGTTGGAGATTTTGCTGGCGCGTCTACAACAGACTCCTTACGTTTTGTTTCAGGTTCCGGTGTAGGAGACTTTGCCTGCCTATCAACGACCGACACTTTCCTAATTGTTTCAGGCTCAGGTGTTGGAGATTTTGCTGGCGCGTCTACAATAGATTCCTTACGTTTTGTTTCAGGTTCCGGTGCAGGAAACTTTGCCTGCGTGTCAACGACCGACTCTTTCCTAATTGTTTCACGGTCAGGTGTTAGAGATTTTGCTGGCGCGTCTATAATAGATGCCTTACGTTTTGTTTCAGGTTCCGGTGTAGGAGACTTAGCCTGCGTGTCAACGACCGACTCTTTCCTAATTGTTTCAGGGTCAGGTGTTGGAGATTTTGCTGGCGCGTCTACAACAGATTCCTTACGTTTTGTTTCAGGTTCCGGTGTAGGAGACTTTGCCTGCGTGTCAACGACCGACTCTTTCCTAATTGTTTCAGGGTCAGGTGTTGGAGATTTTGCTGGCGCGTCTACAACAGATTCCTTACGTTTTGTTTCAGGTTCCGGTGTAGGAGACTTAGCCTGCGTGTCAACGACCGACTCTTTCCTAATTGTTTCAGGGTCAGGTGTTGGAGATTTTGCTGGCGCGTCTACAACAGATTCCTTACGTTTTGTTTCAGGTTCCGGTGTAGGAGACTTAGCCTGCGTGTCAACGACCGACTCTTTCCTAATTGTTTCAGGGTCAGGTGTTGGAGATTTTGCTGGCGCGTCTACAACAGATTCCTTACGTTTTGTTTCAGGTTCCGGTGTAGGAGACTTTGCCTGCGTGTCAACGACCGACACTTTCCTAATTGTTTCAGGCTCAGGTGTTGGAGATTTTGCTGGCGCGTCTACAATAGATTCCCTACGTTTTGTTTCAGGTTCCGGTGCAGGAAACTTTGCCTGCGTGTCAATGACCGACTCTTTCCTAATTGTTTCAGGCTCAGGTGTTGGAGATTTTGCTGGCGCGTCTACAATAGATTCCTTACGTTTTGTTTCAGGTTCAGGTGTACGAGACTTTGCCTGCGTATCAAATATCGAATCTTTCCTAATTGTTTCAGGCTCAGGTGTTGGAGATTTTGCTGGCGCGTCTACAATAGATTCCTTACGTTTAGTTTCAGGTTCAATTGTTTCAGGCTCAGGTGTTGGAGATTTTGCTGGCGCGTCTACAATAGATTCCTTACGTTTAGTTTCAGGTTCAATTGTTTCAGGCTCAGGTGTTGGAGGTTTTGCTGGCGCGTCTACAATAGATTCCTTACGTTTAGTTTCAGGTTCAATTGTTTCAGGCTCAGGTGTTGGAGATTTTGCTGGCGCGTCTACAATAGAATCCTTACGTTTAGTTTCAGGTTCAATTGTTTCAGGCTCAGGTGTTGGAGATTTTGCTGGCGCGTCTACAATAGATTCCTTACGTTTAGTTTCAGGTTCAATTGTTTCAGGCTCAGGTGTTGGAGATTTTGCTGGCGCGTCTACAATAGATTCCTTACGTTTTGTTTCAGGTTCAATTGTTTCAGGCTCAGGTGTTGGAGATTTCGCTGGCGCGTCTACAATAGATTCTTTACGTTTTGTTTCAGGTTCAGGTGTAGGAGACTTTGCCTGCGTGTCAGATATCGAATCTTTCCTAATTGTTTCAAGCTCAGGTGTTGGAGATTTTGCTGGCGCGTCTACAATAGATTCCTTACGTTTTGT
Organism: Aphodius granarius; assembly: GCA_963971325.1. NCBI lineage: Eukaryota > Metazoa > Arthropoda > Insecta > Coleoptera > Scarabaeidae > Aphodius > Aphodius granarius. The sequence continues at coordinate 43,310,697 of OZ020221.1, read as the reverse complement.
TTCAGGTTCAGGTGTAGGAGACTTTGCCTGCGTGTCAGATATCGAATCTTTCCTAATTGTTTCAGGCTCAGGTGTTGGAAATTTTGCTGGCGCGTCTACAATAGATTCCTTACGTATTGTTTCCGGTTCAGGTGTAGGAGACTTTGCCTGCGTGTCAGATATCGAATCTTTCCTAATTGTTTCAGGCTCAGGTGTTGGAGATTTTGCTGGCGCGTCTACAATAGATTCCTTACGTTTTGTTTCAGGTTCAGGTGTAGGAGACTTTGCCTTCGTGTCAACGACCGACTCTTTCCTAATTGTTTCAGGCTCAGGTGTTGGAGATTTTGCTGGCGCGTCTACAATAGATTCCTTACGTTTTGTTTCAGGTTCAGGTGTAGGAGACTTTGCCTTCGTGTCAACGACCGACTCTTTCCTAATTGTTTCAGGCTCAGGTGTTGGAGATTTTGCTGGCGCGTCTACAATAGATTCCTTACGTTTTGTTTCAGGTTCAGTTGTAGGAGACTTTGCCTTCGTGTCAACGACCGACTCTTTCCTAATTGTTTCAGGCTCAGGTGTTGGAGATTTTGCTGGCGCGTCTACAATAGATTCCTTACGTTTTGTTTCAGGTTCAGTTGTAGGAGACTTTGCCTTCGTGTCAACGACCGACTCTTTCCTAATTGTTTCAGGCTCAGGTGTTGGAGATTTTGCTGGCGCGTCTACAATAGATTCCTTACGTTTTGTTTGAGGTTCAGGTGTAGTAGACTTTGGCTGCGTGTCAAATATCGAATCTTTCCTAATTGTTTCAGGCTCAGGTGTTGGAGATTTTGCTGGCGCGTCTACAATAGAATCCTTACGTTTTGTTTCAGGTTCAGGTGTAGGAGACTTTGCCTGCGTGTCAAATATCGAATCTTTCCTAATTGTTTCAGGCTCAGGTGTTGGAGATGTTGCTGGCGCGTCTACAATAGATTCCTTACGTTTTGTTTCAGGTTCAACTGTTTCAGGCTCAGGTGTTGGAGATTTTGCTGGTGCGTCTACAATAGATTCCTTACGTTTTGTTTCAGGTTCAACTGTTTCAGGCTCAGGTGTTGGAGATTTTGCTGGTGCGTCTACAATAGATTCCTTACGTTTTGTTTCAGGTTCAACTGTTTCAGGCTCAGGTGTTGGAGATTTTGCTGGTGCGTCTACAATAGATTCCTTACGTTTTGTTTCAGGTTCAGGTGTAGGAGACTTTGCCTGCGTGTCAAATATCGAATCTTTCCTAATTGTTTCAGGCTCAGGTGTTGGAGATTTTGCTGGCGCGTCTACAATAGATTCCTTACGGTTTGTTTCAGGTTCAGGTGTAGGAGACTTTGCCTTCGTGTCAACGACCGACTCTTTCCTAATTGTTTCAGGCTCAGGTGTTGGAGATTTTGCTGGCGCGTCTACAATAGATCCCTTACGTTTTGTTTCAGGTTCAGGTGTAGGAGACTTTGCCTTCGTGTCAACGACCGACTCTTTCCTAATTGTTTCAGGCTCAGGTGTTGGAGATTTTGCTGGCGCGTCTACAATAGATTCCTTACGTTTTGTTTCAGGTTCAGGTGTAGGGGACTTTGCCTTCGTGTCAACGACCGACTCTTTCCTAATTGTTTCAAGCTCAGGTGTTGGAGATTTTGCTGGCGCGTCTACAATAGATTCCTTACGTTTTGTTTCAGGTTCAGGCGTAGGAGACTTTGCCTGCGTGTCAACGACCGACTCTTTCCTAATTGTTTCAGGCTCAGGTGTTGGAGATTTTGCTGGTGCGTCTACAATAGATTCCTTACGTTTTGTTTCAGGTTCAGGTGTAGGAGACTTTGCCTGCGTGTCAACGATCGACTCCTTCCTAATTGTTTCAGGCCCAGGTGTTGGAGATTTTGCTGGCGCGTCTACAATAGATTCCTTACGTTTTGTTTCAGGTTCAGGTGTAGGAGACTTTGCCTGCGTGTCAAATATCGAATCTTTCCTAATTGTTTCAGGCTCAGGTGTTGGAGATTTTGCTGGCGCGTCTACAATACATTCCTTACGTTTTGTTTCAGGTTCAGGTGTAGGAGACTTTGTCTGCGTGTCAGCGACCGACTCTTTCCTAATTGTTTCAAGCTCAGGCGTTGGAGATTTTGCTGGTGCGTCTACAATAGATTCCTTACGTTTTGTTTCAGGTTCAGATGTAGGAGACTTTGCCTCCGTGTAAAATATCGAATCTTTCCTAATTGTTTCAGGCTCAGGTGTTGGAGATTTTGCTGGCGCGTCTACAATAGATTCCATACGTTTTATTTCAGGTTCAGGTGTAGGAGACTTTGCCTGCGTGTCAAATATCGAATCTTTCCTAATTGTTTCAGGCTCAGGCGTTGGAGATTTTGCTGGCGCGTCTACAATAGATTCCTTACGCTTTGTTTCAGGTTCAGATGTAGGAGACTTTGCCTGCGTGTCAAATATCGAATCTTTCCTAATTGTTTCAGGCTCAGGCGTTGGAGATTTTGCTGGCGCGTCTACAATAGATTCCTTACGTTTTGTTTCAGGTTCAGGTGTAGGAGACTTTGCCTGCGTGTCAAATATCGAATCTTTCCTAATTGTTTCAGGCTCAGGCGTTAGAGATTTTGCTGGCGCGTCTACAATAGATTCCTTACGCTTTGTTGCAGGTTCAGGTGTAGGAGTCTTTGCCTGCGTGTCAACGACCGACTCTTTCCTAATTGTTTCAGGCTCAGGTGTTGGAGATTTTGCTGGCGCGTCTACAATAGATTCCTTACGTTTTGTTTCAGGTTCAATTGTTTCAGGCTCAGGTGTTGGAGATTTTGCTGGCGCGTCTACAATAGATTCCTTACGCTTTGTTTCAGGTTCAAGTGTAGGAGACTTTGCCTGCGTGTCAAATATCGAATCTTTCCTAATTGTTTCAGGCTCAGGCTTTGGAGATTTTGCTGGCGCGTCTACAATAGATTCCTTACGCTTTGTTTCAGGTTCAAGTGTAGGAGACTTTGCCTGCGTGTCAAATATCGAATCTTTCCTAATTGTTTCAGGCTCAGGCTTTGGAGATTTTGCTGGCGCGTCTACAATAGATTCCTTACGTTTTGTTTCAGGTTCAGGTGTAGGAGACTTTGCCTGCGTGTCAAATATCGAATCTTTCCTAATTGTTTCAGGCTTAGGCGTTGGAGATTTTGCTGGCGCGTCTACAATAGATTCCTTACGCTTTGTTTCAAGTTCAGGTGTAGGAGACTTTGCCTGCGTGTCAACGACCGACTCTTTCCTAATTGTTTCAGGCTCAGGCGTTGGAGATTTTGCTGGCGCGTCTACAATAGATTCCTTACGCTTTGTTTCAGGTTCAGGTGTAGGAGTCTTTGCCTGCGTGTCAACGACCGACTCTTTCCTAATTGTTTCAGGCTCAGGCGTTGGAGATTTTGCTGGCGCGTCTACAATAGATTCCTTACGCTTTGTTTCAGGTTCAGGTGTAGGAGACTTTGCCTGCGTGTCAACGACCGACTCTTTCCTAATTGTTTCAGGCTCAGGCGTTGGAGATTTTGCTGGCGCGTCTACAATAGATTCCTTACGCTTTGTTTCAGGTTCAGGTGTAGGAGACTTTGCCTGCGTGTCAACGACCGACTCTTTCCTAATTGTTTCAGGCTCAGGCGTTGGTGATTTTGCTGGCGCGTCTACAATAGATTCCTTACGCTTTATTTCAGGTTCAGGTGTAGGAGTCTTTGCCTGCGTGTCAACGACCGACTCTTTCCTAATTGTTTCAGGCTCAGGCGTTGGAGATTTTGCTGGCGCGTCTACAATAGATTCCTTACGCTTTGTTTCAGGTTCAGGTGTAGGAGACTTTGCCTGCGTGTCAACGACCGACTCCTTCCTAATTGTTTCAGGCTCAGGTGTTGGAGATTTTGCTGGCGCGTCTACAATAGATTCCTTACGCTTTGTTTCAGGTTCAGGTGTAGGAGACTTTGCCTGCGTGTCAACGACCGACTCTTTCCTAATTGTTTCAGGCTCAGGCGTTGGAGATTTTGCTGGCGCGTCTACAATAGATTCCTTACGCTTTGTTTCAGGTGCAGGTGTAGGAATCTTTGCCTGCGTGTCAACGACCGACTCTTTCCTAATTGTTTCAGGCTTAGGCGTTGGAGATTTTGCTGGCGCGTCTACAATAGATTCCTTACGCTTTGTTTCAGGTTCAGGTGTAGGAGTCTTTGCCTGCGTGTCAACGACCGACTCTTTCCTAATTGTTTCAGGCTTAGGCGTTGGAGATTTTGCTGGCGCGTCTACAATAGATTCCTTACGCTTTGTTTCAGGTTCAGGTGTAGGAGTCTTTGCCTGCGTGTCAACGACCGACTCTTTCCTAATTGTTTCAGGCTTAGGCGTTGGAGATTTTGCTGGCGCGTCTACAATAGATTCCTTACGCTTTGTTTCAGGTTCAGGTGTAGGAGACTTTGCCTGCGTGTCAACGACCGACTCTTTCCTAATTGTTTCAGGCTTAGGCGTTGGAGATTTTGCTGGCGCGTCTACAATAGATTCCTTACGCTTTGTTTCAGGTTCAGGTGTAGGAGACTTTGCCTGCGTGTCAACGACCGACTCTTTCCTAATTGTTTCAGGCTCAGGCGTTGGAGATTTTGCTGGCGCGTCTACAATAGATTCCTTACGCTTTGTTTCAGGTTCAGGTGTAGGAGTCTTTGCCTGCGTGTCAACGACCGACTCTTTCCTAATTGTTTCAGGCTCAGGCGTTGGAGATTTTGCTGGCGCGTCTACAATAGATTCCTTACGCTTTGTTTCAGGTTCAGGTGCAGGAGACTTTGCCTGCGTGTCAACGACCGACTCTTTCCTAATTGTTTCAGGCTCAGGCGTTGGAGATTTTGCTGGCGCGTCTACAATAGATTCCTTACGCTTTGTTTCAGGTTCAGGTGTAGGAGACTTTGCCTGCGTGTCAACGACCGACTCTTTCCTAATTGTTTCAGGCTCAGGCGTTGGTGATTTTGCTGGCGCGTCTACAATAGATTCCTTACGCTTTATTTCAGGTTCAGGTGTAGGAGTCTTTGCCTGCGTGTCAACGACCGACTCTTTCCTAATTGTTTCAGGCTCAGGCGTTGGAGATTTTGCTGGCGCGTCTACAATAGATTCCTTACGCTTTGTTTCAGGTTCAGGTGTAGGAGACTTTGCCTGCGTGTCAACGACCGACTCCTTCCTAATTGTTTCAGGCTCAGGTGTTGGAGATTTTGCTGGCGCGTCTACAATAGATTCCTTACGTTTTGTTTCAGGTTCAGGTGTAGGAGACTTTGCTGGCGCGTCTACAATAGATTCCTTATGTTTTGATTCAGGTTCAGGTATAGGAGACTTTGCCTTCGTGTGAACGACCGACTCCTTCCTAATTGTTTCAGGCTCAGGTGTTGGAGATTTTGCTGGCGCGTCTACAATAGATTCCTTATGTTTTGATTCAGGTTCAGGTATAGGAGACTTTGCCTTCGTGTAAACGACCGACTCCTTCCTAATTGTTTCAGGCTCAGGTGTTGGAGATTTTGCTGGCGCGTCTACAATAGATTCCTTACGTTTTGTTTCAGGTTCAGGTGTAGGAGACTTTGCCTTCGTGTCAACGACCGACTCTTTCCTAATTGTTTCAGGCTCAGGTGTTGGAGACTTTGCTGGCGCGTCTACAATAGATTCCTTACGTTTTGTTTCAGGTTCAATTGTTTCAGGCTCAGGTGTTGGAGATTTTGCTGGTGCGTCTACAATAGATTCCTTACGTTTTGTTTCAGGTTCAGGTGTAGGAGACTTTGCCTTCGTGTCAACGACCGACTGTTTCCTAATTGTTTCAGGCTCAGGTGTTGGAGATTTTGCTGGCGCGTCTACAATAGATTCCTTACGTTTTGTTTCAGGTTCAGGTGTAGGAGACTTTGCCTTCGTGTGAACGACCGACTCCTTCCTAATTGTTTCAGGCTCAGGTGTTGGAGATTTTGCTGGCGCGTCTACAATAGATTCCTTACGTTTTGTTTCAGGTTCAAGTGTTTCAGGGTCAGGTGTTGGAGATTTTGCTGGTGTGTCTACAATAGATTCCTTGCGTTTTGTTTCAGGTTCAACTGTTTCAGGCTCAGGTGTTGGAGATTTTGCTGGCGCGTCTACAATAGATTCCTTACGTTTTGTTTCAGGTTCAATTGTTTCAGGCTCAGGTGTTGGAGATTTTGCTGGTGTGTCTACAATAGATTCCTTACGTTTTGTTTCAGGTTCAACTGTTTCAGGCTCAGGTGTTGGAGATTTTGCTGGTGTGTCTACAATAGATTCCTTACGTTTTGTTTCAGGTTCAACTGTTTCAGGCTCAGGTGTTGGAGATTTTGCTGGTGTGTCTACAATAGATTCCTTGCGTTTTGTTTCAGGTTCAACTGTTTCAGGCTCAGGTGTTGGAGATTTTGCTGGCGCGTCTACAATAGATTCCTTACGTTTTGTTTCAGGTTCAATTGTTTCAGGCTCAGGTGTTGGAGATTTTGCTGGTGTGTCTACAATAGATTCCTTGCGTTTTGTTTCAGGTTCAACTGTTTCAGGCTCAGGTGTTGGAGATTTTGCTGGTGTGTCTACAATAGATTCCTTGCGTTTTGTTTCAGGTTCAACTGTTTCAGGCTCAGGTGTTGGAGATTTTGCTGGCGCGTCTACAATAGATGCCTTACGTTTTGTTTCAGGTTCAAGTGTTTCAGGCTCAGGTGTTGGAGATTTTCCTGGCGCGTCTACAATAGATGCCTTACGTTTTGTTTCAGGTTCAACTGTTTCAGGCTCAGGTGTTGGAGATTTTGCTGGCGCGTCTACAATAGATGACTTACGTTTTGTTTCAGGTTCAAGTGTTTCAGGATCAGGTGTTGGAGATTTTGCCGGCGCGTCTACAATAGATTCCTTACGTTTTGTTTCAGGTTCAAGTGTTTCAGGCTCAGGTGTTGGAGATTTTCCTGGCGCGTCTACAATAGATTCCTTACGTTTTGTTTCAGGTTCAACTGTTTCAGGCTCAGGTGTTGGAGATTTTACTGGCGCGTCTACAATAGATTCCTTACGTTTTGTTTCAGGTTCAATTGTTTCAGGCTCAGGTGTTGGAGATTTTGCTGGTGCGTCTACAATAGATTCCTTACGTTTTGTTTCAGGTTCAGGTGTAGGAGACTTTGCCTTCGTGTCAACGACCGACTGTTTCCTAATTGTTTCAGGCTCAGGTGTTGGAGATTTTGCTGGCGCGTCTACAATAGATTCCTTACGTTTTGTTTCAGGTTCAGTTGTAGGAGACTTTGCCTTCGTGTGAACGACCGACTCCTTCCTAATTGTTTCAGGCTCAGGTGTTGGAGATTTTGCTGGCGCGTCTACAATAGATTCCTTACGTTTTGTTTCAGGTTCAAGTGTTTCAGGGTCAAGTGTTGGAGATTTTGCTGGCGCGTCTACAATAGATTCCTTACGTTTTGTTTCAGGTTCAACTGTTTCAGGCTCAGGTGTTGGAGATTTTGCTGGTGTGTCTACAATAGATTCCTTGCGTTTTGTTTCAGGTTCAACTGTTTCAGGCTCAGGTGTTGGAGATTTTGCTGGCGCGTCTACAATAGATTCCTTACGTTTTGTTTCAGGTTCAATTGTTTCAGGCTCAGGTGTTGGAGATTTTGCCGGCGCGTCTACAATAGATTCCTTACGTTTTGTTTCAGGTTCAACTGTTTCACGCTCAGGTGTTGGAGATTTTGCTGGTGTGTCTACAATAGATTCCTTGCGTTTTGTTTCAGGTTCAACTGTTTCAGGCTCAGGTGTTGGAGATTTTGCTGGCGCGTCTACAATAGATGCCTTACGTTTTGTTTCAGGTTCAAGTGTTTCAGGCTCAGGTGTTGGAGATTTTCCTGGCGCGTCTACAATAGATGCCTTACGTTTTGTTTCAGGTTCAACTGTTTCAGGCTCAGGTGTTGGAGATTTTGCTGGCGCGTCTACAATAGATGCCTTACGTTTTGTTTCAGGTTCAAGTGTTTCAGGCTCAGGTGTTGGAGATTTTGCCGGCGCGTCTACAATAGATTCCTTACGTTTTGTTTCAGGTTCAAGTGTTTCAGGCTCAGGTGTTGGAGATTTTCCTGGCGCGTCTACAATAGATGCCTTACGTTTTGTTTCAGGTTCAACTGTTTCAGGCTCAGGTGTTGGAGATTTTGCTGGTGTATCTACAATAGATTCCTTGCGTTTTGTTTCAGGTTCAGGTCTAGGAGACTTTGCCTTCGTGTCAACGACCGACTCTTTCCTAATTGTTTCAGGCTCAGGTGTCGGAGATTTTGCTGGTGTGTCTACAATAGATTCCTTGCGTTTTGTTTCAGGTTCAACTGTTTCAGGCTCAGGTGTTGGAGATTTTGCTGGCGCGTCTACAATAGATGCCTTACGTTTTGTTTCAGGTTCAAGTGTTTCAGTCTCAGGTGTTGGAGATTTTGCTGGCGCGTCTACAATAGATGCCTTACGTTTTGTTTCAGGTTCAAGTGTTTCAGTCTCAGGTGTTGGAGATTTTGCTGGCGCGTCTACAATAGATGCCTTACGTTTTGTTTCAGGTTCAAGTGTTTCAGTCTCAGGTGTTGGAGATTTTGCTGGCGCGTCTACAATAGATGCCTTACGTTTTGTTTCAGGTTCAAGTGTTTCAGTCTCAGGTGTTGGAGATTTTGCTGGCGCGTCTACAATAGATGCCTTACGTTTTGTTTCAGGTTCAAGTGTTTCGGTCTCAGGTGTTGGAGATTTTGCTGGCGCGTCTACAATAGATGCCTTACGTTTTGTTTCAGGTTCAAGTGTTTCAGTCTCAGGTGTTGGAGATTTTCCTGGCGCGTCTACAATAGATGCCTTACGTTTTGTTTCAGGTTCAACTGTTTCAGGCTCAGGTGTTGGAGATTTTGCTGGCGCGTCTACAATAGATGCCTTGCGTTTTGTTTCAGGTTCAGGTGTAGGAGACTTTGCCTTCGTGTCAACGACCGACTCTTTCCTAATTGTTTCAGGCTCAGGTGTCGGAGATTTTGCTGGCGCGTCTACAATAGATTCCTTACGTTTTGTTTCAGGTTCAATTGTTTCAGGCTCAGGTGTTGGAGATTTTGCTGGCGCGTCTACAATAGATTCCTTACGTTTTGTTTCAGGTTCAGGTGTAGGAGACTTTGCCTTCGTGTGAACGACCGACTCCTTCCTAATTGTTTCAGGCTCAGGTGTTGGAGATTTTGCTGGCGCGTCTACAATAGATTCCTTACGTTTTGTTTCAGGTTCAAGTGTTTCAGGGTCAGGTGTTGGAGATTTTGCTGGCGCGTCTACAATAGATTCCTTACGTTTTGTTTCAGGTTCAACTGTTTCAGGCTCAGGTGTTGGAGATTTTGCTGGTGTGTCTACAATAGATTCCTTGCGTTTTGTTTCAGGTTCAACTGTTTCAGGCTCAGGTGTTGGAGATTTTGCTGGCGCGTCTACAATAGATTCCTTACGTTTTGTTTCAGGTTCAATTGTTTCAGGCTCAGGTGTTGGAGATTTTGCCGGCGCGTCTACAATAGATTCCTTACGTTTTGTTTCAGGTTCAACTGTTTCAGGCTCAGGTGTTGGAGATTTTGCTGGTGTGTCTACAATAGATTCCTTGCGTTTTGTTTCAGGTTCAACTGTTTCAGGCTCAGGTGTTGGAGATTTTGCTGGTGTGTCTACAATAGATTCCTTACGTTTTGTTTCAGGTTCAATTGTTTCAGGCTCAGGTGTTGGAGATTTTGCCGGCGCGTCTACAATAGATTCCTTACGTTTTGTTTCAGGTTCAACTGTTTCAGGCTCAGGTGTTGGAGATTTTGCTGGTGTGTCTACAATAGATTCCTTGCGTTTTGTTTCAGGTTCAACTGTTTCAGGCTCAGGTGTTGGAGATTTTGCTGGCGCGTCTACAATAGATTCCTTACGTTTTGTTTCAGGTTCAATTGTTTCAGGCTCAGGTGTTGGAGATTTTGCCGGCGCGTCTACAATAGATTCCTTACGTTTTGTTTCAGGTTCAACTGTTTCAGGCTCAGGTGTTGGAGATTTTGCTGGTGTGTCTACAATAGATTCCTTGCGTTTTGTTTCAGGTTCAACTGTTTCAGGCTCAGGTGTTGGAGATTTTGCTGGCGCGTCTACAATAGATTCCTTACGTTTTGTTTCAGGTTCAATTGTTTCAGGCTCAGGTGTTGGAGATTTTGCCGGCGCGTCTACAATAGATTCCTTACGTTTTGTTTCAGGTTCAACTGTTTCAGGCTCAGGTGTTGGAGATTTTGCTGGTGTGTCTACAATAGATTCCTTGCGTTTTGTTTCAGGTTCAACTGTTTCAGGCTCAGGTGTTGGAGATTTTGCTGGTGTGTCTACAATAGATTCCTTGCGTTTTGTTTCAGGTTCAACTGTTTCAGGCTCAGGTGTTGGAGATTTTGCTGGCGCGTCTACAATAGATGCCTTACGTTTTGTTTCAGGTTCAAGTGTTTCAGGCTCAGGTGTTGGAGATTTTCCTGGCGCGTCTACAATAGATGCCTTACGTTTTGTTTCAGGTTCAACTGTTTCAGGCTCAGGTGTTGGAGATTTTGCTGGCGCGTCTACAATAGATGCCTTACGTTTTGTTTCAGGTTCAATTGTTTCAGGCTCAGGTGTTGGAGATTTTGCCGGCGCGTCTACAATAGATTCCTTACGTTTTGTTTCAGGTTCAAGTGTTTCAGGCTCAGGTGTTGGAGATTTTCCTGGCGCGTCTACAATAGATGCCTTACGTTTTGTTTCAGGTTCAACTGTTTCAGGCTCAGGTGTTGGAGATTTTCCTGGCGCGTCTACAATAGATTCCTTGCGTTTTGTTTCAGGTTTAATTGTTTCAGGCTCAGGTGTTGGAGATTTTGCTGGCGCGTCTACAATAGATTCCTTACGTTTTGTTTCAGGTTCAACTGTTTCAGGCTCAGGTGTTGGAGATTTTGCTGGTGCGTCTACAATAGATTCCTTACGTTTTGTTTCAGGTTCAACTGTTTCAGGCTCAGGTGTTGGAGATTTTGCTGGCGCGTCTACAACAGATTCCTTACGTTTTGTTTCAGGTTCAACTGTTTCAGGCTCAGGTGTTGGAGATTTTGCTGGTGCGTCTACAATAGATTCCTTACGTTTTGTTTCAGGTTCAACTGTTTCAGGCTCAGGTGTTGGAGATTTTGCTGGTGTGTCTACAATAGATTCCTTGCGTTTTGTTTCAGGTTCAACTGTTTCAGGCTCAGGTGTTGGAGATTTTGCTGGCGCGTCTACAATAGATTCCTTACGTTTTGTTTCAGGTTCAATTGTTTCAGGTTCAGGTGTTGGAGATTTTGCTGGCGCGTCTACAATAGATTCCTTACGTTTTGTTTCAGGTTCAATTGTTTCAGGCTCAGGTGTCGGAGATATTGCTGGCGCGTCTACAATAGATTCCTTACGTTTTGTTTCAGGTTCAGGTGTAGGAGACTTTGCCTTCGTGTCAACGACCGACTCTTTCCTAATTGTTTCAAGCTCAGGTGTTGGAGATTTTGTGGGCGCGTCTACAATAGATTCCTTACGTTTTGTTTCAGGTTCAATTGTTTCAGGCTCAGGTGTTGGAGATTTTGCTGGCGCGTCTACAATAGATTCCTTACGTTTTGTTTCAGGTTCAACTGTTTCAGGCTCAGGTGTTGGAGATTTTGCTGGAGCGTCTACAATAGATTCCTTACGTTTTGTTTCAGGTTCAGGTGTAGGAGACTTTGCCTTCGTGTCAACGACCGACTCTTTCCTAATTGTTTCAGGCTCAGGTGTTGGAGATTTTGCTGGCGCGTCTACAATAGATTCCTTACGTTTTGTTTCAGGTTCAACTGTTTCAGGCTCAGGTGTTGGAGATTTTGCTGGAGCGTCTACAATAGATTCCTTACGTTTTGTTTCAGGTTCAGGTGTAGGAGACTTTGCCTTCGTGTCAACGACCGACTCTTTCCTAATTGTTTCAGGCTCAGGTGTTGGAGATTTTGCTGGCGCGTCTACAATAGATTCCTTACGTTTTGTTTCAGGTTCAATTGTTTCAGGCTCAGGTGTTGGAGATTTTGCTGGCGCGTCTACAATAGATTCCTTACGTTTTATTTCAGGTTCAACTGTTTCAGGCTCAGGTGTTGGAGATTTTACTGGCGCGTCTACAATAGATTCCTTACGTTTTATTTCAGGTTCAATTGTTTCAGGCTCAGGTGTTGGAGATTTTGCTGGCGCGTCTACAATAGATTCCTTACGTTTTGTTTCAGGTTCAACTGTTTCAGGCTCAGGTGTTGGAGATTTTGCTGGCGCGTCTACAATAGATTCCTTACGTTTTGTTTCAGGTTCAACTGTTTCAGGCTCAGGTGTTGGAGATTTTGCTGGTGCGTCTACAATAGATTCCTTACGTTTTGTTTCAGGTTCAACTGTTTCAGGCTCAGGTGTTGGAGATTTTGCTGGCGCGTCTACACTAGATTCCTTACGTTTTGTTTCAGGTTCAACTGTTTCAGGTTCAGGTGTTGGAGATTTTGCTGGCGCGTCTACAATAGATTCCTTACGTTTTGTTTCAGGTTCAACTGTTTCAGGCTCAGGTGTTGGAGATTTTACTGGCGCGTCTACAATAGATTCCTTACGTTTTATTTCAGGTTCAACTGTTTCAGGCTCAGGTGTTGGAGATTTTACTGGCGCGTCTACAATAGATTCCTTACGTTTTATTTCAGGTTCAATTGTTTCAGGCTCAGGTGTTGGAGATTTTGCTGGCGCGTCTACAATAGATTCCTTACGTTTTGTTTCAGGTTCAACTGTTTCAGGCTCAGGTGTTGGAGATTTTGCTGGCGCGTCTACAATAGATTCCTTACGTTTTGTTTCAGGTTCAACTGTTTCAGGCTCAGGTGTTGGAGATTTTGCTGGTGCGTCTACAATAGATTCCTTACGTTTTGTTTCAGGTTCAACTGTTTCAGGCTCAGGTGTTGGAGATTTTGCTGGCGCGTCTACACTAGATTCCTTACGTTTTGTTTCAGGTTCAACTGTTTCAGGTTCAGGTGTTGGAGATTTTGCTGGCGCGTCTACAATAGATTCCTTACGTTTTGTTTCAGGTTCAACTGTTTCAGGCTCAGGTGTTGGAGATTTTGCTGGTGCGTCTACAATAGATTCCTTACGTTTTGTTTCAGGTTCAATTGTTTCAGGCTCAGGTGTTGGAGATTTTGCTGGCGCGTCTACAATAGATTCCTTACGTTTTGTTTCAGGTTCAGGTGTAGGAGACTTTGCCTTCGTGTCAACAACCGACTCTTTCCTAATTGTTTCAGGCTCAGGTGTTGGAGATTTTGCTGGCGCGTCTACAATAGATTCCTTACGTTTTGTTTCAGGTTCGGGTGTAGCAGACTTTGCCTTCGTGTCAACGACCGACTCTTTCCTAATTGTTTCAGGCTCAGGTGTTGGAGATTTTGCTGGCGCGTCTACAATAGATTCCTTACGTTTTGTTTCAGGTTCAATTGTTTCAGGCTCAGGTGTTGGAGATTTTGCTGGCGCGTCTACAATAGATTCCTTACGTTTTGTTTCAGGTTCAGGTGTAGGAGACTTTGTCTTCGTGTCAGCGACCGACTCTTTCCTAATTGTTTCAGGCTCAGGTGTTGGAGATTTTGCTGGCGCGTCTACAATAGATTCCTTACGTTTTGTTTCAGGTTCAATTGTTTCAGGCTCAGGTGTTGGAGATTTTGCTGGCGCGTCTACAATAGATTCCTTACGTTTTGTTTCAGGTTCAACTGCTTCAGGCTCAGGTGTTGGAGATTTTGCTGGTGTGTCTACAATAGATTCCTTACGTTTTGTTTCATGTTCAGGTGTAGGAGACTTTGCCTTCGTGTCAACGACCGACTCTTTCCTAATTGTTTCAAGCTCAGGTGTTGGAGATTTTGCTGGCGCGTCTACAATAGATTCCTTACGTTTTGTTTCAGGTTCAGGTGTAGGAGACTTTGCCTTCGTGTCAACGACCGACTCTTTCCTAATTGTTTCAAGCTCAGGTGTTGGAGATTTTGCTGGCGCGTCTACAATAGATTCCTTACGTTTTGTTTCAGGTTCAGGTGTAGGAGACTTTGCCTTCGTGTCAACGACCGACTCTTTCCTAATTGTTTCAAGCTCAGGTGTTGGAGATTTTGCTGGCGCGTCTACAATAGATTCCTTACGTTTTGTTTCAGGTTCAGGTGTTGGAGACTTTGCCTTCGTGTCAACGACCGACTCTTTCCTAATTGTTTCAAGCTCAGGTGTTGGAGATTTTGCTGGCGCGTCTACAATAGATTCCTTACGTTTTGTTTCAGGTTCAATTGTTTCAGGCTCAGGTGTCGGAGATTTTGCTGGCGCGTCTACAATAGATTCCTTACGTTTTGTTTCAGGTTCAATTGTTTCAGGTTCAGGTGTTGGAGATTTTGCTGGCGCGTCTACAATAGATTCCTTACGTTTTGTTTCAGGTTCAGGTGTAGGAGACTTTGCCTTCGTGTCAACGACCGACTCTTTCCTAATTGTTTCAAGCTCAGGTGTTGGAGATTTTGCTGGCGCGTCTACAATAGATTCCTTACGTTTTGTTTCAGGTTCAGGTGTTGGAGACTTTGCCTTCGTGTCAACGACCGACTCTTTCCTAATTGTTTCAAGCTCAGGTGTTGGAGATTTTGCTGGCGCGTCTACAATAGATTCCTTACGTTTTGTTTCAGGTTCAATTGTTTCAGGCTCAGGTGTTGGAGATTTTGCTGGCGCGTCTACAATAGATTCCTTACGTTTTGTTTCAGGTTCAACTGTTTCAGGCTCAGGTGTTGGAGATTTTGCTGGTGCGTCTACAATAGATTCCTTACGTTTTGTTTCAGGTTCAATTGTTTCAGGTTCAGGTGTTGGAGATTTTGCTGGCGCGTCTACAATAGATTCCTTACGTTTTGTTTCAGGTTCAACTGTTTCAGGCTCAGGTGTTGGAGATTTTGCTGGAGCGTCTACAATAGATTCCTTACGTTTTGTTTCAGGTTCAGGTGTAGGAGACTTTGCCTGCGTGTCAACGACCGACTCTTTCCTAATTGTTTCAGGCTCAGGGGTTGGAGATTTTGCTGGCGCGTCTACAATAGATTCCTTACGTTTTGTTTCAGGTTCAGGTGTAGGAGACTTTGCCTGCGTGTCAACGACCGACTCTTTCCTAATTGTTTCAGGCTCAGGTGTTGGAGGTTTTGCTGGCGCGTCTACAATAGATTCCTTACGTTTTGTCTCAGGTTCTGGTGTAGGAGACTCTGCCTGCGTGTCAAATATGGAATCTTTCCTAATTGTTTCAGGCTCAGGTGTTGGAGGTTTTGCTGGCGCGTCTACAATAGATTCCTTACGTTTTGTTTCAGGTTCAGGTGTAGGAGACTTTGCCTGCGTGTCAACGACCGACTCTTTCCTAATTGTTTCAGGCTCAAGTGTTGGAGATTTTGCTGGCGCGTCTACAATAGATTCCTTACGTTTTCTTTCAGGTTCAGGTGTAGGAGACTTTGCCTGCGTGTAAAATATCGAATCTTTCCTAATTGTTTCAGGCTCAGGTGTTGGAGATTTAGCTGGCGCGTCTACAATAGATTCCTTACGTTTTGTTTCAGGTTCAGGCGTAGGAGACTTTGGCTGCGTGTCAACGACCGACCCTTTCCTAATTGTTTCAGGCTCTGGTGTTGGAGATTTTGCTGGCGCGTCTACAATAGATTCCTTACATTTTGTTTCAGGTTCAGGTGTAGGAGACTTTGCCTGCGTGTCAACGACCGACTCTTTCCTAATTGTTTCAGGCTCAGGTGTTGGAGATTTTGCTGGCGCGTCTACAATAGATTCCTTACGTTTTGTTTCAGGTTCAGGTGTAGGAGACTTTGCCTGCGTGTCAAATATGGAATCTTTCCTAATTGTTTCAGGCTCAGGTGTTGGTGGTTTTGCTGGCGCGTCTACAATAGATTCCTTACGTTTTGTTTCAGGTTCAGGTGTAGGAGACTTTGCCTGCGTGTAAAATATCGAATCTTTCCTAATTGTTTCAGGCTCAGGTGCTGGAGATTTAGCTGGCGCGTCTACAATAGATTCCTTACGTGTTGTTTCAGGTTCAGGCGTAGGAGACTTTGCCTGCGGGTCAACGACCGACTCTTTCCTAATTGTTTCAGGCTCAGGGGTTGGAGATTTTGCTGGCGCGTCTACAATAGATTCCTTACGTTTTGTTTCAGGTTCAGGTGTAGGAGACTTTGCCTGCGTGTCAACGACCGACTCTTTCCTAATTGTTTCAGGCTCAGGTGTTGGAGGTTTTGCTGGCGCGTCTACAATAGATTCCTTACGTTTTGTCTCAGGTTCTGGTGTAGGAGACTCTGCCTGCGTGTCAAATATGGAATCTTTCCTAATTGTTTCAGGCTCAGGTGTTGGAGGTTTTGCTGGCGCGTCTACAATAGATTCCTTACGTTTTGTTTCAGGTTCAGGTGTAGGAGACTTTGCCTGCGTGTCAACGACCGACTCTTTCCTAATTGTTTCAGGCTCAAGTGTTGGAGATTTTGCTGGCGCGTCTACAATAGATTCCTTA
Organism: Aphodius granarius; assembly: GCA_963971325.1. Classification (NCBI taxonomy): domain Eukaryota; kingdom Metazoa; phylum Arthropoda; class Insecta; order Coleoptera; family Scarabaeidae; genus Aphodius; species Aphodius granarius. The sequence continues at coordinate 43,294,250 of OZ020221.1, read as the reverse complement.
CGTTTTCTTTCAGGTTCAGGTGTAGGAGACTTTGCCTGCGTGTAAAATATCGAATCTTTCCTAATTGTTTCAGGCTCAGGTGTTGGAGATTTAGCTGGCGCGTCTACAATAGATTCCTTACGTTTTGTTTCAGGTTCAGGCGTAGGAGACTTTGGCTGCGTGTCAACGACCGACCCTTTCCTAATTGTTTCAGGCTCTGGTGTTGGAGATTTTGCTGGCGCGTCTACAATAGATTCCTTACATTTTGTTTCAGGTTCAGGTGTAGGAGACTTTGCCTGCGTGTCAACGACCGACTCTTTCCTAATTGTTTCAGGCTCAGGTGTTGGAGATTTTGCTGGCGCGTCTACAATAGATTCCTTACGTTTTGTTTCAGGTTCAGGTGTAGGAGACTTTGCCTGCGTGTCAAATATGGAATCTTTCCTAATTGTTTCAGGCTCAGGTGTTGGTGGTTTTGCTGGCGCGTCTACAATAGATTCCTTACGTTTTGTTTCAGGTTCAGGTGTAGGAGACTTTGCCTGCGTGTAAAATATCGAATCTTTCCTAATTGTTTCAGGCTCAGGTGCTGGAGATTTAGCTGGCGCGTCTACAATAGATTCCTTACGTTTTGTTTCAGGTTCAATTATTTCAGGCTCAGGTGTTGGAGATTTTGCTGGTGCGTCCGCAATAGATTCCTTACGTTTTGTTTCAGGTTCAGGTGTAGGAGACTTTGCCTGCGTGTCAACGACCGACTCTTTCCTAATTGTTTCAGGCTCAGGTGTTGGAGATTTTGCTGGCGCGTCTACAATAGATTCCTTACGTTTTGTTTCAGGTTCAGGTGTAGGAGGAGACTTTGCCTGCGTGTCAACGACCGACTCTTTCCTAATTGTTTCAGGCTCAGGTGTTGGAGATTTTGCTGGCGCGTCTACAATAGATTCCTTACGTTTTGTTTCAGGTTCAGGTGTAGGAGACTTTGCCTGCATGTCAAATATCGAATCTTTCCTAATTGCTTCAGGCTCAGGTGTTGGAGGTTTTGCTGGCGCGTCTACAATAGATTCCTTACGTTTTGTTTCAGGTTCAGGTGTAGGAGACTTTGCCTGCGTGTCAACGACCGACTCTTTCCTAATTGTTTCAGGCTCAGGTGTTGGAGATTTTGCTGGAGCGTCTACAATAGATTCCTTACGTTTTGTTTCAGGTTCAGGTGTAGGAGACTTTGCCTGCGTGTCAACGACCGACTCTTTCCTAATTGTTTCAGGCTCTGGTGTTGGAGATTTTGCTGGCGCGTCTACAATAGATTCCTTACGTTTTTTTTCAGGTTCAGGTGTAGGAGACTTTGCCTGCGTGTCAACGACCGACTCTTTCCTAATTGTTTCAGGCTCAGGGGTTGGAGATTTTGCTGGCGCGTCTACAATAGATTCCTTACGTTTTGTTTCAGGTTCAGGTGTAGGAGACTTTGCCTGCGTGTCAACGACCGACTCTTTCCTAATTGTTTCAGGCTCAGGTGTTGGAGGTTTTGCTGGCGCGTCTACAATAGATTCCTTACGTTTTGTCTCAGGTTCTGGTGTAGGAGACTCTGCCTGCGTGTCAAATATGGAATCTTTCCTAATTGTTTCAGGCTCAGGTGTTGGAGGTTTTGCTGGCGCGTCTACAATAGATTCCTTACGTTTTGTTTCAGGTTCAGGTGTAGGAGACTTTGCCTGCGTGTCAACGACCGACTCTTTCCTAATTGTTTCAGGCTCAAGTGTTGGAGATTTTGCTGGCGCGTCTACAATAGATTCCTTACGTTTTCTTTCAGGTTCAGGTGTAGGAGACTTTGCCTGCGTGTAAAATATCGAATCTTTCCTAATTGTTTCAGGCTCAGGTGTTGGAGATTTAGCTGGCGCGTCTACAATAGATTCCTTACGTTTTGTTTCAGGTTCAGGCGTAGGAGACTTTGGCTGCGTGTCAACGACCGACCCTTTCCTAATTGTTTCAGGCTCTGGTGTTGGAGATTTTGCTGGCGCGTCTACAATAGATTCCTTACATTTTGTTTCAGGTTCAGGTGTAGGAGACTTTGCCTGCGTGTCAACGACCGACTCTTTCCTAATTGTTTCAGGCTCAGGTGTTGGAGATTTTGCTGGCGCGTCTACAATAGATTCCTTACGTTTTGTTTCAGGTTCAGGTGTAGGAGACTTTGCCTGCGTGTCAAATATGGAATCTTTCCTAATTGTTTCAGGCTCAGGTGTTGGTGGTTTTGCTGGCGCGTCTACAATAGATTCCTTACGTTTTGTTTCAGGTTCAGGTGTAGGAGACTTTGCCTGCGTGTAAAATATCGAATCTTTCCTAATTGTTTCAGGCTCAGGTGCTGGAGATTTAGCTGGCGCGTCTACAATAGATTCCTTACGTGTTGTTTCAGGTTCAGGCGTAGGAGACTTTGCCTGCGGGTCAACGACCGACTCTTTCCTAATTGTTTCAGGCTCTGGTGTTGGAGATTTTGCTGGCGCGTCTACAATAGATTCCTTACGTTTTGTTTCAGGTTCAGGTGTAGGAGGAGACTTTGCCTGCGTGTCAACGACCGACTCTTTCCTAATTGTTTCAGGCTCAGGTGTTGGAGATTTTGCTGGCGCGTCTACAATAGATTCCTTACGTTTTGTTTCAGGTTCAGGTGTAGGAAACTTTGCCTGCATGTCAAATATCGAATATTTCCTAATTGCTTCAGGCTCAGGTGTTGGAGATTTTGCTGGCGCGTCTACAATAGATTCCTTACGTTTTGTTTCAGGTTCAATTGTTTCAGGCTCAGGTGTTGGAGATTTTGCTGGCGCGTCTACAATAGATTCCTTACGTTTTGTTTCAGGTTCAATTATTTCAGGCTCAGGTGTTGGAGATTTTGCTGGTGCGTCCGCAATAGATTCCTTACGTTTTGTTTCAGGTTCAGGTGTAGGAGACTTTGCCTGCGTGTCAACGACCGACTCTTTCCTAATTGTTTCAGGCTCAGGTGTTGGAGATTTTGCTGGCGCGTCTACAATAGATTCCTTACGTTTTGTTTCAGGTTCAGGTGTAGGAGGAGACTTTGCCTGCGTGTCAACGACCGACTCTTTCCTAATTGTTTCAGGCTCAGGTGTTGGAGATTTTGCTGGCGCGTCTACAATAGATTCCTTACGTTTTGTTTCAGGTTCAGGTGTAGGAGACTTTGCCTGCATGTCAAATATCGAATCTTTCCTAATTGCTTCAGGCTCAGGTGTTGGAGATTTTGCTGGCGCGTCTACAATAGATTCCTTACGTTTTGTTTCAGGTTCAATTGTTTCAGGCTCAGGTGTTGGAGATTTTGCTGGCGCGTCTACAATAGATTCCTTACGTTTTGTTTCAGGTTCAATTGTTTCAGGCTCAGGTGTTGGAGATTTTGCTGGTGCGTCTACAATAGATTCCTTACGTTTTGTTTCAGGTTCAGGTGTAGGAGACTTTGCCTGCGTGCCAACGACCGACTCTTTCCTAATTGTTTCAGGCTCAGGTGTTGGAGATTTTGCTGGCGCGTCTACAATAGATTTCTTACGTTTTGTTTCAGGTTCAGGTGTAGGAGACTTTGCCTGCGTGTCAACGACCGACTCTTTCCTAATTGTTTCAGGCTCAGGTGTTGGAGATTTTGCTGGAGCGTCTACAATAGATTCCTTACGTTTTGTTTCAGGTTCAGGTGTAGGAGACTTTGCCTTCGTGTCAACGACCGACTCTTTCCTAATTGTTTCAGGCTCAGGTGTTGGTTTTGCTGGCGCGTCTACAATAGATTCCTTACGTTTTGTTTCAGGTTCTGGGGTTGGAGATTTTGCCTGCATGTCAACGATCGACTCTTTCCTAATTGTTTCAGGCTCAGGTGTTGGAGATTTAGTTGTTTCTTTTCGGAGAAACTCAGCTGTGACTGTTCTACTTGATCTTTCGAACAAATCCCCAAGCATAGCAGTTTTCCTGTCTTCGTTTGCTTTGAGGATATCAACAGTTACCGCCTCCGTTTCTAAATCAGTAGCTTTAGGTGAGATAATCACACGTTTACAGATAGGTTCAACACATGGCTGACCAGGTTCTTGAATGTCAACAAAGGATACTGGTTCCACCTGTATCGGTAGATTATCAGGCTTGGTAATGTCGGAAATAATTTGCTCTTCTACGAAAGATAGCCTTCGTTGTATCTCTTCTTCGGAATAAGTCTTCTCTTGGATTGGACTTGTTGTCTTCTTACGCCCTTGATCTAAAGACGGTATCGCATGCAACAGTTGACTCTCGTCGGGTATTTCTAATATAGATATATCTTCAAATACAGCTTTCTTCGGTAGTGCATTCGAGTCAAACTTCTGAACACCAGATTCCCTTAATAGAAATTCAGCAGTAACGCTAGTAATAGCCGTCCTGACAGTTGTTGTTTCGCTCACATGTGCATAGCTTTCTGACGTAATATCCAACGACTCCTCAACTGCGGCGTAAGATTCTTGCTCAGGTGATTTGCTAGGTTCAGTATCACAAATCTCTTCTTTTGTGTAGTCTGGTTTGTCGACAATCGTTTCCACTGATGGCATTTCCGCTTCAGCATCCTTAAGCGGTGATTTCAGTGTGGTATCTTGTACTGATTTTTTATGTAGAGGTTCAGTAGTAACTGTCTCTAGAATCGTCTTTGTTGTTTCAGTCACCTTTGCAAGCGTCTCAGACGTAACATCCATATTCTCTTCAATTTCAGCAGGAGATTCCTTCTCAGGAGTTTTGCTTGGTTTAATGACACAAATCTCCTGTTTTGTTGAGTCTGGTTTGTCGACAATCTTTTCCGGTGATACTATTTCCGCTACAGTTTCTTCAAGTGTCGATTTCGGTTTGATATCGTGCACTGATTCTTGAAGAAGAGATCCAGTAGTAACTCTCTCTAGAATCGTCTTTACGGTTGTTGTTTTAGTCAGCGCTTCGAGTTTTTCAGACGTAATATCCACCTTATCTTCAATTCCAGCAAAAGATTCCTTCTCAGGAGTTTTGCTTTGCTCAACGTCACAAATATCGTGTTTTGTTGAGTCTGCCTTGTCGATGATCTTTTCAGGTAATGGTACTTCTAGCTCAGGTTCCTCAATAAACGATTTCAGTAGTATATCCGGTACTGATTCTTTACGGAGAGGTTCAGATGGAACTGTCTCCAGAATTTTCTTTACGGTTGTTGTTTCAGTTACCTTTGCAAGCTTCTCAGAATTAACAGTCACCTTCTCTTCAATTCCAGCAAGAGATTCCTTCTCAGGAGTTTTGCTTGGTTTAATGTCACAAATGTCTTCTTTTGTCGAGTCTGGTTTGTCGACAATCTTTTCCGGTGATGGTATTTCCGCTACAGTTTCCTGAAGTGGCGTTTTCAGCTTGATAGCGTACACTGATTCTTGTCGAAGAGGTTCAGTAGTAACTGTCTCTAGAACCATCTTTACTGTTGTTGGTTTGAACACCTCTGCAAGCTTTCCAGATGTAACATCTACCTTCTCTTCAATTCCAGCAGGAGATTTCTTCTCAGGCGTCTTGCTAAGTTCAGCGTAACAAATCTCCTGCTTAGTTGGATCTAGTTTGTCGACAATCTGTTCCGGTGATGGTATTTCTGCTTCTTGAGATTCCTCAATAAACAATTTCAATTTGACATCTTCAACTGATTCTTTACGTAGAGGTTCAGTCGTAACTGTGTCTAGAATCGTCTTTACGGTTATTGTTTCAGTTACCTTAGCATGCTTTTCAATCGCAACAGTAACTTTTTCTTCAATTCCAGTAGGTGATTCCTTCTCGGGTATTTTGCAAGGTTCAACATCACAAATCTCCTGTTTTGTCGCGTCTGGTTTGTCAATAATCTTTTCTGGCGATGGTATTTCTGCTGTTGCTTTCTCAAGCGGTGATTTCAGTTTGACATCTTGTACTGATTCTTTGCGTAGAGGTTCAGACGTAAATGTTTTTAGAATCGTTTTTATGGTTGCTGTTTTAGTCACCTCTTCGAGCTTTTCAGACGTAACACCCTTCTCTACAATTCCAGTAGGAGATTCCTTCTCAGGAGTTTTGCTAGGTTCAGCATCATAAATCTCGTGTTTTATTGAGTCTTGTTTGTCGACGATCTTTTTCGGTGATAGCACTTTTATTTCACGTTCTTCAATAGGCGATTTCAGTTGCATATCTTCTAATGATCCTTTACGGGGTGGTTCAAACGTTACTGTCTCCAGAATCGTCTTTACAGCTTTTGTTTCAGTTACCTTTACAAGATTTTCAGATATAAACTCCACCTTCTCTTCAATTCCACCAGGAGGTCCCTTCTCAGGAATTTTGCTTGATTTAACGTCACAAATCGTCTGTTTTATTGTGTCTGGTTTGTCGACAATCTTTTCCGGTGATGGTATTTCCGCTTCAGTTTCTTCAAGTGGCGATTTCATTTTGATATCGTGCACTGGTTCATATTGAAGTGGTTCAGTAGTAACTGTCTCTAGAATTGCTTCGACAGTTGTTTCAGTTACCTTTGCAAACTTTTCAGACGTAACATCTACTTTCCCTTCAATTTTAACAGGAGATTCCTTTTCAGGTGTTTTGCTAAGTGCAGCATGATAAATTTCCTGTTTAGTTTCAGCGTCGCAAATCTCCTGTTTTGTTGAGCTCGGTTTGTCGACAATCTGTTCCGGTGATGGTATTTGCGCTTGAGTTTCCTCAAGTGGCGATTTCATCTTGATATCATGCACTGGTTTTTCTTGAAGAGGTTCGGTGGTAACTGTCTCTAGAATCGTCTTGACAGTTGTTGTTTCAGTTGCGTTTGCAAGCTTTTCGGAAGTAACATCCACCTTCTCTTCAATTTCAGCAGGAGACCCCTTCTCAGTAGTTTTGCTAAGTTCAGCATCATAAATTTCCTGTTTGGTTTCATCGTCATAAATCTCATGTTTTGTTGAGTCTGGTTTGTCGACAATCTTTTCCAGTGATGGTATTTCCGCTTCAGTTTCCTCAAGTGGCGATTTGATTTTGATATCGTGCACTGGTTCTTCTTGAAGAGGTTCAGTAGTAAATGTCTCTAGAATCGTTTTGACAGTTGTTGTTTCAGTTACGTTTGCAAGCTTTTCAGACGTAACATCCAACTTCTCTTCAATTCCAACAGGAGATTCCTTCTCAGGAGTTTTGCTAGGTTTGTAGATAATCGTTGATGGTAGTTCCATTTCAATTTCCTCAAGTGGCAATTTCATTTTGATATCTTGCACTGATTCTTTACGTAAAGATGTAGTCGTAACTGTACCTAGAATTGTCTTTACAGTGGTCGTTTCAGTCACCTTTGCAAGATTTTCAGATGTAACATCCACCTTCTCTTCAATTTTAACAGAAGATTCCTTCTCGGATGTTTTGCTAAATTCAGCATCATAAATTTCTTGTTTGGTTTCAGCGTCACAAATCTCCTGTTTTGTTGAGCTTGGTTTGTCGACAATCTGTTCCGGTGGTGGTATTTCTGCCACAGTTTCCACAAGTGGCGATTTCATTTTGATATCACGCACTGGTTCTACTTGAAGAGGTTCAGTAGTAACTGTCTCTAGAATCGTCTTGACAGTTGTTGTTTCAGTTGCCTTTGCTAGTTTTTCAGAAGTAACATCCACCTTCTCTGAAATTTTAACAGGAGATTTCTTCTCAGGTGTTTTGCTAAATTCAGCATCATAAATTTCTTGTTTGGTTTCAGCGTCACAAATCTCCTGTTTTGTTGAGCTTGGTTTGTCGACAATCTGTTCCGGTGGTGGTATTTCTGCCACAGTTTCCACAAGTGGCGATTTCATTTTGATATCACGCACTGGTTCTACTTGAAGAGGTTCAGTAGTAACTGTCTCTAGAATCGTCTTGACAGTTGTTGTTTCAGTTGCCTTTGCTAGTTTTTCAGAAGTAACATCCACCTTCTCTGAAATTTTAACAGGAGATTTCTTCTCAGGTGTTTTGCTAAATTCAGCATCATAAATTTCTTGTTTGGTTTCAGCGTCACAAATCTCCTGTTTTGTTGAGCTTGGTTTGTCGACAATCTGTTCCGGTGGTGGTATTTCTGCCACAGTTTCCACAAATGGCGATTTCATTTTGATATCACGCACTGGTTCTACTTGAAGGGGTTCAGTAGTAACTGTCTCTAGAATCGTCTTAACAGTTGTTGTTTCAGTTACCTTTGCTAGCTTTTCAGAAGTAACATCCACCTTCTCTTCAATTTTAACAGAAGATTCCTTCTCGTGTGTTTTGCTAAATTCAGCATCATAAATTTCTTGTTTGGTTTCAGCGTCACAAATCTCCTGTTTAGTTGAGCTTGGTTTGTCGACAATTTGTTTCGGTGATGGTATTTCTGCCACAGTTTCCACAAGTGGCGATTTCATTTTGATATCATGCACTGGTTCTCCTTGAAGAGGTTCAGCAGTAACTGTCTCTAGAATCGTCTTTATGGTTATTGTTTCAGCGACCTTTGCAATCTTTTCAGAAGTAACATCCACCTTCTCTTCAATTCCGGCAGGAGATTCTTTCTCAAGAAGTTTGCGAGGTTCAGCATCATAAATGTCTTGTTTTGTTTCAGCGTCACAAATCTCCTGTTTTGGTGAGTCTGGTTTGTCGACAATCTGTTTCGATGATAGAATTTCCGCTTCAGTTTCCTCAAGTGGCGATTTCAGTTTGATATCTTGTACTGATTCTTTGTGTAGAGACTCAGTGGTAATTGTCTCTAATATCGACTTTACAGTTGTTGTTTCAGTCACCTTCGCTAGCTTTTCAGATGAAACATCCACCTTCTCGTCAATTCCAGCAGGAAATTCCTTCTCAAGAGGTTTACTAGGTTTAGCGTCACAAATCTCTTGTTTTATTCCACCGTCATAAATCTCCTGTTTTGGTGAGTCTGGTTTATCGATAATCTTTTCCGGTGATGGTATTTTAGCTCCAGTTTTCACAAGTGGCGATTTCAGTTTTATATCAATAGACGATTTCGGTTCTATATCTTGCACTAACCCTTGTTGTAGAGCTTCAGTAGTTACTGTCGCTACAGTGGTCTTTACGGTTGTTGTTTCAGTCACAGCAACTCGTTCTGAGTCCGTCGCTTTGGGCGAGATTATGACACGTTTGCAGATAGGTTCAACACATGGTTGATCAGGCTGCGTAACCTCAGCCGGCGGTACCGGTTCCGCCTTAACAGATATCTTATCAGGCTTGGTAATATCCAAAATTATTTGCTCCTCGACAAAGGACTGCCTCCTCTTCAATTCTTCCGGTGAATAAGTTTTTTGCGGGGATTGTGGTGTTTTAATCTTGTGCTCCTGGTCAATGGGTGGTATGGCATGTATTTCTTCTTGTTTCTTGATAACATCTTTGGTTTCTATTGGTGGATGAGTTTCTACAAACTCTGCGAATGTCTTCGGATCATAGATATCGTGCGGTGAGGGTGTCTTTGGTGGTAAAATAACTTTCTCGCAGATTGGTTCCATGCAGGTAACATCCTCTTTGTCATCACGCTTCTCAATTCTCGCTTTTCTATCCTCGTAACCTGAAACTGTGGTAGAAATTTGCAAGATTTCTTCAGTAACTTGCAAGATTTCTTCTGTAACTTGCAAGATTTCGTCAGTAACCGGCGACTTTGTATTTTGAATTTCCTCAATCTCCTCAGGAGTTAGTTTCTTGGTCTCTTTAATCGGTGATTTACCATCGCGGATATTATCGTATTCATCTTCTTCCAAGCGTAGAACTTTGGGCTTCACTACTTCATCGGATTTATCAAATTTCTCAACCTCTCTCTCGTCGAATTCTTGTTTCTCGACAGGGGAGAGCATTTCGCTCTCCTCGAGGGCTTCCGAGACTAATTCTTCTAAATCATCTAAATCTTCTGAAGCCTCTTCGAGGTCACGTTCCATCTCGGAACTTCTTCTTCGACTCGTGGTCCTCACAACTTTGGTTACCTCGGTGATCTCGTGAATTTCAAGGGTTGGTTCGAATGTTTTGATTATTTCTTCGTCCACTTCCAAAACTGTAGGTTCGGGCTTCATCTGGGCTTCCGTTACCTCTTCGATTGCGGTTAGGTCTTTGATTTGTTCAGGGGACACCGACGGCAACAGAGTTATCTGTTGACCTTCCGGCGTTGGAGTCAAGTCCGGTTTTATCTCCTTCACATCAGCCTTGATTTGCATGGAGGCTTCAAGCATCTCCGAGAGTACCTTCCTAACGTCTGTCGGCTTGATGTCTTTAACGTCGTGCTTCAGTTTCGTAGGCCTTGGTTCCTTTGAGGTAATTTTAGGTTTCTCTTTAATAATTGGTTCTTCAGGTTCTTGCGGCTTCGTAGCTTCAACATCAGAGGAACTGTCTTTACGAGGTTTCGGCTTCTTCACTGGGGTGCCCTCGGCGGATTTTGAGATCAACTCCTCGAACATCTGCTTGGTCTCCTTGACGGTCTTGAATTCCACTTCAACCTCGATGAGGTCTTCTCTGTGAATGACTGGTTGATCTGATGCAGGCTTTTCTAATTTGGCGGCTTCAGGTTTTACTTGAGGAACATCTGCTGGTTTCTGCTTAGGTTTTATGCGTTTAGGTACAGATTCCTCATCACTATCATCAAACTCGCTCGATTTGCTGAAGAGTCTCTGCAGTTCTGCTATCTTCGGACCAACGTGCTTCGGCGTGAGGTGAACTTTTAGTTTGCTCTGATCTTCCACGTCGCTTTCTACACACGGTTTTTCTTGTGCGTCCAACTGCTCGTCGTCGAGTTGTGCAAGAGTCTCCGTGGAACACCTAATGGCCTCCTCCTCTTTCAAACTAGACAATTCATCCTCAGAATCGACGATTTCTCGTTTCTTCCTCAACGAGACCAGTTTGCTTTGCTCCTCGATTAGTTTGATCTTAGCTTTGACGTCACCTGAACCTCGTCGTTTCTCCAGGATATCCTCAGCGATGATCTTAGAAGACTCGCTAAGGATCGGAGCGTCATCGACCCTTATAGGGCTGTTCGAAGCATCTTTGGTATCGATTTGATCGGTAAGGGTACCAGCTTCCGAAGTATCGACGTGAGCATCGAAAGCTATGGAAGAAGACTCCGGAAACTCTATTGGACTGGTGGCTATATCAGTGAATTGCGAATCCCCATCGACTATGGGAGGTAGTTCGTCTGCTTGAATTGGGCTTAGACCAGCGTCTGTGAGCTCGCCTTCTTCTTGTTCGTCTCTGGGATCGGAGGCGAAACCAGTCGTTTGCAGACCATGGGTTAAACCTGGGATTATCTTGATGGAACTCATCGTATCAGTAGTCCCCCTGGTTATCGAGATTCCGGTATCAGTGGCATGATGTGATAAGCTATCATCATTCGGTGAATCCAAGTTTCTATCAGCTTTCTCCGCGCTGTCATACCTGAACACCTCTTTCTTCTGGGCAAAGTTAACCGTTTCTTCGCGTTTCTTCGGAGTGCCTTCCGGAACTGGATGGACGATGTACTCATGCTTAACGCGCTCATCGCAGATACCGATATCAGTCGTCCCAGCAGTGGCTGTCATTCCAACATCGACCTTTTCTGAAGTCTCCAAACCTGAACTATCTTTCCTCGTCGTGACCACGGAGATATGAGATTGCGAGTGAATCGATATTTCTACGTCGTTAGTGCCGTACAGTGTCAAGCGGCTTTCGGCAGTGGCTGTAGCTTCCTTTGTATGAACCTCCTTGCGACCGATGATCAACTCCAATGTGGGATGAGGACCATCGCTGGATAGGGTTGGATGGGTTGGTTTGTCTAAAGGCGAGGTACCTCTAGTGGTGAATTGGGAGGATTTAGAAGCTCCCTCGTAAGACTTAACGTGCGTTTCATCACTGCTGAACTTGATATGTTTCCCCTCTTCTGACTTATCGATAGTTCCGCTAATCTTGATGATCTCGCTCTTGTATTTATCCCGAACAACACCGCTCGTCTTCAGTTCTTCAGTTTTCTCGACGACCATACCTTTCTCTTTGAAGACAACCGAGTCTTTACCTCCTCCATGGAGCCTCTCCACTTTCCTAGCCTCCTTCCTCTCCCAATCTTCGGGTTTCTTCGAGTCATTAACGCCCTTCTCCTCAGGAGTTAGGTTCGAGCGCAGTTTAAGCTCGTATGGTCGTAGAGTTTTCGGTCCTTCGGCTTCTTCCGCGTCTAGATCTTCAGTGGAGGCTAACCTCTTTCGTTCACCCGAAAACATGCGGAGCTGATGCTGGTAATAATCTCGGATGTCCTCGTATTGTGTGACGTTGATCTCTTGGTCGTCCCCTGCCGTCGTTGATGGGGTTTCGAGTTGATCCTCACGGAAGCCGTCCGTGTCCAAAGAGTCGTCGTCATCTTGAGGCGATGCTGTGGCTGTTTACAATTCAGGATGTTTGAGGAGAAATTAGTATACAAGGGGGGTGTGTTATGTGTCGTTGAGGATCTTTTGGATTGTTTGGGAATTCGTTTCGTCATAAGATTTTGTTGTTTCAGAAAATAAATCATCTTCATAGCACACCATTCTCTCTCACTAGATGCGGCATGTATGAAGTGGAGATGGAGGTTGTGTGGTGGTGAATGTCTTGATGGTGGGAGGAGTGGTGGTTGTGGTGGGGGTAGGTACCGGATGTCAACAGCCATATTCTCTCAATTCTCATAGGTACATAAAAGCCAGCTAGATAGGCATTCGGCACTACTAAGACGCGTATATTTAACCGACCCGTGATATACATCACCCAAACTAGCATAACAGTAAATAAATACAGTAGTTCTTTTCGTATTCTAGGAAGAATAACCAGCGTAGGAGGTAGCAACTAAAAATTCGGTCACGTTCCAAAAATCAAAAGAAGCACTGACCTTAATATAGCCCTAGCTATATGCTGTCCAAGGCCGAGATCTGAACCCCTGAAATCGACCAAACGCACCCACTTATCTCGCAAATCCCTACTCACAAATCATGAATATAACCTCTCAGCATAAACTCTAAGTAAAACCTCTAAATATTATCTCTAAGTGGTTGCGTTTGGCCGTCCATGCACAAGTATATACATTTATCGAGACACGATTCTCACTCGGACAAAAAAATGGAGTTTGCAATTTGACCAAAAAACAAAAAAGCTCATCGTCTCGCTCTATCTCTCTCTCCAAAGCACGTTATCACCGAATCTCAGCACAGATTTACACATAGGTTTGTTCATTCTGAGGGAAGATAGAAGTTGTTCTTTGCACAGGAATGAGCCAATTATGTGTCCATACTGCCTCTACTGGTGGAATAAGCAATTAAATTGGTTGGTTAAGTCCGAAATTTATATTAGTTAAGTGTAATTAAGCTATATTTCCACTGGTAGGGACATTTATGGGCACTGGTTGTCAGAAATGATTGCGAATGAATGCCCAAAACGCATTCGAGTGCAAAGAAATTGTGGTTAGTGATTTAGTGAGTATTTTTAAGTGTATTATGAGAAAAATGATCAACATCAAGTTATATTTGGTTGCCATTTTGTCGGATGTATACGATTGAAAATGTGTGAGCTTTTTTGCTAGAAGAATTTGACCAACCCCTTTTCTTTTTTGGGATGGAACACTGCAATAGTTTTTTTTTATTTTCAACAAATCCCAAACACGTAGATTTGCGTTGATTTTTTATAGAATGCACTGGTTTTAAATCTTCTGACATTTTCTGACATTATCTTAGCTTATGGCAAGTGTGAAGTTATTTCTCAATAGATTTTTCAATGCTGAATACGAACTCGAACATAAAAAGATTTACCAAGTGATTACAAACACTAAGGAGAATTTTGTTTTGATCTCAGATTCGAATTCTACACATAAAAAATATCTATTAACAAGGAAAGATTTAGAATTATTTACAACTGTCAATTGTGTGTTGCTCTACAATTCTCTGATGAAATCTGAGTTAAGCATCCATCAAAATCCGTCAAAAAATATGGGATTTGCATAAAACACAGTGTATAATTTACTAGAAATAGATCTATACCAAGATTAATAACAAATAACGACGTTATTGAATACTTCGCTTCCTACTGTATATAAATAAACAACTGTTTAAAAATAAAACAAAAACATACGTCACATTTTCTGAAATGTATGTACAATGTCTGCTATTTATGTACATACCCTACATACCCATTGTCTTTATGCAAAATATTATTTGCCAAGTGTTATTCGATAATATATTCAGCTACAAATAAAAAAAAACACGCCCAAATAAAAAAATACAACTTTTGATAACTCTTATAATATTTGGTGAATATTGATGCTTCTTTCAGTAAATTATAGGCAAATTCTTCGAAATTCTTCGTAGTAAATACAGTTTTTGAAATAATTACTTTTACCACTCGTTTGATCTCTGTAACGGACATGTTTTTGTGGTCTAAGTCTAACACCCTGTAGAACAATTACGTTTTTTGATCAACTTCTAGCCTACTTACTGTTAGTGTCAAATTAATTTGCAATGCATTGTCCTTTAATTAATTTCGATATGTTTATTTTTCAAAAAGACACAGACCAAATGTCAAAAGATTGCTAATTAATTTGGCTTTAAACGTGAGTAGACAAAGACTTGACCAAGATCGTTAACTGTTACACAGGATGTTCCAAACCTTGACGACAAAAACATCATACTGGTTGCACCTCTAATAAATCTTACACACCTAATAAATCGTAGAAATTAACTATTTTAAAAATTAGATGAACCTGAAGGAATTTCGAAGAATTTAGTTATAATTTGCTAAAAGAATCCTCTCAATCCAGCAAAGATTACAAATGATATAATCAATAATATTTTGGACGTCCATATTTTATTAAAATTACAGCACAATTAAAATTGATTGTGGCCTATTCGGGATATTTTCTTAAAGATAATTTTATCAATTTATAAAGATAGGTTCACCAACTTGGTAAACGAAAGTAGAACGTTCATCAAATTCAAACCAGACAACGTATAAACCTGTCAACTATATTACAAATAAAATTTTATAACCAAGTCGTTAAGTTTCATTCCCACCTTCATTCCAACAACAATGCTTCGTATAACAACAACATCATAGCAACCAAATACCAATTAGACCGACCTTACTTCATAAATAAATCATATAAAGTAAGCTCCGCCTTTCAGATAGAAGAAGAAATAGACAGTACAGTACGCATGATAACACACATCACATGAACACAAGAAAACAACGAAAAACAAACAGAAACAGACTAACGTATATATAGAGACACTGTTTTTGATTTATGGTGAAATATACCAGACAGTTGGAAGGGTCCAGTTATCGATCTAGACATTCTAGACACATGCTTTATTGTTATTCCCTTAGTACAAAATGTGTTCACCATTCCGTGATTTCGTGAGAAATAAGAAGCGTGTGTAAGAAAAAAGTAAAGAAAACAAGGCTTAGATAGAAATAGAACAAAGAAAAGCGTGTATTAAAATAAGTAGAAAAAGCTCACGGCAGTTTACACAAAAAAAAGCTCAAGTAGCTTAAAGCGAATGCTCACAACGATACACTCATTTCTCTTGTTAAAATAGCTAAATTTGTTACGTTTATTTGAATGTATCGCTGCTTTTTTTAATCATGATTTATTTTCTGTTCGTTTATACGTTGACTATCAACGTACTCGTTAATAATAAAGTCAGTTAGTTAATAATAAAATCACTCGCAGAAAGCATGTTGCGTATATCAAGCTCATTGTTAAACATATATATTGAGTTGTGTCGGTCTTGTGTGTTATTTAGTGGTTGGAAAGGTTAAGAGGAGTCAAAAGTGACACCTGGGGATATTAGGATAGGTTTATTTTAGGCCAAGTGAGCACAATAAACAGTCACAGAAGAAATATCAACATTCGCTTTTTTAGCCGCAGATTTTTGTACTAGTTTAGTCACAAATGTATGAGTTTAGTCACAAATGCATTAGTTTAGTTTTAGTCAAAAATGTATTAGTTTAGTCACAAATATTAATGAAGATTAGTGAAGGAAAAGCGAATATTATATTCGTTTCTTATCATCAAACAATTCTAATCAAGAAAGAGAATTTCTAAGTCTGTATATCGGTTTGCAAACCCCATTTGATGTGGCATATCAATGTTCAAGGTTGTTCGGTACATGATGGCGCAAATAACACATAAAAAACACTAATAAAAAAGGACTTACCCGTTGATGTTTGGTTACACTTTTTTTTAGTTTCACGCTAACGTTTTGGATTACACACACGTTAAAATGAGCACGACCTAACCGTTCAAACCGCGACGAACACACTGAATTCGCGACATTTTTGCGTTCGCCTCGCCTCGGTAAGCCGGCATAATGATATTACGAAGTCGTAGTAATGACAGGCTTTCGAATTATTATGCTCGGTAATATTCTAGACTGTATGGAAAAGTGACGTCTAAATCCGGATAATTTTAATCATATTTTATATCTATAGCACCAAATTCCGATATATAATCAAAATCTGTTGAAAAATAGTTGAATTTTGTCACTTGATTAGGGAAATAGAAAGTGCTTAATAAAAAAAGTGATAATAATTAATAACTTTAAATTGTACGGTTGACTTTAAGCCTAATATGGTGGAGGCGCATACATAATCACGAATCAATCAACCTCGAGGGGCTATTATTCTTGATCATTCGCTTTGAGGCGTATACGTTTTGCGAATGGTGTCAGAATTCGGCTTCTTGACAACCGATTCTTGATAGCGAGTGACTTAGAACACCAACCGTTTCCAGTGATACAAGAGCCAGTAACCTTGAATTTAGCAAAGGGTCAAGAATAGAGCCCCACTTTCTTCCTAAGTTTCTAAGAAATTTTAGCACTGTGCTATAATTTAACCTAAGTAACCCGACACGGTCGAACTTGTAGGTGTTCGCGACATCGTGTCGACCTTGTCCACGCTACGGACACATTAAATAATGCGATTTACGCCGCTCTCGTCGGAAATACACACACGGTAGAGTACATTGAAATTGATATGCCACATCCCGGACGGAAAATACACCTCAACCCAGTACTTCGACACACTTAAACTCGAAAATTCAGTCATAGCGTTGTCTCTGAGATATTTTTTGATGTCGGGGTTTCTATTGGTTAGGTTTTTTCGAGGTGTATTTCACGTCTTTATTCTACTAATCTAACCGAAGCTGCGTATCATCAAGAACAAGATCCTACCTTGCATTGCGGCTTGCTGCTCCCTGAAGATGAAGTCCGCCGGACTTGGTGGTGGCGTTTTGGACAGTTTTGGTGAGTACGGGTCTACTGTAAGACAAAATAACAAAACATGTTGTTACTTTAAATTAATAAGATGCCTCAAAGCAGTTTTTTTTATAATTCCACAACGATTTCTTGTATTTTTAAGCTTTAGAGAGCTCATTGTCATTAGGTTTGTTCGAGTAGTGCAAAAAAGTAGCCTATAGATTTTTATAATTCTTTTCATTGTCTAGAGTTACCAATAAACCCATTAGCCTAACTTTTTCATTGACGGAAAAAGTGTTATTTAGAACTTTCACTGACCTTCGGTTGTTGAGATCCTCGGCGCGGCCCTCCTGCTCTCCAACCTCTGGCTGACGCACTCCAACAGCTCGGAATCCGTCTTATCGGCGATCTCATTGCTCGGGAAATGTTCGATTGTGCGAGTCTCCGTGATAATAGTCCTCACGGTCGTCTTCCTATCAGGAGTATCATCCTCCATAAACTGCTTGGTGACAGTCACCTCAGACGGTGGATAATCCGCTGGGTTTTCCGTGGTTTTTAGCGTCTCCACAGTCTCGATGACCGTCTTCGTCCCTGGCCCAGCATCGCCAACAGTTTTCGTCACCTTCGTCGTCACTTCCGGCTTGGCTTTAGTCTCCACTTCCGGTTTCTGCTTCGTCTCGACTTCGGCGATCTTGTCCTCGACCATGCTTTGTCGTTTTATAGAGGTGATCTCCTCGACGATTTCTTGTCGTTGTTGCGAGGCTGGGATTATCATTTCCGTGAGTCTTTTTTGTATTTGTTCTCTCCGCTCTGATACGGTCTTGTTGAAGTCTTCTTCATCCGAAGGTTCTTGCTCGTTTACGTCTTTCTCTTCAGCGGAATATTTGCTCTCGTAGGTCCTCCTGGGTGCCTCCTCTAAGACGTATTCAATATCCTTCTTCCTATACCTTGGTATCCTCTCGACTTCCTCAACGTTTAGGCACTGTGGTATGATATCTTCTCGTCCGATTCTCCTCAGCGCGTTCTCCAACGCATCACCCTGAGCTTTGTTTCCTGATTGAGATATCCACATCCTCAGCATGGATTGGGCTTGCTTGGCGACACTATCAGGATACTCGGACTTGATAACGTTGATTTCCGATGGGGTAAGACCCAACTGCGTAGCCAGTGGCACCCAATCTTCACCAAGGAGGTTACTCATGTCAGCCAATCGTGGATCTGGCCTGTAATACTCAAACATCGGTCGTTTTACATCCAAGTCTGTCAGGGAATGGGTCTCAGTGACTATATCATCCGGTAGGACGATGTTTAGTATGCAAATAGGTTGTTGGGGTGGTTCACCCTTGGCTACTTTAGGTTCGCGCATGAAAAGGCATCTTCCCAAGGCTTCCGCGTGTTGGTCCTTAACCCTCACGGAGAATGGTAAGCGATTCTCACGGAACGCTCTAAAGGAGAATTGAAGAGGCTCTCCACTCTTTGTAATAGGCACTAGGTTACCAGCGAATTCTATGTATTGTGGCTTGCCTTCAAGGACCTATAGGTATGAAATACATGAAATTATACACAGAATGGTCCAAAAACAAATCAAATGACTTACCTCAACGTCTCTACTTTTGGCCACCTCTGTGAAGTGCTCCTGGTGCTCCAATGTTTTATCTTCTTTATCGTCAGTCATGCAGAAAACTCTCAATCTGGCCTCCAATGGGTCAATTCTCTTGGCGAATACGACGAATTTGGCCATGAAGGGAACATGGATGGCCTCTCTGTAAACCGTGAGAATATTTTATCAAAGTTAGGATTAGAATACGGTGTCACAAAAGTACCTATAAAGTTCAGTGGCCATTTTCGTGGCATCTCCGATGTTCCTGCAATCCATGAGCCAAAATCTCGCGGAGACAGTCGTGGTAAATGACACACAATCGTTGACGAATGTAAGAGGAGTTGACCCAGTGACGTCCTCCCATTGTGCTCGAGTTGTACCTCCTAAATAGGAAATGTGACTATTAAGTTAAGATAGTTTTTGTATGTTTCTTGTTGCTGGGTCTTAGTTAAAAAGAAACACCTAATAATACAAACATGCCTACGTTGTCATTCCAGTGTTGTTCTTGTTCTTTTGTAAGTTAGAGTCCCCGAAAACCTAACCTAACTGATTTTGGAAGTTTGTTTCGTCATCAGTTAAGCAGGTGAGGGTATAAAATGATGAGTGGAGTACTTTTTTCGGTATGTATATTGTCGCAAGCCATTATAGATAGGTAGTAGCATGACAGACAAGCGCCAGAATACCTTTTGCGTGTGGAAGCGAATGCATTTGTGTGTTCAAAGCGGATCAAAGCGATAGGCGGTTGAAAATGTCGAACGGTTTCAGAAAAGACCAGTCGAGTGGCAACTAACTTCCGGTTCGAGAAAAAAAAAACACAAAAAGAAACTCCTTATCATTGTCATGGACATCATCATCATCATCACATCATCATCATCATCATCATCACCATCATCAACATTATCATCAGCTCTCTTTTGTTTGTCGACTGATCTAAGCTATACTCTGACGCGCGCCAAAACGCGATTTTTTTTTTTGATTGGACAAATTAAATTAACCAGATCGAGTAAAAAATAAAAATTAGGTAGAAAAGTAACAAAACGGAAATCTGTATGCAGCAAAATATCTAAAAAAAAGTAGGTGATAGATTGCAATTCGTGTTCTCGTGACTTAATAATCCTTCAAGTTCAGTTCAAGAACTAAAAAACTTAAACGACTAAAGGCGTAAGGAACGAAAATCAATTAAGTATTGTCGAGATATCGGAATACGCAGTTGAAGTTGTGAAAACGCCTTAACGTTCGTCTTGACGCCAAGCGCACGCTCGAGTTACGCTGCGTTACCACGGCAACGTAACACTCGCAGCATGCCAAACGTCAACATGACAGGAATACAAATTGACAGCTGCGTACGTTCGATTCTCGCAAAACGAAAACATAAGAACGTTAACTCGAAAGTAAAACAATAGATAAATGTATAATAATATATAATTATAATAATAATAATAATAATATAGAAAGATGTACATTCTAATAAATAGGGGGCAGCCCACAATATCAGTTAGTTACCTTTGAGAGATCTTTTCCGAAACACCCCTGGACCGCGTGTGAAAATGACCAAGTATAGCGCATTAGTTAACTAGAATGAAGCGGCGGCCGCGCAACACCGGTTGCCATAACCTCAAATTCGGCAAAAAAAGAGAAAACAAAAACAAAGGAAACGCAACCGGACGTTGCTAGACCGCGCCATTTAAAAACAAGCAGGTGGCTGGCAAACTTAAACATTTTTCTCAAAAGGGCGCGTTCAGCAAACCAAACGGTTGCCAATGTGTAACCTGTTTGTCAGCAGATATTTGTTAGGTTGAGTGTGTTTATTGACATGGTTGCACACCCCTACCATTCGACAGGAAATCATATTTTCGAAGTAAGAAATATACAGAACAGCTGGCAAATTTGACTATTTTAAGCAGCAGCAAGAACTTTTCTAAACATGTTACAACCTTTTTGTTTGTAGTTATTTACATTTGAAGTCTATGCAATATTTTTTTATCCGCAAATAGACTAACTCTTCCCTTCTTTCTTTCTAACTTGGTTTAGGCTTAATACCCACTTTTGGTTTAGGTTTAAGTAATAGAACTTTCTTAACTTGTCTACAAATGTAATTTGTATTATGTTAGTATACATTATGTACTTTGAAGTCAAATGGGTCACTAATATTCTATCTACAGAAGGATTTTCTAATTAACGAGACCTTTAAATACACTAAATACACTTCTCTAAGCTAGATCTTTACAAATTACCTAACCTAGAAATAAAGAAAAATGTTATTTCTATTCCATTTATGATACACAGAAATATACCGAGCACAAAAAAACGCGCTGTATGTACTCTACCTAGATCTACCCTACGTTCTACCGCAAAATGTAAGCTTGCCAACCCCCTAGACGAAATAAAAATCAAACAGAATAACAAATAAGGGAAACAACGAAAAAAAAAAGGGAATGGTAACACAGAGACACAACATCAACTTTGAAGTTAAAGTTTTGAAGAATGGATTTTCTCAGAAATGGATGTGGTCGACAGGGTTGGATTCGTTGGCCACTTACCCGTTATGGAGCAGAGCAGCCGAAGGGTGGGGGCGTTTCCTGAATACTGGTTGATCATGCCTTGAGAGTGTGCCCTTGGTGCTGGCATGCTCAGCGTTATTGCCTTGTGGAATTTTCTTCGCCTTGGTTCGACCGTGACCACCGGTGAGACAGCAACACCATGGCCGAGGAGTTTTGCTGATAGTTCAGGATCAATTGGTTGTGCCTGTAGAAGAAAAGAAACACCTTTACTGGTGAACTGAGACTGGATTTAGTATCAGATTTGCTCCCACGACTCCCATTTTACTCTCTGAGCCAAATTTGTGAGAATATGTTAAAAGCTCTCTTAACTTTCCTTGCTGATTATGGAATTATGTAATATAATAATCACTTTTACATGCGTTAAATAGTAATTAAATATTTGCAACATATGTATTACTTAGTTTATTATTCCTGTTTTCACAAATTTAACATCACGAAAACAAAACGAGAAACGGTTGATAAATTTAAATTAGGTTGTGTCTTAATTTCCTTTAAGACATTTATTATGAAATAGTAATCTTTGAGGAGCAATTAATTGTTAACCTTACTTTAACCTGTAAAAAGATTAAACCCATTGGGATTTCCTATGCCAGTTAGTGCTCAGAAGATACGATATAATTATATATTTAAACAAATACTGGAATACCCAAAGTCAGAGTGCAGAATTACAAAGAAACATAGATAACAATACTGAGATAAGAGAATAAGCGAAATAACAATATAAATAGCAAAATAAAGACGACAAACGTTTCAGTAAACATTAAAGGGCACAGAAGTAAAATCATGTGGTCAGATCTAAGCATAATTCTTCTTTGTTTAAAAGTAGCCATTGGTAAGTCAATGTTATTATTTGAACTTATTTTGGAATAGATATTTTAATTGATAAATTGTTTCTGGGATGTAGGAAGTCATTACTGGCGCGACTATAATGGAACAATCCCTCATGATGCTATTACGGATAAGGACTCTGGTCTAGTTATTGCACAAATACAGTCCCTTAAAGAAGAATGTCCAGGAACTTTGCCAGCTGCTTTGAACGCTTCGACTAAAGTTGCGGAGACTGAATGCTTTGGACGATGGACTCAAAATAAGCTTATAAAGGTATGCAAACAAACTGTAATCAAAGAAAACTTCGCCTACCTACCTAAAAATTTTACAAATTTTGCTTTCCAATAACTCCTTCAGCAAAAAATGCTGAAAAATTTTTACAAAAACTTTTTTTGTCATTCTGCACTATAGGCTATTCTCGTCAAAACATTTATTATTTTAGGTTCTTTGTTCCGAGACTCCCAACAGTTATAAGTGGAAATTTGAACATCCGGCCGCCGGACGTTTGAACACAAGGAACTTTGTAGACGCAGGATATAGGAATGAACGCTCTATGTACATAGCCAAAATATTTCATGACTGTTCTTGGCACTATGGCAAAGTATATCCATATTTTGAGAATTCAGCAGGAGGAGAGTGCAATTTCTTCAGCAAAATAAGAATGCTAAGAATTCTGTCAGACTGCTTCTATAAACTCAAACATATTTAAAATCACTGGAGGATGAGCTGATAACAGTTTGGTCAAAATCGAATTAATCCCTCAGAAGATGCATGCAACATTTGCCACTCCCGGTTGTCAGATTGTCACCAAAAACAATCCAGTTCGTCCCCCGGTAATTCTAATTACGTATACCAAATTTCAGCCCGATCTGTTGTTCCGTCTGTGCGCTATCGTGTTCACGGACATACATACATAGCCGCAAACATTTTCCTGAAATCATTGCACGGATTCAGGGGACCTCAAAACGCGTATTTCAGGTAAAACCTCAAAGCAAAATTTCGTCGATTACAATACTTTTCTTCTATGGTACTAGTCGGAAAGTAAAAAGAATTTATTGAACCAGTTGTGTGGAATAACCTGTATAAGTTGTAATTTTTACCAGAACCGTTGGAGAAACGTACACTGTAAGGTAACTGCTTAAACTGATATACTTAGATATAACCTGTTATCTACGTCATGGTGTATAAGGAGGTCAACCACTATGACCTTAGAATAACCTGAAGAAAGAATAGTCATTTGCATATCGACGAATTATTACTATAAATAGCCAAATTGTGTTATTGTCAGCGAACAGTGAAGAGCACAAAAGTAAAATGGTGTGGTCATGTTTAAGTATTATTCTGTTGTGTTCGAACGTAGCAATTGGTATGTGAATGCTATCATTGGAGTAGATTTTGGAATAGTTATTTTCATTCATAATTTGTTCTTTTGGTTGTAGGAAACCATTACTGGCGCGACTACAATGGAACTGTCCCTCATGATGCTCTTATAGATAAAGACACTGGTCTAATTATTTCACAAATATTTCCCCTCAATGAACGATGCATAGGACTTTTACCGGCTGGCTTGAATGGTGTGACTAAAGAAGCTGCAACGGAATGCTTTGGCCTGTGGGTTCAAACTGACCTAATCAAGGTACAATAATCCCAATCAATAACTTGTCAAGATTGTGCGCATTTTATCATGATCTAATCTATCTTTCCTACGTATAGGTTCTTTGCTCGAAAACTAGCGATGGACTTCCTCCGATAGCCATCAACGCGCACACTGTAAAGGTACAACATTTTATTTTCTGCGCAATACATTTACTTATTATTTTTTAGGCCATTTCATCCTTAGATCCGAAGCCTAAAATGCAGTACTATTGGGAATCGTCTAGTATAATTGAAATGCCGCCACGTACGGATAACTGGGTAAAAGTTGGACATGAAAAAGTTGGTGGAAAAATTGTTGATCTATACATTGGAAAGAAATTTTTGCACGGTTCATGGCACGTTGGAAAAGTAAGTTATAATGATCTGTGCTTCCTAGTTAACAAAGAAATTAACGGAAACGAAGGTTCCAAAGACTGCATGATATTGAAACTATATATACCAGAAGTTAAGTCAAATTTTCTCCAAGAGTACAGCTCCCAAACGCCGGTTTAATTTTCTTAGTTGAATACGGAATTTTATACATGTTAGTGCTAAAAATCATAACCGTTTGTTACTTGCAATGATAATAAAACGATTTTACTTCTCTCTTGTAAAATTTAACTGATTGAATGCTCACATCCATAATTTTACACACGAACTACACCACAACATGCAATATAGCCACGTCGTGGTCAAAATACAGCAACATAAAGCAAAGCACTATACTTACCGACATCAAAACTATCACTGACAACATCTTCAGGACTGGGTAAAAGGACAAGGAGGGTTTAACCACACAAAGCAAGGTTCGACAGCAAAAAAAAAACAGAACACAAAACAGAACAGCGCAAGTGCATGGCATAGCAAAGCGAAGAAATATGATAAATAATGATGATATCACAGACACACATCATAACATGTATTGAGCAGAGTGCCCAATAGATCCAAATTTTCGTTAAGCATGCTCGTTAAGACTTTCTCTGTTTAATTTCCGGAAAATTGATGAATGGTGATTTTCGCGAGATCTCGAACCGTGCTTTGCTCGTTGAAATGAAGTGTACAAAGAATAAAAGAATCCGTTCGTTTGTTAGTTCAAATGAATTTATTGGGCACTCAAAACTTAGGAGTATACATGTACAACATATAATGGGGCGATGATAAGAGTTAGTGCAAGTGGAAAACTAGTGATATCTTACTCAGTAGGAAAGTATACGAAACACACTGTATAATGAGATGTTAGTTAGAATAAACATGGCAATTTCAAACGGCCTCTAACGTCATGGTATGATGCAAGTTGTTAGTAAGACACAGACAACACATAAGGGTGGTTATTTTCTTTTAATAATCGTTTTGCTAGAAGCAGTTTGAGTTGTTCTATTAAGTAGAAAGAATTTTTGCAAACATACTTAACGCAAACATACTCAGCACAAAATTACTCAGCGCAAAATTACTCAGCGCAAAATTACTAAGCGTAAAAAACACCCACCAAAAAAAAAATAGACAAATCTCTAAAGATTTATAAAACTTGTCGATTATTTAGGTGTATGTTGAGTATATTTGGCAAGAAATTTAGTTCCTGAGCTTATCGAATAAATATGTTCGCGTTACACACATCTTAAAACTTATTCACAATTTTGACTAGAATATCCGACTAGAATAAGTAAAAATAAATGAATACAGTAAGTATAATCTTCGCAGACAGATAGTGATCAATGAATATAACAACGTTTACTTTTTAACCACCTTAATAAATAATCAATTAAATTACCTAATCGTACTAATACTTGGGATGTAGAAAATCTCGAAAATAGGGAGCGAAAAACACCGAAAAATTTGTACTTTTTTTGCATCGCAGACGGTTCTCCTTCGTTATGAAAGGACGCCACATTTACGCACACACACAATAGGCCTTGCAACGAAATGTATCGCTAAGCTAGATGAGCAAACGAAAACCTTTTTTCGAGGTTTTGTGACTAGAACATGACTAGAACACACAGTGCTAGAGTAGTTTCAAACTAAGAAGAGCACAGTTGTATGTGCAACCAATCATACCCAGTGTATGGTTTATAAATTGCCTGTGTATATTTGGTTGCATATACAACTGTGCTCTTCTTAGTTTGAAACATCTATACCACTACAACCGATAATATAAAACTCTATTTGTTAATTTTTAATGGAATGTTTTAAAATTTTAAATCTCTTCTAATTTGATTTTATAAACATGTAAAAACGCCTTAACAATCACGACTATAAGTCCAACTATAAAATTTTTGATGAAAAAATAAATTATATACGGACTTTTTATGGTTAGAATATAGTTTTTCTTCTTTTTTTTTGGAATTTACAGTTTGTTTGGTGGATTGGGTATAACAGCAATCAAATAACTCTTCACAACTATTTTGATATCCGAAATTTTTCTCTCTCTAAATCTAAAAATACTCAACCATTGTTCAAGAATCACAACAGTTGGTCTCAGCTTTGCTCGTCTACCAAATGAGGGACCAACGTTTCTTTTTCGGTATGTGATTGACAGTTATCTTTCGCAATTTGTCGGCGGACACGCCTTTCCTCGGCTTAAAGAGATTTACCTGCAGTCCTACTTTGATCTTCTTGGTGAGGGCACCTTGGGGGAACACCGCCTGCACCTGGGGCACCACCGTACTGGACACCATACCACCCTCTGGTCCGATGGCGTGCACCTCCTGACGGATCCTGGTCACTATGGCGAAGTATTGCGGAAAGTCGTGCGTTAGGATGCGCGTTATCCTTCCTGAGGACACGTCCTCCATCTGGCTGAGATCTAGAAAATAATTAGGAAGTTATTTTGTTGGAATATTGAAGAAATTATCCGGTATCGCGTTGGTTATGCCCAATTTTATTCACAGTATGTTCACAGCAAGTCAATTTGAATATTCTTTTCCAAATGTTGTATTTTCTGATATCATAAATATGTTTCTATCTTCTGATGAGTTGCCAAAGCAAAACACTTACGGTCTTAGTGGATTATTACTTCTATCCGACAACTGTTTAAACAAAAACTGCTTAACTGATGTAATTTTACGATTTTTCTCTGAATGAAGCAGTCATGGAAATATAAGACATATTTTCGATAATTTCTAAAATTAAATCCAACTATAAACATTGATTGGCAATGTTCCTTCACTGAGTAAACATGCCAGTGTAAATACATGTGTTTCTTCTAATAATAGCTGTGTAGTTATATAAAATTGTGTAGTTATAAAATTTAATTGCAGATCAATATATATGTCTTCGAGAAAAAGACTCATTGACTCATTAGATTATTTTTCTCCACGGAAATTTTTAGTAAAGGCTACAAACTTGTTCCTAAAATGGCTTATATAAGCTCAAACTAAGCCAACGTGTGCTAGAGACCGCACGTTTTTGATTCAAACACATAATCTTTTAACTCAACTCTTTCTCTTCCCAATAATTTCAAATAGAATATTTATTTACCTCAAATCCGTTTTTTATTTCAAATAAAAATTATTTCATTCAAACGCTTTCTGCAATTAAACCTACATAATTTCTACCTGACGGAAATTATGAAACACCATTTGGTGTAAAAGAATCATTTTTTCAGTGATTTTTCAGTGAGTCAAATAGATATTTTTTTCAACCTAAGCAAGCCTCATTTTTTTTTAATTTTGAAAATACTTATTTGTTTCGGACATAATTCCTTGACTTCTTTCAACATTCATTTGATATTAATTTCTTTTCTCTCCGTCTACCGTGTCCACATAAGTTTAAGACCTTATAATTTGCGAAAAGAATTATCAATATCCATGAAGGATTACAACAGTTATTACTCTTTGAAATGTGTTAAATTTTTGAGTAAATTAAAGCTTACCTTCAGCCTCAAAACTATCCGTGAGCACCTCATTCAAAATCTCTTCAGAAGAGTCCACTGTATGCTCCCTCCACGTCTCTCCATTGTCTGACCTCAAGATGACAATTTCCCTCTCTTTGCCTCGCAAGGCAGCGAAATGTGGCACTTCAATAATAACCGGTCTGCAAAACCAAACATTTTACCTTTTCGTTTGACTTTTGACTTTTTCATTTTGACTTTGGTTCAGAAAAACAACATTTTCCTCACACTAAATTCGACAAAATGAAAGAATAAACCAATAGAGCAATAACTCACCCTAAGAACTTTGCTCCAACTGGTCCCAACTCCAAAACCCTGCTGGCCAAGGCTTCACCCTCCATTAAGGGTGGTGGATGAGGCGTCCTTTGGGGCCTGACGTATCTACAAGTGATCCTTGTGGGGCTCGGTGCACACCGTGGTGGCACAATGACCCTGACTCCAGAGTGGCGACAACCGCGCATGGCGCCACCTCTTGCATCAACCAGGAACGACACCAAGAAACTAGATTGTAGACAAAAAATGATCGAATTAGATATTTGGTTTGTTCTTTTTTATGTTGGTGAAGCGTCATGATGTATGGAACATTCAAGTTGTATGGAACATTCCTGTTATGGAAACTGTTAACAACACGTTCGCTACAGATCTATAGAAGACCGAATAAGCACAGTGCGTAAAGCGACATGGTGCCATTGATGCTAAGCTGAGCCCATAACAGAGCTTTGAAAATGAAAGAGTATTGGGGTGTTTATGGTGTCAGTTTTCAAAGCTCTGTTATGCAGGCACAGTCTATGTTTGGACAACAGTGAAAAGACTTACTTCTTCCAATGGAGTTTCCTGCAGCAATGGAAAAAAATCAAAATAAACCAGTATTAATATTGATTAATAGTAATCAGGGAATGTTGCAGATGTTATTGGCAATTGAGCAAAAGAACCCCAAATTCAACTCAAGATACGGGTAAGCGTCAGGTATTGCGAGAATATAAGTCCCTGTCAAAAATTGATGTAAAGTTTGGCCAAACACGTTTACTCTTGTGCATGAATGTCTCAAGATTAAATGACCATTATATATGATTTCGGTAATGTACCAAATCTCAAAAAAATGTGCCAACAAAGATTATCACATCCAAATCGAGGATTATCACCAAGGACAAACGAGCGATAAGCATTCTCACAGTAGCAATTAACCTCGATGTTGCCGTTTAAATGGTTCAAGTGACCGAGAATGACATAAGCGGAGTTCTCGCTTTTAACTCCGCGCCGTCATTAACCTTTCTCTTTTTTTTATTTTGCCGATGCGTCATCGCTTCGCATTGTAAACGATGAGGTAAACAGCATCACGCAGCCTGCAGGAGGGAATACCAGCCTGCCTGCAGGAGAGAATACCTCTTAGTATTTGTTTACCCGATCGTTCTATTTTCTTCCGCGTCTGTTCTGCCTCTAGTTTACCGGTGATAATCGGTAAGATGGTAAATATTTGGATGTTAGGTGGGACACGCGACGTTTCGACGGGTATGAGCATTCCTCAGAGCGGGTTATATAAATAAATATGGGTGTGTAATTTAGTAAATTACAGGTTGATGTGAGTTTTGATGTTGTTGTTCTAGTTTTGGTTATTAATCTATGAATTCATAGCAATGATTTCTTTGAAAATGTCTGAGAGGTGTGGCTACAAAAGTAAACGATCGGGCTGAACTTTGGTATACATACAGTGGTACAAAAAAGTCTCCGTAAGATAGCAGTTTCAAAGAAATTTTGTAAAATTAAAAAAGTTCGAATTGGATTTAGAGAAATAAAATGATTTCTAAAGAAAATTTACATTGATATTAAAGTACGGAGATAAAAATTCATGCAAAATTCATTATTTTTAATTTACTAATAAAATACGTATAGAAGTGCTACTGTACGAAGACTTATTTGTTTAGAATAACAAGACATTAGTTTACATCGTCATCTGATGCATTTAATAATAGTATAAAAATATACCAGTGACATAAGACTGTTTATTATGACAACGTGACAGAATTCGTCGACGTGCAGACTCGCTAATGGCTCGTGTCATGATTTCCCACAATAATAATCGAGCAAAAACACAAGATTTGTTTCGGCCTCAAACAATTGTCTCCCCCACGCAGACAGCGACAATATCGCATAATTTCGGTAATTTCTATTTTAAGCCAGAAGGACTCATTGTACCAAATAAATTGGATGTGGGAAACGGTGATCTCACACAAAAGGCAATCGTCAAGAAATTAAATCATTATCTCTAAAGCAGTAAAACGGCGTTACGTGTAACCGCTCATTCCATTCGTATTATGAATAGGCAAATGTGACCTCACTTGTACCAATTCTCCTTAAACGGATTGCTTATTTAGTTATTTATTACCATAATTGCGTATGAGGGAATATTGATGATAAGTTCGGAACGAGGTTGGATTAAAGGTGGCTCCACACGCAACGGAAAATCCGAAAGTCTGCCTTGAGGCGCTAGGCCTCGATGCAAACCTAAAAATAGGGGGGTCTCCACACACTACGGTATATACGAAGGCCAGCCTTAAGGCATTCTAGTTTGTGCTCGAGCAATGGCGTCAACAAATGATGCTCTTGCTGTTGTTGATTTATTTTAGGTATAGAAAGTAATAAAAGGCCTCGAGGCCTACCTCACATCCCTCCACACAGTCCGGTCGCCTTTGAGACGCATATAAGCAGAGGCAAGCCAAATGAGATTTTGTATTGAGATTTCCGGCCTCCAGGTGTGAGATCCGCAGGAATGCCTCTACAAAATTCTCCATACACACATAGAGGTTTTCCTTGAGGTCTTGCGCCTCGAGGCATGCCTTCGGATTTTCCGCTGCGTGTGGAGCCGCCTTTAGAAAATGGTAAACAGTGAGGTGTTTGTCGGCGTATGAGTTATGAGTTATACGCGAGCTACAAGTTGAGAGATTTGTTTTGATTTCGGATTCCGAAGGACTTGCTAATCACGTAGTTGGGCGGTGATACGTTTTAATTACTTTCAGACTGTGAATAATTGACGTATTTATAATCTGGAATCGGAATGCTTCGCAGAAATCTTTTACTGCACGTTAGAATTTATAAGTAAGCAATATTATTAACTGCTGACTTGAGAACTGCTTATAGCATTTCGCTATATGTTAGGTTAAATCAAATTTTATTTTTAAACCAAAAATGGCGCTTTTTCTGCAAAAAGTTTGACCTAAATTCATCAAAGTTTACAAAAGTTATTAGAGATACAGTGGTATAAATTAAAAGTAATTTTAATTTTGCATGAATTTTTATCTCCGTACTTTAATATCAATATAAATGTTCTAACTAAATTTTGATTGTGATTCAAACAGTCTCCAAAGCTGTGAAAACGCGCATATTTCAGTACAAAAAAGTCTCCGTACGATTAGAGAATGGAGATTAGAGAAAATATACGTACGATTAGAGAAAATATTGTAAGAAAATTTATTACAAAGTGCGTAAAACTTTGGGAATACGAGATGACTTTATATTTATGCACGACAATGATCCCAAACACACATCTCGAATAGTAAAGGAATGGCTTGTATATAAGACCAAAGCAACACTGAATCACCCTTCTCAATCACCATAACTCAACCCCATAGAACATTTATGGGAAGAATTGGAGAGAAGAATCTGCACACACAAAATAAGTAACGAAGATGACTTGAAAGGAAAGCTCCAGGAAGCGTGGAATAAAACTGAACCTTCGGTCACGACAAAACTGGTTAATTCTATGGAACGAAGATTGCGAGCAGTAATTACATCAAAGGAAACCCCTATCAAATATTAATATTCTGTTTCAGAGTTTAATTCTTTTCTTGACTCAATAAAATTGTATAATATTCAGTTCAGCTGTCATATTCGCACGGATACTTATTTGTAATAAATTTAATGCTTATTTAATAAAATGATTTTTTTTTGTTCTGGAGATTGTCTACATTGCTTAGATGTGCGCTCACACGTTAGTTAATTCAGGCGTCGTTGCATTTTATATTCGTACCAGAAATCGTCATTAGGGCAATTAGAATGACCACACGTGCATATACACCGCATTACTCAGAGCGTAATGATTACTGCATCTTAAAAATAACGCTTAGCCCAGCAATATAAGAAGTTTACTTCGGAAAAACTTCAAACTTTGTCAAACAGTTAAGGGTCTTGATCGAGTTTTTTGCCTATTCAGTTATCAAACAAATTAATTATGAATGTAACGTCCTATAGAACCTGCAGTATTTTTTAAACAAATTTACCTGTTTCAGTAAATATCACTATATAATTTTATTATATAATTTTGGAAAACGTTTTAGTTTTTAAATGAACACAGACACACGCGCACAAACTCACACAATGACTGACTGTGGGAAAACTAATAAACAAACTCACACTAATAAAAAAAAATAGACAATAAACTTTATAATAGACAGATTAATCATATATAGCAGATTATTCACAACCTGGTTCGGTGTTTAATCATTTCCTGTATGACCCACGGCCGAGATTATTAATGCAAAATATGAAAATCGCATCCTAGAATAACAGGCGTTCCCACAAAATTTCTGTACAGAACATCACTTGCTGTTACTGTCTAAAGTCGCTGCTCACTTATAACAATAAACACTCCGTAATCTATAGTAGTACTATAAAACAAACAAGGCATCAATTTCGTATCTCTGCTACTGCTACTAGAGCTTGGATACCAGAAGACAAACCGGTCAAGGTAACAAGAAAATACGGTGTGTTGAAAAAAGTCTGGAACGCCTTTGTATTAGGTTATTATTTAGAACGCCTTTGTATAATCCAAACATAATAAAATAATGATTAAATTAAAGAAAGATTATTAATAATTAATAATTTACAGTCGCAATATTTATCCAATTTGAAAGTACATTTTATTAAAACTACAGTACTATTTCATTATATCCAAATTTGTAGTTTTAAAATCAACGTTCGACTTTATTAAGTCAAGTACTAAATTGTCAAACAGTAAAGGAAGATTTTTAATTCAAAAAGAACGTAGAGTTCTTGAAAAAAAAAACGTTCATTTCTTTTGAAAATATCATGTTATCACATTTAAATTAATTAACGTTCATATAAATACGATAGCTTTGAATTTAATAAATCTTACGAAAGAAGTAATTTCTTTCCGACAACCAAAGCTTTGTCCACCACTATTTAACATCGATCATTCTTTGACTTGAAGCAAATTCGTTTCATTTTGACTTCTCTTGGTAACTTATAAGCAAATTTATAATGGTTTTTGATCCCTTCAAGAGTTTTTGACTCCTTTTCCTGAACTCCTTTTGAGAATATTTCAGACGTTCCAGACTTTTTTCCACACTGTATAGTTTGATGAAAACAGAGCTAATGGTGTTTATTATTGGTAGAAGTATTCACCCATTAGCCATTTCCTAAGATTCTTACGCATTGTAAATATTGTATGGATAAAAATAAGTTCTCTTCCGGGTTCTGTTTCTTTAAAACTATCGATAATATAAACATTTTGGGAGGGGGATTCTCAAGACGCCAAACAACAGTCAACAGTCAGGAGAAATACATATTTTCCTTGATGACCTAACAACACAGTTAGTAAACTTCCAAACATTAAAATCGTTATAAAAGACTTGATAACATCCCCATGACCCATAAAAACCACTCCTCCAAAATTTAATTCAACTCAAACACACACAAAACTCAATAAAACAAAAAAAGTACTCACCCAATATTGATGGGATGTCTGGCTATATCCACATTATCAGCGACGTACTTCTTCGTATATTCGACGTAGTTCTCCGTGATGTATTGAGGGCTGAATCCATCCTCAATAGCTTGAGGAGGAAGCATATTCTGGTCGTCACTGGTGACCATTTTATTCGAGTCGATCCTCTCATCTCTGGTCACGTCAATCGGCAACGAATCATCACCAAGACTCTTCATTTCATCGGCGGTCAAGTAACGATAAGAATGATCACCAAGCACTGTATCCTCCCCTGAAAACAAACACTCCACTTGATGAGGACGTAACGCACATTTCGAGGATGCTAACGCACTTTTCGAGGATCGTGATGCACTTTTTGAGGATGTCGAGGACATATTATGTTACGCCAGCGTGATTAGAAGAATGAATGAGGTGCAGTTTCGATTTGCTGAGAAAGGCGACCGTTTCGCGACAAGCGTTCTATGTTAACTGAAGGTTTTTTTTTTGGCCTAGCAGGAGCAACGAAGAGTCGTCTAGAGTAAAATCCGCTGCATTGGATCGCTCGGTGTTTAGAGCGAGAGCGTGATAGAGCGGATTGATCGGTGATCTCAGTTATGGTAGCACGTGGGAGATGCTGTCATTAGTTCAGTATTTACTTCTGTATACAGTCTATTTTTATGGAAACTGTTTGGATTTTGTTTGATGCGGTGGCAGTGCCAGGTTTTTTTTTTTTTTTCAGTGAAATGTGCCGAAATTTTGTGTTGTCAAGTCGGTTCTAATAAAGATATTTTAGTTTGAAAATGAAGATCTGAAGTGTTTCTTTAAATGTCGAATTCAAAATATAAGGTTATTTTTTGCACTTGTATCATAAATGGTATCTATTGTATCAAAAACAAGAACAACAACAACAAAAAAAAACACTTCATTATTCCTCTTTTTTCTTTACAACATCGATAGTAATTTCTGGCGCCAAATCACAATACTCGAGACGTATATTCGCATCAATAATAATCCTCAAACGACAACAATAACAGCGAACGGCCGGCGACTTGAATGCAGAAATTGTGCGCATCGAATAATAGAAATACTTCAGGAATGTAGTACCAAGGTCGCGAAAACCCCGTACACGTTTTCGCCAATATTTACATCTCGGCTATTTTAAATTACAGATTTCGTGTTTACATCGACGCGTCAAACCACACCGAATGTTTAGCCCGCGGCTCGGATAGGTCAACTCTGAAAAACGTTTCGCCGAAGAGCGATTGAAATCGCAAGGACACAGCGGTTGGTGAAAAAAAAAAGTGTTACGGCAACAGTGGCACACGCCTATATTTTTAACTGTATAGAAAGATTAGGTCATCACCTATTGTAAATTGAATAATATGGATTTGATGATGACGTATCTCAACTTTTATATATTATACAGGTGTCCCGAAACTCAGCGTCAAGCGAATGCCAGGAGAGAGGGTGGTTTATGTACGTTCTGGCAAAAATATTTTTAAAAAATCTCCATCACTTAATTGAGTGATAATTGACATTTCACTAGATTTCTAGGATGTTTTTTTTGATCTTGTGGTTAGTGATGGGGCCTTAAGGTTTTAACTTACTGGTTAGTAAACTGGTGCCGCTGAAATACGGTAGATAGACGTGGTGCTCGTGGGGAGCGCCACCAAATCCGTCCAGGATATCCTCCCCTGTGACGTAAGAGGGTGAGGAAGTCAGAAAACATCATCGATAAGTGTTTAAGACTTGTTTAAGGTTTCATAACTGAGATGCAAAACGAAGCGAAGCGTTTACAGGTCTCTTTCTAACGGACTAAATAAACCATTTAATGACATTTTATTTCTCACCGACTCAGTACGTCTCGTTATAATAATCGGAAATTCTTTTATATGGTTGATTACCGGAGATGGGTTCATGCATGATGTGATAGAATAAAGAGAGAATGCGAGAAGCGAAAGCGTGCTAGTACTAGTCAAGCTGATTTGTGATGATAAAATAAGAAATTAGGAATTTCTAATCTAGTTATAAACTAGTTCAGGGTTTCTAAATCGGTGGAACGCGTGCAATAAATTCAAAACTTCTACATAGTTATTTTGATCTCCGATAACTTTTGTAATCCTTGGTGGAATTTGATGATTCTTTCAGTAAATTATGAACAAATTCTCCGCGATTCTTACTTGTTAATACCAACTCTTCCTAGTAAATTTCAAGAACACAATATCTATGTGGCCTAACTTTCAAACAATCTGTGGAACAATTAAGTATCTTCATCAAGTTTTCGCATACTCAGTGTTAAAGCCAGATTAATTAGCAATATACTGGCCTTCTTTCATAACATTTTAATTTTCAAAGAGTTTTTAATTGATATATTGGAAATTTAACTTTTAGCTTCCATAACTTGGATATTTCAAATAAAACTGAATGATGTCCTTTCTTCAATCATTATACCATGACAAAGACCGTTGTATGGTACTGTATAAAGAACGCAAGTTCATTAAAGATTGAAAAACCCTGTCCTAGACAACACTGGACAAATTTTTAGTTCGACTTTCAAAGAAGCTTTGTCCGAAAAACGAGAAAACTTTGTCCAATATTAATAAATGTACAACATTAAAACAGCTCATCTTATATAATGTTAATTGGTAAGGAGACTTACCTCCTTCTTCCTCAGAGTCTGACATGAAGGTCTCCTGCATGGCTTCAGGAGCCACAACTTTATACTTCTCCTCGATGGTCGTGGTAGTTGTGGTCGTTGTCGTAGTTTCAGTAACGATTTTCAAAGTCTCGATGACGCTGATGTATCCTAGCTTCTGCGCGATGTTCAAAGGAGTTTGCCCATTCTGAAAACAACCAAGCATTCATCAGTCAAAAGATCCATTCATCAGTCAAAAGATTCATACATCAGTCAAAAGATTCATTCATCAGTCAAAAGATTCATTCATCAGTAAAAAAAATAATTCATTAGTCAAAAGATTCATTCATCAGTCAAAAGATTCTTTCATCAGTCAAATGATTCAATCATCAGTCAAAAGATTCATTCATCAGTCAAAATATTCATTCATCAGTCAAAAGATTCAATCATCAGTCAAAAGATTCTTTCATCAGTCAAACGATTCATTTATCAGTCAAAAGATTATTTCATCAGCCAAAAGATTCTTTCATCAGTCAAAAGATTCATTCATCAGTCAAAAGATTCATTCATCAGTCACAAGATTCTTTCATCAGTCAAAAGATTCATTCATCAGTCAAAAGATTCTTTCATCAGTCAAAAGATTCAATCATCAGTCAAAAGATTCGTTCATCAGTCAAAAGATTCAATCATCAGTCAAAAGATTCTTTCATCAGTCAAAAGATTCATTCATCAGTCAAAAAATACTTAGACCTAATCTTTGAAACTCACGTTGGTAACAGCATTCGGCTGAGCAGAATTCTCCAAAAGCAAGTTAACAATGATTGTGTGCCCCTGCTGAGCTGCCTGGTGCAAGGGTGTATACCCAAGCGAGGTAACCGCTGTGACATTAGCCCCATTGGCCAACAAGAACTTGACCATATTAGCCTGCCCATAATGACTAGCAATATGCAATGGTGTGAACCCGCCTTTAGTAGCTGAATCGACCTCTGCACCATTCTTTACCAAGATCTCAGCAACTGGAACTCTGTCCTCCTGCGCGCACAGATGCAGAGGTGTTAAACCATTCTTAGCAGGCTGATTCGTATTAGCTTTATGCTCAATCAACAAAGAAGACATATCGGTATGACCTTCCTGCGCGCTGAGATGCAACGGTGTGAACCCGGCTTTACTCTCAGCGTTTGGTTTCGCTCCATACTCCAGTAGGGTATTGGCGATGTCCATTTGGTTCTTCCTTGCGGCGATGTGTAAAGGAGTGTGTCCATTCTTAGCCGTTGCGTGTGGAGATGCTCCTTTGTCAAGCAATAGAAGAGCAACGTTTTGGTGATCATAATGTGACGCTACATGTAATGGTGTAACGCCATTCTTGCCTTGGGCATCGACTGGTGCTTCTTTCTGGAGGAGAAGTTTGGCGACCTTCATGTTTCCGTATTTGGCCGCCAGGTGGAGCGGCGTGAAGCCTTTCTTCGTGGTGGCGTTGAGGGATGCGCCGTGTTCTATGAGGACGGCTGCAACCTAAAACAAATAGGAATTTTGATTGGTTTTGAGATGGGGGAAGTTTGTTAAAGGTGGTTTTATGATGTGTTTGCTGTAAAGAGTACTAAAGGCATTTTTCGGATTCTGGGTGCTACATATTGAATACGAGATTCGTTGCTTTATATCCTGATGATGGTGTATGGTTGTTTTGGTTTTCCGTTTTGTCTCTGGTAATTTTGGCAGGTGTCAAAATGTCAATATGTCGATTGATGTTTTGGTTGAAGTGTACACGTAATGCAAAATGTTCCTAAATTTCGTTTTCTGGTTTTAGAAATGTTTTTTACCTACCGTCATTATTTTGCTTTTCTTTCTATTATTACGTTTTTCTACAATATATAATCAACGATTTCCACAAAGAATCATTTTAAATTTGACGACTGACTTCTAACCGTAATTTTAGGGGAGGGGGAAACATGATAAAAGGAAAATCTACAAAACAATCGAGATATAGCGATTATTGGGACATAATAACTTCAAAGCTCTGGACATAAAGAGTGGACAGGTCTTTTTTGCAGATTTTCCCATAACAGCATTGAAAGAAAATACCTCGTTTAACTACTTCAATCTTTTATTTCCACAAGAAACATATTTACACATCTACTGTAAGGGAAAATCTACAATTCGAGACCTATATCAACAACTCTCTTCCTCTATAATAAATTTTAAACGCTACCAACAATTTTTAAACAATTTCACAAACAACTCACTCAAACTTGAACACGTTTGAGCAAAGTTATGGACGAAGTATATATCTCTGAATTTGAAATGAGATCATATATACAATGGTAATGAGTTATGACCATGATCAGACAGTATTATCATATATACTCGTGTCACCAGATAAAATCTCGAAGAATTAAAGATTTTACAAAACTTGTTCCAGATGACAAAATTATACAGCTTTCTAGGTGGTTAGCTTTTTGCTCGGAGTATACTATTATGGTATATTACGGTTTTAAATGAAAAATTCTTTGTATCTGAGCCAGATCAGTTCAATCAAATAGGCGGTATCTATATGATCCAACAGTTTTCTGGCCAGAAGATATTTTACCTCGTCCTGTCCTTCTTTCGCGGCAATGTGCAGCGCTGTGTACATATCCTTGGTAGTCGTATCCACTTTGGCACCATGCTGAAGAAGCAACATCACAATGTCAACATTTCCCAAGCGCGAGGCTATATGGAGAGGTGTTTGTTGCTCCCGAGCCCTTGCGTCAACTTGAGCACCATTCCTCAGCAGGATTCGAATAATATCAGTCTGAAATAGAACACGATTTTTGAGTTTGAGTTTTTGATCTTGAGATTTTATCGTGAGTTTTTGATCTTGAGTTTTTGATTTTGAGTTTTTGATTTTATAATAAAAAAATACAATCAACAAATCAACCTTTCAACCTACCTGGTTAGCTCTGGCAGCCAGATGAAGGGGTGTCTCACCCCGAACAGTGGGTGCATCCGGGCTAGCGTCGTGTTGCAGAAGATAAATCACTATATTCATGCATCCCATGAAGCTGGCGACATGGAGGGGTGTCAGCCCGCTCTCGGTGGTCGCTCCAATGCTTGCTCCATGCTTCAGCAGTAACTCCACGACCTTGATACGGTTTTTCTTGCAGGCAATGTGAAGGGGAGTGAAGCCATTCAAAGCTCTAGCGTTGGCGTCCGCCTGTCTATCAAGAAGAAGTTTTGCAACCCTGACGTGACCACAATGGGCAGCTACATGAAGAGCAGTTAGGTAATCCACTGTAACCTCATCCACGGGTGCCCGATGGTACAGAAGAACCCGTGCAGCCTCCACGTGGTCTCCCTGAGCTGCCATGTGGAGTGGTGCAAGCCCATTCTAGAATTTCAAGGACAACAAATGAATTTCTTTGAGTGTACTAACAAAGAAATATGATTCTTGCAGTATACTAGTTAAAAGTCAACCCTACCTTTGTCTTGCAGCTAATAGGAGCTCCTCTATCCAACAGCATGTCCACAACTT
The DNA here is from genome assembly GCA_963971325.1 of Aphodius granarius. Classification (NCBI taxonomy): domain Eukaryota; kingdom Metazoa; phylum Arthropoda; class Insecta; order Coleoptera; family Scarabaeidae; genus Aphodius; species Aphodius granarius. The sequence continues at coordinate 43,254,758 of OZ020221.1, read as the reverse complement.
GCTCGTGACCACTCCTAGCAGCGCAGTGTAAAGGTGTCAATCCATCTCTGGTTTTTGATTCGATGTTTGCGCCCTTTTCCAGTAAAAGCAAGACCATGTTTGACTTGCCCCATTTCGCAGCGACGTGCAAAGGCGTGATGTTGTGTTTAGCGGCATAGTTGACGTCAGCGCCTTTAACAATCAGCAGATTTGCGATCTGCTCGTTGCCGTAGTGCGACGCGATGTGTAAAGGCGTGAAACCGGATTTGGACGTCACATCCGGGTTGTGTTCATTCTGGAATTGGTCAATTAGGTTTAGAGCCAGGAGATTAACTAGATACATTAAAAACATATTTTTTCTGACGTGTTTTTTTTTCTAATCTATTAAAGGATTTATTTAAATAATGAATGAAGTCACCTCTAGTAGGAGTTTGGCAGCTTTTACATCGTCCTTCTTGGCAGCGATGTGCAGCGCAGGTAATCTGACCTTTCCCCTGGTGTCATTCTCCAACAATACGGTGACAACTTTGTCGTGGCCTTGCTGCATTGCCACTGCCAATGGTGTAAAACCATCCTGAAAGAAAATGAATCATTTGCTATGCTGGACAAGTTGATTTTCTAGAGTTAAGACTTAAAATATACTTTTCACAGCGAAGAAACTAGAGAGAAAGCTATAGAGAAGAAGCTACAGACAAGAAGCCATAGAGCAGAAGCTACAGACAAGAAGCTACAGAGCAGAAGCTACAGAGACGAAGCTACAGAGCAGAAGCTACAGAGACGAAACTACAGAGACGAAGCTACAGAGAAGGCGCTACAAAGAAGCAGCTACAAATAAGAAGCTACAGAGAAGAAACTACAGTATTTTTTTAAATTTATAGGTGACTTACTTCTGTGGCCAAACTCTGGTTGGCCCCATTGGCCAAAAGATACTTGACGACGTTATCGTGATTTTCCTGGGCGGCCATGTATAGTGGCGTGAAGCCATTTTGACTTTGGACGTTGACAGAAGCGCCATGGTGGACGAGTATCCTGACAACTTCCTCCTGGCCGGCTAACGAGGCTATGTGGAGGGCTGTGTTGCCTTTTTTGGTGGCAGCGTCTACCACGGCACCTCGTTTAAGCAGTTCGTCGACCACCTCGACATGGCCGTCCTTAGACGCTAGGTGGAGTGCATTGAGGCCGTTCTGAAACAAAATAATCGAATTTAAAGGAATTATAGTGAGTTGGGACTTCAGGAGAAATGTTTCTACAGAAATGGTGGAGGCGCAGGTACCTTAATTGTTGATTTTTTTTCTACTATTAATAGATATTAGTGTTTAATGAAATGTAAACGTCTTATATTGGTTTGAGACAAGTTATTCTAGTCAATATATCCACCGGTATATCAAAAGAAGCCCTTTTACAGAAATGGTGGAGGTGCAGGTTTTAGTTATTTGTTATTATTTAGGTTCTTTGTGTTGCTAAGAACTATTTATGTTTAGTGGAGTATAGGTAGATGTCGTTCGGAAATAAATGCACTGAAATTAGTCGGATTATATGGACTTGGGCCAAGTTGTCAATATATTTAGATGTGATGTAGTGTGGCTCGTGATTTTTTGTGTGTCTAGACATGACTGGGTCTACGAATGTTTGTGATGCATCTTCGTTTATAGTTTTTAAATTATATTGAAATTACATAAAATTTACTGTCTTATAGTTTTTTTTTATTTTTACTTATAGTTTTTCACCCCTTCAAAAGTTTTTGCCAGAAATACCTCCTTTTAAAGATATTTTAAGTGTTCGAGACTTTTTTCCATACTGTATTACTGAAACCTATTACTCAATTTTTTATTGCCAATAAGTCTGACCTTATTCTATCCACCGGGAACAATAAAAAACAGTAATAATTAAACTAGGACAAGCATAAAAACCTTTATTCCGCATGTCATTACTCCAACTTCAATTAGTTAGATTAGTTATACATTCATACTAACCAATGTAATTTGCCATACAGTAGCAGTAATGAGACATTATAGAGAACTATTGAAATGAATATGTGCCAGCGGCGAACTTAATGACTTCATTTCAATTCCATGCTACAATATTAATGTACAGTTTAATGCACACTTTAAAGGAGCAATTTGCATTTCACTTATGGGCAAGTGTTCTAGATTTCCCAGCCAAATTAGGTCAGCTAAACGGTATTGGCTGGGATGGCAAATATGTGTGTTCTCTGTTAGTATTTCAAGAGTAAAGCTAGCTTAATATTAACTGAGGATATATGTATATAAGAGAGATCTGTAATGTTTTGTTTTTGGTGCCTTAGTGAAGTATTTTCTGGCCATTTTCAAGTAGTATGTAGACTTTTGTCATTGCTTTGTTTTTGTTTGTTTGTTTTTTTTTTCGTGAATAATTTGTTAAGTTTACATTGCAGTTAATTATTTTTTGTTATATGATAATAACAATGGATTTAAAACAAAACTGGATCATTAGTTTTCTTCGTAATGCTTTTGGGCTAGTCAGATAGCAAAAATTGGATTCCATAAGCAAGCAACTAAACATGTAGTAAGAGACAATTACAAAAATACTTACAGCATTGCTTGTGTTGATATCAATATTAGACTTGAGATGTTCAAGGACCTTTTCGAGCTGTCCAGCCCTTGCGGCACGCAGAAAGGACGTATTACCGTCAGACTGAAACAACAACAAAAAAAAAACAATTATTATAAATCCATTAATAAAAAATAAACATGACATTTTAAATAAATAAATACATATATTCCTACATTATATCGTTTGATCTATTTATATACATTTTGAAACAAGCAAATATAGCCAATCACAAATGCTTTCTAACCCCAATACTCAAACAATTCCCTCACTGTCCCTCATCATAACAAAATCTCAGTCTAGGTTTCATTATAACAGAAAATCTGTGTATATCTGAAATAAACACATGCTTATAACACTACCCCTGTGACTCAGCTGACTGCATTCATCCATTATTTACCCCAATTGCAACCCTATGCACCCTGTGCACATCTTGATTGTCCCTAACCCCTCACCGAAATCTAGATATCCCTGCAACCACCCTATGTGATCCACCTGTCCTCTGTTATACAGGGGTGAGGCAAAATATATTAGAATTAGGATTAGTCGCGTGCGTCGACATGACGTATCTATTTCGTATTCGGTCGACAAACAATTCACCCTTTTCTGGTCGTATTAGCGTGACTTTTAGTCATTTATATTGGTGAAACCGAGCACAATGACTCTTCTATAAATATTACACAGGCCATTCAATTAGGATGGAAGTTTTTTGACAAATGAAATATTGTTATTTGTATTTGAGTTGTAGATTGTCTTGTATTTCGTTCTTTTTTTATCTATTTCAGGGAGTTCTCTATGTGTAGGCTATTCCACTACAATCCTGGTTTTCCTCATAATCGTTGTAAGTCACCCATGAAATAGAACACTTATGCATAGAAGTAAACAAACAATATACGAACACTCAATATTGTGAAATTTATATAGCGGAAATATGTGGCAAAAGACGCGAGAAACTGTTAGCGCCATCTGTAAAGTAATTGCACAACTTTTTATGTATCTCTCAGAGTAAGAATCTTGGGTCAAGAAACTCTTTTTTGGTTGAAGCATATATATTTTTTGTCTAACGAAATATTTGTGTTGTTGTAAGACGAACGTCTACTGTTTTTTATAGAAGAATGTTGGAAAGTTGGATGGGGGAAAGTTGGGTGGGGTCACCACAAATATTTAATTTTTATGATGTATAACGAGTACTTTCAGGAATTGACGGTGAATGATTTCAAATATCGCTAACTTAATCAGTAAAATTCATGTTTTAATAGCCTTTCAGCCAATATAACCCATTATGATCTTAACAAACTGAGCTCTAGTGCCAGACTTGATAAAGCAATCCAATTAGAACCCCAGAAATTAATTAGGAACCGTCTTGTTCCAATTATGCAAATGTCACTGCCTCAAATTGCAATCCATAAGCTTTCTTAATCAGATTTGCAAGTTTCCATTGATTAATTAATTCTCTATTGTTACGTTAGGTTTATTAAATTTTAATTCTCGATATCGTCTGTTAAAGTATTAACAATTAACTAATCTTGATGGATTTTGTTGATTCTTTCAACACAACAAAGTTCAACCTTTTTTACTATCAAGTTTTATTGCCAATATTGCCTCTAAACTGTTAGATATAGAACTAGAGTCATTTTATTCTTAAAATACTTCCACACAATGCACCATACAACACAAAGGTACTTCACAAAAGTACCCTATTTTATTGTCGCATATTACTTCGAGGGTATGTCACCCCCAGTAGCAAATTCGTGAAAAGCGAGCCCTTAGGGGATCCCTAAAGAAAGGGAGAGTGCAAAGTGTATTGATCGGTTTGCCTATTTGCCCCCGAAAAGATTCCAAGGCGTGACTTTGATCGAAAATTCGGCTTGGCGAAAGTGTGCTTTTTGGACGAGATCCAAAAAAGAAAATGGAAAAATATTAGTACACACTCGAGATCCATTTTCCGATTGCTTCAAATGATTGTGTAAACGTTGTCGGTCGACTGGATTTTGAAAATAAATGGATCGATTGACTTTTGGTCGACCTCTCGTACGACTGTTGAAGTGTTATGCCAGTAAAATGGATGTAAAATTTGTTTTGCCTGTACGGCGTTTGGGAAATGTTTTGAATTGGGCAGTGAAAACAATAATGAAATTTGCCATTTACAACATGCTGGTGATCGATTGTACTATTTCGAAATACTTGTATCAAATTTCAATTCGGCTTTGTTAGATTGAGAAATGTTTTGTCACGGGTTTTCAGGTTTTTAAGACATTACTGAAGAAATTCGTAATTTATTGATTGTTTTTTCATCGAGTCCTCAAGATATGTTGTGAAAAACTATTATCAAAATATTATTCTTCCCATAAATTTGTCAACATCTATTTGAACTACAATTCTTTACAATAAATTCATTTTTCGTTATCAAAAACTGATACGTAAAAGTATCTATTCTGTATATCTCTAGATGAGTATGAGCTGCAACAGCATGTGACTGCACCATGTACATAACACTGCAAAAAAGCAGACCAGATGGCACCTAATAAACCAAGGTGTGTTTTTCAATCCTCACACCAAAAAAATATATTGGAAATATATTTCGTCCAGTTTTATAGCGATGAGAACATTGCTTTAATGAAATGATTTCTCTCTCTGTGTTTCAATGAAATATTTTGTGAAGACTATGAAAGATTGTACAAAATAAAAAATAAAATACGAAAATCAAACTTAAAACACACAGAGTCAAATGTTGGAGCTAAAATGTATCACTAGTAGCATATAAATTTAACCAAATCAATAAAAAATGATCTAGCTACAGTAAGAATTAACACACACCCGCAAAAATATATTGTGTACAGTATACATACATTAGAAAATTAATACAAAGAGTGTTTTCAATATTTCTGATCATTAAAGTATTATATCTTCAGTTTTATAGCATCAATGTGGTATACCAGTATTGCTAGAACGTCAATATAAGCAATAAAACTGAAATTGCTCCAGTTTTATTCTTTGCAATAAAATATTTCCCATAAAAACGTGGATATAAGCTACTATTTTTTCACATAGACAATCTATTTCTGAGCAAGGTATGAATGTATAAGTACTAAAATGTCAATACCGGATTTATTCAAGGTTGGCTGATCAAGAACAATTATGAATACCACATCTCGAATATCATTACAAGAAAATAGAAAATTTATCCTTACCATTCGTAAAAACTTAAAACACAAAGGCATTATTTAACATTCATGGTTTAACTAACACTCTTCCCTGCTGGACAACCAAATCGATTTTATACTTTAATACGAAAACTCAACAGGTCTGTACGTTGTCTTATATCACAATTCACTTATTCACAGTTCTATACAAAAGAAAAAGTCCATCAAAAAATATTATTTTATTGTATATTAGGAGAAAGCTTCAAGACTTAAGATACAGAAAAAGCGCGATCAAGTTTGGTTCCGTATTTAGTAACTTTTAGTTAGGTAGGTACCATAACGCGAACCAGACGGCAGCACTGTAGCTATACAAAAAAAAAGACAAGCGCACGATAAATTAAGTACACACCGAATTCTTCAACCCCGAAATAATTCAATTTTTTCTATACTAATAAATTTATACTAATGAATTATTAATCGAAAATTTTACCCGAGGAGTAAATTTTGAGGGCAACGGATGAACGAGGAATGATTCTTCCTGACACGTTTTCGCCGACGCCTTCCCCGTGACGTCACGGGTCAATACAAGCGTCGCGACGGCGCGTCTACACCAACACACCCCCGGACGCCTAGCGGCGAAATGCTTAAACTCTCTCGTACAGGAGGGGGGTTCTTATAGTGGGAAATAACGCCATCGCAGGACTTGATTGTAACAGGTTTGACCTTTTCAAATGTTTCGGGATGTCGTGTTGTCTCTTCCTAGTTTTGGTAATGGATTGGGGTGGGGGTTTGGTTGGCTTCTGGGGGGTTGTTTGATTAATGCTTTCGTGTAAATGTAAAATAGTTAGTAGAGAATGTATATACTGTGTTTCTCAATTTTGTAGAACGTGAATAAAAGTGACAAATTCTGTACATCGTGATTGGTAATCTATTACTTGAATTAGTTGTAATTTCTGTGAAATAAGGGAGGAAATAAGGAAACTGAATGATAGTAAACATTTAGGAAGCAAATAATGTTTTTATATTATCATAAGCCTGACATTTACCTAGAAATAATATCATAAAACAGCGCTATGTTGTTCCAAATGACTAAAAACCCCACAAAAATGTGCAACAATAATTCCAACATGCTACAACAACCACTACAACGTATGGTCACGCAAGCGCCCATTTAATCTTTATTGAAATTACATCCACACAAGATAAAAATAACCACTAACAGAAAAACAAACTCGTAACTACACCCATTCGTCTACTTTTACATCCCTTTGCCCTAATTAAAAACCCATGCAGAATGCATTTAATAACAGGGTTATTACAACACAGTAGTTGCCTCTATTTGCTATGAATATACATATAGGTGGGCTAGCTTAGGTATATTGTTACAGCGCAGTGTTTACCGTAATAAAGAGTAAACTGGAAGTAAAGTGGTCGTCAGTATTAGCTCAGCAATGAGGGTTATAAAATAGGTTATGTTTACGTCGCGTCGGCATGACATAAAACTCATACCCGAGCTTGCGATATTATTTCCCCGAGTATTTGCGTTTTACTTCGCTATGACCTATTTCGATATTTTGATGTGCGAATGCTTAAGACAAGGGATAAGCTCGAATGACGTGCATTTTATTGACAGGTCACGCTTCAGTTCATGTTCATTTATTTAGAACACATTTTACTAAAACGTGTATATTTTATTTATTGACTCTTCAAATATAATAACAGAAAAATTCCCAATTTATTGTCTATTACCTACTTGTAGAGAAAATAGAATTAATTTAGTCGAGTGGAAAAAGCAATAAAAATAACTAGAAAAAAACGTGTAATTTTTAGCAGATCCTGTGACCTCTCTCACGCGATTTTTTTGCCACCAGGGCATTAATTAATATCGCTGCCCTTCCTTAGGTTCACTTTTAATATACGATGACGTCACATCATTGATTACACCCCGTGAATAATGTATGAGTTTCGCAAGCGGTGAGTAGTCGATAAAACTGGCCTTATTTTCTTGGCTGTTTCTTGATAATATCTCTTGGTACTGATTTTTTATGAATATATTTAAAACGGTTAACAATTAGTTTACGAAAGCTATGATTAAAAAAGTATTCACATTTACTTCAAGTAAATGTTTCATGTTGTAGCTTATACTTGAAGTAAATTGTAGCATTTACTCTACATTATTCTTGAAGTAAGAGGAAAGTACGTACTAGGAACAATTACTTCATACTTTGCTTTATATACTTCGGTATACAGAAGTCAATACCAGAGTAATTACTAAATATTGTGTAGTATTTCCTCCACCTGGGAGTGTTCTGTGTAGTTTTTAAGAAGCTACTCACAGAGCAACTTCCCATCTTTTACTTCGATTGAAAAAATGTTTCTTGATAATATCTCTTGGTACTGATTTTTTATGAATATATTTAAAACGGTTAACAATTAGTTTACGAAAGCTATGATTAAAAAAGTATTCACATTTACTTCAAGTAAATGCTTCATGTTGTAGCTTATGCTTGAAGTAAATTGTAGCATTTACTCTACATTATTCTTGAAGTAAGAGGAAAGTACGTACTAGGAACAATTACTTCATACTTTGCTTTATATACTTCGGTATACAGAAGTCGATACCAGAGTAATTACTAAATATTGTCTAGTATTTCCTCCACCTGGGAGTGTTCTGTGTAGTTTTTAAGAAGCTACTCACAGAGCAACTTCCCATCTTTTACTTCGATTGAAAAAATGTTTCTTGATAATATCTCTTGGTACTGATTTTTTATGAATATATTTAAAACGGTTAACAATTAGTTTACGAAAGCTATGATTAAAAAAGTATTCACATTTACTTCAAGTAAATGCTTCATGTTGTAGCTTATACTTGAAGTAAATTGTAGCATTTACTCTACATTATTCTTGAAGTAAGAGGAAAGTAAGTACCAGAAACAATTACTTCATACTTTGCTTTATATACTTCGGTATACAGAAGTCAATACCAGAGTAATTACTAAATATTGTCTAGTATTTCCTCCACCTGGGAGTGTTCTGTGTAGTTTTTAAGAAGCTTCTTGATTATATCTCTTGGTACTGATTTTTTATGAATATATTTAAAACGGTTAACAATTAGTTTACGAAAGCTATGATTAAAAAAGTATTCACATTTACTTCAAGTAAATGCTTCATGTTGTAGCTTATACTTGAAGTAAATTGTAACATTTATTCTACATTATTCTTGAAGTAAGAGGAAAGTAAGTACCAGAAACAATTACTTCATACTTTGCTTTATATACTTCGGTATACAGAAGTCAATACCAGAGTAATTACTAAATATTGTCTAGTATTTCCTCCACCTGGGAGTGTTCTGTGTAGTTTTTAAGAAGCTTCTTGATTATATCTCTTGGTACTGATTTTTTATGAATATATTTAAAACGGTTAACAATTAGTTTACGAAAGCTATGATTAAAAAAGTATTCACATTTACTTCAAGTAAATGCTTCATGTTGTAGCTTATACTTGAAGTAAATTGTAACATTTATTCTACATTATTCTTGAAGTAAGAGGAAAGTAAGTACCAGAAACAACTACTTCATACTTTGCTTTATATACTTCGGTATACAGAAGTCAATACCAGAGTAATTACTAAATATTGTCTAGTATTTCCTCCACCTGGGAGTGTTCTGTGTAGTTTTTAAGAAGCTTCTTGATTATATCTCTTGGTACTGATTTTTTATGAATATATTTAAAACGGTTAACAATTAGTTTACGAAAGCTATGATTAAAAAAGTATTCACATTTACTTCAAGTAAATGCTTCATGTTGTAGCTTATACTTGAAGTAAATTGTAACATTTATTCTACATTATTCTTGAAGTAAGAGGAAAGTAAGTACCAGAAACAATTACTTCATACTTTGCTTTATATACTTCGGTATACAGAAGTCAATACCAGAGTAATTACTAAATATTGTCTAGTATTTCCTCCACCTGGGAGTGTTCTGTGTAGTTTTTAAGAAGCTTCTTGATTATATCTCTTGGTACTGATTTTTTATGAATATATTTAAAACGGTTAACAATTAGTTTACGAAAGCTATGATTTAAAAAGTATTCACATTTACTTCAAGTAAATGCTTCATGTTGTAGCTTATACTTGAAGTAAATTGTAGCATTTACTCTACATTATTCTTGAAGTAAGAGGAAAGTAAGTACTAGGAACAATTACTTCATACTTTCCTTTATATACTTCGGTATACAGAAGTCAATACCAGAGTAATTACTAAATCTTGTCTAGTATTTCCTCCACCTGGGAGTGTTCTGTGTAGTTTTTAAGAAGGTACTCACAGAGCAACTTCCCATCTTTTACTTCGATTGAAAAAATTTTACAAATGGCTGTTTTTATGAATTATCGTAAGAAAAGGAAGGAAATAAGTGAATGTAGGACGTATGGGGAGGAACTGTATAAAAAATATTTCGGTTAAGTCAATTATGTTAGATAACTTTATAGTATAAGGAAACAGTGCCTTATAAAGTTATCTAAAATTCCTAGCTTGAATGCAGAAAATGTTGAATGGATTGCTGACGAGTTCTTAGGAAATCATCTTGAGACGAGAGGTGCAGCTTTGTTAAATGAAGATATTTTTAAGAAATCTGGGTGATTCTGGGTTTCAACAAGGTGTTGATGTAGATGTTGGGGTACATCAAACCACCGTTTCAAAAATAATTAGAGAAGTTTCACAAAAAAAATTGTTGAGAAAAATGTTTGGATTTCTTTTCCTCAAAATGCCTGCGAAATTGAATTACCTAAAGAGGGTTGGATGATACCTGGAGCAATAGGAGCGATAGATTGTACCCACATCAGAATAATGAAACCACTAGTTCATGGGGAAGAATATTGCAACCGTAAAGGATTTTGTAGCATCAATGTGCAGGCTACATGAAATTCTAAAGACATTTTTACATCTGTGGACGCTGCTACGTGGCATTTCCTAGCAGTTACTACTAGTTTATACTTCTAAAATAAGTAAAAACTACCAATTGAAGTATTTACTTCATGTAATAAATTATACTCCACAAAAAAAAAATTATGACTAACATTAGATAGAATCCAGAGTGGCCGAGGCTTCACAAAATTAAGGTACTTTAGAAGTTTTCAGCGTGTAAACGAGATACTCGGAAAGTTGGGTAGAGACTACCCCGGATATTGACACTATTAAAAAAGACACTCCTAAAAATAGTTTATCCAGAGAAATCAAACATTGATTTCCACAAACTGGCACACATCTGACCTACGCTAAAGACAGCAATTTCAGTAAAACCTAGCAAATTAACATAAACATCCCCGATACACGCATAAACAAGTATAATTGCGGGTTTCTCCGATATCTTTCAGGCGTTTTCAGGCTGCGATTGCTTATTTAACGGTGACGTCAGAGCGAATTGGATTTTCGGTTATTAGTAGTTTTTATTAGAACGGAGTTACTGCGGCTCTGACATACTTGGCCCGTTGCCAGCCTAAGAATTTTACCGCACACACAATTCACCGTTCCGTTTTTATAACGTGCTGCGGCGGTTATATTTTTGCATGGGAAACTGTAAATTTTATAGAGGTTTTTTTTTCCTAGAGGAAAATACGGAAATATGAAAGAAATGAATATAATGAAACAGAATTTCTTAAACTAACATATAATCATGACGAACACACTAAAACCAATGATTTCAGAAAAAATGTACGAATGTATATCATAATCTAATCTAACTAATTGAAGTTGAAGTTATGGCATGCAGAATAAAAGTTTTATTGCGTGTCCTAGTTTCATTATTGATATTTTTATTGTTCCGGGTGAATAGAATAAGGGCAGAATTACTGCTAATAAAAAATTGTGTAATAGGTTTCAACAATACAGTACGAAAAAAGTCTGGAACAATTAAAATATATTTAAAAGGAGTTATGTCCGGCAAATATGCTTGAAGGAGTTAAAAACTGTGTAATGTTCTATTAATTTATTCAATTAATTTATTATCCATTCCAACGATATCTGGAAAATGTGTGTTTGTATGTATGTATGTATGTATGTACGTAGATATGTGTGTATGTCTGTGAACACGATTGTGTCCAAACGGTATATATTAAATGCCTCTTCTCAGATATTCATCCGATTTTGACCAAAGTGATAGCAGTTCACCAACCAGTGACTCTAAATATGTATACAAATTTGCAGTTCATCAGTGAGATGAACGGTTTAAATGCTATAAGCGTTTATAGAAGCAGTTTAATAGAATCCACAGTCTTCATGACAAATCTCAACTTAGTTAAATGAAAAACATCTTCGGCCAGTCCGGTTGCCATTTAAAATACGGTCCCAAAATTCTATTTTTAAGTATTCCGGCCCAAAAACTGTATTTTCTGCGAAATTGTTTGTAAAATTCCAAATTTTCAAGTTTATCGATTGTTAGCCGATCAGCTCTTAGTATATTGCGCACACGGCCACGATCTGCAATAATTTTAGTTTAGACCGTTGATCGACTTCCAGAGATGTTCAAAATAGTCAAAAAATTATTCTTTCATATTATAGGAATAAAAACTGTGCTGCTAATCAAAAATAAGTACTGTTTTTTGTCATTTACCATAATATATTATTTATTTGTTATGTAAAAAGTCTTCCACCAATATATTATAAAATAGAAACCCAAAGATTTACTTTAAAAACACAGCCTGTTGAACAAAACCAATAACACAAGCACTAGATTTGTCGACTCTTACCACCCCTTCGACATCTAAAGAACCCATACAAAACCACGTAAAGACCACCCCCAACCAACTAAGCAATTCCCTCAAACCTAATTCCATCCAGATAATCCAGATCAACGTCCTCAACATCGATACAACAACAAAATCCCCCGGAAAATCCAGATAATCGCTTACCTGTCCATTCTCAGTGACCATATTTCCACGGAAAACTCACTTGACCGACTACTCTACGGAAAAAAGAACGGACTTGAGCAAGTATCAGTACACTAGGTGACCGGCATAACCCATGTTGTACGACCACTGTTAAAAGACTGCCGCCCCGCGAACCAATGGCACCGAGCTACCCGAATATCGAGCGGAAAGCAGCTTTGATAACGCTTTGGGGGTGCTCTTGGGAATTCTACTGACACTATGCCGTACGGAAATAGGATAATGACACCTGTGCTTTTGGATTGCGGTGTATTGTGTATGATAATGGGGAAATTTGTGGATTTTTGGATATTAAAATGTTAAGGGTGAATTATATACAGGGTGTCTCAACATGTAGAAAACGTAGAAGAAATATATTATTGAGACTAATTGTCAATTCGCTGCTACTTTTTGAGATGATTTATATAGTACAATAACTAGTCTTTATGAACTTCTAATTTCAGGAAAATAAAAGATAAACTTCTCCCATCAGAGTTCAACAAATCCTTCCCTCAATAGATTACGATATCGATTCCCGACACCTTTAAATAAAAGTCAACGTGCTACAATTTGCCGGGTTTCTCTCTACGGTCCGTGCCGTTACTTCCGGCACGGAATGGGCCGTACAAGCCGGCATAGCAACCGGAGAGAGCGAATGCTGGTCGGGCGGGCAAAAGTACGGCATTGTTGCCCGTGCGGATCAATATTAGTCGGTGTGAGGGTGGCTCAGCTGAAGAGACCGCGTGGTAGACGAGGCGAAGGTCAGACTGGGCGAACGTGGCGGCGCTAGTCGTTCTGGCGCCTGCCTCTCGGAACAACCAATGAATACAGTTCAGACAAGCTAGGCAATTTTTTTTTAGTGTGTGTTTTTGATGATTGATGGATTTTTGATGGTTGGGTTTTTCATTTGGGATGTCGATAATTGGGGTGTGTTATATTTTGTGGGTGGTTTTTTTATAAATAAATAAATGAAGGTGGTGATAAATCTTGGTTGACAGATTTTATCCTTGCAATTCTCAATGTTATCCTTTTTTGCTGTCATCTACATGATCGCATCATTCAAACTTATCTGAGATCAGGGACGACAAACAGCCTGCAGTCGTAATATTAAAGTTGGGTTGTATCAGGAATGTTGAAATTTAAAACCAGTAAGAATTTAATTGTTTTTTAATAATTGCAAACAGATCAAAAAAGATCTTGAACCACCCTTTAATCTTACAAATCTCTATGGAAAAAGAAACAAAAGCCATTTCACAAAATCAGACATAGAATATTACTAATAATACAATATTAAAACAATCTTAAACAGATTGTTCCAGATTATATTTGCCTTATATAACTACAACCTGAAACATTACAGACTTACATACAAAGAATATGTAAAAGTACTGCTTTCAAGCTGTATTTTGATGAATCAATAAAAAGCCACCATTCAAAAGGATCGTGGGGAATATCAAACTCGTTCATAAGACCCTCATCATCGTGACCTACAGGTAAAAATCCTTCCATTTTAAAATTTTAAGATCAAAAAAGATCTTGAACCACCCTTTCATCTTACAAATCTCTATGGAAAAAGAACCAAAAGCCATTTCACAAAATCAGACATAGAATATTTCCCAAGGTAAAATCGAAAACCTCTCGCCACCAAAAACTAATTAACTTACAGGAAACCGCTTCAAACCAATTTTCTGGTAATTCCCAAACCGCCGCGGCGGCTTCTGATTCAATTACGTTCGCCGCAAGGTCCCAAGATCGCAAGATAGCAACCCCTAACAGCCAAACGATCCCCAGTAGCAAAGGAGCGGCATGCACTTGCCATTTTGGCATATTTATTGCTTGTATTAGACTTGCATGATACGACACGATACCGACTCTAGCATTTTGGGCGTCATGACGCATCGATCCACCATTTCATGCAAATGCGGTAGCAATTCATAACAGAAGGGGTGGTCACCCCTCCATGGAATAAAAGGGGTGACTACGACAAGTGTTACTATCAATGTTATTGCCTAATGTAGTTATCATTATTAAATTGAGAAGGTTAAAATTTCGTTCTCTTTTTTTAATGTTCATTTTTATTAATAATTTTTAATAATTTTTAATTAATAATTAAAATAATTTTGTAAATAACTAACTATAGTAAAGCCATTGACCTTTCAACTAAATACGTCTAAAATATAGAATTTCTAATTTTATTGTCATCGTGACCTTGCTTACGTTATTTACACTAGCGTACAGTGCTTTCAAAATGTATGTAGTCAGGTTCAAGGCAGGTAGTCAATAAAACCCCACAAATTGGTATCAAATATGAAATTATTTATGGTTGCGACGCCTTAACCTGACATAAGACAATACATTGTCTCACTGTTGTATGTACCTACCAGGTGACATACAAAATGCACCAGAAATAGTCGACCTTGTAGTTTGAACTGACTTGCTTGCTGGTAATAGCCACCAGCAGCAGCAGTACTTTTGCTGGTAAGCCGCTAGTATAAATTCTTTATTTTCAATCATTTATTTCTCGAAGTTGTTTCGACATATACTGTTACTTTTACGAAAGTGGCTATGGACATAAAACTTCCTGCAAGACTCCTTAAATTTCCTCCTGAACTTGCCCAAGCATACGACTTCTTCAAAAACACGTACACTGCTCTAGAATTTATGCGGTCCCATCAGTGTTTAGAGTGGTTGCAGTACGAATAGCAGGCGATGATAATATCTCTCCGGAGCAGTCGGATAGTTTCATGAATAATGTAATTTGGAGAGAAATACCGCACACCACCACTTTAGCTAGCATTTCAAGCAGTCAGGCGATAAACCAGAACTTAATAACTCAGCCAACCGCCAAAGACTGTAATATTACCAATTTTCAGGAGAAATGAGCATGACTCATCGCCCAAAAGGTTATGAAAGTGATATACAAGAATAAAGCTGTTTTTTTTTAACTCAAGTAATCTGTAAAATGAGGATACACAAAACAGGAAAGAGCTGAACTTGGTCTTCAATATACAGAACTGTATTGGCTGTTAAAGTGTCTAGTGTACAATATAAAGTCAAGAGTAGTGGTTAAAATCACCATAAATGACGGACTTTGTCTTCAATATACAGAACTGTATTGGCTGTTAAAGTGTCTAGTGTACAATATAAAGTCAAGAGTAGTGGTTAAAATCACCATAAATGACGGACTTTGTCTTCAATATACAGAACTGTATTGGCTGTTAAAGTGTCTAGTGTACAATATAAAGTCAAGAGTAGTGGTTAAAATCACCATAAATGATGGACTTTGTCTTCAATATACAGAACTGTATTGGCTGTTAAAGTGTCTAGTGTACAATATAAAGTCAAGAGTAGTGGTTAAAATCACCATAAATGACGGACTTTGTCTTCAATATACAGAACTGTATTGGCTGTTAAAGTGTCTAGTGTACAATATAAAGTCAAGAGTAGTGGTTAAAATCACCATAAATGACGGACTTTGTCTTCAATATACAGAACTGTATTGGCTGTTAAAGTGTCTAGTGTACAATATAAAGTCAAGAGTAGTGGTTAAAATCACCATAAATGACGGACTTTGTCTTCAATATACAGAACTGTATTGGCTGTTAAAGTGTCTAGTGTACAATATAAAGTCAAGAGTAGTGGTTAAAATCACCATAAATGACGGACTTTGTCTTCAATATACAGAACTGTATTGGCTGTTAAAGTGTCTAGTGTACAATATAAAGTCAAGAGTAGTGGTTAAAATCACCATAAATGATGGACTTTGTCTTCAATATACAGAACTGTATTGGCTGTTAAAGTGTCTAGTGTACAATATAAAGTCAAGAGTAGTGGTTAAAATCACCATAAATGACGGACTTTGTCTTCAATATACAGAACTGTATTGGCTGTTAAAGTGTCTAGTGTACAATATAAAGTCAAGAGTAGTGGTTAAAATCACCATAAATGATGGACTTTGTCTTCAATATACAGAACTGTATTGGCTGTTAAAGTGTCTAGTGTACAATATAAAGTCAAGAGTAGTGGTTAAAATCACCATAAATGACGGACAAAACATACGATACAAAGGAATGTTAAACAAATTTACGACAAAGCATGTGACTATTTTTTTTAGAACCAGAGTTACAGTGATGTTATTGCACTTTCAGCTCAAACTTCCGCTACATAATCTATTCCGGTCTACGTATTTAATGAAATAAAACATCAGAGATCCACTTTCCTGTGGTTTGTTGCAAATCGTGCGGGGAAAATAATGCTACACATCGAGACAAGTGACAGATTAGAGACGTGTTCCGCGAGGCTGTTTCCTTCGGTCGGCCAGTGTTGCCATTGGCATTTTTAAGGTTTTGTTGGACAGCGGCCAAAATTGTAACAGGCGGATGCAAAACACATTAAATCATTGCTATTAAAAAGGTCTGCGCGGTTTCTTGGGCACATAATTCGGGATGATTACACATTGTACGAAACCTGATGATTGATCCCGTCTGTTGACGAAACCCTGAACACGAACAGCGATCAAAACAACTAATAATACAATATTAAAACAATCTTAAACAGATTTGCCTTATATAACTAGAACCTGAAACATTACAGACTTACATACAAAGAATATGTAAAAGTACTGCTTTCAAGCTGTATTTTGATGAATCAATAAAAAGCCACCATTCAAAAGGATCGTGGGGAATATCAAACTCGTTCATAAGACCCTCATCATCGTGACCTACAGGTAAAAATCCTTCCATTTTAAAATTTGCTCATTACAGAGTGATTTCAGGCACTAGGTCCATGGCTTTTCCAGATCTTCAATTCTAAATCCAAAATAGCAGCAGTAAAAGCTGCTTTCACCACAGAAGACTCATTCCAGCGAAATACATGACTTCAAATAAAATGGATCTTAGACCTGTCACAACATTTTGATGACTTGATCTATGAAAAGTAATGTTAGGTCAACAAAAATATGTGATCCCTGTTTTGGTTGTATGGCCCTTGTTCGCTTGTGTTATCAGAATTTATGTCTTTCTAACTTGTAACGTCTTTGTAACTCGTTTACAAAACCTATAAAGAGAGATAACCGAAGATGTTGTATCAAGAATACCAAGAAAATGTGTTCTACACTAAATGTCAATGTGATGCGGAGTATAAATTTACGAAATCGCGACGGGTAGCACATAAAAGGGACCCTACAGTCATAAAAGATACATTAAAGTTCTGTACATAACTGACATAACAGAGCGAACAAGTTCAAAGATAGGCACACGACGTTTGATACAGACATTTAGCGAGTTTTAAATGACCATAACTGTCCGATAGATAACATAGTTTCGTATATAGTACCACGAATTTAATAACCATTGCCGATAAATTTAAATTTAATGTTGTATTTCTATATCGAAGACGAAATTTCACATTCCAAATTGGATCATGAATTTATTTAGAAAAATGATGAATCCCTAAGAAAACGTATGTGAAATTTGCCACTTCCTATTGTCAGATTGTCACAAAAAATAATCCAGTTTGTCGCCTGGTAATTCTAAATATATCATATATCAGTCCGATCCGTTGTTCCGTTTTGTCGCTGTCGCCTTCACAGAAACTCGATTTTTTTGTTTTGTCAAATGTAATGCTTTGCTTGTAAGGTAACCGAGATAGTCGAAAAGTAAAAGCCTTTTTGAAATAAGAAACTTACCGTTAGGCTAGACAAAGATGGTTCCTTTCTCTTCAACATTTTGTCACTAGAAACACATCAGTTTAACACTAACAAAAATGTCCAACGTTTTAGAATTTTATATCTTCTAATACGTAGGTGCTTTATACTTTATTTTATTTTATGGTATACGAATTTTCGAGCAAATAAATTAGTCAATTTCTTCACTATGTATTAATTGAATAAGTGTCCTCGATTTTTTGACTTTGTAGACCTACATTTAATAATGTTAATTGGGAATTAGAAATTATCTTATATAACATTGTGTCAACCAAACAATTTGCAGATAACGTACAGAAATCTTTATCTACATTACATACAACCCTAAGTAACACCCAAATGCAATGAAAGCATAATTCCTCTTTTACAATGCAGAATTCCTTCTGTTAAATCTCGTAAACCCCGCTGATGTCAGGGTCACTTTAAGGCATACTATATCAAACCTGATTATCAAGCTGGTAATTCCATTAAGTCGCAAGATAAATGTGTTTGTCGGTGGATGCAAACATAGCAACTTTACAGGAACATATTGCCGACTGTAACAATGCAATTACAACTGATTTACTGTGGTATTTGCCAACTTTGCTTACTACATAGTAGCAGAACTAATCACCGACTCTATTCTCGTTATGTCACATGCAGTTGATGCAGTTGAGGTTTTTTATTTCGAAAATTAACGAGCAATTAGCGTAATTGTGTTCTGAAGTAATCTGGTAGCAAATTTCAATTTTTGTCATTTTGGGATATTTTAAATTAAAATTTGTAGGTCTAAAGTTGTAATTTGCTACTAGTGGTTGGTATTTGTTTTCTGACGAAGGTTGTTATATGGTTATTTTGATTTGGTTTTGGACGTAGATCATTTTATTCATGCGTTATTCAACTGCATAAGAAAAATTTTGTGAAAAAGGCAATTATTTATTAGACACATTAGTTGAATGAAATGTGCTTTCAATTCAAGTGTTTAGGCTGAGGTTAGCTCTGATTTGTCACATTTTTGCTGATCAACAATTCCAATGAAACAAACAACCGAGTTGCAAAAAAAAAACAATGTAAAGATCCCACATTTTACTACTTTTGGGTGCGATTTTATACAAATATCAATAGAAATAACATAGTGACTGAGTGAACTCATTACGGATGCTGAACTTGGACCATTACCTCCAAAATCCTTGCCAACCCAACCCTGTCATTCGGCGTACTTGAAGAATCAAAGAAAAACAAGCAAAAAAAAACAATAAATAGTTCTATTTGTTCCTTAAACGGCAAAATTTTTATGACAGTCTTGGGGATGTACTGCCCATCTCCTCTTACGACCAATTTTTACGTCATGCTGGGATAGCTTATATAATTATAATGCCGTAGATTCTAGAAAGATATGCTGTCGAACAGACAATCGCGACATTTTACATTAAACTGACAAATATTTAATTATTAAATTCTAGATTTCCGGGAGAAAACCGCGTCGACGACGATAAAGTAGTCAAACGTTTCGCACTCTGTCGCAAGAAGCATCTTCAGGACGTAACCTTAAGACAGCTATGAAAAGAGCTTACAACAGAGTGCGAAACGTTGACTACTTTATGATATATTCAAAGATCTACTATAAGTGATCATAACTGTGTAAATCGCTACGCTAGTACCCAAAATTCCAAAATTCTAACGTCCATTTGGGGTTCTATAAAGTCTAATAAATACAGTTTTGTCAGTTTCCTAGAAAGAAGAGGTGAAGTTGTCTGAAAAAATTCAGTGAATTGCAGTCGACAATCAAAATCATCTTCTAATAGTTTTCCACACGGTATATATTATTTGAATGGTGCAATATTAAAGGAATTATCAGGAAAATCATCCAAAAGGTTATGCTTCACCGACCACCTAGTTGGAGTGGGTAGTAAAAAGAAAATCTTCGTATTAGAAGCACTTTAAACCGAACAGCGCACTGTAAGCCACTATTTACACAGCTCAGGATTATGACGCAACTTGCAACATACATCTACCAGCAACTCTTGTCTGCTAGGGAAGAGATGCCTACTACCCAAACAAGGAAAGAGAAAACAGGGAAAGATCTACGAACAAATTCAAGAATCCACATTCCATTCCATCGAACAACAACTACCCAAGCCCAGCACAGCCACCATCAATTACTGAACAACCTTCCAGACGAATGGTTCAGGAAACCCGCCAATAAGTTTAGAAGAGACCTGAAGAGCTCCTGGACGGAGCCTTCATAGCATGGTAGAATTCACTAATATGGTCAATGGGAACTGAACCCCAAACATAACATATCTCTTTGACATGTTCACTGCACATTAATGTGTTGATGTATTTAGTGAATAAAGATATATTTGATTTGATTTGATTTGATTTAAAGAAATGACCTAGTTAACCATATCACCGCTCACAATATTCCATCGAATTCTAATTATTTATTTTCTGAATTATTGTGTTGATCACATGGAGACATAGAGACAGTAAAATATCCAAAAATATGTTAAATTTATTTGAGCCAGACACCACAACATCTGTTTGAGCTAAAAATTTAAATATACGTGATCTCATCATTTTTTTTGGTCTGTTTTCACTTTTTATTTAAACATTCTAATTTGCGACAAACATTGTGCCTGGTTGAGTTCACGCATTGTTATAGTGGTGTTTATATTTAAATTTGCACATGTGTTATTTCGGTCTATGACAACAATGTTACATAATTATTTATGCAAAGGTGCAACGTACTCTGCATAATGCACTGATAATTATATTTTTTGATGTTTACACAAAATAATCCTTACTTGAACCATTTAAAAATACAAATTTCCCAATCCAAATTTCACTATTTCTTTTTATTCACACTTAACTCACTCGCGATTTTACTGGCGCCAACTGACTGTTTCTCTCTCTATTTTTCACCTATAATCTTAACTCTTTCACCAGGCGAAACTACGCGTCGATTTCCAGACCGAATTCTCTCGAAATTTCACCCGCTGTTGTCGGACAGGAACGCGAACGCGTCAGATCGCCTGTGCAAGGGAAACTAACTAGCGAAATGTGATGTTCCACAGTTCGCGATGGTGTTGGTCTTTATTTTTAGCGAACCGTTTCATACAACGGCTATTTCTAAAACGACCGGCCACTGCCAGAGCCTACAACTCGATCCCATACAATTTATAAAAGCACAAGAACGCCTGCTGGACACCACAGCGCGGACATCATATCGTACATTCGAAGAAAAATGGTAGAATGTTAGATGGTGTATGTTACCGCCCAAACGGTACAACGGATCGGGCTGTAATTTGGTATACTTATTTAGAATTACCAGGGGACGAGCTGGATTATTTTTTGTCACAATCTGACAACCGGAAGTGGCAAATGGTACACGCGTTCTTAGGGATTCGATTTTGACCAAACTAATAACAGAACTAAGAAATGGGATGCAACTATTGAAGAAAGAACAGTATAGAATAAAAAATACTCCATCAATAACGCCGGCTATTAGAAGACGTACTGCTTAGAATATTAAAAGTATCTATTAATACCAATGGGTTATACGTTATGAATATTGGTGTGCTAGATAACAGTAAACCTGTATACCGTCACAGGAAATAATTTTATTGGAATTAATTGCTAGGAAGTTTACAGTCGAATTCTCTGTTTCCTCTGCATGAATGTGTATGTGTGTGAATGCCAGCCAACATGCATATTAATGGGATGCATTGCACTTGATACATAATGTACAGTGGTACAAAAAAAAATCCGTACTATAGTACGTATTTTACCAATATATGGCGTATTTTTATTTATAAATTAAAAATGAGTAATTTTACATTGATCATCATATATCTCCGTACTTAAAAATCAAGGTAAAAGTTGTAAGTAAATTTTGGATGTAATGCAAACAGTTTCTAAAGTTGAAAACTCGCATATTTTAGTACCAAATATTAATATTATTTTTCTTCTTTTTCATTGTAATTTTAAACATAGGAAAATTATGCTTAAGATTTGCTTGAAAAGTAAGATCTTTTTTAAAGCAAGGCACCAGAAATATCAAAACTATCAAAACATACAACTATTCCCATTTGTTTTTCAAGTTAGTATAAATAGAAATACAATACACTTACAAAACCCAGCCAAAACCAATAAAATAAAATACTTAAACAAGACAATAAACCACACTAATTGGTTTCTTCGTAACTTCTCGTGTTTCTTATGTTCCAGCGAGTTCATATTTTTTCGACGATAGGTTATTTTTTTAGATCTGATAACACCACGCGTAAGTTGACTGTAAACATAACACACGTGAATATCTATAGTGACTATAAATAACGCCTGAAAGCCTAAGTTTCAGGATAATGGTCGTATGCGAAAACTAGTATACGACCATCATTCTGAAAGAAAATATCCCGCTTAAGTGAAGGAATCGTAAATTTTACTTGAGTGTTTCCTATAATGAGACATACCCTTGAAATATTTTATAAAAATAGATCAATTTTTTACAAGTGGATAGTTTTAGTGATGTTACTTCGGCAGTTCGTTATAATGAATACGGCGACTGATATATACAGTGTTAAAAAATGAAGTCAACAAACTGAAATTATTTAGAAATCAGATTTAAATTGATGGTTAATCTCCCAGAAAAAGACGACGCAAGAATGCAGATCCTGGTCGGAAGTCGCAAAACGTCGTCATTTTGACAGTTCTTGATCATACCGACGAATCACGGTGTCTAAAACACGACCAACTAATAGCTTTACCGCGTAACTTAAATATAGAAGTCTTCCTGCTGCTGGTAACATTGCTAGAGATCACTTGCGCGTAGATAACGTCACATTTCTTTCATGTGGCAGTATTTATGTGAAGTGTTTCAACCACTAATCGCGATCTCTGGTATATTTTCAGGTGACGTATAACGAACGTAACATGAACTTCTGGTATTATAGATATGGATGATGTCTGGAAGAGGTTAATGTATTTCTATAGATAATATGTTCCTTGCCGGTTACGTAAGCGAGCCAACAACAAGAAAACAACAATTTTTTTACACTCCAATATCTTTTGTAATTTTTCATGGATTTTGGCGATTCTTTCAGCACATTATAGGCAAATCCTTGGAGATTTTAGCTCGTAGTTCTAATTTTAAAAACAAACACTATTAGTTTTAGTATATCATCCCAAGATTAGCCTATTATTAACTGTTCACAAACCTAACAAAACCACAAAGACGTATATTTCTGTATTTATTTTTTCTACCGCTGTCCACAGGCCAAAAATACTATCAATTTTATTGCATAATGAGTCTCGTAACTCACCACATTAAGCCGCCCGGTTACGCAATGGTTGACCTACGCGAAAAAACAGAAAAAACTGCGCTGATGGCGCTCTTCTGATCTATTTTGATGAAATCTTGATGTGCTGGGAAAGCAGATGGGTCAGACCACTGAACAGGCCGCTCAAGACCCACCAGCGAGCCTTTCTGTAATATATTTTGTATATTTATAACTCACCGGTGACCCAAGGCGATGAGAAAAGGCAAATATTTACTTTCCGCGTATTGAATAGAGCAAGTTCGTCGAGCATCAGCGAGCAATCACGGATGATAGGATTACAAGGAGGCATTTTTTGTGTGCTGTCAACGGCAAGAATGTTTGTTAAATATTCTAGTGACTTCAAACAAACGATAATAACTTAATTTCTTAAAAAACAGGGGACACTCGGTATATATCTTTAGCGGATTTAACCTTTACGTTTGTTGCGGAAGAACACGCAATTAGTATTGTCAAGTTTATATAAGGGCGGCTCCACACGCAACGGAAAATCCGAATGCATGCCTCGAGGCGCAAGACCTCAAGGAAAACCTCTATGTGTGTATGGAGAATTTTGTAGAGGCATTCCTGCGGATCTCACGCCTGGAGGCCGGAAATCTCAATACAAAATCTCATTCGGCTTACCTCTGCTTATATGCGTCTCAAAGGCGACCGGACTGTGTGGAGGGATGTGAGGTAGGCCTCGAGGCCTCTTATTACTTTCTGTAGCTAAAATAAATCAACATTTGTTGACGCCATTGCGCGAGCACAAACTGGAATGCCTTAAGGCTGGCCTTCGTATATACCGTACTGTGTGGAGACCCCCCTATTTTTAGGTTTGCCTCGAGGCCTAGCGCCTCAAGGCAGACCTTCGGATATTCCGTTGCGTGTGGAGCCACCTTTAGGTCGAGTGCGGAATACATACTTACTGTATGTTTTCGTTTTGGTTTATTTGCGATGCGGTAGCATCTCAGAATAGAGGCGATGGTATGTATTATGTTCTATTTGCGTTGATATGGAGTTTCTGCGGAGCAGATTCAGATTCCCGAACGCGGATGCTACACGCGTGGAAATTACAGCTATGCCAATTAGACTACGCGGTACGTCATCAATCAGAATAACAAGGATTCCAAATCACGAAGACAAATATCCCTGGCATGCCGATCTAACTGTAATAATTATTAGATAACAGATGCACCTAGTTATTGCTATAATGGCGAGGTGTCACAGGTCAATTGATAGCATTAAAGGTACCATTGATCAAAGTATGATTTATTGCTTTTTTGGCTGCTCTTAACCAGCCAATCTTACACAGAGAGAACTGAAGAGGATTTATTTTCTATCCAAACAATATTTTTTTCGTTTTCAATCTATTTTAATCGCTATGATTATTATTAATATTGTCCATAACATTGACTTTCGATATTTCAGTTATAAGGAAGAACTTAGAACAGTTTAATTTGATATAAGAACTTTCACCTAGATTAAAAAAAAAATTAGCAAAATACTCACATTATCTTCACCTTCTGTCATCTTTCCACAAGAAACCACTACCTTTTCGGTACTGCAGATACATTAAGAACAATAATTCGTCCTAAAAGAACTAACCGTACACTTAACACCCTAAATATTTAGGTTAGTTCATAGTTACTATACACAATAACATCAATTTAGGTTTTCTATTCAACTAAGCAAGGAATTTTAGCAACTAGCACACTTTAAACCTTAAAAGGAGCAATTTTCAAAACTTCGTCGTATTCGCATTGCGACACGTGTATACCATCGATATAGAACCGTTCTGCGTCTGAAGAAGTGCAGACTGAAGTGTTACCACAGACAACTGACCGGTAGCTGTTCGGAAAAGCTCCACTCCGCGGACTTTCTGCCGTTGTCGCGTCGCATTGCAGGTTTATTTTTCCGGGCGCCGAAGTTTTGGCCATCGGTGGTAACGGCGTGACAACAAGATATCGGGTCGCGATTGGTCGACGAGGTGAGCCAAGACCGCCTACCGGCAAAACCGTACAAACTCCGACGATCTGATCGGGCGGCGAAAACGCGAAAACTCGTACTTTTCCGGAGTTTTTGGCAAGGGTTTTCCGACGAATTTTTCTTGCCAGGTTAACGCGGAATACTAATATCTGGGACTGCCGCAACATAACCGCGGTTTTCGGGGTTGAATCGATATATGCTTGAGGTGGCTGTTTAAATAAATTTGTAATTGTATACAGAGAGAAATGTTTAAGACATTCGTTGTCTTGCAACTAAATTTATCTTGAATCAAGCACCAGAACCCGCTTCTACTGAGAAAATTTGATCTTGACTGTGAGGATAGTTATTTCGTGGATATGAAAATCAACCGTTGTTTTGATTCAAAGTAATTTGCCTTGAAATGAGGATTATTTTCCGAATAGCAGAGTTTGAGGGTCAAATAGATTTTTTATAATGTCCACGCAAGAGAAGTTAGCAAGGAAAGTGTAGGCAACTTCTTAATATTAAATATCCCATGTGAAATGTGTACAATTTAAACTTGCTTTGTTATTTATTAGCAAAAGTATTTAACATACGTTTAATAAGCAATTAAAAAGTCATTGCGTGGATAATATTTTATTAATAGTGGGTATTTAGGCAAACCGATTAGTGGTCGATGCTAACGGCCAGTGCGCATGTCCACACGTGTGTTTTTGTTTATATTAACCTCAAAATCTGTTTCGTGATTCTTGTAGTAGTGTTTCGCTTTGCGACAAGTCGAGTTAGTTTTTGCTGTGATTTTTGCCTTTTGTTACCCGAATTATCATTTTGCGATGGATCAAGACAATCAAGGTGTTCATCTCCTACCGGAGGACGTGCCAGGAGCAATATTACGAAGTAATGTACTGCAGGAAAATTCTGTAAGAGAATTACAACGGTGGTTGGAATGTAGAGGACTGCAGAAGACAGGAACTAAGCCTGAATTAATAAGAAGGTAAATTGACTGAAGTTTAAAACATACAAATTAATGTTATTCATTCGCTTTGTTATACCTAACAGTTTGTTTCTTTTCTAGAGTTGAGAACTGCATTGCGTGTGGTCGTGCCGATACAATTTCTGTTTCAATTGATGATGGAAAATGGTATGACCAAAAGCTGAAAGTTCCAGCAAATCTGCCTAGTACATCTGGCGGAGAGCATAAGGAAGAAGTAGCGTTATGGAATATATTTCCAGGTGCTACGGTTCCTGTCTTTTTTAATAAAGGGCATGTTTATTCCTACATAATTGGAAGCGGTGCCGTAAGTGAAGAGCATGAGGAAGTGAACCAACTCACAGGTTCAACAGAAAAGCCATTTCGTCGTGGAATGCAGTACGTTGACAGCGATTTCATTTTCAATTTATGTGATAGTGTAGGAACTAATTATAACTTGAAGGGTCAAGTCAGATCAAGTTTTAATGCCTCTGTCTCGTATAATGTACAAATCACGTTAAACGCTATATCAGGAGCAGTCATTAGTGGAACTTGCAACTGCAAGCAATCGTTAATGGGAAGATGCAGCCATGTCGCAGCCTTACTTTTGTTTTTGAATGAGTTTGTAACAAAAAGTACTCAAAACATTTCACCAACAAGTCTTCCAAGAGAGTGGGGTAAAGGATCTACAAAACGCAATGCAAGTGCCGTTACAGAGGCTGAGTATCCGAAGAAACACTACCTTCCACAACATATGGCGGTATTTGATCCACGTCCGGAAAGTTATACCCGCAGTCAGGATAGCATAAATTCTTTGATTGTTGACCTTGACGCATCAGAACCATGTATGTTTTCTGAATTATTGGAGATACACTATGAGGATTTTGTGTACACGGACGAAGATATTTCGGTCATAAAGGTTTTGAGGGATAACTTGAAGAAAAATATGGCTGACCTATTGGAGGCATCATCAACCGATATTATTCACATAAAGGGGACATACCCGCAGGGAAGTGAAGATTGGTTGCGATGGAGGACATACTTTTTAACAGCATCTGTTGTGAAAGAAGCTACCTGTTTAGCGGATAGAAAAAAGTACAAAACCTTCATAAAGAGGAATTTATGGGCATTAAATAAATTTCATCCAACTGCCGCTATGGTGTACGGCAGCAACAGCGAAGAGCATGCAATCAAATATTACATGGATAATTTACTGCAAGAAGGCGAAGAATATGTGACGTGTGGTTTATTGGTCAACAGAAAATTTCCTCATTTGGCCTGTAGTCCGGACGGTATCGTTGCAAAAGGCGGTATTAACCAAAGGACTGTAGAAATAAAATGCCCAAAATTATTAGAGCATCACGACCCTAAGGATTTTGATGTAGTACTAAGTCAACAGCAAAAATCTGGTTTTTGCTTAGAAATAAATAGCGACGGCTCCATTTCGTTGAAACAAAATCACAAATATGCATACCAGATTGCCCTTCAAATGTTAATATGTGATGTGCAGGTTTCTCATTTAGTTATTTGGACCCGTGTATCCAGTTTAGTGTTGACGGTAACAATGGACAGCATTAGCCATCTCATTCCAAACATAGTAAATACTTCAAAATTCTATTATAATGTGTATGTACCCGAAATGTTTTGTCAACGTGTACCAAGGGATTTATTGCCTTTGGAATTCACTTCTTGTTGAGAATAAACGGACTGTATAATTTATAATATTGTTTGCTTTTTTTTACTATTCACCTAATACATTATTCTAACATGCAGGTAAGTTGTAATACCTTTGGCCACTTCTTTCATTTCATTCAGTTTTAGTGTTCTCTTGACACCAAGTATTCTCTCATATTTTTATCGAAAATGACACAAGTTTAAATATTTAAACCTTGTAGGTATTTACCCCATTCAAATTTCGTTTCCTCAGCGCCATCTATTATCACAAATCTTTGTCACAGCAGCCTCTTTGAAAAATATTAATAGCTATTATGTATAATCCTATTATATGAATAGCATTATCAGTAAAGTTATTTGTTCCATGTTATTACTGTAAGGTTCGTTGTTCTATGTCATTAAATTTTAAAGTAATTTTGACTCCCAAGTACCTCTTCACTCCGTATGTGTTTACAGAATATTGAATCAGAGTCTCTATGTGTCTTTCAAATATTTATCCAAATATAATTTCTGGAAGATTTGCAAATGAAAATTAGAATTAATAGGTATTAATGTTTTTCAAAGAGGTTGCTGTGACAAGGCTGCTGTTATAAGTTATAATAGATGGCGTTGAGAACAAGAAATGTGAATGTAAAGTGGCAAATATAAGTTTTTCACAAACATTTAAATTTGTGGCATTTTCGATAAAAAAAATAGGAGAAATGAGGTGTTACTATAAAGGATGCAACGTATCGTCAAGAAAGAAATCATTTAAAGGCGAAAAATTTTTTCCATTCCCGAAACCAAGAACAAACTATGTACAATGTTTGCAGTGGCTGGATTTGTGCGGAAACCGAACATTGAACGTGGAAAATGTGAACAAACATGTGTATATTTGTGAAAGACATTTTATGGATGGGGCTAGTGAGCCTTTACCGTGGAATTCCCATACTACGAGCTTGGAATATCTAATCGTATCAAATGACATTGCATCGTTGGAAATAGAAATACCACAAGGAGAAACCCAAGATAATATTCTTTTGACAAACAACAATAACACAATTACACAAACTTTACCTGTTACACAATTAGAGAAAAAAATACCAAATTTTCACAATTATACAAAAATTCCATCCCCTAATAGACACATAAGAAGAAAACATTACAAAGAAAATGCTCCTACAGAAGATAATACTGGCAACAGATTTTCATATAGCGCATTAAAAAATTCACCAACAAATTTTAAATATTTTACCGGATTAAGTATTCACCATTTTGACAGTTTATACAGATTTTTAGACCCAACAGTTATGAACAACTTAAAATATAGCTACAAACAAAAAGGACACAACCCGACATATGAACATATTCCAGCCAAAGATAAGCTGATGTTGGTGTTAATACGTTTAAGAAGGGGATACTCATACACAGAATTAGAGTTTAATACTAATATTTCAAAAAACACTCTGGCAGTAATAATTCCTGTATGGATTCACTTTTGCTACCTACAAATGTGTTGTTTGAGAGGAGAATTAATGGAGTCAAGTCGAAGAATACCGATCCACCAGATTCCACAATGCTTCAAATTTAATAAATCAACAAAAATTACAATAATATTAGATTGTACAGAACTGTATACACAGATGCCTAGAAATTTCAGACGGCAAGGCAATACCTTTTCCTCCTATAAACATCGAAATACTGTAAAATTTTTGGTTGGCATAAACGTGATTGGAGCCATTGTCTACGTTAGTGAAGGTTTTGAAGGATCAATATCAGATCGAGAAATTTTTCTGAAATCAGACATCCGTAGATTCCTGAAAGAAGGAGATGTAGTGGTGGTAGACAGAGGGTTCACCATTCAGGACATAGCAGACGAAAATCATTTTACGCTGATAATGCCCCCATTTCTTCGTGGCCGAAGTACCCTTACAATTCCCGAAGAAAAACTAACAAAAAATATTGCAAGGGGACGCATTCATGTGGAGAGGGCCATTCAGCGAATAAAGTGCTATAAATACTTAAGAAAGGATATACCAATTCTTGTCTTTCCAATTATTTCTTCAATGTTCTTTGTCGCAGCATTTCTAGTCAACTTTGAAAAAAGATTAGTTTTATAATTGTTATTATGTTTTGCTAAGTTTATTACTAAGTTTATTAGTTTATATAGTTTTTGTTACTAATTATTTTTATTCTGTTGATTTGCAATTAATGCATAAAATATATTTATACAAATATTTTGGAAGTATCCGATCACAGTCTGATTCAATGTCCCAAACACATATGGTATGAGTATTTGATGTCAAGAGAACACTAAAACTGAATGAAATGAAAGAAGTGGCCAAAGGTATTACAACTTACCTGCATGTTAGAATAATGTATTAGGTGAATAGTAAAAAAAAGCAAACAATATTATAAATTATACAGTCCGTTTATTCTCAACAAGAAGTGAATTCCAAAGGCAATAAATCCCTTGGTACACGTTGACAAAACATTTCGGGTACATACACATTATAATAGAATTTTGAAGTATTTACTATGTTTGGAATGAGATGGCTAATGCTGTCCATTGTTACCGTCAACACTAAACTGGATACACGGGTCCAAATAACTAAATGAGAAACCTGCACATCACATATTAACATTTGAAGGGCAATCTGGTATGCATATTTGTGATTTTGTTTCAACGAAATGGAGCCGTCGCTATTTATTTCTAAGCAAAAACCAGATTTTTGCTGTTGACTTAGTACTACATCAAAATCCTTAGGGTCGTGATGCTCTAATAATTTTGGGCATTTTATTTCTACAGTCCTTTGGTTAATACCGCCTTTTGCAACGATACCGTCCGGACTACAGGCCAAATGAGGAAATTTTCTGTTGACCAATAAACCACACGTCACATATTCTTCGCCTTCTTGCAGTAAATTATCCATGTAATATTTGATTGCATGCTCTTCGCTGTTGCTGCCGTACACCATAGCGGCAGTTGGATGAAATTTATTTAATGCCCATAAATTCCTCTTTATGAAGGTTTTGTACTTTTTTCTATCCGCTAAACAGGTAGCTTCTTTCACAACAGATGCTGTTAAAAAGTATGTCCTCCATCGCAACCAATCTTCACTTCCCTGCGGGTATGTCCCCTTTATGTGAATAATATCGGTTGATGATGCCTCCAATAGGTCAGCCATATTTTTCTTCAAGTTATCCCTCAAAACCTTTATGACCGAAATATCTTCGTCCGTGTACACAAAATCCTCATAGTGTATCTCCAATAATTCAGAAAACATACATGGTTCTGATGCGTCAAGGTCAACAATCAAAGAATTTATGCTATCCTGACTGCGGGTATAACTTTCCGGACGTGGATCAAATACCGCCATATGTTGTGGAAGGTAGTGTTTCTTCGGATACTCAGCCTCTGTAACGGCACTTGCATTGCGTTTTGTAGATCCTTTACCCCACTCTCTTGGAAGACTTGTTGGTGAAATGTTTTGAGTACTTTTTGTTACAAACTCATTCAAAAACAAAAGTAAGGCTGCGACATGGCTGCATCTTCCCATTAACGATTGCTTGCAGTTGCAAGTTCCACTAATGACTGCTCCTGATATAGCGTTTAACGTGATTTGTACATTATACGAGACAGAGGCATTAAAACTTGATCTGACTTGACCCTTCAAGTTATAATTAGTTCCTACACTATCACATAAATTGAAAATGAAATCGCTGTCAACGTACTGCATTCCACGACGAAATGGCTTTTCTGTTGAACCTGTGAGTTGGTTCACTTCCTCATGCTCTTCACTTACGGCACCGCTTCCAATTATGTAGGAATAAACATGCCCTTTATTAAAAAAGACAGGAACCGTAGCACCTGGAAATATATTCCATAACGCTACTTCTTCCTTATGCTCTCCGCCAGATGTACTAGGCAGATTTGCTGGAACTTTCAGCTTTTGGTCATACCATTTTCCATCATCAATTGAAACAGAAATTGTATCGGCACGACCACACGCAATGCAGTTCTCAACTCTAGAAAAGAAACAAACTGTTAGGTATAACAAAGCGAATGAATAACATTAATTTGTATGTTTTAAACTTCAGTCAATTTACCTTCTTATTAATTCAGGCTTAGTTCCTGTCTTCTGCAGTCCTCTACATTCCAACCACCGTTGTAATTCTCTTACAGAATTTTCCTGCAGTACATTACTTCGTAATATTGCTCCTGGCACGTCCTCCGGTAGGAGATGAACACCTTGATTGTCTTGATCCATCGCAAAATGATAATTCGGGTAACAAAAGGCAAAAATCACAGCAAAAACTAACTCGACTTGTCGCAAAGCGAAACACTACTACAAGAATCACGAAACAGATTTTGAGGTTAATATAAACAAAAACACACGTGTGGACATGCGCACTGGCCGTTAGCATCGACCACTAATCGGTTTGCCTAAATACCCACTATTAATAAAATATTATCCACGCAATGACTTTTTAATTGCTTATTAAACGTATGTTAAATACTTTTGCTAATAAATAACAAAGCAAGTTTAAATTGTACACATTTCACATGGGATATTTAATATTAAGAAGTTGCCTACACTTTCCTTGCTAACTTCTCTTGCGTGGACATTATAAAAAATCTATTTGACCCTCAAACTCTGCTATTGTAAACTAATCATCAAGCTCTTGACCTTAATTCTCCAAACCCCATTAATAATTCCACCCCTCCCCATCACCTGTTCTATTTTCACCACCCGGCTACACAATGTGCCACGTTGAAATAAATATCCTTTATTATCCGCGTGGAAGTAGGATACCCCTTAGTCACGTAATCCTGACAAATCCTGACCATCAAGCAAGGACGTTCGTTGTCGCCGGGCGAAACAACGAGCTACAACCGACCCTATAGCTACAGCAGACATAGCGGGTCAACAGGGGGCGCCATTGTGCACGGGTTAAAGGTCAAACGCATCACGGTTCACTTAACGGCCTGTTAAATTAGCACAGGCCCGTTTAATTTGCTTCCTACAAAGCTCCCGAACGAAATTAACCACATTACAGCATCTCTAATCGACCTTGTTATTTTTTTTTGCAAACCGGAGTAGGAGAAGAGTAAATTGCTCAACGACCACATTCCATTGTAACCGTACATATGGCGTTTGTTCTATATTTGAACTGAAATTCCAACGTATTACGCATATTATAGTTGTTTGGTGTGACGTAATCGGTGTTAACGAATTTAATGAAAACGCATCTTTGTATCCAGACAGATATTACGGTTCTACAGTATGTTCAATAAAAGGAGCAACAATAAAATTACAAACTGCTGACAAGGAGATTAGTGTTTGGACGCAACAAACATTTTGAGTTCGTTGATTGATGTTATAAAAGCTGAACACAGTACGAAAAGCAAAAGCTTTAAGGAGGGCCTGACTCCATTCGAATACGTAAAACAAACAAAGACTGGGATATAAATGCATTATTCCGTAAGTTAAGTGAGATATATTGCCAAATAGAAGCATATATTTCTGTTTACATCTTGATTTGTGCGCCAAAATTGCTTCAAAATTTAACTATAGTTAACAATTGATAAATATTGCCAGTGACCCTTGTTTGTTTCCATAGCACTTTTCTTCTGATATTTTGGCCCATTTTGTTTGACTATTGCAATGAAACGTTTTAACAATAATATGTCTAATTTATAAAGATTTATTTATACACCATACACATTATTGTATGTTCTTTTTTACAACAATTACCATTTCAATAAAACCTGCTAATTTGTACAAGACACATCATTTTGTTAAATAAATTATATCATTATAATCTATTTTATGCTTCTATTATTTATATAGTAATATACCTAATCAAACTGAAGTAAGCACATATTAGTTCTAGGAAAAAACTATGTAATATAATCTTTATTCCTGATAAGGTTGTAGTTTGTAGATATGCGAACTATATAATTTATATGTAAAGGTTTTGCAAGTAAGTATACGTATTGGCCCTTTCCAATGCTTTTAATTGAATATACTGAATACAATAAACATCCATTCGTTATGGAGGTGTAACCGAAAAAGACACTTACAAACTTTTTGTTCTTTTTGGTTGTAACTTTTGTGATTCTTTTGCACATAAAAGTTGTGCAAGTAAGACGCTTTCCT
This sequence comes from Aphodius granarius, assembly GCA_963971325.1. NCBI lineage: Eukaryota > Metazoa > Arthropoda > Insecta > Coleoptera > Scarabaeidae > Aphodius > Aphodius granarius. The sequence goes on along the minus strand of OZ020221.1, from coordinate 43,220,374 downwards.
TATTCAATTCGTCACGATTCGGGAGATATCGAAAGACAAAGATAAGGATAACAAATCGTGATGAGGTCTGTCACTATCATTGAAAATAAGTAGAATGTTCTTATCACAAACATAAAACTGCACACACTACAGTGTCTAGCTTAAAGTGTAAATCAGGTGTTCCAAGGTTACAGCAAAATACAAAAAAGCAAGAAAAAATTGTATTTATTGCGTGGTAAGTAAAAATAATTTCTGATTGTCAATTGATTGATCGAGTTAAAGTATAGATTCGATAGTATAGACACGTTATTGTTCGCAAGCCTCATATTATGTCATTCTACATAAAAATCCCTTATAAGAACGTCAATTGATTTTTAATTGATTTTTGATCTATTCTAATCTATTCGCCACAACATGCTAAGAAGAATTTTATCTGTCAATAAACTTTAATGTCAACAGATTTTTGTTTCTGATACAACTAGGTATTCTAAATTTTAATTTGAATAATTAATTCTAAAAATCCTCTAGAAAAAAATCGCGTATTCTTTTCTATTTAAATCTTTGCAAGTAACAAGTAGTATTATTGCACAGAATTACTTGTATTTTACAATTTATATGATGTAATTTCAAAGAATGTTGTGCGACAAATATATAAGTTTCAATAGATACACTCAATTTTTGATGACGACATTTATTTTTGTCTATAATAGTGATAATCTACAAACCATGCATTGATAACCGCTTATCTAAATTTATATTTCCAGATATTGCACCGCATTACCCAGAATATCAAGATTGCAAAAAAAAACGATATGGATAATCTGCCACAAGAGGTAAGAAGGTTAACTTTCTCAAGTACAACGCATTTCAGGACATGCCACACGAAACGTTGGCAAAAGCACGGGTTCTCAACCTAATTTCTGTCTGATAGCGCCACCAGAAGTTTTAAAATATTAAAATCACAACTAAAATATCAAATTTTATAGTTTGCGCATCACATAGTGGATAGTTTACAAAATTAAGAGCCGTAAAGTAGACGATAGAGTACTAGGCACAGTTTAGCCTGCCTTTTAGCCTAGTATTTTGTCCAATTCACAGAATGAAGGTTTTTTGTTTTCAGATAGGATACAATCCCGGAAATCGATCTGGCGAGAAAGGCTTTGCATACGAGTACAAGGTAATACTATATACAGCTGCTTCCTTATCAACTAATCAAAATGTCAGGGATTTTTGGTTGGTGTCAAACCCTGTTGGCATAGAGAGCTTTGACGACGTCATTCTGCGTGTATCACTCAAGAACGGAGACGACATCCTAGTTTTCGTGCAGGTTAAGCACACCGAAAAACCTGTAAGACTGGTTAAAGATAGACCAATCAAAGAAAAAGTGTTTGATATAGATTTGCCTAAATATAAAACTAACGCTGCTCATATTATGGATTTAAGGCGTTGTGCTCAAAGCGTATTTCACGAAGTAGTTAAAGACGTTGCCCAGGAAAAATATTTCTTTTGTATATTTACCAGCTCACCAAAATCTTACCCAACGTTAGAAATCAACGACTTGACTTGCCATCACCTTGACTTTATGGACGCATCTAAGACTAACAAATATTTTCAATTCAACTCGACCAATCCCAAATTCAAGGAGACATTTTACAAGCAACTGTTTGTTTTTCTTGGTCAACCGGATGTCAGTAATATAGACTCGACTTTAGCAGCTATGATCGGAGAACATTTCGATTCCAGAAGGATAGCCGAGTTAAGTATCAGAATTCAGCAATATATGATCAACGGCAATAAAACCAAACCATTGACGAAAGACTCTTTCGAAATGATGTGTCTGGAAGTCTCACTAGACGATTGGTTTGTGTCTGATATCCCTAAAACAGCAAACATCGACAACATGTACATGAAATTATGGAAGCAAATATTTTCTACGGAATACATCATAAACATTCATAACTATGACGTGGGGGTTTCCCTTTTGGGGCACCTTTTCCAAGAAAAAATACGAGAACAAATCGAAGCGACGTTTTCTTGGCAAAACGGCGTCAATGCCAACATTCAAGCAATAGTCGAGGGAAAATACAACAAAACTGTAAACAACAACAGAGATCTAGTGTTCCTAATGTGGCAAAAGGAAGATTTTCCATTACCAGTTAAACCTGAATATACTCAACAGTTTTTAACTGTACATAACAGTTACAAACACTTGAACAAGAGATTTATAATATTTAGCAATACTGATGTTTATATGGACGTTCAAAATGGCACCAAAGTAATAAATAATGTCAAGGAATTATCATGCCCAATCGTTTTGAAAGAAGTGTTGAAAATTGTGGTATCATTTCAAGGTCGACCGGAAATTCCATTATATAAAGTATTGTGTAGCACACTTGAAGCAAACATGGAGGTGTTACATGTTGCTAAAATTTTAGAGAATATAAAATTATCACACATCATAACCTGGACAGCAAATATAAAGGAATCTAATGGAAGGAATCGAATCATTGGACCAGAGTTAAGCCAACCTGATAATGACTACATTCACAGACAACTGGTGGGAAAAGTACAACATATAGAAGATATAAAAAATATAGAAGATGCGAAAAATATAGAAGAACAAAGCAATGGATACCACGAAGATTTCCTAAAATATTTACCATATTCCCTAATCACAATCGCAAGCGATCCAGGAATGGGAAAATCCGATCTACTACGATCGTTAGCGTATCATTACACACTTGAGAAGTTTGTGCTCTTCGTCAACTTGCGAGATTGCCATGAAGACCTAGCAAGCAAAGACGAGAAGAAAACCCAAGATATTTTCTTGGACCCAATGAGTTACTTTTTTTCTAAAACGAGTTTTGATGAGCTTACAAGTTCTATCTTTGAAGCTCATAAAGTAAACAACAGTTTAGTATTGTTCATCGACGAGTTCGATGAAATACTACCCGAACACAGGAAGAAAATACGGAAACTAATTGAAGATATACTGGAGAAGAACAAGATACAAGTTTTTGTTGCTACAAGAACACACGCAGTAAGTGAGCTGCCCACAACGAGAAAAACTATAAATTTAGATTTAAAGCCCTTTGGGCATGAGGATATCGTCCGATATTGTAAGTTGTGTAAGGTTTCATTAGATAAACTCAAGAATGTAAACAAGACAATGTTGCATAATCCACTAGAACTAAAAATGATTTCTACTATATCTAAAGAATACTTCAGTATAAACAAGTTGGGAACCGCAGACATATACAGAATATTCATAGATGAGAAACACACACTCTACTGTCGGAAGGAATCAATGAACAATAACACAACAAATTTGGTATCGCCATTATCAAGAATATTTCACCAAAAATTAGCAATGCTAGATATATTCGGAGAGAAATTTTCCATTTCCAAAGAACTCATCCACGCCAACGAACTCGATTACATTCTGAAATTCATACAAGACCAAAATTTGGGATTAGCTCTGCGAATCGAGCGTAAACCATTTATAAAATTCATTCGCAAGACTTACGCCGAATTTTTAATAGCTGATTGGCTGCACGCGAATAAAAGATGCCAGGAAAAATTTGAAACCGTTTATCGAGTAATCGTGGAGAATAAGAACTATCATCATATCTATTGCATATTCAACAAGCTTTGTTGTCATTTGGAAGCCCATAAAGCCGCTATCATGGGTGATACTGATAAACTGACTGATTTGGTAAACACCTTAGATAGTAGCATATTCCAGGAGGATGAATTTGGACGAAATGTAGCCCACCTTTTGGCTTGGTATGGACGGACCAGTGACGTCCATAATAAACTTTATAAACGATTGATTGGAACGCATACCGCTTCATCACTTCTACACAGGAAAGATGCCATACTAAAGGAAACTACTAAATACTTTGAGGATGGATCAACAACGTGTCCCACCAAAGAAAATAATAACTACGATTTGTTAAGATGCATAGAAGGAAAGGATAATATTCAAAAAACGGCCGAAATGTTGAATAACCAACCTAATATTGTACGTAACCCAATTGGAACTATCGCTTTTCACACCGCTATTACCAAAGGAGAAATTGAAATGGTGAAACTATTTCTGAACAGCGGAATTGACTTAATGCAGCAAGACGTCAACGGTAATAATGCTCTTCACATTGCTTGTGCTTTCGGTCATGTCGAAATAACCAAACTTCTGTTAGATAAAATCGACCAAGTTGATAGAGGCAATGCTAACGGAGATACTGCACTTCATAGTGCTGCTAAACATGGAATGGCAATTATTGATAAACTAAATTCAAATATAACCAAATTAAGAAAGTCAGCAATTCCAGAAGATAAACTTAATAGATATCTAGAAGTCTTTAAGCTCTTGCTGGATAAAGGAACCGATCCATACGCTACGAATTGTGATGGAAACAACGCAATTCAACTTGCCGCCCTCATCGGTAACTGGAGAATGATTCAAGACGTCTTAGATCGATATGGTTATTCGCATAATATGAACAATACTGGATGGAATCTCTTACATTTTGCAGCAGCCTCCGGTAATTTACAAGTAATTAAGATCTTACTCACGAAATCAATAGACATCAACGAGAAAAACCATACTGGATCTACTGCACTCATAGAGGCTTCTAAAGCAGGCCACACAGAAGTGGTGAAGTTCCTAATAGATCATGGTGCCGACCCAAAACTATCAGATAACCATGGTTGGACGTGTCTACATTACATGGCATTCCATGGAAGTTTCGAAATAGTTAAAACGCTAGTGGCCAAGGGAATAAGCACAAACAAAAAAACTAATGATGGGTGTACCCCTCTTATTGAAGCCTACAAAGCAGGACATTCTCATTTAGCTGAATATCTCTTGAACAACGGTGCCGATCCTAATCAAACTGACAAAAGTGGTAAGAATTCTTTACATTTTGCAGCTGATCGAGGAGATTTGGAAATAGTTAATTCGCTAATAACGAATGGAGTGGATGTAAGTTACACAAACAAAGATGGAGACACCGCACTTACGTTGGCTTCGGACAAGGGACATTTTAATGTTGTTAATGCCCTAGTTAAGAGCGGAAGTGACTGTCTACACAGGAACAAATATGGTTTCAATGCCTTACACATTGCAGCCCACAAAGGTCACTTAGAAATAGTTAAACTGCTAGTTGAAAAGGGCATGGACGTAAATTGTAGATGCAACGCTGGGCTGACTGCAAGAACGCTGGCATATGTCGGAGGACACATCAAAGTAGTTGGGTTTCTCATTGGTATTCGAGCTCGTAGTCTCGTCCATGAAAAGATTAGCCTACTCAGAGCAACACACGATGGGCGTATTTTTGGAAACAATCCTAAAAATGATGGTGAAAATTGTAAAAAAGATGAAGATTGTAAAACAGATGAAGATTGTCAAAGAGATGAAGATTGTCAAAGGGAAACTATAGATCTTGCACCACTTCATTCTGCACCTAAGAGTACCAAAGAAATATTTCAAGAGTTATTTAATTTTGCAGCACACTATGGAGATACAAAATTTGTCCATCTTTTATTAAAGAAAGGAATCGATGTGAATCATCAAACGAGCAAAGGTCTTACGCCACTAACCGTGGCATGTGAATCTGGACAGTTACATATTGTGCAGTGCCTAATTGAAGCCAATGGTAATCTCTTGCAGGGGGATGAAGATGGATGGATCCCCTTACATTACGCAGCCTATAATGGACACGTGAACGTAGTTGAGCGTTTATTAGCTCATGGGACTGATGTAAATCATCTAACGAACGTCGGTCGCAATGCAATATCTCTAGCCTCCGAATCTGGCCATCTCAACGTCATTAAATCTTTAGTTGATGCTGGTGGTGATCCCCAAAAAACTGATATTAATGGATGGTTAGCATTACATTATGCAGCCAGGAATGGACACTTGGAAGTAGTGAAATTCTTGTTATCCAAAGGGATTAATGTAAATCATCCCATAAACAATGGTCGTACTGCACTCTGCCTGGCTTCTGGAACTGGACATTTGCAAGTTGTAGAGTTTCTAATAAATTCCAACGCCGATCATTTGCACCCGGATGTGGCTGGATGGATTCCCTTGCATTTTGCATCATACTACGGACACTTGCAAGTAGTTGAGCTGTTATTAACGAAAGGTACAGATACAAATCACACAACAAACGAAGGTTGCACTGCAATGTCTTTGGCCTCAAGATCTGGACATAGAAACATTATTGCCTTCTTAATGAATACCAGTGATAGAGCCGATAAAGACGAATGGATAGCCGATGAAGATGGTTGGACCCCCATCCACTTTGCAGCCTACTATGGACACTTGGATGTCGTTGAATTTTTACTAACAAATGGAAGGAATGTAAATTCCACAACGAATGTCGGACACACTGCAATTTGCCTAGCTTCCGCATCTGGACATGTAAATGTTGTTGATTCTTTAATGACAGCCAGTGGTAATGCCATGCAACCGGATGACAACGGATGGACTGCCTTCCATTACGCGGCCTATAGTGGGCATTTGAATGTAATCAAGCTTTTATTAACTAAAGGAATTAATGCAAATCATCCAATAAACTATGGTGGCACTGCAATGTATCTGGCTTCCCAAAATGGGCACGCTGATTTAGTTGAATGCCTTATTAATGGAAATGGAGATGCTCTGCAAGCGGACCAGAATGGATGGGCATCCATCCATATCGCCGCCTATAATGGACACTTGGAAGTGGTTAAACTTTTATTAAACAAAGGCATCAATGCGAATTATCCAGTAAAGAATGGTTGTACTGCAATGTATCTGGCTTCCCAAAATGGGCACACTGATCTAGTTGAATGCCTAATTGATGCCAATGGTGATCCCTTGCAAGCAGACCAAGACGGATGGATGCCTATACATATTGCAGCCTATAATCAACACTTGGAAGTGGTTGAACTGTTATTAAGCAAAGGGGTCAATGCGAATCATCCAATCAGCAACGGTCGCACTGTAATGTATCTAGCGTCAAAATGCGGACACTTAAATATAGTTAAATCCCTAATTAATGCCATGGGCAATCCTTTGCAAGGGGACGAAGATGGATGGACGCCCATCCATACTGCAACCTATAATGGACACTTGGAAGTAGTTGAATTTCTATTAAACAAAGGGATTAGTGTAAATCATCCAACAAACGAAGGTCACACTCCATTGTACATAGCTTCCACACGTGGTCAATTAGATGGAGTTAAATACCTGATAAATGCCAACGGAAATCCTTTACAAGCAGATAAAGATGGGTGGCTTCCCACGCACGCTGCAGCTTGTAACGGACATTTGGAAGTACTGGAACTTTTATTAACCAAAGAGATTAATGTAAATCATCAAACAAACGATGGTTACACTGCAATGTTTCTAGCTTCCCAAGCTGGCCATGCAGATGTAGTTAATAGCTTAATTAATGCCAATGGTGATGCTTTGCGTGCGGACCAAAATGGAAACACGCCATTGCATACTGCAGCTTGTAATGGACACTTAGAAGTAGTTGAACTTTTATTAAGCAAAGGGATCGATGTAAATCATCAAGCAAATGATGGTAGTACTGCTCTATTTATCGCTTCCCAACTTGGGCACCCAGATGTAGTTGAATGCTTGATCAATGCCAATGGTGATGCTTTGCAAGCGTGCCACTCTGGATTGATGCCCTTGCATATGGCAGCTTTTAATGGACACTTGGAAGTAGTTGCACTTTTATTAAGCATAGGAATTGATGCAAATCATCGCACAAGCGAGGGTTGCACCGCAATGTGTCTTGCATCCTCTTCTGGCCACGCTGATGTTGTAGAGTGCTTGCTCAATGGCAATGGCGATCCTTTGCAAGTGGATAATAATGGATTGACACCTCTCCATTTTGCAGCCTGCGAAGGACACTTGGATGTAGTCGAACTTTTATTATCGAAAGATATTGATGTAAATCATCAATCAAATGATGGTTACACTGCAATTTATGCAGCTTCCGAACTCGGGCGTTTAGATGTACTTAAATGCCTGATCAATGCAAATGGCGATCCTTTGCAAGCAGACCTGGACGGATGGATGCCCATCCATACAGCAGCGTTTAACGGAAAATTGGAAGTTGTCGAATTTTTATTAACCAAAGGAATCAATGTAAATAAACAAACAAACGATGGTTACACTCCAATGTATCTAGCTTCAAAATCCGGGCATATCGATGTAGTTAAATGTCTAATCAGTGCCAATGGTGATCCTTTGCAAACGGACCAAAATGAATGGACACCCTTGCACATTGCAGCCTGCAAAGGACACTTGAAAGTGGTTGAACTTTTATTAACCAAAGGGATTGATGTAAATCATCCATCAGAAAGCGGTGTCACTGCAATGCATCTAGCTTCCAAAGACGGGCATTTAGATGTAGTTAAATGCCTGTTTAGTGCTAATGGCGATCCTTATCAAACGGACGGAGATGGATGGACGCCGATGCACACTGCAGCCAACGAAGGACACCTAGCAATAGTTGAATATTTTTTAAACAAAGGGATTTATGTAAATCATACGACAAAAGATGGTTGCACTGCAATGTATATAGCTTCCTCATCTGGGCATACTGACATAGTTAAATATCTACTGAATGCCAATGCCAATATATTAAAAGCAAACAAAAGTGGATTTGCTCCTATAGATATAGCAGCCTCTGAGGGTCACAAGGAAATTGTTGAACTTCTATTAGCCCAAGGGGTTAAGTTAAATCATCCAAAACGGAATGGTTGCATTGCAATGTAGATATCGTTAATCGCTCTATTAATCCAAATCGATCATATCTGTATATTTTATTTTTATATATTATATTTATTATATTATATATTATATATTATATACAGTTTCTACATTATTATACCTATCCCTTAAAATTCTTTCTATATTGATTCTAAGAAGTGAATAAATCTCTATAATACGGTATGTACAGAATTTAGAGAAATAAATTATTTTTACTTTCCGGCGAGTACCCTAGAAGGAAAATATTGTAATCGACGGAAAAAAAGTGTGGCTATGGCTTCACAAAATTGTATAATTGCAAAAGTGTTTAGACACTGCCAACGATGTAGTGGGAAAGACCCTTTAAAATTAATATAGGTGCCAAATTAGTGTACACCCTGTGTACAACCGTCAAATATAGTGGTTGTACACAACATTTCCTTGCTCTTAAGATTAAGAATACTCTAGTATCATGTCATATTAAAAGGCTAATACATTTCCAAATAAAAAATAACTACGGAAGTAAGTACATCTTAAACTTCCAACGTACCAACATAAATTCTCCCAACTAACCGGTTCTCTAACTTTTCTGAAAAGTTTTGTCATTCCGCCGTTCGTGTCGCTTGTAGCTGTAACTGGAATTTTCAGAAAATACCATAAACAAAGCCGACCAAAATTTGCGTCAGTACTAGTTGCCAGTTTGGCTCAAATTGTACCACAAAAAATAAATTATTACAAACTTTGCCCAAGTTAGCTTAAACAGATGCGACCTGTCTATCGATTTGGCTTCCAAACCATGTTGCGGTAGTACTGTATTTAAAATCGTACACTACTTACAAGAGATAAGGATAATTAATGTACAAAGCTTGCCAAAAAAAAAACTAGAACATTTTCTTTTAATATGCCAGTGAATCGCACCTTACAATACTATAATCAAAATTTATTTTCCTTATTAGAAATGCACATAAATAAACAATAATTTTTGTGTTTATTGACCCAAAACTCCTTCCCTTCCTGGAAAATTAATACAGACTCGCTTTCTATTGGGCTTTCACCAAAAAAACAATAATGTATATTTATAATTTTGTTGGTTTACAATTTATGAGTTTATAAACACACTCTACAATGTATCGGGCTGAAAAATGGCATACACAGTTAGAATTACCAGGCGACAAACTGGATTGTTCTTGGTGGCAATCTGACAACCGGAAGTGGCAAATGCTATAGCCATTTCTTAGCAAAACAGCCAATTTTGACCAAACTGTTACCAGACACAGTGACTTTAAATATGTATAAATACCAATTTACAGATCAAAGAGATGAACGTTTTAAGAACTATAGTGGCCTAGATTAGATTAGGATCCAGCGTGGATGTGGCTTCACTAAATTAAAGAATGTTGGTGGGGACCACCCCAGATACTTCTAACCTATAACAGAGTACAGAGTAACGAAGAATAAAAAAATTGTACAACCGTATAATTCTTAGAAAATTGAAAATATCAGATCGGAGACGTGTATTTTCTTTTAATTGAAGTACGTAATTAGTAAGAAAAAATCATGTGTCGACCTCTGTCGCCAAAATACCGAACTAATCGCCCGGATTCCGGAACAATACGCGATCTCTGCAAGGAAGTCTCCGGCTTGAGTGCGCCCGGAGTCGCTCATTCGATTTGCAGCCGCCAGATAGCGCTTCGTGCGCAGGCGTAATCAAAATCCAATTTCACATTTTTCACGGGACTCATGACTAATGAAAAATTCGTAGTACGACGCAGTTAATAACTAAGTTATCGTGTAAACAAACTACTAATTTAATAAGCAATTACAACGGAAAATCAATCAGATTTGTTTGCTACTAATTTATTTAATAGGCATCAAAATAGACAATCATAAGAATAGGTAGGTATATTATTTAACTCAAGTAACAAAAGCTTGATGCTTTGGCTTTGATAATACTTTTATGTATATCAAAGTTTTAGAACTACTTTTTGTCTATCTGTATTGAACTGGCTGGGTGTATTGTGTTCCAATTTCTTCTTCCGTTTCTTATTAACATTCGACGGCCATATGGAAAGCCGCCAAATGACTGGCCGACTATTTGTATTTCCAATCACAGACGCCAGACATTCAGGCGCCTTTTGGACGCCCCATTTTGTTACATAAGCAAAACTTAAGTGTGTCAGATTCCACAAATAGGGAATAAAATGCTCCTCAAAATTAATCTCCAATAACTTTTGCCAGCTGTATTCACTAGCTTTGTCATCATGATGCTTTTACTTTCCGACTAATACCCTAGCAGGTAAGTAATCGACGGATAAAATAAGAGATTTCAGCGAAAATACGCGATTTGGGGTCCCCTGAATCGATTGCAATGATTTCTGGCAAATGTATGTGGATATGTGTGTCTGTAAATATGTCTGTGAACACGATAGCGCCTAAACGAAAGAACAGATCGGGATGAAATTTGGTATACGTGAAATGCCTGTGAACGAAATTGTTTTTTGTGACAATCTGACAACCGGAAGTGGCAAATGTGACATGCGTTTTGTTGGAGATTAATACAATTTTGACCAAATTGATACCAGCTCATCCTCCAGTGACTTTAAACATGTATACAAATTTACAGATCAATGGGATGAGCGGTTTAGGCGCTATAAACATGTATAGAAGCAGTTGGTCAGTGGAGAGTGAATTGGGTTGGATAATAAATAGTAAAAATAATAAATAGTGAAGTGTTTAGACACTTGTTGTCGGAAAGTTGGATGGGAGCCGCTCCGGATATTTCTATTGATCATAACCAAATTACGATTATATATGTTACGGTCATAGTGATAAATAGGTTATTATTAATAATTACCGGTTATTATTAATAATAGCCAAGTGGGGAGGTTAAAGTGAAGAATTTATCACATGAACCGGCTATTACTAATAATTTCCAGCATGCTGTGGTCAATGTGATATTGCATTAAGGTGATGCTACAATATAATAGAGCCTCAGATTTGAAATTCTGTTTGTATCTACATAATCGCCACACAACGAATCTATTCACTGGGTTTTCAGTGTTGGGCCTTTAGTGACGTTAGGCCTGACTAACTTATTTAGTTACTACTCATGACTAAAATAAGGAAGATTATCAAATCGAGACTAAAAAATGCCAATCCACACTAATTGCATGCACGAGTGTGTAACTCTTTGGGTCATGCTTATTTGCGCAATTCTTAAAAGCAAAGTAAGTAATTAATTAAAAACTCGGTTTGTATTATTTTACCAGTGCAAACGTACGTAGTGCTTCTGCATTTTGCAATTCGTGGCGAAAAATATTTTTATTTATAACTTTATTATCTTTTTAATACAAAACTTTAAAAAATGTTTTATATTTAATTTTGAATACAAAAGTCCTTCTAGACCTTTATTTTTTGTGGTAGTACAACAATGACACCATTTATATTGTCAAAATAAAACGAAATAAAGTTTGTAACAATAGGACGTCATCTTCTTTTGTTTTTTTGTATTTTTTGTTGGTGATAAACACTTTTATAATAAATATATCTGTGAGATTTTAGATATACTTAGGGTAGGTATAGGTAATGGACATACTAATGTAGGGAAGATTGAGGCAAGTTGCTACCATGTTTAATCTTTTATTCATAAAATTATTGTCAAACACCAAAAGTAAAAATACCGTGTTAAGAACAGAACCATACAAAAATGTTTGCATCATTTGTGCGGTGCAATTTATGTAAAAACATCTATGTAAACTAGGTTAGTTCTTGCATGTACATATTTGCATTGAAACATTTTTTATTAAATGCGCAACATTTCAAGATAATTAGGATTTGAGAATTTACTTAATAAATTGTAATTGTACATTTACAAAAAAACTACCCACATGCATTAAATATAAAAATGGGTGTTATTGATAATAAAATGGTTAACTTTTTTGAACACTCTGTATAAACTGTTCTTTTTTATGTTTTCGTCATTGAGTCGTCCTTGGGTGTATATCAAATATCATTACCAATTATATCCAGTAGTTTCTAAAGTACAAGGGAGACAAAAAAAGCATTCTGTATTATCAATGATTTGTATTATTCGTAATTTTGGTCATTGGGGTGATCAACTGATGATTTGCGTCGAGTAAATAAATGTAATAGCTTACATAGTAATCAAAATAACTTAGCTAACTTCTTTGAAGACTGTATACAAAAGATCTTTTGTAAAAAGTAACATTTTTATCACTTTTACCGTGCCCGTTAATTATTAATAATAGCCGGTCCATGTGATTATTTAAGTGTTTCTAATCACATTGACCAAATGATGCGGTTATTATTAATAATAGCCGGTAATTATTAATACAAACCACATTTATCACTTTAACCGTAACATATAAATCGAATAAACAGAACTTTGACTACGTTGACAAATGAAGGATGGGGGAGCTCTAAAAATAGTATCGTGAACAATGACGCGAAGGCATCGAAATATTAGATCAAATCTACGTCCGCAAGTTTCGTGGTAGTCCACGATATTGTATTGAAGGTACAATACTAGTCACCTGTCACGTTATTGACAAGACTGAAATAGTACGCCTCATTATTTCTATAAAGAACAGACAGCTAACAAATAACACCAATGCCTGTTGGTTATTTTGTCAATTCTAGGGCGAAATAATATCACATTACCTTAATATAGAATAATATAGAAGGAAAGTATTGTAACATTTAGTATGTGTGTATGTCTGTGAACACGATAGCGCACAAACGATTCAACGAATCAGGCTGAAATTTGGCACAAGTATTTATAATTACCAGTGGACGAACTGGATTGTTTTTGGTGACAATCTGACAATCGGAAATGGCAAATGTTACAGGAATTATCTTGATATCTTGTGATTGAACCAGTTTTGACCAAACTGATGCCAGCTAATCCTCCAGTGACATTCAAACTGTATGCCAATCAATGAGACCGCACTCACATATTCCAAGAGACAGTATAGACTATAGAGTCACCATACAGTGTAACTCACACACAGCAATGCCTTATAACACCCAAATAACACCACAAAAATAACCAACAAAAGCTCACCTGTACAGAAGACAAACATTTTGCATGCTCCACGTCGTCCAAGATCGCTCAAACTTGCACAAAAGGCACATAAAAGACACCATTCACTCAAACATAATCTTTTACAAACATTTCGCGAGATAATTCACCGTTCTTCCCCATGAAAACGCGACAAATACGCGGAACAAAGAATGTACTGACGCGCATGCCAAGATGGCGCAAAAAAACAAGCGAGCTAAGCCAAGAATCAACAAGCGGACTCAGGTGCTAGTTGCTGCCCACAGCAACAACATGGTTCGCGACAACAACGCGCCTCACGATGAGCCAATGGTCGCGACTTACTGACTCTTATGAACGAATTGAGCTTTGTGTTTGACGGCTAATATTTTGGGGACAATTCAAGAAATAGAATTGAAGCAAAGTTTTTTGAGTTCGTGAATTATTACTGCGTTATTATCGTCGTTCATCAGGAGTCTTCTAATATCCATCCATTAGAAAGTCGAAAAACACTCTACATTTCCGTCGCAAGATACAATAAGAACGACGTAACATTTGCACAAAAGAAGCATTAATCTTTCAGGGTTATCCCACTTGTGCAGGGTTGGAATGGCGCCATATAAAAGTGGAGACAGACTGGCGGGCTTCAGGGTAACGACCGTCGCCACATCTACTGAAAATCCTGGAGGATTTTATGGTCCTATCATCCGTATTTACTCGCTTGTTTGTTTGCCTATCTTTCAACGATGTGATAGTATGAGTAGATAGGATATGCTGATATATTATTAATATATAAGTAAGAAAGAAAAGAACGTTTTAATTTCTTAACAAGAATAATAATAAACGAAATTAAACTGATAACTTTATCAAAAATTCGCGACCTTTTCTCATTGCAAAACAGTCACAATTCGCACTCAGATTCAGAGGTACAATGTTGTTAAAATTATTCCTGATTTTTATTGCTACAATATCTTCAGTCAACAGCTGCCATAAAAAAGTAAGTAGAAATAATAGTAATACATATTGACAAATTAAAAACTAAATTCCCTAATTTAGGTCTTTGTCGAAATCGATCATTCCAGGGCTAAAATGAGCCGTAAAGATCAATTCTTCGTGATGAATATTGTTAAAAATGCTACAGTGAGAGGTGGCACTGAACAAGATATTGCAGATAACATACATTTTGGCCTGAATCCTAAATACAACAGGAACAAGTTATGGACAGTAATACAGCTACCAACTGCTTTTAAACACTGGTTCAATGGAAGAATATATATCACTGCTTGCCTATGTACAAGGGGAACGTTTAATTGTACTGATTATGTCATATCTTATAAAACTCGTTATTGTTAAAATATAAATCACATGAAAAGTTGTTATAATTATTTATCGGTAGAATTTGTGTATAATCTGCAAAAAATATTACCAAAACCCACCACAGACTGCAAAAGGTATTGGTGATTAAATCATTTCCTAAAATGTCAAGTTTGATCTTCAAAAAAATCAGATTTATACCATCTTTATTAACATCTGCGATATCATTCATGAACAGGTATTGGAACACCGTGTATATTACACATTTCTGTTAGCTCAATTCAATAAACGCATCAAATAAACCAATTTATCAACGTTAGTGATGCATGACACAGCGTAGGAGTACAGCCAATTCATTTATTGAATGCATATGTCCGCATTTCGATGTTGGAATCAAAAATGTTGCTGCGTATTTTAATATTAGTATTCATCAGTAAATTATGCTCGTCAGAAGTTTGTTGGCCAGGCAGGGTAAGCATAAACATTCAGTACTATAGTACTGTTATTCAGTACTGTGATTAAGTCCTGTTTTCCTGTTTTTCTTCAGGTCTACACAGATATTGATCAAACCAGTGTCGATATGAACCTCGACGACCAATTCTATGTCACAAATATTGTCAAGAGCGCCACATTGAAAGGCGGTACCGATCAAGACATCGTGGACAACATACACTTTGGCCTAAACCCCCATTATAACCCCATGAGGCTTTGGACAGTGGTACAGCAACCATGTGCCTTCAAATTTTGGTACGACGCGCGAGTCTTCATTACCGCTTGTACCTGCACTAGATGCATTCAGTATGCCGTAGCTTATAAAGCTCCTAACTGATGATTTTTCTGATTATGTACAAGGATATAAAATATAAGGAAATTGCTACTCAGAACATTGTTTCATTTGAACATCCTATATCACCAAGAATAGCCAAAACATCACCAAGAAGACTCAGTTCATTCCTGAACTTACCTGTTTGTTCTCCACATAGACAGGATTCAGCTCGATATGCCTTGGTGGTATAGCACGACTCCTCCCATGCCCTCTTTCTCTCTCAGGCTCCTCCTTATGGTGCTCGTCGACGCTATGTCCATGGTAGTCCCTATAGATCCCTTGGGAGTCGATGAAATGCAGCTGGTATTCATGCGAAGTCCCATACGAATCTACATACTGTCCCCTCTCAAAGCTTCTCTGCTTGAACGGCTCCTGTTTGGGCTCATGATGGTAATGATGATGATGGTCGAAGAAATGCGACGAGGAGTACTGCTGGGGCAACACGGGGAACTCCCTGGGATGGCCTTGATGGGCATGGACGTCCTTAAAGTGTCCTTCGATGTCTTTGTGTTCTTTGTGTCGTCCACTGTCGGCGTAGAGTGGATGGTGTTCACGTGGATGGTGATCACGTGGATGGTGATCTTTGTGAGAGTCCTTGTGGTGATGAACTGGAGGATGATGATGTGAAGCCTCCATGAGTGTAGGCTGAATATGAGTCACGAACTGAGCCATGTTTTTTTTGGGTTAAATAGTTAAAATAAGCACTAGGGTTAGAACAATACGACAAGCGAGAACTACACGAGTGGTTATATTGGTTATCTTGCTAGCTAAAGTTTAGTGTTTTAAAGTTAAAGGTTAAAGAGTCTCACTGAAGGGTAACAGTCTCATCTCGGTTATTGTCAAGTGTTTACTTCGAGCGTTCGAATGCAACAGATCTTCAAATTCACTGCTCTCCTGGTTTTATCCTCGCATCCTTGCGGAATAAAGGTTTTCGCGCGTGTTGTTTTGAATCGATAGGGTGTGTCGACCGTGCTGAACACTGGCGGAAGACAATTTAGAGTGTTTGGCAAAGCGTAGTCTGGATGCTGTCCAGACTGGTCCCCACTCCTGCGAAAGGACTGCTTCTTCGTCCTGCGTCCTGCGGATTAGGGTAGAGCGTCGCACTACGCGGATCGCGGTTTGTTTACTAGCCGACCCGCTGCACTTCGCGCACCACACAGGGTCTTATCGATCATTTTGGGGAATGCAAACCTGCGAATGTGCGCGATTACATCCCCACTTTGGGAGATCGTACGCCGTCTATTGATGGTGTTGAGATGCAGACAGATCTGAGCTATAGGAAGCAGTGTGACATTACGTTGGGATCCAGAGTGGCTGTGGCTTCACGAAATTGAATCAGAGATATTTTTCTTGTCGTGTCTTTGGTTCTTTAGTAAAAGACGGTTTTTAGGAGTCATATTTTCATAATAAATTGAAGCTGTTAGTAATAAATTGAAATGTTACTAACAATCAAATGAATAAGTTAGAATTAATATTTCAAAAATCGACTGGGACAAAGTGAAAACAGAAACAGTTACTTACCGTATATTTTCTAACATCTTTATGTAGCTGTCTATCTATTCTCTGTTATTTTTGTTGGAAAAAATTTCAAAATTCAAGTTATTTATCAAGTTGTCTCTGAATTTTTGAAAACATACTATTTACAAACAGAACAGAAAATTCTTACAAACCGTACGAAAATAAAATAAATTGAATGTTATGAAATAACTAATCATGATCACAAAATGTTTTAAGTGACAGCAAATCAGAAAGTATATTATATACTTACATGTTCCATTTCTCCTTAGTCCTTTCGTTTTTTGCTTATTTATTAAAGTGATCGACAAACACATGAAAATAAAACCATAAATTCAATTCAATACATTTATTACAAAATAGTTCAATAACTAAATAGTTCAATAACAAAATAGTTCACATAAAAAGTATTTTTTTTTCTCAATTTAATAATACAGAACCTAGCTAACACAAATAAATATTCAAATCCAAACACAAAAACTTACAAGAAAATATTTCTGTGGTATTATAGGTTACAGTTATTAACAAAACAGTATAAAATCAACTATAGCAGTATATATTTTTTTCTAGCACCTGTACTTGAGATCACGACCTTTCTGGATTATTCTTTTCTGGAATTTTCTATTATTTTGTTGAAAGAAAACCTATTTTCACTTGCGTCAGAACTCGGAACGACACCTCCACGTTGATTTTCAAGGAATCTTACAACGTATTTGCTGTGACAACATATTTGCTGTGACAACGTACCTATTTGCTGTGACAACGTATTTGCTGTGACAACGTATTTGCTGTGACAATGTATTTGTTGTGACAACGTACTTTATTTTATGCACGTTGCCTTTTCTGTTTTGCCCAGTGCATTACAAATCCACATAATGATGAAAATTCACCTCATCTAGATTTATTTTAGAGAACCAGGCGGCGATCCAGTACTTTGCAGCAGTTTTCCATCTCATTTTTCGAGTTTTCTTTCTTCTTCGGGATACAAGAATTTTCTGCAGTGTATTTGTTCCTCCATCAATAGATATAGGATTTTCTATGGAACAAACTACTTATCGTACCATATAGTACCATATAGTACCATATATCGTACCATATATAATGGATATAATATTGTAGATCCATATTATTACATTGGTAAGTTGGAGTAAATTGAAATGATGGTCCTCTTTAGTGATATTCTTCGTTTTCTTCTGTTCTTAATGCTCAATTTTACAGATGCTAGTCTTCAAATTATTTACTATTAAAATATGCTACAATCGACAATTTTTAAACTTAATCAATAACAATGATAATTAAACAATAATTAATGAAGTATGTCCACAGAAATCTCAAATTATGTAACAATGAATACTAAAAACTAAGAATTAACATAATACAATATACAAATATGGATAAGAAGTACACACAATATTATAATGTTGAATCAAATTATGCTATAATTACTAAAATGATAAAAAGATACAATTCATTGATGTAATTTCATAGCTTTTGACATAATTATCATTAGAATTCATATTATATTATTTTATATCAAATTATATAGTAACTTATTACATTTCATATATTCTCCATCGTAAAATAGTTCAAACTATTTCAATTCATATTTATCTAGCGAGAATTGGTTGAATATTGCATGTTGATTAGTACTTTCAATTGAGAGGTAGTTTGATAAAACTCTTTATTTATAAACATTTTCTTTGCAGTAATACAGAGAATCATGAATAATCGCCAACTATTTGACAAATCTATGCAATACTTGACACCTTCTATCAATTGAAAACTCGTTTGATAAGTCTTAGAAAAATTTCTGAGAAATCATTTTAAGTGTTTAAACGAGAATATTTACAATTTGTACCATCCATATATTCGATAGAACAATGCAGTAATAATAATAATAACAATAATAATAATTTCTTAACATAACGTCGTTATTTAAATGAACAATTTGTGACTACTCAACTACACGATCAACAATATTAATATTACGCAATAGTTCATATTATCATTATATTGAATATGGTTTTACCTCCTTGATGTTCATATTATGAATTGGAAATTGCAAATTATGATTAAATTAACCATGGTTTGAGTACTAGCTATTTATTACCCAGCTATTGCCAAACAAAATTACAGAATGGTGTGCCCACTTGTGTAATACACGTGGGGCACAATCTGAAAAACAGGCTAGGCAATAAAGACAGCATAAGTAATAAATAATCAGGGAATATCGATCATTTGGAAGAAACAAGAAGAAGATAAGAAGACAAGAACAAGATGTTAATGCGATTTCTTGATAGTGGTTCCACTAAATAAATTACAATTTTACTAAATAGGATGCAGTAGGATGCAGGATTGGATTTAATATATGCATTTTTCAACAGAAAAATTTCTAACAAATCACTTCAACTTTTGCAAGGATGTTTTTAAAATTCTTTTGAACACCACGTCCAGTTACCACAGACGACTAAGTTCAATATTTAAACATTTTAAATCCTTCTGATAAAGATAACAATAAATGAAATTAAGATCATTGGATGATATACAGTGTATAGACTGCATGCAGGGAGAGAAGCACAAATTCAATAGTATTAAATAGAAATTACACGTTTACGAGTATGTAATTGCAAAATATATGGTCAGCTACCACCTATTTCCCAGCTATCGCCAAACTATTTGAAAGAATGGTGTGCTCACTTGTGTAATTCACGTGGAGCACAATGACTGCTGGATGCGGTGTGGGCTTCAACATATCTTCTTCTGTCAATTGAGAAGTCGTTTGATGATTCTTGTTATTTAAATGGACAATTTGTGACTATTCAACTACACGATCAACAAAATTAATATCACTTAATAGTTTGTATTATGATTTTATAGAATATGGTTTAACCAACTATGGATTCACATAGCAAAACGCCAAAAAGTTATAAAATGGTGTGCTCACTTGTGTATGTCACGTGGAGCACAATCTGTCGAACGCAATAGTTGATATTTGGACCTCCTTTTTCACATTATGAAGAGAAAAATGCAAAACATTATATAATTATGATTAGATTAGGTATGGTTTTATATATATTTGCTCTTTCCGAACTGATAAGGTGCAATTAGATTTGTACAATTCATTTAAATGCACCACATGTGACTATGCTTGCTGGGAAAGAAAAATATTTGATGAACCACTTCAAGATTTGACAGGAAATCCGAAAAAATCTTTTGAATTCACAAGTTTTATTCATCGTTCAATGACAAATTATGTAGACAGGTATTTGATAAATCATTACAACTTCTGCTAGGTGTATATGTCAATAACAAGTAATTGTAAAATTATGGTCAGCTACTAGCGATTCCCCAGCTATGGCCAAACTATTTGAAAGAATGGTGTGCTCACTTGTGTATTTCACGTGGAGCACAATCTGTAGAACAAGCTAGGTAATAAAGATAGCATAAGTAATAAATAATAACGTGATTTCTTCGATGTTGCTTTCGATGAATAAATTACAATTTTCCTAAATAGGATTAGTTCTGCCATACAGTCCACCTGGCGCATTGCTTTTCTTCAACAATGTTTTTTAACAAATCACTTCAACTTTTGCCACGATGTTTTAACATTCTATTGAATACAGCGTCCAGTTGATACAAACAACCAAATATGTAAAAGTCTAAACTCTTCTGGTGGAGAGTTTCTGGTAAAAATTGCAAAATATGGTCAGCAACCAGCTATTTCCCTGCTATAGCCAAACGAAATGAAAGAATAGCGTGCTCACTTGTGTAGTTCACGTGGAGCATAATCTGTAGAACAAGCTAGACAATAAAGATAGCATAAGAAATAGTTAAATTATGTATTGGTACGATCATGAAGAAAATTATGGTGTGAGATTTGACGCTAATCAATTGATATTCAAAGATCTTGCTCAAAAGCTATTGAATAAACGTAACACGGTGGAAGCTTTCTATGATCTAGGGAGGTTAGTATAAACTATAGATAGCTGAATAAATTACACTTTACTAAATACGATTAATACAAGGATCCAGTGTAGGATTTAATATCTGCAGCGGATTTCTTTAACAGAAAAATTTCTAACAAATTACTTCAATTTTTGCCAGGATGTTTTTAAAATTCTTTTCTACACCACGTCCAGTTACCACAAACAAGCTATTTCAATATTTAAACGTTTTAATTCCTTCTGATAAAGTTAACAATAAATGAAATTAAGATCTTTGGATGATGTACAGTGTATAGACTGCAAGCAGGGAGAGAAGCACAAATTGAATAGTATTAAATATTTAAAGAAATTAAACGTTTACAAGTATGTAATTGCAAAATATCATCAGCAACCAGCTATTCCCCAGGTATCGCCAAACTATTTGAAAGAATGGCGTGCTCACTTGTGTAGTTCACGTGGAGCACAATCTGTAGAACAAGCTAGGCAATAAAGATAGGATAAGTAATAAATAATATCGCGATTTCTTCGTGCTGTTTTCGATAAATAAATTACAATTTTCCTAAATAGGATTAGTTCTGCCATACAGTCCACCTGGCGCATTGCTTTTCTTCAACAATGTTTTTTAACAAATCACTTCAACTTTTGCCACGATGTTTTAACATTCTATTGAATACAGCGTCCAGTTACTACAAACAACCAAATATATAAAAGTCTAAACTCTTCTGGTGAAGAGTTTCTGGTAAAAATTGCAAAATATGGTCAGCAACCAGCTATTTCCCAGCTATAGCCAAACGAAATGAAAGAATAGCGTGCTCACTTGTGTAGTTCACGTGGAGCACAATCTGTAGAACAAGCTAGACAATAAAGATACCATAAGAAATAGTTAAATTATGTATTGGTACGATCATGAAGAAAATTATGGAGTGAGATTTGACGCTAATCAATTGATATTCAAAAATCTTGCTCAAAAGCTATTGAATAAACGTAACATGGTGAAAGGTTTCTATGATCTAGGGAGGTTAGTATAAACTATAGATAGCTGAATAAATTACACTTTACTAAATACGATTAATACAAGGATCCAGTGTAGGATTTAATATCTGCAGCGGATTTCTTTAACAGAAAATTTTCTAACAAATCACTTCAATCTTTGCCAGGATGTTTTTAAAATTCTTTTCTACACCACGTCCAGTTACCACAAACAAGCAATTTCAATATTTAAACGTTTTAAATCCTTCTGATAAAGTTAACAATAAATGAAATTAAGATCTTTGGATGATGTACAGTGTATAGACTGCAAGCAGGGAGAGAAGCATAAATTGAATAGTATTAAAAATTTAAAGAAATTAAACGTTTACAAGTATGTAATTGCAAAATATCATCAGCTACCAGCTATTCCCCAGGTAAGGCCAAACTATTTGAAAGAATGGTGTGCTCACTTGTGTAGTTCACGTGGAGCACAATCTGTAGAACAAGCTAGGCAATAAAGATAGGATAAGTAATAAATAATATCGCGATTTCTTCGTGCTGTTTTCGATGAATAAATTACAATTTTCCTAAATAGGATAAGTTCTTCCATACAGTCCACCTGGCGCATTGCTTTTCTTCAACAATGTTTTTTAATAAATCACTTCAACTTTTGCCACGATGTTTTAAGATTCTATTGAATACAGCGTCCAGTTGCTACAAACAACCAAATATATAAAAGTCTAAACTCTTCTGGTGAAGAGTTTCTGGTAAAAATTGCAAAATATGGTCAGCAACCAGCTATTTCCCTGCTATAGCCAAACCAAATGACAGAATAGCGTGCTCACTTGTGTAGTTCACGTGGAGCACAATCTGTAGAACAAGCCAGACAATAAAGATAGCATAAGAAATAGTTACATTATGTATTGGTACGATCATGAAGAAAATTATGGAGTGATATTTGACGCTAATCAATTGATATA
Organism: Aphodius granarius; assembly: GCA_963971325.1. Taxonomy (NCBI): domain Eukaryota; kingdom Metazoa; phylum Arthropoda; class Insecta; order Coleoptera; family Scarabaeidae; genus Aphodius; species Aphodius granarius. The sequence continues at coordinate 43,197,030 of OZ020221.1, read as the reverse complement.
CAAAGATCTTGCTCAAAAGCTATTGAATAAACGTGACATGGTGGAAGCTTTCTCTGACCTAGGGAGGTTAGTATAAACTATAGATAGCTGAATAAATTACACTTTACTAAATACGATTAATACAAGGATCCAGTGTAGGATTTAATATCTGCAGCGGATTTCTTTAACAGAAAAATTTCTAACAAATCACTTCAATCTTTGCCAGGATGTTTTTAAAATTCTTTTCTACACCACGTCCAGTTACCACAAACAAGCAATTTCAATATTTAAACGTTTTAAATCCTTCTGATAAAGTTAACAATAAATGAAATTAAGATCTTTGGATGATGTACAGTGTATAGACTGCAAGCAGGGAGAGAAGCATAAATTGAATAGTATTAAAAATTTAAAGAAATTAAACGTTTACAAGTATGTAATTGCAAAATATCATCAACAACCAGCTATTCCCCAGGTATGGCCAAACTATTTGAAAGAATGGTGTGCTCACTTATGTAGTTCACGTGGAGCACAATCTGTAGAACAAGCTAGGCAATAAAGATAGGATAAGTAATAAATAATATCGCGATTTCTTCGTGCTGTTTTCGATAAATAAATTACAATTTTCCTAAATAGGATTAGTTCTGCCATACAGTCCACCTGGCGCATTGCTTTTCTTCAACAATGTTTTTTAACAAATCACTTCAACTTTTGCCACGATATTTTAACATTCTATTGAATACAGCGTCCAGTTACTACAAACAACCAAACATATAAAAGTCTAAACTCTTCTGGTGAAGAGTTTCTGGTAAAAATTGCAAAATATGGTCAGCAACCAGCTATTTCCCTGCTATAGCCAAACCAAATGACAGAATAGCGTGCTCACTTGTGTAGTTCACGTGGAGCACAATCTGTAGAACAAGCCAGACAATAAAGATAGCATAAGAAATAGTTACATTATGTATTGGTACGATCATGAAGAAAATTATGGAGTGATATTTGACGCTAATCAATTGATATACAAAGATCTTGCTCAAAAGCTATTGAATAAACGTGACATGGTGGAAGCTTTCTCTGACCTAGGGAGGTTAGTATAAACTATAGATAGCTGAATAAATTACACTTTACTAAATACGATTAATACAAGGATCCAGTGTAGGATTTAATATCTGCAGCGGATTTCTTTAACAGAAAAATTTCTAACAAATCACTTCAATCTTTGCCAGGATGTTTTTAAAATTCTTTTCTACACCACGTCCAGTTACCACAAACAAGCAATTTCAATATTTAAACGTTTTAAATCCTTCTGATAAAGTTAACAATAAATGAAATTAAGATCTTTGGATGATGTACAGTGTATAGACTGCAAGCAGGGAGAGAAGCATAAATTGAATAGTATTAAAAATTTAAAGAAATTAAACGTTTACAAGTATGTAATTGCAAAATATCATCAACAACCAGCTATTCCCCAGGTATGGCCAAACTATTTGAAAGAATGGTGTGCTCACTTATGTAGTTCACGTGGAGCACAATCTGTAGAACAAGCTAGGCAATAAAGATAGGATAAGTAATAAATAATATCGCGATTTCTTCGTGCTGTTTTCGATAAATAAATTACAATTTTCCTAAATAGGATTAGTTCTGCCATACAGTCCACCTGGCGCATTGCTTTTCTTCAACAATGTTTTTTAACAAATCACTTCAACTTTTGCCACGATGTTTTAACATTCTATTGAATACAGCGTCCAGTTACTACAAACAACCAAATATATAAAAGTCTAAACTCTTCTGGTGAAGAGTTTCTGGTAAAAATTGCAAAATATGGTCAGCAACCAGCTATTTCCCAGCTATAGCCAAACGAAATGAAAGAATAGCGTGCTCACTTGTGTAGTTCACGTGGAGCACAATCTGTAGAACAAGCTAGACAATAAAGATACCATAAGAAATAGTTAAATTATGTATTGGTACGATCATGAAGAAAATTATGGAGTGAGATTTGACGCTAATCAATTGATATTCAAAAATCTTGCTCAAAAGCTATTGAATAAACGTAACATGGTGAAAGGTTTCTATGATCTAGGGAGGTTAGTATAAACTATAGATAGCTGAATAAATTACACTTTACTAAATACGATTAATACAAGGATCCAGTGTAGGATTTAATATCTGCAGCGGATTTCTTTAACAGAAAATTTTCTAACAAATCACTTCAATCTTTGCCAGGATGTTTTTAAAATTCTTTTCTACACCACGTCCAGTTACCACAAACAAGCAATTTCAATATTTAAACGTTTTAAATCCTTCTGATAAAGTTAACAATAAATGAAATTAAGATCTTTGGATGATGTACAGTGTATAGACTGCAAGCAGGGAGAGAAGCATAAATTGAATAGTATTAAAAATTTAAAGAAATTAAACGTTTACAAGTATGTAATTGCAAAATATCATCAGCTACCAGCTATTCCCCAGGTAAGGCCAAACTATTTGAAAGAATGGTGTGCTCACTTGTGTAGTTCACGTGGAGCACAATCTGTAGAACAAGCTAGGCAATAAAGATAGGATAAGTAATAAATAATATCGCGATTTCTTCGTGCTGTTTTCGATGAATAAATTACAATTTTCCTAAATAGGATAAGTTCTTCCATACAGTCCACCTGGCGCATTGCTTTTCTTCAACAATGTTTTTTAATAAATCACTTCAACTTTTGCCACGATGTTTTAACATTCTATTGAATACAGCATCCAGTTACTACAAACAACCAAACATATAAAAGTCTAAACTCTTCTGGTGGAGAGTTTCTGGTAAAAATTGCAAAATATGGTCAGCAACCAGCTATTTCTCTGCTATAGCCAAACCAAATGAAAGAATAGCGTGCTCACTTGTGTAGTTCACGTGGAGCACAATCTGTAGAACAAGCTAGACAATAAAGATAGCATAAGAAATAGTTAAATTATGTATTGGTACGATCATGAAGAAAATTATGGAGTGAGATTTGACGCTAATCAATTGATATTCAAATATCTTGCTCAAAAGCTATTGAATAAACGTGACATGGTGGAAGCTTTCTATGACCTAGGGAGGTTAGTATAAACTATAGATAGCTGAATAAATTACACTTTACTAAATACGATTAATACAAGGATCCAGTGTAGGATTTAATATCTGCAGCGGATTTCTTTAACAGAAAAATTTCTAACAAATCACTTCAATCTTTGCCAGGATGTTTTTAAAATTCTTTTCTACACCACGTCCAGTTACCACAAACAAGCAATTTCAATATTTAAACGTTTTAATTCCTTCTGATAAAGTTAACAATAAATGAAATTAAGATCTTTGGATGATGTACAGTGTATAGACTGCAAGCAGGGAGAGAAGCACAAATTGAATAGTATTAAATATTTAAAGAAATTAAACGTTTACAAGTATGTAATTGCAAAATATCATCAGCTACCAGCTATTCCCCAGGTATCGCCAAACTATTTGAAAGAATGGCGTGCTCACTTGTGTAGTTCACGTGGAGCACAATCTGTACAACAAGCTAGGCAATAAAGATAGGATAAGTAATAAATAATATCGCGATTTCTTCGTGCTGTTTTCGATGAATAAATTACAATTTTCCTAAATAGGATAAGTTCTTCCATACAGTCCACCTGGCGCATTGCTTTTCTTCAACAATGTTTTTTAATAAATCACTTCAACTTTTGCCACGATGTTTTAAGATTCTATTGAATACAGCGTCCAGTTGCTACAAACAACCAAATATATAAAAGTCTAAACTCTTCTGGTGAAGAGTTTCTGGTAAAAATTGCAAAATATGGTCAGCAACCAGCTATTTCCCAGCTATAGCCAAACGAAATGAAAGAATAGCGTGCTCACTTGTGTAGTTCACGTGGAGCACAATCCGGAGAACAACTTAGTCGCTGGACAATTGCGGAAAATGTCCTAAACTATTCGGAGAAACATGTCAAGCCTAACAGGGTCACCTTTAGAAAAGTATTTGACAAACCACTTCAAGCTATGTCGGGATGTCTTTCTTTGATTCTACAACATGGGTGAGGACTTCTAATTGTCCTAAGTATATTGGTCGAAAGATCGAAAATATTGAAAAGATAATAGTATATTATTTAATAATATTTTTTGAAGACGAATTGGTAAATTTTGATAGAAACTTGTCCTGGGCATTATGAATATTGCCTCGAAAGATTGGGCAATTTCATAACGCTGTATTGATGCATATTATACTATCACATTGCCCGGGCATTATGACTACTGCTAAATTCATACGCATTATTTGCAAATGAACAAAAATATCAATTAATAACAAAAACTGTAGCATTTAAAGAGAAAAACTAATGAGCAAAAAACAAACTTGTTAATCGCTTATTAAATGTACTTTGACTACTTCTATTAATAAATAACAAAGCATGTTTAAATTGTACACATATTACATGGGATATTTTATATTACAAAGTTGCTCCTTTCACTCTCCTTTCTTTAAAATCTTGAAGTTCATCAACCATATAAGTTATGTTAGTATATTAGGTTTAAAGAAATTTGTTGTATGTTTAATTTCTTTCCTACTATACGTTATATAATCACAACTCTTCATGATTATATAAAGACAATAGTACCTTGTTCACTAACATAAAACACTATCACTTACTTGCTTCACCTTTCCATATTAAAAATCAAACTTCTCTTATATATAGGCGTTCCCTTGGTCAAAACTTTTTCGAAATTGCCAAATGTGTCTAACTGCAGCAGCCATGGCCCACAGTAGCGTTCTAGTAGACCTAAAAATAACTAACTGACTTAAAAATAACTAAACATCACTCACTAGCAGCACTAACTACAGAGTGTACTGACTCTTCACAACCGGTCGATAGCGTCACATGGAATGGCCGGAGTGGCCTTCACAGAGACCCGCCCCCGCGCGACCTCTGTGGCAATCCCAGGAACTACCGTAACGATTTACCGTCGGTGGGCTTATGCTGAAACTGGTAGAACGTTCTTCGCATACAAACCGAGCTATCTTTCTTCAGAGACAGGGAGATTTTGTATGAGAAGGTTGTGCGGACAACTTGAGCATCTGCCTTCAGGTTTTCAGATTTTTTTTTTTGTGATGTTTGGAGGTGTTTTTTATAAAGGTAGAAAAAATAAAATTTTCAGAGAAATGGATAACAAAAGATTTTCCCGTATGGTGCGGACTCTCCTGGACACACTGTATATAAAGTAAATTATTAGTGAAATTAAATTGTTTAAAAAATGGCAGTCGAACGATATTTGTTCAGATATTGGCATTAAACAACATAATCTATAAAATCCAATATTCAAGTCTGTATTATATCTGCACTGATTATAATAAACTATTGGTATAAATAAATAAATAATGTGTCCATAATTTAATTGAACAAAATCCTTTATTCAATCATAGCTGTTTCATGAAAACTGTTGTATATGAAGATATACCGACCATAAACCAGTATGGGTCAGGTAAAAGAGAATAGAACCTTTTGCACAGCTTGTCCTTACATTTTACCTGGAAGGAAGTAAACTATTGTATACATAATAGCCCCAAACTTATGGAAGTAATCCCAGTTATTGTTTAGTGTATCTACTTGCATACCTGACAATATGCCTGGACGGAAAAGTAACTGTTGTTTCATTAATCATTACGAATTTGTTAGAAAAACTCTTTATATTTGAGTGCTTGCAATAAGTATGCACCTATTTAAACCTTTTGTACATTTCAAAAAGCTATTATGCATACTTTACTGTGTAAGGGTAACTACAATACAGGGTAGAAATTAGAATTCCAGGAAACTTGCATCTAAGCTTGTCTGTATGCCATTCACTCATAATGGAATAATATTCTCGAAAACTATTGCAATTCTTTTGCTGTTTTTATCATAGAGCAGTTATTAATAAAGATATTTGAACGCTGATTTAGAAAAAAATCATTATAATCATTTAATCTAAGGAATTTATGGAAAGCTGTATACATGAAACAGCAGACGACACGTCATTTAGTCTATTATGTATCTAATACTATATTACTATACCACTATATTACGACTAAACGTATTGATTACTACAGTTAAAATATTAAAGAAAACGATGTCCTTCTCTATACAGACAACTCTATATAGGCAACAATATCTGACCGAGCATTTCACGTATCGATTATAAAAGGAAGAACAAACATACAAATTAAGACACTTTACGCGTATCCTTAACCATTTTAATCTTATCTATTCACTGTTTAACTCTCCGGCAACGCGTTTGCGTACATCTGTATCAGATAACCTATCAGATAACAATGCTATCATCAGAAACACTGCAGATGTGTAACACAGTAAGCAAGCCAAACCCAAATCATCGCAAAATATGACCAAAAACCTAACTCTCCACCATGGAGAAGCGGTCCTCGAAGAAAAGTAAAAGCCTAGAAGAAATATCCAATATACCTCAACAGCACAGCACCGACAAGTCAAATCTAACCAGGGGGCATGCAGCAAGACATAGCTTGCAGACTGTGTCCACCGCGCAAGTTGATTTGCCGCTGAGACACACGAAGAGCCAGAACTACGGAAGGACCAAGAGAAAAGTGACCTCGCAGAAACCGGAAACGGATATTATCGAAGAGGAAGACGACGAATCGGTGAAAATTGAGATGGAAAGTGACGTTAGGAGTAGTCAGGCCAGTAAGAAAAGCCACAGGTCGAGATCTGGCAGTGGGACCAGCAGAACTAAGAGGGAAAGTAGTGGGCGTGATAATAAGGGTTACGATGGGACTTTGGATGATATTAGTGTGATCTCATCTAGAAGTTTGGAGAGGGATCTTAGACATAGTGGAAGGTCTTCAACCAGAGCTTCTAGTATTAGTCTGGAGTAAGTTTTTGATTGTGTAGTGATTAACTAACTTGTTTGGTTGGTTCTTATGGCTAAGCACAAACTTTTCAAAGTATTTTATGCATCTAAAGTCTTTCTTTTCTTTAATTTGGAGCATAGAACGTGCTGATGCGTCCTTTTCCGCTCCAAATATGCTTTTAAAAAAATGGCACAAAACAAAGTAATATTTTAATCCACTTTAAGTTCGGAAAACATGTAGGTAATTAAATATAGATAAATAAATCATTACTGTATAAAGCCTCGATATTTGTGTATATATTCGATTATCTGCGATAAAAGAAATGTTATACGCCGATTCACAAGGAAACAAAAAATAATTAGACGTTTAAAACTTTTAAATACACCACAAAGTAATCTCTCGTTAATATTCCATCATATCTCCCTTTAAAACCCATCTACAAGTAGTGCAACTTTCCTCAGGCATTTATTTAGAATGTTACCTTTCATTTTTCCAGGAACACCATTACCGACGTGACAATGTTTTCTATCCCCTTTTTGCAGGTACCCAAAACTGGTCCTAATTTATATTCCACGAATTCTTTCTTAGCTTCTAAGAATTACCTCACCTTTTCGGTGAAAATGAAGGCGATAAGTGTCCAGTTTATCCACTGGTTTTCTGGCGAAACCAGAGGCGCTAAGTAACGAGTTTTTGGTTTGTTTTTATCAGTTTTTTTTTGTTTACTTTTTTTAAACCTTTGCGAAGTTGACTAAATGAAATTAATCAAATTTTGTACAAAAATCGAAAAATATCAGTTAAAATTGAGCTCATTAATTTTGGCAGGCGCCAATATTTCATATTTCCACCAATTCACTGATACTGTTGACAATCGGAGTGTTTCCAGGAGATATTCGGCAATCATAAGTGTTTTATCGTGTCAACGGCGTGGGCTATAGTACAATTCACATAAGCGTAACCAGATAACTATGTTTGGCTACGCCCGACTCGAAATCAAATTAAATTACGCTCGTTCAAATCTATTTGCCATCAGATAAAGGTTACTCGAAAAAAAAATCGTACGTACAACAAAAAAAAGGACAGATTGTTATATAGCCACGTTTTTCCAGATTAAATTTGTTAGAGATTTGAAGTAGTTTTCTGGGAAAACCACCTTTTAAAACGAGTACAAATTTAATCAATCTTAGTTTTTTAGATTACACAATAATCTGTCATTGCTATTTATAATGCAGAACATATCAGGCTTATCTTGTCAAATTAATTTCAAACTAGTTTTTTCACTGCTCAAACAAACCTATTATTGTTTGATTGATAAAAAACAAACGTCAAGTTTTTATTGCCTATATTTATATTCATCACGTCGGATGCTGTATTTGTTATCTGCTATTAATATAGGTATTTATTGCTCACTTTATGAATGCATCCACTACCTATTTGATAAATGTTTAACTTATTGTTTTATGAGTAACAGAGATCAACACAAAAAAATACAATGCAAATAAAATGTAAAAAAAAGTTTTTTATAATATATAATATATAAAAATAAAACATTAATGTTTTTTTGTTATTTTAGAGTTCAGCGTGAACAATATTGCTGTCAGGCCACGTGGACATCCTGTGAGAAGAGGTTATGTGGTATTGTTGTAGTCCTAACAACAATAATAATCATGTTGTTGATCACAGTGGCTGTGTTGGCGTAGAAAAAACAACAACAACGACCGAAGTGAGATTTTCTACAATTTTTAGTAATATACTTTCGGCTGGGTTTGAATTTCCCGCCATTCAGTAAACACTGCCAGCTATTGCACCGGGCCCAAACTAGCGGGAAATTCAAACACCACTTTAAAAAAAAATTAAATCAATTAAGATATTGTATTGCGATTGTAATTCTAGTCATTAGATGTTAATTGCAATAATTAATAAATATAAATTTAATAAATATAAGATACAAAACCAATATAACAATTGTACTTCTAAATACGTGTATATTTTTCTAATTACTTAATAGTATTAATTACCTCAAGTATTCAAATAATGATTTACAAAAACTATTGTGTTCCTCCATGACAGTTTTGTTGTTGGTTTGTAGACGCGATGATATCAAATTAATATTGTAAATCTATTTTATTGTACAGTAAATCCAAAATAAATATATGTTAAGTTTTTTTTTTGTATTTATTCTTAGGTTTCTTGTAATACAAACTATATTATCCTTATGATAATACCAGATTGAACTATAACCTTGATAAATATATAAATAACATAAACTAAGTACATGATTTTATAATGTGATTAATTGATTATAGTACATACATACGTACAGCCAAAGAAAAAGTTATGTTAGACTCCTCACTCTCTGTGACGATGTATGTCTTTAGATAATTATATCTCTAACATTTTCTTTTCTCTAAGTATGAACTAGCTAAATTTAGTTCATTATTGGGTACTTCTTGAGATACATCCACAAGAAATGATGTTTCTATACTCATTTTTCCGCAACTGTACATTCAAAGATTATAGTGCTATAAGACAGAGACGAGCACATATGTTACAATTATCATGTTGTCTTTCATATAAACCAACAGAACAGCAGATAAAGTTGTTATTTCTAGTGTTCAGTGTTCGATTTCATACTGAATATCAGTGGTAAGCATTCCACAATTGTTGTGGTAATCAAAAACCCGCTGCTTATGATCCGGCAAATTATTCTTTAACTAGTTACCAAGGTCTCCAGTTCGTACATATCTCGTCTATAGCGAAGATTGAGGATGCGCGAAAAAATATTTGTTGGCTTAATTGCCTTTATTCTTGTGGCTTTGTGCGATGGACGATATACACCTAGACCGGCAACTAAGAAATCTTGTGGATATGATGTAAGTGGTTATTGGCAGAAATAGTTTTAAAACAGGACCCTTCATTTCAAAATAGGAAGGAATATAATTCAATTGATTTATGTATCAATTGACAGGAAGCATGTCATTATAAGTCTTTCAGAAGATATAAATAAAGAAATGTAGAGATAAAACTAATTTTTATGAACAAACTGCAACGTTTCGTTCAGAAAATATATACATTTCGCTGACATCTCTATTTTTATGCAACTTCACAAACAATATTCTGCAAAGTAATGTCAAGAATGCGGTTTCTAAGTACATATAGACATTAAATTACATTGCATTACTATAAAATTTTAGAGTTGCCACCCTGTACGACCCGGCATGATAAATGTCCACATAGTGCCTCATACACACGATGACGTAGGCTGGCTGAAGACTGTTGACCAATACTATTACGGAAGTAAGTCTTTAGATTCCTCCTAGTACAAAAAAATCTCAAAATTAACCCATTTCAGGCAACCAGACCATTCAACAAGCTGGCGTTCAATATATCCTTGACTCTGTCATCGATGCCCTGAGGAAAAATGTTGACAGAAGGTTTATATTCAAACATTTCTATTAATAATTGCAAGCATTTCTAGAAATTTCTAGAACTAAGTTCTAGATTTTCGGGAGAAAACCGCGCCAACGACGATAAAGTAATCAACGTTTCGCACTCTGTTGCAAGAGATATCTTCAGGACGTAACAGTAAGACAGCTACGAAGAGAATGCTTTTCTCCCGGAAATCTAGAACTCCAATCTAAATATAAATTTCTAAAACTTTTGATCCAAAGTAAACTATTAACCAGTAATCCAACCATAGGTTCATCTACGTTGAGACAGCGTTCTTGTGGAAATGGTGGATGAAGCAGCACGACTTTGTGAAGCACAACGTCAAGAAGTACATAAACAATGGACAATTGGAGATTATTGGTGGTGGATGGTCTATGAATGACGAAGCTGCTACACATTATCAATCTACAATAGACCAGTTTACATGGGGACTTAGGTAATCATCAAAATCACTAACTCCACAAGCTCAGTCATTAACTCTACATGTTAAATCACTACAACCAGAATCACCAAGTCTACATACTCAATCACTAAATCTACAGCATCAATCACTAAGTCCTTATCCCCAATTCTTTCTAGGAAACTCAATGAGACATTTGGAGAATGCGGTAGGCCAAAAGTTGGATGGCAGATAGACCCCTTCGGACATAGTAAGGAACAAGCGTCACTCTTCGCGCAGATGGGCTACGATGGCCTTCTACTGGGAAGGATCGACTACCAGGACAAGAGGTTTAGGTTTGACACCAAAACGCCAGAGTTTGTTTGGTGTGGAAGCGAGAGTTTAGGCAATAAAAGCCATCTCTTCACCAGCGTCATGTACAATACATACTCACCACCACCCGGATTTTGCTTCGACATGCTCTGCACTGATGAACCAATTATCGACGACAAGAAAAGTCCAGACTATAATGTTAATAAACGAGTAAGTTTTATCTTTGATAGTTATAATTATAAACGTCTGATGATTATGATCCTTACCTTCACAGGTGGACCAGTTCTTCAAGTATCTTGACAACGTCACCAGTGTTTATTCCACTAACAATGTCATCATAACCATGGGTGAAGACTTCAATTACCAAGACGCTAATATCTGGTTCAAGAATTTGGATAAATTGATACAGTATGGGAATGAGAGGCAGAGGAATGGTTCCAAGTACCATTTGATATACTCTACTCCTTCTTGTTACCTAAAAGCTGTTCAAGATGATGGAAAAGCCAAGAATTTACAATGGGTTTTGAAGACTGATGACTTCTTCCCATATGCTTCTGATGCCAACTCTTACTGGACTGGATATTTTACCTCAAGACCTACCATGAAACGCTATGAAAGATTAGGAAACAATTTCTTGCAGGTAAGAATGGCTCTTTTATGTCCTAATATTGCATGGTCAATTACCACAACTTTATATTTAGGCTAATTTCATATTTTTGACTCTTTTGATCACATTTTCTTGTTTTGGTTTTTTCTTTTCTTAGTTTTTTCTTGTCTGGTCATTACACCTTCCATATAGATCTTGATCAGGTGCTACCTGAGGGATAAGAGCCTCTTAGATTGAAATTTTGACATATTTTGGTCACATTCTGACATGTTTTGGCCACATTTCCCTGTCTTTCACCCGTTGTACATATTGTTTGGCTTTTCTTTATCATTCGATGATAACCAATTGCGCAAGGCGACTAAACACTATCAACAAAATGGCCAAAATTCAAAATCTAATAGTGAAAATTGCCACTACATGTCATAATATATTCTAGGTTTGTAAGCAACTATACGCCCTGGCTGACCTCGGTCCTGAAGACTGGGTCGACCTGAACTACCTAAGAGAAGCCATGGGTGTCATGCAGCACCACGACGCTATCACCGGCACAGAAAAACAACACGTGGCCTTCGACTACGCTAGAAGACTAGCCAAAGGTTTTGACGAGTGCGAATTCATAACAGCTACAGCATTAAGCCAACTGGTCACTGGTAATGGCGAATCAGGAGCTGATCCAGGTCCGGAAATTCAGTTCCAGTCATGCTTATTGGCCAACATCAGCCAGTGCGAATTCACCGAGAAGCAGGATCAGTTCATAGTGACGGTTTATAATCCACTTAGCAGGCCGGTGAACCACTTCGTGAGGTTACCTGTGACAGGTACAGCGTATAGCGTGAAAGACTCGGAAGGTAAGTTGGTGTGTAGCGCAGTGGAGCAAAGGTACCACCTTGCGGTGTCGGTTTGCAGGTAGGGGAGTTGCTGGTGACCTGATGCCGACTTCTGAGGCCGTGAAGAACATTCCTGGGAGATTTAGCGAGGCTTCATATGACTTGATCTTCAAAGCTGTAGCTGTTCCACCTCTTGGCTTCAAGTCATACTATGTCAGCAAGATTCCTGGTTATCAAGTCGTGCAGCAAACCACAGGAGGCAGTTTCAAAGCGAACGTAAGTAGCTGTCTTCTTATCAGAGTTACCAAACTTACTATCAGACTTACTAAAGAAAATAAAACGTGGAAATATTTCAGAACATTCAAGTGAAAGTAGATCCATACTCTGGTAAAATAGCCGGCTTGACGATGAATGGCAAACAAGTTTCTTTAGCCCAGGACTTCTATTATTATAGAGGAGCAGTTGGTAATAATGAAATTCCAGCTAATAGATCGTCGGGTGCTTACATCTTCCGACCAAATGGTTCAGAACCCATAGAAATATCAGCAAAGGCCTCCTATAAACTCTACCAAGGAAACGTAGTCACTGAACTACACCAAATCTTCAACGATTGGACCAGTCAAGTCATCAGGGTTTACAGTGAAGAAAACTACGTTGAATTCGATTGGTTGGTTGGGCCGATACCCATTGAGTAAGTCTATAATTTAGAAATAACCACCAAACAACTTCTCACACTACAATTTTAGTGATGTCAATGGTAAAGAGGTTATCACTAGATATACAACAGACCTGAAGACAGACTCAACATTCTACACTGATTCCAATGGAAGAGAGACCTTGAAGCGAGTAAGAAACTTCAGACCAACATGGAAGGTGTCTTTAGCCGAACCAGTCTCTGGTAATTACTACCCTGTAACCACGAAGCTCCTCATGAGGGATGAAAAGAATGATGTGGAAGTTGCTGTCCTCACTGATAGGGCTCAGGGAGGATCTAGTTTGAAAGATGGCCAGTTAGAATTAATGGTATACCGAAAAGAAGCATAACATTCAATATCTCTTAATGTTTCGTTTTTAGTTGCATAGAAGTTGTTTGCACGATGATGCCTTCGGCGTCGGCGAAGCCCTGAAGGAAGAAGCTTTTGGTAAAGGCCTAGTAGCCAGGGGAAGTCATTATCTGTTATTGGGTCCATTCCTAAACAACTCAGGTAACGCCCAGCACATCCAATTGTCTCCCAAATGCTAAGAGATAAGTTACAGGTAACAACATGGCAGCTCAGGAACACGATATCATCCAGCGGAAGCTACTCTCAGCTTGGACATTCGTCTCGGATACCAAAGGTCTCACGTTCGACCAATACAAAGCCCAGTATAAGATGGAATTCTCTGGATTGAAGAACGCCTTGCCCAGAAACGTCCAAATCCTCACGTTGGAACCATGGAAGGGAATGAGCTTCTTGTTGCGTTTGGAACACGTCTTCGAAATAAACGAAAACGTAGAACTATCGAAACCAGCAACGGTGAATCTTAAGGAATTGTTTTCGCCATTCGACATTGAATGGTATAATGAGACAACATTAGGGGCCAATGAATGGCTTGGAGCAATGTCAAAGCCTGCGTTCGATATAGGCGAGAAGATGGAGACGTTACTCAAGAAGAACTTAGTTGAAAATTTCCAAACTTTTGACGATGTTGAAGACATGTTGAAGTGGAACTCTTTACTTTCTAAGTACGAACATGAACCTGCCAGCACCAACACCATAAAGAACTCATACTTGCGCTATGATGAGACAGAAGATGATTTCCTGATCACTTTGAAGCCCATGGAGATCAGAACTTTCGTCATTGAGATCAAGATGAATTAGTTATGTATAGTTTTATTTGTATTCCTCTTTTGATAAACTTGCAATAAACAGTATAAGAAACTCCCTGTATGTTACTTATTATAAATTGTCAATAGTTACTTTGACAAAGGCTGTCACCTTGCTCTGATCTTGCTGATGTCATAGGCTGGTGTGCCATAAAATGGAATGGCATTACTTAGTAAAATGTTTGGTGGTGGTCATTTGGGCGGCCTCATTGAATGTCTTGTTGGCAAACGAACTACCAAATAAACCTTGTGGATACAAGGTACCATTCATGTCATACTGCTGATGTCAACTTAAACATTTGACTCCAGAAATGTGCTTCACATTTCAGTCATGTATTCCATTGAAGAAAGACTTCATCAACGTGCATGTCATACCTCATTCCCATCTAGATTTAGGCTGGATCAATACATTGGATGACTATTTCCATGGTTATGGTAGAAAGAGCTGCAATGTTTGCGGGCTGATCATCCCAAACGGTGTTAAAAACTTGATTAGTGATGTCATAGTAGCTCTAAAAGCGAAACCATATAGAAGGTAAACTTTCCTACCTTTCACCTTTCAGAAGCATTATCATTACATTTTCGCCATTAGATTTGTATTTGCTGAGACAGCTTTCTTATGGATGTGGTGGCAGGAAAGTAACACCACCTTCAAGCATCTAATTCAAGAGTTGGTCAACAATGGCCAACTGGAGATAGTCGGTGGTGGATGGAGTATGAATGATGAAGCCGTCACTCATTATCAATCGATCATTGATCAGTATACCTTGGGATTTAGGAAGCTTGATGAAATGTTTGGAGAGTGTGGCATACCAAAGGTCGGATGGCAAATAGATCCTTTCGGTCATAGCAGGGAGATGGCATCGCTATTTGCCGAGATGGACTTTGATGGTTTATTCTTAGGTAGAGTTGATACACACGAGAGAGCTTTCAGGTTTGAGACGCAAACTGCAGAGTTTATATGGAAGGGCAGTGGAAGTTTAGGTATTGAATTCTTTAGTTTATCCTTAGCTTGTCTTTAATTTGTCTATAGTTTGTCTTTAGTTTGTGTTTAGTCTGTCTTTAGTTTGTCTTTAGTTTGTCTTTAGTTTGTCTGTTGTTTACCGTTTGTCTTCAGGCGCGCGAAGCCACATCCTAACAACTATCTTACCAAATATCTACGAACCACCAGAAAATATCTGCTTGTCCTGTCATGAAACATTGAGCAGCACAGCTGAATCATTTGAGC
Organism: Aphodius granarius; assembly: GCA_963971325.1. NCBI lineage: Eukaryota > Metazoa > Arthropoda > Insecta > Coleoptera > Scarabaeidae > Aphodius > Aphodius granarius. The sequence goes on along the minus strand of OZ020221.1, from coordinate 43,181,494 downwards.
AAACTGTAAATGCACACTCTGTAATTTGCTCATGCTAGGTCATCACCTCATGATTTTTTTCAGTTAGATAGCACACTGCACCAATTGGAGAACCAAGCCAAGGCATACGCCACAAAAAACCTGATCGTGACAATGGGTGGCGACTTTCAGTACCAATACCCGGTAGAGTCCTTCAGCAGCGTCGAACTGATCATGAGGTAAAGAAAGATTATAAGAGATCATAAGAATATAAGAAAAAATATAAGAATATAAAGTATAAATTTAAGAAGAAACATCCCCAAGACATTCTGTTCAACAAATCCCCAGGTACCTTAACGAAAACCAAGGAGAAATGCACAAGTTCAACTTGTTCTATTCCACACCATCTTGCTACCTAAAAGCTGTCCGCGACGAGGCCAAGAAGAAGAACATGAAGTTCTTGTTGAAGACGGACGATTTCTTCCCATATTCCACTAAACACGACATGCACTGGACTGGGTTTTATACCTCCAGACCATCACTGAAGCGTCTGGAGAGACTAGGTAACAATTACCTTCAAATATGCAAGAATCTATTCGTATTAGCAAACTTACCACCAAGTTTCTTGGCGAATATCGAGAGTATGTCTTCTGAAATGGGGATTCTTCAACACCATGACGCCATAACGGGTACAGAGCGTCAAATGGTATCTGATGATTACGTAGCTCGTCTATCCGAAGCATTTGGAGCTTGCAATGAAGTCATTTATGAAGCACTGAAGTAAGTGTGATAAAAGTCGATTTGGTCTCTATATGTCTATCGATTAGTCTATCTATATCTATCGTTTTTTGTCAATCTAACATCTCCTCTTGTTAGTAAGATAGTTATGCAAGGTTCCAACGCAACTAGGAAACTCGAATTTGAGAATTGCATACTGAGGAACATCAGCCAGTGTAGGAGAACTGAATACTTGGCCAGATACGTGGTGACTGTTTATAATCCACTAGGCAGACCTATAAACTACTCAGTTAGGTTTCCTGTGCAATGGAAGAACTCCCAAGTCATAGACCATAAAGGTATATCATAGACCATAAAGGTATATCATAGACCATAAAGACCCTAAAGGTCATAGACCATAAAAATCATAAACCATTAAGGTAAATCTTTAATTTTATGGTATACTCTTGGTGTTTTTTTTTTATTACCAGGAACTGTTATCGCATCTGATGTTATTCCAATTATGGATGCTATAATGAAACATCCAGTCAGACGAAGCAAAACGACAAACGAAGTTGTCTTCAACGCTGCCAACGTACCAGCCTTTGGTTTTAGGATGTATTATGTCCAAAAGTTACCTGGAGATGCAGTTTTGCGGCTAAAGGATGCACAGGACTTAAAATTTAATGTATGGGTTGTACTTTTCTTTTGGTCTTAGGTATGAATCAATATCTAAGTCTAAGATATCTATATCATTTCAGAACATAGAGATATCAATCAATCAAACTTCTGGTAAACTGACCAAAGTCATCATGAATGGGAAACTGTTGAACTTAACGCAAGATTTCTTCTATTACAACGGATATGACATGACCCACAGTATTGATGGTGCTCAATCAGGCGCTTATGTCTTCAAACCTTACCGTCAACACATCATAGTCAATGAAAAAGCCATCACTAAAGTGTACGTGGGCAAAGTCATTGCAGAGGTACACCAATACTTCAACAACTGGACAAGCCAGATCATCAGGATCAACAAAAACGAAAACTTTATAGAGTTTGACTGGATAATAGGGCCACTACCAACAAGGTTAGCAGTTCAGAGGTCAGAGACTATACATCTCTGAGGAAATTCCATGTCGAAATAAAATTCCAAAATTGGTCAAAACGAATACTGGCCATGGAATGATCTAATCTGACCATTAACCTTACACGATAACACCAAATTTTCAGTCACCATGGTAAAGAAGTGATTACAAAGTTCTCAACGCCTCTCCAGACAAACGCAACCTTCTACACGGACTCAAATGGAAGGCAGACGATGAAAAGGGTTCGAAATTACCGTAGGGCTTTCATCTTCGCTTCCAGGGGGCGCGCGGCTGCTAACTATTATCCAGTCACCACTAAAATAGTCCTTAGAGATGAAAACGACGATGTCGAGTTTGCTGTTCTGACAGATCGACCACAAGGTGGTACCAGCATGGAAGATGGTACTGTGGACTTGATGGTTCTTAAAGAGTGCTTTCTTTTGTGGATGTTTTTGGTTATTTTGTGGTTTTAGATCCACAGGGCTTGTCTGTATGATGATGGGTTGGGCCTTGGAGAAAGTTTGGTGGAAACTGAGAATGGTGAGAATTTGATTGTTAGAGGGAGTCATTATTTGGTGTTCGGGTCTATTAAAGATAAGTCTGGTATGTCTTTTGTTGTTTTTTGGAATATGATTTTTTGATTAAATTTCGTTGCTTTAGTTGACAACATCAAAGCTCAAGTGCATGACATAATACAAAGGAAACACTTATCTGCTTGGGCTTTAGTATCATCAACCAATGGCTTGGACTACAATAAATTCAAACAAAACTACAAAATGGAGGTTGTATATCTATTATTTGAAAGAATTTACAATCAATTTCACTCCATTATTGTTTAGTTTTCAGGTTTAGCGTCAGAACTGCCGAAAACCTTACACATACTGACATTAGAACCGTGGAAAAATTCTAAATTGTTACTGAGAATCGAGCATATTTACGAAGCTGACGAACACTCTGATTTATCCAAACCAGTTGCAATAAATATCGAGGTTATACCCTTCTCAGAATTTGGCGAAATCATTATTCTGCATTCTGATTTTCTTTGTAGAATCTGTTCAGTGGCTTTCGTGTGGTTTCTGCTATCGAAACAACATTAGGTGCCAACAAGTGGATGAGTGAGAAGAATGTTGATAGGAATACGGTTGAAATAGGTGATACAATGGAGAAATTGGTCAAAACTACGACAACCGATACAAGGTATTGGCGATTGAAATTTCCAGATAGTAACTATACTTGTAACAGACAAAATGTACTTAAGGGATTTATAGTTACATTGTGTCCATTAGAAATAAGAACGTTTGTAATTGATGTCAAAAGAAGTGTTTTCTAGAAGTTCTAGAGGTTCTGTTTTTTTCGAAGTTAAATATTAAATTGATTATAAAATTCGTTATAGTGTGTTATTCTTTATTTTTTTGTACTTGAAAAGTTTTGTGACGTGAGAAAAGTTTTGTGAATGTTGATAAGGTTTGTAGAGTTTCCATAACATAAAAGGGTACTCATTCGTAACGTTTCTATTAATTTTCTTTATTATTATACTTGTTTTATAATGGTTAATATATTACTTTGTCATACACAGTAAGTTTAATGTTAGAGAATGTACGAAACTGGCTGCATTTCGTTGTCTAACTGGATTAAAATAGATATTTCCTATCTCATATTTTGCGTGATCATCAAGAACAAAATATGTTATCACATCATTTGAATTAATAATCTCTATCTGTTCATTTCCATATTGAGTGCGTTTGAGTTATTATCGTGCATTTTTTTGGAGCGCCAATCTATTGTTTTCGTCTACCTATTGACGTAAGTGTGAACCAAGCAAGAGAAATGTTGCTCAGCACTAATAACTACTATTTGGAAAAAGTTTAGTAAAGACCACTGACTTAAAATGATTATCCCCAATTCATTTCTTAGATATTTGATAAATTACTAAACATACCTATTAACAAATGGACATAAGTGGTCTACTAAAACTGGTTATATGCCAAATTCTGTACATACATTGCTTGATTGTATTCATGGAGCATGTTTACAGTGAATATAATCACTCAATCATACACTATCTTGGCAATATTGCCACAATTCAATACAAAAAAGCAATATAACACTTCTATACCGGATAACAGTTAAACGTGCTCATTAAACGCGACCCATTTTAAAACAGTTAGCGCGTATTTACAAATATTCAGGCTAATTTGGATGAATTAACAACTGAATGGAAACAATAGTCGGGTCATAGTTGTTCGGTATTCGTTCACCTCATTCGTGTTTTAGACAGTTTCAATTACAAACTTCAACCAGGGAGATGCACTCCAGAATACACCTCTCAAACCAATTAATCAGTCAATAATAACATTTTGATACGGGGCGATAAAAATGATAACAATTTAAACTATTTAACGACCAAAATTGGTTGCAAGATCGATATTATAACTTAAAATGTGCTGCTGATATAGTTGTTTATTTAACTGAACGTGAGTGATTGCATAAAACACTTATAATTACAAAAAAAAAACCAGTTTCTTTAATTACTAATTATTTCTATAGATTGCAGCCATGAAGTTATTACTACTTTTGTTTATAACCACCGCTTTGGTAAACGCAGTACCAACAAAACATAAGAGTAGCCAGCCAAAAGCAAATTGTGGATATCAGGTACGTAGTTTCGTCATAATAATGTTTATTTCTGGTAGATACTGTAGATATAATTGTTGGTTATTTAATTCTTGGTTATATAATTGTTGGTTATATAATTGTTGCTTACAGTCATGTCCTCAAGTTACATCTGATACCTTGAACGTCCATATAGTCCCACACTCCCATGATGACGTAGGTTGGCTAAAAACAGTTGACCAGTACTACTGGGGAGGTAAGACCACCAAATACACCAAAAAAAACACCACTAATAAATAAATTTACAGCTAGAAACAACATCCAAAAAGCTGGCGTGCAATACATCATCAGCTCTGTTGTAGCAGCTCTACGACAAAATCCAGAAAGAAAGTTAGTTTTCCAAACATGTCCCATGATAACTAAAGACTAAGTGCTATTTATTTCGTTTAGATTCATCCAAGTTGAGTCAGCGTTCTTCTACAAATGGTGGCAAGACCAGGCACCGGATATTCAACAGCAGTTCAAAGAATTGATAGACAATGGCCAACTTGAGATTATTGGAGGTGCTTGGAGCATGAACGATGAAGCAGCCACACATTACCATTCCCTCATCGACCAGTTCACCCTTGGTTTAAGGTTAGATACTCTCAAATCTACCAATCTCTCAATTCTCTATTTATACAAGTTGTATGTAGAACCACAGAAAAACATTGCTTTATCTGTAACCTAAAGTACCCTTGACATGTTTATCAAGTCCTTCATCAAAACAAGTGTTGTTGACACTTCATCTAATTTTAGGACGGTGAGTGACACGCTTGGAGAGTGTGGTAGGCCTAAGATCGGATGGCAGATAGACCCGTTTGGTCACAGCAAAGAGATGGCATCGATCTTTAGCCAATTGGGCTACGAGGCGATGTTTTTCTCTAGATTGGACTGGAGAGACAAAAATCATCGCCTGACCACAAGAACCCCCGAAATGCTTTGGCAAGGCAGTACTAGTTTAGGCAACGACTCAAACATCTTCTTGTCGGTCTTGTACAACCATTACAGCGCGCCTTCTGGTTACTGTTTTGATGTTCTATGCACTTATGATCCAATAGTCGATGACACGAGCAGTCCAGAGTACAACTATCAACAGAAAGTTGAAGGTTTTGCTGATTTTGTGAGAAGGCAAGCCGAGTTCTACACGACAAACAACATAATCATCACGATGGGTGATGATTTCCATTTCCAAGACGCCTTGTCGTATTACACAAACTTAGACTTGTTGATTAGAGGTTTTACTACATTCCCACAATTCTTCAACAATAAAAGGATCAACTTGGTGTACTCCACACCATCTTGTTACATCAAAGCTGTTAATGAAGAAGCCACGGCTTCTAGCATCTCGTTCCCTCTGAAGACTGATGACTTCTTCCCATATGCTAGTGATTACCACGCTTATTGGACGGGATATTTCACTTCCAGACCAACTTCAAAGAGGTTTGAGCGTCAAGGCAACAATGTCCTCCAGATAACTAAGCAGTTGTCAACTTACCAACGTGATGAAAACGCTGTGTCGGATCTCAAGTCCCTACAAGATGCTATGGGTATCATGCAACATCACGATGCCATCACAGGAACTGAAAAGCAACACGTTGCTGATGATTACCATAGAATTATGACTCTTGCTATTAACCAAGCCGTCACAAAAGTTGACAAGATCCTATCGTATGTAACAAACTATACAAACTATTGTTTGTAACAAACTCTCAGACCATAGTTTTCACTCTAACTCATTTCAGGGTGCTTTTACCTACATCTGGTGAAGTTGATTTGGGTTTAAGAAGTTGCTTACTGGCTAATGTCAGCATATGCGACCTGTCACAAGGTGGTGACTTCATCGCAGCTGTTTATAACCCATTGAGCAGGCCTGTATCACACTATGTACGTCTTCCTGTCGATAATCAGTTCTTCAGCATCGAAGGACCAGATGGTTTGTGACACTATTTGGGCACTAGAATGGCCAGATGGTTTTAAGAAGCACTAGTTATTTGCATGTTTTTTTTTTAGGAAACTCGGTGCAATATCAAATCGTTCCTAGCATTGATACCTTCCAACATCTTAGTTCTTACAACCCAGCTCCTTACGACTTGGTCTTCAGAGCTGCTGATGTCCCACCATTGGGTATGAAGCTGTACAGGGTGTCTGTTGATAGTACAAAGACTGGTGTGAACTTCCAGGAAGATAAATCCAGTAATAGGTTAAACATAGGAGACAGTGTAAGTATTTTGTCTATCTGTCTATCTATCTATATTGATCTATCATTAAAAACCAATCATCAGAAACCTATCATCAAAAATGAATCAACAAAAACCAATCATCAAAAACCTATCATCAAAAACCAATCATCAAAAACCTATCATCAAAAACCTATAATATAAAAAAAACACTAAAGATATTGATCGATTTCAGATCAATGGTTTTGTTATTGATGACACCTTTGGCAGGCTGAGCAGAGTCACGTTGAACGGCATCAGTTTATCTGTCTTCCAAGACGTAATGTACTACATAGGGGCTAAAGGTGACAACACAGATTTTGACAGGAGAGCTTCTGGTGCGTATATCTTCAGGCCATCGCCTAGTCAGCCCACAGCGGAGCCTTTTGATGGTGCAGCTCAAGTAAGCACGTATAGAGGCGATATAGTGGATGAAGTCCACCAAACATTCAGCCCGTGGGCTAAGCAAATCATCAGGATGTACAAAAACACGAACCATATTGAGATCGACTGGTTGGTGGGTCCAATTGACATAGACGACGATCTTCCAAGAGAGGTTATTTCAAGATTCAACGTCGGTTTGGACAGTGGAGATACCTTCTATACAGACTCGAATGGAAGGGAGATGATTGAACGTAGAAGAAACTTCAGGGCTACTTACCCACTAGACGAAATCTATGAGCCAGTTGCCGGTAATTACTACCCTGTGACTTCAACGTTATCCCTCAGGGATCAAGGCAGGAATTTGGAGTTTGCTGTTATGAATGATAGAGCTCAAGGCGGTACGAGTTTGGCCAGTGGAGAAATTGAATTGATGCTCCACAGGAGATTGTTGAACGACGATGCTTTTGGTGTGGGTGAAGCCCTCAACGAGGTACAATTTGGTCAAGGGTTGGTAGCCAGAGGTCAACTTTACATCAGTTTAGCCAGGATTACAGCAAACCCTGGTACCTAAGCTCCCTTTTACTAACTCAAAACTCTTGTAACACTTATTTGTTTCTTAGATGAGTCTTCAGCTGCTATCCAAGCAAATATAGCCCACCAGAAGCTTCTAGCACCATGGACTTTCCTCACTGGTAATACCAATTTATGGTCAACCTTAAAAAAAGAGGTCAGTAGCCTATACCAGTTGATTCTTGCCTACACCAGTCGATTCTTGCCTATAATCAGCTGATTCTTGCCTGTAATCAACTGATTCTTGCCTATAATCAACTGATTTTGGCCTATAATCAACTGATTCTTGCTTATAATAAACTGATTCTTGCCTATAATCAGCTGATCCTTGCCTATACCAGCTCATTCTTTTCTATAATCAACTGATTCTTCGGTATAATTAGCTAATTCTTGCCTATAATCAGCTAATTCTTGCCTATAATCAGCTCATTCTTTTCTATAATCAACTGATTCTTCGGTATAATTAGCTAATTCTTGCCTATAATTAGCTGATAACTGTTCATGATCTTTACCTCTTCGATTCCAGATAACTGGTTTGACCAGATCCTTACCAAACAACGTCCAAATCCTCACCCTGGAGCCATGGAGGTCCTCAGACAACACGATTCTCTTGAGATTGGAACATGTCTTTGCTGTTGGTGATGACCCCACGCTCTCACAGCCTGTCACCGTGGACTTACAAGTAAATTTTGATGTCTCCATTGTGGACAAGTTATTGCTAACGTCTGTTTCTTAGGGACTGTTCACGTATTTCAACGTTCTGTCCATTCAAGAGATGACATTGGGTGCTAATCAATTGTTGGAAGAGAATGAAAGATTCAGTTGGACAATCGGAAGTCGCCTAGAGGATTGGAATGCCATTTCTAAAGGAGTTACCCATGAGTACACCAAAGCTCCTAAAGGGCTAAGAGATCCAACCATTACTCTTGAGCCAATGCAGATCAGGACATTCGTAGTTAACATTTCTTATAATTGAGTTGTTGAAATAAATACCTAAAGCAACAGTTTTTTGCTTGTTTATTATTGTTTATTACAACATAGTTTTTTATGTTATCTGTCACTTTTGCCACACTTTGGCGTTTTACGCGTCACGACCTGTCAAAATAGTGACATCCCTTCTCTTGTAAAGAAATTCAATGGTAAACACGATGGTTAGAAGTTAACCACCAGCCAAAATACCATATCTCTCAAACAGAACACATTTTAGGTTCCGATCAAGTATGAATATTATTTCTTTCTTTGTATTCGTTAACATGACAATTCTCGTCAAAATGCAAAAGGACGAAGCAGACGAGACCCTCAATTATGGGCAGAGAACATGTCCAAACATCAACCCAAGAGCTCTGAACGTTCACATAGTTCCCCACTCCCACAACGACGTTGGGTGGTTAAAAACAGTTGAAGAGTACTACTGGGGATGCAATAAGCACGTGCAGAAAGCTGGAGTGGCCAATATCTTCGAATCTGTAATAACCGCTCTGTTGCAAAACCCCGAAAGAAGGTATATTTCTGTTGAGACTGCGTATTTCTACAAATGGTGGTCATACGCGTCCACTGAACGCAGGACACAGTTCAAGAATTTAGTGGAGAATGGTCAAATTGAAGTAGTGGGTGGTGGATGGACCATGAATGACGAAGCCACAACAAATTATCAAGAAATCATAGATCAGTTCACTTTAGGTTTAAGGTTTTCAAACCCCAGTTAATACATAACCTGGTTTCTTCAGATTTTTAACGTTGCAGTGTGATAAACGAGACGTTGGGTTTGTATGGCCTGCCTAAGATCGCCTGGCAGATAGATCCCTTTGGTCATAGCAGGGAAATGGCATCCATCTTTAGCCAGATGGGTTTCGATGCCATATTCTTGGGTAGAATCGACTTCAGGGATAGACTGGAACGAATTTCGACGAGCACTTTGGAAATGCTATGGCAGGGGAGTCATAGCCTTGGAGAAAATTCGAAAATCTTCACGTCTGTCCTATACGATGGCTATAGATCACCCGCTGGGTATTGTTTCGATATATTTTGTGCTGACGACCCGATTGTAACAAACCCACACAGCCCAGAGTGTAATTACCATGAAAGAGTATCAATCAAAGATATGTCTCCATTAGTTTTGTCACTCTTAACATGGGCAATTTGCAGAGTTTTGGATTTGCTGAATACATACGAGTGGTTGCGCCATATTATACAACGAACAACATTCTGATTACGATGGGTGGTGACTTCCATTACCAAGAAGCGTTGAGTTCATTCGGGAGTCTCGACACCCTCATAGAGTAATAATAATAATAATAATAATAAGCTTAAGTATCAAAAGAAACAAGCAGGTGACATCAAGATACTACTCTTGTCTATTACAGAAGCTTCAAACTGTTCAATCATTCATACCAAGAGAGACCCATCAATGTCTTCTACTCCACACCAAGCTGCTACCTGAGAGCTGTCAACATAGAAGCGCAATCGAAAGGAATGAGCTATAGAATCAAAACTGATGACTTCTTCCCTTACTCGAGTGATTATAGTTCCTATTGGGCAGGATATTTTACTTCAAGACCTACCTCGAAAAGGTTTACGAAGGAAGGCAACAATCTATTGCAGGTATGCTTATCACACATGGTATGCTTACCACACTTAAATATGAAATTTTTGGAGGTAGGTAGTAAAGCAGTTGAGCACATTTGTGCCACAAACTGAAGACAGTTCGATTCACATATGGCCGTTACAAGAAGCCATGGCTGTGATGCAACACCACGACGCCATGCCTGGAACTGAAAAGCAGCTCGTGGCTGATGATTACCATAAGCTGCTGCATGAAGCAATCCAGACGAGTATCAAAAGTGCCGGAATTGTACTAACGTCACTGCTGCCTTTGGAAACCCCACTAGAGAGTATACCACTAATCAGTTGCTTAGGAACAAACGTCAGCGTCTGCTGTTTATCTCAAAATCATGATTTCCTCATAGCTATAAATAATCCACTTAGTAGAATCGTGTCACATAACGTCATACTTCCTGTATCGCATAGCTGTTTTCGTGTCATGGCTGAAGACGGTAAAACACCAGAAGTTCTGGCATTTGGCAAACCTTAACCTTAAGAATTCCAGATAGATCGATAAAATACGAGATATTCCCTAGCATGAGTGCTTTTACCCACCTGGAGCACCACAAACCGGCTGCTTTCGACTTAGTCTTCACAGCCATGGATATCCCACCATTAGGTATGAAAATCTATAAGGTGCAAAGGAATCTTGAGCTTTGCCAAGAGTGTGTTTTGCCAGATACTTCGGAGAGTAGATTTGTCATCGGCACAAAGGTTTGTCTTTTGCTTCATCCATTTAGTCTTCATCTATTCAGTCTTCATCTATTCAGTCTTCATCTATTCAGTCTTCATCTATTCAGTCTTTATCTATTCAGTCTTCATCTATTCAGTCTTCATCTATTCAGTCTTCATCTATTCAGTCTTCATCTATTCAGTCTTCATCTATTCAGTCTTCATCTATTCAGTCTTCATCTATTCAGTCTTCATCTATTCAGTCTTCATCTATTCAGTCTTCATCTATTCAGTCATTATTACGTCAGGGCATTAAGCAGCAAGGTTATCAACCATTCATATTTTAGATCCATGGTTTGGAACTGGATAAAACGACTGGACTACTCAAGACTATAACCCTCAATGGAATCACAAGAAAAATCAAACAAGAATTCTTGTATTATATCGGATCTGTAGGATACAATACTTCTCCGGAAAACAGAGCGTCTGGAGCGTATATCTTCAGGCCGTCGCATCAGTACCCTGAAGCTATCCCATTTCTGAAATCGTATTCTTACATCGCAAAGCCAGATCGTAACTTGCAAAATACGCAAGCACCAACATCAGCTACCATAAACACGTACAGAGGTTTACTCATAGAGGAAATCCATCAGACATATAATCCATGGCTCAAACAAATCATAAGGCTTCATAAGCATCTGAACTACGTAGAATTTGACTGGTTGGTTGGGCCAATCGATATTGGTGATTTCCACGGAAAAGAAGTGATCACCAGGTTTACAACTGACCTCAGTAGCGGTGATGTCTTCTATACCGATTCAAACGGGAGGGGAATGATCAGAAGGCAGAGGAATTTCAGACCAACTTACCAGTACACAGACGCAGAACCAATATCAAGCAACTACTATCCGGTCACTTCAAGGATAGTGCTTAAGGACGAGGACGAAAATTTTGAATTTGCCGTGATGACAGACCGTTCCCAAGGAGGCACTAGTTTAGCAACTGGTCAGGTTGAACTCATGGTAAAAGATTTGTTTGCGAGACCAGCATAATAAGTTCCAAATTTCAGGTACATAGGAGATTGTTGCATGACGATGGTTTTGGTGTTAATGAAGAACTGAACGAACGTCAGTTTGGACAAGGGACTGTTGTTAGAGGTCGACACTATGTCACCTTTGGCCCAAAGATGTCTGCTGATGGCGAAAGCAGTTCTGCTGTCCAGAAATACCTCGCCCAGGAGAAAATGTTGCCACCGTGGATGTTTCTAATTCCTCGAGTTGGTTTATGGGATTTAATCCATAAAAAGGTATGGATTAAATCCCTTTCTGGTTACACCAATTACTAAAGTTCTTGTAGTTTTCTGGCCTGGCACGCCTATTACCACCGAATATTAACATCTTGACGTTAGAACCTTGGAAGATTGAAGAAAATACTGTATTGTTCAGACTTGAGCATATTTTTGAGGAAGATGAACACCCTATCCTATCAAAACCTTCGGGGATAAGCCTCAAAGTAAGCCATGACTATAGCCTATGGACAACTTAAGCCTAACACAAAATAACTCTAATTTCCGATAGGGTCTTTTCACTTTCTTCGAAGTACAATCAGCCAGAGAGATGACACTTGGTGCAAACATCGAATTGGAGGCTAACACTCGACTAAAATGGAAATTTGGAAGTAATTTTGGAGATTTTCCTGAATATGCTGATGGCAAAGATGTTGAATATAGCAGAAGAGCACCTTTAGACGCTGAATTGAACGTGGAAATCTTACCAATGGAAATAAGAACGTTTATTTTGAGAGTGGTTTACAAATAAGTCAACTAAAATGTTTTATTTTGCGTTAAAGTTTGTGTTTGACGTGGATGATGATATTAATTGATCACTTAAAGATACATATATAGGATAGATAAATTTGACTTATCAAACTCAAGTAGATAATCATATATTTGAGTAAAGCAGGTAAGTTTTTGTTTCGTGTTGTGCAAATAATAACTCCACAATCACGGTAGATAATTGCATGCATCTTCTAGTCTATACTTAAGCACCTTATTGAGGCTGATATCTGAAGGTTATGTTGCTGTTATTGCAATTTCTGTTATGCGTGGCATTCGTGGTTAATATAACTGGTAGGAATGTACCAAAAGTGGAAGAAAATTGTGGCTATAATGTGAGTTTATTTTAAAAAGAAAATTTAAAAAAAAATTGGTATATTGTTTCAATTTTCAGGCATGTCCTGAATTTGATCATGAAAAACTAAACTTCCACTTCGTCCCACATTCACATGACGATGTCGGATGGCTGAAGACCGTTGACCAATATTACTGGGGAAGTAAGTATTGGTAATCAATTTGGACTGAACTTAGGTAAGCCAAAACATCTAATTTTAGCTCAGATGAACATCCAACGGGCTAATGTTAAGTCAATAATCAATTCTGTTGTTCTTGCACTGAAGGAAAACCCTGAACGAAGGTATGTACCAACAATACATACTTATTACAATAGGAAATGTATCGAAATCTTTGATTTGCAGATTTGTTCAAGTAGAGTCTGCGTTTCTTCACAAATGGTGGATAGAAACGACAGAAGATAAACGAAATGACATGCGGGAGTTAATCCAAAATGGCCAAATGGAGATAGTTGGAGGTGCTTGGAGTATGAACGATGAAGCTACTGTTCATTACCAATCAGTAATCGACCAGTTTACTCTGGGTTTTCGGTAGGTGTTCAGTTAGTTGGTGCTGAAAAAAAGAGGTTACCTCGCGTCGCCATATTGGAAAAATGGCAGTTTTTTTGCAATATCTCCTTTCCGACTCATTTTGCGATAAAAATAGTTATATAATAAATTAAACTAGAGAAAATTTCCTATAATTTATGTAATACCTAACCATTCATTGCTGAAAAGATAATTATTATTGAAAACTCAATCGAAGTTAGGGAGCTCATGCTGCTAAACAATAATAAAATTCCTGAAATCTCGAACGTATCCGAGCGTGTTAGGTTATGTTTGACCTTGTTTACATACTGTGACAGCCGGAATTCGAATTTTTGTATGAAGAACAGGTCTTATACTTTCAACAGGTGTGTGAAGTCATAAGACAGCCAATTCTTTTGTCATGAATATCAGTTAACGTTAAAACGAACCCAAGGAATTTCTATTTAAAAATCTTTCGATGTATGACATTTAATAGTAATACCTACCAAAATGGCAGTTCTTCAAACATTTTACTCCATTAATTCTAACCTCCAACATAATTACAAAAGTCACTTCAATTACAATTTTATTGTCATTGGGAACATTGGAACATTATATTTCGCAATTTCCAGTAGTTCAATCTTCAAAGATTACTAATCAAAGAAAGATCCATGTTTAATCATTTACCGCTTCCAGATTCTTGAATGAAACTCTTGGGCAATGTGGCAGGCCAAAAATCGCTTGGCAGATAGACCCGTTTGGCCACAGCAAAGAGATGGCCAATATCTTCGTCAACATGGGTTTTGATGGTCTCTTCTTCGCCAGGTTGGATTACAGAGACCAAGCAAGGAGAAAATCAGCATCTGAGAGCGAACTCATGTGGAAAACCAGCGCTAATTTTGGTGATAGAATCCGAATGGTCAAAATAAACCAAAACTCACAAGGATTATCTTTTAGGTGATAACGAATTGTTCACCTCGATTTTCTATGATCATTATAGTTCCCCAACCGGTTATTGCTATGATATTGGATGCGGCGACATCCCAGTTGTTGATGATGTTAACAGTCCAGAGTATAACCAAAAGAGCAGGGTAATGCAAAAGCAAAATCCAGAGCTATTAAATAAATCTGACCTCTTTCTTATGATCAGGTCCAAGGTTTAGCTTTTAATCTAGGTTCCCCAGCTAGAAGCTACAAAACCAACCACTTCCTGATAACCATGGGTGATGATTTCGCTTACCAAGAAGCACTGGCCAATTTTGCCAATTTAGATAAACTGATAGAGTAAGTATACAAGACCAATTAATAGAGTATAATTATACATTCCATTATGCCATTCCAGAGGCTTCAAGAAGTTCCCACAGACCTCTAACAACAAGACCATAAACGCTTTGTACTCAACACCGTCTTGCTATGTCAAAGCCGTGAACGAAGAGGCAAAACTCAAGGGGATAACGTTTCCTGAGAAAACTGATGACTTCTTCCCTTATGCTTCGGATCCACATGCCTATTGGACCGGTTATTTCACGTCTAGACCCACCCATAAACGAATGGAACGCGAGGGTAACAATATCTTGCAGGTAACAATGTCTTACAACTGTCAAATTTGGCCAAAACATCATTTTTTCAGATGGCCAAACAATTGTTATCTTTTGGACACCATTTTTACGACATTGCACCACTGCAGCAAGCAATGGGAATAATGCAACATCACGATGCGATCACCGGTACTGAGAAGCAGCACGTAGCTGATGACTATGCAAGACTATTTTTCATGGCCATTGATCAAACTTTAGCCAAAATCAGCACGGTAGTATCTGAATCATTTTCTTCGCAAGAAGACCTAGGATTTAGATCATGTCTCTTGTCAAATGTAAGCGTATGCGCTAATTCCCAATCAGGAGAGTTACTGGTGGCTGTTTATAATCCAATTGGACATAAGGTCACGCGTTATGTCCGCCTACCTGTTGAAGTTGATGGACAATATGAAATCGAAGGACCTAATGGTTAGTTTTGGTCACTTTATCAATGGGAATTATTTGATGTCTTATGGATAATCTTATGACTTATGAATAACCTTATGACAGGTTTCCTCCAGTATCAAATCCTACCGAGCATTGACGACTTCAGGCATTTAGAAGCCATGAAACCAGCAGGGTATGACCTTGTGTTCACTGCAGAAGACCTCCCACCACTTGGTGGTCACCTCTTTAAAGTGAAACTTGTGTCCAGAATAAAGAAGGCGATCCTGAACAATAAAAACATTCTTAAATTTGGATCGGAGGTATATTTTACTGATTTATTGTCTTGGCAAATGATCCCATCATACTTTTAGAAAACTGGTTTTACCATAAACCAATCTGGATATTTAGACACAATCACCACGTATGGGAAAACCATCAATGTGTCTCAAGAACTGATGTACTACATTGGAGCTAGAGGGACCAATGTTGGCTACACAGCCAGAGCGTCTGGTGCTTATGCCTTCAGGCCGAGTCCTGATCATCCAGAGGCTTTGAATTTTGACCAGACGATGTCCCATGAGGTATTCAGAGGGGAGATTGTGGATGAGGTCCACCAGAAGTTCAGTAGTTTCGCCAAACAGATCATCAGGGTCTATAAGAATGCTAGTTATGTTGAATTTGATTGGCTGGTTGGACCAATTGATGTCAGGTACTCTAAATATGACTCTAAGCAATTTTTGATGATCTTTAATGATCTTTTAATGATTTAATGATGATCTTTTTTCGTTCATGGTCCTCCCCTCAGTGATGGTAAGAGTCGTGAAGTCATCAGTAGATTCTCAACTGACGTCAACAGCGGTGATGTATTCTATACTGACTCAAATGGAAAAGAGATGCTTAGGCGTGTCAGAAATCATCGAGAGACCTATAATTTCACTTATGAGGAACCAGTTTCTGGGAATTATTACCCTGTGACATCCAGGATTATGGTCATGGATCTTAATGATGATGTCCACGTGTCAGTTTTGAATGATAGGGGCCAAGGGGGCGCCAGTTTGGCATCAGGTCAAATTGAATTGATGGTATGAGCGTGGTTTTGATAATCAGTTATTGATGACAGATGTTGATGATCAGCTGTTGTGATCAGCTGTCGATAACCATTCATTTTGATCGTTTCTAGTTACATAGAAGATTACTGGATGATGATAATTTTGGTTTGGAAGAGAATCTCTATGAGGAACAATTTGGACAAGGATCTGTTGCTAGAGGGCAGCATTATCTGATGGCTGGGTCTTCCAAAAATTGTAAGTTTCCTGGATGAAAGAATATCAAGTAACCAAGCTGCTTAAATTTTAGATTATGATGAAAGGAATTTGGTTATTGAGAAGCATCTTTCCCCTTGGATTTTGTTGGCCAAACCAGAAAATTTGGACGAAGTTTGGAGGAATACCAAACACGAAGTAAGAAGTGTATGCCTATCAATGGGCGCGTTCAGAACGCAATGGTCATGTAGTCAGCAAAACACGTTGTGGTGTTGATTTCTGTTCAGCAGTTGACTGTTCGCTGAACGACTCTGATAAGCAATGCTACCAACCAATGTATTAAAGCAGTGGCATTATTTATGCAACTGTTTGTTGATCATCCACAACTTTGGACACTATGGACTGCTTTTAATCCATTCTTGTTCCGATTTATAATCTTTTTGAGCAGAGATTATATTTCTGACTTTGAAAATTTGATTTCCTGTCAAAATTATTTCCATGTTTAACCATGTCATAGTACACTGACATACTCAAGCGCTGAGTATGCTGAATGCGGCCCTTGACGCAAAATAAAACTATTCATTATTTTTTCCGTAGTTTTCTGGACTTGTGCAAGAGCTGCCTAAAGCAATCCATTTGCTAACATTAGAACCATGGGAAGACCATGATAGTAAACTATTGCTACGACTTGAACATATTCTAGAGAAAAATGAAGACCCCATATTATCGCAAGAGTTACAAGTTGACTTAAAGGTTTACCTATAATCAATAATTTTTGTTACCATTCTCAAAAATTTCTGTTATTTTCAGAATTTATTCAACAACTTTGAAGTCGTAAGCTTACAAGAAATGACGCTAGACGGCCTGAAACCAATCGAAGAAAACGAACGACTGGAATGGAACACCAGCAACAAACAATCTCCGCAGAGAAACAAAAGTTTAATTGAAGATTTGGTCGTCTCTCTTCAACCGATGGAAATACGTACCTTCCTAGCGACCATCCAATACACGAAAATATAAAATGCACCTTATCATTTGATTATTACGTTTATTGGATAACGATCTTAAAACAAATACACATAAATTATAAATTACAAAATTTCCGTTTCCATCCTTATTCTTACCATCGCTTAATAGCAAAAAAAGAAGTAGTAATCGAATAAAACCATCGTAAAATAGAATGGTCCTTGGTTTCATATCACAGAAGAACGAAGCAAACCAATCAAATTTACCTATGTTTTTTTTAACAGGTGATTTTTTTACAGTGTTTTATATACTATAGTGCAAATAATGTGTTTTATTTAGCAATGTTGACTTGAAATCATGATTTAAAAACAATTACGCTATACAGAATTAATTAATATGTAATAAATTAATATATATTTGAAGGAAAACAACATAGACTAGAAAAAAGTCCATTTCCAAGATTTGTACAAATTAAATAAAAAAAAAAAAAACAGTGACTGCAATTTATGAACGTGTCCTATAATATAAAAGACAACTATTTCCATTTAATTAAAAATCAACAAGAAAAATATAACATCTTAATCGAGACTGACCTTTTCAATTAAAAAAAAAATTGCTAAATCATATATTTACAAAAACGGCACAAGATGCCACAACAATCGTCGCACTTTTTTTCTCTCCCTCCACGATAAAATAGACGCTAATAATAATTAATAATAATAATAATAATAATAATAGTTGCGTGCTAAACAAATGTATCTTACAAATTACAAAACTGATCAAAGACACTTTTCAATTTGCCGTATACTTTGAAATAGGATCGAATAAAAACAAGGCCAGCAGTACCGACATAAACAAAATTTACCTACCGGGTCGACTGACTCAGCCGTGACTGCGCAACTCGCTCAGCTTCTCGCACGCCTGCAGCTTCATGTTCTGCGCGCTGTGGTACAGTTCTCGGTCGCCAAAGTTCCGGGCCTTCCATATTAACGACTCACCTGCCAAAAAAAAAAATAAAAAAAAAAACATAACCTATATTGTCACTTTGACATTTTCCTCGCAGAACAACCATCGATAACTAAACAAAGCACGAAAAAGTATAATAAAAAACATGATAAATGAATAATTGTTGACAAATGTAGTCATAATTTGATGGAAATTTTTTATTTTGGACGTAACTTGAGGAAAAGTGAACTTACGGTAATTCTTTTCGCGGTAACATGTGTGCCGTAGGTTCGTCATGTACTCCTCCTCTATGGTACTCTCTAGACGTCGCACCGAGCCCTGGTACTCGGAGTGGAAGTTCTGCTTGACCCAGTAGTCGACCTTAAGATTGTTAGTCTTGCGATGGATCGGATATTTGCTAAATAAGAATAATAATATTGTAAAAAAAAAAGAGAAATAATATTGTAAAGAAGTAGAATAGTTGTTGAAAAAATATTAGGAAAATATCTTTAAAGCATAAAATTTATTTGAGATAAAGTTTTGCGTTTCCTGAAAAACAGAATACTTACGTTGTAGCCTGAAGACTGTAAGCCGGGTCAGATATGAACATACTTGAAGCCATCGACAATAACACAGCCAAAATGATGGGCAAAAACTGCAAGAGTAGGGAGTATCCCGACTGCTGTTGCTGCTGAAATTGAAACAAGAAACTACACGGTGTTCAAAACTTTAACCACACTTTAGCTATTGACAGTTTAACTGTCAAATTTCAGAGTGTATAACCTTCAATATTTCCCATGACACTAGACTTTCTTTTCATTAATTGTCAATTTAGTTATTGACAGTTTAACTGTCAAATTTCAGAGTGTATAACCTTCAATATTTCCCATGACACTAGACTTTCTTTTCATTAATTGTCAATTTAGTTATTGACAGTTTAACTGTCAAATTTCAGAGTGTATAACCTTCAATATTTCCCATGACACTAGACTTTCTTTTCATTAATTGTCAATTTAGTTATTGACAGTTTAACTGTCAAATTTCAGAGTGTATAACCTTCAATATTTCCCATGACACTAGACTTTCTTTTCATTAATTGTCAATTTAGTTATTGACAGTTTAACTGTCAAATTTCAGAGTGTATAACCTTCAATATTTCCCATGACACTAGACTTTCTTTTCATTAATTGTCACTTTAGCTATTGACAGTTTAACTGTCAAATTTCAGAGTGTATAACCTTCAATATTTCCCATGACACTAGACTTTCTTTTCATTAATTGTCAATTTAGTTATTGACAGTTTAACTGTCAAATTTCAGAGTGTATAACCTTCAATATTTCCCATGACACTAGACTTTCTTTTCATTAATTGTCACTTTAGCTATTGACAGTTTAACTGTCAAATTTCAGAGTGTATAACCTTCAATATTTCCCATGACACTAGACTTTCTTTTCATTAATTGTCACTTTAGCTATTGACAGTTTAACTGTCAAATTTCAGAGTGTATAACCTTCAATATTTCCCATGACACTAGACTTTCTTTTCATTAATTGTCACTTTAGCTATTGACAGTTTAACTGTCAAATTTCAGAGTGTATAACCTTCAATATTTCCCATGACACTAGACTTTCTTTTCATTAATTGTCACTTTAGCTATTGACAGTTTAACTGTCAAATTTCAGAGTATATAACCTTCAATATTTCCCATGGCACACTTTTTTTTAAATTATATTATTTATATGATATAAAATATACACTAACCTCTCTGTGACTGTGCCCCTGATGGTTGGACTCCGCGGGCCTGCGGAACCTGGTCCGATGTACGTAAACGTTCGAAGTGTTAAAGGTACCCCCAAAGAACATGTTGAACAGCTCATCAGCACTGACGTCAGTCTCAAATCCACGTGTGTACGATTCGTGATGTCTCGTGTGCCTTTGCTCCTCAGAACCATACATGTCGTACTGCTTTCTCTTCTCGGCATCCGTTAGCACGGCAACGGCGTTACCTATTACAATAACCCTTAATAAAGAAAACATGTATCTTATAATGACTAAAAAGAATTTAATTCGCAAAAACTAGATCTTTTCGACATACCGATAGCTTTAAAAGCTGCCTCAGATCCAGGATATTTATTCTTGTCGGGATGCAACTGTAGCGCCATCTTCTTGTAGGCCTTCTTGATATCGGAATCGGTCGCATCCTTGCTAACACCTAAAATCTCGTAGTAATCCTTGCACTTCTTAATACGCTTGACAGCCTCAGCTTGTTCTGCGGAATACTCCGGTGCAGAAGGTTTTTCCGGTTCTTTAGCGGCAGGTTTGCGATGTCGCACTTCGGGTTCCTTACCGGGCGCCATAAGTTCAATTTGCGCTAATAAAACTAAAAAAATTTCGAATATTAAGCATATTAATCATATTTAAAGAACACGTCAGTGGATGAGCTTATAATTTATTTACCCTTTGCCTTCTCTGATGGGAATAAACGTTCGGCTTTCTGCAGGAATTTCTTCGCCTTTTCGCGATTCTTTTCGGCGATCGCCTTCTCGGCGATGTCGATGCATCGATCCGCCTCGTCTTTATTCACTTCCATCGGTCGAAATGTTACGAATTCGTTGTTAATTGTTGAATATTTTGCCTGGTTGCGATTATGACGGTTGACAGTAGAGCAGCAAGGTGAATGTAGTCATATGATCGATGATAAACAGTGTTGTCGAGCGTGAAAATCACTAAGGGTGTATAATGAGTTGCATACATTTCGCCTTGACAAGTTGAGACAAAATGTAATTGTATTTTATGGCTAGACAGAATTTAATTCCCAAAAACCAGATGTAATAAAACCGCAGGTCGTCCCAATAATCAATAAACTTGTCCTGTGTCAGGAATGTTACATTTTATGACTAGAAATAGTTTAATTCCCTAAAATAAACATATTGAAATGAAGCAATACATTGTTAATCAATTTGTCTTCAAAATTGAGTAGTAAAAACTTGACCAAGGTCCTTAATTGTTGCACATAACAAATAAAAACCATAACTAAAGCAAATATTAATTTATTATTATCATTATTATAGCAGTTGCAAATATCTCAATACATAAATAGTTGTTGTTTCACACAAAACAAATTGCGGACATGTTGATTAAGAAAAATCAACTTTAATCGAGCATAAGTAAGAGTTTATTAGTAATCGGTGAAAAACTCTGAAGGTTCACGTGTAAAAATAACATTTTCCATCTCATTCCATGTTACGCCCTAACGGGGACTTTTGCCTGCGCTTGTTGTAACTGCTGTTGAAGTTTTTGTAAATTTTCTCTCGCAGTATCTTGTTTCTTCTCCACCGAAGCAATTTGATCTTCGACACGCTTCATTTCCTTGCCGATGTACTCTAACCGCTTGGCTACGTTCTGCTTGGCCTCCACAAGATCGGTTTTTACCAATATCGGACCGACGGATTTAAAGATTGCCGTTTCATCTTTTAAAATTTTTAATTCGTCCGATACCATGTTATTCTCTGTTAATTGGGTCTCTAGCTGTTGTCTCATGGTTACGGCTTTCCTATACTCTGCAAAATAATAGGAAAATCATCGTTGTTACAAGAGAGGTGTAGAATTTTTAGGTTAGGTTTCAAATGCGTGATGGTTGTGTACCTTTTTGTAAGCCCTGGTAGCCCTCGAGTTCGCTTTGGAGCTTCTTTTGGATTTCTTCGACCATTTCGGTGGGTTATTTGCGAGCAGGTGCGAATTTGAGAGAAGTATATTACCAAATATAGAAAGACGGTGAGGTTTAACCACAATTCATTCGGATTATACGCGCAGAAATCTGTTTTATCAACAATTCAGTGAATTGAGAAATGTCAAAATATGTTGAGTATCGTGTACACAGCGTACAAAAAGTAACGATCTATGGCATACAGGGCTCACAGGAAGTTAATTTTGATACTTTTTATACTTATTATCTCTTACAAAAAAAACTTTTGGAATTTGTTGTCATAATATTTATTAAACCATTAAAATTAAAAAATATTACCAGAGTCCTCAGTGGTTTTTATGACACAATATTTGTACATTAACAATTGTAATTATGTGCGAATGTTGAATGAATCAACTACTGTCGAAGTAATTTTGCTTACAAAACTGATTTGCTAAGGCAACTTCTTTGGTCTGATTTGCTAACAAAACTTCTGCAATTATTCAATTTCGTGAAACCACAGCTGCTATGGATCTGTCTGATGTCAGTAGCCACTTAGTTTATCAAAAATTACCAAATCTATCATATTTGCGTTCTGATTAGTATTCTGGAAAGAAAGTACATTGTAATCGACAAAAACAAATCAAGATTTCAGCAGAAATACGCGTTTTGAAGTCGCCCTTAATCGATTGCAATAATTTCTGGAAAATGTATGTCAGTAAACAAGATCCGTTGCGCCCGAACGGTGCAACGGATTGGGCTGAAATTTGGTATACTTATTTACAATATCCAGGGGAAGAAATGGAGTGTTTTTAGTGACAATCTGTCAACCGGAAGTGGCAAATATTACATGTGTTTTCTTAGGGATTCATCCGATTTTGACCAAACTAATACCAGCTCATCCTGCAGTGACTTTACACATGTAACCAATTTACAGATCCATGGGATCAAAGGTTTAGGTGTTATAACTGCAACACTAGCCGCTTCAGTAACTAAGCAGTAACACCCAGTATTAAATCTAAAGATTAGTTTTGGCTGATATCTAACGAAAAATTCCTATCCCGTGACGGTTTTCGACAATTTTTGATTTTATGAAATTCCTACGTCACCAGACGTGACTATTGTCTAGGTTTTTCCGAACGTCGGCCACTTCTGCCAAGCGATTTTCGCGGAAAGTCACACCGATGTTTTCCGTCCTCCTTCCTTCCGTGGCCCGGGTCCAATTTAACGAAGGAAGACGTAAATACCGGACGTGTGGCGTTATTTTTATATTTTTGGCAGTGCACCGTCCTCACTTCTGACCGAAACTAAACCGTACCGACGCCGACGTATTGGATAAATAAAATCTATTTATAATGAACACGCGTCCAAAGGCGTCGCTTGCCGTACAGAAAGCGTTCAGTTGTATCCAGAGGTGAGATTTGTGGTCCAAACGAAGTGCAGTAACTTCTGTAGTCACCGAACCGAACGATTCGAGAAAGGGGAAAAGAATTTTCTTTGTGTGAGGTGTTTTTCAGTTGTTTTCGGACTTTACCCAAAGCAGGGTAAGTTATTTTTAATGTGGAATGTTCTGGTTTGGCTTCGCTTATAGTTATTGTTGTGTAATGCTTTTCCAATTTGCCAAATGTTCTAGGCTATGAAAAATTTGCACAATCAAGCTTTTCAATTAACAAATTTTGCTAACAATCATCTGTAGTAAAAGTCTTCTGCTTTCACTTTGTACGAAAAGTGTTACGTTTTTTTACAGCTAACTACGCGGTTTCCTCCCGGAAATCAACGATTAATGTAAAACAATCGTATTTTACTTACCTTGTTATTTTATTTTCTAAAACAGATTTCAAAAGTTTCTAATAAATGTTAGTAAAAGTCTACACAGTTTTCAGTATATGAAAAGATAGTAAACAATTGTTGAAACAAGTCGAAACAAGAAGATTAAGAAAGTAATAACTACATCCTTTTTACAATCCTGTATTCTTAAATTCTAATAGGTACACCATAGGAGTAAATAATATATATATAAATAAATAGGGTGGAATAAATATCAGCCATTCTCTACAAAGGAATATGTTTATTGCTCTCGAACAAAGTAAGAAATTTTTCGAACAAAAGAAACATTCTTAAAGACTTAACATAAAAGTAATATGTGCTGTAAATGTGTAACATTAAACCTAATTATTATCTTATATTAACTTAAAGAGGGAAATATGTAGGCAAATACTAATACTAACAAATATTATTTTTTTATATATTGTTTTTAGAATTTTATTTTCTAACAAGGTGTCTCGAATAATTTGGAAGTGTGCTGTTTTTTAATCAACGTATTATAGATGTTTCAAACCAAGGAGAGCACAGTTGTGTATGCAACCAAATACACGCGGGTCAATTATAAACCATACACTGGGTATAATTGGTTGCATATGTCACTGTGCTCTACTTAGTTTAAAACTACTCTACCGGTCTTATAAAGGTTTGTTAACTAAAATCTAAAGAATAACTAAAAAGATATGCAGTATATAACTGAAATAATTAAACTTCAAATCTAATCTTTAGATCCCTTAAAACTAAAATGCATAGAAATGTAAAAAAAATAATAATACAAAACATGATGATTATATTTGCTTTTGGATTTTTACAGTAATTTCACTCACCTTAGAGTAGTCGTCGAAATGCAGCTGAAATCTTGCTGTCTTTTTAATCGTATTATAAACAGCCCTAAAACATTTGGGTACATAATTGATATTCTCCTTAATGGTATTACATGTTAAAACAAAGTTTCCTAGATCGCAATGCCGGAAAATCACCTCAAAGGTGAAATTACTGTCGAGATCTGATGTTGTTAACCATTCGATGTCACAATGATATAGTCCAGTTAAACGACAAATAAAAACTGAACCGAATACATTCATGTGCCATTTCTCGTCTGCCTTATCGGTGACGTAAACATTTTTATTTACGATGTCGGTGTGCTTTTCTTGAAGGTGAGATATGAATTCTGACCGCTTACCAGTAAATTTACAGCAGTTGAAAACTTTGAATGGACATACTAACTCGTGTTTTGATGTAAAGGGGGGTATGTATTGATCACAACCAAGGGACTGATAAGAACATGGAAACGTCTGCTCTTTAAGAGAGTCTATTACAGATAAATATAATTCAGATATATACTCGTTGCAATTTCGGCAAGAGATACCACATCTACTATCTTCTAACTTATAGCACGTTTTACAATGCATATGTTTGCTTACGCCCTTGCATTGATAATAAATGTTTGTTAAAGCATCCCCACAGTACCAACAAATCATCTTTGGAAGCAACTCCTTTTGTACCTTAGTTTCATGAATTACAGTGTTGAAAAACTCTACACACACACCAATAAATTCAAATGCGTCATTCACTTGCATCAGCTTTTTTAGATCAAACACAGCGCAATATTCGTCACATTCTTGCAATTGGTCAAACTGGTGTTCGTTCCATTTCGTATCGTCCGCCATTAAAGTAATCTTGCAATTCTGATAGACGTACGTATTCTTGATGTACGACACCGAAGCACACAACTTGTTTTCTTCGATTTTCGCACTAAATAAAACAACATCGTCACGAATCTTCAACAGCCTCCATAACTGAAAATCTCCGTTTAACTCAACTGGTACAGAGAAAACGCCTTCTTCCGCGGAAACGTAACACGAATTGTGATTTTCTATCACGTGGTCTTCCAGATCTTTTGCCAGAATATTGTCGCACAAGTCTTCGGTAGGTCGATTTGGGCAACGTATCGGCCGATATAAACATTTCTTTTCGTGTATTTTGATGTCCTTGACGCAGTCGTTTGTAATACACCCAGATGTTTTGTACTTACAATCGACTAAGGTCGCGATCAGTTCTTGAAACTGCGACAAGTCCACATCAAAGTCAAATTCGCCATCGGCTGTTGTGTAACATTGGATTCTAACCTTATTTGCGACTTCGGTGGATGGTCGATTTTTAGAACCCATGATGAGATGAATAGATGGAATAACACACCTCTTGTTTATAAGCACTCAAGTGACGACGCACCACTCGCTGCGTACATAAAAGAATGACTGAGTCAGACCGGTCAGACTGAGTGAAAATATACTAACAAATACGATAAGAGATGCAGGAACCCAACACATAGACGCGGGGTTCCCCTAACAGTAATTCAGCACGGTGGGGCTTTTGCTTACCAACGCAAAGCAAGAAATTCAAGCCTCTATAATAATGCTCACGTATGTATACAATAACTGATATATTACTTTACTGGCTTTCTGGTAATAACACCAGTACCACTACATATTATATGACTATTATATGAATAGCTTCATATAAATTATAAAACGTTCTTCCACGAGTATATCGTACCAAAGGGCTTTTAAAACAACAAATATAAATATAGTTTATTATGAACTTGAACAAAAATTACGTATTTTTGTTAAAGTATTTTGACAAGTGACTGCGCTATTTTATTGGCTATAACACTCAAATAAAAACACTCGAAAATAGAGTGTGAAGTCACCAAAAATTCTCGGTACGTATATCAATGATAAGCGTACCTACGAAACGAAAAAACTTGGCTCTATATCCAACCCCATGACAAAAAGACCTATATATAGCCCACCAGAAATTCGTATAGGTTGTAATAAACTACGCCGATTTTGTATGCAAATATCCTTCCATTTATTTCTGTACCACCAAGTAAACATCTCTATTTCCTTTCCAGCGTACAAATATTCAAAAACATGGGAAACGCAAAAAGCGTTGAGACGTCAGCAGAATACAACGACATCTGGTGGAGCAACGGCAACGTTCAAAGACAAAAAGACACTTCACCAGAAGAAACACATCCCTGTACCAAACCGACACAAATCAGTGACGATCGAGAACAAAGACGCAAAGAACTAGAAGAAGATTTCGCCAAGTTCAAACAAGAATTAGCGAGAAAACACGAGAAGCGAAGACAACTGATATCCGAGAAGCGCAAAGAAATGGCGGACATACGCGACGAATTAATCAAAGAACGCGAAGAAAACGAAAGACTTAAACAAATGTTAAGTGATTTTGATAAAACAACATCTAAACAAAGTGTTAGTGGTGATAGAGATTCAGAATTCGAACGCGTGAACGAAGAAAACGAAGAATTGAAACTAGAAGTCGAAAAACTCAAGCTGCTGCTCAAGGAAAAAGAATCCATCGCCGATAAAAACAAAGAACTAAGGATAAGCTTGGCTGATATGCAAAAAGAATTACAATCACTCAACACGGAGATGATAAACTTCGAGAAAGAAAGACTGGATTATTCCGAACATGTCAAAGCGTTGAAAGACATCATCAAAGTGACGAAGGAAATGCTTCAAGTTAGAGAAATCCAAATTACAGAGGTGAGTGAGCCACATTTTGATCTATTTTGTTCCATTTTGTTCCACTTTGACCCATTTTCATCCATTTTGGCTAAATTTGGTGATGTATTCTTCCCTTTCAATCAGTTAAAAAAGAAGATTTCCACCATAGAGGAACTTCTAGCCTCCAAAGAAGTCAGCATATTGTCTGATGACTTAAGACACGAATATGAAAGGCAGTTACAGAATATTAAGGATCTCAGGATATTGTACGAGGATAGACAAAGAGCTGACAGGAGAGACAAAGAAAACCTAACGGTAGAGCTTGAGGAAGCTAAGAAGTCTTTGGAGGACGAACAGAACAAGAATCAGTAAGTAAAGTTTTTTGATATTTCACTTGCTACGTCGTATTTTCACTTACAGGGAACTGCAGGAAAGGATCAACGAGCTCGAGAAGGAAAACTCTGAACGGTATGACAAAATCATCAATTTGGAATCGAATCTTGGATTGTCCAATGCAGCTTGCAAAGAACTACAAGCAGAGATGGCTGTCATCAATCAGGTTTGTCCTAAAGAATCTTTCTTAGCTCTTCCTAAACTCAAGATTGTGGCTCTTCCTAAACTCTAACCTTCAATATTTCAGTTGTTCTCGCAAATTCTCATCAGCTTCAACAGCGACCAAGACGTAGACTTGGACAACATGACCAAAATCCTAGAAGAAAACCACGAATTATTGACAAACATCGTCATTAACGACGAACATAACGTTTCTTCTGCACTCCCGAAAGTCTTGTTGGATTTAGTCAATCAAGTAAACGAGAGCAGGAAAGAACCAGTGGAGATGAACCAAGAAGATACCAAACCAGAAGCAATGAAAAACAAAACGGAAGCAATGGAAAAGCACGCCGAAAATAGAGAGAAACTGGAGACGATTACAGAGGAGGAAGGTATGTCTTGTGACCTAAATTAACGATTACAGAATCGAACTGTTCTATTTCTGTCGTTAGACACGCAGTTGCATCAGTTGAACAGCCCGGAAGAGATTGTTGAGAACCTTCCAAAAGTCTGGCGCGTCCTTATCGAGTTGTTGAGTCACCAGAGCGCGCCACCGAACAATGACATCGAAGAAAATGGCGAGAAAAAAGGTAACGAAAACGACCATCATTGTTATAAATCAGTGGAAACTCCCAGTGGACTTAGGAAGGTCGTAAGCGTCAGCAAGACCTTTATTAGGTTGAAGGTTAGTATGCCCTGCAGGGTTTAACGTTAGTATATCCTGGAGGATTTATTAAAACACCTTTTCAGAGTTTGATATTGGAAAAGAAGTCTTTGGAGAAAGAAATGTCCAAGCTGAAACATCTCAACACCCACTTGGAGGGTCGTCTTCAAGATCAAGAGAAAAGACTTGTCCTGGTGTCAAGTGAACTCTCCAAGACGTGGAACGTAGTCGGGGTGATGCAGAAACAACACCAGCAGCTTCACACGCAAGAGAAAATCCTACGTTACGAGTTAGCCCAGAAGAGGAAGCTCCTCACTGAGCTGAAAGAGGAACTGGAGTACTGCAGGCAGAAGTGGCACCAAGCCAGAGAGCAAAACACTAGCACCGAACAACAGTGGAAGGAATTACGAACGGAATTCGCTTCTCGCAAAAGAAGCGTTACAGACGACATCAACAACAGCGTCGAGAGCGGCTACAGCGATGATAAATCATCAAGCGATGATGACATCCCGGATTCTGACGCTGAAAAACCTGAAGAAGACACGAATCCACCGGATGAAACCAAGGAGGCACCACAGCAAGAGTACTCGATACTAGAAGTTGTCCAAAACGAGGTGGAACAAATCGTGAATGCTTTTGATGCTGATGATGTCGATCAAAACCCAAAAGAAAAGACTGATGTTGCAGAAAATACCCCAGAAGTAGAAGAAGAAGTTGGACCTTCAACATCAATAGCTTCAATATCAATAACTTCCACATCAACAGCTTCAACATCTAAAAACCCAGTGCAAGCCGCTGAGGAGTTCGTTGCAAGACGTGAAGAACGAATGAAGAGGCTAGAAGAGCAGTGCAGCCAACTTCACACCAGTGTAGCAAAAACTGCACTACGCGGTGAGGTTATGTCAAATAAATTGCATAATCTGCACGAGACTTACGGTGGAACTTCACAGGAAGTAACGGTGGAGGAAACAAAAGAAGTTGAGGAAACCACTGAAGTTGGGGAAACTAAAGTCGGGGAAACTGAAGTTGGGGAAACTGAAGTTGGGAAAACTAAAGTCGAAGAAACTGAAGTTGGGAACACTGAAGTTGGGGAGCCTGCATTTGGGGAAACTAAAGTCGGGGAAACTGAAGTTGGGGTAACTGAAGTTGGGGAAACTGAAGTTGGGGAAGCTGAAGTTGGGGAAACTGAAGTTGGGGAAATTGAAGTCGGGGAAACTGAAGTTGGGGTAACTGAAGTTGGGGAAACTGAAGTTGGGGAAGCTGAAGTTGGGGAAACTGAAGTTGGGGAAATTGAAGTTGGGGAAACTGAAGTTGGGGAAATTGAAGTTGGAGAAACTGAAGTTGGGAAAAGAACCGAAGTTGAGAAAACAACTGAAGTTAGAGAACCAACAGAATTTAGAGAAACAACAGAAGTTAGAGAAACAACAGAAGTTGTGGAAACTAACAAAGATGTCGCTGAAGACAATACGCAAGACAGCTGATTAGGGGTTACAGTTGAGGTTATGTTTTGTATGTTGTGATCAGATTTTGGACGAAATGTCCCAAGAAATGTTATACTTTTATACATTTTATATGTTTATTTATTGTATTTGCTATATTTGTACCTTTCGAGTAATCATGTACTTAATACTATCATATTTATTGTTAGAATTGTCGAATCTGTCAAATTTATGTTTAGCTACTAAATGTTTATGAAAAAAATATTGTTTCTGTACCTGTAATGTCCAATTTGGCGATTCAAATGAAAAAGTAAATGTACAAAATTAATAATAAAAAAAGAAATTTTTAACAACGAAAATTGGTTAGTTTTTTTTTTGTTAGCTTGATGTTGGAGCAGCATTCAAAAAGTTCCTCGAAACATCACAAATGTGGCGGCGTCAAAATTGCTATTGATTTTCAAAGAATTGAATATGAAAGAAATATGAAACTATTGTTAAGATTTCTACTCAAAATTCGCCTCAACGAGCCAATATAGGTTGCGTTACAAAATACCTAGTAGGGGCAGTGTCAAAGCAGCTTTTTGAGGTTAGAGCAGCAATACTAACGTCAAATTCGAAGAAATAAGAAGAATAAATTACATTTTTTGTTGATTCGCCTCAACGAGCAATTTAAATCAATTTAAGTTTTGATAATATTTTTCATACGACAAGCCAATGAATTTGAAATATAATCTTTTAAAAACTTTACATAAAGATGATATAATAAGTAAAAGGAAGTACAATGCTACCGAAATGTTCTATGATGAAGAATTTAGTCCAATGAATAGGGTCAATTGTAAGCAGTTATTATTTAATTGGCTTAATATCTCCATGCAAAGATAAGAGTTATTTCTGTCCATAAGGCAGTCAAGTTAATCCGCAATAGTAAATTCAATTGTTAAGCTTATCGGTCACAAGATACAATTACCAAAACAGTGCCGTATATTACACTCATCCGAAAACATGTCGGTGGACGAAAATTTCGTTTTTAAAGAAGACAATCATATTTTACCTGATGAAGGAGACAACATCATAAGAACGTTGGATACCAACTTTACCAGCGAACGTATTTCATTGGGTAAACTATTTTTCGATAAAATGGTGCAATACCACAATAATATAGCACAGGTATATTAAAAAAACTAAAAATACTCATCCAGCAACAACCTTTTCCAAATTGCTTATTTCTAGATCGATGCTTTGACTGGCGAGTTTGATACATACGGAGAATTACTCAAAAAATCCATTAGGATCGCTTTAGAAATGAAATCACGTGGTATCAAACCAGATGATATAATCTGCTATTGCACTTTCAACGAAAGAGACAGTTTCGCAGCTTATATCGCCGCTTTCTTCCTTGGGGCCGTTGTCTCATCAATTCATCCACTTCTACCACAAGAAGACATCAATATTTTACTCGCTCAAGTATCACCTTCGATGATTTTTTGCGTACCAACATCCAAAAAACAATTGGAGAACACCATCAATGACCTGAAGATACAATGCCAAGTTATTTCATTGGAATTGAGTGATGATATCAACTCTTTGGCGGAATTTTTACAACCCAAAGCAACCGAAGACGAGTTTAGACCATTTGAGGTTGAAGATGTAAGTAAGACTGCTGCAATTTTCTTCAGCAGTGGTACCACTGGTCCTCCAAAAGGGATATGCCTCAACCATAGGTTGATAGTCAACAAAGTGATCAGCTCCAGGTAACAAACTTTTATGTTCCTTTGGTGTTGAATTCTTATAGTGAATTGTCATGTTTCTTTGTTAGTTTGATGGGCTATGACGCCAGTTGTTCACTAACCTTTGCTACTTTGTACTGGATATCAAGTTTGAACTTGTTAACTACAGCCCTTTATGGAGGAACCACTAGAGTCTTGAGCAACAACTTCCATCCCGTTGAAGCAATAGAGCTTGTGGAAAAATACAAGGTTTGTTGGTGTTTTTGTTAGTATTTGGTTTAGCCTTTTATGTTTTTTAAAGGTTACCTTCTTGTTTGCTGCTATAGTCCACGCAAAAGCCTACATTAATTGTTTGAAACCAGGCTCTGTTCATCTACCACATCTGAAGTTTGTTTGTACAGCTGGAGCCTATGCTTCAGACGCCATATTTCGGCAATTACAAGCTATATTCACCACTGCCACAACGTGTTCTGCTTTTGCCATGACAGAAGTTGCTGGTATGGTGTTATGGTTCAATTTTAACTCAGAACATGATGCGGTTCTTCAGAGAAATAAACCGTCTTCTTGTGGGAGACCAATGGCTGGAAACTGGTACAAAGTGAGCCTCCTAAAAGTTTTGTTATATTCAAAGTTTTGTTATATATAAGTCATGAACATATAAGTAACGAAACACTTCTCCTAAAGGTCGTTGATGAAGAAAGTGGTAAAGCTCTTGGTATGAACAAACCAGGGGAGTTACGCATAAAAACCAAGTACCAACTAAACGGTTTTTACAAGAGAGACTCATCGTCGGCATGGTCTGAAGACCACTGGTTAAAAACTGGTGATATCTTGTATTATGACGAAGATTTTTGCTTCCATTATGTGGACCGAGCAAAAGATATGATCCGGTATCAATTATGGCAGGTGCCAACTGGGTTGCTCGTCGAAATCTTAGAGCAACATCCTGCTGTTAAGCAAGCAGTGGTGTTAGGCGTCCAGCATGAAGAGGATGGTGAACATCCAGTTGGTGTTGTCGTCTTGAAGGAACATTGTTCAGCAAGTACGGATGAATTACGAGAGTTTGTGGATTGTAAAGTGGACGATACGAAGAAGTTGCGTGGTGGTGTTAAGATTGTCGATGTGATTCCTATGACACCTACCGGGAAAATCAAGAAACTTCAACTTAGGAAGATGTTGAATTTGTAATGTAAAGATGCTAAATAAAAAATGCACAAAAACATACTACATATCCTATATTTTGTTAGAATCTGATATATGGGTGTATAATCTTACGAATGTGAAAATGCAAAATAGAATATCTGGGTGGTCCTCACCCAACTTTCTGACTACATCGTTGGCACAAAGAAGTGTCTGAAAACTTTTGCAGTTATTCAATTTTGTGAAACCAGACTCTGGACCTTACCTAACGTCAGTTTTTATGACATAATGACATTTGTCATACTGACATTTAATGTCATATCATGCCAGTGGCACTGACGTTTGTCAAAATCTGATAAATTGTAACACAGCGGTGAAGGCTATGGATTCTGTCAAACTGCTTCTATAAAAGCTAAAAGCTAACAGAAATTTGTATACATATTTTACGTACCTTCTAGGGCACTGGTCGGAAAGTAAAAATGCAAAATAAAAAATGTAAAATGCTTAAAAATGCTATATTTATCAATGGTATATCAATATGCTATGTCTAACATATTAATATATCAATCAATATACAATCAAAAAATCTTAAAATGTACGTCTTAGTTTTTTGGGTCAAGGCGATTTGACAACCTTCTTATCGGCATACGCAGACCTTCTGGGCATTGCAGTATCCACCAGAGTATCCTTGAAGGATGCAGTGGGCTGCGCAGAGGGCATCAGATCCCAAAATGTCACATGTCACCTCTGCAAGAAAAGATATCAATGACTAAATAATCTCCAAATTTTGCTTGTTTTTGATCTTGATGATCATATACACTCGCCTTCGGTATAACGGTGTATCTCATGGTATACCATCAAATAATATGGTATACCATCAAATAATATGGTATACCATCAAATAATATGGTATACCATCAAATAATATGATATACCACAAAAAACTATTGAAAAGAAGTAATGAATAACGACACTTACTTGTATCCTTGTCCTCCATGGGTACAGATGCGGCAAAAATGGTTGCCACGGTCAAAAGAACGATGGCGAAGATAAACAAAAGCTTGGCCATGATGTAAAAAGTTGATTCTGGAAGTCTAGAAGAAAATTGGTTGAACTGTGCTGAAACACTAATAACACCTGTCTACACCAGGTCCTTTTATACTGATTTTTTGCCTTACGTAGTTTGTTTTCAATTAGATTCTTATCAATGGTCAAATCTAGAATTATCTAGAGAGTCAAGTGTTCTACTCGAAGATGTAAAACTCAATTTCTTCTATCATTATCAAACAATTGTCGACCTAAATTCAATATTTTGCCGGTTTATGATGTTTATCACGTACCCGAAAAATCAAGTGTTTACAATGTTTATGTATTTTAGTTATTATCAGTTCTTTTAACATGAAAATCTCCTAATTTATAACCGTATCAAAGACTACGCATCAAATTTATTAAATTAAGTACTTTCGGTTGTTGTTGATTGAATCGTCAAAATTTATCAATTTCGTGAAGCTACAGCTACTCTAGAACCCAATGTAATATCAGTGGACACTGATATTTATCAAAACTTTTCAGATGACTTAAGTCCGGTACCTACGTACTCTTAGGTACACTAGCAAAGGTATTTTTCTGTATTATTTGCCAATTTGCAATCATAGCGACTAACTGTCACACTGCTTCTGTTGACGCTTATGCCCTGGCCACACTAGGCTGTTTTACTAGCGTGTTATTTGCTACTGGCTGCTAACAGCATAGTGTGACCGCTCAGCAGCGCTTGTTTAACTTTTACAGCAACCAGCATGAATGTTAACTCAGAACATGATGTATTTTTGAAACGTGTTTTGTAAATATTATGCGAGGTTATATTCTCCCAATATATAGAGAGGGCTTTAAGAATACATTTGTTAAAATATTGAAAAAATGATTTAAATAATAATTAAAATTATTTTGTAAATAACTAATTGTAGTCACCAGGAATAGTTGACTTTATAGTTTAAACTGAGGCTTACTGGTAGTAGCCACCAGCGGCAGCAGTTTTTTTTGCTGGTAAACAGCCTAGTGTGACCACAAAATAGCCGCTGGTTGCTGTTGCTGTTAGCAGCACCAGCAACTAGCGTCTAATAAAATAACCTAGTGTGACTATACCGCTCATCCCATTGATCTGTAAATTGGTATAGAAATTTAAAGTTACTGGAGGATGAGCTGGTATCAGTTTGTTCAAAATCGGTTGAGTTACTTAGAAAATGCATGTACAGTAGTCACTTCCGGTTGTCACATTAACACCAAAACAGTTTGTGGGCTACGGTGTTGACATATATGTGTATGTATCATACTGTATGCCACTCATGCATAGTTTCATACATACATACTAACATATTCCAAATATCATTTAAATTTAAACTTATTTGTGTATCGCCTTTATTTATCTAATGATTTAATAGAGAGCTAAAGGTAAAAACCAAAATGTGAAAGGCAGTTATCAGAGTTAGGGTTGGCATACATAAAAACAATGAACGTAATTATTTTAAAATTGTATTTTGAAATACAGGATTTGAAACAAAGTTCAGGCAGATCGTGTTAACAAACTTGCGATAAAAGATATTTATTAAAGTAAATTGAACAAATTGATATCTAATCTTTGTTCATTATTGATATTGTAATATTATTAAGCAACAAGTACATATTATATCACTTAAATTTCAATGCTTTACATATTAGCGACATATGCACACTTTCTTGTTGTTGCAGTAACCTCCAGACATGCTGCATCTGACCACAAAATATCGCAGGTAAACCCTAAAACAAAACACAACAAACACATTTTCCAAACAGAGATTCCATCCGGAATCTAGGTTCGGTAAATAATCAGTAACTTTCTAGAAGAGGAAAACAATACGTTACTTGGAAATGCTGTACAAATACAAATAATAACTCATCGCAATGGAAAATTTTGTTATTTCTTTGAAACTATAGTTTTATAAGTGTATAATAATTAGAGATAAGGATAATGATTGACAGATAACATCACTATAACCTCCTATATGTTTACTTGATTGAAATGATGCTTTAAAATTAGTGTTTGCAAAGTACTTCCTGTGTACCTGCTTTTGGTAAATGTACTACAGCCATGATTGTAGACAAGAACAGCAGAAGAAATACTGAATTACAAGTTTTGTCATTTTGTCACAATTACTGCTCAGAGAAAAAAACTGAACTAGATATTTAGAGCCTGATTTAAATACCTATCTTAACTGTACTTTTGTTTATGTCAACGCAATGGTTTATCCCCTTTTAGCTCTAGATCTAATCCGTTGTTACCCAACCCATGATTCAATAACAAGCAATAAATGTTTTTATTACAAATATGTTTATGTGGTTTTGGCAAGTCACATTCATAGTAGAAAAATAATAAGTAGTCCAGATTTATTTATTTAGCCAATGCTAAAATATCAACTTACATTGTTGCATCTTTTGACTTTCCGACTACTACCCTAGAAGGAAAGTATTGTAATTGGCAGAACATACAATATAGACATACATTATTATGCATTTGTAGGAAACAATTTCTGGCATTTGTATGAAACAATCATAAAAATACAACCGATATGGTATTCGCTTGCGAACAAGCCAAATATCTTTGTTCCAGTATACATTTGTAAAGATGATATATCAAACTGATATATCAAATCAGCAGAAGTTTCAATAAACAATATCTGAGGTGGCCCTCACCCTACTTTCCGACCAGTTTTCAAGTCAAAGAAACAATGAAACCTTCTGTGAAACTTTATTTATTAAATTTATTATAATAACATAAGAAACCAACATCTCTATCAAAACGTGTTAATACTATTATTTATGTATTACAATATAAAAAATACTATACTTTTTTGGTACCTAATAAAAATATACATCCAAACATTGCTTAGAAATAAATAAATAATAAATAATTGCATACAATGAACCTCTCTATCTTAAGAGTCTAAAGCCCGATAGATAATAGAAATATCTACGATGCCACCTGTTGTTGTTGTCTATAAAATTCGGCCAATCTGTTCAATAAAAGCTGCTTATCATAGCCTTCCAATACCAATTGAGTCTTCAAAGCCTTAACCATATGCCTATTAGCATTGATAGTAGCAGTATAGTAATACAAGAAGATCACCAACACAATAAAAATAGCAATTGACACACCAGGTGAAGGAATATACTCAACTATAGTCTGCAACCAATCAGGAGTACTTTGGAAGCCTTCATACACAATCAACCAAGAGTATTCCATATTCCGAAAAGGTCCGCAAGATATACTTGGTGACATTCCACCCATAGCATAAGATATTGGCACCAGAGCTACTATAAAAGCAACCAAAAGAATAATCATGAACTTTGACCGTGAAGTTCTGTGGATTATCCCACCAGGTCGTGAATTTACCAAACAGACAAACTTCTTGATGTAAAACATAAAGATAAAGATAACTACGAACAACACTGGTAACAACGGGGCAAAGAAAGACCCCAACCAACATAAGGTTTGGGTGTAAACTACGTCCAAGACGTGTTTTGGTAAGTCAAAAGATTGTTCGCCAACGAGCCTGATGAATTTGTTCTTGTGGCCATAGGTCTTAGCTAGGAATGCTCTTGGGTAATGTACAAAGAATGTCAAGATGACATGAGTTGCAAAATCCGTAATGGCCAAGCGGAATATTTGTTGGCCAACGAATGTCTCCCAACACCTTAAGCAATTTGACGAATCACTAATCTTTTGGTACATGGAAACATAGAACATGATTATAGATGCCAAACGCAGGAAGACGGTCCTCACCAATAAGACGAAGATGCTAAAATTTGGGCTGTATTTCTCATAGACTATAAGGAATTTAAAGAGTATCGGAGATATTGTATTGATACAGACTATGGTGATCGATGGTAAGAATTCATAAAGAAATTGCTCCTCGGTGCTTAGACTACCGTCGTTGAGTCGCCTTGTAGATTCTCCAAAAACTTTGTAGATCCCATAACCACACCCACCTAAGATACCCACGTGGATCAAATTAATAACTACCCTTATCATCATTAATTGCCTCCTTTCTCCAATGGTTCTATTCTTCTTCACTTTTAATAATCTCTCAGCGTCCAGACATGCTTGGATTTCGTTGCACAGCAAAGCCTTTTTCATATGGGCTGCTTTCTCGTTGTCTATACAGAAATCCCAACCACCAAAGATCAAGTTGCAGTACTGATAAAATTCTTCCTCGCCATCATGGAACTTGTAGTTGAAACCTCGCGAGGCAGCCCGAACAATGGCGAACAAAGACACGAACAAGATAACTGATATCACCAGTACGTACGCAAGAGGAAAATTGTAGTACATAGCAGTCTGGTTGATGAAATACTCAAAAATTGAATTCTCGTAGAATCCATAAAAGAATATGGTGTATTCCATACGTCCAGTTCCTTGTACTATGTCCAGAACACCTATCGCTTGCTCCTTAATGCTGTCAATATAGTCAGAATGGCAGTAATCTATAACTTTATCGATCAGTAATCCACCTAAACGCTCTGGTGTTGCATTCGTACAGTTCATTTCCTTCAATTCTTCTAAATTCGAACAACATACACCATCATCCAGTTCTTCTTCGCACGTCGGTAATTCTAATTTTGACACATTTGATGTACTTAACAATGTCGGTAAAGTTATGAAGAAAAACAGCATGAAAAAGATGAAAATATTCAGGATGGTCAACCATTTTATGAAGATGAAATATGCTACAACTCCTGTACCATAGTTGCCTTCGATCTTCTTCATGTCACGCTGCCACAGATGAAATTTGGACAGGAAGCTACCCAGCCTGTTGTTCATCCTGCGCATGAATTTTCTACGTCGCCATTTGAAGTCGTTGATGTTACTTGAGCTGTTCGCGGACCTGGTCACTTGCTGAAAGATGATAGTAAAAAGTATTTTACTTATTTGTATTGTAATTGACGAAAAGAATCGAGATTTTAGCGGATTTTTAAGCTCGTTTTATGATTGTGAATACGATAGCGCCCAAACGGTACAACGGATCGGGCTGAAATTTGGTACACATATTCAGAATTACAAGGGGATGAATTGGTGACAATCTGACACCCAGAAGTATCATTTCGTTGTGTTATATGCATGTAACTTTGCCACTGATTAGCTTTGAATCCAAAGTGGTTCTGGCTTCACAAAATCTAAGAATTATAGAAGATTTAGACCCTTCAATGTACCCAGGAGGTAGTAGGAATGTTAGCTGGGAGCTAGCCAACATATCTCCATGGATAATAGCAGAAATGGACATAAATATCATGGATGAATGGAAAACCCTACTTGTAATTTTTCTTTTTTCTCAGCCAACGAAATTGGCAGCTCTCTAATTTGATCCAGGTCTAAAGGATTGTCATCTTCTTCACTGGAATCGTCAGCAAATCCTCTTTCCATATCTGTGGATATTCTGTTCATGGTCATCCAACCACGAACGGTGTTATAAAAGCTGTTCCCTGGATCATTTTGATTTCTCATCCGAACGGTGGCAACTGTACAAACCAAAAGCATAATATTGTACTATACATAATGTAACAACAAGAAGAGATATAATCAGTTCTTTTTATTGCACTTTGTACAAAAAGGAGTTTTAACAAGTTTTTCCGCTACTTTTAACCTTTTGGTGACTTTTAAACATGATAAAAACAACATTTCCTACTAGTTTATTTACAGCTCTAACATAAGTAAAAACTACCCACTGAAATATTTACTCCATGTAATAGATTAGACTCCACAAAATGATATGAAGTAAAAGCTCATACTTAAAGTAAACACACTCTAATCATACCACCAATTGTCTCTTTTTCTGGGCAAACAAATATCAACTTACATGCATTGTCTCGTTTGCTGGGCAACATTGCCATGATGCTCTGATGTGGAAGCCCATCATTTTGGACTGATGGGGCGCTTATCAATCGATTTAACTGTGGTTGAGGAAACTGTGGTTGAGGAAACTGTGGTTGAGGTAACTGTGGTTGAAGTTGGTCAAAACTTGGCCAGTTCTCAGCTACGTCTTTCAATGGTTTTCTTCGAACTACGACATTCGCCATAGCTGTGGGTAATATTTCGCGTACATTTGACACAACCTGGTGACTGTTTTAGTTGAATATAACAACACTGGCATCTGATAAGATAGTGGAACGAGTACCTTGCCTATCAGGAACGTATTTGAATTATTTATGTGTTTTGGAGATAAGGATAATTGGAGAATTAAGATTGCATTGATGAGAATCTTTGTGTTTCTATCCGGCTATTGTTTTGGTGACTTGGTGTTGATGCGAGATAATCTTTTGGTAATTTCCGGGTAGATTATTTGTTAATTGTTTGAGAGAGATATAAAAATATTAATCAAATCAAATAGCAAAGAAAATCAGACGAGGGGACATGTATCATGGTTTAGAGTGGTGCCAATAATTCTACATATCTCAGAGTAAGAATATAATTTACTTGATGTTCCAAGTATTACGTTTTCTTGTTTTAAGTATGAAGGAACTGCTTGAAAGGAATTACGTCTGTTTTAAGCGATACGTACGTATGCTTTTGGGTCAAGAAACTATTTGGTCGTTGAAGCATGTATATTTTTCACCCAACAAAATATTGTTGTTGTTGTAAAACGAACGTCTTACTTTTTTTATATGTGGAAGAGTAATATTTTCTTCGTCAGAGCAAAATATACGCAAACACAATTTTTCTTGATATCCAAGAATTTGTGGGAATGTGGCTTAACGATGATGTCTAGAGACATTATAATTTAAACTTTTAATATAAATCCCGTGCTGGCCGCGGGCAACAAGTACAGAAGAAGAAGAAGAAAGAAACGAAGAGAGGAGAGATAACTCTGCGCAGAGGTTGAGCTCATTCGTCCGTCGACTGTGAAATATGCCACCCTGCGGGTATGTATATTATGTTGGCCGATATCGCCTCGGGTCAAATTTAAATTCCATCCGCAGCCATCGCCGTCGGCTTTCTTCGGCTATGGGAGAAGTACCCGGAGAAATTTCCCCAGCTAAGCTGGCGATCGCGTTGCACGAAGAAGACGAAAAAACGCACCCTCCCTTCCCCCTGGTCGGATAATAAGCGACACCAACGAAAAGGAAATAACTAGAGTGTAAATCGCGGAGGGCAGTCCCGATTTTTGATACATGAGCGATAATAATAATTTTATTCATGTTTGATATTACGCAATTTTCTTGTGCAAGAAGTTAAACCATATTCCTGAACAAGAAAATTGTGTAGTGTCAAATAAACGAAATATTTCATAATAAATTATGAAATATTGAAAATAAACACAAATTTAAATTAAGAAAACGTTTGGTGTGTGGTTTTCTATTGTATTTTTTGTTCAGGACAGTTCCTTTCTAAGGTCCAGCAGTAGTCTGCCATTATATGCCAATACCATCGGCCTTTCCTCCATTATCTTGATATACTGCTGAAACTCTTGTTCTTCATTGTAATCACTCAGATTTTCAGGAAATTTATCCAAATGACTACGAAACTTGGTCTTATTAGTTTTTCAAAATTTTGAAGCATTTCGTCAACGATTTATATT
Organism: Aphodius granarius; assembly: GCA_963971325.1. NCBI lineage: Eukaryota > Metazoa > Arthropoda > Insecta > Coleoptera > Scarabaeidae > Aphodius > Aphodius granarius. The sequence continues at coordinate 43,139,634 of OZ020221.1, read as the reverse complement.
GTGAATATTGTTCAGTTTGGTGATTTCCCAAAAAAAAAAATTGATAACTGATACAAAGCTTGTTCATGCTTCCAGTTCAACCAAAGTCATGTGATTTGTGGTCCTAATTTTCCTGTATTGAGGCCAGGAAATGATTAACAAATATATTTGGAACAAACACCATCCTTATATAAAGCTTTCACAAACTGTTTAATAAGCCCAAATTTAATATGTAGAGATGGAAAAATTATTTGTTCTCGACTTATCAATGGTTCATGAACGATGTTAGCTTTTCCTACGGTCATATTTATTCTCGACGGCCAGTTTTTCCGATCCCAATGTTCATTTTTTGCACGACTGTCCCACAGACAAAGAAAACAGGGATATTTAGTGTATACATTTTGCTGACCCAATAAAAAAGCAGCAGCAAGTTGTAGAGTAACATGTTATATTTTAAAAAGTTAGTTCAAAGATTGGTTTTGATAAATAAACACTTGCTAGCTGCACAAAAAGCAAAAATATTTTTTTACTGATACTTAATACTTTTGATTACATGGTTTATTAGGATAAGTGGAGTCAATTCAGACAAACTACTTATACAACGAGTACTTCATAATCATGGTCAATCCAAATTGACTATACAAACTGATGTTGCAGAAACAAAAATGTTTTGTTGCCCTTTATTATTTTATGTGCTCTGATATGAAAAACAGTAACATACTTACGGCTAATTAATTATTCACGCAATTACGTCGATAATTTTTAATACAATAAATAACCAATCATGTATAAATGCAAACCCGTTGAAACGGAAATAGCACCACTTAAATAAATACATAGAATTATTATCATATAATATTAAACAACAAATTTAAATAAATCAATACTAAATTTCAATAACAATTGTATTAATAATAATAATTTAATAATAATAATAAGTTAGGCACTATTGTAAAAGCCCAAGAGGACCTCAAAAACAAAAACACCCACACACACCATCAGGCTACTAAAATAAAACTGAAACATTTTCCGAAAATTTTCCAAACTGAGTGGACCTACAGGACTAGGTTCTTTAGGACGTGTAAATCTTGGGTGTTTTCCAAAACCAAGCAACGTGATTCCATACTGTTGTAACCTCAGAAGCACCCAATTAACGTGATCCATGGGGAACTTTGAAGATTTCAGGAACACCTTATGTCTCTGCCATTTTCCGCTCCTGTAAATTTTGAACAACGGTTCCCTATGATTTATATTGAAGTCATACGCTTTTGCCCTGCTTTCAGGAATCGCGTAACCATAAGCGACATCCCTAGCCCTTATTTTCATCAAGATATCTCTTGCGTTTATTGCAATCAGCGAATCGGTAAGTATTCGATCCATTTGATTATCGATAGTGTCCAAAACGATTTCCTCGCTTGTTAGATAATTAATTCCCGTTTTCTTTATGTCAGAGAATGACACTGCCTTTTTTATGGTGAGATTTTCGCCGTAGCTTTTACCTCTTAAAAGGATGTCTAGGAAAAACCACAACACGAAATTTACCATTACGATAGATTTCAGGATCAATCTGTACTTAGAATTGGTTTTATCGATTGCAAAGATCACAAATTTCGTTATGACACACGCAAAAATCAATGGCCAAACCGATAATTGTACACTTCTCGCTTTAGTTTCATAGATTATCGGTGTAAGTATCGATATGCTATCGATGGCGTAAGGATAATCAGTACAACGTAAATCTTCTTTTGTTAATTGTCCTGTATCGAATTCAAAGTCGACAGGATCGTAAGGATCAGTCACAAATTTTGGTGTAGCGTTCAAACCATTCATCAGTTCTCTGAAGTAATGCACGTGTGGAACGAAAGTTTCATTCAGCATTTTTCTCTGGTAGTGCTTAATCCTGACTCTTAACTTACGTTTGTTTACGTTCTTAAGTTTATTAGGAACTTGTAATGGTTTATCCCTAGGTAAAACTTGAAACGTTTGGTTCTCGAATGGGAAATAAGTTGCTGTTTTGACTTCATGATCCTCCTGATAAATAATCAAAACGTTGACGATACTTTCATCCCAGAGGTATTCCAAATAATCCTTGATATCAGCAGTAAGAATGATACTGGTTATAACTATCATGCTTTCAGACATAATATTGTAATTTTTATGCAGGTTATGGCCTTTTAGAGCACGGATATCACTGATAAAGTATATAACTCCTTGCAGACAATCCAAATGTATCGAATTTTTATCCAAAACGGCAACTGTAACCGCTAGATTTGTTGTTTTAAGAAAACTGTTAGCTGCATCTTCAGATGCTTGATCTGAGTCCATGATAACGTTAACTTCTGCAATCGGTTTAAACCTAATATCGGTTGTTGTAAAGAAATCCTCGTAAATATCATCACTTTTAAAACACGCGTTACATCTTAGGAATAGAATTAAGCAACATATAGAGTTCTTGCACATTTTCTTGGTTAAAATGGTAGCTTTTTCCTTTGCTTATTACTGAATCCTTCTTATTTTGATTCAAAGGTGTATTTGTTGTTGTTGGACATTTTACGTAAAACTTTCTACTTAACTGTTCCGAGTTCCAGACTGTTTAAACGCCTGGTTACATCAGGTTTTAATGTGGTCTTTTGTACCTTATAATTTAACTAATGTTTCGCTGTTAATGTTTCCTGACAAATTAGATGATTTAGGTGTGCATTATAGATTTTTATTTCCCGACTAAGTTCCCTATAAGTTAAGAATTATAATCGACTGGAAAAAAACTGGGTTTCTGAAGAAATACGCCTGTGAAACAAACATGACTACAAGAGATTTGGTGTACATATTTAGAATTACCAGAAGACGAACTGGATTGTTTGTGGAAACAATCTAACAACCGGAAGTGGCAAATCTTACAACACTTGCTTACTAAAAAGTACATGCAGAATACTTATTTTCCTGCAAGTTGTTATTTAAGAACTGACAGTAACATTTAATAACAGTAAGATTGACAGTTCTTACATACCCACTCAGTTGTAATAAAATATTCTAAACACCCAGTTACTATGGGCTAGTTTTTCAATACTGGTTTATTTCTAAGTTGTACTGAACTCCTCACCAACTGTGGTAATGCCCTGGCCACACTAGGATGTTTTACTAGCCTGCTATTTGCTACTTGCTGCTTACAGCATAGTGTGACCACTCAGCAGCGCTGTTTTATCAGTTGGTGAGTGAGTTTAGCAGCAGCCATCCCACCAGCACTTGTTTAACTTTTACAGCACCCAGCATGAATGTTAACTCAGGAAATTATGTATTTTTGAAATGTCTTTTATGAATATCATGAGAGGTAATATTCTCCCAATATATAAAGAGGGTTTTAAGCAATACAGCTGTTAAAATACTGATCACAGCAGTAGTACTTTTGCTGGTAAACAGCGTAATGTGGCCAAAAAATGGCCGCTGGATACTTTTGCTGTTAGCAGCACTAGCAACTAGCGGCTAATAAAACAGTCTAGTGCAGTGTTTCCCAACGTGGGGCGTACGCCCCACTGGGGGGGCAATATGATTGTTGAGGGGGGCAATTGACATATAGAAAAATTTTGAAAAAAAAAACCTACCTTAAAGTTTCTTTGTAGCGTTCATACTGCAACCGTTAATCATATCCTTGAGGCTAATTATTAAATATCCCTACACAATTCTAAATCTGAAAAAAGACACACAATAGGGAAAAATTTAATTAAGCCATCAATATTTGTAAAAACGTTGTTAGAAAAATATGTCAAAGATGTGATAGCTATACCACTTAAGATACATTGTTGAGGAACATTTTGTTGAAGGTATGTTATTCTGTAAATTAGAAAGCATCACAACCTCCGGAGATATTCTTCATAAGCAAAAAAATTACTTCTTATGTCTTTAATATTCCAATACAGAACATAACATCCTGTACTGCACACTGTGCTCCTAACATGATGGACAAGAAAAGCGGCTGTTTAAAGATAAGAATCCAGAAATGCTTCTTGTGCATTGTCTAATATAGCTCCATAGGGAAAACTTGGTAACCAAAAATGTTTGTCCAGTTCTCAATGAAGATTAAATTCGGTTATAAAATATGTCAATTGTATCAAGGCTAATGCCGAATGTGACATTTCAAGTTAATTTGTGAAATACAAAATAATTCATACTTTTTATAACTAAATTTAATACTTCATTGAACAAATATTTTTGGCTACCAAGTTTTCTCTGTGGATTACACAATGCACAAGAAGCATTTCTGAATTTTCATCTTTAAACAGCCACTTTTCTTGCCCATCATGTTAGGAGCACGATTGGCAGCACAAGATGTTATGTTCTGTATTGGAATATTATCGACATAATTAATAACATAGTTTTTTAGCTTAGAAAAAATATCTCTGGAGGTCGTGGTGCTTTCTTATGATTTGCAGAATAACATTTCCTCAAAAAAATGTTCCTTATTAATGTACCTTACATAAGTTATCAACAAGGCCTCAGTGCGTCTCACTCTTGCTCATTTTAACCATTCTTTTTCTGACAGTGTTGTTACTAAGGGGCACAGCTATCACATCTTTGTCATCTTTTTCTGAAAACCGTTTTTACAAATGTTGATATTGACAGTTTAATTAAATGTTTCCCTATTTTGTGCTTTTTCCAGATTTAGCAATGAGCACGAATATTTGATAACTAGACTCAAGGGTACGATTAACACTTGCAGTGACAATTTCAGTTTTAGAGTAAATGTTTAACTTTGTGTTGTTATAATAAAATATGGCGGATTTGTGTTGTATTAGTTTTTAAGTGAATGTTTATTTCTATTTTGTTATAATAGAATATGTAGCAAATTTTGTTTCTGCTAAAATGCTTAGTATTTATTTCAATAATCAAATAAATTATTGTTTTATGTTATTATTTTTATACCCCCAATGGCGCAAGTTTTTCATTACGTCACAGAGAGGAAATTAGTCAAAGTTTGTTGGGCAGAATGTGTACCAATGACGAAATGAGAAACGTACACCGTTCCGAGTAAGGTTCATTTTCCAACTCTGTTATAGGTATAAAAAAAGACAATATGAAGTGGGGCATGAGATTTTTAGACCAGCTTCAGTGGGGCATAGCTCAAAAAAGGTTGGGAAACACTGGTCTAGTGTGACCGTGGCATAACTGTCAGATTAGAGGAGATTGCTTGGTTATTAGACAGTAAAACCCAGTACTGATACACACGCTCTATATTTTCATCCTTACACTTTTCAAAACGATATTAAATCATTATTTATTTCATTAAGCTTCCTTCCACCAAACAATCCACTCTCTCCATCGCCATTTATATTACATCCCTGATCCCCCAATAAGAATGATAAAATAATGAGTATACACTTCAAACGGGGTCCGCTGCCAGAGCGCTTGCAGCCCGCGGCAAACCAGCGAGCAACGAACGTTGGAAGACTGAATACCCCGAGGGCACTACGGCGTGGATGGTTTGCTTGCGCCCGCGGCTGCTTCGTCTACAGCGCCTCCAGTGAGTCGACCTAAAGCCCTTGGGCACTGCGCAACCCGGCTCGTTACGGGCCCCGGGGGCCACCGGGCCCTGAATTTGTTCTTTGCCGACGATATTGAGTTCACTGTAACCATGGAGATACGCTCAAGGCGTTATATACTAAAACAGAGAGCCGCACGATGCATACCCACCTTTGTTATGGACCTTTTTAGCTCTTGGAATGACGAGAGACCGCCGCCAGTCCTTGGAGGGACGCAAGGAGATTCATCTTGAGGCATTTTAAATAATTATAGTGGGGACAATGCTCTTGGTGTTGTGGTGAGACACTCTACTAAGCTTATTGTGTCTTTGAGACTATTCTGAATAAAAAACTGAGAAAACTGCAACAAAATCAGTTAACAAATTATATAAATTCAAAGCATATGCAAAAGTACTGCTTTCAAGCTGTATTTTGATGAATTGATAAGAAGCCACCATTCGGAAGGATCGTTGGTTAAAATATGCTTTGAGAGGCTCGTTACACTTTGTAAATGAAGAGATTGTCACACCTGGTGCGAAAAGATTCTATTCCTGTAGCCTCGAACCCAATTAAAGAAAATAGCAAACAAAAAAGTCAGATTTACCTAAGTTGATGCTTAACTTCCTAAACCTAGATCAAAACACCAATCATAAATTAATAATAATCGTTTATTAACCTTAAATTAGTGTACAACAAAGTTTACTGGTCAATTCCCGGTGTCTTTAGTGAGACATCACCATCCCAGAGAGTCCTCAAGTTCCATACGAGATCAGTGCTTACTTAATACAATCAAAATTATTTTGGTCTCAACAATCCAAAATAATAACCACAAATATATACACAATATATCCATCCAACTAATCGAAAATTAAAAATTAACAGCCATAGATATACAAACTCATATAAACACCTCACGCGATTGGCGGCCATATTTACAAACATGAGAGAACTCGTTCGTTCGCCTCTTCTGTGTGATTGTCGTAGAAAATCAGGGCTAACTGTCAACCGGGAAGCACCTTCCTAACGAAGAGATACTCCGAGAATTGCTGACCTTCAACCCCTCCACCATTACTGGCGACTATACTAAAACCGGCGTTTAAAAGTCGCGTTATGGCTTGAACCGAGTTCAGCTTGCAGTAACCGTTTAGGGGAAAACGTATCACGTGGTGGCCATCCTGTTGATTCCATGATACACCTGATCTTGTATCCATCAGTGCTTGGTTAGTCTCGGGGAATACTTCTTCTAGAAGCACTCTTTCTCCAGAGAGCATCAACCTTTCACCAAGATCAGGGCTGATGTGCAAAGCAATACACTCAAAACAATCCGAATTTTTCGAGTTTGAGTTCGAAGTTGATCGATTTGGGTCTTTACTGTCATAACTAACGACGCCATTCTTAATCCTGTCTTTTTTTAGTTGCTCCAGCTGTCTAACCATTGCTGGAAGAGGTATTTTCCTTGGTTAAATTCATTGTTTGTGTTGAGTTTGCTGAATACTTACGTTGTATGTCGAAGTACCTCGCTTCTTCTAGCAGCAAATCAACATCTGTGAAAGTCTCTGGTATCAGAAGTCGCGAATTCCGCATGAAGTTGAGGATATGCCTGAACATACCTCCGTCCCTGTCGATGAAATAGTGCTGCTTCAGTGAGTCAAGGACTATTGGTATTGTACCGTTGAATAATTTCGCTAATCTAGAGTCTGGATATCTGAAAGAACAAGAAGACATATGTTTTTATGCTTTCATTTTCATGTATTTGGGTTCTATTGCAGCTAACTTCTCACCGGTACCCGAAGACTGATTTGTCCATCACTACGTGATCGGAAAATCACTTAGTGATGGACAAATCTGTTATTATCAAAACAAAAAAAAAAGATCACGTCATTGTAGTTCGGAGACGAGAGAAGTATGTCTGTAATATAAAGTTTCGGTTGGAAAAAGTGCCGGTGGCGCCGCCACGCGGTGACTCAAGGTGGACCGACGCCGGGGGCATGTTCAGGCTCGCTCACCACTCGAGTATGCCGTGATTACCTGCGGGGTCGTGTTCCATCATGGGAAACCGGCCTCCTACATGCGGCGCCATCTCGCGGCCATCTCCCGGCCGCTCGTGAACCGAATCACATAAATCTCTACTAGGCCGCTCTAAAACTGTTAAAGGTTGAAATCATATGGCATTAAAGTGTTTACAATATCTCTGTATCTCAATCGGCCCGCGCATAAATCGTATACCATTTTCAGGACTGAGGAGAGTGTATTTAGTTTTTAACGTTCGCGGCGAGAGATAAAATTGTTGCGCTCGCGGTTTTTTTTTTTTTAGTGTTGTTGCGGTTTTTTTTGTGTCCCCGAGGGCGGTTTGTAGAAATTAAATTTAAAAAAAATAAATGTATGTATGTATGTGGAAAAAGCGGTTGTTTACGAAATCGCGAATAGAGAAAAAAGTAGTGGACAATTTTGTTTTTTTATTATTATTGTTTAACGAAAACAGTGTGGCTTTATTTATTATACTTTTTAAATGACTATCTTCTACCTATACTAATTACGAACTTTCAAGTGTAGGGCGCGTTCAGCGGAATCGCCCATTTTCGCCGACATTTGCGATCGAGTAGCTGCAAAATTGGGCTTTTCGATATTACTTTTGACGCTCGAATTGAAAAAAGGACACAATTCCGCGTGGACTGCGCGATATTTTGTAAATTAAATGCGTCAATTTTGAAAAAAAAATCACGTTTTTGCACCTCTTCGGGTGAAGGCGAACCTCGAGAAAATGTCACGTGACGTCTAGAAATTCCGACAAGCGGATCGATGAACGTCAAAAATTTACATTTTTTATCCGTTCCTGCCGACCTTATAAAAGCCGCTCGCTCTCATGTCTTACGATAAGATCCCTCTAAATACCCTTCGCAAAGAGTTTTGAGCAAAAAAACGGCCTTAAAAACAATTTTCGATCCAAAAAATCGATTTTTATCGACCCGTGTTTTGCTGCTATTACCACAGTAACGTCAAACCCGAAACGCCCCCTGCCGGACATTCGTAACAACAGTAACAGATAGCAGATAACCTAAAATGTATCCTACAATGTCGATATTGCGAATGTGGACAGGTGGGAAGCCTTAACCACATATTTCTAGAATGCCCAATAACTAAAATCGAATATTTTGACTTATACACAGAGCTATTTATTCTATTTGATAATGTTGATTGTACACAGAGGGAAAAATTTATTCCATACAACACGAATATCTTTGAGTGAAGAATATCACTTGTTTCTATACCCGCAGAAAGATCATTCTGTTCTCCCTGTCTATATTAGGTTTCTTTAGAAAAATTTTGAAGCAATTGTTTACCTAAGGCAATTAACCAGGGCCGGATTAAGCCATATAGAGGCCCCTAGGCAATGCTACCCTCGGGGCCTCTGTCTTCTTAGGTATGTATGTAGGTAGGTGGCGGGCCCCTAGGCTGTGGGCCCCTAGGAGACTGTGGGCCCCTAGGCAGTTGCCTACATTGCCTTATGGATAACACGGCCCTGCAATTAACGGTTTTTGCCAACCGTCGCGTCATTTTGCCGTTACATAAATTATTAATAACTGCTGCAGCAAAGCCAAGAGTGAATCTAGACTGAAAATTGCATGTTAATTACTTACTTTGTGAGCGTCTCGAGCGAAGAAGTGTAAATTGTACCGCCGACGTCGATGTGTACGGGCGCCGTGTACCGCGACGCGGCGGCAACACACGGTATCCCAGTGATTTTGTTGTAATTGACTACTGGCGGCGTCGGCGACGAAGAATTTGACATTGTCGGCGAGGTGGCTGGCGAACTACTTGGCGACATTAGCCTGTAAGATTACACAGGTTTTTGTTTTTATAATTATTTCATTCTTCTTAAAAACTTAAATATTTATTTTATTTCTCATATTTTCTTGTTATGCAACGTTTCAGGAAACTTGATATCATAGTTATTACGAGGAATCAAATAATTGTTAACAGTTTATAAATATACGTACCTCATTTTAATTTGAGCCTGAGGATACATCCTACTTATGAGATCCTTCGAATCCTTTGAGTCGACGTCATTTCTAAATTCTGTCTTCTTCCTAGAAATAATAATCTTTCTTTAATTTAATCATTATTTTATTATGTTTGGATTATAATCATGGGACCTTGACTATACAAACATAGTGTAGTCGAAAAACACAATAAAACATTATGGTGAACTCGGTACATTATTTTTCTCCACGAAAATCTTTAGTAAAGACTACAGACTTATTCCCAAATGAAGAGAAACCAGAATACCGCTCGCGTTCTATAGCTCAGCTTATATAAGCTCAAACTAAGCCAACGTGTGCTAGAGACTGTCAACGCCATCTCCCCGCCAGTAGACATATAGATAATTTTTAATGAAACCGCACGTTCTTGATTCAAACACAATCTTTTCACTCAAATTTATATGTCTTTCTTTCCCAAATAATTTCAAATAGAATATTTACTACCTCTGTGTATATGTCAAAATTTTCGACTTTAGTTATTGGGCATTCTAGAAATATGTGGTTAAGGCTGGTTAAGGCTTCCCACCTGTCCACATTCGCAATATGGACATTTTAGGATACATTTTAGGTTATCTGCTATCTGTTACTGTTGTTACGAATGTCCGGCAGGGGGCGTTTCGGGTTTGACGTTACTGTTGTAATAGCAGCAAAACACGGGTCGACAAAAATCGATTTTTTGGATCGAAAATTGTTTTTAAGGCCGTTTTTTTGCTCAAAATTCTTTGCGAAGAGTATTTAGAGGGATCTTATCGTAAGACATGAGAGCGAGCGGCTTTTATAAGGTCGGCAGGAACGGATAAAAAATGTAAATTTTTGACGTTCATCGATCCGCTTGTCGGAATTTCTAGACGTCACGTGACATTTTCTCGAGGTTCGCCTTCACCCGAAGAGGTGCAAAAACGTGATTTTTTTTCAAAATTGACGCATTTAATTTACAATATATCGCGCAGTCCACGCGGAATTGTGTCCTTTTTTCAATTCGAGCGTCAAAAGTAATATCGAAAAACCGAATTTTGCAGCTACTCGATCGCAAATGTCGGCGAAAATGGGCGATTCCGCTGAACGCGCCCTACACTTGAAAGTTCGTAATTAGTATAGGTAGATTTACCTCAAGGCAAATCTATAAAACCAAATTTATTTCCTTCAAACGTCTTTCTGCCATTAAACCTAAACAATTTCTACTTTGCGGAAATTATGGAAAACTTTACTTCTTTTCTCTCTGTGTAGACATTTTGCCAGTCCGAATTTCCCTAAAACTACTAAAACACTGACCCCTAATAGAGAATTTATTCCATTTTCATTACACCGCGGACGCGAGGGGCGAAGGACGTATGTTTATAAACGGCCCTAGCAATTTTGAGTCCGGCTAGAGCAATTAACATTGTGTTTACACTAACGAGTGGTTATTACGAGGATGTTTAACAGCTACCGGCCTCAGGGTTACCAACGGCAAAATTTTGTACCGATCGCTACAAACTCACCCCCATGCTCTGCATAGCAATTTATTAGTTCAAACGGTGAGATGTTCGAACCAATTTCGCGTTATTCGCATACGAAACCCACGAGAAAGAGACGGCTTGTTCGTATACGAAGAGACCGCGCTCGGTTCGAACATCTGAGCGTCGAAAGCCGAAAGCCGGAAAAACAAATACTCGGCGAGCGAAAACGGAAATGGAAGACACAATGGAAGGATACGTGATGATGGGCCTCTCTATTAAGTAGAGCAAATATTGGTTCATCTTGAAAAGGAAAGGAGTTACGAGTTGAAAGTATGGAGCCGACCGTGCACGGTCGGATGGTTGGAATAATAGGCCTTTAATTTGCACTTCAATTAGCTTGGTTAAATATACGGTTAAATACATAAGGTACGCCTTCTCAGGCTTGACCGTGTCATGGTGATGATTGGAGTGAGGATTCTAACCATTTAGCTAGGACAGTTTTATTGTAAGCAGATTAAATTCTACAAGAATCTCCACGAATGTTTTTTGTCTAGCTTTTTTTGATAATATTTGCCTTATTTAAGCTTTTTTGGAATATTTTTAATGCCTTTTTTAACTTCTGGGGGTACTTTTGGGTTAATACCGGTTTTACAGGAAAATATTAGTAGTGTATTGTAAACCCATTACTTCAGCACCAATAACTTTTGTATCCCTCGGTATATTTCGATGATTTTTTTATCATGGACAAAAGTGAGTCAGAAGTTTCAGCACTTTTCAGGCTTTCTTGTAATGCTTCGAATATACTAGCTCTGTGTATAAGTCAAAATTTTCGATTTTAGTTATTGGGCATTCTAGAAATATGTGGTTAAGGCTTCCCACCTATCCACATTCGCAATATCGACATTTTCGGATACATTTTAGGTTATCTGCTATCTGTTACTGTTGTTACGAATGTCCGGCAGGGGGCGTTTCGGGTTTGACGTTACTGTGGTAATAGCAGCAAAACACGGGTCGACAAAAATCGATTTTTTGGATCGAAAATTGTTTTTAAGGCCGTTTTTTTTGCTCAAAACTCTTTGCGAAGGGTATTTAGAGGGATCTTATCGTAAGACATGAGAGCGAGCGGCTTTTATAAGGTCGGCAGGAACGGATAAAAAATGTAAATTTTTGACGTTCATCGATCCGCTTGTCGGAATTTCTAGACGTCACGTGACATTTTCTCGAGGTTCGCCTTCACCCGAAGAGGTGCAAAAACGTGATTTTTTTTCAAAATTGACGCATTTCATTTACAAAATATCGCGAAGTCCACGCGGAATTGTGTCCTTTTTTTAATTCGAGCGTCAAAAGTAATATCGAAAAGCCCAATTTTGCAGCTACTCGATCGCAAATGTCGGCGAAAATTGTCGATTCCGCTGAACGCGCCCTACACTTGAAAGTTCGTAATTAGTATAGGTAGATAGATAAGGACTTGTAGGTCTTTTGTCACAATTCAACAATCCTAAAGAACTGCTTTGTCAAATTCTAACGTACTTCGCCAAATTTACTACAAATTTAAACCAATTTAAAAAAAATTCATTATACTTAATATAAAAAATTACCATACATACTTAATTATACACTTATAAGTTATAAATATCTACTTATAAACCACACACATGGTCATTAGACGCTATTTATTCAACTATTAAGTTATCAAACGTCGTTGAGAGCGAGTCGTGACAACAACTAACATTTATAGTTTAAATAATAACCTAATAACACAAGCAATATAGACATATCGATATAATTATGTCCTCTTCGTATTCTCGGTTTCTTTTCTTAGTTGATTGGTACGACTCAGTACGGTACTGTTCCACTTTCATAATCGGTCCGTATTAGCTATTGGCAACGCTCGAGGGCAAGCGATTTCGAAAATTTGTCCTCGCCATCCGAAACTGTGAGAGACACCCTCAGGGCACCTTTAACGACTCGACGATTTCGTGGAGAATTTTGCTCACGTTTACCAAGCTAATCGTTGGGCACTGAAAATACAGTGTTCCTAACCTCAAATCAATATGGATTGGTTAGTTTTTGGAAAGAAACTGGATTGGTGTGTTTTTGGAAAGAAATGTGTTCTAGCAATAGTTTTCCACCAACAGCTTTGAGGATCATCAAAATAATTAATCATTTCGCTCAGACACGAAGGAGTAGCTTTATTTCATCCAGATTTGTGCTGGTATCATCATCACCATCAGCACCTATCACCTCTCTCATAATATTATCACAAGTAGTCTTCGAACGACAACTTCTTAAGCGTGGGTTCTTGCGATCGGTTTCTCGACGACGACGGACATTTGAAAGTCAATTACCCGGTGTCGCCGTTGGCAAAACGGAAAGGGCGAGTAGGTCGGCTATGCCCTGAGGGTGTCGCCTATACGGCGCCGTCCAGACCGGCCTGTCGCTGCTCTGCTGGCCGCGGGCGATGCATCGCCTCCAGCGCTGCACGTGTTCCGATAATATCGCGTTGTACGAAACCAGAGGAGAGGTTTGTGTGTTGGCTGGCCTCTCCTAAAAGCGACTCGCCAATAAATCCTCAAATTGCTCCCACATCCGTTCGACCATTGGTAATATAATGCATCGCCTAATATGAAGATTTGCAATGTTAACTGACGCCCAGTTCGCTAGTCTGTGGAGGATAGCCTGCTTTTTGTTATCTTTAACAAATTGTTTCATTGACGTTTTGTTTAGTGTTCTTGCTTTAGGTCTTCTGCAGAAAAACCAACAAGCATTTGACGTTTCATTCAGCCATTAAGTCTTAATCGATCTTTCTGCAATGCAATCTTTCACACTGACAATCTTTCACACGACCATTGGTAATATAATGCATCGCCTAATATGAAGATTTGCAATGTTAACTGACGCCCATTTCGCTAGTCTGTGGAGGATAGCCTGCTTTTTGTTATCTTTAATAAATTGTTTCATTGACGTTTTGTTTAGTGTTCTTGCTTTAGGTCTTCTGCAGAAAAACCAACAAGCATTTGACGTTTCATTCAGCCATTAAGTCTTAATCGATCTTTCTGCAATGCAATCTTTCACACTGACTGACAATCCTTCACACGACCATTGGTAATATAATGCATCGCCTAATATGAAGATTTGCAATGTTAACTGACGCCCAGTTCGCTAGTCTGTGGAGGATAGCCTGCTTTTTGTTATCTTTAATAAATTGGTTCATTGACGTTTTGTTTAGTGTTCTTGCTTTAGGTCTTCTGCAGAAAAACCAACAAGCATTTGACGTTTCATTCAGCCATTAAGACTTAATCGATCTTTCTGCAATGCAATCTTTCACACTGACTGACAATCCTTCACACGACCATTGGTAATATAATGCATCGCCTAATATGAAGATTTGCAATGTTAACTGACGCCCAGTTCGCTAGTCTGTGGAGGATACCCTGCTTTTTGTTATCTTTAATAAATTGTTTCATTGACGTTTTGTTTGGTGTTCTTGCTTTAGGTCTTCTGCAGAAAAACCAACAAGCATTTGACGTTTCATTCAGCCATTAAGTCTTAATTGATCTTTCTGCAATGCAATCTTTCACACTGACTGACAATCCTTCACACGACCATTGGTAATATAATGCATCGCCTAATATGAAGATTTGCAATGTTAACTGACGCCCAGTTCGCTAGTCTGTGGAGGATACCCTGCTTTTTGTTATCTTTAATAAATTGTTTCATTGACGTTTTGTTTGGTGTTCTTGCTTTAGGTCTTCTGCAGAAAAACCAACAAGCATTTGACGTTTCATTCAGCCATTAAGTCTTAATCGATCTTTCTGCAATGCAATCTTTCACACTGACTGACAATCCTTCACACGACCATTGGTAATGTAATGCATCGCCTAATATGAAGATTTGCAATGTTAACTGACGCCCAGTTCGATAGTCTGTGGAGGATAGCCTGCCTTTTGTTATCTTTAATAAATTGTTTCATTGACGTTTTGTTTAGTGTTCTTGCTTTAGATCTTCTGCAGAAAAACCAACAAGCATTTGACGTTTCATTCAGCCATTAAGTCTTAATCGATCTTTCTGCAATGCAATCTTTCACACTGACTGACAATCCTTCACACGACCATTGGTAATAAAATGCATCACCTAATATGAAGATTTGCAATGTTAACTGACGCCCAGTTCGCTAGTCTGTGGAGGATAGCCTGCTTTTTGTTATCTTTAATAAATTGTTTCATTGACGTTTTGTTTAGTGTTCTTGCTTTAGGTCTTCTGCAGAAAAACCAACAAGCATTTGACGTTTCATTCAGCCATTAAGTCTTAATCGATCTTTCTGCAATGCAATCTTTCACACTGACTGACAATCCTTCACACGACCATTGGTAATATAATGCATCGCCTAATATGAAGATTTGCAATGTTAACTGACGCCCAGTTCGCTAGTCTGTGGAGGATAGCCTGCTTTTTGTTATCTTTAATAAATTGTTTCATTGACGTTTTGTTTAGTGTTCTTGCTTTAGGTCTTCTGCAGAAAAACCAACAAGCATTTGACGTTTCATTCAGCCATTAAGTCTTAATCGATCTTTCTGCAATGCAATCTTTCACACTGACTGACAATCCTTCACACGACCATTGGTAATATAATGCATCGCCTAATATGAAGATTTGCAATGTTAACTGACGCCCAGTTCGCTAGTCTGTGGAGGATACCCTGCTTTTTGTTATCTTTAATAAATTGTTTCATTGACGTTTTGTTTGGTGTTCTTGCTTTAGGTCTTCTGCAGAAAAACCAACAAGCATTTGACGTTTCATTCAGCCATTAAGTCTTAATCGATCTTTCTGCAATGCAATCTTTCACACTGACTGACAATCCTTCACACGACCATTGGTAATATAATGCATCGCCTAATATGAAGATTTGCAATGTTAACTGACGCCCAGTTCGCTAGTCTGTGGAGGATAGCCTGCTTTTTGTTATCTTTAATAAATTATTTCATTGACGTTTTGTTTAGTGTTCTTGCTTTAGGTCTTCTGCAGAAAAACCAACAAGCATTTGACGTTTCATTCAGCCATTAAGTCTTAATCGATCTTTCTGCAATGCAATCTTTCACACTGACTGACAATCCTTCACACGACCATTGGTAATATAATGCATCGCCTAATATGAAGATTTGCAATGTTAACTGACGCCCAGTTCGCTAGTCTGTGGAGGATACCCTGCTTTTTGTTATCTTTAATAAATTGTTTCATTGACGTTTTGTTTGGTGTTCTTGCTTTAGGTCTTCTGCAGAAAAACCAACAAGCATTTGACGTTTCATTCAGCCATTAAGTCTTAATCGATCTTTCTGCAATGCAATCTTTCACACTGACTGACAATCCTTCACACGACCATTGGTAATATAATGCATCGCCTAATATGAAGATTTGCAATGTTAACTGACGCCCAGTTCGCTAGTCTGTGGAGGATACCCTGCTTTTTGTTATCTTTAATAAATTGTTTCATTGACGTTTTGTTTGGTGTTCTTGCTTTAGGTCTTCTGCAGAAAAACCAACAAGCATTTGACGTTTCATTCAGCCATTAAGCTTAATCGATCTTTCTGCAATGCAATCTTTCACACTGACTGACAATCCTTCACACGACCATTGGTAATATAATGCATCGCCTAATATAAAGATTTGCAATGTTAACTGACGCCCAGTTCGCTAGTCTGTGGAGGATACCCTGCTTTTTGTTATCTTTAATAAATTGTTTCATTGACGTTTTGTTTGGTGTTCTTGCTTTAGGTCTTCTGCAGAAAAACCAACAAGCATTTGACGTTTCATTCAGCCATTAAGACTTAATCGATCTTTCTGCAATGCAATCTTTCACACTGACTGACAATCCTTCACACGACCATTGGTAATATAATGCATCGCCTAATATGAAGATTTGCAATGTTAACTGACGCCCAGTTCGCTAGTCTGTGGAGGATACCCTGCTTTTTGTTATCTTTAATAAATTGTTTCATTGACGTTTTGTTTGGTGTTCTTGCTTTAGGTCTTCTGCAGAAAAACCAACAAGCATTTGACGTTTCATTCAGCCATTAAGTCTTAATCGATCTTTCTGCAATGCAATCTTTCACACTGACTGACAATCCTTCACACGACCATTGGTAATATAATGCATCGCCTAATATGAAGATTTGCAATGTTAACTGACGCCCAGTTCGCTAGTCTGTGGAGGATACCCTGCTTTTTGTTATCTTTAATAAATTGTTTCATTGACGTTTTGTTTGGTGTTCTTGCTTTAGGTCTTCTGCAGAAAAACCAACAAGCATTTGACGTTTCATTCAGCCATTAAGTCTTAATCGATCTTTCTGCAATGCAATCTTTCACACTGACTGACAATCCTGCACACGACCATTGGTAATATAATGCATCGCCTAATATGAAGATTTGTAATGTTAACTGACGCCCAGTTCGCTAGTCTGTGGAGGATAGCCTGCTTTTTGTTATCTTTAATAAATTGTTTCATTGACGTTTTGTTTAGTGTTCTTGATTTAGGTCTTCTGCAGAAAAACCAACAAGCATTTGACGTTTCATTCAGCCATTAAGTCTTAATCGATCTTTCTGCAATGCAATCTTTCGCATTGACTATCCATATACAAAATGCATTTTTTTGGGTATTGGTGAAGGTAGAGAGAAATGCACATTGGTCCGGGGTTATTGTACTGTGACAACCTTTGCTCTCGTTTCCCAACAATGATAGTTTGTCAGTAAGAGAGCGCGCGCTGGGCCTAACAATTGGCAAGGTATACGGTCGTCGCCTTCGGGCGTAATGTATCATGTGCCCACAAGTAATCAGCGGACAGGTAAAGGTGAAGGCGCGCCTCAACGTGTGGGCAGCGACGGCCGGCCCGGCCCGGCCTACCTCAGGCGATGGGCCGCGTCCACAGAGTGCGGGTGGACCGTACCAGCCAACGCAGACCGACAATAACACCATTTCTGACTCACGTGCATCAAATTTCGACGCCATCCGATCGGATGTACACAACCTACGGTCTCATCTTTGGGTGGGACTCGATGACCATATGAAAGAGGCCAAGGTGTGCTTTGTTTGGTGGATATTATTAGACACTTCCCACCTGATCTTGCTGGATCAGGCTTGAACATTTTGTTGGGATGGTTTTTGCTATAGTTTGTGATGTTTGCCATATATAAAACATGGCAAGAATTGTTAGTATTCTTTATAACACCAGTTCTTAACAACTAACCAATCTACTAGTCTCATTAGACACTAAACAACAGTGCAGCAACAGAAAAAAAAACACTTTGCTTCTAGATAATCCAGTTGACATTGAAACCTAATTGCTATTTACAGGAAATGTAACAGTTGCATGAAAAACGACTACTGTATCGATCCACAACAGATGGGTAACGAGATCTAAATACAACAACAAGAACAGCATGAGTAACGACTTTTGCCGAGTCACAGGTTTTAATGGCTCTTTTGATCGGTAATGTTCCAATGGGGCATGCTCATGGATACCTTATGCCTTATGTATAGTCAGCTGGCAAAGCGGGCATTACAATTGCCTATAGAATAATAGAGATCACTGACTTGTTAGCATGATGGATGCTAGGGAAAATGTAAGACAAGTTGTTTGCTAATAAGCACGAACAAAAATCATTTTGCTTCTAATTGAAATTGGTCTTGGTTATTTTAGAGATTATTTATGATTTCTATCAATAGTTCAGTTCTCACTCATGGACCAGTTCCATCTTCCAAAAGTCCTTTAACATTCCACCTTCCAAAAGTCCTTTAACTGAGATAATCGACAAGAAAAGTCACAAACTAAGTCAAAGCAGTACAAAAATGAGCAAAACCAAAGAAGACGTTCCAATCTAAAAGGTAGAATTACCACGGTACTCAAGCATCTAGTGAAGTCAGTTTGCGTCCGCTTACTTATTAGCGTAAGACCGGTGGCAGATGTGGTCCTGTTAACTGGTAGCCGTCAGATTTGTTCATGTGAGTGAAGCCTGACTCATTTAGCGGCAGATAATAGTGATTATAGGCCTACTCGCATACGCGATCGCCAGTCTCCGCGACTGGCCTAGGTAGGTCTACACTCTCGCATCTGGTAGCAATAACCACGCCCCATACTGAGGCCGAAGCAACATCATCAGCATCATACGTGCTGGCCGTGCAGAGCGGACGTTAATGAAGCTCCACAATAACTAATGATGGACCATCCGGCTACGCTAAATTTACACCGAATATTGATGGCTTTCATCGTGCTTTGACCACAATGAGGTCGAGGTTTTTATTGGTGTTTTGTAAAGCATCAGCTTGTTGACATCGTCGTTGGATGCTAACCAGTGTTTCGTCGGACAATCACTTATTTTGTTAAGTCTGTCACACTAATAGCTTTGTTCGAGCAGCCAGAAAAGTGATGGAAGCAAAACCAAAAATTTGGTAATTCAAGAGAATCAATCAACAAAATCGAGTATTGAATGATTCTGAATATAGCCCATTGAGCAATATCTACTGCATATTACTGTTGTATCTCTAAATTCTCAGCTGCTACAGCTTGATATCATCGGGAACGAGAGACAGTTGATGGACAAGTTGGACAACCACGTAGACGTAAATTCGCTTCTGCACAAGTTTAGACTGCACATCAAGCACAGACATAACAATGCATCCTGCATATGGGAAGGTAGTTTCAGCAGCATCAACTCGCCATGTCAATACGTCATGATGAGTTTGAAGAAGGACGTTTCAAACTTGCTCCACAGAGGGAAAAACGTATTCGATACAACACGAATATCGTTGAGTGCAGAATATCACTTGTTTCTATATCCGCAGAAAGATTATTTGGTTGGTTCAAGTAAAATACAAAATTCTCAGAGTAAGAGCATGATTTTCTTGATGTTCCAAGTATAACGTTTTCTTGTTTTAAGGAACTGCTTGAAAGGAATTACGTCTGTTTCAAGAAACTGTTGTAAGACGAACGTTTACTTTTTTATAGAAGAATAACATTTTCTTTGTCAAAGAAAAACATATTTAACATAAACATGTCGTTCCATTTTCTCACTTGTTCTCTTCTTTTCTAACATACACGTTTATCATCAAGAATACTAAATATCTGTTATGAGGATTTTACTCAACCTTTTTCAGTACCTTGTTGCATACGTTTTTTGGCAATTTGGCAATTCACCAAGTCACGCCATATTGCTAGTGGATACTTTTTAACACTGCAAGAGCTGCGAAGCTTTTTGTCTGTTTTTGTCTGAATGATGTTGCCAAAAGCTCGTTGTACGAAAATAGGGCCAAAACCAGTGTAGATGATGATAAACTTGACGAGACTTTGTTCGTAATTAGCATTTGGGAGGAGGGAATATGACGTTTTAACTTCTGTAGCCAGCCCCGTCAGACAAGCGGTCGTTTTGCTGGCTCTCGCAAGCATTTCATTAGCGAGGAACAGAGAAATTAATAAGCAAACGCTCCCTAGATGTAATAAAACTCTTTATTTGAGTTCAGCAGTACAGCTGTAGCTATATTGTAAAGTCTAGAGGTCCTAAACGGCTCCCACATTACATCCATTCCATCCCGTAAACGACGAAGTGGATTGATTTTAGTGACAATCAATCAACCGGAAGTGGTAATTATTATATACATTTTCTTAGGGATTGTTGAAGTTGAAGAATTTCAGAAAATATTCAATGCATCTGTCAAAATGTGAAAAATGGTGGAGGAAACTTGTTGACGATGTTGCTTTGCAACGTCAACAATGATTTGGTTTTTCCCCTGTTCTGCGAGCTATGTAAATGCGAAACGCGGATTACGGACGTACCTATAGTGGTTATGGCTTACAGCGAAATACTCGCGCTGCAAACAAGTTCAAATGACATATTTATGAAGAGGACCGTAAATCAAAAACCGTCGCCGAAAATTGCTACATTGCTTACGTTCGGGCCACATAACTCGTAATTGTTCTCAAGGCAATTTTGGCAGATTTTTTTTCAAGATGTTAGTATGTCTACTACATTATACCGAAAACTAAGACATAAAACTATCTGAATCTATCTTACTAAAACACTGATTACAAATTTGTATAGAACAAGTGTCCATCTGTAATAGTTTCTGAGTAATGTCAAAATTTCGATTTTATTTTCAACCAAAAAGCATTATAGTATAGTAAGATTTGACAAAGTGATACACACTCTGTCAAATCAAGTTTCTTCAAACAGGCAACATTTCTTCTGTGTTAAAAATCGAAGATGATGAAGTGGATGGCGCACTTGGGAGAGGATGGTTCTCTCCATGGGGAATAGGTCGCGATGCTGATGGCAAATTTAGATATTTTATTTTATTTATCTTATCGTGCAAAAATAGCAATCATCTACATGACTGGAAGGCTCTCGCCACAACATGGCAACTGCAAACGGCATTTTCTTTTGCTTTCAACAGGTTGCAAGCTTTTATGATTTGCTTCATGTTTTCTGGGCAACCTCATCTAAATACATACTATAAGATGACAAAGACCACAAAGTAAACAAACACGACCAAAGAGGAGGCGATATAAGTAACAACCTTGTGGACAAAAAGATGACAACACCAAGAACTATGTCCCATAACAGATGATTACAAGAATGTTGCACGTACCTTTTCGGGCACGTTGGCTCCAGATTGACAGGACTTCTCTTCTCCACGATGACGGATTATCTTCACCTCCCTCTTATCTTCACCTCCCTCTAATCTTCACCTCCCTCTAATCTTCACCTCCCTCTAAACTTCGCCACCCTCTAAATCTTGAAAATCTCGAGAGAGGGCGCACTCACGACGAGAGGCATCAAACCACTGGATAGAGACGTAAGTAAGGACCTCGTGCACAACGACTTCTAGCACTCTCCACCAGCACGTCTTCTCCAAACGTAGTTCTTTCTCGCACTGAACCGCTCCGGTGCTTGGTTGAAAAGCGGTCTTCGCCCGGAGCCACTAACCGGAGCGCAGTCTCTATCCGTCTCTCTCGCTCTCTCTCTCTCTCGCTCTAGGTGATCTTTTTGTTGCAGGCTAGGCTAGCAGTTGGGTTAATAATCCTGCGGGCTCACAGAGAGGTCCAACCCGATCCCATGATATCAGGTTCTGGTGGAAATACGAGCCCTTTTATGTTGCCAGTGGTGGCAAACAAACGAGCGTCGCGGTATTAGCATACCTGGCGCCCGGAGGCGGTTGCCCGTCGAACGCTTCCCGAAGGATACGCTCGCAACCATTTCGGGGAATGGCCCGCGGGCGGTGAGAGGTAACGAATCCACGACGGCGAGCCTTCGGGCGATGGAATATATTTTAAATTTTAAGTCGTCCGTCGTTTCGTGTGGTCGTTTTCGAAATATTCCTCGGAATGTGGAATCCAATAAACAAGTTTATATGGGAAATGAAGGATGTAGAATCATCTTTTACCAAAAGGGGCTATATGTCTTATGGAGTAAAATAAAATAGTAAACAAAACTAGCTCTGTGTATATGTCAAAATTTTCGATTTTAGTTATTGGGCATTCTAGAAATATGTGGTTAAGGCTTCCCACCTCTCCACATTCGCAATATGGATATTTTAGGATACATTTTAGGTTATCTGCTATCTGTTACTGTTGTTACGAATGTCCGGCAGGGGGCGTTTCGGGTTTGACGTTACTGTGGTAATAGCAGCAAAACACGGGTCGACAAAAATCGATTTTTTGGATCGAAAATTGTTTTTAAGGCCGTTTTTTTGCTCAAAACTCTTTGCGAAGGGTATTTAGAGGGATCTTATCGTAAGACATGAGAGCGAGCGGCTTTTATAAGGTCGGCAGGAACGGATAAAAAATGTAAATTTTTGACGTTCATCGATCCGCTTGTCGGAATTTCTAGACGTCACGTGACATTTTCTCGAGGTTCGCCTTCACCCGAAGAGGTGCAAAAACGTGATTTTTTTTTCAAAATTGACGCATTTAATTTACAAAATATCGCGCAGTCCACGCGGAATCGTGTCCTTTTTTCAATTCGAGCGTCAAAAGTAATATCGAAAAGCCCAATTTTGCAGCTAGTCGATCGCAAATGTCGGCGAAAATGGGCGATTCCGCTGAACGCGCCCCACACTTGAAAGTTCGTAATTAGTATAGGTAGATAGTATAGATATATTTTTGAATTGTTAAGGCCTGGATTATAGATATATTGGGTTATAACACCTGAAAATTATAGCTCTCTAACTTTGATATTGTCTTCAGGAAATTGTTTTAAACACAGACTTTACATTGCATACATATAATAGAATGTCACCATTTTGTATAACGTGTGATTATTTTCAAAATTGAAGAGATATATTTTTGAATTATTCACTCATAGATCACAGATAGATTAGGTTATAACACCTGAAAATTTCAGCTCTCTACCTTTCATACTTTCTTCAGGAAAACTCTTTAAATATATAGAAATTCAATTGGCTAGTTCGCGTTTGGGAACAGAACAGGGAACAAAGCCCTAGTACCGCGCAAACAATTTTCACCAAATTTGAAATATAAACTAATAAGAATTAGCAGACAGTCAGATATTTGGTGGCAGCCCCTAAAATACACGGGGGCGGCAGTTAGATACGAACTAAAACTGGAAGATGTCAAAAAATTCTAGAAAATTTGAATTTAACCATTACCTAGACAAATTTTACGGATTTGCAGACCGGGGGCGGCTAATTTTCTTCACAGCTCAACCAAACCATTATCAAAAATCATTACCTTGTCAGGGCAAAATCACTCTGAATACATAACGAGTTGGCCGGAGGAATTTGAAAATATCCTTGTCGACTTCCACTTCCAACCCTTGTTAGAAATTCGCATTCGCTGAAACCACCGGGAATTAATCTGATATTATTTTTAGATGGCCGAAGGGCTTGACTGTTATTTTTCGGGGCGTACGCAACGTCAGAACAAGATACGTTCTGTACATTCGCCGGCACGGGCTCTGTTGCCAACTACGCCATCCGGGGCATGCCGCCCCGTCGCCCCAGGGCTTCAAACATTAACCCCGTACAATTAAAGTGAAGTTTAAATTTATTAAAACCGCCGACTTACTGCACCACGTTACACTTTGGGGCTGTTTTAGTTAGTAATGTACGGTGTTATTTCTAAAATTCAATCTTATAGAGTTTTGGATAATTAAAAAATTGAGTTATTTTATCAAGTCAAGTTATAGAGACATTATGTGCATTAAAATATGGGAAGTGATCAAAGAAGATGTAAAAATTTACCAAATAAGTTTTGTTACATGTGCGGTTGTTATGTAGTGACACATCTGCCAAAAAAATACGAAAGAGGTAAAAGCAGCTCACTGTTGTTATTTTGGATTTAGAATTGGAGATCTGGAAAAGCCATGGACACCTAATATATGCTGCACCTCCTGTTAGATCGGACTTTTATAGTAGATGAAAGGGAAGCAAAAGAAAATGCCGTTTGCAGTTCCCATGTTGTGGCGAAAGCTTTCCAATCATGTAGATGATTGCTATTTTTGCACGATAAGCGTTTCCGGATATTCGAAGAGGGATGAGCATAAAATAAAATATCAAAATTTGCCATCAGCATCGCGACCTATCCCCCATGGAGAGAACCATCCTCTCCCATGTGCGCCATCCACTTCAACATCTTCGATTTTTGACATAGAAGAATTTTCGCCTGTTTGAAGAAACTTGCTTGGCTTGACACCCTGATTTCAAACATTCTGTCAAATCAGGCAAGTTTCGTCAAGATTCACCAATTTTTTATTATTTTTGTCACCAAGGTTTTGGCCAAACCTCACCTTATAAACCAGTGCGAACTGAATGATTTGGTTAAAGACTTCGGTTTATCTTGTTTATCAAAAGAAAAAGCCGAATTATTGGGTTCTAGGCTACAGGAATGGAATCTTTTCGCACGAGGTGTAACAGTGTCTTCACGAGCCTTTTAAAGCTTATTTTAAAATGTAAGGATCTTTACGTGTATGTCACGATGTTGAGGGTCTTATGAACGAGTTTGATATTCCCCACGATCCTTCTGAATGCTGGCTTGTAAGCAGTAATTCTGCATATTCTTTGAATTTATATAATTTGTTGGACATTTCTTTTCCATTGTACTGATGACATCTATCGAGTGCTTGTACACACACGTTCCATTCGCGGTGAGCACTACAGCGCTCTGTATTATCGATCCCCTTTCCCATTCGAATTATTTGTGTTCGTATTTTTTGTATATCGCTTAATTTGTTCATAAATTTTATTATTGATAGTTATTATTGTGTTATAAAATGTTGTATAAACCTGTTGTCACATCTAGAATGTAATCACATCATTGAAGTCCATGGTTGAGATCTTTTTTTGCGTTATAAAAAAAGGTATGGCAAAGGAAATAATGTGGGTGGATCCAACCTTGAACTAGACCAATTTGTTTTCAAAACATGTTTGAATCACATAAAATGTTAGTTATTTTGTACTTACCTCTATCACCAAACTTAGTAATCTTACTAGCTCTGTGTATATGTCAAAATTTTCGACTTTAGTTATTGGGCATTCTAGAAATATGTGGTTAAGGCTTCCCACCTGTCCACATTCGCAATATGGACATTTTAGGATACATTTTAGGTTATCTGCTATCTGTTACTGTTGTTACGAATGTCCGGCAGGGGGCGTTTCGGGTTTGACGTTACTGTGGTAATAGCAGCAAAACACGGGTCGACGAAAATCGATTTTTTTGGATCGAAAATTGTTTTTAAGGCCGTTTTTTTGCTCAAAACTCTTTGCGAAGGGTATTTAGAGGGATCTTATCGTAAGACATGAGAGCGAGCGGCTTTTATAAGGTCGGCAGGAACGGATAAAAAATGTAAATTTTTGACGTTCATCGATCCGCTTGTCGGAATTTCTAGACGTCACGTGACATTTTCTCGAGGTTCGCCTTCACCCGAAGAGGTGCAAAAACGTGATTTTTTTTCAAAATTAACGCATTTAATTTACAATATATCGCGCAGTCCACGCGGAATTGTGTCCTTTTTTCAATTCGAGCGTCAAAAGTAATATCGAAAAGCCCAATTTTGCAGCTACTCGATCGCAAATGTAGGCGAAAACGGGCGATTCCGCTGAACGCGCCCTACACTTGAAAGTTTGTAATTAGTATAGGTAGATAAAAAACAAACATTGTTATTAGCCAACACTTTATTATTTATGTCAGTAGGTCGGGGTACATAATTATGCTTCTTTGCTATGTGTACTGTACAAAAAACAATAAGTGAGATACAAAAATTAACAAACTTAACAAGTAAATACATAAATAAGGCAAACTCTATTAGATACTGGTTCATCAAAGTTGCATTTTTTGTTGTTGTTGCACAACATTTTCAGTAACTGAACTAACTGATAAACAAATACCTGACATCATAGAGTCCTGCCTTAATAAAAAGTTATTTCTTTAGACATTATCTACGACTCTTTATACTAAAAAGCCTTCTTTACACTCAAAACTCTTCTTATTTATACTCAAAACCCTTCTTATTTATACTCAATAGCCTTTGAGGGTTTTCCAGTCACCTCAATCGGAATCTTACGATAATCCTCATAACTTCCAACAGCATCGACCCTAGGAGCCGTAATGGTCAACACACCATCCGAAGACAACTTGGACTCCACCCTTTGGCCATCATGCCCCTTTGGAAGGTAGTATTTCCTCAGGAATTGCCGCGAGATATAGCCATGGTTGTCACGCCGTTCCTCGTGCTTGCCCTCCACGCAAATTTCGTTATCTCCCGTCACTTTCACGTGGACTTCATTCGGGGCGAAGTGCTGGACATCCAGATTCACCTGGAACTTGTCCTTATCCCATGTGACCGATGATCCAAAGTCTTTTTCCAGAGTTCTCCAAGGTTTTATGTACCCGAAGGGATCGTAGAACATCTTGCGTATTTCTCTTGGAAGAGTCCATGGTTCCAGAAGGTCTTCAGGGTCGAGAGGCATCCCGAAACGTTGGTCGAGGAGACGCGATGGGCGATATTTGTAGAAGTCGTCGAAAAAGTATGGTAGAAGTGACATTTCTGTGTTCTTTTTTGCTTTCTTTTTCTTTTAGGGTAGGATATTGTCTGGAATGCAGTTTTTGCGCAGTTTGCGGTAGGTCTGGTTTGTTTACTTCGTTCGACTAGACTAGCTGCTCGTTCGGCCTTGCTTTTGGTGTGACTGGGTGTGACTGACGCGCGCTAGCGGAATTGTAGCTGTATTTATACCAGGAGCGCAGAATGACGAAGATGGTACTGAAAGATCTAGAAATTGCGTCTTTGCTACGTTCCGCCTCCTTTAATTTCATATAAATTGCAAATTATTATTAATAATCTATGCAGAATGAATGTTCGAATTTTATGTATAATTTTTACTGCTCCTTCTATTCTTTTTAGTGCCCCTTTGAGTACATTATGAGTGTCCTTTATGTTATATAAGTAATTCTAGAACGATTCAAATGCATTTTGATAGTATTTGCACACAGAAAGAACTCAGTGTTACAATTAGCAAATTGTAACACCGTTTTTAGTGATTTTTTTTCTAAGATTGGTGACATTGATATCAAATGCATGTCAAACGAAAATACACATAACCACAAAAGTAAGCACAAACTGATTTTTTTAGAATCGCACAAACTGCGAAGTATGTATATTTTTATACATATTTAAACATGAGTGTTGCATCCTAGGTTTCGTACTACTAGTATATGATGGTATATAATAATTATCAATAATTACTTTTTCACAGATATATGAATTTAAGTGACAGATGACAGTGTTACCAACGGTTCCACCCATAAATACTCTAGATTGGAATTTTACCTAATATACTTCTAAATTTTTATAAAATTAATGACGCAAAGTAGAAAAAATAGTATATTACACTCGTTTTATAAGACATATTGGCGCATTCGTTCATTTCAAACAACTCATGCGCCAATTTGACGTCTTATAAAACTTGTATAATCTACCTATACTAATTACGAACTTTCAAGTGTAGGGCGCGTTCAGCGGAATCGCCCATTTTCGCCGACATTTGCGATCGAGTAGCTGCAAAATTGGGCTTTTCGATATTACTTTTGACGCTCGAATTGAAAAAAGGACACAATTCCGCGTGGACTGCGCGATATTTTGTAAATTAAATGCGTCAATTTTGAAAAAAAAATCACGTTTTTGCACCTCTTCGGGTGAAGGCGAACCTCGAGAAAATGTCACGTGACGTCTAGAAATTCCGACAAGCGGATCGATGAACGTCAAAAATTTACATTTTTTAGTTCCTGCCGACCTTATAAAAGCCGCTCGCTCTCATGTCTTACGATACGATCCCTCTAAATACCCTTCGCAAAGAGTTTTGAGTAAAAAAACGGCCCTAAAAACAATTTTCGATCCAAAAAATCGATTTTTGTCGACCCGTGTTTTGCTGCTATTACCACAGTAACGTCAAACCCGAAACGCCCCCTGCCGGACATTCGTAAGAACAGTAACAGATAACAGATAACCTAAAATGTCTATATTGCGAATGTGGACAGGTGGGAAGCCTTAACCACATATTTCTAGAATGCCCAATAACTAAAATCGAAAATTTTGACTTATACACAGAGCTAGTAATATACTATTATTGTAACAGGGATAGATTTTAAAACAGTCATTACATCATACCTATACAGGAACCAATTAAAAAAACAATATAAATTGCGTTATAAATCCAATTATTCAATTCCAAAATCGCATAATTGAATAATCACAAGAAATAATTCATTTCAATCAATTTTATTTCGATTGCAAGCGACATCTATGATCGCTCGTTTATACTAATACGAATCCTGAACGTTCCGAACTGTTCCGAGGTGGAGCGCTCGGAAATATTCGAATGTTAATAAAGTATAAATAATTCATGAGTTGCTACGGCAACCACGCACTTTAGCAACAAATCCGCGATAACGTAGATATCTGCACCAAGACGAACTACGCGGCAAACAATATGGTACAACTTTATCGAACGCAAGGAAAGCATGAATGCACGTCTGAGAGCCGAGACCAGTCTAGACGTGGGGGTCATTGACACACTCAACTCGCGTGCGAATAAAGTTGCATACCTATCTGCTACGGTCAATACTATTCAATTTCGTTTTCAGTAATTATTGGTACCAGTAAAGGATTCTATTATTACAACGACAATTTATTCTGCATAATATATATTTATTTACTACCAGTACAGATATTTATGTAAACGAACGTGTTTTCAGACTTATACATTACAAATATTTCAGAAGATACTATCTTAAATAAACATTAATTAACAAGTAAGACGAAAATACAAATAAACCATTATGTTTTACAAAACCACCAGCTTCTTATTTGGTATCCATTTTCTGGTCTTTCTGCTCAAGAGCCTTCGAAGGTTGTCCAGTCTGTTGGATAGGAATCTTGCGATGTTCCTCGACACCCTCAACGTTGACCTTCGGGGCGATAATGGACAACACACCATCCGAAGACAGCCTGGATTCGATCTTCTGGACGTCGTGTCCTTTTGGAAGGATGTACTTCCTGGTAAACTGTCTGGAGATGAAACCATGGTCGTCCTGTTTCTCCTCATGCTTCCCCTCAATGCAAATCTCATTGTCCCCAGTGACCTTCACGGTTATCTCTTCTGGTTTGAAGTGTTGAACGTCCAAATTCACCTGGAACTTGTCCTTGTCCATGGTAACCGTGGATCCGGAGTCTTTTTCGCTAGCTGCGGTCCTCCATGGCCTGATGTACCCCACTGGATCGTACATCATCATTCTGTTGATCTCTCTTGGGACGACAAAAGGCTCCAGCATGTCTGCAGGTGTTAATCCCATACCAAAGTGTTGGTCACGAAGACGTGACGGGCGAGTTCTGTACACGTCGTCGAAGAGGAATGGTAGAAGAGACATTTTCGATGGTTCTTTGACTTTTGGGAATGTTCTCACTAGATTCCTTCTTTGATTTCTTGCTTGTAGAAAGTCTGGATGCGTATTTGCGACTGAAACGAAGTACGCTGTTGAGCCGGTATATATAATGGTGGGGCGGGGTTCTAGAGAAGTGTGGAAGGGTCTGGTAGATTACCATGGTTTCCTGTGGACTCTATCCGGATATTTCTAGATTCTGCACATTTTAATGAATGATAACGTTGATATATTCTGAGATAATTGTTTGTTGTGTTGAGATATGATTAAATTAAGGTGTGATTTCCATTATTTTCATAGTATTTCGCACCTGTTTGAATGTTTATGTGGATTTTTATCGATTTTAGGACCCCAATTACGTGAAGGTGACCTTATACCTACTTGGCCCTACGTCTAATTTTTGTTTTGTATCTTTTTTTAAAAATGAGATGTAGATCCATTTTGCAAAAAGGTTTTTTTTTACTTACTCTTTTTCTTTATCTTTATCTCAAAAAGTAATAAAAGAGGTAGAATATGAAAATGAAATTTTGACATGTTCTGTTGATTCGTCAGGCAGTTTTGACGATCACCATAGTAATTATTAAATTGTTCTACCGTTTTAAGTTATAAAATATGATGAGTTTAAAGAAATTAGGTAATCATTTTATTGTATTTTTTTAAGTGACCGAAAAACATCCATAGATTTTTTAGCAACCTGTCAGTATTTCTGCCTTAATTCAAGTAATACTTCAAGTAATACACAATTCAAACCAGCAGTGAATCAACAATCTATCTACCTATACTAATTGCGAACTTTCAAGTGTAGGGCGCGTTCAGCGGAATCGCCAATTTTTGCCGACATTTGCGATCGAGTAGCTGCAAAATTGGGCTTTTCGATATTACTTTTGACGCTCGAATTGAAAAAAGGACACAATTCCGCGTGGACTGCGCGATATTTCGTAAATTAAACGCGTCAATTTTGAAAAAAATCACGTTTTTTTCACCTCTTCGGGTGAAGGCGAACCTCGAGAAAATGTCACGTGACGTCTAGAAATTCCGACAAGCGGATCGATGAACGTCAAAAATTTACATTTTTTATCCGTTCCTGCCGACCTTATAAAAGCCGCTCGCTCTCATGTCTTACGATAAGATCCCTCTAAAGACCCTTCGCAAAGAGTTTTGAGCAAAAAAAACGGCCTTAAAAACAATTTTCGATCCAAAAAATCGATTTTTGTCGACCCGTGTTTTGCTGCTATTACCACAGTAACGTCAAACCCGAAACGCCCCCTGGCGGACATTCGTAACAACAGTAACAGATAGCAGATAACCTAAAATGTATCCTAAAATGTCCATATTGCGAATGTGGACAGGTGGGAAGCCTTAACCACATATTTCTAGAATGCTCAATAACTAAAATCGAAAATTTTGACATATACACAGAGCTAGTATTACATACTAAGTATACACAAACAAGCAGAAAAAGATAACACTGCAAAATGTTTTTTATACACTATACAAGAGAGTGCTATTTTTAGCTAGACGACCGATACGACCTCGCATTACGGTGATAACCAGCGTAAACAAATATTTATCGTATTCTAATTTAAGTTGAATACCCCAACAGCATCTACAATATACAGCTACAGAGTACAGATGTATGTAATTCAAAATTGTTCGAACAATTTAAACAATTTTTAACGGTATTGTATAGCTCCTCCAGGTGTTTCACACCTTTCATATTTCAAACTTGTCACGACCACTAGTTTTTCAAATTAAAACTATATTTTAGGACGAAAAGACCAGTTTGGACCATATATGTACATCAAAACTCGATTTCATACAGCGTTTATTTTTGTGGTTTTACAGCAAGAAATCAAACGAATGTATTCCATCGCGCCATCTAGCGTAAAACAGTTGCACTACCGTGTACGAGGCAGCCCAAGCTGTTTATAGCGACATCTAGCCTAAACTGACTCAACTCAACTACAAATTCCCTCATTTTATGTTATGTGGTATAATTTACAGTATCGGATATAAAATATATTAGATATATTAAATTCATGCATGACATCGAAAACCGGACAGGAGATGTCGAAATGGTATCCGATTGGTATTCGCGCTTTTTTTCAAGCGCGTGCACGCGTGCCAACATAACCAATCTCACTAATAGAGACCAAAAACTGCAAAGATACATCGCAAGCACAAATAATTAGACGTAACAAACATAAAGGAAGCCCTATCTATAAATTTGTACACGTGTATCGTATGGTACGAAGAAAATAATCGATTAAACACAATTGCCTCGCAGTACCAAGCGCTTGCATATGTGGACCGGAGTGCCAACCGAAAGGTGCTAAAGCAGTCGATCTTCGGAGCTAAACTGACACCGAAAACTCACACGCGGACATTATGGAAAAAGCGCGGAATAGTGCAGCATCTGTGGGTTTCGGTTGGCTCGCTCAAAGAATCGAAAGATATATAAATCTCGCCGAAGTGCGATGTGCTTGACGAACGAATGTATTGTGGGTAGAAATGTTCGTAGAGCGCTTGCGCGATTCAGTTTACAGTTTTCACTCGGAAAATGGCGTCTGCTAAGTTTCTCGAGGAAGCTCTGAATACAGATGTCGACGAATCGGCGGTAAGTGCGCTCGTGGGTTCTCTGGAAAACCAGCTCGGCACGTCCGGCGCGCCACTTTCACATCAGAACAGTTCCGCGCCCCCGAACAACCAGAACCACGTAAACAGCACAATATCAAACGGCGGGACACTACCACAGAAACATGGGACCATAGCGAACGGCGAAACCGCCAATGTGGTCACCACAGCGGACGGCACCAAAATCCTAACCAACAATTCACTACCGGGGACAATTATTACGGCCAGCGCGGCCCAAGTGGCCGCCGGGGCCCTCCAACAAAATGCCGCAAACGAAGGTGTTAAAATAGTGTATTCGCAAGCTATGACCAGTGCCGGTACAATTCTAACCAATCGTATGAACTTTACAACGCAAAACGTTCCAAACGGAACGTTAGGTCTTTCACCGTTAACACAACAGACTGTACAAACCAAACAACCGACGTTAGTTATTAAAACGAGTGCTGCGCCTGGTACGGCCCCTGGAATCGTTACCGTGCCGATGAATGTGGCCTCTTCTGTACCGCAGGTTAATAATGTAGGTAGCCCTACAACCCAAACACATACCAACATCCTTCCTAACCTCCAGGTCACAGCGCCCAAAGGTCAACCGGCACGCGTAGTGCTGAGCGCACCGCAGATTGTTGGGGCCCGTCAAGGAGCTCCAGTAAGTTGCCGTACACTTTATTCGACACCTCTGGCAGGTTCCAATAATTTACGTCGCCTCTCTGCTATCTCTAACCCCCCGTCAAAATGCTTTTATTAACACCGACGAACTCTATTGGAACCTCCCATCCGAGTAGTTATTACAGTATTTAGCTAAATACCGATGTTTCTTTCACTTGAAGAGTGTACGCAACTTTTGTGCTGTAAGAAACATGACTTATTAACTCGTTCTATCCTTACTAACGTTGCTTCGTAGATCCGTAGATGTTTGTAACCTTACTAACAATTTTGACAGGTTATGTTTATTATTTGACAGGTTGGGGGTTAAAATTATTATTGTAGGGAAACAAAACACCACCCACATCACAATTTCAAACATTCGCTTATGATTGGCGGACCACCTCAAACAATAACCAATCAGAGAACATCAGAATCCTACCAACATAACAAAACAATGGTCCTCTTTAAAAATAAACATGACACCATACCTTCCTTGTTTTGTTTACTTCTAAATATATCCTACATTCAATATAAAAAAGGCCTAGTGTGCCATGGAAAATATTCTAGGTTGGCTACTCTAAAATTTGACAGTCAGTAAGTTTTAGAGGTTAATTATAAATCTCATGATATACAGTCCGATTCATAAAGCAGTGACCAAACGTTTTTTGTTTTCCTGTTTGTGGTAGTTTAATTTTGGCGCATGGTAGTTCTTTGAGTTTGATATGCGATGTGCGACAATGTTATGATTGTCTTTTTAACCGTAGCAGTTGACGCTGCAGTCGCTGCACGGTCTGCAGCCGGGACAGCAGGGCCATCTATTACTGAAGACTGAAAATGGACAGTACCAGCTGCTGCGGGTCGGACCGGCCCCACAGACGGCGGGGCTTGTCTCCACGCAGCCCGGCACCGGGCAGCCGGTCACGCTTCGCATGCAAACAGTGCCAGTCGTAAGTATTTTCCGTGTGTGCGGCTTTATGTGTTGGGAATTTTCCTTTTTATTTATTTATTTATTTATTTATTAACATGATTTAACATGCAAAAATAATGGTAAAATGTTTATTATTATGCTAAATTGTGTTAAAAAAAAATATTGTTATGTTTTAATGATGAAAAGACTATAAAAATTTGTTACAGCTGTACCACAGAATAATAATATTAATCAAAATATAGTTAGAAAAGATTTTTGTTTTAATACATTTTTTCTCATTCAACACCTCTACTTCTTTTTTCTTTATCTGCTATGGTCTTAATATAAACACATACGTAACCATAACAACCGAATCCTCAGCTGTCAAACAGCCGATTTGCAGGTTATGTATGTTATAATTTTAATTTTCTTTCTATTTTTTTTTTATTTCCTCGTACATTAACAATTTAAACCTTCTAGACCACACAGGGGCTTGTCCAGTCAAACGCTGTCCCAATTTCGACGCCCGCAGCAACAGTACAGACTACAACACAGGCGGCAGCGCCTGCCTCGAAACCCGCCAACGACAATACCAAAGAGAAGTGCCGAAAGTTCCTAGCGAACCTGCTCGAACTGTCGAGCCGGGAGCCCAAATCCGTCGAGAGGAGCGTTCGAACGCTAATCCAAGAACTCATAGACATGAGGGTGGAACCAGAGGACTTCTGTGATAGACTGGAGAGACTATTAAACGCATCTCCACAGCCGTGCCTCATAGGTTTTCTAAAAGTATGTTCTTTTTTTTATAATTTTTTGTTTCTTTGTTTTTTCTTCAGTTTTTCATTTCTTTTCGTTGTCTATCTCATATCTTTTACATTCTTGTCTTTTATTGTCCTTTTTTTTTTTTTTTTCAATAGAAAAGTTTGCCGTTGCTGAGGCACTCGTTGGCGACGAAGGAGCTGTCGATAGATGGTATAAGGCCCCCGCCGGCGAACGTGGTCTTCTCGATAGCGACGGGGGCGCCGACTGTCCAGACGCAGGTGAGGCCGGCAATCGCGACGACGCAGGTGCGCCTCGTCCAGCAGCCGGGCACGACGGTGGTCAGGCCGGCGCAGGTGCTGCAGCAGCGGCTTGTCGCGCCCGTCAGGGCCCCCGGACAGCAGCCCGGCACCAGGATGGTGACAACGTTGCGCCAAGGCAGCCCGGGTCAACAGGTATATATTTTAGACAATTCAGATTTGTTGGTTTTTTAAACAATTTGTTTATTGTTTTAAAACTATCTTCTATTGTTTTAAAACTATTTTTTATTGTTTTAAAACTATCTTTTATTGTTTTAAAACTATTTTTTATTGTTTTAAAACTATCTTTTATTGTTTTAAAACATCTTTTATTGTTTTAAAACTATCTTCTATTGTTTTAAAACTATTTTTTATTGTTTTAAAACTATCCTTTATTGTTTTAAAACTATCTTTTATTGTTTTAAAACTATCTTTTGTTGTTTTAAAACTATCTTCTATTGTTTTAAAACTATTTTTTATTGTTTTAAAACTATCTTCTATTGTTTTAAAACTAGTTTTTATTGTTTTAAAACTAACTTTTATTATTTTAAAACTATCGTCTATTGTTTTAAAACTAGTTTTTATTGTTTTAAAACTATCTTCTATTGTTTTAAAACTATTTTATATTGTTTTAAAACTATCTTTTATTGTTTTAAAACTATCTTATTGTTTTAAAACTATCTTTTGTTGTTTTAAAACTATCTTCTATTGTTTTAAAACTATTTTTTATTGTTTTAAAACTATCTTCTATTGTTTTAAAACTAATTCTTATTGTTTTAAAACTAACTTTTATTATTTTAAAACTATCTTTTATTGTTTTAAAACTATCTTTTATTGTTTTAAAACTATTTTTTATTGTCTGAAAACTATCTTTTATTGTTTTAAAACTATTTTTTATTGTCTTAAAACTATCTTTTATTATTTTAAAACTATCTTTTATTGTTTTAAAACTATCTTTTATTGTTTTAAAACTATCTTCTATTGTTTTAAAACTATCTTCTATTGTTTTAAAACTACTTTTTATTATTTTAAAACTATCTTTTATTGTTTTAAAACTATCTTCTATTGTTTTAAAACTAGTTTTTATTGTTTTAAAACTAACTTTTATTATTTTAAAACATTGTAAATAATTAATCATATAACTAAACTTAAATAACAAAAAAAAATTTTTTGGTTTATTATTAAAAAAATTCTTTAAAAAAAAAAAAACACCTTTTTCAACAGGTGATTGTGTCGAGTTCTCAACCGCCCGCCCTACATCCGGTATTCCCGGCGAACCAGATCAGACCGGGGGTTGTAACGCGGGCCCCGATAATCCGCACGGTGACCGCGCCGGGCGGCGGCCAGATCCGTCAGCCGATGACGATAAGGACGACGGCTCCCGGCGTGGCCGTCAAGACGGGCGGCATCGCGAACCTCAAGACGCCCGGATCGAAACCCGCAGTGCCTTCCGCCCAGTCAAAGGCTTCCGCCGCGAAAGAAAAAGAGAAGAAGTCGTTCTCATCGCTCGCCTATACAGGCGACGACGATATCAACGATGTGGCGGCGATGGGTGGGGTTAATCTGCTCGAGGAGACGCAACGGATCCTGGGAAGTACGGATTATGTGGGCACTCAGATCCGGTCCTGCAAGGAGGAGTATTTCTTGAATATGGGTGGGCTGCAGAATCGGATTAGGCAGGTCATGATGAGGCACGGGCTCGAGGAGGCCAGCACGGACGTCGCTGCGGCTGTTTCGCACGCCGCGCAGGAGAGGCTCAAGGAGTTGGTCGAAAAATTGGCGATTATCACCGAGCATCGGCTTGAGATGATCAAAGGCGACAGCCGGTATGAGGTGACCAACGATAGTAAAGGTAATTTGAATTTTGTCAAGTTACAAAAATATCTAGTCTCAGTCCAATCTGTCAGGTGTCAATGTCAAAATTTTATAACTGTCAGGTGTCAAAATTCAAACAAACTAATTATACAACGAGTACTTCATAATCATAGTGTTATCAATACATTCCTTGCTTTATCATAGGACAATTAAAATTCCTCGAGGACCTGGACAGGGCCGAAAGGAAGAGGCACGACGAGTGGGAGAGGGAAATGCTTCTCAAGGCGGCAAAGAGCAGATCAAAATCCGAAGATCCCGAGCAGGCCAAGCTGAAGGCGAAAGCGAAAGAAATGCAGCGAGTCGAAATAGAGGAACTCCGACAGAGGGAGGCCAACGCCACTGCCTTACAAGCCATCGGGCCTCGGAAGAAACCACGGCTCGACGGAGACGTCAACGCTGTCAATTCACAAGTAAATATTTTAATTAATATCATATTATGTTCAATAAAAAAAAAATTCACACAAACAAGTAGAGTAGTTTTGAACTAAGGAGAGCACCATGACATATGCAACCAGTTATACTCGTATAGTTGGTTGCATACATAACTGTGCTCTACTTACTTTGAAACATCTATAAACAATATTATATTCGAGTTATTATAACTTATTTCTTGTGTTTTTTCTTTAGGTTGGTACTGGAAATTTCCAAGCGTCTAGGGGTCAACTACCTCTTAGGCAACGCATGAAGAAAATCACGCTGAAGGACCTCCACTTCCTCTTCGAGTCTGAAAAAGATCTCTGCAAGAGTACGTTGCTGTACAAATCGTACCTTAAGTGATGCAAGCCCCCTGAGACGATTGTGATATTCGCAGCCGCCGTTGCCGCGACGACGGCGAGTACGTTTTGTATCAAAACAACCGAAGCCCTGCCGTGGCTAAGCCTCGTCGGAAATGTGCCTGAGATAAGTTCGCCCCCCAAAATTCCCCCCCCCCCCACGACACCGTGTAAAAATATTATTTATTCGATCTTTTCCCTTCTCTAAAAACCACCAACAATAGCGCGTCATCCCTTTTTGTGGCCTTCTGTGTATCGATATCTCTATTTTGCGGATGTGCGTGACCGCGGAGTACGCGTGTGATACTTAGCTAAAGATTGAGGTTAAGGAGAAATAGTCGTGAGCGACGATTTATCGGGGGATTTGTTATTATCGATCGATTAGCACTGCCATGAAATTCTAAAGACGGTTCGTAAATTTGTAAATAGGGATATAGAGGGAAGTAATTTTTGTAAAAGGCCAGTCGTGAGCGTTTAGAATAATAGTATAATAGTAGGGAATTTTGTACATAATTCTTGGGGTTTGCAACAAAAAAAAAAATAATAGAAAATCTGTATTTTTTGGACGTGTGAAAAACAGCAAACCCAAAGACCTATAAAAATTGATTCCAAATAACAAATTCTCTATTTTTTGCACACCGCAGAGCCTGTACATAAAATATATATATTTAATTAATTTTTTTTGTTTACCGAGATGTTTCGTTGATTTGAATGAAAATTAATGCGTCTCCCGACTATTTTTTTTTTTATAATGAAGATATGTACACACTGATAATATAGCAATAACGGATGGTATATTTTTATAACGTAGTAGTTGGCGGTAAATTGTTGCTCACGATTTCTCGAATATAATTAGAAGATTTCTAGTGGTATTTCGGTTCTACGGACCTTAGTTAGTGGGTTAGGAACGGATCAAAATTTGTAAATAACGACGTGCGTTGATTGGTAAGGACGAGGGACTTTTTCTGTATGAAGCGACGTTCTTATCATTCTCGCGTCTAATCATCTTGTATAAAGGAAGAAGAAGAAGAATTGGAAGACGCAAAACATAACTAGTAGATTTTGTATAATGATAGGCAGGTTTTCTTCATAAGAGAACGCTTTTAAGTAAATATGATGTTGTTTATTTGTATAATTGTTTTTTATCAGAAAAAAATTGAACATAGATATATAATTTTGTTATAGAAGTAATATTTAATACATAGGTATCTAGTTTTGTTTAAAGTATATGTATATATGAATATAAATGTCGTTATCACCAACTTCAAAGAAAACAAACAACTTGAAAAGTTCATTTTTTGATCTTTATTATTAGTCCATATATGGTTTAATATTATTTTTATAAAGAATAAACGCATTGAATAATTCTACACCTGATCTTTATTTATTTAGTTTATGAACAACGCTTGGAAAATAAAGT
Source organism: Aphodius granarius (assembly GCA_963971325.1). Taxonomy (NCBI): domain Eukaryota; kingdom Metazoa; phylum Arthropoda; class Insecta; order Coleoptera; family Scarabaeidae; genus Aphodius; species Aphodius granarius. Next base: position 43,100,416 of record OZ020221.1, on the reverse strand, counting down.
TATAATGCAAAATAAAAATAGTGCATGATCATGATCACGTCATGGATGGAGCCAAGGGCGTACTCAGGATCAAACCTAAAGGGGGTGGGAAGTGATCAAAACTAAGAGGGGGCATGTTCCCCCACCGTAGTTTTGAGTTGTTGAATCTATTAGCTAAAAAAACTTGCTACCACTATTAAAAAGCGATTTTCACACATTTTTAACTAAATAAGATTGTAAAGTTGAATGTTATTTTATTTTTAACTCAAAATTCATTAAAAATATAGATAAATTCAATAGAAGGAAAAAGAATACACTTGTCTTAAGGCAGGAATGTTGTATTTTATGACTAGCAAGAATTTAATTCCCAAAATCCAGATGCAATAAAACAGCAGGTAAATCAGGTAATCCCAATGATAAATAAACTTACCTTAGGTCAATCCTACAAACAAATGTGTCTTAGGTCAGGAATGTTGTACTTGAAATAATTTAATTCATAAAAACCAGATGCAATAAAACCACAGGTAGTCCTCATAATAAACAAACTTGTCTTAGGTCAGGAATGTTGTATTTTATGACTAGAAAGAATTTAATTCCCAAAAACCAGAGACAATAAAAACGTAAGTAGGTATATACTTTCCACTTACAAAAAATGTTTAGTTCTAATGTTAGAGTAGTTTCAAACTAAGAAGAGCACAGTTTTATATGCAACCAATCATACCCAGTGTATGGTTTATAAATTGCCTGTGTATATTTGGTTGCATATACAACTGTGCTCTTCTTAGTTTGAAACATCTATATCTAGTGACATCAGCGCCTAACTAGCGACACCTAGCGACACCAGAAGGTATTAATCGACGGTAGACTTCAACATTAATAAAACATCAAACCAATTTAGCTTAAACATTTATTTATGCACGACATTACACGTCATACAAACCAGCAAATATACAACAAAAAGAAACGACGACGACACAACACAATCAGTACAACTTAATAATTCTTAAAATGCTTCAATCTATACAGCGCAACAGTCGACTTCTTGTTCCCCAACGCGAAATACCCACCGCCGGGCGAAAAATTCGTCACCGTCAAATTACCCAACTTCGTCCCAAAACTCGGAAAATTATTAAACACCGTCATACTACCCAAATGCAACAGCCTTACCGAACTATCGATATCCCCCGAGGCAAACCCCAAAATCTCCGAACTCGGGTTAAACTTCAAATCAGTAATTCCCGTCGTAAGATTCAGAGCGGTTTTCTTGGGTTTTGGAGACCGATTTCGCAATACGTCGGAGGTCTCGTAAATATTAACGACACCTTGCGCGGAACCGGTCGCGAAAAATTGATTCGACGGGGAAACGGAAACATGGGTACCGCGGAGACACCCGTCGTCTAAAAATTTGTGTCGCACTCGACGGGTATTCATATCCCATACGGTTATTTCACCGGAATCGCTATGCCCGAATAGTAAATCCCCCGACGGGGAAAAACAAAGCGACGTAACCTCAGAATCTTGTTTTAACAAAGCAATACGTTCCTTGGTTACCGACGACAACAAATGAACTTCACCGAATTTACCAGCGACTACTAGATATTTCGGATCGGGTGATATAACGAATTTTTTAAACTGCGTTAGGCCGTGGGGTAACGGGATTTTCGTCGATTTAGTCGCTAGTAGATCATAAGTATAGATATACGGAAATTTAGAACCGAACATAACCTGATTACCGTCGTTTATAAATTTAGCCGAAAAAATCGGATATTTTGGAATTGATAAACTGTGCAACTTACTATTTGTTTTTCCGTTAACCGCGAATAAACTAGCAACCCCGGAATTCCCGGCGACCAGCGCAACAGACGACGTAGGGTGGAACTCTATAGCGTTCACATAGGGCCCCTCCGTGTATGTTTCGCAATTTAAATCTTTAACCTTTTTATACTCCAAAGTGCTATCGTACAATTTCTCTCGATTCCTATCCTTAACAAAGCCGCACGTCTGTAATATCTCTTCGGAATCGGAATCTTCTTTCTGGGCCCCCGTGGCCCATTTTGGAGTCCCGGAGACCGCTATGAACTTCTGTTTTAGTAATTCCTGGTACGGTAAAGACCTAGTCGTTGCTCCGGCGTTCGGTAGATTCCTCCCTTGCGAGTCTAAAGCGTTCCCAACCTCTATACCGTCGTCTTCTTCGTCGAACCAAGCCGGTTGCTTTTCTCGTTCGCTGTCGTCACTTTCGTCGGTTTCGCCCACGCCCGAATCGATATTTCTCCCGGTTTCGTTCTCGGCTTCTTCTAGACTTTGGAGGAAGTTTGAGGTGCCGCCGAAAAGGATTTTGGTTAGTTGTTCTTCGGAAGTCGGTGATATCGATGTGCATGCCTTGATTTTATTTACGGAGGGCACTTCTTCCTCGTTTAAGGTGTGCTTGCGTTTTCTGGTAGTTGTCGACATTTTAGAACTTGCGTATTACTGGTTTTCTGGTTGTAAAGTCGGCATGTGTCGCAGAAACGTGAACGTAAATATTGTCAAAAATCGACTTGACAGACAATATGGCCGATCGCTGTGAAGTTAGGTCAGCAAACTTTACATTTTGTGTGACTACCTTACACAAAATGTAAAGTTTGCTGTTTCTTTATTTATTTTGATAATTAATAAAACGGGATAAATTATTTTCGAAAAAATGTTTTTATTATCTGCTGTTGATTCATTGCGTCGTTACCAACTTGTATGTCACATGACATCCATGACGCGCATTGTTTTTATGGTTTAGTGGATTTTTCTGTCCGTTTGGCAGTTTTCGGTGACGGGTTTTCGGGAAAGTTGTGTGTTGATGTGACATGTGTTGTTGTGAGGAATTTCACTTTGACAGTTCGCCTTCTTCGCACCCGTAATCTCCAAAATGGTAATTACCCAAATTCCATTCGGTATATAAAATATATAGCCTGTCCACGATTTACGTGTACGCTTTTGTTTGGGAGAAAGAGAGAGTACGATCTGCCAGTGTAATAAAAATAGAGCGATCGTAGGCAGTTACACTTTGAATACTTTACAGATGTTTACCTGATTATGGAAAAATTTCCACTACGTAAGGGTCAACAGAACGTGCCCCCACAATCTCCGATATATCAGTCGGTAGGAGTTAAGGTAACAATCGGAGGAACCCGAAAACATTTTGTATCCGAGGCACGCTCTAGATCCTTCCTTCGAATAATTAACGCTTCGTAGCTTCTTGTACATCTTTTATGATAACACTTTTACGCATGTCATAATTTATTCTATTTCTCCTACTAAAATTGTAAAAAAAATAAAACTTGTTTTCTCTGTAATTATACCTTATCAATTTTGCTAGATAAGCCTATTTCTAATGTTTTATTTGCTCTACCTGCTATGTTGTATTTCTGCAATAAATAGTAGAGATATTGCCCCACAATTAAGTGCTGTATAAGCTAAAAACATGGCAAAGTGTATGCTTCTAATTTCAAGTAATGTTTTTCATAATTACATAGTATTATTATTTTGTTTTTGTGTTCTACTATCCAATCTTCACTGTAAAAAATCTTAAGCTGTTAAATAACAAAACCAGTATTTTTAATTTTACAAATTTGTGAACAAACTTATTAATTATCAATAAATTAAAAACGGGAACGTCAAAATGAGTAAATATTCTTGTTTACAACTGTACTGCAACCATATAAGTTTCATGGTGTCAATTTCTATCCTATCTACGTATTTTAATTGGAATTTTTCAATGCAATGCTTTACAATTGGTTATAAATCAGTACAGTACCAATTTCAAACAAATGAGTTGTAAAATCACTAATTGAATGCACAAGTTTAGTGACATTTTATTGATACGCTGTGATGAAATTGTGATGGTAAACTTGTCGTTGCTAAGCAACGTCAATAAGACTTCCATTACTACAGAGATGCTGTCAGTTGTAAAATTATTCTTTTGTTAGAATTATGTGTATATTATCAATAATTTAATTGTATTTAATGATTCTGTTAGTCGCAAATATTTTGTACGCCGAGAAATATCTCTAATTTGTTTATTATTAATTTTTTATTTGGTTTTGTCGTACGAAATCACGAGACTAACCACGTGGTTGGTGAGTCATGGTGAATGTGTTAATTTTTATGGCAAATGCATTCCACATTACAGGTCAATAGGCAGTTATTTAAATACGCCGTCGATAAGTTTATTAAGAAAATTATGAAAAAAAAAACAACACAGCGAGAATTGCGCAACCACAATAACAGCAATCCACTTCGTTATAAATAATAATCCAATAATAACACTCCTACATAACATTCATACATACACAATTAGATGCTGCATTTCACTGCAGTATGCAGCAGCAATCCTGCCGCTCCATTCATGATAAACGGTGGGCTAGTATACAAAGATACACTCCGTATTATTGATTTTTTAAAATCATGCGCGCAGTTTCCCACATTTACTTGGTCATTTGATGCGGTTCTTGCGTGTCCACATCATCACCTTTGGTCTTAATATGTGAGCTTTAACAAAGGTGTGTGTAATTGTTTGTTTATTGGCGTCCGCGGTCGCAAATTGTCGCTATTTTTAACCATTTTGTGGTTCACGTAGTTCACCAACGGTGCCAGGAATTACGCCACCGATGACGATATGATCGACATAACAACTGCAAGCGGAAACAGTAGAATAACAGACGAAGAGGATGGCACAACACATTGTAAGTATTTTTCTATATGTTTGATAAAAGTTTGACCACTGTTTGACTGATTAGAGATAGATTTTGGACAGATGTCAAACAGTGTGACAATTTAATTTTTCTACTTTGCATTCACAATGCACATATTGTAACACTGTTTTCGGTGTTACAATTGGCAAATTGTAACACCGTTTTTAGTAACTTTTTTCTAAGATTGGTGACATTGATATCAAATGCATGTCAAACGAAAATACACATAACCACAAAAGTAAGCACAAACTGATTTTTTAGAATCGCACAAACTGCGAAGTATGTATATTTTTATACATATTTAAACATGCGTGTTGCATCCTAGGTTTCGTACTACTAGTATATGATGGTATATAATAATTATCAATAATTACTTTTTCACAGATATTTGAATTTAAGTGACAGATGACAGTGTTACCAACGGTTGCACCCATAAATACTCTAGATTGGAATTTTACCTAATATACTTCTAAATTTTTATAAAATTAATGACGCAAAGTAGAAAAAATAGTATATTACACTCGTTTTATAAGACATATTGGCACATTCGTGCAAACGACTCATGCGCCAATTTGACGTCTTATAAAACTTTTATAATAATATACTATTGTTATGTGGTGTCTTTTTTTAGTTTGATAATGGTTTAACAGATGGCGTTTTTTTTTAATATACAGTTTGACAGATGTCAAACTGAACATTTTTTTGGTTATGTTGTTATGTCTTTTCTCGGTATGACTTTTTTTAAATATTCCTGGGAATCACCAATACTAGGTATGCTTTAGTTTTGCTCAATCGTCAATTTAGTCTGACTACCAAATGCCAATAGCATAAGATTCTCCAAATTAAACAATTTGACGCGTCAAATGTCAAAGTTAAAGGTCAGTTTAAATCGCCCGCGGTTTTATGTGTCAAACTTGAGAGTTCACGTGGCGATAACACACGAGTATTGACGATACGACAAAAACCACACTGCAATTTTTGCTGCAACTTCTCATAGCTTGATTTAATTTACATCTTGCCGAGATACGTGATAATCTTTAAGAATTTGTTGATAATGTACTGGAAAAATTATCAAAATCGGTAAAGGATTACAAGAGTTATTGGACACCAAAGTTTAGCATATTTTGAGAGATTTCTCATAATCCATTACTCACCAAATTTATTCCAACACAACTTTAGAATTTATAGTGATCATTAAGAATTGTTTATCCAATAATCGCAATTCCACTATCATAATCCTGCCACATTCGATACGACTGTCTCGTCGTTTTTTTTTTAAATCTGTTTACCAACCTTTTTAATCTATATTATCAATATTATCACAACATCCAATTCACTTAAAGTGGTCAAGTTTATTGACTATTTTTTGTTATGTATGCTATGGTAAACATAAACATACCAAGTTTTTAATGAGCTCAGAAATACTAAAATAATTATGTTTTTAATTATTTCTGTAGACTAAATAACCCATTATGCTGCATGGTACATAATTACTTCAGTAACAAACACATTGACAGTTCATGAATACATTTACTAACTGATAAGAGAAATATTCTTGACTGGTATTAGTTTTATTGATTTTGATTGATTGTATAAATAATTCAGACCAACAGGCACAGGTGTTACTTTACCTCTCATTTTTGTGATATTTTTTACTATGATACTTTATTATTTAAATCATAATATGCATTTCTAATAATGTTTTATTCAGTAATTTGTATACATTGTATAAATTTATGTAAAATATTTAATTCTACTTTGTTTTTTTATTTATTTTTCAGATACAGCCTCCTTCAGTGGTATGCATGGTAAGCTGTATTTCTGTTACCAATACATGTCTTTTATATAAATAACACACATATTAGGTTTGTTCAAGCAGTGAAAAAACTAGTTTGAAATTAATTTACAAATATCGATTTCTTATCTACAGAGGCCACTGATATACCTGGTATCGGTCAATATGAAGATTTCCACACGATTGACTGGCAGCGGGACATCGCCAGGGATCGGATGAGGCATCGGTACATCGTCAAGAAGAAGGGTGATTCCCTATGGAACCTTATAGAAGGCGCACACGACGCCTGGTCCGGCTGGTTGTGCGTCCTCCTTGTTGGCCTCGTCACAGGAGTCGTAGCCGGTGTTATAGACATCGGAGCCAGTTGGATGACCGATCTCAAATTCGGCATTTGCCCGCAGGCCTTCTGGCTTAACCAGGAGCAGTGTTGCTGGTCCTCGGAGGAAACCACATTCGATACAGGCAACTGTTCACAGGTTTGTTTGATTCTGTAGGTTTTTTTTGTAGTACCTGTTATAAAAACCTTAAAAACTGGCAGTTCATCGTTTTTTTTTTTTTTACAGTGGGTCACATAATTCTCAACGAGTTAAATGTTATAGATTTATTTCGTTGGAGATGGCGCTAGTAGTACACTATACCATAAAACATAACATAACCGTAAAAACTGACAGTTGGGAATTCTTTCTCACATTGCTATTGCTATTCAGCTTGTAAAATACTTCAAAATTAAAAATAAATGAATGTTGAATTAAAACTTTAATTTAATTAATTGAGTTACATTAAATATATTAATACTCAAACACTGCTCTACTAGTTACTAGAGCTACAGCTTTATTTTTTATCATTCTCCATAGATGGCGCTCGAATGTTCTTGTTAAACTGTCAAGTATCCTAACCTAATCTAAGCACATAGAGACTTTAATATAATTTTCTGCATATTCTTGTTATTAGTATTGTAATATAGCTTGTTTGTTTGATTCTGTAGGTTTTTTTTTTGTAGTACCTGTTATAAAAACCTTAAAAACTGACAGTTCATCGTTTTTTTTTTTTACAGTGGGTCACATAATTCTCAACGAGTTAAATGTTATAGATTTATTTCGTTGGAGATGGCGCTAGTAGTACACTATACCATAAAACATAACATAACCGTAAAAACTGACAGTTGGGAATTCTTTCTCACATTGCTATTGCTATTCAGCTTGTAAAATACTTCAAAATTAAAAATAAATGAATGTTGAATTAAAACTTTAATTTAATTAATTGAGTTACATTAAATATATTAATACTCAAACACTGCTCTACTAGTTACTAGAGCTATAGCTTTATTTTTTATCATTCTTCATAGATGGCGCTCGAATGTTCTTGTTAAACTGTCAAGTATCCTAACCTAATCTAAGCACATAGAGACTTTAATATAATTTTCTGTATATTCTTGTTATTAGTATTGTAATATAGCTTGTTTGTTTGATTCTGTAGGTTTTTTTTTTTGTAGTACCTGTTATAAAAACCTTAAAAACTGACAGTTCATCGTTTTTTTTTTTTTTACAGTGGGTCACATGGGCCGAAATTATGGGCCAGACGAGGAGCGGAGCGGGTGCATATATAATCTCTTATTTATTCTATATCGTGTGGGCGCTACTTTTTGCCGCTCTGTCAGCGTCTTTGGTGCGCATGTTTGCACCATACGCCTGTGGATCTGGTATACCTGAGGTCAGTCAGTACTTTTATAGTATTTTTAACACAATATTTTAAACAATTTTGCTAGAAGTTTATTTTGTGTTCGAACATAAAATGTACAAAATTGTTTCTTTATTATTCCAGATTAAAACTATTCTTAGTGGTTTTATCATCCGTGGATATTTGGGAAAGTGGACTTTAATTATTAAGTCTGTCGGTCTTATATTGTCCGTATCCTCGGGCCTTAGCTTAGGAAAGGAAGGCCCAATGGTTCACATTGCCTGTTGTATAGGTAAACAATGCAAAAAATTTAATTTCCTTAAAAGCCCATAGATGGCGCTTTCAATCTCATTAAACTCAATGTCAATTTTTTGTGGTTAGAACTGCAATACTGTCAAATTTTAAGAAAACCAGCATGAATAATTTAAAATATACTAATAATGAAAAATTTTAGGAAATATATTATCATACCTATTCCCAAAGTATGGTCGTAACGAAGCAAAGAAACGTGAGATTTTGTCTGCCGCTGCGGCAGCTGGTGTATCGGTGGCCTTTGGTGCGCCAATTGGTGGAGTATTGTTCAGTTTAGAAGAGGTTAGTCGCCATTTTATCGCTTATCAAAGAAAAAAAAAATACAAATTAAATTAATCTTTTAGGTTAGCTACTACTTCCCGTTGAAAACGTTATGGCGTTCCTTCTTCTGCGCGTTGATAGCGGCGTTTATACTGAGATACATCAATCCCTTCGGTAATGAACACTCTGTATTATTCTACGTCGAATACAACAAGCCTTGGATCCTCTTCGAGTTGATTCCTTTCATCGGTTTGGGTATTATAGGGGTATGATTTGATTTTATTTAACTTTTTTTTTTGTTTTGGAAAAGTATCACTTATTTTTTCTAGGGTGTGATAGCGACTGCTTTCATAAAGGGGAATTTATACTGGTGCCGTTACAGGAAGTTCTCGAAATTGGGCCAGTATCCAGTTACTGAAGTCTTGGTCGTCACTGCTATCACAGCTATCATTGCTTATCCTAATCCGTACACACGGATGAACACCAGCCAACTTATATATTTGCTCTTCAGCCAGTGTGGTATTTCAAATGCTGATAATTTATGGTGAGTAATATTTTCTAGAAAATATTTATGAACATGAATTCATTTAAAAAAATAATTCTCAACGAGTTAAATGTTATAGATTTATTTCGTTGTAGATGGCGCTAGTAGACACTATACCATTGAACATAACATAACCGTAAAAACTGACAGTTGGGAATTCTTTCTCACATTGCTATTGCTATTCAGCTTGTAAAATACTTCAAAATTAAAAATAAATGAATGTTGAATTAAAACTTTAATTTAATTAATTGAGTTACATTAAATATATTAATACTCAAACACTGCTCTACTAGTTACTAGAGCTACAGCTTTATTTTTTATCATTCTCCATAGATGGCGCTCGAATGTTCTTGTTAAACTATCAAGTATCCTAACCTAATGTAAGCACATAGAGACTTTAATATAATTTTCTGCATATTCTTCTTATTAGTATTGTAATATACCGTAATTTCACCAACTTTTCAGCGACTACAACAGAAACTTTACGGACGTCAACTCAGCAATAGAACTAGCGCCAGCCGGTCCGGGAGTCCACCAAGCAATCTGGCTCCTGATCCTCGCTCTGATCCTAAAACTCGTCATGACCGTCTTCACCTTCGGCATGAAGGTCCCCTGCGGTCTTTTCATCCCTTCTCTCTGCCTTGGCGCTATAGTAGGCCGCATATTCGGAATCGGTATGGAGCAACTCGCATACAACTACCCGAAGTTGTGGATCTTCAGCGGCGAGTGCTCCAGTGGTTACGACTGCATAACTCCTGGTTTGTATGCGATGGTGGGGGCGGCCGCAGTTCTTGGAGGGGTGACTCGGATGACGGTCTCTCTGGTGGTGATCATGTTTGAGTTGACTGGAGGTGTGCGGTATATTGTGCCGTTGATGGCGGCCGCTATGGCCAGTAAATGGGTGGGGGATGCCCTTGGCAGACAGGGCATCTACGACGCTCACATCGCGCTTAATGGGTATCCGTTTTTGGATTCAAAGGATGAGTTTGCGCACACGTCGCTTGCTGCTGATGTTATGCAACCAAAGTGAGTGTTAAGTGGAAAAATTTTGATAGTTTATGACAAAATTTTTCCACGAAAACGTTTCTAATAAAAGATTTAAGGAATGAAAATTGATTTTTTTCTTGCAATTTGTGATCATATACCCAAATTTAATCGAAATTAATTTGAAATTTATATTTTACAGGAGGAATGAAACACTTGCAGTCATTACACAAGATTCAATGACGGTGGATGATGTCGAAGGGCTCCTGAAAGAAACTGAACACAATGGGTACCCAGTAGTGGTGTCAAAGGAATCCCAATATCTTGTTGGATTTGTGCTAAGAAGAGATCTTAATTTGGCCATAGGTAAATAATAACAATTTACAAAATTAATTATATTGTACTATCGCTAAAACTTTGTTTTGGCTGTTATTTATATACAGGTGTCAAATCTTACCACCACCGTATAACCTCAATAATTGACAATTCAAAACTGTCATTTGACAGATTTTTACCTCTCGTAATCAGCTCATTGTTTTTTGACACCAGAGTAAACTTTTTTGTCGTTTTTTCATCTTTTAGAGATACAGTATAACTTCGCTAATCCGGACATATATCGTTCCTGACCATGTCCGGACTATTGAGGTATCCGGATCACTGGAGGTTTTTTTCTTTTGTTGGGAAGGGTCATTTTTTATGAAGAAGATGAAAACAACTGGGAATATTTGAATATATGTGAGCCCGGACGCAAAAAGGGACCTGTCGTAACGTTATCTTGCACAATATTTTCGCACGTAAGGTCTCTTCCGATATGTACCGTTATGCTGCACGTTATTTTCGCACGATGGGTCCCTTTTCGCATCCGAGGTCACATATAACCAAAACATAAAATTAAAAACTAAATTCTGAACATAAATGGATAAAATAAGCAAAAGATTTCAGTTATTTTTTAAAAATGTGTCAATCTTTGTTTATATTCTTTTGGATACAGCTACATTAGTAAATTGTTCTCTGGGCCTTTTGAGAAGCAGGATTTCCATGGGAAAATTGTTTTCTGCAGACCACCTGATGCCCAAAGAAAACGCGTTGGCAGCATCGACATTAGAGCTTTTTGGGGCCTGTTAACCCCTGTTAAAAATATCTTAACCTCAGGCTTAAAATATTTTTCGAAACATTCAGTAAGCAATGTTCTACTCATCCGTCCTTTATCAGACGCCTTGTACACAACTGGTATTGAACTCATTCTGCATTTAAAAGCTTCTAGATTTGCCGCTATTGCTAATATTAAGTGGCAATTTATGTGATCCGGTTGCTTTACAGTAAGACATTAATGTTAAACAATACTTTGGTATTTTCTATCTAGTTTTAACTGCAAATTATATTTTGTGTCCGAACTAGGGAGGTAAAATTTCTAAAATGTCCGGTTGACAAGGGCGTTCGGATTACTGGAGTGTCCGTACTAGAGAGTGTCCGATCTATCGAAGTTGTACTGTATATACCGGCGATATTAAGTCTTATACCACACCATATAAAAGACATTAGTTAGTACTAAGCTTTTTCTCACTTAACCTCAAAATCTAACAATTTATTGTTTATATGGCTGCACTGTGTCACTTGACAGATGTTCCTCACAACCTCAAAAACTGAATTCATTGTTAATACTACCCCAGTAAATTATCAGTTGACAGATTTTATTCTCACCGCAAAAACTGACAGTTCATTGTAAATTCTACACCAGTAAATTATCAGCTTATATAACTGTTTAGTTTTGTTAATCAAATATACTCAGTAAGCATTAAATTAAGTAACATATTTTCTGCTGATGTAGTTCTCTACTAGAGCACACCGACTAACTGCGTACAGTCGCTAGTGTGCAGTCATTTAGAATGCATATATTGTTGTACACTACACTCAAAGTTTCAACTATTATACAGACCACTACAATTTATGGTGTTTTATTCAATCAACGACTTTTTCACCATCATTACAACCAGAGCATCGACTCAAATACCACTCGCCAAATGAGTCCCATCTATTCAAAACATAACAATAACCTTAAAAACTGATAGTTTGTGGTTAATACTACACTTAAATTATTGTCAATACAACACAACAAAACCACTTATCATTTAGTCGGTTTGTGGATAATACTACACCGATAATTATGACAGTTCAATGGTTGGCTGATTTTTTTTTTCTGACATAACCTCCTTTTCTATTTGTAGCGAATGCTAGGAGAACAGTGGACGGGATCTGCGGTCAGTCGTTGATAATATTCACGAGCGGGAATCCCCCGCAGACCTTGGGACCCCCGCACCTCAAGCTGAAGAAAATTTTGGATATGGCGCCGATCACAATCACAGATCAAACGCCAATGGAGACTGTTGTTGATATGTTTAGAAAATTAGGCTTAAGACAAACACTTGTAACTCATAATGGGTACGTATTAGTTTCATTATGTCATCATTATTGATTCCGATGATTATTTATTTTTTTTCAGTCGTCTGCTTGGTGTTATAACGAAAAAGGACGTCCTCAGGCACGTCAAGCAACTAGACAATGAAGACCCTAACTCGGTTTTATTCAATTAGATTTATTTAATTGTGTTGTACACTTAATATATGAATTATTGTATATTATTATTATTATTATTGTTAATTGATATAACATTTTATGTACCTCTTCATCTTTACTTATGTATCCTATTACTACTACTGAATCGAGAATATTTATTTTAGTATCTCCTCCTGTTTTTATTTGTGTTGCGCCTTCTACTATTCTTGCGTCTTCTACCTTGGTACGTCTTTGGCAATCGACATAACCCCCGTCTTTTTAACGATGTTATATACACCTCTATCTATATACGTAACATATTAAATAATTTTTATAATTTATTGATTTTTTTGTTGTTAGGTCTCTGATAAAAACAATTTTAATTCTTTATCAAGTGGATTTATTTAGAACAATAACAATTTTATTACTACATATATGTTATAGATGTTTCAAATCAAGGAGAGCACAGTTGTGTATGCAACCAAATATGCCCGGGTCAATTATAAACCATAGACCGCGTATAATAGGTTGCATATGTCATTGTGCTCTACTTAGTTTAAAACTACTCTATAAATGTATACAAAACAACACTCTTGTAAACAAAAGCATCAAAAAGTGATCAACAATCACGATCGCTTGAATTTGCTATACATCTTTTTAAAATCATTTACCGCGTTCGGTCCAGAGCCAGTTAAATGTGTTACTATTTGCTTCAAGCCGTAACCTTCGCGTTCCAAGATCTTTAAAGAAACGGTCTTCTCTCCTTGCTCGTCGAACCACAAGTTCAATGGTTGGCTGATTTTTTTTTTTTTCTGACATAACCTCCTTTTCTATTTGTAGAGAATGCTAGGAGAACAGTGGACGGGATCTGCGGTCAGTCGTTGATAATATTCACGAGCGGGAATCCCCCGCAGACCTTGGGACCCCCGCACCTCAAGCTGAAGAAAATTTTGGATATGGCGCCGATCACAATCACAGATCAAACGCCAATGGAGACTGTTGTTGATATGTTTAGAAAATTAGGCTTAAGACAAACACTTGTAACTCATAATGGGTACGTATTAGTTTCATTATGTCATCATTATTGATTTCGATGATTTTTTTTTTCAGTCGTCTGCTTGGTGTTATAACGAAAAAGGACGTCCTCAGGCACGTCAAGCAACTAGACAATGAAGACCCTAACTCGGTTTTATTCAATTAGGTTTATTTAATTGTGTTGTACACTTAATATATGAATTATTGTATATTATTATTATTATTATTGTTAATTGATATAACATTTTATGTACCTCTTCATCTTTACTTATGTATCCTACTACTACTACTGAATCGAGAATATTTATTTTAGTATCTCCTCCTGTTTTTATTCGTGTTGCGCCTTCTACTATTCTTGCGTCTTCTACCTTGGTACGTCTTTGGCAATCGATATAACTCCCGTCTTTTTAACGATGTTATCTATACACACCTCTATCTATATACGTAACATATTAAATAATTTTTATAATTTATTGATTTTTTTTGTTGTTAGGTCTCTGATAAAAACAATTTTAATTCTTTATCAAGTGGATTTATTTAGAACAATAACAATTTTATGACTACATATATGTGTGACTGATGTATAGATGTTTCAAATCAAGGAGAGCACAGTTGTGTATGCAACCAAATATGCCCGGGTCAATTATAAACCATAGACCGCGTATAATTGGTTGCATATGTCACTGTGCTCTACTTAGTTTAAAACTACTCTATAAATGTATACAAAACAACACTCTTGTAAACAAAATCATCAAAAAGTGATCAACAATCACGATCGCTTGAATTTGCTATACATCTTTTTAAAATCGTTTACCGCGTTCGGTCCAGAGCCAGTTAAAAGTGTTACTATTTGCTGTAAGCTGTAACCTTCGCGTTCCAAGATCTTTAAAGAAACGGTCTTCTCTCCTTGCTCGTCGAACCACAAGTCATGCAGGTCTAGAAAAACTTCCGCAGCGTGCGCTTTCGTCGAAGTTAAAATGCAACCGATCCGCGACAGCTTAACCCCGTGCTTTTCAAAGTTCACCAAATAATGGTTCTTGTTACCGTGAGCGTCAAACAACACTTTGTACAGCTCCTTAAAACAACTGGCCGATCTAACGCCCGCTTTACTTATCATGGTAGTGATGTTCGACAGGTTTATGTCGTGCCTATCAAGGGTTTTTAAATACTGCGTTTTGTTGCCGTTCTTGTCGAACCAAACATCGTAGAGTTCGTTAAAAGCGTCGGCGGCGTTCACCCCGGATCCTACAAGCAAGCTGGTTATGCGATGTAGATCCACCCCTTCGTTCTCGATCGTTTGCAAGCGTTTCGACTTATTGCCGTCTCTATCAAACAATAGATTGTAGAGGTTTCGAAAAGCCGTTGGGGCTTTCACACCGGACCCCGATAACATAATCGAAACGGCTTTTAGGTCTATTTGGTGCGCTTCGAACGATCGTAGATACTTTGTTTTATGTCCTTGTGCGTCGAACCAGAGGTTGAACAAATTTTTAAACGCCTCCGTAGCTTTTCCGCCTGCTTTTCCCAAAATCCGGAACACGCTCTCAAGTTGCACGTCGTTTCTTTCTAGGGTTTTCAAATAGTGCGTTTTACCCCCGGCCTCGTTGTACCACAAATTATAGAAGCGTTTAAAAGCCGTTGCGGCGTTAGCGCCTGCCCCGCCTAGTATATTCGTAATGCTCGCTAACCCCACTTTGTGCTCTTCCAAAGTTTTTAAATACTGCGTTTTCTCTCGGTTTCCGTCGAACCATAAATCGTGGAGATCCTCGAAAGCGCTCGCCGCTTTCGCCCCTGATTTACCCAAGAGACCCGTAATGACCGTCAACGTTACACCGTTCTTCTCGAGGATCTGCAACGCGTCAGTTTTGTTCCCGTCGTCGTCGAACCAAAGTTCGTAGAGCTCCTTGAACACCCTCGGAGCGTGACTTTTAGCCCCGTTCAAAATCCCCGAGATACACGCTAGACTAACCGCGTTCGCCTGTAGCGTTTTTAAATATTTCGTTCGCTTGCCGTTGGCGTCAAACCAAAGCGCGTAGAGTTCTTTGAAAACGTCGACGGCATTTTTCCCGGATTTGCTTAAAATTCCCGATAAATTCGATAGTTTTACTCCGTGTTTCTCCAAAGTTTTTAAATATCGGGTTTTATTGCCGTCCGCGTCGAACCATAACCCGTAGAGGTCCCGGAAAGTGTCCTCGACGTTCGCTCCGCAACCGTTTAGGATGCTCGAGACGCATCGGAGGTTCACGTTTTCCTTCTCTAAGGTTTTTAGGTAGCGCGATTTTGTTCCGTCGGGTTCGAACCAAAAATCGTATAGACCTTTAAAAGCGTTCGCCGCGTTCCCGCCTTGTCGTTCTAAGATGCTCGTCATCGTCGATAGTTGGACCCCGTTGCGTTCCAACGCTAGTAAATACTGCTTTTTTTGGTCGTGCTCGTCGAACCAAAGTTGGTACAGTTCCGTAAAGGCGTTAATAGCTTTCGTTTTAGCTCTAGCCAAGAGGAAGAAAACGCTTTTAAGGTTTATTCCTTCGCGGTCGAGAACCTCTAGGTAATGTTTACCATCGCCTTTATTGAGGAACTCTAGGAACTCGTGGAAGCCGTAATTTTCAACGTCGTTCTTAAATACTTTTTTCGCCAACTCAAAAGTATCGATTTTTGTAGACTTTACGTTTTTTTGCGATTTCCCTTCTAAAACCTTTTGAATATCATCTTTTATAACAGGCGTAAACTTTACATTTGTATCAAATTCATTTTGGGCTTGATTTGCAGACATATCGTCTTCTAAAACATTCTGAATATCATTTTTTGTAACCGCCCTAAACTTATGACTTTCCCATAAACGTAAACTAACTTCATACAATTTATCATAACTATAAGACACATCTGAACCCTGCAACTCTTTTCTAAGCAATTTATTTAAACGTTTTGGCTTAGGTTGACCCACAGCAAATATTAACGACCGTAAAAAGTTTTCTTTCATCACAATTTCATCCCCAATTTGACCGTGAACCCCCTCCTCTTTTTTCAAGCTTTCCGGACCACGTAAACGTCTCAAAAGTCTCCTATTTGTTTTCTCGTCCTGCGTAAACTGGTAAAGTTTTGTACCATCTACAAACGGATGTAGATCCCTAAACAATTTATATTTTTTATCTTGAGTATCGAGGACGTCAAATTTAAACGCGTAAAAGTCATCTGATTGGTCGTTTGATAGTTTATTTTTCTCGGTGAGGTCTAGTTGAGCGTTTGTGTAAATAATATAAAATCTTACGTCGTTTCGTAGCTCCTGTACGAAAGTTGCAAAATGTTGATTTATCGATGTCCGGCTGGCGATTTTTGCGTCGTCCGGAAATAATTCTGCGTAACCGATGTTGTTATTTAACTGAAGTACCTTTATGTAAGTAGATCTTCCACGGTATTCGATGTGGACAGCGTTATCAATGGCGGCGACGGATCTGATGTTTTTCTGCATAAACATCGTATGCAGAAATGAGGTTACTAAATTAAATTCGTAGGTTAGTAAAGCGGTATCTTTGCAGAAACTTTCTGTTAATCGTTAAGGAAAATTGTCACATTTTAACAGATATATCCATCTAAAAGTAATTTGTCAAAGTATAACACAAGATTTAAAAAAAGGATACCGTCTAGACTTGACAGGCTCAAATTCTGCTTCTTAACTGCTACCTGTTGACTCTCCGCATCGCTGAGTTTTCGCTTCCCTTATAAAAAAAAAAAAAATTAGATTTATTATTCCTAACCTTGCATCGAATAAGAAGGAAACTTACTTGATGTTGAGCAGTTTGAGTTTATAGATGTGTCGGGGGTTGGCTGTTCCTTAAATTCAGTGATCGTGTTCGTCATCTTAATCTGAATTTAATTCTTTCTATATATGGACCACTCGACACGATGCTAACCTCAAATAAATCATTTGAAATGTGTTGAACTTAAATATGCCGATAGATGGCGTGGTAGAGAGTTATCTCGCGCGAACTGTGTTGATAGGAGCGACATCTAGAAAAACAAACGTGCTTTTGTACTGTCTTATTTTGCTTGTTTGGTATTTTTAATACCAAATTTATGTTTTTTTTATAAAATTGATAAAAGTCTATGGAATGAGCTGTTCAGGCGCTGTAAGCGTTTATAGAAGCAGTTTGACAGAATCCACAGCCTTCGCCGCTGTGTTGCGAATTGTCAGATTTTGACAAACGTCAGTGGCACTGACATGACATGACATTAAATGTCAGTATGACAAATGTGAGATTATCTCATAAATTTGATTAATTTGCTTCAAAAAATTGATTGCAAAAGTGTTTGGACACTTCATTGTGCAAAAAGATGTAGTCGGAAAGTTGGGTCAGGGCCAACCCAGTTATTTGTTATATGTTTTTTTAACTTAATTTTGAGTTTATGGTTGCCCGGGTAAAAACCAACGTCAAAATTCTAAGTGAAAGTTAAAAAATGTGCCCAAAACATACTACAAAGTGCAACTGTTCCAAAAACAAGCACGATAATGGTAAATATAGCAAACAAGATGATTTGTTCTAACTGCAGTACTGCATTGGATCAGATTAGTTGGAGATTCTTGCTTTTGGTGTATCGGGCCAATCACACAACGCGTGAAAATCCCCCAACTCGTCCCAAATTATAAGACCTAAAAAACAAAACGTTTGGCATAAACAAGCATCGGTACTAAAATAACACGACAAACAAATGTCATGTCGACGTTCGTCCCTTTTTTTTCCTCGCGTGACGTTTTGTTGAACAAAACAAAATTTGTTTCCTTTGTGTTTTGTTTCCACGCAAGGTCACGGCCATGAAGGGTGAACGTAGGCCACCCAACCTACAAGAAAAAAAACTATTTAATCGTGTTGATGTCCCACGTTTTTTTTTTCCTTTTAATATTCCCTGAGGATGATGCGCGTTGACCGAACGTGAGTTTAACCTCAAAATATTCAAGAAATTCGCCGCTACACACGTAAGTGGAAGCCAATCGATGCCAGTGTGGTAATTGAACGTATTTATAGCGGGTTACATTACATTCGTAATAAATAAGATAGCGTGAGACATCCCCGTTTCGTGTTAATTAAATTTCGCCCTGCGTGTTTCTTATAATAAAGTTTCAAGACAACTTTTCACCATTCTTCTTACAAGAAGTGAGCATACGACACCTAATTTTTTTCAATATATAATTCAAAATAAATATACCAAAAATGTTTTCAGTACTTCGAATGGCTTCGACAAAGGTGGGCCTCCGACCGTTGGTCCTATGCGGTCCATCCGGAGTGGGGAAAAGCACCCTCCTCGGGAAACTAATGCAGGACTTCCCGAACACCTTCGGGTTCTCGGTGAGTCACACGACGCGGGGGCCCCGTCCCGGGGAGCAGGAGGGTGAACATTACCACTTCACGACCCGAGATGAGATGCTCGAAGCCATTCAAGCGGGGGCCTTCATAGAAAGCGCCGAATTCAGTGGGAATATTTATGGAACAAGCAAAGCAGCTGTTGAGAATGTTATAAAAAATGGAAAAATCTGTATATTAGATATCGATATGCAGGGAGTAAGACAGGTAAAAAATACCGATTTACAACCTTGGTATGTTTTTTTGAAGCCCCCGTCTATCGACGAATTGGAACGGAGGTTGAGGGCCCGGAAAACAGAATCTGAAGATAGTTTAAAATTGAGGTTGGAGACCGCAACTAAAGAGATGGAGTATGGTACAAAGCCGGGGAATTTTGATTTTATTGTAATAAATGATAATTTAGATCATGCGTACGCTCAGCTGAAAGATTTTATTGAAAAGCATGTTTTAGCCACGAAAAAGTAATATAATTTTTAATATGCCGAGAAAACGATATTTTTTTTGAAACCTATTAATTTAGTATGTTAATTTCGTATAAAAACCTTTTTTATTGATATTTTTACCTTTTCGATAATTTTTAGATGTTGTGTTTTATTTTTATGATGATTATTTGAGATGTGATGATTTATTTGTAGCCAAGTTTTGACTTCAAAATGTAATTGTTGTTCATCGTGTTATAGATGTTTCAAACTAAGAAGAGCACAGTTGTATATGCAACCAAATATACACAGGCAATTTATAAACCATACACTGGGTATGATTGGTTGCATATACAACTGTGCTCTTCTTAGTTTGAAACTACTCTAGAGGTTTTAGGATTTAGAGAAACAGTGTTGCCAATGTTCTTATAGTGGTAGTATTTCGTGTCAAATACCTACAAAGTTACCTGTTCTAATACTTGTCGTTTTAGTATGATAGTCATTTTAAATATGGTATGTTTAATAACAAAAAGACTTCTAGTCTGCCCTGTTTTAATCTCTTTCTTAAAGACTTTGCCACGAACCTCTAAAATGTGCGTAATGACATAAAGCAACTAGTTTCCGTGGCACGCTAGAGGTTTTTTTTTATTGAACATACGTTTTAATAGTCGTAAGTGGAATATTAAAATTAGTTTAATAAAAATATTTATCTGTCCATTTCTTATTTCTCAAAGCTCCATATTATGATCTAACTGTTTAAAGAAACATATCATATACTTAAGGTGACGAATTACTTAAAGTGAAGAACTTGACTGAGATAAGTTGGGACAAAATCCCAAAAATTGAAGTCAAAATAGATTAAGATCAACGTGAAAAGGAATTACATTCTTTTTAGTAATAAACCACTACCTGTTTTATTACAGCTGTTTTTTGCCTATTAAATTCTTTCTAGTCATAAAATGCAACATTCCTGACCTGAGACAAGTTTATTGATCATTCCTGCTGTTTTATTGCATCTGGTTTTTGGGAATTAAATTCTTTCTAGTCATAAAATACAACATTCCTGACCTGAGACAAGTTTATTTATTATTCCTGCTGTTTTATTGCATCTGGTTTTTGTGAATTAAATTCTTTCTAGTCATAAAATACAACATTCCTGACCTGAGACAAGTTTATTGATCATTCCTGCTGTTTTATTGCATCTGATTTTTGCGAATTAAATTCTTTCTAGTCATAAAATACAACATTCCTGACCTGAGACAAGTTTATTGATCATTCCTGCTGTTTTATTGCATCTGATTTTTGCGAATTAAATTCTTTCTAGTCATAAAATACAACATTACTGACCTGAGACAAGTTTATTGATCATTCCTGCTGTTTTATTGCATCTGGTTTTTGCTAATTAAGTTCTTTCTAGTCATAAAATACAACATTCCTGACCTGAGACAAGTTTATTGATCATTCCTGCTGTTTTATTGCATCTGATTTTTGCGAATTAAATTCTTTCTAGTCATAAAATACAACATTCCTGACCTGAGACAAGTTTATTGATCATTTCTGCTGTTTTATTGCATCTGATTTTTGCGAATTAAATTCTTTCTAGTCATAAAATACAACATTCCTGACCTGAGACAAGTTTATTGATCATTTCTGCTGTTTTATTGCATCTGATTTTTGTGAATTAAATTCTTTCTAGTCATAAAATACAACATTCCTGACCTGAGACAAGTTTATTGATCATTCCTGCTGTTTTATTGCATCTGGTTTTTGTGAATTAAATTCTTTCTAGACGTAAAATACAACATTCCTGACCTGAGACAAGTTTATTGATCATTCCTGCTGTTTTATTGCATCTGATTTTTGCGAATTAAATTCTTTCTAGTCGTAAACGACAACATAAACGAATTTTTAGTTAGAAAAAAATAATGAATTCTACCTAGTTATAAAATTCAACCTAAAATTCGTGACCTAGAACAATTTTATTTAAATTGTTTAGCCAGTTACAAAAAATGATGTTCATAATGCGGATTTTTGCATGTTTTATGATTGGCCCAACACAGTAAAAAGACAAGAACTTCCAACTGATCCAGTACTGCAGCTCGAAGAAATATTTTATCTGGTATACTTACCATTATAGTCCTCTTTTTTAGCCATAAAATAGTCCTTATTTTTTGTCATACAGTCATAAAATAGTCCATATTTTTGGTGCTGTTTGTGCTGGTCAGAGTCACTGCCTGCAGCACAATTATCTCACTTTCATCTCAAAAATAAATCTGTGATAAATAAATTAATTGAATTTTATTTATTTATCGTTTGACTTTATGGTTACTTAGGTAACATAATAAATCAAGCTTTGTTATACACGGTGTAACAAAATGTAAGAAATAGAGACGCTCAAATAGATAAAACCGATAAATTTATAATCAAATTATCAAAAGAAATGTATTTATTCAAATAAAATCAATTCATATTCCATACAAAGCCCTAAATACGGCCCTGTTTGCTCCCCCCACCTCTTCAGTAAGCCGCACAGAGAATTCAAAAGTTCAGTGGTACCACACATAGAAAACAAACGTAGCAATAAATCTAAACAGTTTTGTACAGCAATTTATTTCATTTGCCAATTCAAATTGTGATGAAATGTTATGAGAACGAAAAGTGGAATGTTTTCAACGAGTGGAATGTTTCAAACAGCGTAATGTTTTCAAAAATAGCGGTTTGAGTAAAACAAAATTATAGGTTGGCGGCCATGTTGTGACATGCGCGTCACCTGAAATTTCAAATAAAAACTTGTAACGTTCGCATGAGGCTTTTGCCAAACTATACGTTCTGTTGTAAATTTTATCGGTATTTCGAGATGTCTTTTAAAGATTTTGCCGATTTTAGCGTCCCTAGGTTTGAGGGGTTCAACATAGAGCCCGAGAATGAAGAAGTTGAGACATACTTTGGTAAGTTTTCACATCATAGAACTCATAGAACAACAAAAAATTTGATCTTACCCTGCTTTTTTTGCTTTGTTAGAATACAATCACGAAAGCAATTATTTATCAATATCGGAGACAACCAGTTCAAGGGGAGACGATACCGAGGAGACTACATGGCACCCGTCGGAAGACATTATTTACGGTGAATTCGAACAAGTTGTTGCAGAAACCGTCGAAGTGAAATACAGTTTACGGAAATCGATGAGTACCGGTGATCTGAAAGCATTGGAGAATTATAATATAAAGCATGAACCTATGAGGTATGTATCAAGAATTACCATTTTTATTATTATTCTTTGTATTATTTATTATTATTATTATTATTACACATAATAAACTCTTTATAGTCCAATGCAGGAGGAACAGACCACAAAAGGGCACCTAAATAAACATAGATCACTATCCAGAGTAAGTATATCATAAAATAAATTAAAAAATTGTAATTTAACACTTAAAATATTCTTATATCTTCAGCTAAATGTAAAAACGATTAAATCAGAGCAGTACGTTAGCGTCGCAGAAAAAATGAACACATTTTGGACGAGGACCCCTGAGAGATTCCGTTCACAGCCCAAATTGAATGGGGGGCCCCGACATTTAGCGACGATGCCCAAAACGCCAAATTTAACGACGAAGAATCGTTCACGTCCTCTGAATATATTAAGCCGTGAACAACTCGAAGAAATAGAGATTGAAGAAGCCAAAAGGTATGTAAATGTAAATTTACTTGAAATTTCACAAAGTTCTTTTTATTATATAATTCTTTATTGATAAATTCTTGTATATACTTTCTGGTTAATACAATTTTTAAAATAATTATTTGTATATAATGTTTATTCTGTTTAAAATTAGCTTATTCAAAATTATGTGTCAATTAAAAACTATAACTAGTATACAGGGATGGACAAAAGTTTGTGATCATATATCTATAAAGAGCTGGCAAAAAGAAATTTCACGAAATTCTTTCGGTAAATTATTTATTGATAAATTCTTCTATATTCTTCCTGGTTAATACAATTTTTAAAATAATTATTTGTATATATTGTTTATTCTGTTTAAAATTAGCTTATTCAAAATTATTTGTCAATTAAAAACTATAACTAGTATACAGGGATGGACAAAAGTTTGTGATCACATATCTATAAAGAGCTGGCAAAAAGAAATTTCACAAAATTCTTTCGGTAAATTATTTATCGATAAATTCTTCTACATTGTTTCTGGTTAATACAATTTTTAAAATAATTATTTGTATATAATGTTTATTCTGTTTAAAATTAGCTTATTCAAAATTATTTGTCAATTAAAAACTATAACTAGTATACAGGGATGGACAAAATTTTGTGATCACATATCTATAAAGAGCTGGCAAAAAGAAATTTCACAAAATTCTTTCGGTAAATTATTTATTGATAAATTCTTCTATATTCTTCCTGGTTAATACAATTTGTAAAATAATTATTTGTATATATTGTTTATTATGTTTGAAATTAGCTTATTCAAAATTATTTGTCAATTAAAAACTATACCTAGTATACAGGGATGGACAAAAGTTTGTGATCATATATCTATAAAGAGCTGGCAAAAAGAAATTTCACAAAATTCTTTCGGTAAATTATTTATCGATAAATTCTTCTACATTGTTTCTGGTTAATACAATTTTTAAAATAATTATTTGTATATAATGTTTATTCTGTTTAAAATTAGCTTATTCAAAATTATTTGTCAATTAAAAACTATAACTAGTATACAGGGATGGACAAAAGTTTGTGATCATATATCTATAAAGAGCTGGCAAAAAGAAATTTCACAAAATTCTTTCGGGAAATTATTTATTGATAAATTCTTCTATATTGTTTCTGGTTAATACAATTTGTAAAATAATTATTTGTATATATTGTTTATTCTGTTTAAAATTAGCTTATTCAAAATTATTTGTCAATTAAAAACTATAACTAGTATACAGGGATGGACAAAAGTTTGTGATCACATATCTATAAAGAGCTGGCAAAAAGAAATTTCACAAAATTCTTTCGGTAAATTATTTATTGATAAATTCTTCTATATTGTTTCTGGTTAATACAATTTTTGAAATAATTATTTGTATATAATGTTTATTCTGTTTAAAATTAGCTTATTCAAAATTATGTGTCAATTAAAAACTATAACTAGTATACAGGGATGGACAAAAGTTTGTGATCACATATCTATACAGAGCTGGCAAAAAGAAATTTCACAAAGTTCTTTCGGTAAATTATTTATTGATAAATTCTTCTACATTGTTTCTGGTTAATACAATTTTTAAAATAATCATTTGTCAATTAAAAACTATAACTAGTATACAGGGATGGACAAAAGTTTGTGATCATATATCTATAAAGAGCTGGCAAAAAGAAATTTCACAAAATTCTTTCGGTAAATTATTTATTGATAAATTCTTCTTTATTGTTTCTGGTCAATACAATATTTTTAAAATAATTATTTGTACATTCGTGCAGTATACAGGGATGAACAAAAGTTTGTGATCGCATATCTATACAGAGCTGGCCAAAAGAAAAAGAACGGTATAATTTTTTTTTTCTTTTGGTAGACATCCAATAAAGGCACATCCCGTGAACCCGAAGGTAATGCAGGACCCGAAATTTTTACCGGTCGAGAAGAAGCCTGTCACGAAAGTTAAGCCGTTCAAGTTAACAGAAATGAACGCAAAAAAGGTGCGTTATTTGTTTTGTAGTCATTTACCAGAAGTTGATGAAGTTGAATTTTTTTTTTTGTAGAAAGAGGGACCTTTGAAAGCGATCGTGCCACAGTTCCATGCGAACCCCGTTCCGAAATCTGTGTACGAGAAGCCAAAAGATCTGAGACCTGTTCCTGCAAAAGTGGTTGTGCCGAAGGCGAGGTCACGGTCAGCTAGTCGCGAGAAAGTGTCGCAGGTAATTTGGGCGTTTTTTTGGAACTTTTAAATGCATATTGTATTATATTTATTATAATGTATTTTCAATAAAATTTTTCACACTACTACTGGTTACCGACTCTGTACCCGATGTTAATAAAGACAAGACAACATATAACAATAAAATTTTCTAAATGCACAAGAAAAAAATCAATATTTTATCTTTGAATGTGTTAAATACTAATTTGAAACTTAGATTAACAATACTTTGCTGATTATTTTGTTGTAAATAATGTAAAAGCAATAAATGGTTGTAAAATCTGAAAAATTGGATTGTTACTGTCTTTAGTGGCGCCATCTAACGTAGGTAAATTCTTGAAGATAATTCCTGTATCTCAAAGAGTTAATTAATTAATTTATATCATTGTTGGTGTTATATTTGTTAATTTATGTATTTTATTTGATTCTCTTTTAGGATGGTGATAATAAGGCAAGACCGTCCAGGACTGATCCGAAACCGTTTAGTTTTGACCGCAGGGATAAAGAGCTCGTAAAAAGACGTGAAGCTTTGATTAGTAAGGTATGTGTTATTGTGCATGTATATCATAGTTTTAGCGTCTTAGATACGAAAATATACTAGAATATTCTTACATTAAAACATGTATATGTAAGCTGACCGGACATCCTGAACTCTTGCTGAACTTTTGAGCAACTTTTTCTTGCTAAGTGATAAAACGTTCCCTGTATAGGTTTAGAAATTAGATTTAGTTATCATTGTTTAGTTAAATAACTTGCTACCACTATTAAAAAGAGCGATTTTCACACATTTTTAAATAAATACAATAATTGTGCTAGGTCTCGAATGTTGAATTTTATAACTAGAAAGAATTTAATTCATTAAATGACTGCTATCAGCCTAGTGTGACCATTCAGCAGTTTTACCAGTTGGCAAGTGAGTTTAGCAGCAGCCAGCCCACCAGTGCTTGTTTAACTTTTGCAGCAACCAGCATGAATTTTAACTCAGGAAATTATGTATTTTTGAAATGTGTTTTATAAATGAATATTGATTTTTTTATGACTAGAAAGCATTTAGTTTGCAAAAACCAGGTACAATAAAACAGCAGGTTTCATTCATCCATTTTTAACCAATTTTTTTTTCACCATACCAATTGCAGGTACTAGAAGAAGAGAAAAGGGCTCGAGAATTTCATGCAAGGCCTATCCCAAAAGCCATCGTCAGCAACAAAGGTCACAACGGTTCGACGAGCAGCCTACGATCAAACGTAAGCCGTTCTATCTTAATTTTTTTAACGTAAACCCTAATTTTTTTAATGTAAATACTAAATTTTGGTCGTAACTCCATTCTTATACCGATTTCTCACTTTAGAAGAGCGACGGCGCTGACAGCACGTCAGCGCCGGACTCCAGCAATTACAGACCGAAACTTTTCAAGGCAACATCGCCCAGAGTCTTGCACCAGAAGCCGTTTGTCCCCAAAAAGACCGAAAGAACGCTCGTCGAGGTCACAGAATTTCAACTGAACACGCAGCTGCGGGCAAGGGAGAGGGAGGAATATGAGGCAAAGAAGAGGGAGAGAGAAGAAATGGCTGCCAGATATAAATTAGAGGTAAAAGAAACGTGAAAAAATTGCTCCAAAAAGCAAACCTAAAAAAAAAACATTATAAAAATGTTAAAATAAAATGTGTGATGTTTTCAGAATGAAATGCGTCAAAAGCAGATGGAACTGGAAGAGATAGCTAGATTGAGGAAGGAAATGGAACATAAGGCTAACCCAATACGTCGTTTTAAACAATTGCCAGATGTGCAACCTGCACCATTAACCATGGCCGTGTCTCCGAAATTTATGAGCGGGAAATCGAATAAGGAGAACGTAAATTTGTAGTGATTTGTTTTTTTAAGGTTTGATTTATATTGTACATATCTGCCTTATTTTATATTTTGTGTTATTTAAAAGAGGGAAAAAGAATACATATTAATACACTATTTCAAATAAAGATTTTCAAAAATATAACAAAACAAAATAAAACCTAAGACTAATACGTATTAGTCTTAGGTTTTATATTGCGAGTAGTGTTTAAAATAAAGGTGTTCACTGTCTTTTTAATCTACTTTTTAGTCTTTCTTTTAACACTTGTTTGTTGAGCAAATGATTGAATTCAGCTTTGTTGAATTTTGCGAGTATGTTTGTAATGTTTTACAGTATAAACAAAAATCATAAGTATATAGACAAATTGATAGGAATATTTGTGTTATGCTACTTTTATGTTTGTGATTTAATACTAAATAATTCTCAATAAGTTTGTTTGTTTAATTTTGGACAAACACCAATCAGACTTATCAGGCAAACTCAACTTCTTGAATGAAATATTGCACCAATGAATGTCCAAAAGGTTGTACACCGGAAGAAATTTCCTTAAGAGGCTGAAGCAATCTTGTGGACAAACACTAATCAACTTCCTCGGCAAATTTAGCATCTATGAGTGTCCAAACTCATCTAAGTCATTAAAAAATTCCTCAAGAGGCTGAAGAAAGATTTTGGACAAACACCAATCAAACTCAACTTCTTGAATTGAATATTGCACCAATGAATGTCCAAAAGGTTGTACACCGGAAGAAATTTCCTCAAGAGGCTGAAGCAATCTTTTGGACAAACACCAATCAACTTCCTCGGCAAATTTAGCATCTATGAGTGTCCAAACTCATCTAAGTCATTAAAAAATTCCTCAAGAGGCTGAAGAAAGATTTTGGACAAACTCCAATCAAACTTAGCAGGCAATCTCAACTTCTTGAATGAAATATTGCACCAATGAATGTCCAAAAGGTTGTACACCGGAAGAAATTTCCTCAAGAGGCTGAAGCAATCTTTTGGACAAACACCAATCAATTTCTTCAGCAAATTTAGCATCTATGAGTGTCCAAACTCATCTAAGTCATTAAAAAATTCCTCAAGAGGCTGAAGAAAGATTTTGGACAAACTCCAATCAAACTTAGCAGGCAACCTCAACTTCTTGAATGAAATATTGCACCAATGAATGTCCAAAGGGTTGTACACCGGAAGAAATTTCCTCAAGAAGCTGAAGCAATCTTTTGAACAAACACCAATCAACTTCCTCGGCAAATTTAGCATCTATGAGTGTCCAAACTCATCTAAGTCATTAAAAAATTCTTCAAGAGGCTGAAGGAAGCTTTTAGACAAACACCAATCAAACTTTCGGGCAAACTCAATTTTTTTAAGCAAATACTGCACCAATAAATGTCCAAAGTATGTCCAAAGAGTGACACAAAGTTTCCACAAAGTATAGGTGAACAAAAAAATAGATAACAATTAACTCATAGTTTTCGAAAAATTTATTTAAATAATTTACTGTACAAAATAATACTTATATATACGAAATACTCATGCTGTTACAGTAATACATATAAAACTGATTACTTTTACGCAAGGGGTACTCGAAAGTTTTGCAGTCAAACGATGAAAAACCACGATTACCTGAAAACATTATCATTTCTTCTTCTTTAAATTACATAATTATTGTTGATATTATGGCGTGGGGGGGTTATCTAATAGAATAGCCCTTCTTCGCGCGTCTGATTGTCAATTCTCTATTTTTATTACAATAATAATAGGTCTGTTCGAGTAGCAGTAAAAGAAAAATTCATGGATTCTTCTGACCGCTGTTCGAACAAAGCTTATAATATAATAATAATAATAATACAATACTAAATTATTTAACAAATTTAGAAGACGAATCGTGAAAGAAACAACGGAAATTGTGCGCTTATTACTGTGTTTAATACATTAATATAGTAAGTGTGTGAAATGCGTAAAATTTTTACGATCTTATAAAACAATACATCGCCAATAATAACAATATTACGATGATATATTAAGGGAAGATTCAGGGGACAGTCAGTTCTTTGCCTAGTAATCTTTTCATTAAATATAATTAAAATATCGACTAGAAAATTATATGTACAAAATAGCCATAAATCTATACACGGCAATTCATTGACAGGTTGACGCATCCCAAACATAACCTTAATTCGATATGTCATTTTAACGTCACAGTGTCAAGAATACTCAATTTTTATGTCAAATACGAGATTTTAAATCACCCGCGCCTAATATCTGACAGGTATCCAGTGACGTCACAATTTCGTATTCTTGACAAGATATGGTTAGAATTTTTTTGGCACAACCTTGTATATCATTTTTTTTTCACGCATACTCTTTGATAATTTTCGGCGATGATAAGAGTATGGTTTAATTGGATGGTCAACCTGTCAATTAAAGTTACAAATATCCGACAAATGTATATCTACAAAGTAGAAAGTTTTTTTGTTGCGACTTAAACGGTAAAATTGAATATATCGTTATTTAATATTAGACGTAGATTGGATATCTACAAAGAGGTGAGCGTTATATATTCGTTTTGTTTTTTGTACTCCTCGTCGAGAGTAAAATTACAATCAAGTGAAATTGTCACAAGTACACTATTCTTTATAATATACAAAAACTATTCTTACTGTACAACGACAGTGTTATTAGGGGAAGCACAAATATAAATAGAACGAGTTTTTCTTCTTTTTTTTCTCTTTCGTTTCTCCTCAACTTGATTTTTCTTCTTTTTCTCTCACACGATTGAAAAATAATGATATACCTATAAGGAAGATATGGTACGTGAACATTTTCATCTGTGTCCGGTGCATCTTTTTTATATCACAATGGGCTTTATATTGCACTGACACATTATCTAGCCAGATATACCTTTCTTTAGAATATTGACATCCCACTTGTTGCTACAAGATTGATTCTACGTTAGTTTTTTTCCTTTTTTTACTATGTACGAGTTTTAAACTTTGTTTGTTTGAAAAATATACAATAATACGTAAATTACCCGGTAAATTATTGCAAATAATTACCATAAATGTTTATTATTGGTCCCTTTTATTAAAGAAATTAAGTGTGTAAGCAATGTGAACAAATTATAGCAATGTATCCGTCTTTTTGTAGAGTTTGTTTGACAAAAAATGGCGTTTTTAAAGTAACCTTTGTTTTATCGATAAGACATACATAACCTAGAACCTTGAAACTGTCACCTCAATCAGCTGTTTGCGAGATCCGCCATATTGAAAACAAAATATTCAACAACAGAACGTAAAACCAATCTTGCACCAATTTTCGAGGACGAATAGAAACACTTAACGACTAGTATATTAAATTGAGTTCATTGTAAATTGATGCGCCCTGCTAGAGTACGTTTTTTCTTCTTTTTTTCTACAGGTTAGGTCCTCTATCTCTCTCTCACACGAAAAACAACCGAGTTAACAGATCGAAGCAGGCAGGTAACCGAGATTCTTGCGTTGTAGAAACAGATGAATCTCTGCAAATCTCGGTCTATCTGTTGCGTTCCTCTTCCAACATTCACCCATGAGGTCGTAGATCTCTCTTGGGCAGATGCTGGGCCTGGAAAGATACCTCTGACAGCCGTCGTTCTGATACCAATGGCTGCTGTTCTCTATGACTTGTTCGTTTGTCAATTCTGCGTAGGGTTGTTGAAGGCAAAACATGAGGATCTCCCAGAGGGTGATGGCGAATGACCACACGTCACTTCTGGTCGTTTGTTTTCCCTAAATTGATAGAAAATTTGAGTTGAATTAAAGATTTATCGAAGAAAATTAGAAAAAGAAAAAAAACCGGCGCCTTCACCATTTGTAACAATAGCAATTTTACGCTTATTCCTGCAAGATAACTCCCAAAAGTGATGAAATTGTATCAGACAGAGATAATTTAACGAAATATTTAATGATTTTTAATAGAGATTTTGCTTAGAATGTTTGATTTAACATGAAAATGGTCTGAAATATCCGGCGCATCCGCCATTTTTGTCTGGGGGTCTTTTCTCTTCTGTTGCGTCAAGATTAATGATGGAAATGATGTAGTTATGGTAGGGGGATGTGGTGTTGTTTGATATTTAATGGTTTTAATGGTGATTAAGGTTACTTACGAGTAATAGGGCTTCCCAAGACATCCAGCGTATTGGCAGTTTGGATTTTGTATCGCTTATGTAATAGTCGCCATTGTATCGGTCACAGTACATCGCGTGATCTGATACTTTTACGTTAAATTTCTTATCAATTACG
Organism: Aphodius granarius; assembly: GCA_963971325.1. Lineage (NCBI taxonomy): Eukaryota > Metazoa > Arthropoda > Insecta > Coleoptera > Scarabaeidae > Aphodius > Aphodius granarius. Next base: position 43,068,740 of record OZ020221.1, on the reverse strand, counting down.
CAATTTCTGAAAAAATATGCTTAGATTAAGATCCAATAAGGCAACTTTCATTTGAAGAAGATCATATTAATATTATAGTACAGTCATAATATGTGAGCAAAGTTGTCAGAATCAAAGAGAGATATAAGATCTGTATAATAACATGTGTAAAGTGCTTTACACAAAGATTATCAGTTAGAACTGAAGTAGATTCTACTGTAATGGCTTTTCATTTTTTCCTTTCGAAAAAATCTTTAATCTTTAATCTTTAATCGCCAAATTACGGAATTAGTTATGTAGTAAGTTTACAAAAACATTTTCTGACAAAAGGATTAGCACACAATCAATTATTATCGATTAAATCATTATTTTCACAGATTTGACACGATTTTTCACTCTACATTAATTGAAAAAGGGTATAAAAGTGTGTCAGAAACTTACCTTGCGGATAAGTCCCTATGCACCAGATCCAGAGATTCTAAATACTTCATTCCTGATGCTATCTGAGTTGCGATAAATATTAGGCATCCATAACTGGAAGCAAAGAATAAAGGTTTGTCAGTAACACATTTGCTGGTTTTGCATAATAAAACCAGTATTTGCTAGCACTAACCTAATTGTTTGAGTGTGGTCTTCACTGCTGGCATTTTGCGCCAAAAACCTTGCCATCTCACCAAACTCTGAATACTCTAGAAGCGCGCACATCGGTTCGTCCTGACTACAAAACCCAACGACACGCGCTATATTTGGATCCCTCACACCCGCCAACCAGCTGATTTCCCTCAGGAATTCATTCCTACAAAACATAATAAATATAATAGTATTTTTGTACTATAAAATCAGTCTTACCTTTTCTTATCATCGCTATTCTTCCACAAACTCTTCATGATTACATGCTTCTTATGGTAAACCGTACCACCGTTATAATCCGGAAGTCCTTCCGCTTCGCACAAATGTATCTAGACAAAAAGAAAGTCCTCATTATCATTACTACAGCCAGTTTTTCAAAACACCACTTACAGCTCCAAAATCTCCTTCACCCAGCTTCTCAAGAAGCCGAAGCTTGTGTCTGGGGAACTCCAGCAGATGAGCAACGCCATCTACCGGTGGAGTATCCGGCAGTTTGATCGACGTAAACCTTCCAGGCGTAAAGTGCTGCTCCTTCCTTTCACTCTTTATTATATCAGTTGCTGCGTAATATGGATCTGGTACAATATTTGGCGTTTGATATGTTGGACCTTCATGGGCCGAAGAACCCGACAGAAGCCCTGAAGGAGCTGTCATACTGTAGAAGGATGATGGTGTGCTGAATTTCAGTTCATCAGGGAAACCGTTAACTTGTCCTCCAGCTGGAATTCAAAAGGATCATCATTAATTATCAATAATTATCTCTAATTACCTCAAATTATCTCTAATATCACTTACCTGTCAATGTGCTACATCCAAATTTGGAGTTAGCCGCAGGTAATAGCTTATAAGGCTCGTGGTAAACCGAAGAATTTTCCGAATCTGACTCCTCCCCATTGACATGCCCATACAAGTTGCAAATCTTTGGTTTCTTGGAGCTCACAGTGTCAGTCGCTCCTATCTTGCTGTTGAAAGCCAGCCTGGACAAACCGTTGTTGATAATGGGTGTGGACATGTTCATTTTGAGGTCCTTCATGTTCATGGTAATCCCTGGTTTGGTACTGCTGGACACCAGAGCGGTGTGCTTGTGGAGAAGAGCAACCTTCTTCCTGCCTCTTTTGATCATAAGGAGGACCGTACAAGCCAAGAGAAGTACCACCATAGCGAGGGAACCAGTTATCAGACCTATGTAGGTTTGCGTGGTGTGAGTTGGGCTTTTCTCTGGGGCTATTTCCTTCCTGGCATGGATGATTTCCCCTCCAGTTTTCGCCGGTGGGGATGTGGATTGGATCAGGTCGAATTGACTGTAGTATCTGTCCATCATATCTTCTGTCATGTTATAATGCAATGGAACTGGAAAGATGACATGAAAACGTATATTACTTTGGAGTAGGAAGATACTTATTATTAATAATAATCATGGGGGAAAATTATGTTTACCTGATTCAAATTTGACTTCACTTAACAAAATCCATTTATCAGCAAAGTGCAACCTCAATCTGATAAATCTGGCCAACTTGGCCTTGAAGCGTATTGTGATATTTCTTGCTGATTCGTTCTGTTGGTCTGGTGGGATGATCTTGATGATGGGGTGGTCTTGAAAACGTTGGTTTTGGACACCGAACCACACCTCAGCAGTTGAGAATATCTGGAGAATGTCAAGAGTTAAGAAAAGACGAAGAAAAAGCTGGTTTCTTGGCCTTACCTGGACGCCTCTGGTAAACATGTTGTTGGTGTGGATGTGAACTGCAGTAAATTCACGAACAGCGTTGAACTGGAATGTTATTTCGAGGGGTGTACCAGCCATGCTTTCGTTTCTCCATCCAACCCATCTGCTACCTGGAATTGCAACCAGAATGTCATTTGTGGTGTTTAATTGAGTAAAATTAACAAGAACAAAGCACTATAATATAATATTTTTGCAAGATAAGCGTCTCCGGATATTCGAAGAGGGATTAACATACAATAAAATATCCAAATTTGCCATCAGCATCGCGACCTATCCCCCATGGAGAGAACCATCCTCTCCCAAGTGCGCCATCCACTTCATCATCTTCGATTTTTGACACAGAAGAAATTCCGCCTGTTTGAATCTTGCCTGATTTGACAGAAGGTCTGTAATCACTCTGTTATATCAGGCAAGTCGTGAAGATTCACCATTTGAACTTTTAGGAACACCTCACCGTATGAACTAGTGCGAACTGAATGATTTGGTTAAAGACTTAAGTTTATAAGATTAACTATTATAAGATTCTAAAGAAAAGAAACCTCTTTCTTTTCCTAAACAGAACTAAACAGAAAATGTAGATTTTCCAACATAATTCAACCCTTGACCTACCTATCGTTACCCAGCAACTTTTCGTGAAAAAGGAATGCACGCTTCCACAAAAAAAAAACAAATAGAAAAACCACAGGGAAAGGGGGCTTGAAATCGTCGAGAAAACCCACTTATTTATCCGATTTTCCCTCTTCTTTTCGCTCTTTTTCCTACTCGCTCACGCTCCCGCTGTATGATATTTGAGGACTCACGTCCGCTCGGGTCTGTCGTAATTTTGTTTCGCGCGTCATTGAGCCCGATCGCGTCACTCAACAACAGCGGGAGAAATCAGGACGCAATTTCATTTCCAATATTACCTGTTCGTGCCAGTCGATTGCATTTTGCCGGCCACGCTCCGCCCTTGTCGGGCGATATGCACGCGCCCGAAAAATATCATCCACTCTTACAAGGCATATAAATATGTTATACATACTACTATCACTAACAGAGTATAACTCTAATAGTTATATATAGTTATAACCATCATTTATACTGATTAAACAATTATCGAACGATCCCCGATCAATAAGATTCATTTTAGCCCTGGGAAAACCGGTTGCTACAGCACACACTTTCCCTGTTTACTCTACAAAGTAATTAAAAGTAGTAACACGTTGATTTTTGGCCGGTATCCCGCTTTTTGGAATGTTTGTACAGCAAATACTGGTGTTTATCGAAGCGGGCGCGCATTACAGCCCCCAGTCCGGTGATTGATTAATCCTTTTAACTCTATTGCCACAACTCAACTGTGAATTAAACTGAACTATGCTGAATTCGTGCATCAGACATACCTATATAGTGGCATATATGTAGGTGTAACGTAGGGACAAAGGTGTGCATAGGGCAGCTCGATGCCACTGGCGCGCCCTCTATTGCATTGTTTCCGGTAATGGTAAACGTGTGAACCGCCAATTCAAACGGGTATGCTAAACGTTATTGTGCCTCTGTTTTGCTGCTTTGTCGCGTTACTGCTGCACTGGCAGGATTATGTAATACCTGGTGTACATTCCTCGAGTTTCTAGATAAGTTATACTGACGGCATGAAGTATTTTGATGCGAATTTCGACCAGTATACACTGTGAGAATTAGTAATCTAAAAATTTTGATCGTCAATAACTGTTTTAATCTTTGATGGATTTTCATGATTCCTTTAGCAAATTATAGAATAATTCTTCGAGATTTCAACTCGCCCTTCCAATTTTGAAAATAATTGTCTGCAGTCCAGGATAGTGACGTTTTTAAAGCAATAAACTGATTAAAATACCCAAAGTTAGTTATAAAAGTCAACGTACCGGAATTCTCTCCTTGTAGTTGCTTCTGGTAATCATCGCTGCCGTAAAGGCCATCCACCAGTTGTCCTAGTCCGCCTCTCATGAAATTTCCATCCAAAATACCGTCGTAACTGATGTCATCCAGGTCTACGTTGGAGTTCTGCTCGTCACCGCGCGGTGCGTCGTATTGCACTATGTATTCTGGAATAAAAATACAACAAATTTAGCAAAATATGATATAATTTTATAATGCGACACTCTGTATACACCTATTTACAGACCAATTTCCACCTCCGTGGAAATTGACAATCTAGCCGTTCAAAAGTCCAAATTCTGCTCCAATTTCTGTGGAATTTTACGAAGAACATTGCCAAATGTAGCTTATCCGTTATTATATACACACTATGGTACAATATGTTTTTAAATTTTGAAGGTGTTATATTCATTTTAACCATACTTATAATGTTGGTATGCAGAATGTCCTAGTTGGTCATTCCAAACGTTAGAAATACTGAAAATTAACTTATAGTCAATATTGGTGGAGGAGCCGGTATAAACAAATACGTTTTTAGGTCTCGGCTAGTGTTATTCGTGTCATTATTCATCGCCCTCAATGTCCGCCCGGGGGGTTGATTCCTTGCTCGGGGGTGGTTAGAAAATATAATGATTTCGTATGCTAATTTCCGAAAAGTCCGCCGGGCGGGCTGCAGCCCGTCTGGAGGCTGCCCGCCGGGATCTATAACATCGCCGACGCTACGACGGTTATGATTTAAGTTTATTTCACCCCAGATAGGGCGCGGAATCCCGTGCGTTCCTCGTAATGAGGATATACCGCAACATAAGCCCCGCCGTCGACGTTACAGCACGCCACCGCGACTCTGCTAACTTGGAAATTACCCCCCTATGCCCCCTTGCTCTGCCCTTACTCTGCCACAACCCAACTTAAACATGTAAAGTTTTCACCCGACATCATCCCCACGTCGAGACGACGACGTATATGACGACGAAAAGAATATTACGTACACCTTTTACTGCTTTTATGGCGTTTATCTATATTAAAAAGTTTTTCTTTGGTTGGGGAGGAGGGGGGTTCTTTGGGGTTACGCGTGATGGATGGCTGGATTATTGGATAGGGGATGTAGAAGTTATGTAATGTTTGTTTTGTTCGGAAGAGATGAGAAGTCTAATATTCTTTTATTAGTTTTTATTACATTTTTTATTAGATTTTCGTTGGAAAGTATTTTTATTTAACTTTGTTAATTTTAAAAGTAGGTACATTTCCTTGTAACATTTTATAATTCTTGACGTTACTCGGTATCTATTATGGGGGTGTGTGCGCCACCGAGACTTCGATCTCCTGAATTATCCCTTTCACTGCCCATCGATGTAAGCTTTTACTTGTAACCGCCACCGCTAAACGCGGCTGGTGAAAGCAGTCCAGGCCCTTTTCACCCCAAGCACGCCCTCTGTCGCCGACGACGGGACCCTGCCCGTGACGTTTTCTTTGACACGACCCCCCTCCGAAATCCACCAGAGCATAAGTGAGTAAGGGCGCTCTCGTCGCAAACCGTGCGAAAGAATTTATTTTTAAGTGGTTCAAAACGGATCCTAAAAACGTTACTAAGTGAGTTACCACTAAAAATATACTCTCTAAACTCGATATTTTTAGAACGTTGGCAAGTACACATATCGTAGTACAGACTAAAAACGTTTTAAAGACGTTTTGACAACGTTTTGGCAACGTTTTAAAGACGTTTTGAAGACGTTTTAAAGATGTTTTAAAGACGCTTTTAAGACGGTTTGATGACGTTTTGTAGCCGTTTTGAAATGGTTTTGAAGACGTTTTGAAATCGTTTTAAAAACGTTTTGAAGACGTTCTGAAATCGTTTTAAAGACGTTTTGAATACGTTTTGAAATCGTTTTGATGACGGTTTGAAATCGTTTTAAAGACGTTTTGAAGACGTTTTGAAGACGTTTTGAAATCGTTTTAAAGGCGTTTTGAAGACGTTTTTGAAACTAACATTTTGAGAATGATTTCTATATGTTAATGATTGTTATAATTCCTAACCTAATTCTTTATTATATAAATACAAGCCGGGTATCTCGTAACAACGTCAAATTTAGTCGTCAAGGAACAGAAACTTCGCTGGAAAGTGTTGGAAAGTTCCATCAACTTTAACAAAGCCCACCGAGAGCTATAGCTTTAACCAGTGAGCGTCGACTAAATGCATATTAATTCATTACAATACACTTTTGTCGAGTGGCCAGAGCAGCTTTGTCACACCAGAAAATTAGTACTATATTTAAGTTGGCTCGTGCTTGTAGTGGCATAATGGAAGCAGATCCCTTTAATCTTGGCGGACGCTGATTTTAACTTTTAATTGTCCTGCGGGAGCCCTGCGAGTGCTGCGACTATGCGGGCGCCCCCGGAAATAATACTATCAGGGGCGTACGTTATCTGGGGTTGGGGGGCTTGCACGGGGGCGGTCGACGTCTGTCTCGTCGGACGTCGGCGTTAATAGTAGTCCTGTAGTCACGACGCAAATTTGACCGTATGAAATTTCCGTTGCTGTCACGTGCCAACTTGCCACGTTGATATTTGGGATGGGATGTCCTCCATGCTAATTACTATTCAGGGCCCTTCTCCTGTCCTCTCTAGACTGATACCTAATCTGTTTTATGCCCCCTCTCCCCCCAAACTATTACTGTATTTGTGATTGTCGTGGTGAATTTTGAATAATGTTGGCTGTTGCTATCAGTGGGGGTCGTAAATCTAATATAATAGTCTACAATTACACAATACATCATGTTCGAAGAATTGGATGGAATACTCACGTTCTTCCGAACAACCATAAAGTTCGACACGCATGCACACTGTCCTGGGGTGCTCACTGTACGGTATAAAGCGAACTTTGGACGCAATGAAGGGCAGCTCCAACCTCTGTCGAACTACTAGATATGTATTGCTATTCCCTGTCAGAACCTGTAACAATAACAAAACCCATATATAATATAACAGATAACACTAACTGCCTTGATTGATGAACAGACTTTGACCAAACTGATATCAGCTCATCGTCCAGTGACTTTTTTTCAATTAGATGAAGGGTTTATACACTAGAAGCGTTTTGATAAACGCCAGTTTAAAGAAATTGAAGAACTGTATCTATTAAGATATGTATTAAGACAATTCTAAACTAGTTTTACCCCAAAAAGCAATTTCTTCTAAACAATTACGACAAAATCTCCCCTAAGCTCATCTAATTTGACCGATAGACGTAACAAATTCGCAGTCCTTCCGCTCGACAGGACGATTGTATTCCATAACTACGCCATATTGCACGAAAGGGGGGAAACACCCTAGAATTTCTAGGGTGGCCAGTCCAGTCCTCATGGTTTAGCGTTGGTAATTTCTCTTTCATTGCATCATATTTCATAAGGTGGATGAAACACGCGAGTTTAACAAATGCGTCGGCTAAAATATATCGCTTAATACCATCCTGGCCAGGGGTAGTTTGAAATGATAATTCATCTAGACTGTAGAGAGAGTAGGTACAGCGGTAGCAACATCAGAGACATCTATTCGGTTGATGCGAACAAATGATTACTGTCGTGGGGAAGAAGGTGCCGGTCGGTGGTACTTCAAGGGTTGTTTGATAAGACTGACAAATGGCTACTATGATTAATGACTGTGTGCTACTGTGATACACGTAGGGACAAGACAACAGCGGTTAGAACTGCGAGGAACTCGTGCTGGAACGCCTGGAAGCCAAGGTGGAGTAAATAACCAAATTAAATATTTATCATCCGGGTTTGTGTACGTGCGGCCATTCGGGGAAAGAAATATTTCCACCCTAAAACCAGTATATCTCTATATAAGACCCGGAGTGTTCCGGCGAGGCCAACCTAATAAATATAAATATGTGCCCTGGAACCGTACGCGAAATATTAAAGCGGCGGCAAAATTATAAATAATTGAAAAAGCACACCGCACCGTGGTGCATAAATAAAGACGTAAGGGTTGCGGTCCCCAAAATTAAAGTATTGATTAGGTATATATCATTAAGGGTTGCTATATTTATGTCTATATAAGGGCAACTGTCAGGTATTGGGAGAATATAAGTCCCATGCTATGCTGTGATCAAAATAGGCATCTCTTCTGTCAAAAATCATAAATACAAGCGAGACTACAATGATCATTACGTTAGTTTCTTGATATACCATTGATATGTGGTTGTCAATATCATTGTGTAACAAGTAAAAAATATTATGAATTGAATCACAAACTTTGGGCCACGTTTTTTTACCAAGCTTTTTTATTGAAACTAATACAAAATGTATTGTAAAGTACTCAAAAAGAAGTCCTTCTAGCAGAAGGACTATTCTTTCAAGGAATCATAAATTATAATAGTATAAATTTTGCACTTTTTAATATTAAAAAATATAAACCTTTGCACGAACTGAATCTCGAATAGTTCCCTATCTCGTCGACAGGTGGCAGTACCGACTCCCCTCAACCCCTGTAACCGTCAGGACAGGCGAACATCGGCAACCGCCTCCCTATCGAAAGAAAATCTCGCTTCTGCTCGAGTAACAAGATCCAAGAATGCCGCAAAAAGATCACAAATTGCCACACGGCTTCATCCGCATTGGCGCTCGACATCGAAGTGGATCAATGCCGCTTGCCCCGCGTCACGTGACAAAGAACTTACATACATACGTTCAGTTTGTTCTTCGAAATAAAATAGGGATGAAACGTAACATTTAAGGGTGTTACAGCCCTTAAATGTTATGTTACAAATAACATTTAAGGGCTGTAACACCAAACCGACCGAGAAGTTTACGTAAAGAAAAAAGGAGAGTGGACCAAACACAGGACCCTGAGGAATCCGTAATGCTTAACTTAACGAAAGCTAGTTATTGGGAAGTACAAGGTAAAAAACAAGACAGTAGAACGAGAAGATAGCATCTGGTCAAAGGGAAAATGACGACACGACCTTAGTTTTTGTTCGGTATGGTGGAAGCTGTATCCGCTGTATCGTTTCCGTACTTTTTGCAGGATGTAGAGGGCGCTGGGTGAGGTAGAAAGACCGCAGACCACAACATCTGCGAGCTTAGAATCTACAATTCGCCTGTCCTTCGCTCGACCTTAATAACATCAACGTAACGCGCCTTGGGGGTCAAAGGGTATATTTACCGGAAACTTATTAGTTGGTGGTTAAACATGTACGCTAAACTCCAAAGTAGTATTAAGTGGAAACGTCAAGGAGATTACGGTGAAACATTGTGGTCTGGTGATAGGACTATTTGGTTAGATTGGTCGTATTTACTTTTGTGGGTTGTAGGCTTAAAAAGGTAATGAATTAATCGGGGTTTGTAGCTGCGTTGTTTTGGTAACATGAGACGGATTAGTCTTGACGAAAAACACTATAAAAATATGTGAGGTGAACAATTATTTCTACAGCTCCTTTCACATTTGCAACCTAAGACTGAGATGGCGTCGTGAAGACCTCCTTATAATTTTAAGACAATCTTGATCGCCGAAGTTGTCATTATTCAATAAGTACCCACTTACCATAATAAATTCGCCCGCAGGTTTCTTAATAAAACCCGAAAATTAATTGTTCATTTCCTCCGATTGCGGAACTTCTCCAGTAAGGAATGGGGAGAGAAAGGGAAGCGACAAACTCACCCTCTCGTATAAATAAATTCAACCACCTCAAGACGACAGAAGTTTAAAAATATGTTCCGAGCGCCGCGGCGCCGCTCGTTTAAACTCTTCACCGGTTCCAAGTGGCGTAAAAGCGCACCCCCGCCCCCGCCAGGTTTCCTACGAAAATTTTCATCAAGTAAATTATGTCGAATTCGTGGAATTACACGGGAGAGGGCTAACAACAGGCTGCTTTCCCATTGTCCACTTAGGGGTTGTTATGAGACGGTTTATAATTTGATTTGCGGGAGGCTCGGAATTAAAAAGATTTTCGGTGGACGGTCGGTGTTGAAGGCGTGCCGTTGAAGAGGTGGTGAACGGATGGTAGGCTGCCAACTTGATTAGAAAGTTTGAAACTAATTTGTCTCGAGGTAACCACTGATACCCGCGCCGTTATAAAGTGCCATAAATCTATTTGTCGGGTATTTCACGGCGACAAAAGTTGAGAACTTTTAATTAAATCCTTTATGCGCGCGATGTAGTATTTGGAGTTGACTTTGGAGCGACGCGACGCGTTGAAAAGTCGACGGAATGCCGTGTACTTTTCCGAACGGAGACACAAAAGTGAAATTCGAAGCTATAAATGATTTATCGAACGTCGGATTTCGGCGAATTTGACTGCCGGGGGTTGCGGTAAATCATGGAAATTTGTAACTTTGCGCTTTATAAAATCTGCCTGTTAAATGTTGACGTGACGAGGAAGTTCCATCAGAATCTTAAATTAAAATTCGGTAATTTATTTTACCGTTTTTCTCGTGTAGAATAATATGGATCGAGAAAAGAACCTAACTCAGATTTCTATCTCAGGAAATTATATTTTTGAAATGTCTTTTATAAATTTTATGCGAGATATTAATCTCCCAATATATAAAGAAGGTTTTAAGCGATATAGTTGTTAAAATACTGATCACATGCAAAATATGGAGTGATTACACTACACTGTTGTAGTATTTGCTGCTTTGCTGTAGATTATTAAACACTGCTAACCAGCATAATGTGACCACTCAGCAGCCAGCTATTTTTGCATGCCGGCGAATGGTTTTGGCTGTTGCTTGTTGAGCATGTTGAACTTTCATTAGCTGCTGCTTAGAGCTCGCGCTGCTGGTTCAGGACAATTAATGTGGGTAGACATTGTAGAAAATACCAACCAGCAATGCACTGCTAGCACTGCTAGCAGCGACAGCATCTAGCGGATAGTAAAATAGCCTAGTATGACCATGGCATAATGAGTGTTACCACTAGAATTGTACGAAACTGACTAGTTAGCGCTTAAGCAGCGCTTGTTCTTGTCAACACAACCAATATATTTTCACAACCACCCACGAAGCATCAATCAAACACGAATTAAATCACCTAAAACCCTTAATCACCCTATTACGGCCAATATAACTCAAACATCATCACCCTAATCATTCAGCCCTTGTATAACAATTATCACAGACAACAATATTATCATTACTACTATTCTAAGGGGTTATTGGAAGGGGTTATCGAAAGGGGTTCCTATCCAGTTCACCCCACGTCCAAACGCACGTCTTTTGTCTACAAACTAATTAATTAACCTTTCCCGTCTCGGGCTTGGGCGCGAGTAGGGGTTAAAAGGTAAATATCCTTCTTACCTTTTCACCTCTGGAGTCCTTGTAGACGATCCATTGATTCTGGCTGGATCTCCAGTACTCGACGAGGAACGCCTCCGCGTATTCCTGCCCTTGTCCGTTGCCAAAGCGACCCTGCGTCTCCGTCCACGTGATTAAATGATTCTTTTGTAGATCAATTTCGAGGTATTCATGGACCTCGCTGCTAATTTGGGCCTTCGGGCACCACGCGCCGCCGTTCTTCTCGTTCCGTATCCTGCGAAAACAATAGAAAGAGAATGAGTACAGGTACGGGCGGTGAATAGCGAATCGGCGAATCGCTGCAGTACAATAAAGGGGCGACTTTGTTAAAAATGGGGATGAAATTCGTTTACGCGAGTTAAATAAATGGTATTGTCGAGCTAGACCCGAGTTATTTCTTGGGACAATTCGAGCAACTTAATGAATGGTTTTTAGATAAAGAGAACACACCTTGCTTTATTAATTTAAGGATAATTATTGATGTAAGATAAGAGAAAATTAAAATCTATCCATAAATTTTAATTCTCGATGATCAATTCTTGTCCTCTTTCTTCCTTTTTATACCCTCAGCCAATACAAACCGAGAAACAAGCGAACAACAGCGCGCAGTTTTCTGAACTAACTAATAAAGTAAACGGAATTACAGGCACCGAGCAAGCTAAAAATACTACCTCCCATTCATTACCAGGAAAATATTTGTAGGACCCTCATTCCACTGTAAAGCCGGTTCGTACAGCACCGTTGGGTTTCAGAGAGCACTGGCTGGTTTTCCTTCAGCTCGGGCAAAAACCTCGGCGCGCAAACTTAACGACAATGGGCCTTACCGTGGCCCATTTGCAAGGTAAACCGGGATCTCTGAAATAATGGAGGACGCACTAAGAATTCGTCTCGCAGAATGTCGGTCTCCACGACCAACCGACGCGCAGATGAACGGAAATAAAACAAAGTTTTTGCTCTTTGAGGTGGGCTTGGAGACATGATTAAATAACCTCAAACAGTATACATTGTTAAGCAATGTTTTGCCTTTTTTTTTTGGTATTTAAAGATACCTAAGAACCAATATTTTCTCTCTTAGGACAAATTTTGTCTTTCAGTACTTTTTCATTTTAACAAAAATACATATTTTGACCAAAGAGGTAGTTAACATTGTGTGTGTAGTTTGGCAAGCTGTAATTTCAAAAGTAGAGGAAGTATGTATCCAAATATCTGGGGTGGTTCACACCCAACTTTCTGACTACACCATTGGTACAATGAAGTGTCTGAACACTTTTGTAATTATTCAATTTTGTGAAGCCATAGCCACTCTGGACCCTACTTAGCCTCAGTTTCCTCCTATTGATTACGTGGCAGATAAAACATGATGTTACCCATTATAATGTACCAGAAAAAAAGATATAGTATACCATAAAAACGACTACAAAAGTTTCACAAATTTAGATATCCAACACATCTGTATAACGTCAGTTTGTAGTATTGTAGTAGTCGTGTTTTCAGTTCTTGATTAGAATTTATTCCCATATTGACTCGACTAGGTCACTGCTTATCTCAAGATAGAAGGTAATCTTACTGCTTACGTAGTCAATTGAATGATAACACGACTAGCTGTTATCACCGTATGAAATAATCCATGTTTATGTATACTTGACCAGTCTTACTAGAGAGATCACTGATACAAGACATATTCGTTAACATGATCGACAAAGTGAACAATATTCTTGTTGGGCCTGACCTCCATTTACCCGTACCAAAAATTAATGTGGGGAAATTTATATACGATAAACTGATAGAAAGGAAGCGACATGACATAGCTTTCGTAAGTGTTTCTTTTGATCTTAACAACTAATTTTGGTGGCAGTGATGTCTCTTATAAGTGAATAAGTCACAAGTATAAGTAAATAACTATCCAGTATAAAGAAATAACTATCCAGTATAAAGAAATAACTATAGTATAAGTAAATAATTAAACAGAAACATAGAAGATTCATTCCAGCCTTTTTTAAGACCTTCGTGTTAAGAACTTTTGAGAAATTCTTTGAATTTTCTTTCAGAAAAACGACGAAACGGATGATGAAGTAACAGTTGCAAAAATTCTAGAGGATTCCATCCAACTGGCTCGAATTTTACGCGATTTTGGGATGACAAGCAAGAATGTCATTGCACTTTGTGCTGATAATCACGTGAACTATCCTGCAATTGTCCTAGCAGGTTTATATATTGGTGTTCCTTTGGCCTTAATGAATCCAGCTTACACGTCTTGTAAGTATTGCCAGAAAATATTATTATTTTGCAATTCTTCAATTTTGTGAAGCCAGAGGTTGAACTTTGTAGCACCTAAACCGTTCATCCCATTGATCTATAAATTGGTATATATAGTTAAAATCGCTGGAGGATGAGCTGGTATCAGTTTGGTCAAAATCGATTGAATACCTGAGAAAATACGTACACTTGCCACTTCCGGTTGATATATTGTCACCAAACACAATCCAGTTCGTCCCCTGGTAATTAAAAATAAGTATACCAAATTTCAGCCCAATTCATTCAACTATTTGGGCGTTAGTTGTAATGGATTGAAATTTAGTCTTTTCTTCTATTATTATTGTTTTCGTAGATGAGATGGAACAGTTGTTCAGTATAGTAAATCCTGATATTGTGTTCTGCTCTAATGTGAACATAGAAACAGTGAAAGGAGTACCTCTAGTAAAGGACAAAAGAATCATAGCAGTTGACGACAGCGACTACGATGACGTCAAGACCCTAGACGACATTTTGAAGCACACGAATCCCAGATCTGATCATAAATTCGAAGATGTGAACCCTAACGAGCATCTAGCTTTTGTTTTATTCTCTTCAGGAACCACAGGTCTGCCAAAGGCTGTTATGATGAACCATTTCAGCATAGCATCAACTTTAGTAGCATTACAGTAAGTAATTTTTGGACATGGGTTGGCGGTACTATTACCCAACTTGGAGTGAGGTCTAAAAACCTTAACTTTGTCTTTTTTTCAGTCATCCAGACTTCCAATCTGACGAAGAACCAGAGGTCTTTCTTGGAGTCTTACCTTTCTTTCACATCTACGGCCTCTACCAAATACTAAACTCGATCTACAGGCAGAAAACCATGATGATGCTCGAACATTTCAATCCTTTAGACTACCTGCGATGCATAGAAAAGTACAAGATTGATATTATAGGTGGCGTACCACCATTACTACAATTCTTGGCCAAAAGTCCAATCGTCGATGAGTTTGATCTGTCCAGTTTGAAAGAGGTGACGTGTGGCTCAGCACCAGTCAGCGAGAATATCTTAGAAGATGTCAAAAAGAGGTTAGTTCTAATCATTCTTGGAACTTTTGAAACTGTGGAACTGACTGTAGGTTAAAACTGCAAAGAATTCGTCAGTTGTATGGATCTACCGAAGCTCATATGGCCATAACAGCATCTCCTGACAAAAACAACAAACCTGCTTCTGTAGGGTTGGTTTGTCCTGGAACCTGCATCTCCATAAGAGACGTGGAAACTGGTAAAAACCTTCCTGCTAATAAAGAAGGCGAGGTCTGCGTAAAAAGTGCCATGATGATGAAAGGCTACTACAAAAATGACAAAGCGACCAAAGAAAGTTTTACTGAAGATGGTTGGCTGAGAACTGGAGACATGGGGTACTATGATGAAGATGGTTTTGTATACTTAGTGGATAGATTGAAGGAATTGATCAAATACAAAGCATTCCAGGTATTGCTCGAGTAATTTTGGAGTCTGTGCTGGAATTTGGGAATCTGTTTTCACTCTGAGATATTTTAGGTAGCACCAGCTGAATTGGAGGCTGTTTTGCTCAAAAATTCAAAGATTGCCGATGCTGGGGTTGTGGGCAGGCCTGACCCGAGGGTTGGTGAACTCCCTACGGCGTTTGTTGTGAAACAAGAAGGTGAAGAACTTACTGAAGAGGAGGTGAAGTCTTTTGTAGGACGTGAGTATCAAAGTCGACAATAATAGTAACAAATTATACATAAATAAATAAAATAAAACATAAATGTCGTTGTTTTGTTTACTTGTAGGTTATTTGAACAAGAACAAACAACTGTATGGAGGTGTCTATTTTATCGAAGAAATTCCTAGAACTAGGTCGGGGAAAATTGTGAGGCGAGAACTGAAGAAGATGTTAGAGACCATGACTAAGTCAAAACTGTAATATTGATAATGGAATAATGATACTGGTGTGTTACTCATGTGTTAATAGAAAATAAAGAAAAGAAACTGTTCTTCATATGATGCTGATCTTGTACGCAGAGAGAAAAAATATTCGAATGAAACGAATTTGCTTCAAGCCAAAGACAGATCGCTGTTAAATAGTGGCAGACAAAGCTTTGGTTGTCGCAAAGAAATTATTTCTTTGGTAAGATTTTTTAAATTCTAAATTCTTTAAAAGCTATCGCATTTGTGTGAACGTTAATTAATTTAAATTTAATAACATATTTTCAAAAGAAATTAACATTTTTTTTCAAGAACTCTACGTTTCTTTCAGATAAAAAATCTTCCTCTACTGTTTGACAATTTAGTACTTGACTTAATAAAAAAATCGAACATTGATTTTGAAACTACAAATATTTTATTATGACTGGATTATAAGGTCCCATGTCGAAAAACACAATAAAAGATTATGTTGGACTCTTTAGATTATTTTCCTCCACGGAAATCTTTCGTAAAGACTACAAACTTATTCCTAAATGAAGAGAAACCGGTATACCGCTCGCGCTCTAAAGCTCAGCTTATATAAGCTCGAACTAAGCCAACGTGTGACTAGAGACTGTCAGCGCCATCTCCCCGCCAGTAGACATGGCGATAATTTTTAATAAAACCGCACGTCTTTGATTCAACACATAATCTTTTCACTCAAATTCATTGTCTTTCTCTTCCAAATATCTATAATATAACTTTTTTATATTATATGTACATTTTGAAAAACTATGTCAAGTCGCCTTGAAGGCTGTTGGTAAATGCACAAACCCTTTCAACCACCAAGCGTTCGCGAGCTCCACGCGAATCAAAGCACTGCTTGCTGAATGGGCACCGTAATTCACGGTACCGAAGACACTGAATACGTTCTTCAGATTTATATGTTTTATTTTCAGGGCATTCGTGACGATACACGTGCAATTTTTCTCCTGAAAACGCCACATCTAAAAGTGCATTTATAATAATTAGAGTGGAACACATTTCATTCAATTCGTGTTTCAACTTATAAAAGAGTCAGTCGGTGTTGACATTTTTAGGTCATGTGGCGAATGGTAGATGTTCGTGATGTAAAAAATAAGTTGCTGCTAGCAGCACCAACAACCAGCAGCCAATAAAACAGCCTATATAGTGTGACCGTAGCATAACTGTCGTTAAACATTTTACCCTCTAAGCAGAACTACTTGACTGGGGATTAGGGTAGTTTGTAAGCCATGTCGCTTCATTAGTACCCTGTCGGGATCACAGCCTTTCAATAATTGATAATTTGATTTACGCTTCCCTCTATATACTACACATCCAGTTCATTTTCCAACTGAGTTGGCACGGCTCAAGAGCTGATGATGGCTTTACTCGTTTGGGACGTGGAGAGGGTAAAACCGCAGAGTATCAGTATTCACTGGGCATTTTAAAATTTCTACAGGGTGGTCCAACCATCCCTCTTTTACACAAATGAAGGCAAGGCGGAGATTATGATAAGTAACTTAGTAATTACGAGAATGTGCATGTTTCTTTTGATTTTCAATAATGCTCTATTAGAAGTTTCTTATTTTAGCCTATTTTTCTTACTAAAATAACACCCCCCCACGAATAAAAGAGACATTACCTAGCAGTGAGAAATACGTCTAGTGAAACACAGTGTTTTCCGTCGCACCCTCCGGGGTAAACAGACGGGTCCCATCCGTCTATTTGGAGGTCTTTGGGCATACAAGAGGGGCTGGGGGGATGGAGGACCTCCTTGAAAAATCGGGAGTAATACATTAGGCGAGTTTGACGAGTTCCACGACTTTGTTCGCAGAAGTAGAAACAGCGCGGTCGAGTTTTCGGTCGCCCAGCAAACTTCTTTCACTTTTCTATCTCTTACCCGGCGGGTAAACTTCCAGACAACGTGATTTTCTTTAAACAGAGGGTAGGGAACGCCAACTTGATTGATGGCTAACCAACGGTTCTACTTCGGCCTGAAGGAAGTTTATTATTAATTACCATATTTCTCGGTCTTTTTCACTGTATTTAAAGATAGATATTCCTGCAGGTATTATTATTATTATTAGATTGTTTTTTGTGACAATTTAACAACCAAAAGTTGCAAATGGTACATACAGTTTCTCAGAGATTGTATGGAAGGTTGGTGACCTAAAAATCACCTAAAATTTAATCGCTATTTCCTCATTAAATGCCAGTGTGATTTTCAAGTGAAGTACACTTCGAAATAAGTCATAGTTGACAGGATACGCAGTATGTATGAAGCGCTACTGGACGGTTTGTCCAATTGAATCACTAGACCAGATAAAATTAGATTAGGCTCAGTGTGTGCCCAGTCATGAGTGGCTAGCATGCAGTAGGATTGGGCTCGAGGTATGCAGATTTCAATGCAGCGCTTGACGTGCGCGCGAACTAACGTATCACGAGCAAAAAATAGGTTCATAAAAATCAGATAGACACCCTCCACCTGACGTATTTATGAATTTTGCTGGAGAGATATTCAATTGAAATTTGAATGCGTCTACTGGAGAGCTACGCTGAATATGTGAAGGGAAAGCATGCTATAAAGAGAAGATCATATGCGGAGAGGTTTGATGATTTTTTTTGGGCTGTAAAAAGTGTTGTGTCTAAGATCCATTTTATTTGAAGTCATATTTGAATCCACTTTATCATTTTCGATTTTTAACACAGAAGAAATTTCGCCTGTTTGAAGAAACTTTTGACAAAGTTGACGATCCTAATTTGACAGAGTGTCAAATTATCATTGGTTAAAGACTTAATCCCCAATAACTCGGCTTTTTCTTTATCAAAAGAAAAAGCAGAGTTATTGGGTTCTAGGCTACAGGAATGGAATCTTTTCGCACGAGGTGTGACCGTGTCTACATTTACAAAGCCTAACGAGCCTTTTAAAGCATATTTTAAAATGAAAGGATCTTTAGGTGTATGTCACGATGTTGAGGGTCTTATGAACGAGTTTGATATTCCCCACGATCCTTCTGAATGGTGTCTTTTTATTGATTCTTCAAAATACAGCTTGAAAGCAGTACTTTTGCCTTTTCTCCTTTGAATTTATATAATTTGTTAATAGATTTTGTTGACGTTACAATTGTTGACGTCTTTCACTCTTAAGACCCAACAATACTTATATTTCAATTCGTCAATAACCCCGTGACACATCAAAATCGCGATATTTTATTTATTTCCCGTTACACCATTTCACCATACCTTTTTATCGAAGTGATATATAAGCGCACACAAACGCGTCCATACCGCTGAAAACATTTTATCGCTTCCAATCGCATATTCAATAATCTCCTCACTCCTGACTTGGCCAGCCGCCTCCCATTTTCCCGCCATCGCCACAGGTAAAGTTCAGGGGGTCAGATGTTCGAAGCAGCAACGAGTTCTTCGCACACGGAACTAGAAATTTGTGAAAATTTCGCGTTTTATGAGCCACAAGAACTTAATTTAATAATGAGTGTGGCACAGTGAAGGAATATATATGATTATGTGAGTATATTATAAAATATTTCGATTGCTATCCCACCGAAGGGGTTGTATTAGTATAGGTTAGTTGTACCAGCAACCCCTTAGGTGGGGAGATTGCTGGGTACAACGCCAGTTTATCAAATTTTCTATCTTTTCCTTTATTAAAACATAGCTAACAACCTACCGTATACGAATGACGCATGGAGACACCACGAGTTCGACCATCTGACCCCTGTTATGTTGTGATTTTTTGGGGTGTTTTCAGGGAAGGATGTGTTGGAGAGGGATCTATCTACCCCTTCGATCGAAGGCACTCATTTACGTGACGTATCTTTTGTCACCCTCGTAGGTGAGGCTCTTCGGTTTTTCAGCGCCCGATGATTTCATATCAGATCGACGAGAGTGGTGACAAAAACGTCACTTAGATAAATTTCTCGATTCCGATGGTTCTGCTCCCCCAGGAGGGTAGCGGAGAGTAGCAAACAGAAGACAGATCTTAACGGTCGTCGACCGATTCATTACTGTAATGAATTTGATGGCGACAATGGAGGTTTTAAGCAGAGCGATTGACTCTCTTGTGCGATTTAATTTATAATCTGTGATATGCAATTAGTTTTGTGCAAGGTTTAAAAAATAATCGACAGAATTATGTATTCTTTATACCTAACCGCGAGTATAAAATTATTAATTAAAACCTTGGTTGGGGGTGTGTTTTCCCCCTTCATAGCGCAGGAATTTATGAAAATTGCACGATGGCATCTCATCGTTTACGGTTAGGTGCGTAAAGTTCTAAAATAGAAAGTACAGCGGTGAATACTGATCCTCTTAATGCCTTTTAGTAGTATGGGTAACTTTTTTTTTATTACTACAACCCGGTGAGCTGTGTCCAGGATAAATTTTAATAAAAAATACCTCCCTTGAAGCTTTCATAACCTCCCCATTTATCCCGGTACCCAAATTTATATTAATTTTTTGCTTGTGTATTAATATTTCATTTCATCTTTTTCTTGGGCTGTGTTGTCAAATTTGAGCTTCTGTGACGGAATTGGTCTTTTATATGTTTTTAGGAGAAGGGAATTGGTAAATATCTAAATTAATTTTATCAAATTATTTGAATTTTTGACCCTGCATGGTTGATTTTTTTTATTTCAAGAGTCAAGAGTTTTAACAGAAATGATAGAAGTTCCAGTTATTAATTTTTTGTACTTTTCGTAAATTTGTAAAGTCACACGTTGTCAAAAAAATATCTCCCTCAAAAGGCAGGCACACATACGCCCGTACGGTCGTGTGTAAACATGAAAGTTCTGCTCTGGTATTAGAAACGGGCCAAATATTTGCGAAGGTTTGTGAACACCGTTGTGGCTCTGTGGGCTCCTGCTACGTATATACATTAAATTTTCGCGTACCGCGCGGTTTTAGGTAAACGCGGTAGATTTGTAATATTAAATTTATTAAATTTATCTAACGGTATTGCTTAGATATTTCAAAATCTACCTTATGGAATAATAAGCCGAATATTTGATGAGCTGGGTAGATTTGGTTGTTGGTATGTAGTGCCTTGTAACGTCTATTGAACATGTTTCTAAATTGCAGAATTATATATTGGTATGTAGAGACTTCTTCAGTATCGCAGTCTTTTCTCCAAGAGTAGAAATCAGTAGAACTTAAAAATGAACCAGAATTAAAATTACAATCATATGTACCATAAAAACAAAAACAATCCTCAAATTCGAATCTTACAAAACCCGCTTATGCTCCTGTTGCCTCGACCGCAACCCCCCATTTTTCCGCGCCACCTTTCCTCCCTCCAACACCGAGCGAACGCCATCCGCGCGTCGCTTCCGCCTACCCCCACGCACCCCTTATTCATATGGGGCTAATCTCCGGCGGAATGCCACATGTGGCGCGTGCCCGAATCTTTTATCGATCGCATCTCGGCCGTCTGCAGGTTCTCTCACGCGTCGACCACCGCCGTTCATTCAGCAGAGGGTCGACCACGTGATGCTGCCGCTGCTGTCGCTGCTGCAACAGCGCGCCTGCTATACAGTAGCACCGTTCGAACGACCACAATGCCTTGAGCGCTTAGCGCGCTATGGAAAGGGGGGTTTTTGCGATTTTGGACGGGGATGGAAAGATTGAAGGCGCGTGATGTGGTCGGTGGGGGTTTAGAGTGACAGGGGGTGTGTGATTTTTGGTTGGGGAATCAGAATTTTTGCCTCAGTGTAAGAATAATACTTAGTACAATATAAAGTTGCTACACACAGAGAAATGTTTAAGATATTCGTTTTCTTTCGGAAATTTACTCCGAACAAATCAATAAAGTTTTCAATTCAAATGGTTGACATAAAGCAATATTAATTTGATCGAAATGTTTAAATATTTGAAGCAATACTACAAAGTTTCATTCAAAACTACATATAGTTCTTTGTAGTTATGACTGTTCGGTGTGACTTAATAATTTACTGTTTGCAACTAAATTTATCTTGAATCAAGCACCTAACCCGCTTCTACTGAGAAAATTTTGTCTTGGCTGAAGTGGATAGTTATTTCGCGGATATGGAAATCAACCGTTGGTTTGATTCAAAGTAATTTGACTTGAACTAAGCATTCTTTTCTCTGTGTGTTGGATAGCCAATAACTTTTGTAATTTTTGGTAGATTTTGATGATTCTTTCACTAAATTATAAAGAAATACTACAAGATTTCGAAATTATACGGTTTTGATTTCCCCCGTTGTAGTAATTTTGTTTTCTCACAACAGACTCTACATTTAGCTCAAATTTCTATGCTTTCCTATAGTTTTGTGTTGAATTCCCGTACAGTTTTGCGCATGTTTTGTCCATTCCACGCCGACGTCAGTACCAGAAAAAGAAATAAACGTTATGTGCGTGACATCGACCGTTTACCAGAAGACACGCGCGTTGTAGAAGGGTCGTTTTTTGCGTGTTCCATTCATAAGGGGAGGAAGTAACGCATCAGGGCTGTATCATCTCATCAGATGTGTTATTAACCCCCATCCCCCTAGCACAGGATAGCACAGGATCAGCACAGGATACTACGGAATTGGAAGTACTTACTCGGGAAATGGGTCGTAATAAGCAACCATTTGCGACGCCCCTTCACAGTGCGAAGAATAATTCAATAAGAAATGTGAGGAAGGATGGCACAGGATGATAGACCTTTGGTGATGTCAGAGACACAACAAAAACCGAGAACGATATCATAAGAAAAAAGAACTGGGGCTGATAACAAATATAAAGGTGTGTAATGCAAGAGAAAAGCGTATTAGACGGAAAAAATGAAGAGTCGCAACAGCAGAAGAAAACAGACCTCAGAGGTAGAGACAAGAGTCTTATTAAGTCGAAATAGTGATCGAACATGAGCATGCACACAAAATCCAAAATGCTTTGTTGTTTTTTAAATTATATAATTTGCTGATCACTTTTCAATATACTTTTGAGTACAGTAAAAATATACTTTACAACTGCCCCCTCTTCTCTACACAAAGAAAAAAACACAAAGATTTATTCCCAAATGAAGAGTAACCAGAATACCGCTCGCTTTCTATAGCTCACCTTATATAAGCTCAAACTACGCCAACATGCGACTAGAGACTGTCAGCGCCATCTCCCCGCCAGTAGATATCTTTAATATATTGTTTCAGATACCCAGATATAGGTGAAAAGAACGTTGTAAATATAGGTTAGGTAGAATATTAACCGTGGTTTTGGTGGGTAGCTGACCGAATTTGCGGGGTCGGGTCGTACGGGGCTGCAAAGAGCGCACAGGAAATTGATGATAATTGAAATTCAAATCGTCGGCGGGTCAATTAGTAGGGCATCAATTGGTTTAACGCCTCAATATGTGGACGGACCGGAACCCGGAACGGAAATTGTCCGGGCTTACGTTTGTATCTACGTATTCGAGCGTACGAAGGACTTTCGCACACACACACCTAAACAATATAATGTACCACGGTAATCGAATACGTTTTATACTAAATCGACCGGCCCGTACCCCGTTTTTAATTTTCCGTTAAGCCGGATTTACCCTGAATTACGTTGCTTAACGACGGATGAATAACGTTTGTTTAATTTTTTAGGGAGCGATCAAATAACCATTCGGGGATTAAACGATGGATCGCGTTTTGTTTCGCTTGTGTTTATTCCGGAAAATAGCTTATGCCTAAATTGAATAACAAATGGAACGGTGAAAGGAAAATCCAAAATGCTTTGTTGTTTTTAAAATTATATAATTTGCTGATCACTTTTCAATATACTTTTGAGTACAGTAAAAATATACTTTACAACTGCCCCCTCTTCTCTACACAAAGAAAAAAACACAAAGATTTATTCCCAAATGAAGAGTAACCAGAATACCGCTCGCTTTCTATAACTCACCTTATATAAGCTCAAACTACGCCAACATGCGACTAGAGACTGTCAGCGCCATCTCCCCGCCAGTAGATATAGCGATAATTTTTAATAAAACCGTACATTTTTTGATTCAAACACATAATCTTTTCAGTCAAATCTATATGTCTCTCTCTTCCAAATAATTTCAAATAGAATATTTATTTACCCCAAGGCCGATCTTTATTACAATTAAAATCAGATTTATTTCATTCAGACGTCTTTTTGCAGTTAAACTTAAATAATTTCTCCTTTACGGAAATTATGGAAAACCATTTGGTGTAAAAGAATAGTTTTTCAACAATTTTTACTAATAAACTCAATCTCTTAAATCCTGTATCCTTGCGTGGGCAACAAGAATAGCAAAAGGCGTTAAAATTATTAACTAAAACCCCGGTCTCTGGGGGACTTCCCCGCAACGGAAGAGGAAGTAAAGGTAGGAGAGAAAACGGCCGTTATTCATCTTACGCAAGAATAGTTAATCCTTTTGCGGGATTATGCAAAACCCAGGATATGGCCCGTCAAGGGGCGGCCTCTGCCACCCACGACCGGCCCGATGAAATGTTTATAGTTCGCGGCTTATATTGTCTACGTCAACCCCTACCACACCCCCAACCGAACCCCTAACCTTACCACCCCAAGGCTCATGGAAACTGCTTGTTTTACTTAATCTATATTTACATAAATTTTAGGAGAGCTGCCTTACTGAGTCCTTGTAGTCCTTGTAGACCTTCTAGTGGTTTCCTGGCACAATAAAATTATTGAGGATTCGAGTCATGCACCCCCTCATCACTACACCCCAGATTTTCGGGAATTTTAAATTACTTAGCTCTCGGGGAGTTTTCCCGACTGCGCCAATAAACATTGGCTTTTGCCTTCGCTGCCAGTTAATACATAGAAATGCCCGGAAATCAGGTCGGCGGAATTTCCGGGATTCGGGATTACTTGTACGTACCTAACTACCCCTCGTAACGGCACTTCAACCCTCCCGCTTACCGACAGTTCTCCCTTGGCTGTAAACTTGCTCTACGTTTCTTTTTCTTTTGTTCGTACCTCAGTTACGTGTGTCACAAAGCGCAGTTAATACTAGTGATGGATGTAATAAAATGATTTTAACAATATTGACGCAGAAGATTCTTTGACAGTACAGAGAGAGAAACACTACTACTAAATTCTCACTCTGTAGCTTAACAGAATGTAACTTCACGGTATTCAACTAACTATGAATCATCTCTACATTCAACAAGATATATCGTAATACAACCTACTTTGAAACAGTAATCATTATTGGTGTTTCTCGCGAGGCATAATTGGAAGGTGTCCTATGGAATGAACTCGATACCTGCTTCTGTCTGTTAGTAATTATCCGAAACACTTAACGACACGTAATAATATAACCGTTACGTCATCGTCAACAACGAGCCTGACAAGACAGACACGCCACGTATAGAAGTGGAGTGGGACACAAAAGTTTTCGTGTGACATATCATTAAAAATAATTGGTCGGTTATATATACGGTGTCGGTTCTCTCTGTGCGCATCCAATTAACGTGCAACTAAAATACATTCGCTAGTTGCGGTCTTACAGTACTCCAAACGTGTAATTTGTTTTTATTTACTCTATTTCTCGTAGGCTAGGCAACTGAAGCTGTTAGTTAGTAGTGCTGAATTAAAGTTATCTTCATTGTATTACATATTTTCACAAAAAACCTCCCATCCAACCTTCCGACTACCCATTTACTGACAAACGTATCTAAAAGGTTTTCGAATGGCATACGTCGACTGTACGGTAAAATTAATTGATGAGAGCAAAATTAATAACATATATGAATTTTTTACGATGCTAGTTCAGATATGATTTACCGGAAATTGGTTGATCGCGGCGCATCGGTCCGAACGATGTATTTGTTGATTAAAATGTATCGGTGTGTATACTATTGAACGTTAAATTAAAATAAACAACCATATCGGGGCTTCACCGGGAACCGACTGTTGTTTTTAATCATTGACAATTTGGTTTTGCATTATGTATAATTGTACGAGCAACAATATCGGCGGTTTCCAGATAATTAATTGCTCGCGTGTACTGCCAATAGCGATTCGCGGATCACGAATATCATAATACGTGATATTATGTCGTGCTTTTGAGATTGTGTTGAAAAATGTCGCCTAAAAACAGTTTTTTGACAATATCTCCCTTACGACTCATTTTACGATAAAAACAGTTACATAATAAATTAAACTAGAAAAAATTTCCTATAATTTATGTCATAACCTTTTTTTGATAAAATGAATAGTTTCAGCGTAAGAGTGCCACAAAGTTTACTGCAACATGTAGGCGCCATTTTTCCAATATGGCGGCGAAAGCGGCAAAGTAGAAATTCCGAAAGATTACACCAAAATCAGCAAATTTGTTTTAAAATATTCAAACAAATAGTTTTAATCTGATTTTTTCCACACCGTATAAATTACAATCATTTTGTCGATAAAATAAACGATATTATGGTACAAGCCCTATTTGCGCCGATTATTCTATAACCCTAATCAAAATTGCCCAATTAATAGTGGGCATAAACAGACACAATTGGCAAAGCAAACAATCATTATTTACGGTGTGAGCGTTCTACGCGGATAACTGGCGTCATATTGCAGATCTACCATTAATTCGTCAGTTTTCGAGGTGCCCAATGAAACAGAGGGACGGGAAGGGACGTCGAAGCGACCGCAAACCCGAATTTTCGGTCTCTGACCGGTAATCCGTTGTCAATAATTTTAATAAAAGTGATGTATTACATTTATATAACGGACCAAACAGCGCACAATATTCGACGATAGATACCGAACCCTGGTTCATTAATCATATACTTCAATTTTCTTGACAGCCACCGTCCAACCTCCCTAAAATCTCTAAGCACCCCTTTTTGGTTAACTGAGGTGGAGGGTTATACTACGTCCGGCCAGTAATCCCAATAAGAACCATTAAGGTCTCATTTTTGGACATTAAGATGCATTTTGTAGCGTTTTAGATTAAAGTTTTGCTCATTATAGTGCAGTTTTGCTCAATGTAATAAAGTTTCGCTCTTTGTAATAAAGTTTTGCTCTTTGTAATAAAGTTTTGCTCATTGTAGTAAAGTTTTGCTCTTTGTAATAAAGTTTTGCTAATTGTAGTAAAGTTTTGCTCATTGTAATAAGGATAAAATACAGCTTGAAAGCAGCACTTTTGCATATTCTTTGAATTTATATAATTTTCTAACAGATTTTGTTGCAGTCTCTAAGCACCCCTTTTTGGTTAACTGAGGTGGAGGGTTATACTACGTCCGGCCAGTAATCCCAATAAGAACCATTAAGGTCTCAATTTTGGACATTAAGATGCATTTTGTAGCGTTTTAGATTAAAGTTTTGCTCATTATAGTGCAGTTTTGCTCATTGTAATAAAGTTTTGCTCGTTGTAGTAAAGTTTTGCTCATTGTAATAAGGGTAAAATATAGCTTGAAAGCAGTACTTTTGCATATTCTTTGAATTTATATAATTTTCTAACAGATTTTGTTGCAGTCTCTAAGCACCCCTTTTTAGTTAACTGAGGTGGAGGGTTATACTACGTCCGGCCAGTAATCCCAATAAGAACCATTAAGGTCTCAATTTTGGACATTAAGATGCATTTTGTAGCGTTTTAGATTAAAGTTTTGCTCATTATAGTGCAGTTTTGCTCATTGTAATAAAGTTTTGCTCGTTGTAGTAAAGTTTTGCTCATTGTAATAAGGGTAAAATATAGCTTGAAAGCAGTACTTTTGCATATTCTTTGAATTTATATAATTTTCTAACAGATTTTGTTGCAGTCTCTAAGCACCCCTTTTTGGTTAACTGAGGTGGAGGGTTATACTACGTCCGGCCAGTAATGCCAATAAGAACCATTAAGGTCTCAATTTTGGACATTAAGATGCATTTTGTAGCGTTTTAGATTAAAGTTTTGCTCATTATAGTGCAGTTTTGCTCATTGTAATAAAGTTTTGCTCGTTGTAGTAAAGTTTTGCTCATTGTAATAAGGGTAAAATATAGCTTGAAAGGAGTACTTTTGCATATTCTTTGAATTTATATAATTTTCTAACAGATTTTGTTGCAGTCTCTAAGCACCCCTTTTTGGTTAACTGAGGTGGAGGGTTATACTACGTCCGGCCAGTAATCCCAATAAGAACCATTAAGTTCTCAATTTTGGACATTAAGATGCATTTTGTAGCGTTTTGGATTAAAGCTTTGCTCATTATAGTGCAGTTTTGCTCATTGTAATAAAGTTTTGCTCTTTGTAATAAAGTTTTGCTCTTTGTAATAAAGTTTTGCTCATTGTAGTAAAGTTTTGCTCATTGTAATAAGGGTAAAATACAGCTTGAAAGCAGTACTTTTGCATATTCTTTGAATTTATATAATTTTCTAACTGATTTTGTTGCAGTTTTCTCAAATATAATCAAATAATTGGTCCGGCAAATATAATCTGAAACAAATAATTTTTCGGTTGTATCAGAAAGTTGGCAATTTGTTTCCTTGTGTTATTTTGGTTAGTTTATATCCATATATCTATTCTAATCCTGACAGAAATTGATCAAGGATCATTGACGTTACTTCTAGGACTCAGTACACAGTCTGTTTAATATTATAATGACTATCTCTACGTCGGGTTAATGTTATTGATTCGAAATTCAATTGTTCTGTAGAATGGTTTACAACCCTCGTCGAATAGACCCTGCTTAATGCCTATAATGTTGCGTCCTCGAAATTTTGGGGGTAGTTTCCTCATCGTGTACCCGCTTTTGATTAGTTAATGGCGGCGTGTCTTCGGTCTCTTTGTACATTTAAATCGGGTTTGTATCGTTTTGTTCGTGTTTGTATTCACGGAAGCACAAATTAACCCTACTTAAAACGGACGTAGTTTTCAAAAGGGTTCAATAGATCCACAGAGTTGTTGTGTAAGGGTAGGATCAATGGGTTGAAATTTTACTTTTCGACAAAGTTTGAAAATGAATCTATTGCAATGATTTCTGGAAAATGTATGTGGATATGTATGTAAGTTTGTAAACACGAATAGAATTTCCAAGGGATGAACTAAATTGTTTTTGGCGGCAATCTGACAACCCGAAGTTGTCAATATTGATAAACG
Organism: Aphodius granarius; assembly: GCA_963971325.1. Lineage (NCBI taxonomy): Eukaryota > Metazoa > Arthropoda > Insecta > Coleoptera > Scarabaeidae > Aphodius > Aphodius granarius. The sequence goes on along the minus strand of OZ020221.1, from coordinate 43,039,962 downwards.
TCGTCACAAAACTGAAAGACTGCAAGATTTCAATTCAATACAACACGAATTTTGAACATAAATGTCTAATTCTCATATTCCTAATTGTACCACTAATGATCGGGAGTGAATGGTGATTATAGTTTTTGGTTAATGACCGTTTGGGGGAGGCAGTAGTAACTGCTGGGGCCGCCGCCCCCGCGGCTGTTGTGTTTGATGTTTCGGAAACAAAAGAAGGGCGAACTGCACTCCACTATGGAGTGATGTTAGAACGAAAAGTCCGGCGCAATTAGTTCGCATTATTTCCGTACATTTGACGCGACCGCGTGTGTGTGTATGCGACCTATAATTTAGCAGGTCGAGTCTTGTAATCAACGGTTGTGCGCTCTGTAGTGAAAGTACCATCGTTAATCAAAACGTTAACTGTCTATGTAATTAAGGTCGATCCACGTTAGATTACTAACAAAACAAAACTAGAAAGAATGAAGTGTTTTTAAACGAATTTAAACCATCTTTTTTGTGTCCTCTGACACTGACATGCAGGGTGTTATGTTAGAGAAGTAATATTAACAGATTCTTCCATTTGAAGAACGTTCTATTCAAAAAGTTTTGGGACAAAAGTTTTACAAAAGGGAATATTATATTATATCATCTCCATTATTGAAAGAACTTCTCTTTTGGAATATAGGAACATCATAATTATGTACAATTTAAAAAATCGACAACGAGAAGAAGAATAAAAGTCAAGAACACAAAGATAAGTAATCTGAGTATAACAAAAAAAAAAGACAGGAAAATCAATATGAGCCATACAAGCATAATTAGCTTAACAATACAATATATGGACCAAGCAAACAATGGATTATTTTTTAATAGCTTGAGTACGGTATTTAGGGTTTTGAATATAATACGGAATTCTTTTTCAATAAAGTTTATGGTGGGAAATACAATATTTTTTACGGTACTGTACGCAAATCTGTATTCTTTTAATATGTAGAAGAATAACATTATCTTCATGTAGTGTATTTCTGTTATCCTTTGTAATATCAAATGTGGATTATTTATACCATTGTAGAAAATATCGATTTTATTTAGTATTTTCTGGCTGTTATTTCCTGTCCGTGGGTTATTTCTTTGAATATTCTTTTCACGCTCGACGCGCGAAAACAATTTTTTGCTAGCCGTTCGAGTTTGCCAGATGTTTAGTGTAGTCCTGTACTTTTGAATAGTACGTATCTAAAAATTAAACTCGTTTCGCCAAATGGTGCTACGTTATCTTTGTAAGTTCTTACAATTTCGACACCACAACACGTTCAAAACAATTTTTTGTCATCCGTTTCGACTTCGAGCAAGCCAGATGTGCACATGATGCGTATTTTTGTTGTTTACACATTTCGCAGAAAGATATGTATTTCCTAAAATATCGTTTCGGACTAATAATTCATGTACTGTATGTTCTGAGATATCATTATTGTTAGGTAAAAACCTAGTAGATCAGTTATTTCCATTTCGATTGTTGTTAAATTTTCATAGTAGATAATAAGTATAAATTAATAAAAACATATTAATAACTACGTACATAACTCTGATAAGTGATAAATATACACCCATGGTTTGATTAAACAGAAGTACAATGTAAAGTACTAAGGCAAGATACATTTCTGCTAAATTTCACATAATAACAATACAAAAAAAAATTAATGAGGCCAACCAAAACTTTTTTGGTTACTTTAACTAATTTGATTTGTTTTAAATTACAGAGAATTCTTCTAACTAATTTTGCTTGGTGCTGGAGTACATTTCAAATAAAAATTTCATATTCTCCCACAGAAAAATGTTCATATCACCTGACTTCCTGTTAGATAAACATTAAAAACAGGGGATGTTGCGCAGCTAGCCCTTGCCGTGTTTGTTTATTTATACGGCAGTAGGAAATTAATTAAACATTTAATATGGGAACACCACATCTCTCTTTCCCCACCTCTCTCTCTGTAACAGAATTTCGAATGTTGGAAGCATCCCAAAGCCCGGTATTCCAGTTATTTTATCCGTAGTTCGTAGAAATTATTCACTATGTAAATAAACGGCCAACTCTACGTTGTACATACACGAAGCGAAGGTAAATATATGTTGGCCGTTATTAATTTTGATGTTTACTTATCTGTACCAATTCAATAATTTATTGTGACCTAAAATCAAGCAGTAATAATTGAAAATCGGGCGCCTCCGCCATTTATTTCAACTTTTTTTTACACTGTGTACATCTCTGATGAAACTTACGTCTCGTACCGAAACGTAGGGTTATGGTATTTATATGTAATACCGGCTATAAATTGTGATCCGTACTCATCGGTGATACTACTCGATGGCGAATAAAAGGAACGGTAAAGGAAAATCATATCCAGCGCGAGGTCGGTCTACTCTAGTCCATTCGAAAATATATATTTCATGGGGCGGCGGTATGAAAAGCACGTAGGAAGACATTTACGGCTATACGAGAGGGATCGGCCTCGCTTCGTACACGGAATCGATCCGCAATAATCATAAATTGCAGGGAAAACATCGGCATATTTCACCACTTTCATTGGTTGCCACTTTTGCTGCTACTACTGCTGCTGCTGCCGCTAGTGCTGACCTGTGATGCATATGTGATACGCGACGACGGGATGCTGTATTCTGCAGTGAAATGAAATCAATACATTGACCGGTACTCGCAGTAAATTCTTTAGTCTGAAAGGTTGAAGTTGCACCTTTTCTCCAATAGTTATATCAGTTAAAAAAAGTACCAGTTACCAAAGAAAGTTCTAACGAACACGTTGCGTCAAAGACGTTGTATAAATCTGAAAAATGACAATCAGAACCACATCTACTCACCAAGGAATGGCAGGATAGCACCTTCTATTTCCCATGTAGTGCGTCTCGCATCGCTGCCAGGACCCAGTCGATAGTCGGCTCTTATATTTCCCCTTTTATGCCCGGAGTCAGCCTGTCCCTCTCCCAGCATTTACACCGTTTTACCATCCTATGGCACTCGATCTCCTCTCGTCTATTGCCTGCTATCCCCCTTTTCATATTTATGCCCACTCCAGCGCGCGATATTCTAATGCCATTGTACTACGTAAAACGAGGATGAAGGTCTTCTGCTTCCCCTTTTATTTCTTAATCCGGTAAGGTTACTCGACCTTACTTATGTTCTTGAGGTGTAATTTACATAATTTTATGTTGGTTTATGATAGTTTTTCGCACGATGATAAGGATATTACTATATAAAATTTCTAAGAGCACAAAGGGACAAAATCTGTAAGGGAACAACTTCTTATATCCCATCAGGGAAATTAAATTCATCTGATATTGAAATTGGGATTAAGTAATGTTGGTACTACCTTCAGATAAACTTTTCTGGACGAAAACTGGGACATTTTTGCAATTATGGTGAATGTATGAACCGGTACTCTATCCGATAGAGTTTACTTTGAAATTGAAAATAATAACGACTTAAGTGAATTGCCAATCAGAGAGAGAGAGAGAAAGAGAGTGGTAATCTGAAATGGACCCTCTTCTGTAAACATCTCTCTAGTTTTAACGTCACTTTATGGATTAGGTTTGGTTATGTTAAAGTGGACAAGTTGAAAACTTCTTTTCAAACAGTTCTTAATAAAATTAATGTATAAAAGAAGTTCTTATTAGAATTAATGTATTTCTCTCTTTAAGAAAACTGTCGGAATTTTACGTACAAATTTTAAACGTTTATTTTATTTTAAAACTTTACTATTCTCTCTTTTGAACCTTCCTCGTCATTTTGCTCTGATGAATTTCCACGTGCCAGAAAAGGTAAACGTTTGTGCAAAGCGCGCTTCTAAAACCATGTTAACGTCAGCGCCTTTGTTGTCTTACTTATATTAATTTCGGGGACTTTGAAATATAAAACTTTATAACAAACTTTATAGCGTTTGCGGACATGAATACTGAACGTTGTACTTTTACAAGTATGTATATAACCGTAGCTTACGAGCTAACCAATCTTACGAGCTAGCCAATCTAGTTTTAGTCATAAAACCGACCAAATAAACAACAAATTTAATTTTTTATAGGAAAGCATTAGCATATTTCATTGTTTGTTTCATTTCGATACGCTAATTCTCAAAGAAAAATCTGTATTATAAAGGAAACGGTGTAAATTTAAATTTTTTAGTACGACGTAAAGAAAATGTAAACAATTCGATACGAGATAATTATATGCCGGTACACATAATAGTCGATTCGATTTTACAATACATCAGATCTACAAAAAAATTTTTTAATTAGTGAGCAGATAACCTCCTTGCTCTGCGCTGTAATGACCGATCCACAAATGTAATTGCTAGAGAAAATCTGATCCAACTACACTCCCATAAAAACTAACAATCCGCAGACCACCCCAGAGGCTACGTACTCCCACCCATCCACTGCAATAAAGGTAATCGTTTCCTTTCGTTCACCGACTTTTCCATCTTGTAAAAATTGAACGGCCGCCACCGATGCCACCGTACCGTTCAAGCGTATCTAAGCGACGCCAAAATGAACGGACAGAGAGCAGACTCGTACCCAGTCGAGAGGAAAATAGAATTCCTTTAAGAACCGATGTTGCCCTACGGACAACAAATAAAGAGCATCACCCACACCAATCCTCTCCGTTCGTTCGGCCAATCAGTCAGAACACAACATCCACAAACATACATCTTTTACTCAGTCACAATCCGCACGAAGGATCTGGAATCGTACTGTCAAGGTAAACGTATTTTTATTATAGACTATGTGCCGCGTGCAGTGCTGTACACTGTGCGGAACCGTCCCCACTCCAGAATCACTATTTTGTTCTGCTCTAACAGTCTAACTGATCGCATCTACTGGTAATACTAATAATATAGCTTGCATCAGTTGGATAAATTGATCACTGTGTAGCGCCAGGATCTTTCTATAATTCTATAAAACTAATAATAATATTTATTGACGATTAAAGTACGTATAATTCGAGATATTCAACATCTAGTTATAATAAATGATATTACAAAGCAAAGTACGCAGGAATAATCTTTGTCAAGCCTTGTATGGGCGTGAAACCCAGCTGGGTCAAAATCGGCGGAGGCGCCGGAATTTTACCTGCCCCCGCGTCACGTTAATCGGCGGCTTAAATCTGAAGGGCGGGTGATTGATGCGCCCTGCGGTGATTGCTAGGAACCAGATTCGATCGATGGACGGTCGTCCCGCCTGCAGGCCATCGAGGTCCTTGAATGGATAGAATCGGTCCGCTAATGCGCATCTTATTAATGGCGTGTTTCTCGGGGTGTAAGAGCGAAAAAAGCTTTAAAAAAACTTTGAAAAAGCGAGAAAAAGCAAGAAAAAGCGAGAAAGGGCGAGGAAAAAAGCGAGAAAGTTGGCATGGGACAGTTTCCCCATCAATTATGCGACAAAGGGTAACATTTAAAGTCGATTAGATCTAACCCCCCGGCAGGGTTGTTGTCCGGGGTTGTTGAAACGCCACTGGAAAAACCGGCGGACCGATTCGGTTTTAATTCTTTCGCCTGTTCGCGTCATTTCATTACCGGTCGAAGTTATATTGACGGAGTTTTGTTGATGGAGTTTTTTTCGGCTAATCATCGAGAGTTTGATTTTGTCAGATAAGGGAGAGTTGGGGAGAATTTTAAAATTGGAAAAAAGTTTGGTTATTTGGTTAGGTTGATCGGTTGGGTCGAAGTAATTAGCGAATGCATCTGCGTGAGTGGTTTAAAGTGATGATTTGGTAGAGGCGATGGAAACAGTGGAAACAGGAGTAGTGTCCTTTTTGTCTTTTTTTGTTTGAAAAAATATACTTATAAAAACACAGTATTAAATCCTAAGAACAAAACACTTTGGAGAACTCTCAAACTAGAGAAAACTATCAGAAAATAGTTCCTTACAGTAAACATCCTTTCATCATTTGTGTCCGATATGAACCACACCTACGTACACCAGAATTCTGCCCTTTGCTCCGCACTCAAGATAAAACCGGATAGAGAGCCATACATTTATAATTAGTAGGGCCATATGTCCGGCATACAGAAGGGTCGCAGAAGGGATGGCAAAATACGGGGCAAGCTCGCTTAACTATTTATGGGCATAGTAAAGAGGTGCTTTTGTCGAGTGCAAGGCTTATATGGCGAATGAGAAGGATGTTGAGAGGAAGGGGGGCAATTTGTAAAGCGGGTAAACAACCGCACCGGCGTCTCTAATTTATGCCGGAAGCGGAGGCCCATTCACTGTAACATTGATTACGCCGAGTGTTTGACGGTATATGAATTGTAATGTACACCGACCCCGGGCTCCGCAGAGTGGAACTCGAGGAAAAGAAGTCCTTTCCAAAAGGACTTTTAGTCGAACCAAGAAAAACGCACTGGAAATGGAACTAATTATTTCAACGTACCGGCGCCTCCGCCATTTGTGGTATTATTTTATTATATTTGTATTTTACACGGAAATTCTTAGAAATTGACGTTTATTAACGATGGAAAAATAGGTATGTAATAATTTGATGTTATATTAGATTTATTAAAGAAGATTTATTAAAGAAACCAATTAAAATTAAATCCTGCTACACGCAGAACTATATTTATACACTTGGATATTCATTCAACATTCAAAACGCATCAAAATTAATAATTTAATTATGATTCATCCCGCAAGTATAATCTAAACATGTCAAAATATCATAACACAGCAGCACGAACAACATTCCTATTAAAATCACCGCACAAATTGCATAGCTGGCAACACAGCGCCGGTTATGGCAATAAACCTGACACGTAGCAACTACGGTACGTGAAACTTTGTCCCTATTGGGACGGTCAAATGCTGGTTTTCGGTGCTTGGAACGCCGTTGTGAGGGTGGATTCGCGGGTGTTCGGAGCGCGCGAGCCAACCCTTCACTGCTGTTTTCTATTTATCATTAACGCGGCAACAAAATGGAATGTCTGTCCCTGGGATAGTATATCCGGCGTGCCCCCATGTTTTATTAAGTATCCAATTACATTTCGAAATGGAAACGGGCCGGGAGGTACGTGGAGCCAGTGCGCGACCCCACGCTCTCCGCGAAATTGAAACATTCCCGATTCTTGCGTCCACGCACTTTTCAGGCATAGGTAGGCGTTTCGTTTCGACGTGTACGCTTGAAATGACCTGCGAGAATAATTGGTTTTCATTTTCGCGTTTGGCTACACGGAGAAGTTCCATTACATTTATCGTAAATTGAACGAACGCATTGTGGGGTGTAGCTTGAAATTTAAACATACAATTGAGTAGACTAAAGAAGAATGTCACAGTACAATACAAAACGCCGATCATTAGCATTTCTAGATTATTTCAGACACTCTGTCAAATCAAGTACGTATCTTCAAACAGGCGAAATTTCTTCTGTGCAAAAAAATCGACGATGATGAAGTGGATGGCGCACTTGGGAGAGGATGGTTCTCTCCATGGGAGATAGGTCGCAATGCTGATGGCAAATTTGGATATTTTATTGTATGTTAATCCCTCTTCGAATATCCGGAGACGCTTATCGTGCAAAAATAGCAATCATCTACATGATTGGAAGGTATTTGCATTTTTACTCAAAAACCGTATACATATCTTAGAACAACTAGGTCTTTAAAAATGGATTCCTGAGACAAGTTCGCATCTAGTACCTTTAGAATCATCCACATCGAGTTACTAGATCAGACACAGTTTGTTCTGATAGGGGAAAATGAATAATTTGACATATTTTGGGACGTCATTACTCCCTAACCGTTCGTGATACAGAAAATCCAATAGCACCGTTGTAAGCAACGTGAAAAACTGCGTTAAGGGCCGTTTATTTAAATTTATGGAATTGGAGGTGGATACGTTTTAAAATTAATTGAAAATAATGTTAAATTTATGGTAAAAAATGCATTTTGTATTTTATAAGAAAATCAGTGCCACTTTTGTCGGTTTTAATTCAGTTCAAAGCTGATCTATATACAAACAGGATCCTATAATAATAACCAACTATCTCCAACGTTAAACTGTTGATTAATATATCCCGGTGTCCCATTTTATCCTACTAGCAGGATAATAATCACGGATTAAGCACGACTTTCAATTAGGCGACTCGCTGGGCGACAATGAAGAAGAAATATTAAATCTGAGTGGGCTCATGGCATAACCGCCTTTGTAGCGTCATAAATTCGACTGTCGACCCTCTCTCTCTCTTCTCTCCCGTCCTCTCTCTCTCTCACACTATCTCTCGCACTCACCATCTCTCTCACTATCTCTTTCACTAACTATCTCTCTCACTCACCTTCTCCTAATCCCGTAATTTCGGTAAACGCGTCCGAGATGTAGATAAGAAGGATGGCCTATTTATCCTGCACGGCAGGAAATGAAAATTCGAAGGTATTTCCAAGCCCTCTCGCTCGCAAGCGCTAGCAAAATATAATTTTGTAAATAGGTCACAATATGTACGACTGAGCTTCATCAATTTCCTCTAGGGTTTATTATCAATATCATGTTATAAAGTTTGAATGTTGTGTAGGTATCGTAGCCTAGATAAAGTGACCGTTAAATCATTCGGTGAGGACTTACAAGTAACGATTAACCTACAGGATTACAACACAGAAGAATTTCCTCTAAAAGAATAATATGTATGCGCCTCCGCCATTTATGATAATGGGTCGTTTCGGTGTTTTATGTGTTTTCAGGACAATTCTTTTATTGAAAATCGATTGATTGATGTTATCTACATGGAAATCGATTGACTGATGTTATCTACATGCTTACGTCAGAAGTTTACGCGCAAACTTCGGACGCGTTACATCACGAATGCCACATTAGCAATAATAGACATCAGTCTAAGCTGTCATGCGTTGAATCCATCGGCTGGCCGGTACTAATGGATTAACAGGGCCAATTTACCGTACTAACACATAGATTGATTACGCAGAACTGCCCGCAACTCGGACAGATTATAACCAATCACATCTATCAGAAACACGATTTCAACGCATCCAATAAATTTATCTTCAATTAACGATCAATAGAAGCAATAACAACAGTGGATGACAAGTGTTTGTTATCATCTAAAAATTTCATTAAACATACATATTTCATAGATCAAGTCATCAAAGTGTTATCACAGGTCTAATATCCATTTTATTTGAATGATATGTCGCTTGAATTAGCCTTCTGCGCATGTTGCAGTTTTTTCAGTTTTTTAAAGTATCTTAAAGCATCTTTAAAAATATGAAATAATCTCAGTTCAAGTTTAGTTTTCGGAGCAAATACCAAAGTCACCTTATAAAGAATCAAACAACCAATAATTCTCCCATTTCAGTAAAGCGTAAAAATTCCAGAAAAACCAATAGCAATCGAGTCGTAGAGACAGGAACACACAGAACGCGGGCGAAAGAAAAAAATGGAAGAAATTAACCGTCCTGACATTATCCGCAATGGAATTTCGCGCCGATTCATTTCACTCCGTTTCACGCGGGCGTTTTTCCGCCCACTCACACTGGAAAAATCTCGGCACAACAAAAGCGCGACGAGTGCCGCGCAGATGACACGATATATCCAGAGTAGTGGCTAGACGGACGCAGTAAAAGCCGTGTGTTATCGCACTGTTTATCGCAGATTAAATTCCTCAATTAGTTCTGGAATACTTCGCCGCCATCAATCGCTAGCGAATCGCTTGGATGCATACCGGTCCGATAATTGTAGTACGTACGTGACGCAGCGAAAGCTCTGAGCGACGATTTATTACTTTTCATTTCTGTCGCTGGATGGCGCCGCTCGCGCCGGAAATTGAAAAACTTCGCGCGACAATATCGCCTGATTTTCTCCATCTGCTTATGCCCACTTTACCCCTTTTTCAGTGGAAAATCTCGTTCGTACCTGGAAGGGACTTAAAGTTTTCGATCTAGTTTTATGGTTTAATCTATATCGAGATTTAAAATAATTTAATTTATACATACATTCTGTGCATTAAAATATGGGAAGTGATTGATATTCGATTGATATTCCCCATGATCCTTTTAAATGGTGGCTTTTTATCGGTTCGTCAAAACACAGCTTGAAAACAGTACTTTTGTTTTCAGTTTTCTCTGTTTTTTTAAAGTACCGCTGTATTTGTAAATCTAGACCTGTTACAATAAATCCAGTTGTGGGTCAGGCGATTTGCGAGCATACGTCACATAACATTTAGGTTAATTTATTTAGACTGCAGATTCTAGCTATAGGACTACAGCTAATGAATACACAGCTTTTATCGACTCTTGAAAGCTGTTTGGTGGGTCACAACAAGGAGCGGAAGCGAGGACACGGTTCTAGAGGACCGCATAGCTTCGGGCCCATCAATTCTCCTCGGGTCTATTATAAGTTTGAATATTAATATATCCAGCGGTGGCCGATGGGACAGGGAAGGACTGGCGGCGCTGCACCCCGCGACACTGATAAGTTTCGTCGTCCCGGACGGGGCGAACGGGCGCCCAAGATTAACGACCGGTGTCTCCCAAGACACGCTGCCAACGATAACGCATCACCGGAGAGAAAGACGTCGCCCGGGACATCGGGTACAGCGAGCGGTGTAGATAACAGCGGGCCCGTGTCATAACCTTGCGGCGGCTCTTTTCATATTGCCTACAACGACGCAACAAATTCGTTATAATCCTGCGGGGGAGTGATTACCGGATTACAGGATATCGTCTTTAGTTGCTTGGGAATGAAGACAGGGTAAAGGATAACGAAGGAGACATGGGAGATCATTATTTTCTAAGGATATTCCGAACATTGCATTGATCATGAGTTTACGACATCTTTAATAGGAAGTTTAGATGATAACAAACAACATATTAAGTTGAATGAGGTTGAAAATGTTGTTAGTTTAGCATTATATAAAAGTCTGATCAGACAAAACTTACAGTGAACTATCACCCAACTTTCCGACTGCATTGTTGACATATTTATAAACTCTCTAAACGTGTAGATAAAAATACTACTATATTGGGATTATAACAACACAAGCTTTGGCGTTTTAAACAATCACCACACAAAACATATTTTCGCAGAATCGGCAGAATTTCACGCTAACTTAGTTCGCAAGCAACTTCGATCATTCGGCCGGTGGCGGTATGCCGCCCCCCGCCTACGGTTTTATGTGTGTGCCGGTACTGGCGCGGGTATGTGTGTGTGGCCGAGTTAGATAATTCAAAAGCAATTTCACTTTTTTATTCGGCACAATAGCATTTATTGATCTCAGCACTCGCTCGCTGTTGTACCTCGTTCCCCGCGGCGGCGGCAGTAAAATTACGGGACCGTATCACCCAGGAGCGTGGAACACGATCAAATTTTATCTCGCTCGATCCATGAAATACCGACCGACCGATGTGCTCAGGGCTCACTTGGCCAGTTGCAACCGGTTTTATTCACCCATCAACTGTTCAGAAGTCGACAATAAAACTTGTGGATTTACTACTATATACTCTGACCGACCAGTATCGTCTACGAACAACGCAAATCCTAAAAGTATGCTACACAAAAAATCTCGTTGATAGTGTTACGTATGTAATACGATTTGTCGTATTAAGTCAGGCGATTTGCGGGAATGCGTCATGGAATATCCGGTAATTGATTTAGGGGACCTACAAACTCAGTTTTATGTATGAAAAACATCATTGAAGTTACTTATGGGACAGCCTATACACACAACGTCTGATTCGCAACGTCCGACATCAGTGGAATATATGGAGCGCTTAAGTTGATAGTTTGTATTCCGTGAGGTTCGTGTTAATCTTCTATTATTGTTTGTTCCTTGCCCCACACAGCCGTCACCCGTGGATTTATTTCTTTCGCTGGGCGGTCGTTCTACTCTGGTCTCGAAAGAGAAAGCGGTAATTCAGCGTTGACCGGGTCCCTCCACCCAAATTGCTGTGAAAAATTAAATTGTTGCTTACTGCATGATATTTATAGTATAGTTTTGTTTTATAGTAGTTATCACGCACTGCACGCTAATCTCTAGTGAGCGATTGAGTTTTGACATTGATTATGAAAGAAGCAAGAAGAAAAAAAGGTTGTTGGGTCATAATGCCACAGTGTAAACATACAGTATATAAAATACATACATATTTTCGACTCTTGCTTACCAGAAAATAATGCTTGTCAAACAAAAATATTGGATTCTCTTTGTAATATCTAATATCAACATTTAGTCTTCTACCGCAATAAAACCATGACAAAAACTGATTCGTACAGCAAATTACATACTTTTAATAACTCTCCAAATATTTTCTACAAAACGATCGGTTTATTACTACATAGTTTTCCATTTTATTTATCACCAGATTACCGCATAAAATATATTATATTTTATTGGATAATATTAGCGTAACACCGACCGAAATAAAACCATCCGCAAACGGATTCTCAACACAAACATTAATAACGCCCAAATGACGTGGGCTCGCTCGTATTTCCCTCTCATTAAAATAAAATAAAACGATGCTGTTACCGCGGTTACATCCCCCCAAAACCTACCCCCGTACCTGCCCAGGGGCACAACCGATAAATATTTAAATAAACAATATCCGGCATCGCGTCGAATAATACCGTATAAAGGTTTATTTAGACCGGCACGGATAAGCGGATACGAACACGAACACTATGATTTCTCGAGTTTCTCGGTTTTTCTATTTTTTTGGTACTGTGGGGTCCCCACAGTATGAGAACGGTAGAAAAACAGTCAGGAAATTATCATGTTCGTGTACGTACTCGTGTTCGTATAACCGCACTAGTCTGCGCATACCTTAATCTGTAAAATTGGTTAGTTTTAATTTTGCGTAGGTTTGCTTGTAATCTCGATGGACCGACTGTTATTCACGAGAGATGTCGGACCATTATTGAAATGGATCTGGCCCGGATGGTACACCTGGGGAATTCACTTCAATTAATGCGAACATAGAACCGATGTAGTCCACCTAGCGGTATTACACCGTACTACCACCAGTTTACGCCATTGTCCGATCCGGCTCGCAAATAAAAAAAGCGCGTGTCACGCGTTGCACATTTCGAGGTAGAGCATCGACTACGTTTTAATAAATAATTTATCGATTTTTTTTCGCATGGTTGGTACTAAATAGACTCGATTCTCTGTAAATTTAGCTTTTGATGCGTGCTGACAAAGAGATAAAAGAAAACAATGCATAATGAAGTTCTTTTTTGTTCGTAATTACAATATGCATGAGTGGTTCCCGAACTGATTTGGCGCCCCTATGAAGAAAAAACTCGTTCATTTTTTCTGACATAACAAAAAATGTTTGCTCCAGATTGTATTTGCCTTACATAACTAGAAACTGAAAGTGGATTTATTGTAACAGGTCTAGATTTACAGATACAGCGATACTTAAAAAATCCACCATTCAGAAGGATCGAGGGGAATATCAAACTCGTTCATAAGACCCTCAACATCGTGACATACTCGTAAAGATCCTTCAATTTTAAAATGTGCTTTAAAATGCTCGTTACAGATTGTAAATGAAGACACTGTTTCGCCTCGCGCGAAAAGATTCCATACCTGTAGCCTAGAACGCAATAACTCGCCTTTTTCTTTTGATAAACCTAAGTCTTTAACCAAATCATTCAATTCGCACTGATTTATAAGGTGAGGTGTTGCTAAAACTTTAAATGGTGAATCTTCACGACTTGCCTGATTTGACGAAGTGATTTCAGACGCTCTGTCAAATCAGGCAAGTTTCTTCAACCAGGCGAAATTTCTTCTGTGTCGAAAATCGAAGATGATGAAGTGGATGGCGCACTTGGGAGAGGACGGTTCTCTCCATGGGGGATAGGTCGCGATGCTGATGGCAAATTTGGATATTTTATTTTATGCTTATCCTTCTTCGAACAGCCGGAGACGCTTATCGTGCAAAAATAGCAATCATCTAGATGATTGGAAGGCTGTCACCACAACATGGGAACTGCAAACGGCATTTACTTTTGCTGCCCTTTCATTCACTTTAGTAGTCCGATCTACAGGAAATACAGCATATATTATGTGTCCATGGTTTTTCCAGATCTCCAATTCTAAATCCAAAATTTACCTGTTGTGTCACTACGTAACAACCGCACATGTAACAAAATTTATTTGGTAATTTCAATAGATCCTTTTTCTAGATTGTAGATACACCACTTTCCAACGTTATCAACCCCCTCTTTTTATCTCATTTCACCCATAATTATCATTTATTACAGCACCCTTTTCCAGCTCCCTTTACAAAATATTTTCATAACGCTGAAACATCGCAATACTCAATGAGGCAGACGTGATGCAACTTGGGCACTTTCAGCTACACTGCTCTGCCAACCAGTCCTTCACCACTCTCCACTCTGAAAAGCGTATCAAGCTCCATTTGAAAATGTGCATTCGCGAGCCCTACAGTGCAGTACCGGCGCACCAACGTTACTCCATTGTTTCTAAAATTTTAATTAAGTCCCGTGAAGTAACAGCAACAAAGGCCAGCCAAAAAAAAGTGGATCTTCTAGACCATTGCTTGCGTGAACTTTGAACTTTCGCTTGGGTTCTAGTATATAGAAAAAGTTTCTGTATACTTTGTTAAAGGGGTTTTTAGAAGGTACATCGTTAGTAAACTCGGGAATATTGTTCCTATAGCAACGCACAGAAGGCGAAAATATACAGATAGATTACAGAACCACAAAAGGATTAACCTGATAATAAATAAACATAATACAAGCCCCGAAAGAAAAGATTTTCTTTTTATGTGGTTCCACTTTCTCCCGTTGGATAAGCACAGAGGGTGCTACTGCAGCGGGACATCGCACTCCACTAACTTTTTGAATGTGCACTCCACAAGTGTGCGAAGTGCCGACTAACGGTGTCATAGGCAGAGTGTACAGGATAATGAACAACTTGAGTGCCTTACGCCGCACCAGACGATACCTAGCTGAGCCCAAGGGTTCCACTCTCCGCGACAATAAGTAGATATGATACGTGTGTAGCACCGCGCGCGCGAGAGACGACGTTATTGATCCTTTCTGGAGGCAGTCGAGCGGTTGGAATTGCAATTAACGAAGAAACAGCAGCCAGAAAGGTGGTCTATGTGACGGCTCAATGTAATAATCCATGACTTTGATATTTGTTATTTCTGTCAAAAATTTCAGAAAGAAAGTCAATAAACCATAAAAATCTCCCAGCACCTCCGCCATAAGTACAATATTTGTTCCGCAAAACATCAAATTTAAGTCTATGTCTTTTTTAATTAAATACTTCAACGTAACATATGGTAACCTCTCCATATCTTCATCCATTAGGAAGGTGCGTTGGGGTAGATATGAACGTAGATCATCCCCTATTTTCAACGCGTCGCCTAATCGGATCACTAACGAAATTACCCGAGTGACACCATGGGGCCGTGACAGGAAACGCGATGAACGGGTGTTACCGTCTATTAAGGACCCTAAATTTGATGTCGGAACGCTCCAAAATATTACATTTTTACGACACACGTACAAGTAGTGAAACAACACTCAACAGAATTGAACCGGGGACGTTTTTAGTAGCTATGTAGGGCAACAGGACAAGAAAGGGAGTAACAATAAGTGTCAGGACGACCCAGTGTGGTAGGTATATGGGTTCCAGGGGTTGGACCTAAATTTAATTAGTGATTAGATGAAGAAGATAAATAAAAAAATAAAACGAGAGTAAAGAAAGCGAGAAATTGAGACAATAAGAACTGTTTTTTAATTTTGGCGGATGCGCCGGTGAAAAGAATATATGGCATTCTTGGTCATTCATAGGCTAACAAAGGACGAACCCTTTGAAGTAACAGAATAAGATTACAAACCAATCTAAATTATTCTTTTCTTTCGGTCGAGCAACATCCAAGACTTGATTCGCTCAGATCCACACACAACTGTATATACCTACAGGGTGTAATCACTTTTCAAGAGAATTAAACTTTGCGGATGGCAAAGACCCCCAGGGTAAGTAGAAGTAGGAGTTGGCAGGCTTACCACTCACTACCGGGCGGTGCAGAGAGTTCGGCAAAACAGAAACAACCGACGCGTGGAGTTTCAACTATTCAATTACAATATTATTCAACTTTGAGGGCGGAGACGCCGGCCCCCTTCCACCAACGGCCCCCTCAGCCTCCGACAAAGTACGGTCGAAGGCATTAGTGAGGACAACCAACCCTTATCCCCACCAGCGCCCCCTCTCCAGCCGACTTAAACTTATATAAATTATTTTGGGACGGAGCGAGAGCAATTAGCCATTGTGTGTATACGGTGAGGCCTAACAAAATACTGCAGCGCTTTTGTGGATGCTGATGGATAGCTAGCAAGGATTCGAAGGAGTCCTGTGGGTTTTATTGTGCGCGGAGTTAGTTACTTGGGACTTATTGAACTTCTAATGCTACTTAGGAACCCCAAAAACAATAGATGCGATAGTACAAGCCGTCTTGAGTGGAGGGTGGATTTTAACAATGTTTTTAAATTAGGGTAATATCGTAATTTCTGCAACTGTTATCCAGGTGATTTATTTATTATAAGGTAAAAGTGGTAGTTTTGACAGTTCTTGGGAGAAATGCTGTTCTGTCAGTAATAACAAAATCATTTGTGATAACTTGACAACTTGCCTGACATCTGTGTCCCTCAACCCAAAATAGTAGACACAAAATCACAAAAAAAACACGAAAAAAGCTTTCATCAACATGTGTTATTATAAAATCTCAAGCGAGTATTCCTATTTTATTCTTCAGATTGCTTTGAACAGCTTAAATGGTTGTGATAAAACTTTTCTACCGACTTCTACATTTAAATAACAGATTGAACAATAAAGTTGAAACTCAACGACCCAACTCGTTCTTGTTTTAGCAACAATACATAATACTAACTCCAGTATAGAAAGCACCTTTCAACCCCAGGGGTCGTTGCCATCAACAAAGTTTAATTCTCTTGAAAAGTGATTACCCCGCAGTCGGTATACGCGAATACACGAGCACATATGGACGAGTAAATGCGAGAATATCGCTCGCTAAGGACATATTTCGCCGAGAAAGAATCACCAGGAACCCCGGGCTAACGTTAGCTACAATTTTAATTAAAAGTTTTTGTGTGCGCCCAGAGGCGTTCGTACTCGCGGGGGATCTTTTTTTGGGACCCTTTTTGAGTATTTACAAGTACGTATACTATGTGAAAAATATATGAAATTAGTAAAAAACGAAGGAAGAAAAAGAAACTTTTCCGGCGCCTCCGCCAAAATTTAGAAATAGCTATTTTCTTACGAAGTTTGCTATCTTGCCTTTCTTCAAGATATGGTTTTCCAAAATATGGCAATTCCCGTTAAAAATAGCAAATAATGTAAAGAATTTGTCCAGGAAAAATCGGTTAAAGGCTAACATTACAATTTTAATTAAAAGTTTTTGCTTCGTGGGGATCTCCCTGTGGTACGTATGATACCTGAGAAGTAAACAAATTATCTGAGGTACCACTGAGATGCTTGTTAATTAAATTTGAATCGTCCCTGGGGGGGATGGGTTCGAAACCGTGGGATGTCGACCAGACTCTGTTATTTTTATTCTTTTTTTTTTTCGCGCGCGGTGGCATGTCGGGGCGATGCGGCGCGCCGGAAGGCCGTGGGTAGTGAAGATGAATAATAATATCGTTTCGTGATTTTTATAATAATCAGATTGTGGAGAGAAAGAGAAACTTGGAATATTATTTCATCGCTGAACGAATAATTAATTTCTTCTTTCTTTTCTTATTGTCGAGAGAATCGAATTTCTTATCTGAATTGTCGAGTTTTTAACTTAAAATAGAATCCTATATTCTAAAATATCTAGTCACTGAATCAGCCTGAACGAAGACATTTCTATTCTTAAAAAATTAATGTATTTAATACTATCTTTAAGAAAATCTCCTGACATCGCACTATTGGAACACCCTGTGTATGTCTGTCTAAAGCTCAATATTAGTAGTAATTTAATCATTAATGACGTCAAGTTTTGCACAACTAGATCAGGCATTTCGACCAGTGTGCGTCGGTACTTTTGGTTGGAAAGGGGAAAAGGGGGGAAGAGGTTGGTTGTTACAGAGAACCCATTACCGTAAGGAAAACGTCGAGCTCGGTAGTGAATAGGTCGCCAACGTCCGTGAATAAATTTAGGTAAAGCGCATATTTAATAGTAGGAAGCGTAAGTGAAGAGCCATGTAAAGCCGACGCTCGATGTCGGCGCGTCGGCGTCGCGTCGCCGCCTTTGATCGGCGATGCGAAACGGACCCGCCGGATTCTCTTTATAACCGCATTAGTTGCACCGGGCGGCACTCCATTTGCAAATTAAAGGGAAGACTTCCGGCCCATTGCGTCCCTCATCACTTTATAGTTTCATTTTCCGTCCATCCCACTTCTGAATCCGTCGGTACGTACGTGCCGAGTACGGTTACATATTCATGATTTTCCCGGTACGGGTTGCGAAACCGTAGTACGGAACCGGCGACGTTATATATCGAAATGACAGTTTAATTCCTAAATTCGTCGCGCCGGATTAAGCACCGCTCTGTTCTATATTCGATGCCGCACCCTATTTACATATTATGAATTTTAAATTCGGCAACCTGTACGCTCGCTCTGCCTGCTAGTAAGTAGCCCGATCGATTCGATTGCAATCGTTTTAATTATGGAATAATAGAACACTCAGGATGCAAAACTAGTTAATCGTGTTCTTTTGCAAGTTAATGGGCAATATCGCCGATTCAGACATTCAAACACATTTCTTATAATCTTTTTGGAACAAATAGTTGGTAGAATTTGATGAAATTTTATTTCTAAGGATGTACTGACAAGCTGACTTCAAAAATGAATATAGTTTTTGAGTAGGTGAGGCTCTAGCGGTAGAGTGCTGCTCTCTTGCTAGGAAGTCTTGGGTTCAAATCCAGGCATCAGCTGAAGATCCTCGTCCCACCGCCTTTCGCAAGAGGCGTAAAACCGTGGGTGCTGGCAACCAGTTGAACACCTCTGGTTGTCGTTATCAAACAGTATGTAAAAATGGATAAGCACAAAGGGCTAAGAATTGGCCTAGGTGCAGCGGAATAAACCGCACCAAAAAAACAACTACCTACCGTTAAAAAAAGGAATCTTTTTTATTTTATCTTGTTTCGTGGAGTAGATAATTACTGTTGACACTTAAAAATTAATTCGACGTTTATTCGATTTCGAAAGGAACTAATAAAGGAATCAAGGGATAACTTTTACTATAAAAAAAAACATAATATTTATTCTACTAGTTGATAAGGACAGCCCGATTCTTGAAATTGGCGTACGCCACTGTACCTATCCGATTTCCCCGCTTCAATTTTCGAGATGTAGGTATAACGTACTGCGTAGTCGTGTAATTTTTCAGGCACGATCACGACTCGCTGGTAAATATTTTAGATGGGCTCGCAGCAATACAGGAAATCCCTCTACTCCCGCTCTTATAATGGATATCAAATTGATGTTATTTCTCGGAAGCACGTCGGAATAGAGACGGAGGAAAACAGAAATCGCGTTCCTGTATGATTTATACGCCCTTTGTGTTTACTTTCTTACCCACGATCTTAAATCCAACATTTATTTGTACCGTGAGTGTGTGTGTGTGAGTCAGGATTCTAAATTCTTCGATTTTCAACTGGATATATGTACTTATTTCAAGAAAATAAATGCATATCAATATTTTAAAAGTATATTATGATCATTAGCTAAAAAATCGTTTCGTTGAGTTTTTCTGTTTGAGCGAGTAACATTTTAACTACCTATTATATTCCAGATGGGCAAACATCACATACTGCTATTGACAGGACTTTATTGTACAGGACTCTCGCATGAAATCAAACAGAAAATGGGACTATGGCAATTTTTCCTTCCACCCACCGTTCGTTGGCCGCGTACAAAGTCGCCCTCCCCCGACCCCCTTTCGTCTGCTCGACGAGGTACGTTTTCTATTTGTCTGCCTTTGTCGAATGTTAATGTTTGACAGATGGTCGGGAAAATTGAATTTTTCAATATGATATATAGATATTGCGCTTTGTCTTCTTTTCTGCCTCGTGTACGATATCTCGGTCGCACATATATATAGGTATACAATGTTTATCCGTGGCAGGTAACGCGGAAAACGTACCCAATGGAACGCCAATTGCACTTTTCCTCTTACGGAGAATAACAAACGAACTCGATTGTCGTTTGTTTCTCTTGTGCGCGCCGCCACTTTGTTGAAGAAACTGAAACGCCGTCGCGTCGTTTCTTAAATTTATTGTATCGATGTTGAGAGTTATTGGGCAGTGGTAAATAAATATTACACTTTAGAGATATTTATAAGTTATAGGTAATATATTTAATTTTTAAGTAAGTATGTATTTTGGACGGTGGTTGTGAAGAATTTGATAAAATTTCATACTCATTGAAATGGTCTGAAAATTCGGTACTGTCCCGCCAAAATCGGGAAATTTGGTCACCTTGGGTTATATATAATAGACGTTGGACTCAATGTAGTTATAATTCACCCAATGGGAAGCGATCCTTCATTTTATAATCCTGCATAACTTACCAAGGGATGATTCAAACGTTACGTACATATATCCAGTGCGGTTATCCCATTCTAACTAAATCAAAGCTGTCCAAATCCTAATAGATTTCCCTTCCATTATACGAAGGCTATACCCAGTTACCAAGATATCCCTCTCCGTCCCAAAACGCATTTGCAGCATATTCACGTACCAACGTATTTTTATCTTTATGGATATTGTTTGAACGAACGAACATTCAGCACAATTTTTACTTCATCTACAGTTATGTGTTTATTTTACATCGAATGTTAAAAGTCGTTTTTAGTTATTATCAGTTTAAATTAGGTATTTTCGATTTGTTGTGTTTCGTATATACTTCTGAGTCACGTATAGAATTGACACGAGGGATTAAAAGTTCGGAGCCCAAACAATATATTTATGTAATCTAATCTGGACGTCCCTCACACGACGTTATAATAACAATAACGGCCGCAAAGTTTGTGCTGGGGATGCGAAACCGAGATTAACCCCGAAAGTAAATATTTCTACCCACCGCAGACTCGGCGTACCATAAATATAGAGAGTGGGCGATCTCTAACATTGATATTTTGTAATTTCCTGCGTTTTATTAACTCCGTTCGGAATAATAATAATTTTTCGTTGAATTGTTTGGAATCGCGTCTTTTTAATTTCCGCTGGAGGAAATTTAACCAGACAATAACAAGTAATGAGACTTAAAAATCAAAATTAAAAACATTAAATAGACGAGAAATAATAAATCCTACCTATTTATTCTCCCTCATATTTTTTTAAAATTAATCTGATTATGTCCTTATTTTGTCCCCCAGGTTGGGGGGCTTAATCCGCCAGACCGTCGACGCGGAGTCGCCCATTACCGCCCTCATGGCACTCCCCACACGAACTACGACGCGATATACATTTATATTTACAATTTCCCGTAAATATTAAACAGCTTTAAGGCTTTATTCATAATGGAAAATTAGTATCCGCATCGTACACCGCCTGGAGAAGAGAGGCTTCTTCTCGGTGAGAAGAGAATAAGCGAGAGAAAAAGTCTCCCTCAGTCTCCGGTGGAACTTTTCCCTTTCGCACGCCGGCCCCGGAAAATTAAATAACGCTGATGAAAAGTTCTGTTTTAATTAAATCGACTAATTAAAACAGAGCAGTAAGTCCCCGGCTCGGACCGACGTTAGTTTTCACGAGTTAACATACTTCTGTGATATTATTTCGCTCTTTATTTTGTTCTGCACTGAGAAAAACCGGTATTATTAAAAAAATTATTTATTATATGGATGTTACTTTTTGAAATAGATAAGTTACATTTATACTCTTTCGTTCGTTTCTTTGTTCTTTTAAATTCCTTCATATTCTTTCACATCCTATCATATTCTTTTACATTTAACCAGCTAACATACGGTTGCAATATTACAGCTCTGTTTCTGTTGTAGTTTGTTTGTTGGAGTTTCTGCCCTTTACTGAGAAATCCTGTTTTTATTAAAAAATATTAAAAAATATATTGTTAAAAGAGTTTCTTATAATATTGCATTATACCCTTTTTATTAGCAATACCTTTTCCCATTTTTAGATATTAATTTTTGATGTTGCAGTATATTTTATTATAAAATTGAAATAATTAATTTACATTTCGATTTGTTTGTTCGTACTATTGTTCTTTCAAATTCTTTTACAGTCTTTCATATTCTTTCATATTCTTCCACATTATTTCACATTCTTTTACATTCTTCCACATTCTTCCACATTCTTCCACATTCTTCACATTGTTCCACATTCTTTCACATTATTTTACATTCTTTCACATTCTTCCACATTCTTCCACATTCTTCCACATTCTTTCACATTTTTCCACATTCTTTCACATTCTTCCACATTCTTTCACATTCTTTCACATTTTTCCACATTCTTTCACATTCTTCCACATTCTTCCACATTCTTCCACATTCTTTCACATTGTTCCACATTCTTTCACATTATTTTACATTGTTCCACATTCTTTCACATTATTTTACATTAATTCACATTCTTCCACATTCTTCCACATTCTTCTACATTCTTCCACATTCTTCCACATTCTTCCACATTCTTTCACATTGTTCCACATTCTTTCACATTATTTTACATTGTTCCACATTCTTTCACATTATTTTACATTAATTCACATTCTTCCACATTCTTCCACATTCTTTCACATTGTTCCACATTCTTTCACATTATTTTACATTGTTCCACATTATTTCACATTATTTTACATTAATTCACATTCTTTCATATTATTTCACATTCTTTAACATTTTACCAGCTACCATACGGTTGCAATATTACAGCTCTGTTTCTATTGTCCTTCACTGAAAAATCCTGTATTTTTTATTAAAACAATATTATTTTCGCATTCTATCACATTCTTTGACATTCTTCGACATTATTTCACATTCTTTCAGATCTCTTCACTTTCTTCCATATTTTTTTCACATTCTTTCACGTTCTTTCACATTCTTTCACATTCCTTCTCAGTCTTTCACATTTTTTCACATACCTTCTACATTCTTTCTCAATCTTCCACATTCTTTCTCGCACTATATTGTATTAAAAAATTCTAATGAATAATTTATAAATGTTGGTCTCGGTGTACATTTCCGTTTTCCATTGTTTAGGTACTGCTGGTTGCCGGGATGAAATCGAGAAACGTTGTAATGTTTTATTTGCCCAGAGACGCCTCTGGGATTATAATTGTAACGATGTTTGCCGGCGCCCAACTCAACGGAAGTGCACTAATTTGGGCCTTATGGACGGCCCCTTCAAAACTAAAGTGCAGACGTCTGCGGAATTTCGTATAATTATGTAAATATCCATTTCTATTTGCACAAAACTTCCCAGTTGTACTCACAGTAGTTTACTAAAGATTACAGTATGCGTAATTGTTGAATTACGTTTTGGGTGTTTTGATATTTAGGTCATTTACTCGACTGCAGTGAATAAATAAGTGTAATAATAAAATTCAAGATTGAATTACTAATTTCTTCTATTCTTACATCATAATCATTGTAATCCCCACCCATTCCTATACCCTTAAGGGCACCAAGGGGCGCAAAAACGTACGTAAAATTCTTTCGGGATCATACCTAGTAAAGGATCAGACTCTGGGGGTACTCACCTGGCATTTTGTGGCCCCACGGACTTTGCCTCGTAAGATGAGCTCGCCGTTATGGCGTGATCGGGGATGCGACCCTCTTCCATCCCCAGGGCGGCGCGACACTCTTCTGCAACAAACAAGCAACCCTTCCGTCAATAATACTCTCTCCGCCACTCAGCTACGAAGGTAGTACTCTACTCGACGCCACTCTGCTCTGCTCTCGGGGACGAGCAGATATAGCACACCGTGCGCTAATATTACGAGCGACGTGCTTGTTGTACAAATTAGCGGGGGATGCTTAATCCCTCGTGGTAGATGGGGGTGACATCGCCACCCCGCGATGGGTTTTCTTTGGTGGGATGAGGTGTGAGGAAAAGAATCGTTTCAGTTTGTTGAAAATTGTTCGTTTTCTCGCATAAATTACAAAGTTTATAGTGAGGAAAAATACAAATGACAAACATTATACATAGTGAGAAAAAATTACTTACTCAAATATCAACATTTTTATTTCTTTCTTTCACAATCTTTCATGTTCCTTCAGGTTCTTTCGCGTTATTTCACATTCTTTCACAATCTTTCACATTCTTCACATTCTTTCACTTTCTTTCACAGTCTTTCACATTCTTTCACATTCTTTCACATTCTTTCACATTCTTTCACATTCTTTCACATTCTTTCACATTCTTTCACATTCTTTCACATTCTTTCACATTCTTTCACATTCTTTCACATTCTTTCACATTCTTTCACATTCTTTCACATTCTTTCACATTCTTTCACATTCTTTCACATTCTTTCACATTCTTTCACATTCTTTCACATTCTTTCACATTCTTTCACATTATTTCACATTCTTTCACATTCTTTCACATTCTTTCACATTCTTTCACATTCTTTCACATTCTTTCAAATTCTTTCACATTCTTTCACATTCTTTCACATTCTTTCACATTTTTTCACATTCTTTCACATTCTTTCACATTCTTTCACATTCTTTCACATTCTTTCACATTCTTTCACATTCTTTCACATTCTTTCACATTCTTTCACATTCTTTCACATTCTTTCACATTCTTTCACATTCTTTCAAATTCTTTCACATTCTTTCACATTCTTTCACATTCTTTCACATTTTTTCACATTCTTTCACATTCTTTCACATTCTTTCACATTCTTTCACATTCTTTCACATTCTTTCATATCCTTTCACATCGTTTCACATTCTTTCACATTCTTTCACATTCTTTCACATTCTTTCACATTCTTTAACATTCTTTCACATTCTTTAACATTCTTTCACATTCTTTCACATTCTTTCACATTCCTTCACCTTCTTTCACATTCTTTCACATTCTTTCACATTCTTTCACATTCTTTCACATTCTTTCACATTCTTTCACATTCTTTCACATTCTTTCACATTCTTTCACATTCTTTCACATTCTTTCACATTCTTTCACATTCTTTCACATTCTTTCACATTCTTTCACATTCTTTCACATTCTTTCACATTCTTTTACATTCTCTCACGTTCTCTCACGTTCCCAAATAGGTTTTAACGATTTTGCACCATAATTATTATTATAACAGAAGCTGCTACCATGACTGATAACGTGGTACATAGTAGTCGCAGGTTTGTGCTCATATTTAATAACGTCACTAATCTCCTTTGCCTTTGTCACGGCGTAGGCAGCAAAACACGTACATAAGTCGAAATTCCATTTCGCAAATTATACGGTTCTTTAAGGACCCGACGATAAATAATTCCTTCAGTCGGCTGTGCGAGTTCAAACAAGCTGTTAGTGTTTTTGGGGCCGCAGCCCCCCGACAAAGGCAAAGTTAATTACCCTCGCCCTGCATTATCCGCAGGAAAATGTTCGTTTATAATTTTACATAAACCTACTCCCTACTGCCTCTAGGCGCGTTTTCGCTCGTAATTTAAATTCTAAACCCTCCACCGCTACCACACCACCACCCTCTTTACTGGTCCCCCATGGCAAAGTTTTTCTACTCACTGCACAGTTTTTCTATTCGCTATATACAAGGCTCAAGTAATTTCAGCAAAATTACGCATTTTTACACTACAAATCAATTGTAGAAATAATTATTTAAAAAATTGGAATAGTACAAAAGTTATAGCACATCAAAATCTGCCAATTTTGACAATATTATGGATCTCATTTACTTCTGTATCAAATTTATCGGAGCGCACGTAATTGGAAGGTTGGTAGAACTGGTAAGGGATGCTGGGGGGAGGCCAAAGACGACAAGAGAGAGATAGGAGATGGTTGGGAACGGGCCCAACAGGCGAATAATTCAACTTCTATTTAATTATTTGTGTTTAATTATTTTGCTCGTTTCTCTGCTAAATGTGCGTACGAAACGAGGATGCCCCACTTATTTACCTCAAATCAGGGGCGTGCGTAATCTTGTTTCGTCGTTACAGAATTTCCAAATTAAGGGTGAAATTATTTCCCAGAGAAATTTTCAAGAAAAATAATAAGGAAAGCAATAAAACTATGTTATTCCAATAACAAGACTATGTTATTCCAGCAACAGTATATTACCCAAGAAAAGATGGGATTAGATGAAAACACCCTGTATATTCTTCGGAATAAATAAGGTGCAAATGACCTGTGTTAGATGATATTCCTAGTCTGCAGACAGAATACGATACATAAGGTAAAAGTTTCATATAGAGTCTACAAGTGTAGTCGAAGCATCTATGCTGCTCGTTGCGCAACACCTGGGTCCAGCGACCTCTCTGGAATATCACCGAGTGAGCTCCCTCTATGGGCCATTATTTACATTACCGATACATGCACAAACTTCTCCGTGCAACACAGCGTATAGTCAATATGAAACCTGAAACTTCTTCTCTTACATGTTCACTACTAACCAAGTGTCGTAAAGGATTATGAGATATCTCAACATTTTTAATGATTATAGTTTATTATTGACTTATTATTATAAAATTATTAGTTATTACTATCTCACTAATGATAATTTCTCTAAATCTATTATTTTACTACAGTTTGGAGTGTTTTTTTGTACGTTTGTTTGTATATTTCTGAACTTTAGGATTAATCCACTTTAAACGTTGAGGGTCTTCTTCAGGGTTGCGAATTAAGATTTATGTGGAGGTTGCTTAAAAGGGCAAGATTCCCTTGCCCTATGCACGCCCCTCTGCCTTTTTGCTGTTTCTTGTTAAAGCCAAATGGACCCCTGCTGCTAGTCGTTCCCCTGTCATTGCTCTGTTGAATTAAATTCCCCAGAATTTCTGCACAGACTCTAGACTACTATTTCATTTTTTTGTGCGTAAAGAGATTTAAGCAGTAGTAAAAGAATATATAATAATATCCAATAGTTTGTTATTTACTACGAGAAGAGAAGAGATTCTCTTCATAGCTCTCTTACTGTTATGTCCTGAAGATGCCTGTTGCAACATGTGTGCAAAACTTTGACAATTGTTTCCTCCCGGAAATCTAGAACTTAGTATATAAATAAAATAATAAATAAAATAATTTACGAATTTTTATACCTTCCCCAAATCGGCATGACCATTGACACAACCCCCTTTCTTACTCCACAAAACCAGGCCTTAGAGAGAAATATAATTGCATTACACTTGACAGATCGACGCAATCCACTCTCACTCCCAACATTACACATACCCGATGATCCGTAAAATTAATTTGATGAGCAAATTTTCCATCCCAGCCCCCATCAAACCCCCTCAGGCCCATTCCGCGAACCGCCGGACACGTGGCCATTGTATTTGAAATATCGGGTACATTAAGGTAGTCCCCGACGCCGACGTCGACGTCGTTTTGCAACGTCGTCCTTGGGACCCTTCCTCCGCTTGTTTCGCTTACCATATGTTACTCCTAGAGGAGCACTTGCCAAATGCGGCTCGCCTCAAGCTATATAAGGGACGAGACAGAGTTCATATATGACTGTGTGTGTATGGCTTTGTGTATGTATGTATATAATATATGTGTGTGTCTGTGTTGTACGTGTGTGCATGCATTTTGGGGGTTGGATATCTGTAGGTACGGACGGGAACCATTTTATGGAGGGGAAAGTTTCATATATGAAACTGCGGCGGTATAAGGCCGTCTATACTGGAAAACACCTGAGTCCGTTGGCTGTTGTACCTAATACTGGTAGGATGGCGTTGTCTCTGAGGGCCATTACTTACTTTACCCATGTATATTGAAAGTTTTATGTTTACCTATACGGTGCACGGTCGATTCAAACTTGTACATAGTAACACTAACAAATAAAATAATAAATAGCCAATAGACATTAACAAATTTCAGGACTGATAATCTCAAAGCGAATGTCTCGCTTTGAGAGACCAAAAATACATTTCATATGTTATTTATTACTTTATTGTTGTTTTTTCCTGCAAATATTCTCAAAACCGATTCTTAAAGCTACAGGAGAATCAGCTGGTATCAATTTGTGTTCACCGACATACATGGATGCTATTCAAAAGCAATAGACCTTAATAATACTTAAATAAAACCCTTAAGAAATCGTCTAGCCACATCTAGATGTACAAAAAACAAGTCATCACACGCAAAACCCCAAAACCCCGCACGAAATTACCAACATAAAACCCAGATGGAATTTAATTTTCATCTCAGCCAACGTACACGGTATTTTTTCGCCATCTAGAGACACAGCAGCAGGACCAGCGGCGTAGCAACCGCCCTCTCCAAATTATTTCCACACGAGTTACAAGTCGAGTCACGCGCCCCGAGACTTTTGATACATTACGAATACTTGCCCGTGCTGGCCACGAAATTGTTTTCAAGAACTATCAAGGGCGGCTCCATTACCTGCGGGGGAGAGAACCGCCACTGCTGCTGATGCTGCTGCAATTCCCCCCTTTCACCCCATCAACCGCCACCCCTCGCCGTACTTCGCACCCTCCGCCCTCCCGCTTTATTTGTTCTTACACTTCCGCAATGTATAAACACCCCACTGGCTTCCTATCTTGCCAGACGGTGGTATTTGAACAACGCCTTTCTACTGAAATCAGAAGTTTTCCGATAGAAATTACAAGCGGGGTGTAATCAGTGCAGTGAGCTTAATTAAAATGGGCTGTTTATGTTTGTTTAAGGGTTTATTTCGTAAAGTCAAAATTTCCTACCTTGAATAAGGTATGTTTGTGTTCCCATTGATGGATAGTTACTACTGTCTTCCTACTTCTTTTAATTACAAAAGTAATTTAAGTTACAAGTTGGAAAAGGGTGGAAATAGTCCTGAAAACTGCCTTCAGTGGCCGCTATCGACTTAATACATTTCCATAAATTTGAATCGCTAAGCGACTTCATGAAAACCTCATAGCGACTTCATTGGTTTGAAAATTGTGCGCTAGATATGTAAAATTATTACTGAGGGATTGAAATTTTATAGCAATTATGCAAAAAAGTGTGTCCACGTCGGCTTTAATTAACTGATAGGTTAATAATTACTAGAAATAACCTAAATCGTACATTTTTAAACGTACGACCCCCATTACTGCTATCTGACGAGTCCAAAAACATTACGACGAAAAGTAATGATACAGTTTTGTTTTAAATCCATATTTATTATTATATAACAAAAAATAACTTGCTGCGATATAAACTTAAACGTATAGTAATAAAAATGGATTTAAAATAAAACTGCGTCATTACTTTTCTTCACAATGCTTTTGGACTTGTCAGATAGCAGCAATGGAGGTCGTACGTTGACTTCTGTCGGCTATTGTATGCTACATGGCGACACGACAAGACTTCACAATCTAATAGTCAGATTTTACAAGCAATTGTTGCTGCTAGTTTACTTACAACAAAATAAGGACTTGTTATCTAGAGTTTCAAATTAGCATTTAACACATTCAAATACAAGATAACGTATCGTCTTCTTGTGCTATTTTCAGAGGTCAATATAAATATACACGGCAATAACACCGCGACTCTAAAGAGCGATTCTGGATCAAAATTGCTTTCGCCTCTGATACTCGTAAAATTCTAGTTGGTTTATCTAAAATATAGATAATTTATCTACAATATTTCTTTCTTTTTATGTAACAGGTGATTAGTTACTGAGCACAATTGCACACCATTTCCCAAGAAAAAAACAAGAATATTAACCAGAAAACCTTTGCTATAAAATCATAAGAATTCAGTCAAAAACTAACCTGTACACACGTCATACAATGCACATCCAACATCCTACAGAAAATCGCTCAAAATCTCTTGAAATATCACACTAAAAAGTCACAGATCACTTATTACAAACGTCACTATGAATATTCCGTAATATTCATAAAATATTTGAGTTAGAAATTCGTTAATTCTGTTATTTTTTACTGTAGATACAGACAATTAGTTATTGATGTCAGTAAAATTTTTTCAATTACCAACATTTATGTATAAAGCGAGCATATTTTTGCTCGTAGCTGATATATAGAGGCCTGGAGTAATATAAACAAAATACAA
This sequence comes from Aphodius granarius, assembly GCA_963971325.1. Classification (NCBI taxonomy): domain Eukaryota; kingdom Metazoa; phylum Arthropoda; class Insecta; order Coleoptera; family Scarabaeidae; genus Aphodius; species Aphodius granarius. The sequence continues at coordinate 43,009,740 of OZ020221.1, read as the reverse complement.
TAATGGCCAGGTAAATTATTCATCAAAATTTTATTTACCAGTGCCACGATAACAGAGAAAAAATAACATACATATAGCAGGAAATTATTACTAAAAATGCGTGTTTTCACTTGAATATTAACAAAAGTTTGCTCAATAAAACACAGAAATGTGCGTAATTTACTATTGTAAATGTTATTTTTCAAATGACAGGAAAGCTAAAACTTTGTTGGTAATGCTTCTATACACAGAGGGAAAAATTTATTCGAACAACACGAATATCTTTGAGTGAAGAATACCACTTGTTCCTATATCCGCAGAAAGATCATTTGGTTGGTTCAAGTAAAATATAAAATTCTCAGAGTAAGAATATGATTTTCTTGATGTTCCAAGTATTACCGTTTTCTTGTTTTAAGTATGAAGGAACTGCTTGAAAGGAATTGCGTCTATTTTAAGCGATACGTACCTATACTTTGGGTCAAGAAACTGTTTGTTCGTTGAAGCATGTATATTTTTCACCCAACAAAATATTGTTGTTGATGTAAAACGAACGTCTTACTCTTTTCATATGTAGAAGAATAACATTTTCTTCGGCAGAGCAAAATATACTCAACATAAGCATACTAAACTATTAAACCGTAAGAATAACAAGCCGTTGAAATAACTACATATATTGAAATTCTTATTACAATAAAATATTATTTGAATTGCCAAAATATCCTCTTCATGCTGCACTATATACGCAAGAACATTTTTCTTGATATCCAATCCAAGTTAATTAGTAAATCAACTCAAAAAACACAGAAAAATAATGTTTAAGTGGAAAAATAAATGGCAATTTACTCACTACGACTAAAACACCCTTTTTAGGTTTTGTAAATTGTCCGAGACACTATTTAGCGAACACATTAGCACTCTGCGAGAATGCGAACTTTCCGCCTGTGCAAATAAAAAGTACTAGCAGAGAGCCGTTAATTCGTAATTAAAACAAGGGGGTTGGGAGTTTTTGATTACGCTTCACTCTGAAGGGCTACCAGCCCTTCAAGTAGCGATATAATTCTTCGGATTTCGAAGCAGCTATTCCATCCAGGGCGCAGATTACAAAGTTTTCGCATTGCAGACTTCCTCTAATACTTATCAACTACTTATAAAGGATAAGTTTTACCTACTCGCACCCCCACACCCCCCTCAAAACCCACCCCAACTACCCGGTATTTCGCGGGAATCGGCGAGGTAGAAAAATACTTAAATACTTTGTGAAGTTTGCGATAACTGACTGGTTTTATTGGAGATAAAATGTTTGGAGTGCTGTTGACGAAAATATTATGGATTTAGCTTGAAAGGGTAAAGATTAAGGCCCCAGCGGAAGGATATGTTGGTATTTTATATCATAATTTTATTTCAGTAGGTCAATTCTTAAGGGAGCCATAAAGTTATAGGAAATCCTTAAGGAGAAAGCCTTGAGGAGAATTTTCCTAAAGTAAACTCTTAGGAAGTCTTTCTGGTCATTTTCAAGTCGTACGTAGACTTTTGTCGGCTACTGTATGCTAGTATTGCTAGTAATACGTATAGGAATATCAAAAAAAGATAGATCGATTACCCCACTTAAGAACTAGGGGTGGCTGAGGACATCCCCTATGGAAAAACACACCGTCCTAATCCATTTCCATAACACTGACCGCTTCGATCTTAACAAAAATAACATCGTGGTCGGTCCCAAACGCTTAGGAAGAAAAATAGCGACCGCATTAATTCCGCAACGCGCCCCTACCCTCTGCGAAGCGTCCACGTCGCCCTGTAGCGGTGGCAGCGTTGACGAGTGAGGATCAAATGATTGTCCTGACGGAATAATAGCCGAACGCTGCCGTTGGGCTTCCACAAGGATCAAGTACTTGTATTCCATTGTCTCGTCGGACCCGACGAGCAAGCGCGGAGCCAAACTTTGACGTGGGGAATAAATCTACCACGGTGGCGACAAAAGGATGGAAGACGTTCGTTCGCAAAGTCCCGTAGGTTTTACCGTCGTGATCCTTGCCAGAAAGCTGGGGGCTTTGGCACATCACGCCCGCAAAACGTAATCACCACATTCTAGACGACGGACTTGGCCGTTCTTGCTTGCCTCGTGGTGGAGAATGTCGGTTTCTTGTTGACTTCTTCGCTCGGGTCGATTGTGAGCTAGTGCAAGTCGCCTCCCTGTAAACTACCCCTTTCAATAGGTGGTGTGGTCGAGTTGAAAGGGGTCCCATTAGCCAAGGGTTGCGAGAGTGAAGGGTTATCGGTCGCGGCGCACTTAACGATGCACTATTGAGAACGCATCGATCTTGAGATGAAATGCCCTGAATGGGAGTAAAAATTAATGGGGGTTTCGTCGAAATGAACGCCGATTGCGGGGCTGGTGTGCGTTGCTTTGAATTGAAAACACTTCCTGTCGCTGCTGGAAGTGTTAACAGGTTGGATTGCGGTGTACGAATGTATTTTTCTCGCGATTACAAATGGTTGAGGCGATTTGATACTGGTTTTATTCATGACACTAACCAGTTATGTTATTTAAGTCCTTCTGAATGACATCTTACTGAATTATATTGAAAAGTTTATTAGTAAATGATGCAAGAAAACCTGTACTTTATGATCCAATTAAATAGAATCAATCATGTAACATAAACAAGAACATACAACTATTGTTCAACTGCATCCATTTCGATGGCAAGCACGTCCACAAATTATAATATATATTGCGGCAATCGATTAAGATTATAACAATAAAAGCGGACGCAGAAACGCCAACACACTCACACATGGTCGCCCACCATTATTGTGGCATGTTGAATTATTGTACAATACGTATCGCATTGGTCCAGTGGTGTGCCATAGTACCAAGCAGCCCGCTCCACGCACGCAGAAACTTTTATTATACCGTGATTTACAGTACCCGATTTATTACTTTTACAATGTAATTGTGAGCCGTACATACGTTTTCATTAATCGATGACTATTATTTATTACCCTGGAGGGGTACCTACTGTATGGTGGCAGAATTTGCAGCGCTGTCGTTCTTTCGTTCATATCCACAGGGATGAATGAGAGAGAGAAATACACCCTCACAGCGAGAAAGAGGGGATTCCATAGAAAAGAGAGATGAAGAGAGAGGTCAAGGGTGGGGGAAATGAAACGCGATAAATTAATTAGAGTCTCTATACTAACGTGGCAAATAGAATTAGGGGAAAGGACCTTGTTTTGTTCCGGGCGACGGTACACAAGTTGCTTAGATATATATTTGAAGCGTGCCGGGAGACGGGAAGAATAAAGGAAAGAGAGTAAAGGGAAGGATATATAGTACGTTGAATGGTTGGACGTTCTGGATGGCATGATTGCACTTGAGTTAGAGTAATTGTTGTTTCGTTCTTCAGCTTGCGCTCGTATACGGCTCTGGTTCAGTGGTTGCTGTGTAAGTTGTGTAAGGAACAAGGGCAAACGACATCCAACACTTGATTTTTCAATTTGCGCGCGTAATGGAAATTTACCGCCTCCGTCCGCTTCAGCTTGCGTCGACGTACTTGACGCTCCGGATGTTGCTGCTTTGATGTTACGTCAAGTATGTACTTAACTAACTACAGCTTATGGAGTACGCGTTTGTTATAGAATAACTGGATAACGTTCTGATTTTAAGGAGGAATGATTTGTTGATATCCTGATGAAGGCGTTAATGGGTTGAACAGCCTCAGTATAATGGGTCGGAAACCCATTATTTATTTATTAAGATATGATCAAATTAAGCGAGATATTTGTAAGAACATTCGGGAATGTCAAAGGTTTTTGCTAGGGTTGAACATCTGGTTTAGGATTTGACCGAGTGTTATAAGTTTAAAATTGAAGAGTTGTCATTGGCTAAGAAGAAATGCTTCCGGCTTCCTTTGGGGTCGAGGGATGCAAACGAACACATCTTTGCCTCTTCTCATTTCAACCACCGTCATGTAAAGTACACGTTTTTGTGGAGCGTTCTTAGGCGCTTAAGTTTATCCCTGGTAAGTCTTTTCAACTCGTCTCGCATTTCATTGTAAATTAAATTATTCATATTTCTGCTAAAAGTGTGTCTGTCTAAATCAACTCCTAGGTTTAATTTAAACGTCAATATGTTCAAAGCTTCATTCATTTTTCTATGTAACCTATCAAACGGGATTGTTGATTATTATTGTTAATAGATGTTATTGTTTTGATAAGTGTTTCGTTTCATTTGAGTAGTCTTGCTTTATCAGCCCTTATTAAATGTTAAATACTTAAACGCGTCAGTTAGTAGTCAGAAAATGTGTTCACAAGGTTCAAGAAAAAGAACCCAGTTAGTTTTGTCTAGAGATTTGATGAATTAGAATTTTGACCAGTAATTAAAACTCTTAAACTGCGCTTGGCCAAATGCTAGCATGTTAGGGAGTCGCGGTTGTTCCCGCCATTTTGACCTCCTACATCAGCAACAGAAGTATCATCGAAGACCTAACTTCTTTGTAATATTTTAAATAGTAATTTTGTGAGTAAGATTGGTTTCAATCTTGAAAATATCGGAAATTTTAATGAGAATGTATATAACTTGAATATCCTATATAAAAAAAAAAACACCACAGTATTCCTTGCTATTTCCCCATTTCATCAAATCCCCTATTTCTCTAACACAACAGTATTTCGCATTATTATTCCAACAATGCAGCATCATTTTCCCGAAGTATGAATCGTCATTTTAAGGGGTAATTCGCAAGTCCCAAGTTTTTCTCGCCACTCTGAATACCTCCGACGTAAAACGTAACAGACACACTTCCTGATCTGCATAGAATTCAGCTCACCTTTCCCTAAGGGCGTCCGTAGGCCGGTTATGTCACTTGTAAATTGGGCCCAACCCCTCTGTAGAATACCCTCGCGTACCCTTAGCGATCAAGGGCGCTATAAAAAGGGTCCCCTCCCCGTAATCCATTTCCATAACATTGACCGCTTCGATTTTATAAAAAAATAATAATAAAAAGTTTGTACTTGCCAAATATTGTAAATTTTTTTTACTAATATGTACAAAACTTCGTGAACAATGAATGATTGACACCGATAACGAAATTGAAAATCCACACATAACTAAGGGGGGAAGAGGTATTGTCGGAAAAACTCGGAAAATACGCTACTTTAGTGGTTCCGGAAGAAGAAGAACACTTCGGCGGGATACGAATTTTGAACAAACTTCATCCATTTTAATTTAAAAGTTTCCGTAGCGCCCCCTGTTGATGGATTTATGCGTGACGGCGTCGCCGTCGCCTGCGCCATGTTACTCTCTCCGCCGATGTTATATATATATAAACCGACACTTCGATTTTCAATTAACTTCTTCCACGGAGAAGTTGTTCCACTGTTCTACCTTCTTTGTTTCGGTCTTTTTACTCGGTGAGGTGGGGGATTTTTGGAGTGGGGCGGTGGAGGGGGGTTGGTAAGAAGTGTTGTGGAAAAAGGGGTGGGGGTGTTGGTAGGGGTGACAGTGTCACGCGCCGCCACCTCGTCTCCCTTCCCGAAACATTGTTATAATCAGAGTTTTACTTCCAGATAAATTAGACGAAGCCAGCTTTTTCGTGTCTGAAACTTTCCAAGCGGCAAACAATCCGGAAAATTTATGATGAGAGGGCTCCATTGCGAGAATCCCAACAGACTTTACTCGGTAAATTTGATTGACAAGCATATATCAAAAGAAAAATGAATTTTGAGACAACCACAGGTTCATCTGGGTGACAATTTATGTCCCATGCTATGCTGTGATCAAAACAGGCATCTCTTCTGTCAAAAATGAATATAAAGTTTGACCAAACACGTTTACTCTTGTGTGTGAATATAGTAGTTCACACAAATACTAGAGTTTCTGTACAAATATCTCAAGATTAAATGACCATTATATATGATTTTGGTAATATCCCAAACCTCATTTATTGTGTAATGTTATTTATTTTCTTCTACTAACAGAGCACGAGTATACATGTCTGTTTATGGAAGATAAAATTTATCAAACTTACAATAAACTAAAACCTTGTATGATAATAATATTAAAGTAATACGAACCGCACAACACAAGGAAACAGAAAATCGCAAAAAATCCTTCAGGAACGCTACCCTTGTCCTTTCTCCAGACAACACATTCAGTTGTTTTACAGATAAAGAGATATTATAAGCACGCGCTTCCTCGTCCAAACCGAACGGCAGGAATGCAATATATGCAGCATGCCCGCTGAGCAGGCTGCATACCAACAATCTTTCTCTCTACCAATCCTCGACGACAGCCAGCACATGTCAACAATGTCACAAACATAAAATCGATAATGCCGAAAGTTACCCTCAAGTTGTACTTGAGTACGTGTGTTTGTGTCTGTCAGTTTATATTTTTTAACATAATTTTTATGTGTAGTAAACATATAAAAATTTAAGGAGACAAAACATTAGCAAGACCAAACATTATATTGCCTAGAAATAATTTAAGACTGGCTTTAAATGATTGATTTTCATTAAAGCATTCCCAAGTTATTATCCTTCAAAATCCACCATATGTGGTCCTTTATCATACTAGGGGAAGCAATTTTCTAATCAAATCATCCCAAAAGTAATCTATGAAATTTATGCAGAAGTGTGACACGAAAATGTGTCTTCGGTGATATAAATTGATGACTTTAATATGTCTTTATTTAAGTTGGGGTGCTGCGGTTCTTATTATGATGCAAATGCGGTTGGCATTATGGTTATTAATATCGTTGACGACCACGTCGTCGTCGTCGTACGGTAGTTGCAAAGGGAGGCAGTATAGAATTTTTGCTGTCGTCGGCGCGATGGTCTGACGTAAGCGCATTGTGACTGAAATTAGTTTTTTTTTCTTTCTTTCGCGGTGCTTTCTGAACATGGCAGTCTGCGCGACGACGCGAGGCAGTTATGAAAATTTCCAGTAATGATTACACGTCAAACGAACCGCATTATAAAAGAAGAGTTTCAGATGCGATGTGCGGACGTTTTATCTTATTATTGTCCTCTATGAAGTATGTTAAATTAAACGTCGTCTGCCTGAGATACGGTTTTTTTTCCTGAGATAAAAAGTCTTCTATCAGACCGCGGTTGCTATCAGTAATATTAAATCAATTATTGTTGAAAGTGTCTGTGTTTTTTTTTATATACATACTACATTCTTAAATAGTAAGAATAACTAGCTCTGTGTATATGTCAAAATTTTCGACTTTAGTTATTGGGCATTCTAGAAATATGTGGTTAAGGCTTCCCACCTGTCCACATTCGCAATATGGACATTTTAGGATACATTTTAGGTTATCTGCTATCTGTTACTGTTGTTACGAATGTCCGGCAGGGGGCGTTTCGAGTTTGACGTTACTGTGGTAATAGCAGCAAAACACGGGTCGACAAAAATCGATTTTTTGGATCGAAAATTGTTTTTAAGGCCGTTTTTTTGCTCAAAACTCTTTGCGAAGGGTATTTAGAGGGATCTTATCGTAAGACATGAGAGCGAGCGGCTTTTATAAGGTCGGCAGGAACGGATAAAAAATGTAAATTTTTGACGTTCATCGATCCGCTTGTCGGAATTTCTAGACGTCACGTGACATTTTCTCGAGGTTCGCCTTCACCCGAAGAGGTGCAAAAACGTGATTTTTTTTCAAAATTGACGCATTTAATTTACAAAATATCGCGCAGTCCACGCGGAACCGTGTCCTTTTTTCAATTCGAGCGTCAAAAGTAATATCGAAAAGCCCAATTTTGCAGCTACTCGATCGCAAATGTCGGCGAAAATGGGCGATTCCGTTGAACGCGCCCTACACTTGAAAGTTCGTAATTAGTATAGGTAGACTAACCGTTGAAACAACTACATATTCTATTGAAATTCTTATTAGAATAAAATATTATTTGGATAGAAAAAAATCCTCTTCATGCTTATATACGCAAGAATATTTCTTCTTGATATCCAATCAATCCGTTGCGGCTGCACGCAGCGATCCATGCAGCCTCGTTCATTTGTTAATACGGAGTTGATTATTGATCCCCGGCAGGGGGCGCTCGTTTCTGGTGGAAATCCGCCCCTGTCGGGCAAGATAGAGAGAGCAACGGCGGGCTCTGTGCGCTGCCTTGCGTGAAGAGCCGAGCGAATTAGCATAGTGACCGCAATTAGCAACAGGTCTCACTTAGGAGGCCGCTGTATCGGGAAAACAGTTACCACTTCAGCAGTTTTCCGGCGGATTGAACGCCAACACCGCCTCTAACCCACCAACCGCCGCTACCGCCGCCTCCACCGTCCCCATACCGAGCAGGAAGTTACTTTACCGACCTACCACAAGCACACGAAAGAATGCCCAAACAACCTGATGATACTAACCACAAGCCTCAATATGTTCTTTTTTTACTAGTTATTTAGGATTATAGGAGTTATTAGAACAGATAGTATAGTATGATGGATATATTGATTCCTTATTCTGTACTTTTTCCGTTTATTTTCCTTTTTCTTCGAAAATAAATTCGAAATGTCAGCGGAAATACGCGTTTTGAGGTCTCCTACTAATAATTTAATGCGTCAATGAGGGAATCAAAAAGTTGGGTGGAAGCCACTCTGGATATTTTTTTTCAGCAAATAACCCATCCAAATTGCGTCGGATGGACTCTGCAATACCGATGTTGACAGGGAACGGGTCATGTTTGCTTTCAAAGCAATCCAGCCTATAGGAGAGGCACACAGGGAAAGGTAGGACATAACAGGATATGCAGGATGTGCAGGATATGCAGGATATGGAGGTTGTCAGATGTGAGCACTGGACATTGCTATTAAGGCCCCGGTAATTGAACTATACATGCTTACAAAGTTTGTTTGCGTACACGTTTCATTGCCTTGTCAACAACACACGCCCTAATAAACTTTTGCCAGTCAGTTTGTGTACCGTGTAGTGCCTGGTGGGAGCGGGGGTGGGAAAAGGGTAGCCGTAAAGACCCGAAAGCGTCAAAATTTAATTTGAAACTATTGTCGGGAAAAAGTCCTCCGTCCGAGTCGTAAAGTTTGATCCAATTTTGCTACTGCTAGGATGAGTTTGGGCCGGTTTCGGATGCGTATTACACTCGCTGCAAATTATCTGTCTGGGAGATGTGTGTTATATGTGATTGTCTATGTTTCTGTATATAAATTTATAATGAGTTTTGTGTAGAAGTCATAATGGCGTACGGCGCAGTTTGCATGTTTTGTTGCTCTATTTTGATGATTCTTTTGACAAGATATATATAAACTTTTGTCTAAAGTTTAGAACGTCCTGTAGAATAATTAAGGACATGCCAGTAGTGTATTTATATTATGTAAGTTACCAGATTTAAATTGATGGCTAAAATAGAAAATTTGACTCACCATGGTCGATAGTCGCAGCTGCACAGGCATAACTCCAGAACAAAAATCCCACACATGTCACTAACATTTTCGTGCACAAATTCATGTCTTTCACTACCGATATTCGTCCATATTGTGTTCAATACGTCACACCTGCATCGACGGTCTGGTACTCAATAAACGTCAGTCCATGACAACTCTGAGACCAGTCCTGAAACAACAAGAGAACTTTATGTCAGATAAAATGCGTTCAACATCTTGTGGAAGAAATAATTGTATACTGTAAACTAACACAAAAGTTTGATAAAACCGTAACCTACAAACACAAAAACACACGAAATCCTAAAGGCATCGAGAAAATTTAGGAAATCGTGAAATACGTCGAAATATTTCCGTCAAATCCGGCTTGGGTCGTCGTCAGTGGCAAATTTGCATTTCCTCCGTTACACTTAGCATAAGAGGCCAAATTGAGAAGTTGTACATTGGCGAAGGGGAGCCGGAAAACAGGAAAACAGCCGACGAGATCATCCAGATTGAGTCAAGAGCGCGCCTCGAGCTCTCCGACAAAATTGAAAACGGGAACTTTAAAATTCGCGCGCATGTTTTCGCGATTTTGTTTCAGAAGCGGGACGAAGACAATCTGAACGTCACGGATGTCATTTCGGCGGCGCGCGGGTATACCAAACCCAATTAGAATTTGTTCTGCGGCGTGGTAGGAGTAGGGGAAGAGGGCAGTGGGAAAAGTGGTAGAAGAAGTTAGAAAAGTTTTTGGATGAGTCCGTTTCCGAGTTCGGAGAGTTTAAATTTTACTCATTGAGGCGTGCGCCGTTTAATTGACTTCTTTCTTTTTTCAGGGCCACCGTCCTTAATTATGCATCTGCTCGCGAGGGGGCGCTTTTTTCGCCTACGCGTTAGCAGTTAATCGACTAACGGGGGAAAATAAAAATTAATTAAATTATCTTCCGGTGATGAAGTCGTTCATTTGGAACTGGATGAGTAACTTTAAGTTGACAACATGTACAACAAGAAAAAAGATTCTAAAGAGTTTCTAATCCTTAAAAAGCCTTGGCCGAAGTTTGTTTTTCAATTGTACAATGTTTTAAACATGTTTTATTCAAAACACAATCAACAAATAATTATGTTCGCTACTACTCTACATTGTGACATCCATACATTGTTTTCTCTCACTTTAATTGTACAATAGGCACCGATGCAACCAACAAACGCATAGAGGACTAAATAACTGAGTATCAATTTGCTATTTTAAGTGGATTGCCACAGCCATTAGTTGATTACACTCTGGAATTCGTTTATAACAAAACAGTAACGCATAGTTCGAGTTTTGAATGACGTTTTTGGTAGTCGAGTGCCTCCACACGTGACCACATAGAGACAACATCACAGAGGTGGAAATTGACAACCTAGCCGTTCAAAAGTCCAAATTCTGCTGTCAACAGAAATCCTAGAATTTCTATATGTTTGGTTACAGAGATCCCACGGATCCCGACGATTGTGATGAAAAAGGGATTGGAACTTAGGGCTAACAAGTAGTAGAGGCTGCCAAACTTCATTTATTGGTACTAGAATTATTTACTAGTAAGCTCTCTTCGTGTGTGCATCAAGTGTATGTGCATATTGGCTGTGTCGTTTGTTTTGTTAAGTTTTGTCGTAATGGATAACACAAACAAAGGCATGCAGTAGTTTTTTATGTAACTGATTTGTTAATAATCTTGATTTTTTTTGTGTAATTTGGTATGGAAAATAGCACCGCGTTTCTTGTAAATGTAGTATAATATTTTGTTTAGTTGGATTGAAACCTTATGTATTCACCTATATTCAGTTTGATTCATTTTGTTTTATAAAAGAGAAAATATTTCTGTACAATATACAACTCAAATTTGCTGCAGAAACTTGCATATAATGATGCTACATAATATTTTTAGATGCTGTGAACGCATACCGGCGAGTGCTGTGATGTGTGGCAGAAAGAAAACAGTATAAGAGACAAAAAAATGAGCAGTATCCTCATACGTTATCGATAAATTTGGAGGAAAAGTATTGACTAAAAAGCGGAGATAAAACTAAAAATTAACAATTTTAATAGCAGGCTTTCAAAAAAATGATTGTCTGACTTTCATCGCTCATTAAAACCATTTTTTTGTCCCAAGAAGTGATGTGGTTGGACAAAAACTGCAAAAAATAGAATAAATACTCTTTTATATACCTCTGACTCTTTAATATCTTCAATTTCAAAAAGCAACACTCACAGTTACTTGCTCTTATAAGGATAACGCATTTGATGAAAACGTTAGCAGTCTTTTGCTGAACACATCTGATGATGTTACTTTCGAAGACATTATCTTACATGATGAACAATATGAATATGAGAGCGTTCATCATCTGACATGATGAACAATGTGAATATGAGGGCTAGAAAAATTGATTTATACAATTTTTGTTGTCGTTACTAAACTATGTACTATATATTTTATGGACCACAAAGGACCTCTTAAGTCCAAATTCTGCTGTCAACAGAAATCCTAGAATGTCTGTATGTTTGGTTATAGAGATCCCAAGAAGTGATGTGGTTGGACAAAAACTGCAAAAAATAGAATAAATACTCTTTTATATACCTCTGACTCTTTAATATCTTCAATTTCAAAAAGCAACACTCACAGTTACTTGCTCTTATAAGGATAACGCATTTGATGAAAACGTTAGCAGTCTTTTGCTAAACACATCTGATGATGTTACTGGCGAAGACATTATCTTACATGATGAACAATATGAATATGAGAGCGTTCATCATCTGACATGATGAACAATGTGAATATGAGGGCTAGAAAAATTGATTTATACAATTTTTGTTGTCGTTACTAAACTATGTACCATATATTTTATGGACCACAAAGGACCTCTTAAGTCCAAATTCTGCTGTCAACAGAAATCCTAGAATGTCTGTATTTTTGGTTATAGAGATCCCAAGAAGTGATGTGGTTGGACAAAAACTGCAAAAAATAGAATAAATACTCTTTTATATACCTCTGACTCTTTAATATCTTCAATTTCAAAAAGCAACACTCACAGTTACTTGCTCTTATAAGGATAACGCATTTGATGAAAACGTTAACAGTCTTTTGCTGGACACATCTGATGATGTTACTGGCGAAGACATTATCTTACATGATGAACAATATGAAGATGAGAGTGTTCATCATTTGACATGATGAACAATGTCAATATGAGGGCTAGAAAAATTGATTTATACAATTTTTGTTGTCGTTACTAAACTATGTACTATATATTTTATGGACCACAAAGGAGAAAAGCTCTTAAGTCCAAATTCTGCTGTCAACAGAAATCCGAGAATGTTTGTATGTTTGGTTATAGAGATCCCAAGAAGTGATGTGGTTGGACAAAAACTGCAAAAAATAGAATAAATACTCGTTTATATACCTCTGACTCTTTAATATCTTCAATTTCAAAAAGCAACACTCACAGTTACTTGCTCTTATAAGGATAACGCAGTTGATGAAAACGTTAACAGTCTTTTGCTGGACACATCTGACGATGTTACTGGCGAAGACATTATCTTACATGATGAACAATATGAATATGAGAGCGTTCATCATCTGACATGATCAACAATGTGAATATGAGGGCTAGAAAAATTGATTTATACAATTTTTGTTGTCGTTACTAAACTATGTACTATATATTTTATGGACCACAAAGGAGAAAAGCTCTTTACCTAGCAATGTAAAATTCCTAGGTAAAGAACTAGTTAGAAATTTAAGAATTGTGTCTCATCTAGAAAGAAGCCAATAAAAAATCTGCATAAAATGCCTATCAAAAAGACAGAGACATCTGTTGACACAAAGTATCAATAATAACAACGTAAAATTTGCATAGTTTTGCCGGTTAATCCCAAAAACAATAACCGCCCTAATTGCAAAATAATCCACCCTCTAATTAATTGATTATAGAACGAGGCATTTAACCAAATTACCGCCATATTGGTCGGCTAATGTATTATGGTCACTGGTATAGCTACATTTTCAGGGACCAAAACTCGTTTTTCGGGGTGAAATCGACCAACAGGGGTGGCGTGCAGCCAGATCAACAAGTAACACGTATTGAGGCATTATGGAACAGATCCTTATCTTTACGTTCAACCCTTATCGCGCTTGTAACATTAAATTAATACAATGCAGGGATGGTTTAACAGATTTTGATTGTAAAACTATTAGATATTGAATAAAAAAATCTATGTTTGTTTTTCTGTTTTTCAATACATTTTATTCCCTAATTTTACTTCTCTAAAAATTATGTTTGACAATCTAAGATTCTGGTTATCACAAAATGTTAACTCAGTTAACATAGCTATCTGTTGCTTTCGCATGCAGCATCCACGGATTACAAAGGGGTGTTTTCCACCCACCAAAAATAAAAAAAAATCAACCACAGAAAATCATCATGCAAAATCACCTTTTTCTCCTTGGCAATTTCAGTATCCAAATCGCGTTTTCTGGAGCACAGAGAGTCACCGCAAAAACACAAACCAACCCCTCGGTGGTGGCGATCAACCCCTGTAGCGCGCTCGGAGAGCAACCGTAAACTGAGGTAGGGGTACGAGATACTGCATCACGCGCGCCGTCCGAAGGTAGTATCAGTAATACGGGAGAGAGAGTGCGGAGGCGGCGAGAGCGAGAGAGGTGGGGGTAGGAACAACCCCCGATATTTGTAGGGGGCGGCAATTGTATCAGTATGCCGCGCGTATAAACGAATTATATAATTGCTCGGGTTGGGTTGCTCCAAGTTGGAATATTTATCTGAAGGTTACTTATACCGGGGGTAGCGGGTGTGGGGTGGAAATTAGTGCAGGGGTCGAAATTCGATTCTATCGGATTTGAGTTTGATTCGGTTTGTTTCATGGAATCGCCGAAGAAGAGACGAGGATGGAAATTTTGGGGGTGATTTTTTTAAATTTCTAAATTATGGTATAAATTGAGAAAAAAAATCTTAATTTAAAAATATAAAATATTTTATAGTCAATTATATTCTTTCCAGGGGGTAGACGTGGATAAAACGACGGGAACAGTTTGAGAAAAGGTCGTGATTTCGATTTGAGGGTTTTTTTTCTGAAGGGTGTTCGAAGGGTGCGTGGGCTGATTGTCTGGCTAAGGAAAATTGGTATTTTATGTAAACATGTTTATTGTATGGGTAAACATACGAAAGATTTTCAGGGATGATGTAAAATATGTAGATTTCATGGAAAATATTTGAAAGGTACTTATGTCAGGTAAAAGGAATAGACATATTTTTCGACTGAATCAATATTGACAATAACACTGAACTGTTAGTGTACTGTATCGCAATACTTAATGTAATCGATGTAACTTCTTTAACCGCAACATCAAACAATTATAATAACATGCCCTGTATAATAATTTGGTCTACCTGGCGTCCAATTCACACCGTGTGCTTTGTGCTAAGGAGAGATGAAAATTTTCGGTAGCATGGCGATTCGCATAAGACCGATACTAATTTCAATATTTGAGATGGGGCATTTCCACTTTTCGTTTGGCCAAAGAACGTTCTTTCGAACAGTGTTAGTTTTATTGCGGTATCACTTAAGACAGTGGAGTAATTAGTGTTTTTCGACACACGTAAGTTTCCATAAGAGGGGGGCTGGAAGTCAAACACAGGTTCTCGCGCAGCACGGCGAAGGTCGGTCACCTGTACTACCTCAGCTCTTCAAATTTGCGACCGGGCATTTCCATTTATCAACAGTAAAAAGAATAAGGAATCGAATGGCGTTTATTTTGTTAAAATTGAACAATGGGTCAGCGAGATACAGGCTCTCAAACATCCCGATTTTTACGAAATTTTTGTGACATCTCGGAAGGTATTAATTAATTACATATACTAATTTACATATTTGAGATCGGGCATTTCCACTTTTGGTTTGGCCAAAGAACGTTCTTTCGAACAGTGTTAGTTTTATTGCGGTATCACTTAAGACAGTGGAGTAATTAGTGTTTTTCGACACACGTAAGTTCCCATAAGAGGGGGGCTGGAAGTCAAACACAGGTTCTCGCGCAGCACGGCGAAGGTCGGTCACCTGTACTACCTCAGCTCTTCAAATTTGCGACCGGGCATTTCCATTTATCAACAGTAAAAAGAATAAGGAATCGAATGGCGTTTATTTTGTTAAAATTGAACAATGGGTCAGCGAGATACAGGCTCTCAAACATCCCGATTTTTACGAAATTTTTGTGACATCTCGGAAGGTATTCATTAATTACATATACTAATTTACATATTTGAGATCGGGCATTTCCACTTTTGGTTTGGCCAAAGAACGTTCTTTCGAACAGTGTTAGTTTTATTGCGGTATCACTTAAGACAGTGGAGTAATTAGTGTTTTTCGACACACGTAATTTCCCATAAGAGGGGGGCTGGAAGTCAAACACAGGTTCTCGCGCAGCATGGCGAAGGTCGGTCACCTGTACTACCTCAGCTCTTCAAATTTGCGACCGGGCATTTCCATTTATCAACAGTAAAAAGAATAAGGAATCGAATGGCGTTTATTTTGTTAAAATTGAACAATGGGTCAGCGAGATACAGGCTCTCAAACATCCCGAATTTGACGAAATTTTTGTGACATCTCGGAAGGTTAATTACATATACTAATTTACATATTTGAGATCGGGCATTTCCACTTTTGGTTTGGCCAAAGAACGTTCTTTCGAACAGTGTTAGTTTTATTGCGGTATCACTTAAGACAGTGGAGTAATTAGTGTTTTTCGACACACGTAATTTCCCATAAGAGGGGGGCTGGAAGTCAAACACAGGTTCTCGCGCAGCACGGCGAAGGTCGGTCACCTGTACTACCTCAGCTCTTCAAATTTGCGACCGGGCATTTCCATTTATCAACAGTAAAAAGAATAAGGAATCGAATGGCGTTTATTTTGTTAAAATTGAACAATGGGTCAGCGAGATACAGGCTCTCAAACATCCCGATTTTTACGAAATTTTTGTGACATCTCGGAAGGTATTCATTAATTACATATACTAATTTACATATTTGAGATCGGGCATTTCCACTTTTGGTTTGGCCAAAGAACCTTCTTTCGAACTGTGTTAGTTTCATTGCGGTATCTCTTAAGACAGTGGAGTAATTAGTGTTTTTCGATACACGTAAGTTAATTAGTGCATGTCAGTTCCACTGACATGACATTGTGTTATTCTATGACTGATGTTAGGTTGGAAGTCAGTGTGACTGTGGCTCCACGAAATTTTTTCTAAGAGGACATTGTTTATTGAAATCGATCGAAAAAACTTATCTCTCCGGTTATTTTTTCATATTTTTAATAATTTTCATTATTATTGTGTACGTAATATTGACATTGACTTTTAAGCACAACGAAAAACAATTTATTACGATTAAAAGGGTACTTAATTAAAGCGAGTTTTTCCGAGAGACACACACAAAGTAGG
The DNA here is from genome assembly GCA_963971325.1 of Aphodius granarius. NCBI lineage: Eukaryota > Metazoa > Arthropoda > Insecta > Coleoptera > Scarabaeidae > Aphodius > Aphodius granarius. The sequence continues at coordinate 42,992,891 of OZ020221.1, read as the reverse complement.
TCGTTTTCGCAATAACCTAAAAAATAATGAATTTTCTCTGCAGACAAGACGATACGAGCGCCACCACCTCCCGGCGAAATAAAACAGCCCCTTAACGTTAATACTCCCTAACTTCCCTTTGATATTATTACCGCTCCCTTAATTTCCACGGGGGTTGAAAACAGCGAAAGGGGTGCTAACCCGCCCTCGACGCCGCCCATAATGAATATTATTCAAATTTAAAAAATGCAAATAACGCCCCTCACGAGCGACCATAAATAACAACAAGCGAGACACAATTTATTTCCAACATTTATTTCTAAAACGTCCGACAACTGTCTCCGGTTTAGATCAATCATCGGGAGAGAGGGCGCCACTGTATACTGAATATAATACAAGTCGGCAGGAATTAGAATTCGAAGATCGCGGTAACCGTGAAGAAAGGGGCGAGAAATCCGGGGGGTAGGCTTTACAGAAATCAATTATTTCGCCTAAAATGCTGCGACGAATAACTAAGTGACAGGCGTTTAAGTACTAAAGCCTGTTTTCCTTTTATTCGCGACAAGGGGCGACGGCGTTAGGCGCACAGGGTGACAACAGATCTTCAAGAGTCTGTAACGTCACGACCCCCGATTTCTTTATATCATAACTACATAAGTTAGATTATTAGATTTTGTAGTATAGATTATATTCATCAAAAGTAAATTTAAATTGTATATTGGAGCTTGTCAATAAATAATACTCTCGGTTTTACAACAAAAACATCGCGTACCGCCGAATTTCGAATAAATAATATCTGGCTGTACATTTCATTTCCAGTCTTGAAAAATAAATGACGCTTATGGGAACTACTCACTCGGCAAACCATATCCATGTATATTTAACAATTTACGCGTGCGTTTGTGCATATATAACATCCTTTTAAATAAATTATTGTGCAAAAGCGAGCGGTGACGCGTTTTTGTTGACGACCGCGTCTGCACACACGCAAAAATCAATAGAAATAGAAGGTTAGCAATGTGTGCGTGCGAGTATACACTGTCCCACCAGTAAAGTTCCATGATACATTCGTACCAGATGTACGATTACCAGAAAATATCGAACACTGTTTGTCTGTCCAGAAGTTTCAAGATCAAGATCATGAACGACATATTCTACGAGAGGTTAAGAAAAATCCGAGGAATACTGCTACCAAAATAACGAAAGAACTAAGACTTGAGATGAAATTGAAAAAAACAACTATAATACGTGAGCCTATCGAAAAAAGCCATTCATTTCGCCGGTAAACAAAGTGAAAGGGTTGCAATATGCCAAAGAATATCTAACAAGGTGATTTTCAGTGGCGAGAGCAAATTTAATATTCACGGATCATATAGCAAACAAAAAGTATGCCGGAAGCCCAATACTGAATTAAATGTCGAAAATTTAACTGCAACTGTTGGCGGTGGCAATATTATCGTTTGGGGGTGTATGTCAGCAGCAGGAGTTGGTCAATTATGTTTTATAGAACAAATAATGGACAGTAAGGCATATCTCAAAATATTACAAGAAAATTTATTACAAAGTACCCATTGGAAATACGAGATGACTTTATATTTATACACGACAATGATCCCAAACACACATCTCGAATAGTGAAGGAGTGGCTTCTGTATAGGACCAAAGGAACACTGAATCACCCTCCTCAATCACCAGATCTCATCCCTATAGAACATTTGTGGGAAGAATTGGAGAAAAGAATCCGCAAACATAAAATAAGTAACAAAGATGACTTGAAAGAAAAGCTCCAAGAGGAGTGGAATGAAACTGAACCTTCGGTCACGACAAAACTGGTTAATTCTATGGAACGAAGATTGCGAGCAGTAATTACATCAAAGGAAACCCTACCAAATATTAATATTCTGTTTCTGAGTTTAATTCTTTTCTTGAATCAATAAAATTGTTTAATATTCAGTCAAGCTGTCATATTCGTACCGATACTTATTTGTAATAAATTTAATGCTTATTTAATAAAATGTTTTTTTTATTGTTCTGGAGATCATTTTAGAATTATCCTTACTAGCGTATTTATAATAAATAACATCCTTCTGTGTGATTAAGGACAATAACTCTAAATTCAATTAGAATTTCTTTTTTAATTTTACAAAATATGGTTACTGAGACTACTGATGGGACAGAGTATCACCCAAAATCCAGAAACACGTATTATGTGTGTGTGTAAGTGTGTAAAAGTAGGATCGAAACAAATGCTGTTTGTGTGGGTGGGTTTTTGTCATCGCTATCCGGCGTCCTTGGTCCTTGAGTGACGGCTTTTAAATTTTTAACGGGGATGGGAACCCTTGTCACCGCGCCTTGTTTACATGCAAGATTGCAACCTAACGGGCAAATACCGGAGGACGAGGACCGCACCAAAACATGCACGATCACGCTCCCGTGACGTCAGCACTCGATAGATACTCACACTCACCGCAAATGTCACATTTGTGTCAGTGGGGTTTTCCCTGACCAAGGTCTGACTTTCGACGATATTTAGAAGGATATTTTAGACAAATCAGTTAACAGTACATATATTTTCAGACAGAAATATATGATTCTGCTACATTACTTCAAATAACAAGAAGAATAACTACTTAAAGTAACAAAAAGAGAGTTCACATGCCCGCAACTCGCCTGACCCTGTGTATGACGTTCATAGCAATACTATATTTTCCTATAAAATTTAATTCCTACCCAATTAAATTCGTAATAGTTCAGAAACGTAAGCAATAAAACATCCAATAAACCGTTTTAGGCACATTTTAACGCTCACGTTCGTCCTGAATAGTCGAAGACAACCGGAAACGATTTAGTTATTGTGTGAGTGGCAGAGAAACCCTCATTTGTTGGAGCCGTTAATCCATCCGGATACTCTATAACTGTAGTATTAATTCTAGAGCAGGCGCAAATGCCCCCTAAAACGGACGATGGTCGCAAAGAGCCCCCCATATAAAGCGTTAACATTAAAATTACAATGCAGAATTAATTGGTAAAGTGCGTAATCAAAGGCGAGCAAGGCTAGTCGATGTATCGCGGGCTTTTGTCCTGAAAAGGGTGGCTGAACAGAGTAGAGTTTTTACAGCGCGCCCTGGTGGAGCTGATAAAGCGTTAATTAAATCCCAAAGATTCTATTGTTTAGCGGTGAACGTAAAACGCGCGGCCATATTTTTGTTGAATACCAGCGACTGGTGAAACAATGTCTGCTCGTCGGAACTATTGTGTTCATTTCGCCAGTTTTTGTGACTGACTAACCGCACGGTTATTTTATGCATTTTGAACATCGAGGGCCCAAAAGGAGTCAGTAAATTAACTTATATTCTTTTTTCAAGTCAAACTAGAAGTAAATTTTGTTCAATCTATATAGAAACATACTACAGCTTTTTTTGGTTATATGTAGTCATATATTTGAAAAAAACTCATTAAAAAATTGAAAAACAAATTATATAAATTCAAAGAATATGCAAAAGTACTGTTTTCAAGCTGTATTTTGAAGAATCGATAAAAAGTCATCATTCAAAAGGATAGTGGGGAATATCAAACTCGTTCATAAGACCCTCGACATCGTGATATACACGTAAAGATCCTTCCATTTTAAAATATGCTTTAAAACGCTCGTTAAAACGCTTTGTAAATAGAGACACTGTCACACCTCGTGCAAAAAGATTCCATTCCTGTTAGACCAAGAGCCCTTAATTAGAATACATTTAGGATACAAGAACTATTAGCAATACCTTTGATATTAATACCCGTATATAGATCCGAAGCAATTATGGATATGAACCCGCGCATTTAGCAATAATTTAGATAGCCGATATTCGATAACCCCATCTTTTGTCCCAGTTAACTACAAATTCAATACAAACACTAAGGCGGATTGTATCTATCGCATGAACCTGTATCCTGTTCAGGATGCATTGTTCTCAAATAAATTATTATGTATTTTCAGTATTGTGTTTGCTGGTTGGTTGCAGTTGTCATATCTAAGAAAAGATTTATGTAACTTTTGACTAAATTAGTGCCAATACCATGAAAATATAAATAGTAAAGGTCTGTGACATTTTGAACGAACAATGGCGTAAATTCAATATAAAATTGCTGTGCGCAGTCAGAGCATATCGGAGGACCATTTTCTCCGATACAGCAACGTAAATCTCCGCAAACTAATTTAATTTCGCGTTATTAGCCACTCAAAAGCGGGACTGTGCAGTTTATTCGGTTATTCAGAACTCGGACAAGTCGGACCATCGGTGGGCCGTTGGTGTACGTATCCGAAATTTATGGACGTGCAGTTATGCGTGCTATTGCCTACCTCCTACCTTGCCACGTAGCAATTCGCCGCCTCCTATAGAGGGCGCCCTGGGCGGCAGCGGCACCGACCGACGTTGGAGGCAACTTTTTGTCTGTCGAATTTCGAAAAAAATCCCAGCAGCGCGCAAACGATTATAAAAGTGCCATCCAGGATTGTATTTTATTGGGCTGGACCGGTTTAACTATGATAAAGCGCGTCCACCGAACTTCATTTTTCGCCATTGCGGCTCTACATATTTTTCACAACTCGCCAAAACTAAACGAAAAAAAGACGACAATCAAATAAATGGATAAACAAACAAACAACGTACAAATAACGGGACGCGACGATGCGAGTATAAATTTTTTAGTTTATGCTTTTTTGTCTGTTTTTTTTTTTGTGGAAAGTGGGATCTAAAAATTGTAGATATACTGTACACGTCAGTCTAAAACTATGTTTATTATGATTTTAAATGTGATATTAATACTATATTAATACTATATATTAATAACATCTTTTTTTTGTAAAATTGAGTTAGGAAAAGTTAACTTAACACACACTAGCTTATGGACTTATAGCTTATAATTGAGCTTATTGAGCTTATTGAGCTTATAATTGAGCTTATAATTCCTCCTGAAAGGTCTTGAAGTTAGTATCTGATTGACGGCTACAAACCAACTACATTAGAAAATGTGCAATAACTTCCATCCTAGTGCTGAAATTAGCTCCTCGAAATGTTTTATTGTAACCAGCTTAAATTTCATAAGGATCTCTAAAAATTCTGAGCAAAAAAAGTCATTTGGTGCTATTTCTTTTTCATTTATTTAGCCTTTTCGCGTTTTTGTTTTTATTTTTTTTTTTTAGAATAAGAAAGCGTTTTTAATACTTCAAAAGATGTGTTTTTCCATATTATCAAATAAAATATATGGGGTGGCCCTCACCCTACATTCTGACTACGTCGCTGGCACAATGAAGTGTTTGGACACTTGCAATTATTCAATTTTGTGAAGCCAGAGCCACTCTGGACCCAACCTAACGTCAATTTCTATGAAATAATGACATTTTTCTACTTTGCATTCACAATGCACACATTGTAACACTGTTTTACAATTAGCAAATTGTAACACCGTTTTTAGTAACTTTTTTCTAAGATTGGTGACATTGATATCAAATGCATGTCAAACGAAAATACACATAACCACAAAAGTAAGCACAAACTGATTTTTTAGAATCGCACAAACTGCGAAGTATGTATATTTTTATACATATTTGAACATGCGTGTTGCATCCTAGGTTTCGTACTGCTAGTATATGATGGTATATAATAATTATCAATAATTACTTTTTCACAGATATTTGAATTTAAGTGACAGATGACAGTGTTACCAACGGTTGCACCCATAAATACTCTAGATTGGAATTTTACCTAATATACTTCTAAATTTTTATAAAATTAATGACGCAAAGTAGAAAAAATAGTATATTACACTCGTTTTATAAGACATATTGGCGCATTCGTTCACATTTGGGGCACTCGTCGCTGACGCTCCTCGTGCCCCAAACAACTCATGCGCCAATTTGACGTCTTATAAAACTTGTATAATAATATACTATTTTCTACTTTGCATTCACAATGCACACATTGTAACACTGTTTTCGGTGTTACAATTAGCAAATTGTAACACCGTTTTTAGTAACTTTTTTCTAAGATTGGTGACATTGATATCAAATGCATGTCAAACGAAAATACACATAACCACAAAAGTAAGCACAAACTGATTTTTAGAATCGCACAAACTGCGAAGTATGTATATTTTTATACATATTTGAACATGCGTGTTGCATCCTAGGTTTCGTACTGCTAGTATATGATGGTATATAATAATTATCAATAATTACTTTTTCACAGATATTTGAATTTAAGTGACAGATGACAGTGTTACCAACGGTTGCACCCATAAATACTCTAGATTGGAATTTTACCTAATATACTTCTAAATTTTATAAAATTAATGACGCAAAGTAGAAAAAATAGTATATTACACTCGTTTTATAAGACATATTGGCGCATTCGTTTCAAACAACTCATGCGCCAATTTGACGTCTTATAAAACTTGTATAATAATATACTATTGTCATACTGAGGTTTAATATCATGTCAGTGGCGTTAACGTTTGTCAAAATCTGACGGTTTGCACAGCGACAAAGGCTGTGGATTCTGTCTAACTGCTTCTATAAATTCTGGTATTAATTTGGTCTCAATGGGATTAATCCCTCAGAAGACGTATGTAACATTTGCCACTTCCTGTTGTAAATTTCAGCCCAATCCATTGTTCTGTTTGGCCGCTATAGTGTTCACAGAGGAATGGATTCAGGATTCAGGGGACCTCAAAACGCGTATTTCCGTGGAAATCTCAAAAAGATATTCGTCGATTACAATACTTTTCTTCTAGGGTCGGAAGTAAAAATCCATTTAGAATAAAAATCCATTTAGGAGCTTTTATCATCACATATATTTGACAGTCCGCATAAGAACTTTACTTGAATTCGTCATACATTTGATATTTGATGTAATGGAAACTTCCCCTTCACCATTTTTCCAAACAAACTCATTAATATTATATTCTATAATTTTATATTTGCTTTTTCTGCTTCGATACTGTCTAATGGTCTGCTTTTCTCGTACCACCACCTCATTTACTTAAAATACAAGAAGCATAAAAAGAAAAACGAAAACGAGAGCAGTTTTACAGCAAACTTTTCGACTTTGGAACCCACCGACCTCGGTAAAATTACGCTAAATCAACATTGACTTAGGAACAGTGATTTTCGCCATTCGTTACGCCAACTAAGCGATTTTCGCACTTTCTGTTACGTGCTTTCGTGTACTTTGAGCTTGCTAATCGGAATTTTCGGTTCCTACATAGTTACTCGAAACATTTGGTTTAGTAATACCAAAACAAAATCTTTTAAGTCTGCATTAAAGACGAACCAAAAGAAAAGCCACTAAACCATGACTTTATCGTGAAACCCATTCGGAAAGTTTTAAACTTAACCCAACAAGAGTGAAATATTGCAGGGTGGTGCCATTCCGTGCATCGTTTAAGTAGAACGCGACCCCGTGGGTTTTTTATTTTAACGTTGGAGAGAGCGGGGCCATATAACCTCGCGGAAAAAAAGCTTTTATGCCCGATACTTGACGTAACACACGATATTATTTCCGCTGTATGAAAACGCGGAACATTTCATGGGGACCGCACCAGCCCCCGACCAACTGATAAATGATAGTCGTTTAACCTTAATAATAATAATACAGACTTTTATCTGACATTTCCTTTTGTGTAACAAATTCGCGCAATTTCGCCCGCTGCCGAACGAATGTGCGACCGGTAGAAACGATCTTAGTTTCCTATTTCTTATTATCAGAGAAATCAGCGCCATCTCTATGTTAACTTTTGCACTATATAGATCGATTGCAATGATTAGTGACGATCGATTACTGAAAAATGTTTGAACACAGAGAGAAAAATGTATTCGATACAACACGAGTACAAAGTTTAAGTTTTAAATAAACCAAAGAACATTAAATTGCTAATTAATTCGATTTTACAAGTGAGTAGAGTTTAATTGTAGGTCCTTAACTAGTCCACACAACTACAGTTAAACTACAGTTAATCTTTCTTATTTTATTTATAACAAATATTACAATTTTTTTTCAGTACAACAATCAAAATATGGCCATTCACTACTCCACATAACACAATCCCAAAAGCTGCATGGACTTCAACTGTGATCTTAATAAATAGAACCTTTACAAGTACACATAGTATACCAATAAATTGCATCTTAAAAATAATCATCCAGGTATGACTTGTTGCCCACGCCTTCGTAATGCCTCCTTTCGCTGCGTGCAGAACTTTGATTGATCATCCATTTGTTCGACAGGTAACAGTAACGTGTAGCACAGAAGCGAGTATGATCTAATTGTTCCCTCCGTTTCGGTGGACCTTTATGCTCAACATGCTTCACCTTCTTTCTGTCAAAGTCCATCTCTGGCGTTATCGTTGTTAGCAGACCCAAGTTATCCATCGCTGATGCACCTATTGTTAGAATATAAGATGTATAGTGTTAGATTTAATGTGTGATCTTAATAAATAGAACCGAATGTTTGTGTGAAAGTGTTGTGTGTTGACTTACCTCTCTTGGCCATATTTTAGTTATGATTGTTTGACTACCATCAACAAAAAATGAGCAAAATCTCACACAAAAAACGAACGCAAAGAGCTGAAAATATCATCTGAAAAAATGTTGAACCATAATCTGATGGATTATGTCAGTTTTTGATGTTTTTTTTTGTCGTTTCCATAGGATTGGTATACTATGCGACAATACAAAATGAGCAATCAATTTTTTTTATGAAAATGCAGCTTTTTGGGCCTCAGAAACACAAATGTACCACTGATATGGCTAATACTGACCGAAATTGGTCAACATATGGATGAACATTAAGCTAAATTGTATTAATACGTTAAATTTCTTTTGTAATAATTAATTGGTAATAATTAATTGGAATAATTAATTTTTTAATTCACAAAATGATTTTGGAAGTAATGTTCCACGATGTTCAATATCCAACATCAATGTAAATTGGAATACATTAGTTGAGGATGAGCTGGTATCAGTTTGGTCAAAATCTAACTGAAAGATCACTTACTAAATACAAAATACAAAACAAAATATCTGGGGTGTCCTCACCCAACTTTCCGACTAAATGGTTGGCACAAAGAAGTAACGGAACACTTTTGCAATTATTCAATTTTGTGAAGCCAGAGCCACGCAAGACACTACCTAACGTCAGTTTCTTTGATATAATGACATTTGTCATACTGACATTCAATGTCATGTCATGTCAGTGCACTGACCTTTGTCAAAATCTGACAATTTGCACTCTGTCAAACCGCTTCTATAAAAGCCTAGTCGGAAAATAAAAATACCTTTATTCTGTTTCTCTATTTATATACCAATACATAAGTTCTTAACATATAAACAGTACTATATGATATACACAAACTTCTTGCTTTAGCGCTACAAACATGACAATTTTGGGCAGGTGCAACATCCAAAATATATATTCATACATAATTCCCAATGATACCAAAACCGGAAGACATGGACATCAACTATGATCTTATCCTTAAGAAATCGTTGTTAAATTCTCAAAATATTCCTCCAAAACTGGTAGCTTCTTAAAAATAAGCATCCAGGTACGACTTGGTGCCTACATCTTCATAATGTCTCCTTTCGCTGCGCGCTGAACTTTGTAAAATCATCCATTTGTTCGACAGGTAACAAGAACGTGTTGCACATGTGCGAGATGAGTCCAATTCTTCTCGTTCCTTCTTTTTCGGTTTCGGTTTGTACTTGGACGTAGGGTCAAGATGTTTCCTTTGCTTTCTATCAAAGTCCATCTCAGCCACCAATGTTGTAAGCATACCCAAGTCATCTTTCTGCTGCGTTGCTTGTTTTGTCTGTACCTTATTATGACGTTTATCTTCCTTATCTTCTAGAATTCGATAAAGTGCTAAATTTTATCAGGAATTTATTTAGTTTTACTCACCACCTCGCTTTCCCATGTGTTAGTTTTGATTGTATAAAATTACGATCAACAAAAGATGAGTAAAACCGAACGAACGCAAAGAACTAAAAACAGTAAAACGTAAATTGAAAGATTAATGTCACTTTTGTTATTGAGATGTTTTTGTTTCCAAGATTTCAAAAGCACTGCAATTATTCGTACGATAAAATGTTCCTCTCGTTTTGCAACAATCTTTTTTTCCTGAGTCTTCAGTTTAAGTAATTTAAGTAAAATCGTGAGAAGTTTTGCGGTTCTGTCAGTTCTACGAAGCAAAAATGGTAATGAGGACTTTTATCGAGAATTCCTTTCAGGTTATAAATGTGTGTAATTTTGTCAGACCGAGGGGCGCTGGTGCAGAAATTAATCAATCGTTTCCATCGGCCACTTGTCTGTGCGGGGCAAATGCAAGCGATTACGGGCATCGATCATCTAGATATGCGACAAACTAGAGATGGGTGTTCACGCGATTTAATATAGAGGGTATAGAGGGGGCTTTGCAACATTTGACTTTTTTAAACGAAAGAAACACAAATATTTGCTAAATACTGTCTCAAAATGAAATCAGTTTTAAACTGACAAAGAAGAACTACCAGATTTTTATTTTACTCATCCTTGTGTTATGTTTCTCTACAATGACGTATTTTCTACCATCAAAGAGAAGTATCGTCATATCAAATGGCGCATGGCAATATGCATCACTCTTTTTACGAAGAGGTTTAATATTGATCAATAAGAACTAAATGTAACACGAGAAAAACCTGACAATTACCTCTAGAGTTTGTTATTTAGTCACACGCCACTTTCACATCACTACATCGACCCTTGTCGCGCCAAAATCTCCCAGCGCATTATTCAAACGGCCAATAATCGTTTGATTATATTACATCCGTCGACTGATATTCAACACGTGCCTCTGCCATATTCTAGTGGATATGATTGAAGTTTCTGCCAACCAGTAAAGCTTACAGTAATTGAATTCAATTCTTAATTCATCTTTGTGTACAGTTTATGTACAAACATCCAATAATTACTAATCAATGTCAATACCAATACACATTTGTGATATATTCAACACATCACTATGTAAATAGATGTTGTAAGCTATGATGAAATTAAAACATCATGTGTGACCCGCTAGCCAATGCTATGGCAAGTAACATTTGTTACTTCCGGTTGTCAGATGGCCACCAAAAACAATCAAGTTCGTCCCCTGGTAATTCTAAATAAGTATACCAAATTTCAGCCCGATCCGTTGTATCGTTTGGGCGCAATCGTGTCACGTAGTAACTGTCTTCCGCAAGGTACTAACCTGGGACCACTGCTTTCCACGTTTTTTTTTATCCCTAGCCAATTACACCTGTTTAAAACACATCAATTTCAATTAGCAAGCGATCATAAATATTCATAATGCCCCTAAGTTCGTTAGAGAACAGTCTATATTCCTTTTTTGCGAGTCTCGCAACGCCATACGCTCCTCGAACGTTTGAATGGGCCTCCATGTGGATTATTATACACATGAACAATGTCGGGGTAAATATTTAAAATTCCTTAGTAGCAGTTGAGTCGTTTTATGGGGCTGTGGGCAACAAATTACGTTTAATTATTAAGGTGGCGAGCGTGCCCGTTGCCGCCCCGAGGCGGCGTTAGTAGGGGACGGCGCGTACAGAGGGAGCCTCCGGCGTTCTGCGTCCCGATTCCGACCACCTGACGACCAGGGAAATGGAAAACCATCACTTATTCATATGTAATACTGCACGGGATGAAATTAGACTGAATTATACAGTAATCTTGTAAAGCCAGAGAGCAGTTTTGACGGTACCGACGTGTGACATTTGTGGTGCTTTTACATTACAATCAGCGAAAAGTCAAAGAGTTTTGATGGAGACGCAATTCTGTAGTGTATAAAATAATTTAAAAAATTTTCGGGTCAGGCGATTTGCGGGAATAGGTCACTGGTATTCTTGTGATAGATTAAGCTGCGATTAATATTGGTGACCCAAAATCGGGTATAATCCATAATCTAAGAACTGCTGATCAACGTGTTTGCAACACACAGTGGTATAGGGGTTGGGGGTGGCACCCTTTCGGTCCGCTGACTAAGGGGTGAACAAGGATGCTCTGACGCAAATTCCCGAGCCCGCAATCCATTGTTACAACAATTGTCCCACTAATTATTGCGTAGCCAGCGGTTCTCTGACGTCAGCGTTTTGCTGCTTTACACATAACGCCATCTAGTGTATGTATGTACACTAGCCGAAGGATGATATATATTTTCATAACAATTTCCCACATTCTCCTATGTTAAATAATAAATTTTAATAATATATAGACAACTGTATGAAACTTGACAGACATGGAAAATTTTAGAAACGTCATGGCTTGGTCACACTGGGCTGTTTTACTAGCGTGCTATTTGCTACTGGCTGCTAACAGGCTGCCTACCTGTTGACATATAAAATGCACAAGAAATAGTTGACCTTGTAGTTTGAACTGAGGCTTGCTGGTAGTAGCCATCAGCGGTAGCAGTATTTTTGTTGGTCAACAGCGTAATGTGACCATAAAATAGCCGCGGGCTGCTGTTGCTGCTAGCAGCACTAGCAACTAGTGCACGCATGGTGAACGCTCCTTAACACAATTATTTGTCATCCAAGAATATTTAATCACATTCAACAAGTAATTTGTGCGCAAACCAAGCATATCACGTACGTCTGCCTGTCACATGGGACAACGGGATGAACGGCGGTAATCACGTAAAGTGTTTTCCTTTTTTTAAGCCCAAGCGTTCGTGATAGATGAAAAATGCCTATTGCGCGCCGCGCTGGAGAAGAAGTGGAAAGCGCGAGGAAGGAAGAAGTAGGGAGAATCCCGTTCTCATTCATCTGATGCACTCCGGGGACGGTTCCCGAGGGAATGCGTCGTATCCCGGACACTTAAGCAGCAGGTTCCCGTCGCCCTAAGGCCGTATAATAAACCAACTGTGAACAACAATGACGTATCTATTTCCATTATGCGGCCGCGCCAGTATATTGATATTAAGGAGTGAGATATATGGGGCACTTTCAGGAATTATCAGCTCTACACACTTGGATACAACAGCGGAAGAGTGGTTCTTGCTGGGAAGGCTTAACCGACCTCACCCAGTTGAATGTGCTTGTTTTTTTGGAAGCCAAGAGTGTCAGCTTTTAGCATGATAATCGATGTAGTCTCTGCTAGATGAATTGCATCAACATTGTGTTTTTTTTGATTAACGGACCGCGAAAAAATAGAAATTTTAATTATGGTAGACAATAGAGATCGTAATCAAAGAACAAATCCGACGTGAGTTAATATACAATACAGCTAGTGTTGTTCCTGGCAGTGACTTTGAGAGTACCAAGTTGGTAGTGGTTGAGTACCAAATTTGAACGATCAGTACCAAACAGTTTTGTTGCTCACTGTCGACGGGGGGAGGGGGGAATTTAATGATGTATATGTACTTTATAAAAGATTTAGTACATTACATAATGTTGGTCCACAGTAGGGGCCACCCTTCGAAAAACAAAACATCAACATTACATCGAGTGGGGACCAGTTTGATCAAAGGAGTACCAGGGTACCAAATGAGATTTCAAAGTACCAAATTTGGTCCCAAAGGACCAACTTGAACAACGTTGACTACAGCACAGGCATTAAGACGAGCTGCAACAAAGAACACGGCATACCAAAGACCCCCCACTACGTGCAAAGGCACGAATGGAGCAAGCACATGGTTGAGTTTCGCTGCAAGGTGTTTTTTTTGCTCCCCACTTCAAGGAAATGTACTACAAAACATTTACCGTCGCAGTTTGTTAATTTCTTTATACTTTTACACGATAAAGAGGGTTAGATGTTCTGGTTTTCTATCCTGTGGTGTTTACCTGAACCGCAAAACCAGTACCTCGTGACGGAGTATCAAGACAAATTATTATCAGTGTAACTTAGAACTGCTAAGCTTTGGCGTTGTTTGGAACGTATTGCGCGTTTTAATTATTCGTCCTGATTATTTCCGTGTAAACAATTTGTGTCGTGCGTGTGTGACCAAACCTGCAGGGCGAAGGACGTCTATATCCATGGCCATGACACCAGCAAAATTGGTGAGTCCCTTTTTTATTCAGTCCACTATTCCCAAGACATAACAACCGGCCCCATTTAGACTCATCAAGTTACTAATTATAAATAATTAATTTTCTGTAAACTGTTGCCACAGTATCATATTGTTGGGAATTACTTTCCAACCAACTATTTATTTGGGTAGACCAGTATACAAGTACAAAGTATAGTTGTACTGTTATCTTGTATGCAAATAATAAACGAACACGAGGTATAGTGATTACAGCTGTCTTAATAGTGTGAAAGTTCTTTACCAACTAATTAATTTCTCTTAATGCAGTTACAACAATATCTAATGATATAAATTGCTCTTTGTCGTTGTATTCCTATTAAAACAGCGAAATCCCGTTTATGATAATAATAATAAATGTGGGCTGACATTATTTAATATTTCATAGCGTTTAGGCTAATTATACCAATAAACAAATACCTTGTATTCTTGTTAATATACTTTTCTTATTGAAGTATAAGAGTAGCTGACGCTTTATTTGTTAAAATACCTGATTTATGATGAATTTCCGGAAGGAAACCGCGTCAATGATGATGAAGTTCTCAACGCTTCGCGCTCTGTTGCAAAAGGCATCTTCAAGACGAGAGCTACGAAGAGAATCTCTTCTCTTCTCGACTTAGCTCTTACTGTTACGCCTCTTGCAACATGAGTGCGAAACTTTGACAACTTTATCGTCATTAACACGGTTTCCTCCCGGAAATCTAGAACTTAGTAATTTGGACCGCGGAAGTCTCCAATCTAAACATACATTAAGAATTTAATTCCATAAAATCAGTTGCAATAAAACAGCAGGTAGTCCCAATAATAAATAAAATTGTCTTAGGCCAGGAATGTTGTATTTTATGACTAGAAAAAATTTAATTCCATAAAACCAGATGCAATAAAACAGCAGGTAGTCCCAGTAATAAATAAAATTGTCTTAGGTCAGGAATGTTGTATTTTATGACTAGAAAGAATTTAATTCCATAAAACCAGATGCAATAAAACAGCAGGTAGTCCCAGTAATAAATAAAATTGTCTTAGGTCAGGAATGTTGTATTTTATGACTAGAAAGAATTTAATTCCATAAAACCAGATGCAATAAAACAGCAGGTAGTCCCAGTAATAAATAAAATTGTCTTAGGTCAGGAATGTTGTATTTTATGACTAGAAAGAATTTAATTCCATAAAACCAGATGCAATAAAACAGCAGGTAGTCCCAGTAATAAATAAAATTGTCTTAGGTCAGGAATGTTGTATTTTATGACTAGAAAGAATTTAATTCCATAAAACCAGATGCAATAAAACAGCAGGTAGTCCCAGTAATAAATAAAATTGTCTTAGGTCAGGAATGTTGTATTTTATGACTAGAAAGAATTTAATTCCATAAAACCAGATGCAATAAAACAGCAGGTAGTCCCAGTAATAAATAAAATTGTCTTAGGTCAGGAATGTTGTATTTTATGACTAGAAAGAATTTAATTCCATAAAACCAGATGCAATAAAACAGCAGGTAGTCCCAGTAATAAATAAAATTATCTTAGGTCAGGAATGTTGTATTTTATGACTAGAAAGAATTTAATTCCATAAAACCAGATGCAATAAAACAGCAGGTAGTCCCAGTAATAAATAAAATTGTCTTAGGTCAGGAATGTTGTATTTTATGACTAGAAAGAATTTAATTCCATAAAATCAGATGCAATAAAACAGCAGGTGATCCCAATAATAAATAAACTTGTCTTAAGTCAGGAATGTTGTATTTTATGATTAGAAAGAATTTAATTCCGTAAAACCATTGCAATAAAAGAGCGGGTAGTCCCAATAATCAACAAACTTGTCTCAGGGTAGGAATGTTGTGGTTTATTACTAAAAAGAATGTAATTTCCTGAAAGACAAACGAAGATAATCTCTTCTCTTCTCGTCGTAGCTCTCTTACTGCTGCGTCCTGAAGATGCCTCTTGCAACAGAGTGCGAAACGTTGACACCTTTATCGTCATTGACGTGGTTTCCTCCCGGAAATTTGGAAAACATATATCAGGTATTTTACCAAATTACGTTTCAACTACTCTTATACTTCAATAAGAAAGGTATATTAACAAGAATACAAAGTATTTTTTTATTGGTTATGTAAATTAAAAGTTACTTAAGATACTTAATTCAGTATTAGGTAAAAATACTGTGAAATTCTCCTAAGTTGTCCTAAATTGACCAAGATTATCCAAAATCATCAAAAACTGTCAACAAAAGGTACTATAATTTTGACATTAGGTAAATTAAAATCAAACCATTATAGTAGCGCCTTTGTGATGATCGAAGAAATGTCTCTCGTTTTGTCTCTGAGTCTGTGTCTTCAATAATGTCTCTACAATAAATTCCTAACAATATAATTAGTGCACGAACACGTACGTAGCAGTAAATTCGATACACGGACGCGCGCGAAGAATACCTGTAGGTATGTTTGACTAATTATAATCCACCCTCCGGTAGGAACACATATCCATATCCGTCACTAATCCATTTAATCAGAGCGAGAACTGTACACTGCTCAATGCCAGTCAGCAACCGTATTCTAACTAGTCCCTCCAAGGAATACATGCTAATACATCGGAGTATGGAGCATTAATACCGTTATGATGGGCTAAAATGAAGACAGACAATGACGGTTTCCGGTTGTACAAATAGAGAGAATTGTCATTAGGGAGCGAATGTCAACACGGAGTGGATCCGGGATCTCCGTCGCAACGCCGACGCTCGTATCCAATGAATATGCAATTTCTGCGCCGACCAAAGACTGGATGCATAAAAACAAAGCACATCATGGACCGTTGGAAGCGACCAGCCCGAAGGCCATCTGTATTGGTTTTCAATTAATTAACAATTCAGTATGTTTTACCCACCTCGACGTCGCTCCGGGGGTGGTTTTCCAGTTTAGTCATCATCCTATGCCCCGATGCCGGGGTAAAATACTTTTACGTGGGCGTATTTTGAGTTCAGTTTATGTAATAGAAATTGATTTTCGATTTGGCCATTTTTCAATCAAGCCAAGCTCGAACAAAAGCATTTGGTCGACGGGTTTGGGGGTTGTTTTCTCGTTTCGGGTATTTAATTGCGTTGTTGTCGTGTTTTTTTTTCTGTGATGGATGAATGATTGTCGGACTTTTGATCAATTTTTATTGGTTACTGGTTCATTTCAAAGGGAAATATTCGATAAAAAATACAATTGTTTGATCATTGAGACCAAAACATATATTGATTAAACTCGATCTTACCATTTTAAGTTCATCAACCCTGATATTAAACTCAACTAGACTATTGACTGAATACCTTGAGCAGGAACATCTGACCTTTCAGCCAACATTTCAAAGACTAATTCATACTCCAAACTCTAATATATTATTAACGGAAACGTTGGTCTGGTCTTCGCGAAGATCAAACATTCTCCAGAATATCTACAACTGTAGACAAATATTTTCAGCGTAAACCTTTAAACTTTACAGATATCTCGCATGAAAAACACCCCGAATTGCCATAAATCCACCCCGATATCCAACACCACATATAATCCGTTCTTTACTTACCCGAAATATGCGTATAATTCATAAATTCGACGACGTTGGTTGGCCGGAGGGAAAATTCAATAAAATACTTAGTCTTTGTAGGTACGTTACATGAGCGCTCAGATGGGGGTCGTTCTTTGTCTCATTGCCGATTAAATTACGGCTTTCCTGGGCCACGAATTTGAAATATGTGAGGCCGCAGGTGCATTTTACGCCCCATTTTTTTTATTATTATTAACACCGTCCGGTGAATTTTAAAATTCCGCGCTTCTTGTTTTAGAGCATGCCCTGCTTTTCTCCATATATTCTTTTTTTGAGAGTGTTTCGGCGTTCGCCTAAACACTGCATTACGGAACAGATGGGATTTCCCTTTTACATACACTTGGAATATACAGTATTTTATTACTTTTTATGTGTCCCATCGGAGAATATATTTTATACACTTTGACATAAGTATTTTATTTATAAAATATCTGCGGATGATTGTAATGTATATTCGCCCAGGGTCAGGCGATTTGCAGGGATGTGTCACAGGACGAAAATTAGGCGATGAAAAATTATCACCATAATCGAGTAATAACCTCATTATTTATTAATAACGCTAGCAGGAATGCCATGGAAATCATATTGACTCATCCTAATAATCATTAATCTTCTTCATTTCATCCAAACTACCGCAATAATAAGTTTGAGGACATTGGAAATGCCCCTTAACTGTCTGTACGTCTAGAATATAACAGATACTTAACTTCTTTTATTGCGAACGTGAACAATGGGAACAGGAGACGTACTTTTGTCCTCTTCACACGGTGTAATACCACCATATGTGGTGATAACGGTGTATAAGGGACAATATTTCCCATAAATACTGCATGGGCGTTATAATACAATTTCAGCTGCATTACTCATGGGGACAATAGGGTATATTACATTTTGGTCAAAGTTCTATCCATGGTGCTATGTTTAATAAACACCCTTTCCAAAGATTTGGCCACTCGCAGTAGTTATATACACAGAGTGAACTCTGTTCTTGGATATCAAGAAAAATTATTCTTGCGTATATAGTATATAGTGTTTGGTGTATTGTGGTGATTTATTCAGAGATAAATCTACCCAAAATTTTTCTAAATTCATCGTAGTTAATACAACTTATTAAATAATTAATTACTTCCAAAACTCATTTGATCTGTATAACCGACATGTCGTTTTTGTTGTCTAAGTTTGGAACACCTTCTGAAACAAGTAAGGACCTCGATCACGTTTTTGTCGACTAAGTTTTAGAACCAAATTAATTACAAATGTATTGGCATTTGCTTAATTTGGATACCTTGTACGCTTGAAACGTATGATACGAGAAACAGCATTTGCCATTCTCATAATTGTTGGCTCTACTTATTCATGCGAACGCATTTCGAACAATATTCCCTTGTCTCAATCAAAAAAAAAGTAAATACAAGTAGCTATATTCCAGGTATAACAAAGCTTACAAAAGCGATGGATGATCAACGTTATAACTAATTATTTAAATAAAAAAAAACGTAAACTACATTGACTCGATGACCTTTTGGTTATACTATTTCTTTTATCACTTAGCTCTGCACATTCAAGGTAACGAACAAACAAAAATGCAACCGTATGACATATATTTGTTATGTTATGTCAAATGTGAGTGGTCAATGTCTGAGAGATTTATGATTTTGAGGAACAACTTTATGGATAAGACATAAAATCTTGTATGTACCACGAGCAATAATTAATGTTTAACGCTCGCTATCGATCCTTAAGTTTGTAACATGTCCACGTCCACCTCGAAGGTGACGTTATTATTATTATTATTATTATTATTATTATTATTATTAACATCACTCTGGCTAATTAATTATGTAGAATGAAAGGTTGTACACAAAATATAATACCTGAAGTAACTTGTCATGTACATAAACTGTCGAGCAATGTTGTTCTTGTGCTGCATATTCAACTTCGTGAACCGTGTGCAAAATCTATTCTTTCGTATTCACTGTTTACATTATTACTTTACCTTTGTCGACTGGAAAAAGTAGCGCAGTAAATAAGTAACATATCTGCGTACTCATTACTAATAAAATTAATCCTTTTCACCACAGAAATTCGTAATAAAAGATACTAAGCGCGATGTGTATTAGTTCATTCAAATTTTTGTGAGTTGAATGTCGCAGAAAATTGCAAGGATAACTATCTCCGTTATTTAGTATTATTTACAACAAAACGTGTTTTAATTTTGGGTTTTGATACATGATATATTTTTATTTGTTACATAATGTTATTGACAACCATGTATCAATGATATATCAGTTAAAATCTTTCCTATGATTCTCTGAAATGAAAGAAACAAAACTTGAAATTGATTACCGTATGTATGGTTATTATCTCATTTCTTTACCTGGGACCTTGACCACCGCAACTGTCCATTGTGTCTGTCTACATGACCATCTATGCAGTTTGATTGGCGAATCAATAGGATTCATTGTAAGGTGATTAACATCATAGTTTAGTTTATATTTGAACGAACATTCCTTATCCTGGTACAAGAAACTAGCGTAACGATCATTGTAGTCTGGCTTGCAGTTATCTAAAATCAAATTGTCATACTTAAACAGGCTGTTTACTTGCCTACTCACATAACTTTTTAGACTATTTGCTTTGACAAAAATTGCAATTTTGTTAGCGTAGTGGGAACATCTTATAAATTATTTTTAAGTAGAATAAGATATTAACTCACCTGATACTGGACAACAATGAACTCCTGGATTATCTAACTCTGTATCAAAAAATTCCACGGAACATAGCGCACGTGTGTCAAGCAATACAACTCGAATTAAGTTATCCATAAGTTGGGTACTTCCATTAGGTATAATGGTGGCCACAATACAAACTGATACCAACAGAATCTTTGAAATTGTCTCAGCCATTGCTGTGATTGTAATGATTGGAAATCAACAACTGCTGCGGATAGTTCTTATAAAATTCTTATATAGCTGCTAAGAAGTAATTAAAATACAAAAGATAAACATAAATAATCATATTTATAGATTTTAGTAGATTTGTTTACATTTCATTCCAAAATATATAAACGCAATTTCTACATTACCTGGCAATTACCATGACAACCCTGAAAACATGTTTTCACTTTAAGTGAATACTATATTTAGGTGTGTCCTTAAACATAAAACGAAACAAGAACTGTTCCAATGAGAAGTGGTCGTTAGTTCAACTTGAAAAAGTTTGTTATTTACTATATGTAGTACTTTATGCTTTAGGGTAGAGGTAATCTTTGGTGTATCATGGTAATTTCTTCGGTGAATTCTACCCAAAAATTTTCTAAATCCATCGTCGCTAATACAACTTTTTAAATAATTAATTACTTCTAAAACTAATTTGATCTGTATAACCGACATGTCATTTTTGTCTAAGTTTGGAACACGTTCTGGAACTCACTTTTAGAGCCAAATTAATTACAAATATATTGGCATTTGTTTAATTTCGATGTGTTAATGTTTAAAGATTTTTAGAAAAGAAGATTGATAAGATAACCGATACCTTGTACGCCTGAAACATATGATACGAGAAACAGCATTTGCCATTGTCATAATTTTTGGCTCTACTTATTAGCTATATGCCAGATATAATAATGCTTACAAAAATGATGGATGATCAACTTTATAACTAATGTTTCAAATAAAAAAATCTTAAATTACATTGACTCTATGACTTTTTGGTTATACGATTTCTTTTATCGCTTAGCTATTCACATTCAAGGTAACGAACAAACAAAAATGCAACCGTATGACCTATATTTGTTATGTTATGTCAAATGGGAGTGGTCAGTGACTGAGAGATTTATGATTTTGAGGAACAACTTTATGGATAAGACATAAGATCTTGTATGTACCACGAGCAAAAATAAATGTTTAACGCTCGCTATCGGTCCTTAAGTTTTTAACACGTCCACGTCCACTTCGAGGGTGACATTATTATTATTATTATTATTAACATCACTCTGGCTAATTAATTATGTAGAATGAAAGGTTGTACACCAAATATAATACCTGAAGTAACATGTCATGTACATAAACTGTCGAGCAATGTTGTTCTTGTGCTGCATATTCAACTTCGTGAACCGTGTGCAAAATCTATTCTTTCGTATTCACTGTTTACATTATTACTTTACCTTTGTCGACCGGAAAAAGTAGGGCAGGGAATAAGTAACATATCTGCGTACTCATTACTAATAAAATTAATCCTTTTCACCACAGAAATTCGTAATAAAAGATACTAAGCATTAGTTTAAGTATTAGTTCATTCAAATTTTTGTGAGTTGAATGTCGCAGAAAATTGTAAGGATGACTATCTCCGTTATTTAGTATTATTTACAACAAAACGTGTTTTAATTTTGTGTTTTGATTCATGATATTTTTTTATTTGTTACACAGTTTTATTGACAATCACATATCAATGATATATCAGTTAAAAGCTTTCCTATGATTCACTGAAATGAAAGAAAGCAAAACTTGAAATTGATTACCGTATGCATGGTTCTTAGTTATTATTCTTACTTGGGACCTGGAACGCTGCACCACCCCAATCACCCTCTTCACATGTCCATTTTTGCAGTTGTTTGATCGGTGAATCGAGGGTAATTATTGTGGGTTGACTAACATTGTAGCTTACTGTATATTGGAACGCACATCCCTTATCCTGGTAGAAGAAATAACCGTAAGGGGGGTCGTAGGGTGGGTTGCATTTATCTAAAACCAAATTATCATACTTAAACGGGTTGTTTTTAGAACATCCAATTTTGTTAGCTTTGTGGAAATGATCATATAAAGCTCTTTAAGTAGAATGAGATATTAACTCACCTGATAGCGGACAACAATGAAACCCTGGATTGTCTAATTCTGTATCAAAAAATTCAACCTTACAATGCGTATTGTTGCCATACAAGTCAATTCTAACAACATTATCCGTACGATGAGTACTTCCATTAGGTGTAATGTTGGCCACAATACAAATTGATATCAAAAGAATCTTTGAAATTGCCATTGCTGCGATTATAACGATTGGAAGTCAACAACTACTGCGGATAGTTCCAATAAAATTCTTATATAGTGATTAAGAAACATAAATAATCATCTTTGTACATTTTTTTTTGTTTACATTTCGCTTCAGACTGTATAAATGTAATATGCAAATATGACATTAAACCTGTTCTTCTACAAAGTCCCAAATGGCAAAAGGTTAAACTGTGTAATTAATAAAGACAATATCGCCATACTAAAACATAAAACGAAACAAGTATTTAATTCCAAATGTTGTGTTTTAATTCATGATATGTTTTAATTGTTGCACAATGTAATTAACAAAACACTTATGAATAAAACATCAGTTAAAGGCGTCGGCCTGATTTCCTGAAATAAATGACAACAAAACTTGTGATTACTCTATATCATTATGAACCTAATTTCTTTACCTGGGACCGCAACTGCTGGAGCAACACAGCTTATTTCCTGCAATTTTTTAATTGGCGAATCAAACAGATTCATTGTACGGAGATTGACACCGTAGTTAACTTTATATTTGAACCAGCATTCCTTATCCTGGTAGATAAAATGTCCGTAAGAATATTCGTCGTAGCCTGGGTTACATTTATCTAAAATCAAAAATTATCCTACTTGTACAGGTTGTACAAATTTGGAATTTGTTAGCTTAGTGAAAACAATCATATGAATCGTGGTTAAGTAGAATGTGATATTGACCCACCTGATAATGGACAGCAATGAAATTCTGGATTATCCAGCTCACTAGCAGAAAATACCACGCTACATGTCGTATGTTCGCCGAACAAGTTATCAACTTCAATTAAATCATTGATACGACGAGTGCTTCCGTTGGGTATAATGATGGTCACAATATAAACCAATAACAAGAGAATCTTTGAAATCGTCTTGAACATTGCTGAGATTTTATAAGAACGACAGGAAATCAACAACTGCTGATGGCATTCTAATGAATTTCTTATATAGCTATTAAGGAGTGATTAGCAAACATAAATAACTATAGATCTTAATAGATTTGGGTAGGTTTATTCACATTTGATTCTAAAATAACACTAACATGTATAATCGTTATATGCAAATACAGAAATAAACCTGTTCTTCTGCAAAACTCCAAATGACAAGGTTAAACTGTATAAGTAATAGAGGATATGTCTGCATCACAACCATCAAAATATTGTTTTTTTGGATTTAAATTAATACTATATTTAGATATGTACTAAAGTATAAAACGAAACAAGCTGTATTACTTTTAATATGATGCTTTACTTACATAATCGCTAATTTATACAGGGTGTAACAGGGTTGAGTGCACAAACATATAATAGATTTTAAGCTACTGACCATAAAATTCTTATAACAAATTATTCAAAGTTTTATAATAAGTGATATATCAAAGGATAAAATTACGGACAACACTGAACTTGTGAACAATTTACCTGACTGTTAATTTGACAGTTTTAAGTTTCTAAACCTAATAGAGGCTGGTAACGCAAGACTAAATAAATCAACCAAAAAAGAATTCTCAAAACAATAAAAAATCTATTAACAAATTTATAAAACAATTCCCGTTTGGTGGGTTGCAATGGTAAATTGAAACTGTGAACATAGTGACGTTTAATATGGACTAAGGAATTGATTCAGACGGTTTACCTTTAGCAGAGACATCAAAAAAACTATTTAAACTGCAATGAAATGCGAGACGAGTTGAAGAGACTTTCGTATTCACTGCTTGCATTATTTTGTCTTTGGCGGACCCGAAAAAAGGAGCGCCGTAAATAAGTAACACGTCTGCGTACTCATTACTAATAAAATTGATCCTTTTCACCACAGAATTCTGCAATAAGAAACACCCAAGAACGTTGTCTATTAGTTTTACGTTTATCAAAATATCTATGAGTTGAATGTCGTAGAAAATCGCAAGGTTGACTATCTTCGTTATTTATTTTTAATTAAATAATAAAAAATGTTCCGAATTTTATTTACAATTCACGATATTTTTTGTTACACAATGTTATTGACACTCACGTATCACCGATTAAAAGTCCCATTTAGATTCCCTGAAATGAAAGATAACAAAAGTTTAAATTGATTACCGTCTGTATGGTTATTATATAATTTATTTACTTGGGACATCGATCACAGCAGGAAGGTACGATCTATTCGGAATTTCTTCACATGACCATCCATGCAGTTGTTTGATTGGCGAATCAATGGGATTCATTGTAGGGTGATTAACATCGTAGTTTACTCTATATTTGAACCAGCATTCCTTACTCTGGTAAATAAAATGAGCGGATGAATGATCATAGGGTGGATTGCATTCATCTAAAACCAAATTATCATACTTAAACAGATTATTACACTTGTCTACTCACAAAACTTTTTAGGCTGTTCGCTTGCAAATTGCAAATTTGTTAGCTTAGTGGAAACAATCATACGAATCGTTTTTTAAGTAGAATGAGATATTAACTCACCTGATAGCGGACAGCA
The DNA here is from genome assembly GCA_963971325.1 of Aphodius granarius. NCBI lineage: Eukaryota > Metazoa > Arthropoda > Insecta > Coleoptera > Scarabaeidae > Aphodius > Aphodius granarius. Next base: position 42,967,696 of record OZ020221.1, on the reverse strand, counting down.
AAGAATTCCTGGATTACTTAACTCTGTAGCATAAAATTCCACGCTACAGCGCTTATCTACGCCATACAAGTGATCAACTTTAATAAAGTTATCCGTACGATGAGTACTTCGACTGGGTATAATGATGGTCACAATACCAACTGATATCAACAGAATCTTTGAAATTGTCTCAGCCATTGCTGCGATTGTAACGATTGGAAATCAACAACTGCTGCGGATAGTTCCAATAAAATCCTTATATAGCTACTAACAGGTGATTAAGAAACATAAATAATCATCTTTGTAGATTTTAGTAGGTTTTTCTTCCAAACTGTATAAATGTAATATGAAAATACCACATTAAACCTGTTCTTCTACAAAGTCCCAAATTACAAAAGGTTAAACTGTGTAATTAATAAAAAAAAAAAAACACCATCAAATCACAAAAAAAATGTTTTGAATTTAAATAAATACTATATTTAGATATGTACTAAAACATAAAAAGAAACAAGAAGTTTATTCAATCAGAAGAGATCATTAGACAGCGTCCACATTATGATGACACCACGACTACGAAGAAATAATTTCTCTGCGACAACCAAAGCTTTGTCTGCCACTATTTAACATCGATCTTTGTTTGATTTGAAGTAAATTCGTTTCATTAAATTTTGTTTTTCTCTCTTTGCGGTATTGAACGCTTGGTGATCTTGGTCTTTAGGTAAAAACGTACTCCAAATTTTGTGTTTTAATTCCTAACATTTTTTAATTGTTATACATAAATTAACAAAACACTTATCAATAAAACATCAGTTGAAAGCGCCGGCAAGATTCTCTGAAATAAAAGATAACAAAACTTACTAGTGATTACCGTATATTAAATCAATTTCTTTACCTGGGACCGAAACTGCTGGAGAAGCACAATTTACGTCATACTTGTTTTTGAGTGGCAAACGTAACGACCCAACCGTTGACGTATCATCAAATCTGAACCAGCATTCCCTATCCTCGTGGGTCAAATGGCCGATATAGGCTGCGTCGTAGATCGGACTGCAATTTTCTAAAATCAAAAATTATCATACTTATACAGGTTGTTCACTTATTCACTCATAGACCCTCAATCTACAACATTTGACTATACACGATGTATATGGTCAAGTATTACTTGTAATGTTGACAGACTGTAGTTCAAAAATGTTTGAAACCAGTTTTACACTAACTTAATTCTCAACTTTTTTAAAATATTTCTTTGAAAAAGAACTGTTTGTTTTGACAAAACTGCAGCTTTGTTAGCTTAGTGGAAACAATTATATGTACCGTGGTTAAGGAGAATGTGATATTGACCCACCTGATAATAGACAACAATAAAAACCTGGGCCATCCAACTCACTAGCAGCAAATGTCGTGCCACAAACATAACCTTTGCCCAAGTCCTTTTGATAGTAAACGCCATTTGTGGTACGTTCGTTGGAAACACTGGTAGCGTATTGTGTGGCACGAGTACTTCTATTGGGTATAATGATAGCCACAATATAAACTGATACCAACAGAATCTTTGAAATCGTCTCGAACATTGCTGAGATTTTATAAGAACGACAGGAAATCGACAACTGGTGAATAATATCCTAAGAACTTTCTTATATAGCTACTAAGGAGTGATTAGGTAACATTAATAATCATAGATCTTGATAAATCTGCGTAGATTTATTTACATTTTGTTCTACAGTAACACTAATATGTATAATCGTAATATGCAAATACCGCAATAAACCTGTTCTTCTGCAAAGTCTCAAATGATAAAAGGTTAAAGTGTATAATTAATACATAAAATATTATCCTCAAGACCATCACAAAATGTTTTGAATTTAAATTAATACTATATTTAGATATGTATTAAAAATTAAACGAACAAGAACTTTACTCAGTCAAAACAGATCGTTAGATTGCTTCCACATTATTTAAAGATATGCAGATTATCACTAACACTATAACAACTGATAACCACATGCGGTACTCAAATAATATTGTGCTTAACTTTGACCTTCTACATTTCAGTTAAGAAGAATAGAAAAATATTTGAACATGAACATGCAATAAGAGATGCATAAAAGCAAAAATAGTTACCTCTTTCCCTGGTACTGAACGCTTGGTGATCAGCTGATGAACACAGTCATTGCACTTGCAGCTAAGAGCGCGGTCTTTAAGTAAAAACGTGCTCCAAATTTTGTGTTTTAATTCCTGATATTTTTTAATCGTTATACAATGAATTCACAAAATACTTATCAACAAGACATCAGTTAAAAGCGCCGGCAAGATTCTCTGAAATAGAAGTTAACAAAACTTATTAGTGATTACCGTATATTAATATTAACCTAATATCTTTACCTGGGACCGACACTGCTGGAGAAACACAACCAAAGTCATACGCTTTTTTGACTGGCAAATCTAACCCAGCCGTTGACGTATCATTAAATCTGAACCAACATTCCTTATCCTCGTGGGTCAAATGCCCGATATTGGCTTCTTCGTAGACCGGGTTGCAATTTTCTAAAATCAAAAATTATCTTATTTATACAGGTTGTTCACCTATTCACTCACAGAACCTCAATCTACAACATTTGACTTAACACGATGTTTAACTTAATTCTCAACTTTTTGAAAATTATTTCTTGACAAAACTGCAACATTGTTAGCTTAGTGAAAAGAATTATATGTACCGTGGTTAAGTAGAATGTGATATTGACCCACCTGATAATAGACAACAATAAAATTCTGGGCCATCCAGCTCACTAGCAGAAAATTTCGCATCACAACTATAACCTTTGCCATATTCCTTTTTATAGTAAACGTGATTTGTGGTACTTTCATTGGTAGTACTGGTAGCGTATTCTGTGGCACGAGTACTTCCATTGGGTATAGTGATGGCCACAATATAAACTGATACCAACAGAATCTTTGAAATCTTCTCTAACATAACTGAGACTTTATAAGAACGATAGGAAATCGACAACTAGTGAATGATATTGTAAGAAATTTCTTATATAGCTACTAAGGTGTGATTAGGAAACATAAATAATCATAGATCTTAACAGATTTGAGTAGATTTATTCACATTTTATTCTAAAATAGCACTAATACTTATGTATATTCGTAATATGCAAATGCCGGAATAAACCTGTTTTTCTGCAAAGTCCCAAATGACAAAAGGTTAAACTATATAACTAATACACTAATACTAACTAATACTAATACTATCAACTAATACTAATCAATAAGACATCAGTTGAAAGCGGCGGCAAGATTCTCTGAAATAAAAGATAACAAAACTTACTAGGTAGTGATTATACCGTATATGAATATTGACAATATTAACCTAATTTCCTTACCTGGGACGACCGTAACTGCTGAAATAACACAACCTATTTCATGCACTTCTTTGATTGGCGAATCAAGCAGATTTGTTGTATCGAGAAGAAGACCGTGGTTTAATTTATATTTGAACCAGCATTCCCTTTCTTGGTAGGTAAAATGCGCGTACGAAGCATTGTCGTAGCCTGGGTTGCATTTATCTAAAGTAGAAAATACAATCTCTAACATTTAACTTTACACGATGTGTATGGTCAAGCAATACTTGTAATGTTGACTGGTTGTAGTCAACATGTCTTAATTATCAACTTTTTGAACATATGTTTTGACAAAATTGCATATTTTGTCTGCTTAGTGGAAACAATAATATGAATCGTCATTAAGTAGAATGTGATATTGACTCACCTGATAATCGACAACAATGAAATCCTGGATTATCCAGCTCACTAGCAGAAAATACCACGCTACATGTCGTATGTTCGCGGGTTAAGTTTTCAACTTTAATTAAATTATCGATACGATGAGTACTTCCTTTGGGTATAATGATGGACGCAATGTAAACTGATACCAACAGAATCTTTGAAATCGTCTCGAACATTGCTAACATTTTATAAGAACGATGGGAAATCGACAACTAGTGAATGATATTCTAATAAATTTCTTATATAGCTCCTGAGGAGTGATTAGGTAACATTAATAATCATAGATCTTGATAGATCTGCGTAGATTTATTTACATTTTGTTCTACAGTAACACTAATATGTATAATCGTAATATGCAAATACCACAATAAACCTGTTCCTCTGCATAGTCCCAAATGACAAAAGGCTAAACTATATAACTAATACAGAAAATATCATCGTCAAAACCATAAAAAAAATGTTTCGAATTTAAATGAATACAATGTTTAGATATGTACTAGAACATAAGACGAAACAAGAACTTTATTTACTCAAAACAGTCCACATTATGACGACACCATGGCCGACGGCAGAAAACTGCAACCTATCGTCTCTCAAAAGTGTGCATTCAAACCTGTTACACTCTATTTAGATTGGACTGTTACACTCTGTATAGATTTATAAGTCAATACCGCATGTAAATCGAAGATCAGCCGCACAAATGCCGCAATCCAAATTATTCATTTTAACCACATAAACACGTAATAAAAAATGCATGAACGCGCAAACAGTCACCTCTTAGGTTGAGGTTACTGTGAAGCTTTGAGCGTCGATAGTCGTAGTAGAAAGCTGTGATACTAGCGGTGACCGAAGACCTGTTGGTTTTACATAGCACCAAGAAACCTTCGATAGACATTCGAAGAAAGTTAGTGAGTAGATGCTGTATAGTTTTCTATTTGTTTAAGTAAAACAATAGCTCTGATTTGTCGCATATTTGCTGATCAACATATCAAATGACACAAACAACTGATTTGCAAGAACAAAAAACGTAAAGATTACAGATTTTACTAGTTTTGGGTGCGGTTTTATACAAAATATCAATAGAAATAACAGAGTGACTGAGTGAACTGAGTATTGATGCAAAACTTGGCCCAGTACCTCCAAAATCCTTGCGAATATAACTTTGTCTTTCGGTGTACTAGAAAAATCAAGGAAAATCAAGCAACATTTTCAATAGATACTTCTATTTGTTCCTTAAACGGCAAAATTCCCCAGTGCTAAGGTGGTGTTTATTAATGGTATGTACTGCCCGTCACCTCTTCCGACTGATTTTTACGTCATGCTGGGATAGCTTACATAATTTTAAAGCGGCGGATTCTAGAATCATATGCAGACAATCGCGACATTTTACTTTAAACTGACAAATACTTAATTATTATTATATAATTATAGTAGGAGAAATGACCTAATATCGATGATATGTTCAAAGCTCTACTATAAGTGATCGTAGGTATGTAAACCCTACTCATTTGTCGACGTCAGTATTCATGCTAGTATCAACGCTCCACTATAACCTCAGCCTTACCCCGTTACTGAACGCTTGGTGATCAGCTGATAAACACAGTCGCTGTACTTACAGCTAAGAGCATGGTCTTTAGGTAAACACGTATTCCAAATTTTGTGATATCTTTTAATTGTTACACAATGTTATTAACAAAACACTTGTCAATAAAGCATCAGTTGAAAGCGCCGGCAAGATTCTCTAAAATAAAAGATAACAAAACTTACTAGTGATTACCGTATATTAATATTAACCCAATTTCTTTACCTGGGACGGCCACAAATGCTGTAGAAGAACAAACTATGTTATGCACTTCTTTGATTGGCGATTCAAGCGTCTTCACTTTACCGGAAGAAACACCGGGACCGTCGTTTACTTTATATTTGAACCAGCATTCCTTATCCTGGTAGGTAAAATGTGCGTACAAAGCTTTATCATAGCATGGGTTGCATTTATCTAAAATCAAAAATTATCCCACTTATACAGGTTATTCACTCACGAAATGTGTAACAGTTGATTTTACACGTTGTGTATGGTCAAGCAATACTTGTAATGTTGACTGGTTGTAGTTCAAACATGTTTCACACCAGGTTTACACTAACTTAATGATCAAACTTTTGAACACATTTCTGTGAAAAAGAGCCGCTGTTTTGACAAAATTGCAATTTTGTTTGCTTGGTGGAAACAATCATATGAATTGTGATTAAGTCTGAATGTGATATTGACCCACCTGATAACAGACAACAATAAAATCCTGGATTATACAGCTCACAAGCAGAAAATACCACGGTACATCGCTTAAATGCACTGAACAAGTCTGGAACTGTAATTAAATTATCGACACGATGAGTACTTCCTTTGGGGATAATGATGGACGCAATATAAACCGATACCAACAGAATCTTTGAAATCGTCTCGAACATTGCTGAGATTTTATAAGAACGACAGGAACTCGACAACTAGTGAATGATATTCTAAGAAATTTCTTGTATAGCTACTAACGAGTGATTAGGTAACATTAATAATCATAGATCTGAATAGATTTGAGTAGATTTATTAACTTGTTTTGCTAAAATAACACTATTATGTAAAATCATAATATACAAATACCGCAATAAACCTGTTCTTCTGCAAAGTCTCAAATGGCAAAAGGTTAAAGTGTATAATTAATAGAGAAAATATCATCATGAATATGTAATACTATATTTAGATATGTACTAAAACATAACAGAACAAATGAAATAATCATGCTAAAAAGAAAACAAGAAAATTATATCATTATTCACAGAAGCAAACAAAAAATACAGCGGAGGCGGAAGTACACTTGAACGGGAATAAATATCTACGATTTCGCGGAGTCTGATAAGCATTCGTAAGAATTCAGAGCACGTTCAGGCCCTCACGGCGGCGTCCGCCAGCGCCATCTAGATTATAATGGCGGTCCACTTAGATTCGAAAAGTTCGCGGCTCAGGTATATTTAAAATTGGACCAAAACTAGGTTAACATCCGATGGCGAGCAATGAAACCGAATGAAAGGTAGACTTACATAACGAGGAAAACTGTTATCGAGTGGCATAAAACAATTTGAGATTTTTCACGATTCACGTTCTGCCTTCTACTAGTTCTACTGGCCTTAATAATAATTACTTCTTTGCAGATTAGAAGTGAGTTTATTTATTACTTATAGTTAAATTTATAAAAAATTATAGAAGATGTATTATCTACCTATACTAATTACGAACTTTCAAGTGTAGGGCGCGTTCAGCGGAATCGCCCATTTTCGCCGACATTTGCGATCGAGTAGCTGCAAAATTGGGCTTTTCGATATTACTTTTGACGCTCGAATTGAAAAAAGGACACAATTCCGCGTGGACTGCGCGATATTTTGTAAATTAAATGCGTCAATTTTGAAAAAAAATCACGTTTTTGCACCTCTTCGGGTGAAGGCAAACCTCGAGAAAATGTCACGTGACGTCTAGAAATTCCGACAAGCGGATCGATGAACGTCAAAAATTTACATTTTTTATCCGTTCCTGCCGACCTTATAAAAGCCGCTCGCTCTCATGTCTTACGATAAGATCCCTCTAAATACCCTTCGCAAAGAGTTTTGAGCAAAAAAACGGCCTTAAAAACAATTTTCGATCCAAAAAATCGATTTTTGTCGACCCGTGTTTTGCTGCTATTACCACAGTAACGTCAAACCCGAAACGCCCCCTGCCGGACATTCGTAACAATATTAACAGATAGCACATAACCTAAAATGTATCCTAAAATGTCGATATTGCGAATGTGGACAGGTGGGAAGCCTTAACCACATATTTCTAGAATCCCCAGAGCTAGTGTTATAGCTAACTGGATTACAAGTTCAGTTTTGAGAAACGTTTTGGCGGAGTAGTACCGCCACCTAGTGGCTATTGTTCGCAACTTACAAACCAATACATTCTCACTTCCTGCACTGTCACGGAAGCCATTAAATTTTGAGATAAACATCGCACTGTTACCGAGCTCAGTATAGTTCGCGTTAACTAATGTTTCTTGTTATGAACAATGTTACCAAACTCTATATTTTAGTGCAACTCTATAGTTTAGTGTGTGTCCAGGAAAGTCTGTACTATATAGAAAAAAATTCGCCAATATCTGCAATTAAACATTGTTAAAATAGCACTAAAATCTTGTTCGGGATACATCGTGCATTTCCGCGACTCGTCGGTCGTTCCGCCATTGTTCACTCCGCCATCATGTTTCGACACTCGTATTGTGTTTTCAAATATTCCTACGCCGTGTTTTTGTGTGTAGTATTGCGCGTTGCAACGGGCAGTGTCAAACACAAATATTGGTGCGTTGAATGTTCAGTAATTTCCGTGGTTTATGACAAAATTCAGCTGACAAACGTGAGTTTAAACTATTATCTAATTGTTGGGTATATCATATACCGTTATAGTCCCCGATTTTCGCTGATATCGATCGATATTGACTGGTGCATTAGGTCTGTTAGGTTAAGATCCTTTCTAACAGTATCTGCTGCCTTGCCATGTTTATTTACCGTGATTACTTTTGTTCCAGTGATCGCGTTCGCGGAGTGTTGTTACTTTTCACCGTTTTGACTGTCAAAATGTTGGATTTTCTTTAATAATTGGTCCTGTTCTTCGGTATAAAACGGGCGGCCGACCTTTTCCCGCACGATATGCGACAGTGCTCTCCATGAGAGTCCAGTATCCACCGTAGCATGTGCGTCAGACGGGGTTACAATGCTCTGCACTCATGTACTACGATTATGGTGAGGTATGACCAGCATGGTTCGTCTGCTTTAATTAGCAGGTTTGGGGAATTCGTCACCTAACGTTATGAAGTATGCTGCCTATGACCCCGCGTGTAATTTTAAACTTTTGATACTTTTGACGGTTGAAACGGTGAAGGTACTATCGGAAATCGTGTGCCAATACTTCGAGGACCTGGAGAATCAGGAACCGGGAGTCGAAGGTATGTTAAAACGTTAGTTTTTCTTGTACTCAAAGGGCTAATTTATTGATTATTTAAGGAGTGTGTGGCGAGGTTGGAGATCTGCCAAAGGACCATGGGAAATTGAGAAGCAATAATAAGGTATGTCCAAAAGTTACATTTATTTTTAAGGTCTTACACGAACATTTGAACACCGAGAAGCCATAAAAGATATCCATAACTTTGTTTGTTCGAATTTCTTAATGAAACATATGTCTATCGATAGAGCTATTCAAGTTGTATACCCCAGAGTTTTGCCCACAAAAAATATCGAACGTTTTAGCAGAAAAATTGATTTAATTACCAGCGCGTCATCTAAAACGACTCATGGTGTCTTCAAATAGAATTGCAAACTAGCTCTGTGTATATGTCAAAATTTTCGATTTTAGTTATTGGGCATTCTAGAAATATGTGGTTAAGGCTTCCCACCTGTCCACATTCGCAATATGGACATTTTAGGATACATTTTAGGTTATCTGCTATCTGTTACTGTTGTTACGAATGTCCGGCAGGGGGCGTTTCCGGTTTGACGTTACTGTGGTAATAGCAGCAAAACACGGGTCGACAAAAATCGATTTTTTGGATCGAAAATTGTTTTTAAGGCCGTTTTTTTGCTCAAAACTCTTTGCGAAGGGTATTTAGAGGGATCTTATCGTAAGACATGAGAGCGAGCGGCTTTTATAAGGTCGGCAGGAACGGCTAAAATATGTAAATTTTTGACGTTCATCGATCCGCTTGTCGGAATTTCTAGACGTCACGTGACATTTTCTCGAGGTTTGCCTTCACCCGAAGAGGTGCAAAACCGTGATTTTTTTTTTCAAAATTGACGCATTTAATTTACAAAATATCGCGCAGTCCACGCGGAATTGTGTCCTTTTTTCAATTCGAGCGTCAAAAGTAATATCGAAAAGCCCAATTTTGCAGCTACTCGATCGCAAATGTGGGCGAAAATGGGCGATTCCGCTGAACGCGCCCTACACTTGAAAGTTCGTAATTAGTATAGGTAGACTAGCTCTGTGTATATGTCAAAATTTTCGACTTTAGTTATTGGGCATTCTAGAAATATGTGGTTAAGGCTTCCCACCTGTCCACATTCGCGATATGGACATTTTAGGATACATTTTAGGTTATCTGCTATCTGTTACTGTTGTTACGAATGTCCGGCAGGGGGCGTTTCGGGTTTGACGTTACTGTGGTAATAGCAGCAAAACACGGGTCGACAAAAATCGATTTTTTGGATCGAAAATTGTTTTTAAGGCCGTTTTTTTGCTCAAAACTCTTTGCGAAGGGTATTTAGAGGGATCTTATCGTAAGACATGAGAGCGAGCGGCTTTTATAAGATCGGCAGGAACGGATAAAAAATGTAAATTTTTGACGTTCATCGATCCGCTTGTCGGAATTTCTAGACGTCACGTGACACTTTCTCGAGGTTTGCCCTCACCCGAAGAGGTGCAAAAACGTGATTTTTTTTCAAAATTGACGCATTTAATTTACAAAATATCGCGCAGTCCACGCGGAATTGTGTCCTTTTTTCAATTCGAGCGTCAAAAGTAATATCGAAAAGCCCAATTTTGCAGCTACTCGATCGCAAATGTCGGCGAAAATGGGCGATTCCGCTGAACGCGCCCTACACTTGAAAGTTCGTAATTAGTATAGGTAGATAACGCCATCCGCCGATACCGTACAACATCGGGGATAACAAATTCGGAATCTACATGAAATTCTGCATCTAGTAATGGTATCAATACGACACTACCCTTATGGTTACAACCCCTCTTACATAAGTAAAGCTGTAAATTGGTGTGCGGCTCATCAAGTGGTTTATATAAATGTTTATAACTATAGCGAAAGTTGATGCATATCTTTGATTAGTACGTCAAATTGTAGATAATTAATAGGGGTAACTACCCTGAAAAGGTCGAAGTTTTGCCCACTTACCTACAATTATAGTATAATAAATAAATCATCAAATCTATAAAATTTCCAGATGGTTGATTACGCACCAAAATTAACTGGTAAATGGTAAAAATTGATAATTAAACAAAGCACCCCAACAATTTCAATCTGTGCTAAAAAAAAATGAGAATAAAAATATCTATTATCAAACATTTCCCCCACAATTTTTGTGCTTTTAAGATAAGGTTATCTTTTCGTGGAGATAGTCGGTTTCAGTTCACAGAAAAATATTGTTTGAAAACACAACTCAAACACACGCTCGCACACAAACACACACACACCGAGTGTCCTTATTGTGTGATAACGGCGTCGCCGCCGCCTCCCGGTCGGTGGCGGTGGCTACAAAATTGAATTGGGTTATATGGGAAAGCAAGCGGCGCTCCAACGCTCCCAAAGTTGATACACGATACGTAAATACACATCCCCAAAAATTCCCACCCCTCAGGTTCAACGCTGCCGTTGTACTGGTACGTTAGGTACATAATGGAGGATTGTTGCTGAGAAGATATTGCTTCCTTATCATCGGCCCACAATACGCGCCCGCACTAAGGCGAAATGAATAAAAGATTAAGAAAAATATTGGATATGCATAATAAGATCGCGCGGTAGAATAGAAAAGTTTCACTTGAATAGAGAAGGGATTGTGTACAGAAAAGTCCATACCGCAAATTCCAAATTTGGATAGAAAAAAATCCTCTTCATATCCAAGAATAGAGTTCTCTCTGTACATTATTTGAAATCAATCTTTCTTTGACATGAATGACTGTTTAAATCAATATCTACATCTAACCACAGTATAAGCTATTATCCAAAATGATTATCCCGAACATACTGTGCACACAATCTGCTCCTGTCGGAAATATTGATTATTCCCGAATCCACTTCCGTTCGCACATCAACGTCGCCCGTCACCAGCACAAGTTGCAGTTGCTTTCGTTAATAGCGCTCACTGCCGAAAATTTATCACCTTCGACTCGAAAACATTTCCCGCCCATTTTCCACCTAACCGTAATCAACCCGGTTAAGTTGCATCGGCGAACAGTGGCGTACATTTCCACGGGGTAAAAGCGAGGCAAACCATAAACCTGCTCGCGCAAAGAGGATCTGTTTAAAAATTTACTACTACCGGAAGCGCTCGCTCGAACACTAGATTACTTAGACAAAAACCACCCTACCTTCCCAACCCCCTTAGCTAGTATGGGATACAGTATAGATAGACCAGAGAGCGTACAATACTTGCAAATTGGCAGAATACTGTTGTTGGAATTTTACTGTTCTACGAGAATAAGGGCACGTAAAGTAGAAAATAGCGTTTCTTGGTGGTGACGGAATGGTGGAATAACCATTTTACCATCAGGTGTAAATTTTATGCATATCGGGTGGGTTGTAAAAGATGGCGAAATGCCGGAAAATGCGAGGGCAACGTGTTAAAGGAAAACCGCGTTAGTGTTTTAACTGGTTTGTTTAGAATGTGATAAAATATGTTTGCAAACAAATTTCTTACTAATTCAGCGAAAGAATTAAACATCCCGTTTCAGGACTCTTTCTACATAAAACACCTTTTACTATTCGACAATTTTGTATAATTACCCCTGTATATATATAGCCAACTGTCAAGCTTTACGTTTGCCATGTCTGCTAATGTCCCAGCTTACGTTACATTTATCTAACCATAGAATCCCACGCGGATCCTAAAGCGTACGCCGAAACCCAACGCTCAATTGTTTGTCGACGGTAGATGGTAGCACCGTACGGTGCCTGCCAGGTACGTTTTTGTTTGAGGCTAGCTAGCACATGCGTTAATTAATTAAATGGTCGACGGTCGTCCTCCTCGTACGTCAAGAGAAAACCATGTAAATGTGTAAATATCCTAACGTTAATTAAAGGGATGTTTAAGTAACTGGGGTAGGTACTACGCCGTCGGCAACGCTTGAAATTACCCTTAGTGCGTACGAGAGGGACCGCACACTTTTGTCGGTTTTTTTCTCGGTTCGGTTGGTAACAGCGCCGTATATACGGAATACATAGACAAAGATTCGATCTTTTTTATATAAATAAGTTAATTTCATTCAACAGAATCTTCAATTTTGTCAGCAAAATGTTGGATAAAGCACGGAAAAAAATTTAACCGGCACCTCCGCCATTTGTGACAATCGGTGATTTTTAGCAGTTTCCCTCTTCAGGTTCTTGAAATGGAGAAATGGAACGTTGATCTGTAATAAAACCACATTAAACAATGAACATTAATTAAGAAAAAGCTCAATAAAACCCTAAAACAAAACAAAGCACGTTCATAAGTCCCCTTCAAATTCTGCATCGCACCTCAGTTCTATGTCTCACCGAGCAGACGCCCGAACGTTAAAATGGCATTCAAAACTTTGTAGGTTGTAAAGCGTTTGTTGTGTCACGATACCTGGCTGCGATCGTATAGTTTTAGCGCTGCCATTGATAATGAACCTAGACGGGACAAACACAGTTAGAGCAGTTCGCAGTGCCCGGAACTCATAATTAAATTTTCCGTTTGTTTCACTCTCGCTGAAAACATGCGCTGTTGGTGGCACGCAGTCGCGTGTTCGTCCTGCAATGCCAGTAGGAACTACAGCAGAAATAGAACATTGGTTGGATATACGTTTGAAAGGCAAATTCTACGTTTTATTGTTCACGATGAACCCTGGTCCAAATTTCCTGATCTAGCTGTGCAAAACTCGCATTATAAAGGAAACTCAGTTTTAATGCGAAATATCTTGTCAGCAAAATGTTGGATAAAGCACGGAAAAAATTTTAACCGGCACCTCCGCCATATGTGACAATCGGTGATTTTTAGCAGTTTCCCTCTTCAGATCCTTGAAATGGAGAAATGAAACGTTTATCTGTAATAAAACCACATTAAACAATGAACATTAATTAAGGAAAAGCCCAATAAAACCCTAAAACAAAACAAAGCACGTTCATAAGTCCCCTTCAAATTCTGCATCGCACCTCAGTTTTATGTCTCACCGTCTCACCGAGCAGATCACGCCCGAACGTTAAAATGGCATTCAAAACTTTGTAGGTTGTAAAGCGTTTGTTGTGTCACGATACCTGGCTGCGATCGTATAGTTTTAGCGCTGCCATTGATAATGAACCTAGACGGGACAAAACACAGTTAGAGCAGTTCGCAGTGCCCGGAACTCATAATTAAATTTTCCGTTTGTTTCACTCACGCTGAAATCATGCGCTGTTGGTGGCACGCAGTCGCGTGTTCGTCCTGCAATGCCAGTAGAAACTACAGCAGAAATAGAACATTGATTGGATATACGTTTGAAAGGCTAATTCTTACGTTTTATTGTTCACGATGCACCCTGGTCCAAATTTCCTGATCTAGCTGTGCAAAACTCGTATTATAAAGGAAACTCAGTTTTAATGCGAAATATCTTGTCAGCAAAATGTTGGATAAAGCACGGAAAAAATTTTAACCGGCACCTCCGCCATATGTGACAATCGGTGATTTTTAGCAGTTTCCCTCTTCAGATCCTTGAAATGGAGAAATGAAACGTTTATCTGTAATAAAACCACATTAAACAATGAACATTAATTAAGGAAAAGTCCAATAAAACCCTAAAACAAAACAAAGCACGTTCATAAGTCCCCTTCAAATTCTGCATCGCACCTCAGTTTTATGTCTCACCGTCTCACCGAGCAGATCACGCCCGAACGTTAAAATGGCATTCAAAACTTTGTAGGTTGTAAAGCGTTTGTTGTGTCACGATACCTGGCTGCGATCGTATAGTTTTAGCGCTGCCATTGATAATGAACCTAGACGGGACAAAACACAGTTAGAGCAGTTCGCAGTGCCCGGAACTCATAATTAAATTTTCCGTTTGTTTCACTCACGCTGAAATCATGCGCTGTTGGTGGCACGCAGTCGCGTGTTCGTCCTGCAATGCCAGTAGAAACTACAGCAGAAATAGAACATTGATTGGATATACGTTTGAAAGGCTAATTCTTACGTTTTATTGTTCACGATGCACCCTGGTCCAAATTTCCTGATCTAGCTGTGCAAAACTCGTATTATAAAGGAAACTCAGTTTTAATGCGAAATATCTTGTCAGCAAAATGTTGGATAAAGCACGAAAAAAATTTTAACCGGCACCTCCGCCATTTGTGACAATCGGTGATTTTTAGCAGTTTCCCTCTTCAGGTCCTTGAAATGGAGAAATAGAACGTTGATCTGTAATAAAACCCTAAAACAAAACAAAGCACGTTCATAAGTCCCCTTCCAATTCTGCATCGCACCTCAGTTTTATGTCTCACCGAGCAGATCACGCCCGCGCGTTAAAATGGCATTCAAAACTTTGTACGTTGTAAAGCGTTTGTTGTGTCACGATACCTGGCTGCGATCGTATAGTTTTAGCGCTGCCATTGATAATGAACCTAGACGGGACAAAACACAGTTAGAGCAGTTTGCAGTGCCCGGAACTCATAATTAAATTTTCCGTTTGTTTCACTCACGCTGAAATCATGCGCTGTCGTTGGCACGCAGTCGCGTGCTCGTCCTGTAACAGCAGCAGGACCTACAGCAGACACAGAACATTGCTTGGATATATGTTTGAACGGCTAATTCTGACGTTTTATTGTTGACGATGCAGACTGGTCGAAATGCCTGATCTAGCTGTGCAAAACTCGTATACCAGTTCATCCTTCAAAATGCTCATTTTCCTTTCTTTAAGTGTCATAATCATCTTTTACCATTCCCTATAAAATTATTACAAATCATATTAAGTATTTTTGATGAAATTCGCCGCGGTGTGGTCCACAGTAGCACTGTGAACTCGTAACAGGTTGGAATATCGATCCCGCTTCTCCTGGTGTAGGATACTTCAGCCCCACCTGGTTCGGCGTACACGATTTGCCCTACAGGTATCTTTTATATCCTCGGCTGCTGGCACAACAACGCGAAACAAACGAACGTGATTATAGGGCACGCACGCGCCCGTTTTTTTTCTCTCTTTCTTTTTTATCTCTCGGAATTTTACTATTCTGGAAAACACACGACGACGACACCGTCAACCGACGCGACGGTTCGGCGGTTTGCAATTTTGCTTCAGGGTTTTGGTCGGTCTCCATGCGACCCCTGTTGTGTGCATTTATAAACGTTGCGTGAAAAAAAAAAAACGGCGTAAAACAACGGGTTTGTTGAGCGATTTTGTTTTTGTAATGGGGGCGTTAATGGTATTTGTTCTATTACTGTTGAAGTACAAGCTGTGGGGTTTTTGTGAAATTGCAAAGGGTGGAGGGGGAAAGAAAACATTGGAAAAACATCAGTTTTTGCAGTTTTGAGCACTAAAATACACCAGCTATTTTGTTTTTTTTTATAATTTGATTCAAATTCAACAGGCGCCATCTGTAAAGTAATTGCACTACTTTCTATGTATCTCTCAGAGTCATAATCTTGGGTCAAGAAACTGTTTTATCGTTGAAGCATATATATTTTTTGTCCAACGAGATATTTTTGTTGTTGTAAAACGAACGTCTACTTTTTTTATAGAAGAATAACTTTTTCTTCATCAGAGAAAAATATTCTTTGAATACGTATTAAACCATAAGTTAGTAGTTTTTACCGGAACTGAATAGACACCCCAACCAAGGAAATAACGGTTTCAAACCATGGTTGGAAAGATTCTTTGCATCCCTTCTACTTTGTATCTACTTTTAGTCAGATACCATCACTGTAATTTACGAATTTACCCACACATCTCACTAAACCAACTAAAATTATTACATTCTGACCAAGTTCCCCACAGTCTGACCAATATTTAATGAACACTACAGCCTTGAACAACTTGAACTTCGACCTCATAAGTGCACTACTTTCTATGTATCTCTCAGAGTCATAATCTTGGATCAAGAAACTGTTTTATCGTTGAATCATATATATTTTTTGTCCAACGAAATATTTTTGTTGTTGTAAAATGAACGTCTACTTTTTTTATAGAAGAATAACTTTTTCTTCATCAGAGAAAAATATTCTTTGAATACGTATTAAACCATAAGTTAGTAGTTTTTACCAGAACTGAATAGACACCCCAACCAAGGAAATAACGGTTTCAAACCATGGTTGGAAAGATTCTTTGCATCCCTTCTACTTTGTATCTAATTTTAGTCAGATACCATCACTGTAATTTACGAATTTACCCACACATCTCACTAAACCAACTAAAATTATTACATTCTGACCAAGTTCCCCACAGTCTGACCAATATTTAATGAACACTACAGCCTTGAACAACTTGAGCTTCGACCTCATAATTGCACTACTTTCTATGTATCTCTCAGAGTCATAATCTTGGGTCAAGAAACTGTTTTATCGTTGAAGCATATATATTTTTTGTCCAACGAAATATTTTTGTTGTTGTAAAACGAACGTCTACTTTTTTTATAGAAGAATAACTTTTTCTTCATCAGAGAAAAATATTCTTTGAATACGTATTAAACCATAAGTTAGTAGTTTTTACCGGAACTGAATAGACACCCCAACCAAGGAAATAACGGTTTCAAACCATGGTTGGAAAGATTCTTTGCATCTCTTCTAGTTTGTATCTACTTTTAGTCAGATACCATCACTGTAATTTACGAATTTACCCACACATCTCACTAAACCAACTAAAATGATTACATTCTGACCAAGTTCCCCACAGTCTGACCAATATTTAATGAACACTCCAGCATTGAACAACTTGAGCTTCGACCTCATAATTGCACTACTTTCTATGTATCTCTCAGAGTCATAATCTTGGGTCAAGAAACTGTTTTATCGTTGAAGCATATATATTTTTTTGTCCAACGAAATATTTTTGTTGTTGTAAAACGAACGTCTACTTTTTTTATAGAAGAATAACTTTTTCTTCATCAGAGAAAAATATTCTTTGAATACGTATTAAACCATAAGTTAGTAGTTTTTACCGGAACTGAATAGACACCCCAACCAAGGAAATAACGGTTTCAAACCATGGTTGGAAAGATTCTTTGCATCCCTTCTAGTTTGTATCTACTTTTAGTCAGATACCATCACTGTAATTTACGAATTTACCCACACATCTCACTAAACCAACTAAAATGATTACATTCTGACCAAGTTCCCCACAGTCTGACCAATATTTAATGAACACTAACAGCCTTGAACAACTTGAGCTTCGACCTCATAATTGCACTACTTTCTATGTATCTCTCAGTCATAATCTTGGGTCAAGAAACTGTTTTATCGTTGAATCATATATATTTTTTGTCCAACGAAATATTTTTGTTGTTGTAAAACGAACGTCTACTTTTTTTATAGAAGAATAACTTTTTCTTCATCAGAGAAAAATATTCTTTGAATACGTATTAAACCATAAGTTAGTAGTTTTTACCAGAACTGAATAGACACCCCAACCAAGGAAATAACGGTTTCAAACCATGGTTGGAAAGATTCTTTGCATCCCTTCTAGTTTGTATCTACTTTTAGTCAGATACCATCACTGTAATTTACGAATTTACCCACACATCTCACTAAACCAACTAAAATTATTACATTCTGACCAAGTTCCCCACAGTCTGACCAATATTTAATGAACACTACAGCCTTGAACAACTTGAACTTCGACCTCATAAGTGCACTACTTTCTATGTATCTCTCAGAGTCCTAATCTTGGGTCAAGAAACTGTTTTATCGTTGAAGCATATATATTTTTTGTCCAACGAAATATTTTTGTTGTTGTAAAACGAACGTCTACTTTTTTTTATAGAAGAATAACTTTTCTTCATCAGAGAAAAATATTCTTTGAATACGTATTAAACCATAAGTTAGTAGTTTTTACCGGAACTGAATAGACACCCCAACCAAGGAAATAACGGTTTCAAACCATGGTTGGAAAGATTCTTTGCATCCCTTCTACTTTGTATCTACTTTTAGTCAGATACCATCACTGTAATTTACGAATTTACCCACACATCTCACTAAACCAACTAAAATGATTACATTCTGACCAAGTTCCCCACAGTCTGACCAATATTTAATGAACACTACAGCCTTGAACAACTTGAGCTTCGACCTCATTCCAAACACTATATCCAAACACTTCTATATATATATAGCAATAAACTCTACTTTAACTATTCGTTGGCGGTCCCGTTCATATCCCAGTACTAATATTAAACCACGAGGATTATCCAAGACCGGCTTGAAAACATGACTCCGAGGAAGGCTAACAAATTCATCGGACTGCCGTGAACTACGCCGCATATCATTACCGCTGTGGCTCCCTCTATCGGACCGAGTTGAGTTCGCAGTACGTTTGCGGTTTTCTTGTTCAAATACTGGCACATCGATTGACGGGTAGTGTAAGCAGTCCATCCAGACGATTTCGTGGGCGATGCTAAGTATTCAGCCACCCCCTATAGAGTCATAGCTACCCCCCCATAGAGCCACTGCTGCCCCCACAGCCCGCCGTTTGAACTTCTTTCATATATAGGAACGCAGTGGGTGGGTACTGTGGGTAAAATGTTCGATTTGTGTGCTTTCTTCTTCTTCTTTTCGCTCGCTCGTTTCTTTGACGGTGTGGTGGCTTCTGAAAAGAAGTCGATGTTGCAGGACTTCAGCGGTAATGAGAATTTTTATTTGACGTTTTATGGGAGTGTGAGGATTACCTCCTAGAATTTCTTATTTGTTTTTTTTGTATTATTTGACTAACTTCAAAATCTTTTACTCTAATATAAGACGACAAATTTCCACCATAGTTTATACATCCAGTTGACGTGGCAAAGATTACACAAGGAAGATAGTAAACTACGGCTCCTTGTGTAATAAAGAGATTCCTCCAGGCGGTTCTGACTACATTTTACGGGGGGTGCGCTCTCGTACAGTGGCGTAGCGTCAAGGGAGGATGTATTGTGTTAATCTGCTGACTATGTTTACCCCTCCCCATGGACCCCGCAAAAAAACCTCGAATTCCAATAAACAAGACACGGAAATTTAACTGTTGTAGAAAATTACATTCGGTATGCATGGGGCGTCACAGATGAGTCAATGTCAACCCTTTTAGTAATTTGATATGCACTTCTAGGGATGTTACGGAGGGGCGTATATCATCCAAATTGAGGCTAGGCGCCAAGGAGAATGTTTCACTGGGGACCGTGGCGCGAAATGAAAGGCAGCGCCTCCAGTGGCGTTAGCATGTACTAGGTTAGCATGTACTAGGACTACTGTGCTGCTCTGGTGTTGGTGCTGTGTGTATCTAGGAAGCTGTGTTTGCGAAGGGATTACTCATGACAATACCTAATCTTGGGGCCGTTACATTTATTATTTAGAATTCCCAATATTGGCTTTTGCCATGCGAACGCTGGGGAGGGCTTTTGTTAATTAATGGTGTAGTAAAAATAATTGATGGGGTGGATGGTATTAATGACCTTGTTAATTATCTCCGATGTTAAGCGCATAAGGCAAATGAATTATTATTTATGGATTAAGAGGAATATCTGCATTTTCTGAACAATTTACAAACTCTTTTATATGATATTACCACAATATAATTCTTTAGGAACGTGTTATTATCCTCTGGCGACTAATTCCTAAAACAATTGCCGTCTGCCAGCCGGAAATTTCATGTTTTCTTCGTTCGTTTGTTCTGTTCGCGTTTGTTTTTGTTTTGTTTGGGGAATGTTCCGAGCAACTTTCGGATAATTGCCTATTTGCGAGATATATAATTACCTATAACATTAGCATAAATAAGTCGTTTCGGCTTAACCGTACTAAATTTTAAAGCCCTACGAATTATTGTATCGCGTATTCAACTATAGACTATTTTCTTTCCAAACAAAATAGTTTAAAAACTAAATTTATCCTTACAATGTGGAAAATAAAGTCTGAAACACATGAAATATCTTAGAAAAGAATTATTTCTTTTTTTTTTATTTCGATAATATGTCAGCACACCTTTTTTTTAGTACAGTACAATTTTTTGAGGCAATTATGTGGGCTGTATATTCAGGAATAGAACTTAGGGACCGTATTTTTTTTAAGGAAATCTGACAGGTCCAAAATACAGTGGCCGACAAAATTCTACGTACGACCGCCATTTCTGCTATCAAATTATAATGAATCCTTATTACTAAGGATTCCAAATAACAATATTTGTGGATATTTTTGTGATGTTGAAATTAACGTCTGCTTTATATAAAGCCAAAAAAAAACAACATAACTAAGATCAGAATCGTGTTTTCTCGAAATATCACATTCCCTCAAGCACCACAAATTAAAAATAAAGCTCAATTATGATATATTTTTCGAGGGTTTAATTACTGATAAAGGAAAATGTCACGTGTGGCCATAAATTTTTATAAGGGTGTCGGGGGCTTTATATCACCGGGGGATGAATATGCGCCAATGGTTGATATGTTCAAAGAGGGATGCAGGTGTTCAATTTACCACCCTTATATATAAAAGGGGGACGACTTCCTTCCCTCACCAATAGAATTAAAACCAATAAAACGCCTTTTCTGTCCTCCCATACCCCTAATACACTTTTTTCGTACTTTATTTCCCTCGTACATTATTTCCTTCCTAATTCATCTATTACAAGATTGAACTTGACAAAAGGACCTTCTAATTTTTAACTCGATTCTTTAGTAGAAAATTCCACTAGAGAAATTCAACGTAGGAAATCATTTAAGTGTTTCTCCCGGTTTCAACACCTGCGTCTATTAAGAGGGGTGTTTCTCGTGGCAGGGGGTGACTTTTATTGCGTCTGTACACGATTTATCGACGCTTGTCACTATTATTGCAAGGTTCTTACTTGTGAAAACCTATTTACACCATTACGTCATTAAGAGGTATTTACAACCCCTTTGTATGCGCCTGTGTGTTCAGTAACCTTTGATCGCGAGGTTAACCCCTCATATTACATTGTAATTATGTGGATAAATGTGAGGGGGGCAGTATTTAATATAGTAGTTAAATATGGTACATAGTTACATAGTGTAAAAATGGAGTTTGTTCGATTTTGTGGCATGAGATTTATTAGTCAATCTTAGGTAATTCTGGTGTACTAAATATGAAAAATGTTCAGGACAGTCCTCTTTTAAGGTCCAGCAGTAGTCAGCCATTATATGGCAATACTATCGGCTCTTTCCTCCGTTATCTTGATAGACTGCTGAAACCGTTGCTCTTGTCCTTCATTGTAATCAGTCAGACTGCCAGGAAATTTATCTAAATGACTATTAAAATAATGTGACTTGGCACTCATATAGGTTTTCAAAAATTTGAAGCATTTTGTCAACAATTTGTACTGTTAATATTGTTCAGCTTGGTGATTTCCCCCCAAAAAAATATCTATAACTGATACAAAGCTTGTTCTTGCTTCCAGTTCAACCTGATTCATGTGATTTGTGGTCCATCAAAGATACCGGCCTCTAATTTCCCTGTATTGAGGCCAGGAAATGATTGACACATATATTTGGAACAAACACCATTCTTATATAAAGCTTTCACAAACTGTTTAATAAGCCCAAATTTAATATGTAGTGGTGGAACAATTATTTGTTCTCGACTTATCGGTGGGTCATGAACTATGTTAGCTTCTCCTACGGTCATATTTATTCTCGACGGCCAGTTTTTCCTATCCCAGTGTTCAATTTGCACGACTGTCCCACAGACAAAGAAAACAGGGATATTTAGTGTATCCATTTTGCTGACCCAATAAAAGAGAAGCAGGAAGTTGTACAGTAACATGTTATATTTCATAAAGTTAGTTCAAAGATTGGTTTTGATAAATAAAGACTTGCTAGCCGCACGAAAAGCAAAAATATTTTTTATTGAGGTTTAAATTACTTGGGATTGCATGGTTTATTACGAGTACAACGAGTAGGTACTTCATAATCATAGTCTATCAAAATTGATTATACAAACTGATACCGCAGAAAAAAATTTTTGTTGACCTATGCTTATTATTATTATTATTAAGCATTATATTATATAGATGCAAAGCGAGAGGGTAGAAGTGGTATATAAAGTGCTGGCTTCTGTTTGCATAGTATTAAGGTAGATGGCGGGCTAGAGCCGTCAGACGTTGTCGGCCATATTGGAGTTTTTAAATATTAATCGTCATCCATATTTTACCTGTGTTGCATAAATTAATATAAATTAACTCCACGGCGGTAATCCTGCCCCTTCCACCGCCGCGCCGCCACGGCATGGACGTTGATCCTGCCTCGAAGAGAGGTAACATTTTTATCCATTAAGCGTAGGAAGAGAGTATTCGCCGGCAGAAACAAACAAAACCTTTTGATGTTTTATTTCGGTCCCTTTTGCGCTGCACGCTTAAACCGGATTTCTCTTTATACCGTTTTCCGTTTCGTTTGATATTCAGAAACAGAGCAGCGGTCCATTATTCCTGATTTTCAGTTTCACTTGAGTACCAATTCCCCCTTTTTATAAGTAATATTTATTTGCATATTGTTCTTCAGTATACAAGAATACTACACGCAGAGAAAGGAATGCTTAGTTCAGGTCAAATTACTTTGAATCAAAATAACAGTTGATTTACATATCCACGAAATAACTATCGACTTCGGCCAAGACAAAATTTTCTCAGCAGAAGCGGGTTAAGTGCTTGATTCAAGATAAATTTAGTTGCAGTGAGTAAATTATTAAGTCACACCAAACAGTCATCAACTACAAAGGACTATATGTAGTTTTGAATGAAACTTTGTAGTATTACTTCAAATATTTAAACATTTCGACCAAATTAATATTGTTTTTTTTAACCATTGGATGTATTAAAGAGAATAATAATTATCAGAATAAATAATTGGCTGTTTTGCTTGGAAAAACAAATGTTTCAGAAAAAGACTTTTAGGTTTGGTTCAACATCTTAATCTGTGTTCTGAATAGAGTATGTATTTTATTCTCATTGCAAGTAACTATCATTTTAAATGAAATGCAATCAATTATTCAGAGTAGGCAATAGTAATTTACATTCAACATAATATATTGATTTGAGGTAAATAATTTTGTTGTTTTGTTCAAACTATCTACCGCTACTGCAAAGGGGTAAAAAAGTTCATGTATACCAATACAGTAATTTATTATAAAATAAAAAATACATTTAAAATAAGTACAAAATACATTCAAAAATATAGAAGAATTAAATTTTATCTGATACATTTCAAAGTATTAAATACATATAATAATTAAATAATATCTCTGGTGAATTTGTTGTCATTGATTTGCATCTTTTACTTTGGACCATGCTATAAAAACACCTTGGTCCATTGCATGCAGTACTGTAGGAACTTTAGTAATGCATCATTTGCACCTGTGGTGAAATATAATATGTACATACATATGATAGATATATATGTTACGGTCATAGTGATAAATAGGTTATTATTAATAATTACCGGTTATTATTAATAATAGCCAAGTGGCGAGGTTAAAGTGAAGAATTCATCACATGAACCGGCTATTATTAATAATTTCCAGCATGCTGTGGTCAATGTGATATATTTCAGTTCGATATTGCATTAAGGTGATGCTACAATATAATAGAGCCTCAGATTTGAAATTCTGTTAGTATCTACATAATCGCCACACAACGAATCTATTCACTGGGTTTTTAGTGTTGGGCCTTTAGTGACGTTAGGCCTGACTAACTTATTTAGTTACTACTCATGACTAAAATAAGGGAGATTATCAAAACGTGACTAAAAAATGCCAATCCACACTAATTGCATGCACGAGTGTGTAACTCTTTGTGTAATGCTTATTTGCGCAATTCTTAAAAGCAAAGTAAGTAACAAATTAGAAACTCGGTTTGTATTATTTTACCAGTGCAAACGTACGTAGTACTTCTGCATTTTGCAACTCGTGGCAAAAAAAATATTTTTATTTGTAACTTTATTATCTTTTTAATACAAAACTTTAAAAAATGTTTTATATTTAATTTTGAATACAAAAGTCCTTCTAGACCTTTATTTTTTGTGGTAGTACAACAATGACACCATTTATATTGTAAAAATAAAACGAAATAAAGTTTGTAACAATAGGACGTCATCTTCTTTTGTTTTTTTGTATTTTTTGTTGGTGATAAACACTTTTATAATAAATATATCTGTGAGATATTAGATATACTTAGGGTAGGTATAGGTAATGGACATACTAATGTAGGGAAGATTGAGGCAAGTTGTTACCATATTTAATCTTTTATTTATAAAATTATTGTCAAACACCAAAAGTAAAAATACCGTGTTAGGAACAGTACCATACAAAAATGTTTGCATCATTTGTGCGGTGCAATTTATGTAAAAACATCTATGTAAACTAGTCTAGTTCTTGCATGTACATATTTGCTTGAAAATACAATATTGAAAAAATTATTATTAAATGCGCAACATTTCAAGATAATTAGGATTTGAGAATTTACTTAATAAATTGTAATTGTACATTTATAACAAACTACCCACATGCATTAAATATAAAAATGGGTGTTATTGATAATAAAATGGTTAACTTTTTTGAACACTCTGTATAAACTTTTCGTCATTGAGTCGTCCTTGGGTGTATACCAAATATCAGTATCAATTATATCCAGTAGTTTCTAAAGTACAAGGGAGACAAAAAAAGCATTCTGTATTATCAATGTTTTGTATTATTCGTAATTTTGGTCATTGGGGTAGCCGTACTGATGATTTGCGTCGAGTAAATAAATATAATAGCTTACATAGTAATCAAAATAACTGAGCTAACTTCTTTGAAGACTGTATACAAAAGATCTTTTGTAAAAAGTAACGTTTTTATCACTTTTACCGTGCCCGTTAGGAAATTATTAATAATAGCCGGTCCATGTGATTATTTAAGTGTTTCTAATCACATTGACCAAATGATGCGGTTATTATTAATAACAGCTGGTAATTATTAATACAAACCACATTTATCACTTTAACCGTAACATATATACGGTTTCTCAACTCAGATGTTTCCGATAATTAATAAGACAACATTTCTCTGCGTGTAAAGATTTTGTCGGAAATAATCTTAGATCATGATCTTTATCAACTAATTGATTATTTCCGAATGTAAATCTTGTAGAAAACCTCTGTTAGATGTCGTTTAACCTTGATGGAAAACTTGTCTCTCCTTTCCACTTTCCACATATCAGGGGGGGGTGAATTGTTCGAAATTCCGGGGTGTAACAAACCGGTGACGTATGCAATATCGCGGACATGATTTATCGGTATTCATTAACTAGATGAATTACCGGCATTATGCACATGGGACGCGGCTAGTAATTATGCATTCCCTGTCTAGGTAGCTGGCAAGTCGTCGGCACTATGCGGCTCACCCTTGGTGACGATTGCTAATTCATCAACTACCCGCAGCCTAAAATATTTCATTAGCTATGCTATTACCATTCCGGTTCATACGGACGGGCCTGGACTTCGGGCCGCAGAGCTCGGGTTACTGCGGTCGAAACAAAATTTCCTTTCCGGAACATTATATATTATGTACGACGGTCAATTTTCGACAAGCACTGTACCGCTCACCACACATGCGCCCGCCACCCCAGCAACGGCAGCAACCCCCCTGTACTACGCATAACCGCTCACCTCACTCAAACAAAGCGGTATAGCTACACGTCCGTATGCGGACGATGCAGCCTGAATTTAAAATAAAATAAAACAGGAAGGATACCGGTTGGACATGTTACAGTGGATGGCGGCGCTCTTGCATGTTAAACTTTCGCTTTTTTTAATGATTGCCAATGTACGTGAACAGTTTTTGAATTTTTTCGAATGGTTACCTAATTGCGTGTCAAACCAATATTATATTTAGGGCCAAAATCGATTGAATCTCTAAATGAATCCACGACAAAAAAGAAATCTTTTTTATTTTATTGTGTTTCGTTGAGTAGATAAAATTCAATATTGTAAACACTTAAAAATTAATTCGACTTAACTGCAATTGATATGTTAATATCAACCTAAGAATTGATGGTGATCTTTCGTTTCTCTTTAGTTAATGTATTGATTCAACATCTATAATTCTCCAAAAATCATCGATGTTTGCAACTAAGTGATGAAGAGAAAACCCCGTTTCGTAAACTTCGCTAACAAAATAGCCCCTAGCACCCTGTACCCTCGTCCACTCAGCCCATTCGAACCACTGTACTAACCCATCACCGTAGTACATGTACCGCACGCTGTGCAGTTTCCACATTTCGCCATCCAACCCCTCTCGCACCCCCTCGCTCCGCAGAAGTTTCCGGATCATTATAGCTGGCAATAATACTGACCCCTAACCGCTAGACCGCGCCGAAGAATCGTCTAATATGGGGAATAGTTTCGGTAAACTTGTAAGGAACAACCGACATGGCGCAGCGGCCGGCGTGTGGTCTCTTAATTTGATCGATAGTGCTGCCACCACTATTAACTACGTCCATAACGAAACACAACGAAGTTAGGAACGAGAATATGGATACATACTTGGGTTTTAAGGTTATGTTCTCCTGTCAAAATTAGCATAGCTGTCAAATATGTAAACTTGAATAAAGAGGTTACAGGTGGATCTATCAGTGTAGGTTTAAAATATCAAAATGTATAACAGCATATTATTATACAAGTTTTATAAGACGTCAAATTGGCGCATGAGTTGTTGAACGAATGCGCCAATATGTCTTATAAAACGAGTGTAATATACTATTTTTTCTACTTTGCGTCATTAATTTTATAAAAATTTAGAAGTATATTAGGTAAAATTCCAATCTAGAGTATTTATGGGTGCAACCGTTGGTAACACTGTCATCTGTCACTTAAATTCAAATATCTGTGAAAAAGTAATTATTGATAATTATTATATACCATCATATACTAGTAGTACGAAACCTAGGATGCAACACGCATGTTTAAATATGTATAAAAATACACATACTTCGCAGTTTGTGCGATTCTAAAAAATCAGTTTGTGCTTACTTTTGTGGTTATGTGTATTTTCGTTTGACATGCATTTCATATCAATGTCACCAATCTTAGAAAAAAGTTACTAAAAACAGTGTTACAATTTGCTAATTGTAACACCGAAAACAGTGTTACAATGTGTACATTGTGAATGCAAAGTAGAAAAAATGCATTACTACTTTAAGCCTGCAGTTCTAGATCTACCCGAAATTCACAAAAATCTTGACAATAAATACTAAAATTGCCTGAATACGTCAGTGTTTATTGCGAAATAAATGGTATGATCGTTCATATCTTCTCCAAACTGGAAAATTTGATATTTTTACCTCCACAATAAAACTGAGAGCGGATTGTGTTTCGGCGTTGAAGCCGTAAAAATGTTTTTAAAAACACGTAAAACCTTTATACCAATTTACTGTCACTTCATCACGGCAGTCGGAGTGTATGCAAAGTTTTATTGATCCTGAATATATTGCCTATCAAAAATTTAGTATAAAAGTAATAATATTTTCTTTAAATCAGAGGCTTAGTTTTGTAAAACATTTTATCGCATAGTTTATACCCAAAATAACAGAATATTAGTACAAACTCCAGATTTAATATATTTACTAGCTATACTAGCTCTGTGTATATGTCAAAATGTTCGATTTTAGTTATTGGGCATTCTAGAAATATGTGGTTAAGGCTTCCCACCTGTCCACATTCGCAATATGGACATTTTAGGATACATTTTAGGTTATCTGCCATCTGTTACTGTTGTTACGAATGTCCGGTAGGGGGCGTTTTTGGGTTTGACGTTACTGTGGTAATAGCAGCAAAACACGGGTCGACAAAAATCGATTTTTTGGATCGAAAATTGTTTTTAAGGCCGTTTTTTTTTGCTCAAAACTCTTTGCGAAGAGTATTTAGAGGGATCTTATCTTAAGACATGAGAGCGAGCTGCTTTTATAAGGTCGGCAGGAACGGATAAAAAATGTAAATTTTTGACGTTCATCGATCCGCTTGTCGGAATTTCTAGACGTCACGTGACATTTTCTCGAGGTTCGCCTTCACCCGAAGAGGTGCAAAAACGTGATTTTTTTTTCAAAATTGACGCATTTAATTTACAAAATATCGCGCAGTCCACGCGGAATTGTGTCCTTTTTTCAATTCGAGCGTCAAAAGTAATATCGAAAAGCCCAATTTTGCAGCTACTCGATCGCAAATGTCGGCGAAAATGGGCGATTCCGCTGAACGCGCCCCACACTTGAAAGTTCGTAATTAGTATAGGTAGATAAAACAAATATTTTTATATAAGAAGTGGTACAGATTATTTCAACGTAGTTGAACACCGTGAAGTTGCCTCATATGGAACTATTCAAGGTCATATTGTATTATCTACGCTCATAATGTAGTGGTACGAGAGTGCTCAATAATCACAGCGCGTGTAATGGGTTGCCTACTCTTAAACATGTACGTTTTGAAAGCTAATCCGGTTCTAGAGGCTTGTGTTTCATAGATTTATTTTTTTAAATTACCAAATCATTCAACATCGTATGTATAACATCAACAGGTCTTTTCTAAAGTCCACGACAGCTTTTACCAGTGACACCGCTTTCTAATCACGTGACGTAACATAATCTCACCCCACCCGTTAAAAAAGTAAGGAAAAGCGAACGTCAAAAAGTTTTAACTGCCCGATACGGCGCGGTGTCGCCGTATGACGTGAGATGGCGCCGCCTGGGACTTCTCCTAATGAAACTTTGAGATATCTGGCGGTCGTCCCTATGGGATACTCTGTTCCTTCAATTTTCAGCGTGGAAACGCGGGCTGCGTTAAATAACGGAGACTTTACCGTCCATCAAATATACATGGGCCATGGCAAAGTTGCCGGCGACCTTTTATGTTAGGTGTCCGTAAAGGTAAAAGTTTCAGGACGCGCGAATGTACGCGCCGTAGGTAGGTGCGCCGTGGCGCCCCCTACTGTTCCCTTTCTTAATAAATACATTAATTCCTGAGCGTCCGATAGCAGCGCTACAGCACAGTTAGGCGAAATGCATACAAGGGGTTTCATTGCTATGCCTCGAGCTAAAATAGAGATGAATTTGCAATTTAGAAGTACTCTTTTAAAGGTTTTATGACGTGAAATCACAACGGTGGCCAATGAAATTGGTAATTTTGTTCTATATTTAAAAGTTCTCAAGATATTATACTCTGATCTAAAAAATCTTATAGCGCCTAAACCGAGCATGCCATTGATCTGTAAATTGGTTCGCATGTTTAAATTCACTGCAGAATGAGTTGGTATCAGTTTGGTGAAAATCGGATGAATCTCTAAGAAAACAATCCAGTTCGTCCCCTGGTAATTCTAAATATGTACACCAAATTTCAGGCAGGTCCATTGTAGCGTTTGAGCGGTATCGTGTTTACAGACTTTACACACCGACATCGATTACATTTCCTTCTAGAGTACTAGTCGGGAAGTAAATATATACTGTGCTAGCTAAGAAGAATGTTGAAGAATTTGTCTATAATTTGTTCAAAGAATCATCAAAATCCACCAAATATTACAAATCTTATTGGTGATCAAAAAATTTTTATTACCACTAGCGCCATCTGTTGTAAAAGTTTTAATGGCGCTGTCGTATAGATAGAAGCCTACAGAACCAACCCATGATCAGAAGGTGTATTTCCATAAAAAAAACTTTCACGAAACTTCTCTTTAATTCTGAAAATATTAAATGGTATCCAAAACGCAAGGTCCTCACCAGACGTCCTCACAGTTTCGATTTTGGCGGGACAGTCCGGGTTTTCAGACCATATCTGATGAGATGCAGCAGCATTCAAAAAATGTCCCGCTTTCTGATAAAAAGTTCACTCTCTGAATTTAAAAATGATAGTTTTCATCATTTAGTTAAAAAAAAACTACCACTATTAAAAAAGCTATTGAAAAACTATTGAAAAGGCAGATTTTCAATTAATAACATTTTGCTCAAGTCCCAAATGTTGAATTTGATAACTAGAAAGAATTTTATTCAATACCAGTTTCTGATGAAAATACAATAAAAAGACAAGTGTATCAATAATACACTTGTGTTATTAATTTCAATAATATTTTATGACTACAAAGAATTTAATTCGCAGAAACCAGCTGCAATAAAACAGCAGGTAGTCCCAATAGTGTATAAACTTGTCTTGGGTCAGGAATGTTGTATTTTAAGACAAGAAAGAATTTAATTTGCAAAAACCAGATGCAATAAAACAGCAGGTAGTCGCAGAAATAAATATACTTGTCTTAGGTCAGGAATGTTGTATTTTAAGACTAGAGATGCAATAAAATAGCAGGTAGTCCCAATAATAAATAAACTTGTCTTGGGTCAGGAATGTTGTATTTTAAGACAAGAAAGAATTTAATTCGCAAAAACCAGCTGCAATAAAACAGCAGGTAGTCGCAGAAATAAATATACTTGTCTTAGGTCAGGAATGTTGTATTTTAAGACTAGAGATGCAATAAAACAGCAGGTAGTCCCAATAATAAATAAACTTGTCTTGGGTCAGGAATGTTGTATTTTAAGACTAGAAAGAATTTAATTTGCAAAAACCAGATGCAATAAAACAGCAGGTAATTCCAATAATAAATAAACTTGTCTTAGGTCAGGAATGTTGTATTTTAAGACAAGAAAAAATTTAATTCGCAAAAACCAGATGCAATAAAACAGCAGGTAGTCGCAGAAATAAATATACTTGTCTTAGGTCAGGAATGTTGTATTTTAAGACTAGAGATGCAATAAAACAGCAGGTAGTCCCAATAATAAATAAACTTGTCTTGGGTCAGGAATGTTGTATTTTACGACTATAAAGAATTTAATTCGCAAAAACCAGATGCAGTAAAACAGCAGGTAATTCCAATAATAAATAAACTTGTCTTAGGTCAGGAATGTTGTATTTTAAGACAAGAAAAAATTTAATTCGCAAAAACCAGATGCAATAAAACAGCAGGTAGTCGCAGAAATAAATATACTTGTCTTAGGTCAGGAATGTTGTATTTTAAGACTAGAGATGCAATAAAACAGCAGGTAGTCCCAATAATAAATGAACTTGTCTTGGGTCAGGAATGTTGTATTTTAAGACTAAAAAGAATTTAATTTGCAAAAACCAGATGCAATAAAACAGCAGGTAGTCGCAAAAATAAATGTACTTATCTTAGGTCAGGAATGTTGTATTTTAAGACTAGAGATGCAATAAAACAGCAGGTAGTCCCAATAATAAATAAACTTGTCTTGGGTCAGGAATGTTGTATTTTAAGACTAAAAAGAATTTAATTTGCAAAAACCAGATGCAATAAAACAGCAGGTAGTCGCAGAAATAAATGTACTTGTCTTAGGTCAGGAATGTTGTATTTTAAGACTAGAGATGCAATAAAACAGCAGGTAGTCCCAATAATAAATAAACTTGTCTTGGGTCAGGAATGTTGTATTTTAAGACTAAAAAGAATTTATTTTGCAAAAACCAGATGCAATAGAACAGCAGGTAGTCGCAGAAATAAATATACTTGTCATAGGTCAGGAATGTTGTATTTTAAGACTAGAGATGCAATAAAACAGCAGTTAGTCCCAATAATAAATAAACTTGCCTTGGGTCAGGAATGTTGTATTTTAAGACTAGAAAGAATTTAATTTGCAAAAACCAGATGCAATAAAACAGCAGGTAGTCGCAGAAATAAATATACTTGTCTTAGGTCAGGAATGTTGTATTTTAAGACTAGAGATGCAATAAAACAGCAGGTAGTCCCAATAATAAATAAACTTGTCTTGGGTCAGGAATGTTGCATTTTAAGACAAGAAAGAATTTAATTCGCAAAAACCAGATGCAATAAAACAGCACGTAGTCGCAGAAATAAATATACTTGTCTAGGTCAGGAATGTTGTATTTTAAGACTAGAGATGCAATAAAACAGCAGGTAGTCCCAATAATAAATAAACTTGTCTTGGGTCAGGAATGTTGCATTTTAAGACAAGAAAGAATTTAATTCGCAAAAACCAGATGAAATAAAACAGCAGGTAGTCGCAGAAATAAATCTACTTGTCTTAGGTCAGGAATGTTGTATTTTAAGACTAGAGATGCAATAAAACAGCAGGTAGTCCCAATAATAAATAAACTTGTCTTGGGTCAGGAATGTTGCATTTTAAGACAAGAAAGAATTTAATTCGCAAAAACCAGATGAAATAAAACAGCAGGTAGTCGCAGAAATAAATCTACTTGTCTTAGGTCAGGAATGTTGTATTTTAAGACTAGAGATGCAATAAAACAGCAGGTAGTCCCAATAATAAATAAACTTGTCTTGGGTCAGGAATGTTGTATTTTAAGACAAGAAAGAATTTAATTTGCAAAAACCAGATGCAGTAAAACAGCAGGTAATTCCAATAATAAATAAACTTGTCTTGGGTCAGGAATGTTGTATTTTAAGACTAGAAAGAATTTAATTCGCAAAAAGCAGATAAATAAAAGATATAACTCTAGTTGTTTCTTTCAATCTATATATTTTATAAAACATAATACAGATAAACATGAAATATCCTGTGTATATACAAAAAGTAACCTAAAAACCAAAGGAACATAGTTTATATTAAAAATCTGATTCTGGGACTTCTGTCGAGTCATCATCAACGACAAACGAAATCTCATCCTGACCATCTCGTTGCATCTGCTCCAAACTAGCAATTTTCTCAAACAATTCCTCATTGTTTTTCTTCAGAGAGTTTCTGTATCTTTGTTTTGCCGATCTCAGCACTTCTTGCATATCCATTTTGTAATCATTTTTGGTCGCAGGGCCCTCAAAACTGGGACACTTTTGAGC
Source organism: Aphodius granarius (assembly GCA_963971325.1). Classification (NCBI taxonomy): domain Eukaryota; kingdom Metazoa; phylum Arthropoda; class Insecta; order Coleoptera; family Scarabaeidae; genus Aphodius; species Aphodius granarius. The sequence continues at coordinate 42,934,136 of OZ020221.1, read as the reverse complement.
AGACACTAAAAGAATACAATCATTTTAACACAAGACTGTAAACCAAGAATTATAAAAATAGTAAACCAAGAATTACAGTTAAAAATAGTTAGCAAAACTTGTCAATATACAATACAAAAAAAAAACACGTACCAAACAGGAGATTCGAAAATTTGGTATCGCCAAATTTTTCCGCGTTGGGACCTTTGGTCCAGGAAAAGTGCGACACTAACTCATCAGTCATCAAATTCTTCATGGCACAACTCAAGAATTCACGAAGTTTCGACCCTCCAAGATGCACCAAATGATCATGCTAAAACCATTTTTATACTTTAACAAGTTTTTAACATTAAAAGGCAAAGAATACTCTACCACTTTCTGAAGTACTTCGTCTTTAGCTTCGCAGAAGCTATTAAAATCTTCCATGGTTTTCATGGGGAAGCCATCTAGTGGCTGGTATAGCGTATTCTGGAGTTTTACATCACTACCATTCAGTTTCTTAACTAAATCGGCAATCGAATAATTCTGATTCATAATTGTGTTATTTTGCTCGATTATTAATCTATTTTGGTCTTCTAATGTTCTATAATAGCAAATAAATATGTATTACTATTAGCAATAACTAAACTAACCAAGTGACATTAGCCATGCAAGATGTACACAAGTTTAGTTTGTCCAACTGCCACCAGAGGGCCAATTGGTATACATATTCATTACATGTATTATTACACAAAACATTTGACATATTTAGCCAGTATTTTATAATAAATTACTTACTGCAGAGATTCCAAGATTAGTAAATTATGATCTAAATCATTGTCCAAGCCATAGTCCTGTTCTATTCGAGGTGCAACAGTACGGACATTTGTTGGTTTTTGTACGAATACTTTTTCTTGTGTAGTTCTATATGTACTTGACTGTGACCTGAAAAAAAAAAAATCGACAAAACTGCAGGTTTTTGGTGTAAGATAAAAATAAATATAATTTGTTTGTAAAATTTCTCTCACCAGTCATTTGAATTATTCGTGGGGCTAGAAATAATTTTCTGGATCATTTCTACCGTCCCTTGCTTCGAATTCGGGTTTTGTTGACTTCTGAATGGCTCCAACCCATATTGAGCTGCTAAAGCCTTCAAAACTTTCAGTTCTTCTTGCGCCTTCAAGCGTTTTGACAATTTCTCCATACTCTTGGAGCGTACAGATTCAGACGTTTCTTTACGTTTTAATGTAACCTCTTGAATGGAATCCCTAAAATTTTTACAAGAATTTAATAATGAATTAGGTATACCATCGATTACAAGCACAAAAAACACCAATTACAATTACTAACACCCATTATTTACTACTTTTTATCGTCATCTTTGATGAATTCCTAACCTTGAATTACTGGTATCAGATGTTACACTGTTGTTTCTATTATCCATAGTAGACAAATGCTCTCTAATTGTCTCATCCGTTATCTCAAGAACCCCAACTTTTGTCTCTTCTTCGTTCTCGCAGTTGTTCTCAAATTTTATCACTTCAACTGGATTCGCCAATTCCTTGCTGATGAACACAATCAATTATAATAATCACGAATAATAACAAATAATCCTAGTAACAAAAGCTTATTAACAAATTAACATACGTCAGTTTTTCATAGAGAGGATCCATAGATTCCAGTTTAATAAGTTTATTACTTTTTAACCTTTATTTGGCAGTCGCGAAAGTGAGGTTATGTTATGTCAAACGCCAAACGTCAAAACTTACCAATGTATGCGTTAGATGTCGCTTTACGGTAACTTTGCATATACAGGTGGTATTTACATTGTGCTTGTAATCTGCATATACAGGCTGTATATGTAATATATGTAACGAAAAGGAAAAAGAAACAGCAAACATACAGTTCAACAAATATATTTGAACATAACAAAATAACACAGTTGGACTTAACAGTATATTGAAGTAATGATAAGGTACATTTAAAAGGTTCTACACCTTATAAGGTAACACCTATAATATCAACTAGTAACCCTATGGTAATGGAAGAAGGTTCTTTATCTCTACCAGCAGTCTTCTTGTGTATTACACGATTTAAAAAATATACCATCGGATCTCCTCATCAAACCACATCAACCGCAGACTTTAAACTGGACGTTTTAGTTGTAAAATGCAATATTCAGTCTAAGTTGTACTAGTAACTAGTAACTAGAGTTTAAATTTTAGTGGAATTGTGTATATATTGATTGCCCTGTATGATTAGTAAAGCTATCACCATGATTCAAGTACCGAGTGAATGCAGTACCGAAGTCGAGTACCGAACCTAACAACAAAACAAAACCTAACATAGAAAAAAATAAATAAAATCGTTATTCTAACTCGGTTTAAGGCATGCTTAACAGACGGTAACCTCCTATAGTGCAGTTAAACATTAAAACAGATAAATCTTTGGTGTATATTTTCTCTTACAACAGTTATTAGTACAAATAGTTTTTAAAACTTATTGTAAAACATACAATTACAAACCAATATGGAGTAATGGAATGCAGATATCTATCTTAATACTGAAACTTTATATAATAATAACTTTGGCAATCGGAATTTTCAATTAATTAACAGATTAATTAATTAATTGACGAGTTATATTAATTAGGTACTAAGCTTAGAACCACTTTTTAACGGCTTCGGAACGTTGTGGATAAACTGCCCGACGACGTTGCCACGTGGATGGTAGTTAGCTACGACGTACGTGTAACCTTTCTCGCCCTCGGCCAAGTCTATTCCCATTTCTTCCGTGTTTTTCCACACGATTTGAGTGAAATGGAGCGTGTTGTAGTTGATTTTTTCCGAGCCAAAATGATATTGGTCGTATTCGTCGTACCACTTCTTCACGACGTCACGGGGCGATGGTTTATGGCCGTAATCTGAGGAGTACATCGAGAAGATGTTCTCGCCGTATTTACTCGATGGGCGATGCGCCATTGTTTTGCGTTTGACGCATGTCTCCGCCCAGTTCTTGGCCAGATGGCATAACTGGAAGAAAAAAACGTTCTGATCACCACTTAACAGTCTTTAAATAGAAAAAAAAAATAATCAAATATAGATGTTTGGTGACATTTTTTTTCTAAAGGTGCGGACACACTATACACAAAAAATACGTACCTGTGTGTTGAGCCTTAATGGTGGACATCCATGCTTCTTCCTGTACTCATTATGCACCCGGAGGGCATCAATTTGGAACGTTGTGTACTGGCCACCAACTTCGGCCAAAAGCGACGCCTTTGACGCGGTATCAATAGGTCCCAGATTAAAAACACTGGCGTGATCAGCTATCCTGGACTGCTCAATTGGCGGTGGGACATTTCTCTTATACTCTCCCAAGTAATTCCCGGCTGGGGAGTAATTCCCAACCACGTAAATATACCCCTGTTTACTCATAGAAACACCGACACCAACCATCTGTGTTTTCTTCCAAATCACCTGCGTGAAATGTCCAGTTTTCAAAGTTGTTGGTTCCTTGGTGTAAACGTGCAATTTCGCTTCCTCGTACCAAGTGTCAACTGGCGTATGTCCGGTTATTTTATGATTTGGATCGTTTGAGTACATGCAGTATATGCTCTCGCCATAAGGACAGTTCTTCCTGTGTTCCAAGATGTTTTTCGAAGCTAAGACGTCCGCCCAGTGTTGGGCGTACTTGGAGATGTGTTCGTCGAGCATAAGGGGTGGACAACCGTGTCTAGCCCTGTATATATTGTGGGAATGGAGGAAATCATGAGAAAAGATACCTTCGATGTGTTCTTCGACGTTCCCAACATCTAACTGACTCGTGGACGGCTGTAGAGTCACCTGACTAATGGATCTAACCACTTCTTTAACGGCGAACCCGCCTAACGGCGCCACATTATGCGTAAATTCCCCCACTACATTCCCAGGTGGATGGTAGCTACAAACCACGACAATTCTCTTCCCAGATTTTGCGAAACCCACACCTAGGTCAGTTGAGTTCTTCCAGATTACTTGTGTGAAGTGGCCTGATGTTAGATCGTACGGTTCAAAACCAAAGACGTAGTATTCCATCTCTTTATACCAACTATTAACTGGGTCAGCTCCATCTATGTGGAACTCTGGTGTACTGGATTGTATACAATAGATATTTTCGCCGAATTTATTCCCCGGGCTATGTTCTAGAACACCTCTTTTGACTAATTCGTCGGCCCATGCCTGGCTCGACTTGCACATTTTATGGTTGAGTGTCAGTGGACCAACGCCGTGTTTGATTCTGAAGCCGTTATGCGCTTCTAAGCATTGCTGTTCGAAATCCATGCCTGGTTTCCTTTTCTGAAATGAAAATAAAAGAATGGATCTTGTGATTTTGGTGGTTTTCTGTTGGTTTGGGGACGTACTGGTGAGACGAAATGAAGTAAGGACTTTAACATACAGATATCGTCGCAGACTAGACACATTTTGATTTATCTTTCAAACAAAAATTTCAAGGTCGAGGAACAGAAATGAAGATGAAATTTGGCAGATTGATGACGGATGTTTGACGTGCTGTCATATGGTGTTCCCAATAATCAAAGTTTCGAAATGATTTATTGGTAGGACTTCTATCAAAATTTAATTTCAGTAATAAGCGCTTTAAGCCAGTTTAACATAGTTAGAGATATAAGAGTCAGTCTTTTTTCTGATGTAGTTTCATTGGCACTTCTTGTGTCTAGTTAGTAATTTGATCTAAAGTCCTTAAGCCAATTAAAGCTAACCCGATGTCAATTAATTAAGCGAAATACTTACTTTTAAAGAAGACGTCTTCTGTGGTGTCTTATTCCTTCCTAGTATCGCTAATATCAAGTCTTCAGATGGCTTTTCTTCGTCCTTCTTCTCCGTGGTAACTTTGTATTCCGTCCTTTGACCCCGAAAAGTCTCAATTGTCTCACGAGTGATGGTCTCCAATTTTGGTTCCTGCAAGAAAAGACGATTCCTTTTTGAATAAATCAACTATCTCGTTTACATTTTAGGCATAATTTATAAGTTAAACTGGACAACGTTTATTAACAAACGTTTAATTATAATGCATGCCATTCACAATACGTATAAAGATACTAATCATAATAATAATAATAATAATAATAATAATAATAATAATAATAATAATAATAATAAAAACAAGGCTTTTAGTAACAGAGAAATTTCCTTTTTTTATCTTTTTATTGTTTCTGTCACAGATACGGAAGAGTGGTTTTTGTGACATTGTGAGGACTGTCATCCGTGAACCTGGAAGGTTAGCACAGTTGGTAGTAATGTTATTTCAATTAGGTGTATTGAACTTAGATCAATCAATCGTCACCTGACCTAAAAATCGAAATAAGTTACGGTGGTCCGGCTATTGTTATAAAAGTGGACTAACGGTGACAGTTTCTGCACGCAATACAGGTGATTTGGCAAAAAAAAAATCGATAGAAGTAAATCGAATTTGATCGATAACTGTGTCAGGTGAATTAATACCATTACAAAGAATTTTAAAGAAATATAAACATGAAAAATGTAACATTGGTTCTCTACTTACCAAAAATTGTGTGTCTGCCACATAAATACAATCACAACTGAAGTCAGAACTAAAATAATCGATACTTAATCAATTCTGAGATAACTTAAAATTCGCAAATGTTTGCACTTCACACAATCGGCTGACTGTTCTTTGAAATATTACGTAAAAACAGGAACATAATGTAAGTGTCATTGATGCAATAAATGATAACAAATATGGCTACTCGAAATCTGTTGATAAACAGATTTTTATTACTTATCTCTCTTGATAAAAGTCATAATTTAAATATCAAATTTCCATTGTCTATGTACTGGAACGTATTTATATCGATTATGAACAGTTATACCTTGAATAAAGCTGTTTAAAGAACCATGTATGACAGTTTATGTGATAGAACGTGTTACGGTTCAAATTTGTGTGATCAACCCTGATTGATCTCCAAAAATCTCTAAATGAATTAGAAGATAATTGTCTTGTTCAAAACCTGCTCACTGCGGGCACAAGGCATCATTATTAAAGGAGTCACGACGGCGTGTTATTATATTTGGATCACCGCCAACGGTGCAATTATCTATTGTCTTCGAATTTACGTTTTCACTTGAAAATTGGATAATTTCGGTAATTAAGAGGTGTACTGGGATTTCTGAATCTTTCTACAAAACTGATGTTTTATTAAGTATAGTTTGGCTGTATTTTTTTTCCTGATTGACGTAACTATCGCATTAATCATGTAATTATAATGGTAGATTCGTTTATAATTACAATGATTTGTGAATATTTCATGAAAAGATATTAAAATATAACAGAAAATACTTATGCTTTTTGGTTCTGTTCTGTAAGTTGGTTGGTGGCCTCAACCCAATTTTCCGATTACCTTGTTTTGTGGTGTTTTTTGAGGTTTTTGTCTCAATGGGTTCTATAGGATCATCACTCAAAATCATCACTCAAAAAAAGACTAAAACCATATAGACTAACCTCTCCTTTCTTCAACGAAGCAAAAGTCCTCTGGTCTGTCTTCCTGACCATGACAATCCTGCTGGTGCCATCGTGAGGTCCATGGACGGTACTCCGAAACCTGCTGAGGTCAGTAAGGTTGTCTGGAAACCTAGTCCTGGGAAAACAAAACATATTGTTCAATGCCGTTGACCGTGGTCGGCAAAATTGAACCGTGGACATATTTTGCGCGGTTAAATTCAATTGAAAATCACTTGTTTACGATCAGACGACAATTGGGACACTGGTTGGTCTGTGGTGACGGCTGTGCAGTACCGCTTTTGACCACGGACTGATGGACACCGCCGGTCGACATATCAAATTGCCTTTCCTTGGTTATTTTGCTGTTTATCCGTCACGATCGGGCGACCAAGTGTGAACGATTGTAACAAACATCAATGCGGGGTATTTAATATCGATGTAAACAAGTATTGTCATTAGGAGTTAGTTACTGATTGATTGGTTGATTCGGATCAAATATGCTCGATTGTTTGTTGAAAATATGTTTAGAAGAATTTATATTTGATTGGTTGAAGTGGTAGAAGAGTTTCTAGGTTCAAGTTTATTATGCTTGTAGAATAATTATTGACTTCAGTGAGTTTAAAACTGAAAGTCGTGTAGGTTAATTAATTTGTCCACTTGTTTAGACAGAGAAAGCGGAACTTCAACTGGCGAATGAATCGATATGAACGATTAATAAATATTAATAAGTGTGTGTTCTGATATTATGGTGTTGCAGTGCACAAGCAAAAGAAATTAATTGAAAATTGAGTCACCATTAAATTTTGGCGTTCACATTTGTGTTGCGCCAATTGTACATGTGAGAACAGAAGAATTAACAACCATGCCATCTTTTTTTGACCGTTGTACGGACTAAACCCGAATTGATATTAACATAGATCCTTTTGATTATTACTGAGGGTGGTCTGTAGAACCTATTGACACAAAAACCTCAAAAAACATAAAACTGCAATTCCTCTGGCCTTGGTGAAAATGATCACAGTTCATGAGTAATTTATTTGAAAAAATACCTAAATGTGCGAATTACATTTTGCGGTAAATTACAATCTAATATTCCGTAATAGTTTAATCAAACGTTCACTTTTTTTTCGCTGTCCCAACTTTCGCATAGCAAACCGGTGTCTACTCCTTTTATAATCTCTATTTTATTATACGTGTTACAACGGCGACTTTACATTACGTGTGCCTATTCCATAATTATGACGATATTATTCATACAGAAATGAATAAGTCAGGAAATCAAAGGAATTTGTTCCTAGTAATGATAATGAAATTGGTTCGATATAAATCGGTTGCATATTTTACAAATTCTTCAGAGGATATTTAAAATTGAAAATTTCCAACATATTTAAAATAAAAATATTAATTTTAACCCGTATTATAAAAACAATTAACTTATATCGAGGAAAGTATTATTCAGTTCCTTGAAGGATTACAATTGTTGTATTTCTTTTTCATTTTTAAAAATACCTAAATATAGCCAATATACAGAGTGTAACAGATTTGAGTATACAAACATTGAGGGATAATAGATTTTGAGCTACTGAAAATTATGTTATATATCAAAGGATAAAGTTTCGGACTACAATGGTCAACTTAGTATCATATAAATGAACTAAAGTTTCTTTAAACGTTACATAGCAAGAAAATACAAAAACAAAGTAATAAATAACATATGAAATGTATTTGATCAAGATTGTACGGCTTTTTTTGGTCAACATGGTTTCTCCCTTTGGAATACAAGCGGTGTTTTCTTCCTACTGCTGGCTGTAGGATTGGTTCAGAGGTATGCAGGTTATCAATAACTGTTCCAAAATCATTTAAAAGCCATTTTTATCGCTATAGCTATTAACCACATGCGATACTCAAATACTGTCCTTAACTTTAATCTTCGATATTTCAGTTATTAAGAAGAATAGAAAAAAAAATAGATATTGGAACTCTATTATCAGCTAGCCAGAACATTTCAGCTCACAAAATTTGCGCACTCAAACCTGTTACACTCTGTATATTAACTCTTGTTAGACAGTTACATTCACGTACTCTTGGAACTCTGGAACTCATGTATATAAACTAAATATTTTAATTGCTCTGAAGTGTTACAAGAATCACTTGAGATATTATTGTCGATATCATGTGAATGTATTTATAGTGATTAACTTTTACAATAATGAAATCAATTACACAAATAGAGTACCTACATTATTGAGGCATTTCTTCCATATCAACGCAAACCGTCCAATGAAATAATTTTGCACAGATAATGCGGTTATGTATTTCTATGACAAGCTAATCAGTATATTCATATAATACACTTTAACTTTATGAATGGAAAAAATGTGAACAAAATATTTTAGTTAAATTATCAGACATCTTTTTGCAATCCATAAACAAATATTTTGGACAAATATCTACATAGGAATCAGTCATCACTAAAACATTTTAAGTCACTATTTGTAATTTTTTAAGAAGTCTTGTGAAATATTTTTTTTGCAATCTATAAACAAATATTTTGGACGAATAACTACATATTATGAATCACTCATCACTAAAATATCTTAAGTCTTATTATTCCTTTAAAATACAAACTCTTGAGATTTGATCATATTAAAGAAATTTCTGCCTAATCACTATTACAATAACTATTTCATTCACCATGTCTCTACGCCACTAGGTTGACTTATAAGATTGTATTTATGTGTGAATATACACATTGGCAATTAATGTCTGTTTGCAAAATATCAGCTTTCTAGGGCTTCTGTAACAGAAGTTATTCTAATCATTAGAATAACTCAGCATTAGAATCTAATGCAATTGATTTTGCAAGTAACTGAGTCACACCCTGCATCTTGGAAACAAAAGCGGCCAGAAAAAAGGTTTTTTTATCGTTATATTATGTTGTCTTGTCATTTTTGACATGGGGGACAGAGTTGGTAACCCGCAGTAATGTGACAGTTCTCCTAACCACCACCAGATACCAGCACATCGTAGCGCAATTATTCTAACCACGTTTTCGCCAAACAAGCCTTTACAAAATGTCTGTTTGTGCATCGACGAAATTTATTTCGCGTAAATGTTGAGGACCACGCGATTGTACATGAATGTGTCTAGGGCTAAAAGTAATTTTTGTCCTCTCATCCCAATCTCAGCCAAAAATACAGACGTTCAAAAAGTCCGAGATATTGACAATGTTCAACGTATTTATTTATAGCGAAAATCCCAAATTGGTTACTTGAAAACAACTTTCCGCCCTTCCCACATATCTCTGAAATACGTTAGCGAAAACACCGTGCTAAAACATGAACTACTTTTCTCATGAATTGAAATAATAAAGTGCTATGTTTTTATGTCTTACATCAGGGGGTAGACTTCTACTTTATGCATTTTTCATACAGCAGTAGTCATTATTTTATATTAATCATGACAAACAAGATTAAGTTACTGTTCTCCATGTATTCTGGCTAATTTTTCTTGTTTTTTTTTGTAGATGATCAGGACATTATTGCTTCTTAAAGTGGCAATCATATTCAACTTTCTGAATCAACACACATCTTCGGTAAGTCTTTTTTTCTGTTTTTTTTTGTGTGTTTTGGTAATAACTGATTCTATAATATTTAGCAATTAATGCTATTTTATATATTAAATTTGATATATTTTATGATAACCATATTACTATATCGTTATTTAAACAAATAGGTAAAGAATTTATATATAATATGCAGCACAAGTACAGCATAGATAATCCTATATATAACACAATATTTCCCCATCTTATCTCCACACATTACACATATCTCTGAATATAAATAATCCACAATGTACGATGTAAACAAAAAACACCGGCACATGCCGTATAACCTAAAAAGATACCTCAATTTCCCCTTAAAACCCGAAAATATCCTTAGAAAAAAACAGCTTTCCACCCCTAAAACACATTTTCAAGGGTTGTTTACGTACCTGGGACTTTTTACCGGCGTTATAGATGTCATGTTGACGGTCGAATATCGATTGAATTGCTGCACATGCACCGCACTTGTCTCGACCGCGTATTCCACCGAAGTTAACTGAGTTCTATACGGTTCTATACGTTGGAAAACTACGGGGTAGTCTCAGATTTACACCCTCTTTCCGGCGTGGTGTGTCAGGGCATGCGCCGTTTCACTCGCTTTCCGAATTTCCACGTACAGAGCGCATATTTCAGCGTATCGGGTTACTTTTGTATGTGTGAATTTGATAATGACTTGTCCAAGTTAACGTTTTATTATGCTCACCTGTTTTGTATAATTTGAGATAAGGAGTTTTATATGCTGGTATTATCGTTTTTTTTTGACAGTGTTTGTTTTGATCTTACGGATGTTTCGTGATGTGATTTATTTATCTTTACGTACGATTTTCTGGGAATGTATTGTAGTTTTTATCAATGATTAGGTGGCCATCAATGGAAATTTGTATTAGTAATCGGGATTAGGTGTAATAAAGATATTTTATAACTTTAATTAATATCCTTTACACTCTATAGTTGAGTAGTTTGGTCGTAATAAACGATTATATCTTCTTTGTAAATTAACATACCGAAATAGATCAAATTCCATTGCATTGCTAATTAATTTGTCTTTAAACCTGTCTAGACAAAAACTTGAGCAATGTTTAAGGTCTAGATTTCCGGGAGAAAACCGCGTCAACGACGATAAAGTAGTCAACGCATCGCACTCTGTTGCAAGAGGCATCTTCAGGACGTAACAGTAAGAGAGCTTCGAAGAAAATCTCTTCATTCTCTTCGTAGCTGTCTTACTGTTACGTCCTCTTGCAACAGAGCTCATAACGTTGAATACTTTATCGTCGTTAACACGGTTTTCTCCTGGAAATTTAGAACTTACTGATACGGACCGCGGAAGTCTCTAATCTTGAGCAATGTTTTTAACTGTTTCATAGTGTCTTTCTAAACTTAAACCACAAAAACTACAAGAATCATCAAAATCCATTAAAGATTACAAAGTTTGGTCGTAATAAACGATTATATCTTCTTTGTAAATTAACATACCGAAATAGATCAAATTCCATTGCATTGCTAATTAATTTGTCTTTAAACCTGTCTAGACAAAAACTTGAGCAATGTTTAAGGTCTAGATTTCCGGGAGAAAACCGCGTCAACGACGATAAAGTAGTCAACGCATCGCACTCTGTTGCAAGAGGCATCTTCAGGACGTAACAGTAAGAGAGCTTCGAAGAAAATCTCTTCATTCTCTTCGTAGCTGTCTTACTGTTACGTCCTCTTGCAACAGAGCTCATAACGTTGACTACTTTATCGTCGTTAACACGGTTTTCTCCTGGAAATTTAGAACTTAGTGATACGGACCGCGGAAGTCTCCAATCTTGAGCAATGTTTTTAACTGTTTCATAGTGTCTTTCTAAACTTAAACCACAAAAACTACAAGAATCATCAAAATCCATTAAAGATTACAAAGTTTGGTCGTAATAAACGATTATATCTTCTTTGTAAATTAACATACCGAAATAGATCAAATTCCATTGCATTACTAATTAATTTGTCTTTAAACCTGTCTAGACAAAAACTTGAGCAGTGTTTAAGGTCTAGATTTCCGGGAGAAAACCGCGTCAACGACGATAAAGTAGTCAACGCTTCGCACTCTGTTGCAAGAGGCATCTTCAGGACGTAACAGTAAGAGAGCTACGAAGAAAATCTCTTCATTCTCTTCGTAGCTGTCTTACTGTTACGTCCTGAAGTTGCCTCTTGCAACAGAGCTCTTAACGTTGACTACTTTATCGTCGTTAACACGGTTTTCTCATGGAAATTTAGAACTTAGTGATACGGACCGCGGAAGTCTCCAATCTTGAGCAATGTTTTTAACTGTTTCATAGTGTCTTTCTAAACTTAGACCACAAAAACTACAAGAATCATCAAAATCCATTAAAGATTACAAAGTTTTTCGGTATCAAAATTTGTCAAATTATGATTAGGATATTTGGCAGAATATATTATATGGATAGGGTGTTATTCATGATACATGTGACGCTATAATATATCCTCAAACTAATGGTTTTATAATTACTACCAAATGACAAGGCAACCTTTCTATTTTTAAACATCATGTTCGTTTTGTTTGCCAATAGTTATGTATTTGCAATTTCATAGTTCTCAATCTAGAAAAAAAGTACAATAAAAAATAAATGACCATGATTATACTTCACAGGGCTTCTGATCGTGTTCATTCACTGTTTATAATAGTTATAATTATAGTGTTTATCATCATTACGCATCATAATAACAATTTTATGTTGCACATTACGCTGAATAAAAGACTACATAACCTGTTTTTGAGTATCACTTCACTATTGTTACCAAATTTAATCTAAATTCCTTAGCAAAAAAACAGTTCACTTCTCCAATATTCACAAAACTAACTCTTCAACTACAATCTTTAAAACCAGCAATTAAAATCACTAAAAAGCACCCACAAGTCGATAATAAAACACATTTTTTTCATATATACGTGGCTTATGCACCTATTGCAAAAGAGCGACTGCAAATTTTACCACAAATCCGGCCGCATAGCAGCCTGTGACAATTGTTATCATTATTTGATGACCTTCGGAAACTATACATCTATACATATAAACGCTTCCTGTTTTATATATTTATATCAGATCCCAAACGACGTAATGTGTAAAGTATTTATATACTATAAAGTATACGGCTGTAAAGTGTATATAAACTAGCCTAAAATGGGGTCTAGTTCACCAGTTTAAATTAGGCGAAGTTGTTTAATTTAGGAGGCAATTGAGACATCTGTTGAAGTTATACAGCTTGGTTATTTAGTGACAATGAGGAAATCCAGTATTAAGATGTCTAGTTTATTTGCCGTTTTACTTTTTGACTAGTATTCTAGAAGGAGAGTATTGTAATCAACATAAAAAATCTTTATTTTAGCGGAAATACGTATTTTGAGGTCCTCTGGATCCATTGTAATGATTTTTGGACAAAGTTAATTGGGGTAGGTCGACATTATTATCATTTAATGGGTGTTATTGAGTGGGCAAACCTCCGACCCTTTCAATGTAGTTTTCCCTATTAATTACCTACAATTTGACGTATTGATCAAAGTTATGCATCAACTTTTGCAATTGTTATAAACATTTATATAACCCACTTGATAAGCCACACACTAACTTACCGCTTTACTTATGCAAGAGGGGTTGTAACCATAAGGATACTGTCGCACTGATACCATTACTAGATGCAGAATTTCATGTAGATTCCGAATTTGTTATCCCCGATTTTCTACGGTATCGGAGGATGGCGTTATTTGCAATTCTATTTGAGGACACCATGAGCTGTTTTAGATGACGCACTGGTAATTAAATCAATTGATTTGCTAAACCGTTCGATATTTTTTGTGGGCAAAACTCTGGGGTATACTACTTGAGTAGCTCTATCGATTGACATATGTTTCATAAAGAAATTCGAACAAAAAAAGTTATGGATATATTTTATGGCTATCTCTTCGGTTTGTAGATTATGATTTGGTTGACAGACTTTCGTCTCGATGCTAGATGAACAATATCTGCAATATTATACATCATAATTGTTTTTAAGAGTAGCTTTGGATATAGAGAAGCTGTGGCTTCATGAAATTGAATAATTGCAAAAGGGTTAGATGCTTCAATGTGTCAACGTTAATTTTAGTCGTGATATGTATTATTCCCAAATATTGTTTAAATTTGAGTGTTACTTACCTATGTGTCAAATTATTTCATTCCAAAATCACTAATACGTGTTTGAACAACAACTAACATTCCTCCAATTTTAGTAATCTTTTTATGTTAGACAGCAAAGGAAAATTTGGGTATGTTATGAGCAAGATGTGGGTCAATATCGTCAGTAATAGACATAATGGCGACATTTAGCATATAATTGCTACTTATAATCTGCAATTAACTTTCCCAACAACTATTTAATATAACAAACTGGTTGTTATTATAAAGTAACATAAACAAATTTCAACAAACATCACTCCAACATAACAACAATCGATTCTCTTTGAAAAATGTATCGACCTTACCCAACAATACTTTTTGTAATCAATATTATTTTACCATTGCATAAAAATTAATAACTCAACTCATGCACGTAGATTCTGCATATAAATTCATACAATCGTAACGAATATTGAATAAAAAGTGAACCCGTCCAAATGCATTTCCTGTATTATACAGTGCGATGCACGACCTATCCATAATACAAAAGCAGACGTCCTTTATTTATATGGTTTTCTAATTCACTGGGGTAAACGCGTAGAAAGAAAGCAAGGCCGTACAAGGTAAAGTTCATAATAGATATCGATTATTAATACTGGGTTCCGTGACTGACCTAAGCTGCTATTAGAAGATTTGATTTCTGTTCTCTTGTCACGTAAGCCCAAATTGTATTAAAACATGTTTAGTAGCTACTAGAAGAATCAAAATTGTGATTTTTGTGCAAATTTGGGATTGCTTAAGAATCTTGGTCAAGTTTTTGTTCACATTACTTACCTAAGTATCCAGTAAGAAGTCAGTTATTCGTTACTTTTCACACTTTTGACTTTACACGTTGACTATCAAACTATATTAGCAATACACGATCCAAATCACACCACACAACTCAAGAACATGCATAAAGCACAGCTTTATAAATATAACCACCGTCGTCAACCACTTAAAATATGCAATTGTGCCAAGTTTATGTGCGTGAAATTGCAACAATATCTTGATAAACTCACCAAATATGTAGAACAATAGTTAGGGCTGTCCCAAGGTTAAATCTTTATGACAATATTTCACGACTTTTATCAGCGATTCTGACTAATAACTCGAATGTTTTACTACTTCATTGTACTGCGTTTGTGAGATGTTGGTTGAACCAAGTCTTCATTGCCTATGTTAGCTGGATTGTTGTTAATACTAAATGGTCCCGTCAAATTCGACAATTGGCGATGAGATTATGAATTGTTGCTAATTGAAAATTGCGATGATGGATGGATGACCTCTTTATTACAGCGTTTTGTCCTTCAATTTTTTGCTATGAGTTTTTTTTTGGGTTTTATATAGTTTTAAAAAGAATAGATTTATTATAGATTTATAATAGATACTTCCCGCTAAAAATAATTAAATTTAAAGCATATTTTAAAATGGAAGGATCTTTACGTATAAGTATGTCACGATGTTGAGGGTCTTATGAACGAGTTTGATATTCCCCACGATCCTTCTGATTGGTGGCTTTTTATTGATTCATTAAAATACAGCTTGAAAGCAGTACTTTTGCATATTCTTTGAATTATGTAATGAACTTGTGTAATTAATTATATTACAATTTATTTTATTAAAACTTGTATACAGTTATAAAAAATATATTCTATTATGGAATTATAATAAATATTACACACCACGATCACTCAAATCTAGGAATGTGTATCTTTTCCGCATCTCCTTATCAATATATCGGCTTTGGTACATTCGGTACAAAAGAACCCATAAAATTTCCAGGTGGGTTGTAGTTAGCTACGACGTACGTCTGACCATTTGCTGACGCCATGCCAACACCTAGCTCGGTCGAGTTTTTCCAGACCACTTGAGTGAAATGGAAGGTATTGCTGCCGTTATTTTCCGTTCCAAAGGTGTAATATTTGATCTCGTCGTACCAATTCTGAACCGCGTTCTTGACATTAGGCACTTGATTGACATTCGAGCTGTACGTCCAGTAGATATTTTCACCAAATTTATTATTTGGACGATGAGACATTGTCTTATTCCTGAGACATGTTTGAGCCCATTCTTGAGCTAGAGTGTTTAGCTAAAACCATGTCGTTTTATTATTAGTAAATTAGTAAAACTTTTAGTAAAAGATTACCTTTGCGTTGAGTTGTAAAGGTGGTACGCCGTGTTTTTTTCTCAGCTCGTTATGTGCTTGTAGGGCCTCAATTTGGAAACTGCTAAATCCTGTATTTGCCATTTCTCTTTCAGTGTACTAATGAATTTAATATTATTTATATTATTATATATAATAAGTAAAGAAATGAGTTAGTTAAGTTTTTACTTACCTTGTAAATAGGAACAAAACTGGGTGTTGTATCTCTCTATCACAAATGACCTGCATATGCTATTATATATACCTATTTTCTTATCAAAATTTGCATTGTGATATAGAGATTCGTGTAGTGATTATGATTAAATTTCCTGGAAGTTATGGAAGTTATGGAAAAACTGTACCTATTTTTCATATTATAGCAATTAGTAAGTCTCTTTAGTCAATAAACGCAGTCAATAAGCACACAAAAGGTGGCAATAACACAAGGAAATTGCACAAGAAAAATATAATAAACAATAACTTATCACAGGAATTAATAAATTAATTATATCAACAATTACAATGTTTTCGATCATATGCATTGTTGACAATGCATTGTTGTATTTCTGTATTCTGTATTTCTTAAGCTTTTTAAGAGGAAATTTTATTTAATTTTGCAAAAATGTGTATCTTAGATAGTAGCGATGCCTTCGTTATTTTCGAGTACAAATCCATGTAATTGCTCTATAATTGTGTTTAAAATAAAAATGCATGCCGACGAATATTGATAAGAGCCACTCAAGGATTACATTGTAAAAATAAAAAAGCTCTGAACAATGGCTGCTCTAAATCCTATACATTTCTTTCGTATATTATGGAGAACCATATAGATAAACTGATAACTTTGGCATTTGAAATTTGTTTGTGAGCTAAGTTACATAACGAAAGAAGATTACGGGCTAGAATAAGATCTAAAGATCAAGTGCGAAAATTATTAACTAAAATAAAGCGAATTTGTTTTAAATCATAAATTGTGCGTCGCTGATCATCAGCAACTTTCGTAATGTTTCACGAAATCGTAATCTGTTTATACTTGCAAGAAATACTTCAAAAAACAAAATACAGTGTTCCAAGAATGATTGAGATATAGATATGTACACATTTTGTTGACAATGACGATCTTTATTGCAGTATATAATAATTATTGTGTCTTTCTGACACACCATAACTGAGCAAACAAAGTGACAAGGTGACAGTGGTTTTAAATGATTTTAAATCAGTATAATATCAAGTCTAATTTGTACTAGATTTGTTTGCAGAAGCAAATATCTGGGATGGTCCTCACTCAACTTTCCGACTACATCTTTAGCAACAAATTAAATTTTGTGAAGCCAGAGCCACACTGGACCCTACCTAATGTCAGTTTCTATGATATACTGACATTTGTCACACTGACGTTTGTCAAAATCTGACAATTTGTTTGCTTTGTTTTAAATTGTCAGATTTTTTTATCAAAGTTTACATAACCGTATAAAATACGAAGAAAAACAAAACATCGGCTTTCATAAAGTTTATTGTATCAAATATTATAATTATTATTATTTATTTATTTATCATAAGTTATCCTAATAAATAATCATAAGAACACGTATAATTATAATAATAATAATACGTATATATCGACTGAATTACTTAATTAATAATTACGTGTAATTAATTAAGATTAACAGCAGTACATCACATCGAAATCTTTTAAGCACCACATGATACAACCAACGCCACCTACACTCTATCGTACCAACCGCACGCGACGCTCGTCCTTAAATACCGATTCCTTCTATTCATTATACAGTGTAGAAAAAAAAGTTTGGAACACATACAATTTCTTCAAAACGAATTATTTCTTTTCATCTTCAGCTTAAACTAATTTTTACTGTGGATTAGCTAACGCCCACTTTTTGAAGATATTTTAGGTGTTCCATGCACTAGAGGGAGTATTATTATTGTGTATTAGGCCGATCAACGGTAAGAATGCTGATTAAATAGAAAAAAAGTCCCCGTTCTACATAGAAAACTATATTTTAGTACATATTCTTGGCACTGTTTTCATGGTTAGTTTTGGAGTTTTTCATTTCGGGTTTCGTTTTGATTTTCACACGAACGATATTTCGTATTTCTTCGAGAACCATCAAACATTCCGAATGTTCGTTATCGTTGTCGTTGGCGTGTTTGTCGGATGCGAAATTTGTGCTGCCCTTCTTGGAGGCGAACTCTCGGACCATTTTACGGTCCGCAGTAATGTATTTCGAAAATCTTCTGAGAAGAGGCAGTAGATATAGAACGTGATTGAGTAGTTTGTCACCTCTAGTAGGTTTGCGAGAGCTCGGAACACCTGTAAGTATGATACAAGAAGAAAAATGTTAGAAAAACTGACAAAAAAATATCACCTAGTCAAAATATACTAACCTGGTAAGCATACAGCCTTAAATTATCATCAGATAAGGTCACATTCAGGATAACCATAGGCGAGATGCACACCAAGAATAAAATACTCGTAGACCCCAAAAGCAGGACCAATCTCCGTTCTTCAGCAAACTTTCTGGGATCTTCCTCCCCGGAAGTAGTCCTGTATAAAGTCATCTTCCTCCTTTTCTCGCAGGATCTCCTATACACCATGAGAATCCTCGCGTTCAACACCGCGAGCAAAACAATGGGAATCACCTTAAAAATTAGCTCTATAGCCACGGTGTACACATTAAACAATGGATGATTGACAATTTCCGCGACATCTTGTCTCCTATAGTATAAAGTCTCACTGGTATCTGATCTGCAGGCGATGATCTCGCTTCTGAACACCGCTGGTAAGTACAGGAGGAAAGTAAGTATTGATATCAAGAAGACGACGCGTTTTGGTGGACCTAGGATTGGTCTGGCGTAGCCTGGATGGCAGACGCTCACGTATCTCTCGAGTGTTAAGGCCAATAGCATGAGGACGCCCACTCCGAGACAGCCATTTCCGAAGAAGAGCTCTAGGTGGGTGTGGTAGAAGGCTAGGATCTGGTTCTCCCAGTTGCCGAATTCTTTGTGGACGAGGACTCGCCAGGAGAATGGAACTGCGAAGACTATTGCCAGTAAAGCAGCTGCTGAGTATCCTGAAAGAGGAATTAAAAGAGCTTAAATGTTAGAATATTTGCGTGATATGCCTCCTCTACAAGCGTAGATTGTTTCTATACACAGCAACTTTGGCCATAGTCTATTGAGACTCGAAGGCATTCGTTTTAATCTAGAAATAACATATCTATCGTCGAGGTTCTGTATTATGCACCGCGGCTAGTGAAATTGATGGAATAAAATGGTTTCTCATATTGAGTTCGACGCATATTTTAGTACTGACAATCTGAATTCCTATCACTGATCGATTTTGCTCGAATACGATTGAGATGTAGATGTATATTGCACAATAATTTATTCACCCCTGTACGTAGTGCCCTTATTTGTGTGTTATTTGAAGTATATGTTCGTTGTGTAACTGATTTGTATTGATTGTTATTTTACCAGACATATATATAAAAAAATATAAAATCCAATAAATGTATTTCTTTGCAGATATTTCTTTCAAGGAAAGAATTATATTTGAGTATTAAAAACACGGTTTGAGTATTAGAAAAAGGGAATCGGAATAGTTTTCATTGAAAAAACTTTGAAAATTATGGGACAATCGACTCTATTATGTATTTTAAGATCTTTTATCTCAAATCCGCGACCATAAACTGTTATCCTACCTAAAGGAGAACATTATTTCAAATCCCAGCAAGTTATCGGCAAAAGGAAACGGCTTCATAAATCTGGTTAAGTATATCCGTACTAACACTGAAACTATTATACTCACTATCATTAATTTTTATCACATTTGAGACCATCTGGTACGTAATCTGGTAGTGTGAAATCGGCTACTGTGATCGTTAGATCAGTTGCCACTTTACCGAGTGATTTTACAATGTAATTTCGAGGCTAGTTCACGCTGGTGATGGTGACAGTAGCGGGAATTAATAGCCTCCCGGCTGTAGGGTAAAATCACACTTCGGTTAATAAAATCTTCACGGACGCTTAACCCAAATCGATTTCGGTCGAAATTGGTCTTTGGAAAAGCTATGAGCGATAGCTGATCATAATCGTAGATTATGTGACTAGAATTCTTTCCGTGCAAACGTGAGATTTTGATAGCAAAAGCAAAACTTGGCGAATCGGAAAAGTTTGCGGATGGATTGCATAAAAATGTTGATTTTTATGTCACGTTTCTGCTTTGGTTGTCGTCCGTTGACCTGAAAAGTGTTTCTTATGTATGCTGAAACTTAAGATTGAATAAGGAATTGTATTTTTTCCTGCGTAGAATAATAATACATTCGTATCCGTTTGGCAGGATTTTCTACTATATATACCGAGAAGTATATTGGAAAATTCCGGACATAACAAAAACACGATAAAAAGTAATCAATTTTCTTCCGATATCCTGTGGCCAAATACGTAATACTCACAACGATGTCTACATAATCCTTAAGGACCTTTTTAGCGACCTCCACCAATACCTCAGATAATAATCGTCCGTATTAGAAGTCCGCCAGCGTTTATTCTGACCAAATTGACGTGGCAAAAACTTAAATACTGCAATATCGATACAACTTTGGTCTTTTTTTCAAGACATAACAGTCAGATCTAGCATTGACAGTAGAGTAATTATCGGTCTATCACTTGACTGGCATTTGCACTATCACACAGAGAGAAAACAAATTTGAATGAAACGAATTTGCTTCAAGTTAAAGAAAGATCGTTGTTCAAACAAAATGAACATTTTGTTTCAAGAACTCTACGTTATTTTTAGATAAAAAAAAACCTTTCTTTACTGTTTGACAATTTAGTACTTGACTTAATAAAGTCCATACTAAAGTACTACTAAAGTAGTAACCTTAGTTTCAGTAAAGTATACTTTCAAATTAGATATATATTGTGACTCACATGTAGCTCAATTTTTTTAATTTAAAAATACTTATTAGTTTCAAACATATATTCTTTCCTTGAAAGCAATATGTTCAAAGAAATACATTTATTTGATTTTACGTTTCTTTTCTCTCGGTGACTGGCGTTAGGTTGGGGGTCCAGAATGGTTTCTCGACATTAAATAATAGTAAAAGACACTTCAAGCAACAATTTAGTCGACGTAGCCGCACTTTTTGAAACCCTTTTAGTAATGAATTAAAATTAAAAAAAAAAAAATTAACATCCTCAGCTCTTATTCTATGGGATTATGGTTTTAATTAAGAATTTTACCAGGCGAAATCTACACCAGAAAAAAAGATAAGATTCACCGTGGTTGGAATAGTAATTTAAGATTACTTTACGCAATTAATTAATTAGGTTATCTCCAGAGCAATTTCTTACGTTACTTTGTGTCAGAACTCTGCGCTGTTCTGATCTTAAAAAAAATAATAAACCTCCCAAAAATTCAGGTTTCCTTATATTTTATTCGACTAAATAATTATATCTCTTTTTTTAACCGATGAGTCACTCTCGTGACTGCAGAAACGTACTATAGCACTACTATACCATAAACTAAAAAAGGGTCCTTACCTCTCATGTAAATATAGGCCGTCCCTCGCATATTTTTCCTTGTAAGGACGACCAAATTCAATATATTCCCTATTATCCCCAATAAACATATGGTGGGTAAGGCGACCCCATAGGAATACCGTTTGAGGACCTCAAGTTGAGGGTCGTCCACCCAAAAAGAGTTATTCGTCGAACATTGGACGCACTCTGCCGTCACGTTCCAGCATAAAAATCCGGGATATCCTTTGGAATACAGCAGCGACATCTTTGTTATTATTGTCCTTTCCTCAGTACTTTTCCTCTGGATACAATATGGTCAGAACCCTCGCCGATAAAGAAGGATCATGGTCCTCGATCGTCCGTTCCACGTAGTCCTTGAATGTCTTGGTGGTCCCGCTATCGCGTTCCTGTTATCCTTTACCCGCAGTCATGCAATTTTTCATTTCCTGAAAGCATGAATATTGGTTATTGAGTTTTTAGGAATATTCGTTCAGTGATTGGCCGATCGGGTGAGATGAAATATGAGAAACATAATTAAAAAGGGTGCTGGAAATTGAAGGGCGGGGGGGGCGGTAATAAAAGAGTGAGGGGGTTGCAATTTCAATTAGGAGCCGGATGGTAGTGAACTGTGTAGAATGTATTGAATGTGTTCTTCTGGCGTTTAGGTTAATATTGGTGAATTATTAGTTGATGTAACGACTTTTTGTGGCATAAATGGCAATATCATATTATAATTTTATCATATACGCAAATGTATATCATATTTTATTAGAGAACAAAACCACTAGCTTCTAAAACGTAATGAATATTTAGTGCCCGTCATATATCCCTGTTGGTAACAGCTTAACGTCCATTGTATGTATGACGTATATTAAGGGAGCATGACGTATTATGTTGGGGAAGAAACATCGAAACACTTTTACTTAAACCCGGTAAAAAATGTGAAGCCAAGATCATTCGTCTACAGTTAACACTGTCTACGTAGGGTTGTGCAGATTCGATTTAGGTTGTGGTAAGCTAACGACGACAGCGTGAGATCTACAATCCAAAAGAGCAGATGGCGTCTGACACCGTTGTATTCTTTCTGTATTAACGATATTTTGCTGATTGACAATATATATCCGAAAGGGAAAGAAAGCTGAAGATGAGTATCAATATTTGCAAAACTGTTCGTTCCACTCACACAAATATCATTTTTTTTTTCAATTGCAATTGCTTTTAATAACCATATAAGCATCTAAAGAAACTTTAACACATTTAATACAACGATTAACCAGTGTTGTCTTTAATTTTGGTCCTTTGATATCTTATTTTGAGGACTGGAATATTTTTTTTATAAGAATGTTTCGACCAGCAGCTCAAAATCTATTATCTCCTAAACATACCCATAAAAACAAAAATCGCCCATATAAAACACTTCCCAAAAACAGTTTAAACGATAAAACCATTCAAATTAGGTACGAATAGGCCACAATAAATCAGTATAACGCCAATGGGAACTCCACAATTCAAGTGGTTGCCACTGATTTTACGCTCGATTGCGTTTTTCACTTTTCATCTCAGTTTCAGTCAGGACCTCAGGCAGGATACATAAATAATGTAGAGCCAAGGGTATGAGACGTAAAGGGTATGAGGGATTCTCTCTCCCCCGCACCCCCAGTGGGCTCATGATATTTATCCTGAAGGAGCCGGGACAGACAAACAGAGGAAAAAAATCGTTGTGCCCAAGACTGTCTGATAAGTCTTTTGTTGTTACGACAGAATGATGGGCTGCTGTAAATATTTAACTGCTGAGATTTGGGCGTACTTTATAGTAATTAGTCTAGCCAAGTTTTTGATGAGCTTCTGGTGGTAAATGTTTGCTTTTCTGTGATATATTATTATATTTGTACCACCTAAAACATTGAACTAATATTACATACAGGGATTTGACAAAAACGTTAAAAATACAGTTTGTTAGGTACTAGAAGAACATGCTTGAGAACTTTCTTAGCTCTGAAGATAAATTCGTACTTAACACAGTAACTTTGGGAATTTATGGCTAACCAGATGTCACATGGTGCTATAAAGTTTGTTAGGGGGCTTCGATTTTATACATTTTTGAACTTTCCGAAGCTTCGAAATGTCGCTTGGCTCGTAAAATAGTGTCGATAATGTCCAGTGGTCGACTGCATGTTAAGCATGCTTTTTACGAGCCTTCTTTCGCTTTTATAGTGCTCCTATAAGCTCCGTTAAAGTCCTTACAAACATGCTTAAGCATCACCTATACAAAAAAAGATTGTACGATTATAAAAGTTTAAAACACGTCTGCTGGTTTTAGGATATTCCCTTCGAAGTCTGGCGTTCTCTTTGTTAGCTAAAATAAATCTAGTTTGAGTTTAGAATGGCACTTTCGTAGATCAAAGGGGTGTTTCGGATGATGAAAGGGGGTTTGGGGTGTCTAGACGTTCGATGCTAAGCGGGGAGTAAATAGGAATTTATAGACGGTGGGTCTGTCGAACTGATTCTTAATCTTATGCCACGGTCACACTAGGCTGTTTTACTAGCCTGCTATTTGCTATTGGCTGCTAACGGATGCGAGATTTAATTAATAATTAAAATCAATTGACTTTTCAACTAAATACTTCTTAATTATAGAATTTCTAATTTTATTGTCATCGTGGCCTTGCATATGTTATTTACACTCGTGTACAGTGCTTTCAAAATGTATGTAGTCAGGTTCAAGGCAGGTAGTCAATAAAACCCCATAAATTCGTATCAAATATGAAATATTATATGGTTGCGACGCCTTCACCTAACAAAAGACAATACATTGTCTCACTGTTGTTTGTACCTACCTGGTGACATATAAAATGCACCAGAAATAGTCGAACTTGTAGTTTGAACTGAGACTTGCTGGTAGTAGCCACCAGCGGCAGTACTTTTGCTGGCAAACAGCGTAATATGACCACAAAACAGCCGCTGGTTGCTAGATGTATCTAGATGCCAATAAACATAAATAAGAAACGTCAGGCTGATGCACAAGAACAGGATTCTCAGCTTTTGGTATTGTTGACATCTAAATATCCGGTTGCCAGGAAAACCAGACGTATCCCAACGTTAAACTTAACAAAATTTTATCATAAACACTACGTTACGGATGACTTATTGAGTGTAGGGTTAAAATTAGACGTTTCTCTAATGGTATAGCGTGCTGATATTTGCGATACAGTAAGAAAATCGGAAATAACGAAATCTGCAAGTCAAAGGGTTCTTCGTTCTCGAGCGTTTGAAATTAAAGTCTTCGGTTTTCGGTAATTTCAAGTTGTCGACGGCTGAAACAAAATAGGCGTCGTTGTCGGAATCGTTTCGTATAACGTCTGCGGGCTCGATTAGCACAAAAGACCCGACTGGATTCGAGTGCTCGAAATCATAAAATTAAACGGTTAAAATGCGGGAGTCTGCTGCTAAAAGCTAATTTACCCTCGGGCGAGCTTAAACATTATCCGTTATAAGCAAATAATGTACGCAAAATACATAAAATTGAGACGGCCTGCGCTGAAAACTAACCAGGGGTGGGGAAAATTAGAAAATTTACACCGAGAAATGTCCCCTTAGTTAAAAGCAAGCATTTTTTACTTTCCGTCTAGTACCCTAGAAGGAAAGTATTGTAATCGATGAAAAAAAAAATCTCTCTATTCTTTGATATCAAGAAAAATTGTTCTTGCTTATAATAGCGTAGCACCAAGAGGATATTTTTGCTATCCAAAGAATATTTTGTTGTAATAAAAATTTCAATTTATGTAGTTATTTCAACGGCTAGTTATTCTTCCGGTTTAAGAGTTTAGTATGTTTATGTTGAGTGTATTTTGCTCTGACGAAGAAAATGTTATTCTTCTACATATAAAAAGAGTAAAACGTTCATTTTACATCAACAACAATATTTTGTAGGGTGAAAAATATACATGCTTCAACGAACAAACAGTTTCTTGTCCCAAAAGTATACGTACGTATCGCTTAAAATAGACGTAATTCCTTTTAAGCAGTTCCTTCATACTTAAAACAAGAAAATTTAATACTTGGAACATCAAGAAAATCATATTCTTACTCTGAGAATTTTGTATTTTACTTGAACCAATCAAATGATCTTCAAGAACAACTTGACGTTACAACTTGGCGTTTGTTCCGTCGATTACAATACTTACCTTCTAGACTGGTAGGAAAGTAAAAACGTTGTAACCAATAAATCCTTAAATTTCAATATAATCCAATAAAATCATTAATTCCCGAATAATAATACGAACTTTCGGCTTTCCATTAATTCTAATCCGATTTTACCAGTAAAACGCAATTTCCTAAAAACATAAAAGGTACCAACCAAAAAGGAATTTCAGTAAAATGCGAGAGTTCCATGTCAGAGTTCTATACGGTAAACGGGACAACGCAGCGTACCGGAAACGGAAGTGCCGGATATTCTCACCGGTGAGTCCCTGGCGTACGGCAAAAAGCGGAATTTTAATGGTAACGGAAAACCGAAATGAATGTATGAAAGGAATTTCGGCGCGCGAGTAATTTGATGGAAAAACATCGACCGGAAATATCTGACTGAATTCGGGGAAAATCGCCGCGGAAAATTCGAATAATAGTGATAATGGCAAAGTTCTTACTAATTTCCATCGGGGATGATTAATCATCCCCCCATTGAACACGAAAGGGTGCAAATATTTTCAGAAGCAAAAACGAGCGCGAGCCTCATTGTTTACCAACACGGTTTACCTAAGAAGGACGAAGGATAAATCAAATTTAGTGGCAGGAAACGATAGGCGTACTAAAAATAACAAAGAAATTTCTGTTTGCAAGAAATACATATTAACTGCCTAGTCTAATATTAATATATCACGGTTATCGTTTGTTTGCGTATAATAAGATAAAATAATTTGATTTTCTTTCAAAATTGTCAATACTTTTCAATTCAGAAGTACAAAAGAATCATTTTATTAAATAAGCACTAAATTTATTACAATTACGTATCCGTACGAATATGACAACTTGACTGAATATTAAACAATTTTATTGATTCAAGAAAAGAATTAAACTCAGAAACAGATTATTAATATTTGGCAGGGTTTCCCTTTGATGTAATTACTACTCCCAATCTTCGTTCCATAGACTTAACCAGTTTTGTCGTGACCGAAGGTTCAGTTTTATTCCACTATTCTTGGAGCTTTTCTTTCAAGTCATCTTTGCTACTTATTTTGTGTGTGTGGATTCTTCTCTCCAATTCTTCCCACAAATATTCTATGGGGCTGAGATCTGGTGATTGAGGAGGGTGATTCAGTGTTGCTTTGGTCCTATATAGAAGCCACTACTTCACTATTCGAGGTGTGTGTTTGGGATCATTATCGTACATAAATACAAAGTCATCTTGTATTCCCAAATTTTGCGCACTTTGTAATAAATTTTCTTGTAATATTTTGAGATAAGCCTTACTGTCCATTGTTTGTTCTATAAAACATTATTGACCAACTCCTGCTGCCAACATACACCCCCAAATGATAATACTTCAATGCTTAACAGTAAAATTCATAGAGACTTTTTTGTACTAAAATAAGCGAGTTTTCACAGCTTTGGGGACTGTTTGAATTATGTACAACCAAAATTTAGTAAGAACATATAAAAATATGCCATATATTCATAAAATGCGTATAGGAATACTATCGTACAGAGGACCTCTATATGTTATATCTTTGAACTTGAAGTTATTGTCAAAACGCTCATAGCTGAGTGCCAATTGTAGAAAAACCATAAAAATAATACCTTTTGTAACTGATTTTAGCTTTAATAACATTTTTACCGAAAATTGTCGATTCAACATTCAGAAAAGCACATACCTACTTAAAGCAAAATATGTTCATAATTAACTATTGATCGTAATAAGATCTTATAAAATTTAATCCAGCTAGTTGTATATCAATTAATTTTCATTTTTTCTCCCCGAGTAAACTTTTAATTTTGGCACGATTTTTTTTCAATTAAGAAATTAATTGGCTCCCTCCCACGAAGTTTTAAATTAAGAACGGACATAATATATCGGGTTGAATGGGACCGAGCAGCCCTAATAAATTCCCAATTTATATTTTTCCACGAATCCTTTCCTTGGAGCGCGCGTGTAAAATTTCTGAAGCGTCTCCAGGACTTACTTTCACCATCGCTAATTAAGTTGTCAAACCATTGACAATAGACGTCCTAATTAATTTCAAAACAACCTGGATTTATCCACATTTTGGGGAATATTTTGTCTAGATATTTAATATTTTCATATTAATAATAATAATAATAATAATAAAGTGTCTTTATTGCGGAAAAAATAAACATAATACAAAATAAAGATTAGCAAAAACAGGGCGAAGTTGAGAATATATTCTCCTCTTCCACTTAACCCTGCCATAAGAAAAATGAAAATAAAACAATCAAATAAAAAGAAAAATAATGTATAGGTATAAAATAATTATTAACTTCATATCTTGAATTACTTATAATAAAATAAACTTTAAACTGGCCGAGAGAGATCACATAAAAGAAATACTATGAATCATCGTTGATGGTTTCATTACCAACTAGGTGATAAATCTTCATAATATTACCAAATTTGGATGTTGTTGTTTTGGTATTTCTCCAACAATGGGGAGATTACCCTCGCTAAACATAATAATAATGAGAATACATGTAGTTCGATAGGGTTTAATTACTATGAATTAACGATTACGCTCATAGCTATTATGCAATTAGCCTAACTAGGATATACTGGAATTACGGTGGCCCCAAAACCCCCGTACAATTAACCAGAAGGTTTACGCAATCGCCTCACGGTCCACAAAACATAATTTCGATTTGCCACAAACAGGAAAATTAATAAAGTTGGGTGGATTCTATAAGCTGGTAGATATTAAACCATATTATTAATACAAATTAAGAAGAATCAGGTTTCCCTGACATAGTAGACAGGGAAATCCAGAATTACTAGATTGTAATTCATTATTTAACAATAAAAATAAACGAAAAAGTTACTGATGCATCATTTAAAGATGCTTTTAAATGGTAGGTACTCTGTGCAGCACGCTGTGCAGAGAGTTGCCCCACTCCAGATTCTGTACAAACTGCATCAGATTGCCATTCTACTTCACGTTATACGCGGAGTCAAACCTGACTCTAACTGAATAAAACTGATAACTAAAATACACCCAAATTTGATGTACCCTATCCTGTTGTGTTCATAAACGTTCAAATTTCTAGAGAGAGATTATTATAATCATATTAATTCAATAATTAAGTAAACCTCCCCAAATACTCGTCGAATTTGGACAGAGAACTAATCGCTTGCCTTCCGAATTTTCGATGATACGACGGTAAAATCATTAATTATCGTAGAAATCAAGGTGTCAGGGTGTCGTCGCCAATTTAACAGGGGAAGTGGTGGGGTAAATTTTGTTAATTGATCCTCCCTTAGTGGAATTCTAGCAAATATCCTCGTCTGTTGACGAGGGTGTTTCCTAGACTGGTTATTCAGCACGTGCATTAGAAGACGACTGTGTAAAATTTATACAATATAGAGAGAATCAGAAATTTGAATAAAACGAATTTGCTTCAAGTCAAAGAAAGATCTATGTTAAATAGTGGCAGACAAAGCTTTGATTGCCGCACAGAAATTATTTCTTTGGTAAAAATTTATTAAATTCAAAGCTATCGTATTTGTATGAACGTTAATTAGGTAACTTAAATTTAATCACATAATATTTTCAAACGAAATGAATATTTTGTTGCAAGAACTCTACGTTCTTTTTAGATAAAAAAAAACCTTATTTTACTGTTTGACAATTTAGTACTTGACTCAATAAAATCGAATGTTGATTTAAAAACTACAAATTTTGATATAATCAAATAGTACTTTAGTTTCAGTAAAGTGTACGCTCAAATTAGATAAATATTGCGGCCGTGAATTAATTTTTTGTTAAATTAAAATAAATAATCATTTGGTTTAAAAGAATAGAATGTTTCTAACATACATGCTTTCCTTGGAAGAAATGTGTGCAAAGAAACATTTATTTAATTGTATTGTAATTGTAATAGACATTTTAGACACAACCAGGCCAATATTACTATACATAATGTTTAATAAGGGCTACTGCAGCCAAAGATGTCGAATAGAATAATTACCTTTCAAAGTTCTGATTTACAAGAAACGAAAGAAAATTCTCTAGATCTCCGATAAATCCTAGCAATCGTGGATACCATTGTGAACAAATGGGAAGTCGATTCATTATTAATTCGGACAAAGAACGAATTTAACCGGACGCATCCGTCGTAAAGGAACAAACGTAACCCAATAAAAACACAATCAGCGCCTCTACACAACGACGGTTGCATCAGCTGCATCAACTGGAAATCCAATAAGGATTCCATGCAAACGAATTCGATTCGTATGCTAGATGGCAGCACTGTGCCGCCAGATTCTCTGCCTGTGTTCCACCAGATCCGATAAGAACATTACTGAGATAAGAAAGAAGCAGGAATCCCACATTGTTGAGTTTCTACTAAGCTAACAGAATTGCAAGTAGAAAGTTGAGACAACATTTTTTTTTTCGTTTTACACCAACCTAACTGACAATATCACATGGAATTTGAACTAAGATAAACCAAACAAACTGTATGTAGTTTTTGGTTGGTATTTTTTTTCGCCTAGATGGTAACACACACATGGTAACGTATAAGAAGAACTGTTATCGGATGCAAAAACACGTATTCCTGTTTGACGAATGAAGATTAAGCTTTTTCGGAAGACAGCGCCATCTAGCTTGGTGCAGGATGATTACTTCCTGGGTGGGTGGAGGGGGGAAGTAAAGCTGCAGGGGTTGTAGATGGGAAATTAAACACACATTTCATTTTTTTTTCAGTCATTCACGCTGTTAGCAGAGCTGTCTGAAGGAATTTTGACGCATGTTTGCTGGAAGATTATATTGTCAGTAATATTGGTGCTGGTATTATAAGTTCCCTGATGAAAACATGAGATAAAAAATACTTTATTCAATCCTTCTATATTTAGATTACATGTCTTGCCCACATGCTTTTCACCAACATTCAATACCAAGCAAATTTTTGGAAATCTTAGTATTTTTCTTTCTTTAAAGTTCACAATGTCTGTGAACAGGATAGCGCCCAAACGTTACAACGGATCGGGCTCACATTTGGCGTTATCGAGGGTCGCAGTTTTCCCTGGAAACCATGTTTTTACTTTCCGACTAGTACCCTATAAGGAAAATATTGTAGGTGATCGATTTTCTTGCAATCAAGGCTTCTAAACTACAGTACGAATAGGAAAATTAAATTCATTTCTGTAATATGTAATATGTAGTATAAATATTCATAAAAAAGTTCAAATTTTTTATTTGTGGTTGGTCCTGTATATAAATATACAGGACGTAACCATTTAAAGTTCCCAAGGGATAAAAGAATTCAGCGAGTTTTCTTCTGATTGAAGCCTGAAGCTTACAAACTCTCCATTATCTAGGTGTATGGGGACAAACGAGGTTACTAAAGGACGCTAAATGGACAATATTTTCGAGCTTATCGTGCACAGTTTAAGCGATATTAACCCATAAATTTACAGGCACGAGATTTTATCAAAAAAGTCAACTTAGATAAGTTAGCTCATTAAACTTACGCTTAGGGAAAAAGGAATTCTTAGATATGTACAACTTGCGTGCCACTGCGTCAACAACATAGTCCAAATAAGCTTCAAAAGATGGATTAAATTTTATAACCGAGTATTTCTCTTGCCATTTAACCCAGAAGTTCTAAACGTGTTGTTCCTAGAACTTATCAAGTATGGTTTTAGTTTTAGTGGTATTTGTAAACAGTATAGTTTCATAGCGTAATGTCTTCTCTCCGTCGCAATAAACTGTCAAATTGCAATAGAATAGTGGCACTTAGGATTTTCTAGAATCCTGTAAAATCCCAGTTCGTCAATGCCATTGTCGTGCGATAAACCCCTTCAATCTCGATTTATTCCTCGAGTGAGTCGGTCTGAAGTGGACTCTGGGAGATAAAAAGGATCGTATTGTGTTCGACGTCTGTTTTCGCGAACGCCGAACGCCATATTTCGTCCCTTCGAAACTTCCTAACGGATTCTCAATGAGGCACAAGCGATGAAATTCTCAATTATCAACTTTCTCGCAGCTTTTATATTACCTTGGGTCCTCGGAAAGCAATAAAGTTACATTTGATAATATATTGAGTGCCAGCCTTGGACGTTGAACCCCAGCTAGAGTGTTGTTCCGAACTTTTGTTATTTATGTATACAATATGTAACAGGTATGATGACGTGTAATAAATGGGTAACTTCTTCATAATAAATGAGATATACAACGAGATAAAGTTAAAAACAACATTGAAAGTCGTAATAATAATCAATTACAGTATATATAAGTCCAATATCTTTACGATTTTGTCTCGGATACTTTCGCCAAAAGAAATGCGGATTTTATATAAATCATGAGACGTAAATCCAATTTTCCCTCAATATCTACCCCTAAATCCCACATTGACAGGGGTAAAGTTCGTTTCAGTTATTTTTTCAAGACACCCCAAAAAATAACAACCTTTGTTTACCTTTTTCTCTCGTAAAAAAATCCACAAAAACACAAAGCCAGAAATAAATAGATACTGGTAAGGGACGCAGTGTTTTGGACATTTCCATCAAAGATATTTAACACCCGAAAAAGCATTTTGTGGTTAACCGAGCGCAATGTACTCCTGAATTTAAATTCGAAGCCGTTGGGGCTGCAAGAGAGATTTTTCTGTATTTAATTTGGGGGAATGCCCGAAATGACAATAAAGACGCGAAAGTGTACTCCTGAGAATTATAAAACGTTATCATCTGTGAGGCTTGTATATTCATTTCAAAGAAGTATTCATTTTGAACAAAAAAAAAATAAGGAAAGTTGCTGTTTTGTTTGGCGGTGGCGGAATTGTTCTTTAGGGATTCGCGTGAGTTGATATTATACTAAATGATACTAAGAATGTGGATAAGGAAGACGGATGAAACATCGTGAGAGTTAACAAGTGGATGTTTTTTATCAGGACTGTTTTATATTCTTATCCTTTCAGGGTTTATCCTGTATTATTTTGTAACACTCAAGAGGTTTACAATATTCTTTAGGATTGTTAGTTTTCAAACAAAAATACATCCATTCATTGACTATTTCCTACTAACTATTGCGAACTACTGCTAATCCAGTGTACTGGGATTACGTAATTATTATGAAGGGGGCAAAGGTTATTGATCTATATGTGTATCCTGATGCTCTTGCTAAAGAGCTCTTGAGCGTCTGCATGGGTGAATTTATTGGCTGCAGGCCGTACATTTTGAGGACGTTAATTGGCTTCCACTGGAGAAATTTATCACTGGTAATTGCAGTTCCCATTACTGGTAATTTATATGAAACGCATCGACATGCAAATATGGGTCGGTCATATGCATAACACCAACGTAACACATCACAATACACTGCAGCAAAAATGACGAGAAAGATCTACAAAAATTTCCTGGAAAAAACTTGTCAAATTTTAATCTTCAACAACTTTTGTAATCTTTGGTAGATTTTGATGATTCTTTCAACAAATTATAGGCAAATACTTCAAAATTGTTCCACAATGTTCCACACTTACATCAAAAGAACTCTATTCTTGGATATCAAGAAAAAATATTCTTGCATATATAGTGTAGCATGAAGTTGATTTATTTCTATTCATATAATATTTTATTGTAATAAGAGTTTCAGTATATGTTATAGATAGTTATTTCAACGGCTAGTTAGTCTTTCGGTTGAAGAGTTTAGTATGTTTATGTTGAGTATATTTTGCTCTGACGAAGAAAATGTTATTCTTCTACATATAAAAAGAGTAAGACATTCGTTTACATCAACAACAATTTTTGTTGGGTGAAAACTATACATTCTTCAACGAACAAACAGTTTCTTGACCCAAAAGTATACTTACGTATCGCTTAAAACAGACGTAATTCCTTTCAAGCAGTTCCTTCATACTTAAAACAAGAAAACGTAATACTTGGAACATCAAGAAAATCATATTCTTAATCTGAGAATTTTGTATTTTACTTGAACCAACCAAATGATCTTTCTGCGGATATAGAAACAAGTGATATTCTACACTCAAATATATTCTGTGGTGGACATAATTACTTCTAAAATTCTAAAGTGTGACATTACTGGCTTCATGCTTTGAACATCAAAACAGAAAAGACTGAATTAAAAGAAATTTTTACCACAAAACACAACAATTATTCCCGACACACCCGGTATATGACTAAATAAACGCGAGGGTAATAATATCAGCATGATATATGACGCCAATTGACATAATTAGGTCGTTTCGAGTCTTGGTAAGCGACAGACCCACATATTGATTAAAAGCACGCGCTCAAAGTACAATAGAGCGTCACTAACAGTACAACAATTACCAACAGTAACATCAAACGTGAAGTGGGGACACCTATACGTACGTTTGTGGGGTTTATGTGTGTGTAATAGGCAAATTGCTTGTTCTCTTGTATCAAATGGCAAACGCGTATAGAAGTGTTATGTATGACTGAGCAAACTAATAGTGTGTGGTATGCCTTTGATGTAACTGACATAAAGTAATGATATAAACTATAAAGCGTTCTTTCTTGGGGGAAATGAGTTATGGGCATTTCACATTGAAGAAGTCATTTAAAAAATGTGGAAAATTTGCTTTGTTTGAGGTGCTGTCATCAATTAGTTCGGAATTAGTTGTTTAGATGACACAAATACAGATCATTGGTACATATAATACATTTGCTACTGAAACAAATCTGTCAAATTAATTTCAAACTAATTGTTTATTGAACCTATCATGTTTCTAATATGTCTTGACAAGCCTATAACGATAACGGTTATATTTATGACATTTATGATCAGCAACACAAAATCTATAATCCTTATTTTTGGTTACCTGTTACTTCTTGTATAAAAAGTGAATAAAACTTACTTATCTCATTTGTCTATTCAAACAGAGCTCGTGAAAGTGGAAGTGTATATTTCATAATGGTGTTAAACATATCTGTATATGATTAATAATTATTTTTATAATAATTATGTTGTGTCAACACTCGTTCTTGTTTATTTAGCACTATCACTGTAATTGTTCGCAGATAAGCTATAATTGTAGAGGTATTTATATCGCCCAAAATTGTGGTAAATAATTCCATAAATACGTACTTTGAATACATGGAAATTAATCAGTTTTGCTTAAAGTATTAGAAATTTTGTGTCCTGGTACCAATCATATTATCTGACGTTCACAGTAGTGGATAGTAGATTAATTCTAGCAACTTAATATCTTAATGGATTCAATATACTGTTGTAAATGAAAAAAAGGTGAATATACATCATTGGAAGATGCATTTGAAGATATAAAAATCAGCAATTCACACTTTAAACACTAAGAAGTTAAGAAACAAAAGTATTGACTTTTGTAATCAAATTTTGGTAATTTCTTCAGCATCATCTACCCAAATTTGTCGAAATTCATCGTATTAGCTAATACAATTTTTAAAATAATTACTTCCAACACTCATCTGTTCTGATTAACCGAATTGATGTTTTTTTGGTTTGGAACACCTTTTGGAAGAATTAAGAACCTTGCCAACGTTTTTTTACCTACTAGTTTTGAAGCCAAATTAATTACAATATAATGTCTATTAATTCATTTCGATCAGCCAAAGAATATACAGTATTACAGTAAATCTTACAAGGAGGATGAGTTGGTACGAATTTGTCAGATTGTGACGAAAAACAGTCCAGTTCGTCCCCTGGTGATTAACCGAATTGATGTTTTTGTGGTTTGGAACACCTTTTGGAAGAATTAAGAACCTTGCCAACGTTTTTTTACCTATTAGTTTTGAAGCCAAATTAATTACAATGTAATGTCTATTAATTCATTTCGATCTGCCAATGAATATACAGTATTACAGTAAATCTTACAAGGAGGATGAGTTGGTACGAATTTGTCAGATTGTGACGAAAAACAGTCCAGTTCGTCCCCTGGTGATTAACCGAATTGATGTTTTTGTGGTTTGGAACACCTTTTGGAAGAATTAAGAACCTCGCCAACGTTTTTTTACCTACTAGTTTTGAAGCCAAATTAATTACAATGTAATGTCTATTAATTCATTTCGATCTGCCAAAGAATATACAGTATTACAGTAAATCTTACAAGGAGGATGAGTTGGTACGAATTTGTCAGATTGTGACGAAAAACAGTCCAGTTCGTCCCCTGGTGATTAACCGAATTGATGTTTTTCTGGTTTGGAACACCTTTTGGAAGAATTAAGAACCTTGCCAACGTTTTTTTACCTACTAGTTTTGAAGCCAAATTAATTACAATGTAATGTCTATTAATTCATTTCGATCTGCCAAAGAATATACAGTATTACAGTAAATCTTACAAGGAGGATGAGTTGGTACGAATTTGTCAGATTGTGACGAAAAACAGTCCAGTTCGTCCCCTGGTGATTAACCGAATTGATGTTTTTGTGGTTTGGAACACCTTTTGGAAGAATTAAGAACCTTGCCAACGTTTTTTTACCTACTAGTTTTGAAGCCAAATTAATTACAATGTAATGTCTATTAATTCATTTCGATCTGCCAAAGAATATACAGTATTACAGTAAATCTTACAAGGAGGATGAGTTGGTACGAATTTGTCAGATTGTGACGAAAAACAGTCCAGTTCGTCCCCTGGTGATTAACCGAATTGATGTTTTTGTGGTTTGGAACACCTTTTGGAAGAATTAAGAACCTTGCTAACGTTTTTTTACCTACTAGTTTTGAAGCCAAATTAATTACAATGTAATGTCTATTAATTCATTTCGATCTGCCAAAGAATATACAGTATTACAGTAAATCTTGCAAGGAGGATGAGTTGGTACGAATTTGTCAGATTGTGACGAAAAACAGTCCAGTTCGTCCTCCAGTTCGTCCCCTGATCCTAAATTGCTACTATTTGCTACTTTCTGAATTACAACTGCTATTTTCCGAAAATCAATTGAAACACCTAACTGAATTACAATTGTTACTTGCTGAAAATTAACTGAAATAGTGGAATCACAACTGCCACCTTCTGAATATCGACTGGAATAGTTAAATTACAATTGCTACTTGTTGAATATTAACTGAAAACAAGTGTAGACCGTACGACACTGAATATGTGACGTGTTATTGTAGTTGCTTGACTCTCATACGCCCTGCCTGAAAGGGCTCTATAGGTTCCATGGTCTATGTCTCATAAACACGAACAGAAATACACAAGATAATATGCGTCAATATTCAACAAAGGTTACTATGGAATTTGCTGTAATTACCAGGGCGTTGTCAGGCAACAGCTTCTATATTTCCAATCGTTCTTCATTGATATTCTCCGTTCGTATTGTTAAGCATGTGGGTCGAGCATTCAACAATTCCCAGAAATATCCAAACTAATTGGCGAACACCATGACCAACAAACCTCTACACATTTCCAGGAATCCATTAATTTATATACGCTTTTGTTGAACAACAAAAACCTATCAATACTTACATGTAATGACACATAATTTATCACTTAGTATGAAGTAAATAAATATTGTATTAACTCAATGTTTTTTCTATCTATTTAGTACAGAAAATAGACCTTCTATCTGTTACACTAGCATCGTTAATAAAATCTGGTTTTTAGTAAAGTAATCTCACGAAATTACAGCAATCTACAATGGGATAGTAATGAGCAATGATAATACCGTAATAAAACTGGAAACTGGCAATGAACTCCGGTGAAAACCACGGAACTTTAGCGCAGATAACTCGGAAATGGAATGCGCTGAAATGTTCCACATCCCACCTGTCTGTGGTGGGTTTTGAATGCACCAGCTACACAACTTTGTAGCAGTGACATTTACTGAGATAGCATACATGGTGCAACGATAAGAATGTCAAGTTGTCGAGTGCCATGTCGTAACAATAAACCTACGTATTTTCGAGATTTATCCGAAAGTTTGAATGCCATTTTGTTGTTATTGTAATGTCATTTTTTTAGTAACAGTTGTAGATTCACTGCACATAAGTTATAACACATTTTGTCTGCATTTGTTTGTTGAGGTATATGTATACCTTGTAGGGACATTTTGTCCTGCAACTTGTGGAGACAAATTCCGCAGTTTACTAACCGAGTAAAAGTTTAACGAAAACCTATATAACACTTTCTTCTAGCCCCTTTTATTTGCAAGACACAAGGTGTTAAAATTGTTACTTGCAAAATCAATTAGTTATATTAGAATAACTTCTGTTACAATAGGTTTAGAAAGCTGATAT
Source organism: Aphodius granarius (assembly GCA_963971325.1). Taxonomy (NCBI): domain Eukaryota; kingdom Metazoa; phylum Arthropoda; class Insecta; order Coleoptera; family Scarabaeidae; genus Aphodius; species Aphodius granarius. The sequence continues at coordinate 42,895,754 of OZ020221.1, read as the reverse complement.
TTTTCAAACAGGTATTAATTACCAATACGCATAGACGTAAATACAATCTAAATACAGTGGCGTGGAAACAGGGGGTATACAATGGTTTTTTATAAGTTTTTTATAAGTTACCGACACAATAAAAACGATTAATATTCGACGAGTTGAAATGAGGCAGTGAGGAATAGGGGTATCAACAATACGAAGGGACAAAAAGACGTGTTAAAAAGGCCGGTAAAATTACGCAGAAATGAATTGGGGACATAAATCTCGTCGTGGCTTGGATAGGATTATGCCACGGATTAATAACAATGTCGAATCAACACGAAAATATTACAGCTGAGGATTTTAGGGGTGAACTCTTAAGGGAAGCAGTTATGATAAGAATTTTCAAGGCTCATAATTCGTATGATTTTGAGGGTAAAAATTATATAAGGTGTGGCATTTTTTTTGGAAATTGAACTGGAAATATTCATTTATAAACATATGTGACCCAAGATTCTTACTCTGAGAGATACATAGAAAGTTGTGCAATTACTTTACAGATGGCGCTAACAGTTTCTCGCGTCTTTTGCCACATATCACCGCTATATAAGTTCGACGATATTGAGTGTTCGTATATTGTTTGTTTACGTCTATGGATAAATGTTTTATTTTATGGGTGACTTACAAGGATTATGAGGAAAACCAGGATTGTAGTGGAATAGCCTACATAGAGAGAACTCTATTCGTGGATATCAAGAAAAAATGTTCTTGTGTATATAGAGTAGCATGAAGAGGATATTTTTGCTATCCAAATAATATGTTATTGTAATAAGAATTTCAATATATGTAGTTATTTCAACAGCTAGTTATTCTTCCAGTTTAAGAGTTTAGTATGTTTATGTTGAGTATATTTTGCTCTGACGAAGAAATTGTTATTCTTCTACATATAAAAAGGGTAAGACGTTCGTTTTACATCAACAACAATATTTTGTTGGGTGAAAAATATTAATTAATAAATTAATACTTAAAACAAGAAAACGTAATACTTGGAACATCAAGAAAATCATATTCTTACTCTGAGAATTTTATATTTTACTTGAACCGACCAAATGATCTTTCTGTGGATATAGCAACAAGTGATATTCTTCACTCAAAGATATTCGTGTTGCATCGAATAAATTTTTCCCTCTGTGTATCAGCTTTATCAAACCTTTTATCTCAAAACTTCTGTGCGATTTGTTACACCCTGTATACTAGTAAGTATGCAATAAACAATGAATAAGCAGAACAAGGCATAAGCTGGTTTTAAAGCCTATTACTTGCAGTGCATCTATTTTAATTAAATGAGTGCACTTGCCAGCAAAATTGCAAGAATGTCAGGCAATTTATTTTATCCCAACTTCCAGTTATTCATTATTCTTAATTGGGCTTTCATAGGGTTTATGACCTTTCAGAATTTTCATACTTCAGCTTAGTCCGTTCTATTTACGTTTGCAATTCTAGTGCAAACTCCTTTCTCCGCAAATCCTTTCTCCCAACTAAAATATCAACACATAATAGTACATTTATCTCACGTATTAGTTCAAAGAAGTGAGCATCCTAGGTATATAAAGGAAGCAATTTCACACAATCAATATATCGCCTTTATATTTGCTCTCTGTAAACGGCGAAAATTGCTATTGTGCAAAGTTGACTTTAGAACCACACCGTTGGCTTGTTTATAGGATTTAATGAAAATCCGACGTCGCGGTCGCGCTATATTTTGTTCCAATATTGAAGCTAAATTAACTTCGCAATGACCAACTGCAGACTCTGTCTTGTACCGAATATTTCGAAACTTTCGCGCAGTTCACGAAGTTAATCTGGAATATTTTCGTGGACAGGGTTTTAGAGGGATTTTGAAGTTTGTCACATGGGTGGACATTTAGGAAACCCTTCACATACTTGACTGGACTGATCTGTTGACCGATAGTGGAAAAGTTTAACGGAATTCTTAGGCAGATAGATACAGTATAGGAATTCGTAAAATATCTTTGTTTCTTTCATAACTGGTACAGCGTATGTTAATTCTGGCAATATTATTTAAATCATGTTGAAAAATTGTCACAATCGGAGAAAATATTCACAAGTTATAGAAGCTGAAAGGATATCCAACGTTATTGGAGACGAAATTTGTTAAATAAAGTTATTGGAGATTTACTTTTGAAAAGACGCTACGTTTTTTCCAACAAAAGCCAATATTAAAATTTAAAATCGATATAAAAAGTTCAATTTATTACGAATTCTTCTGAAACCACACCCCTTTAAGTAATTTATTGCTCTCGGAAGCATACGACTGAAAGGGAAATCCAGAAATCTTTAATTAAATCCAGACATTGAATGATTTAGGAAAAACCCATTTATTCGGAGCTGTAAATTTAATTTCAGCTGAAATTAATGAACATTAGTAACCACACCCACCGTCGACCTTTTTTCGACGATTTTGATAGTATATTATTTGGCAGATACAATTTCTAAACTCATCTACATATGAGTCAATGAACGATATGTCTCTCAGAAAAAAGTGAAAAAAGATAGAACTGCGCACAAAGAACTGTTAACAATAGCGATGCATACCATATGTACATAAGTACAATATAATTTAATTTTTTTAATATTTTTATTTTCGAAATACATTTCACAAATTCTCAGTACTTGAAACTTACCCCTATCTATTTTCATGACTATGCTGTAACCGTCTTAAGACATGCATTCTGAAACTCGACAGGTATTATCTCTGCTAAATATTAATTTTGCGCCACTGGTAATTAATTGCCAACAATGGATTAATAACGCCTTGCGCACAATGATATTGTATAATGGAAACCGTCTAGCCGGCAGTATTAATGGCTAAAGTATATTACTTGCAGGCGCGAAAGAAATTTGAGGAAAGTGACAATGAGCTTTGAAAAGGGAAGCGATACCATGATAAATTAGTCTAAGTATATTTTTGTGTCAATTTCGAAAATGTGGATATTTTAGTCCAGTTTTCTGTTATTATGGTATGTTGTCACATACGGTTATAATCTGAACATAAAACAATGCGATTTCAAGTGTAATGCCGCAAAGTGGGATGAAAGTTTAGTCGCTATCAGCATTTATAGAAGCGCTTGACAGAATCCACAGCCTTCGTCGCTGTGTTGCGAATTGTCAGATTTTGACAAACGTCAGTGCCACTTACATGACATTAAATGTCAGTGTGACAAATATTCTTATGTCAGAGAGACCGACGTTAGGTATAGTGGCTCTGGCTTCACAAAATTGAATAATTGCAAATTGTGCCAACGGTGTAGTCGGAAAGTTGGGTGAGGGCCACCCCAGATATTTTCTATTGTAAAATAATAATATATAAATTAAAAATTATCGATTTACCGGTAATTATAAGTACTGTAATCCCTGGAGATGTCATAAAATTATATCATTAACATAAATGGCGGAGGAGCCGGTATTTCTAACACCTAAAATTTTTATGTCTTACTGACGTGTAAAGATAAGATTTACAACTGTCATACGCGGGTGTAAAGTACCACTTCATCCCCTGGGACATTAAGAGTTGCTAAGGTAACCAACACGCAAAACTGCCACCGCACGACATATAAATGTCATATAATGTCCTTATATGTAACGTCAAATATCTAATGTTATTGTCAAAGACTTTGTATGCTTTTTGAGTAAGTAAAACATAGTTAAGAGATAAAATTTTACTACTTATATCGTTTGTACATAAATAACCATAACGCTAAAACAAAAGAGAAATGGCCTGACTGCAAGAAAAGCTGTTGAGTTGAAAGAAAGCATCTATTCCACGTTATTTTGTGGTAATGGCAAAAACGTTCACAGGAAAGTTATTATGTCCATTATGTAATATATTTTCAGCGTGTTTTCTTAATAGCAAGTTTCCCCTTTTGCTTTTTTTGGCGTAGTGGCTAAAAGAAGAATGGGAGGTAGCCATCGACAAACAAAAAACAAGATAACATTGGTTATTAAGTATAAGCAGAATAACTTCTACTATAACATAACACAATCTTTAGTTTATTGATCAAATAACACAAATAGCACAACCACTAAATCCAATAACATTAAAACATCCTTGGATCTCGAAATAAACATGTCGAAGCGTGTCCATTTTTAGATCGACTTCTAAGGGAAAGAAAGACGTAAACCGTCCGACTAGACCGATAAAAACTGGCTAAAAAGAAACAACAGATCGCAATCACGTGTTGATATGGTTAGCTCGTGGTTCGGCAGGGCCGGTAATGTGGCTAATGCATGCGGCGTCTGTTTGCCATCGACGTGTTTTCCTAACACAAAATCAATCACAATTTCCTCAAGTACTACTTATGTGCGGGCATGGTAACTCTGGGCTCTCGGCTTCCTTCCTGTTTACTTATAATCTTATCGCTATAGCAACGATGACCGTCAGCAACGATTACAATCAGTGTTGTCATAGTAGATTTAGTTAATGTAACATTTCTTAAAAAAAAAAAAGCGATGGAGAGTTACAGAAAATAATGATAGATCTTTTAGCATTTATTTCGTTTCTTAATATTTTTCTTAATAATAATTCATAATACATAGCTTGTAACACTTGCCACTTCCTGTTTTCAGATTGTCACAAAAAAACAATACGCAAAATGAGTATTTCCGCTGAAATTTCGTCGATTACAATATCTTTCTTCTAGGGTACTAGTCGGAAAGTAAAAATGATCGAAAATCTATATAAATTGGTATAAATCTCGTGATCTGGCAACACTGGTCACAGGGGTTGTGCGTAGCCGTAACTCTGGGCCATTTCCGTCTAACCAAAAGCACTTAATTCATTCAAAAACAATGTTTTCCCCCTGTTTTCTCAGTGGTTTCAATATTGATGGATCCCTACTGCAAACACAACTGTTGCTATGCTTAGTTATATTAATCCTTTTAGTTGAAAAGTTGACGTATAGGTAACACGTGTCACAAAATCTTACGTGTTGCAATATTTAGGATTTAGGCATTGGATTATTCCAAATTATAAGTAAAGTAGTGCAGATGTAATGTATGACTTAAGAAAAAGAGAGACATGGTAAGGTGTTGAGTGCGGAGTAAAATGCACCACATTTTCCTGACACCGCAAGATAAATAACCCAGGGGTTCGGCATGAGCCTGTAAGTGACAGGATCACTTGCTTGTATTACTGAGAGTGGTGTATAGAACATACTTCAATCTGTCGAATACGTTGACAACCAACATAAAGAAAACTTCAAGAGTATAAGAGATTTATTAAGGTAAAGGAGGGTTTTAAAATAATAAATAATTCAAAATTATGTCCATAGAACCAGAAAGATGATGACGCAAACAGGTCGACTTTGTTTGTAAACCTGTACCGATATAATGTCAAATATGGCAGCTTAATACCATAATAATTATCTTTGTCGGCAAACTACCGCATTTTTGGTAATTCAAATTATTGCTAAACCTGATGCTAGATAAATATTATAATCGTTTGTATATTATGATAAATATAGAATATAAAGTGCCTTTTTATCATACTGGTTTAGACATTAACTATGACTCATAAAGGGCAATACATTACTGATAAAAACGATTAAGCCAATCAAGGTTCTTTTTGTATAGTATACGTAGTAGTCAATCGATAATAAACTGTTATTATTTTGGCATTAATAATTTTCAACATAAACTATGTATTGCACTTTCTATAATACTTTTTCACTATATTCTCAAGTTGTGCCAAGTTGCATACAGTTGCCAACATAAGAGCCTGTCTCCTTAATTTGAAGTTAAAAAAAACTTTAGTGGAAGAAATGTCGAAACACCCTGGAGATTTATCCTGAAAGGATGTATAAATTCTGACGAATCTCCTTGTTTACTGCGTAGGGTCGGCAACCCAGACGCATCGACGTTATTTGATTGTACTTTTTTTTGCTTTCAACCGACGTGTGTACCCCATTTTTTGTTTTCGAGAAAGGTGAGGTTGAGGTTATATTAAATTAAATTTTTCACCTGGTAATATCTTTTTTATTAGACCAAAAACCACTGGGGTGGCAAAATTAATGATTCCTAAAATTTGATGTTAAAATTACGTAGCTTAGAAATGTATTATTTGTTTTATGGGTTAGAAGAGGCAAATAAGCTGTCATCAAGCACTCTTAGCATCATTAGAGGTCGAGAACTTTGTAAGAATTATAAGTTGAGTTGGGAGCAGATGAAGCTAGAAACTGAGACGACTATTTAAGAAACTGAGAACAATAATGAGTATAATTTGGAGGTGTTGTAAATAAGTTGTATATTCAAGTTGTCGGTGAGCCAAAGCTGAGACTCAGGCACTCGGCTGATCTAAATGCGAGCAAAGACGTCTTCGTAAAGTTATATGGTAATGAAACGGCACTGGAGAACTGACTATACAGTTGGAGAATCCCCTGTTTCACCCCACTCCAACGCAGATGATAATTCATGTAAATTAAAGCGAGCAGTTATCCTCGTAAATTATTTTAATTGAGTTTATTATTATACATCGAGAAAGTTTGCGAGAAAGTTTTTATTAAGAACTCGTATACATTGGAGATTTACAAGAAGTATCAATTTGTTACTTTAGTATTCGTTACTGTGCAATATTTGAAGTATCTGATACTTATTGCACTGATATTACTTCAAAGAATATGCAAAAGTGGTGCTTTCAAGTTGTATTCTGACGAATCGACAAAAAGCCACAATTCAGAAAGATCGAGACCCAATAACTCTGCTTTTTCTTTTGATAAACCTAAGTCATTAACCAAATCATTCAGTTCGCACAGGTTTATAAGGTGAGGTGTGCCTAAACCTTCAAATGGTATCAAATCAGGCAAGTTTCTTCAAACAGGCGAAATTTCTTCTGTGTCAAAAATCGAAGATGATGAAGTGGATGGCGCACTTGGGAGAACATGGTTCTCTCCATGGAGGGTAAGGTCGCGATGGTGATTGCAAATTTGAATATTTTATTTTATGCTTATCCTTCTTCGAATATCCGGATACACTTATCGTGCAAAAATATCAATCATCTACATGATTGGAAGGCTCTCGCCACAACATGGGAACTGCAAACGGCATTTTCTTTTGCTTCCCTTTCATCCACAGTCCGATCTAACAGGAAATACAGCATATATTAGGTGTCCATGGCTTTTCCATGCTTTTACCTCTTCTGTAATTTTTTTTCAGATGTATGACTGCATAACAACCGCACATGTAACAAAACTTATGTGGTAAACTATTACAACATCTTCTTTGATCACTTCCCATATTTTTATGCACAGAATGTCTGTATAATTTAACTTGATAAGGTAGCACAAAAAACTTGTTGATTCGTAATATTTTGAACATAAAAATCAAAATAATAACTTCTAACTATCATTAGAAGCAATATGCTGTAAACTACTGCACAGATGAATCAAAAACACCAAGAACTCTCAATACCATCAGCCCGAGGTAGAACATTTATTCCCAATCCCGAGACGTTGGGAGGAAAGTGGGGGAAAACTCGTATGCAGGAGCTATACTAAACAATCTGTTATTTTTTGTATATCATTATATTTCTTATGATAACATATTTAATATCCTCAACAAGCAACTGATGAAACGAGAACTGGGAAACAACAAACAATAAGAATAAGTAAACATAGCTCGATACTACCTACTCAGTGTATTTTAAAAATAATTCGTTCACGTTTCTTAGAAAAGGTAGAAAAATAGACCCACGTCACAGTTTACTGGTAAACAGTGGGAGAGTTAAAGTTTTGCGTAAACAATCTAGAAAAATCCGTCTTAACAAAAGCAGTATGATCGCATAACCTCTGTAAAAAGGGCCGAGTTTTCTGTACAAACTGAAAGAAAGTTCGGGCAAAACTGGCGCTACACTTATTAGATTTTCCGACGTGAAAATGCTCGAATACCGCAAACTTTAGAGAAAATCGTTCTTTTCCCTGACAAGGACCTTATTTATAACCCAGGATTCGTACAGCATAATAAATCAAACAGAGTGGACCAAATTTCACGAATAAAACAGCAAATTGTGTTAAACCACCCACCTCTGAAGTTAAGATTTTTTAAATTCGCTTTTCAATTTTTTATCGAATGAGGTTTATGCCAACGAGGTAGTCGGAATGTTAGGTTCGGGTCACCTCGCATATTTTTTGTGTTTAATCTTGAGAAAAAGGTAATATATCTTATCCCAAAACGTTGCCTGAATGTCCTATATCATTTAGCTAATCGTTTTTGTGAATTTTAGCCCCCGAGTCAAACTTGCTGAATTAATATTCAGGTTAGGTTTGAGGTTCGAGCAAAAAGAGCGCCCTCTGTCCGCCGTCACGCTGTAGAATTGTGTGTTAAAATGTGCTATATTCAAGAGCACCCCTAAGCCAATAGTAGCGTGTGTCGGCCCTCATCAAAATTCAGGCTCACGCGTTTTGGAGAGTAAATAATTTAAGCTTTTAATGTTTCAAAAATGGGCTTTGATAAAAATGTTACTGCTTGTGTAAACTTACATTGATGTAATTTAAATTAAAACGTAAAGAAATAAATAAAAAAATATTCTCCATGAACTGGATTTGAACCAAGGACCTCACATATACTGCTAGTCACAGTTGCTCATAATAAAATAGGTAAATCTTTATTCGTATAAAATATGAATGGCAGGCTATTTTTCAGCGAATGCAAGGACGATATCCTTTTTAGTACACTGATATCAGCTCGTGGAAGGAAATTTTCTGAACGAATATGACCCTAACAGGTATGGGGGAAGTCGCAGATGTTTTTTAATATCGAGGAGTCGTAGTCACCACCGCCTTTGTGACGTCACCGACTACATTACTTCCGAAATATGAAAAATACCACCCTTTCATGGCGACAGGGTCTTGTTCGAAATTGATTTTGAACTTTCAAGCGACACAATCACCGAAGTTTGTCGCTTTATCGCGTTGTCGCTTTGTCTTGTGCTCGTAAGTTAGGCCACGTTGAATATTTTAAAACATTACGTTGCGGTTTCTTTTAATTTTACGCGGTGAAAAGTTTAATAAAACTTTGTTCTTTAAGTTAAAAATTTAACAGTCACTCAACAAATAATAACACAAGGGAACAAATTTCCAGATCTCCAATTCTAAATCCAATATAGCAGCTTTATCAAGCTGCTTTTACCTCTTTTATTGTATTTTTTTTTCAGATGTGTCACTACATAACAACCGCACATGTAACAGAACGTATTTGGTGGATTTTTACTACATCTTCTTTGATCATTTCCCATATTTTAATGCACAGAATGTCTGTATAGCTTGACTTGATAAAATAACACACAAAAAATTGTTGATTCGTAATATTTTGAACAGTTTGTCATGAGAACGTATGCACAGAACGCTAATTCAAGCAAAATATATGACTTCAAATAAAATTGATCTTAGACTTGTGAATATTTCATCTAGTCAGGTCAATTTGGCATGGATACGATTTCGAATAAAGTCGTAATGTATTGTTTGGAACAACTCCACCAAATCTTCTGTTTTTATTTCCCCTTCTCTCAAATTCTATACATCTCAACCCGAAACTAGGTTGATGCTACCTTATTACGAATACACGGACATTATCTCCACAAAAACACATCGATCCATGGTGTGGCGGTGCATTCTGGCTCAGCATCACGAGTCACATTATTTTCCAACCATAAAATGGAGCACGCAGCTCTTTGGGGTGAATGTTCGCCGAAAAGTGTGTTAGTAGTCCGCAAATAACAGAGAGGGCGAACGCCACCACGCGGACGTAGTAATAAATTGAAGAAAAAGTCGTGAGACATCCGCAGATAAAATGGAGATAAATTGTACTGGTACGTCCGATGCATTTTGTTTATGCCGAGACGTGATCTATTGCTTCTGAAATGGATGAATCATTCGAATGGGACTGATTTGTATTTAAACAATGGAATTGGAAAAGAATTTCGCACTTTATTTTCTATTAATTTCGAATTACGTTTGGAGTAGCTAAAATATATCCTCTTTGCGAGAGTAATGAATAATAAACGAAAACCTTCACGTCTAATTTTTAATTAACTTTTTACTGCTTCAGGATTTTTTGCAATTTCTAATTTCCGAAGTATTCTGCAGCGGACGTGATGCATCTTATAGCTTATATAAGAAAAACAGCGGGCAATTTCTTGGGGGGTAATTACATTAGCATATCTCCCTTGTTGTTGCTTGGATGTGCCACCGGTCTGAGACCGGCGAGTAGACCAAAACCTGCAAGTTTTATGTCTCAATTTACCTAGAATGGTTACTTTAGAATGCATAGATGTTGAATTACTGGTACCATTTCATGTTTTAATAGTTGAAACCGAGACTATTATAATTTAAGATAAAACCATGACTTTTTCTTCGGAATTAGAGTTGTAAACCAACTGCTTTGAGAGTAATTGATGCATGAAACAAACTAATTACATAAAAATTACTTTTAGAACTGTACATGTACGTCTGTATATATGTCTTTGGTTCCATTTAACAAAATTGTTGGTCCTAAATTGTCAAAAGTGTTCAATATGAAGAAAAATGGTCAGGAAATTATTCAAAATAGCTCGGAATAGATCAAAATTGCTAAATTTTGAATTGAAACATAATTTACAATATTTAAGATTGTCAAAAGAGTTCAATATTGTCCAACCAGGCTGGACAAAAACGTGATATATATACAACGTTGGTATAATAAATGTAATGAACCTAGAACAACTTGCCACTAATTTTGTATGTAATATGCATCTAATTCTGCTGCTATTTTGCATTTGCTATATTTGGTCGTATTATTGTTGCAGATGGACCACGACTGTTCGGTTCTCGTGAAGTGTGAGTGTGGTGCAACAAAACGGCCCTTGGAGTGTGAGGTGGACAGCTGACGAGGAGGAGGATGCTGATGGAAAGGAGGATGCTTAAGGATAGCCAGCTTGCTGGGATGAAGACATCGTGTGCAAGGTAGGTCCCATAGATGACATCCATCGCTGGAGGGAAGACACTTTAAGGTAGGATCTAAGAAATTTTTATTTTCATGGCGTTTTCGGTTTTTGTCTTGACTCTCAAAACAGAATTCTGTAGAGGGAGAAGATCGCCAACAAAAGTGAAGAGTGATGGTGATAATAGTGTTCACAACAGGGTTGCAGTAGGTATTATTTGTTTAATCTAGGTATTTATTGAGTACTTGTTTTAGAGACGGTTGAGCAGAGGATTTTCCATTTAATTGGCGTAACGCAATGGATTGAATATTCTTCTTAATTTAGTCAATGTTTCATTTTTAAGGGGAACTTGATGGTAATTTTAAACAATTTTAGTGATTACTTTAACAACACAGTGTTTCATTCCTTTGTTATAGATAAAGAAGGGAAGATCAGATGATCTAGATCAGGTCCAGAGCTTCACAGAGCTTCAATATTTTCCAAGACTAAACTTGCACTTTGACTTACGGAAAATTCTTCGAAGCTAAATAGGTAATAACTGCCTTTTGTTATTGTTAAATAATTTATATTTGCAAATCTCATAGTATTTGATAAAAATAATGAATTGTTTACGTTTTTTAATAAAATATCTTTCTTGGATGTCTTGTGTGTATCTGTGTCCGCATTTTTGAAAACGGAAACCACTGGACCATAAAATTTTATACACACAAAAATATGTGACCCGGTCTACGGTAAGGGGGCTTAAGTGCGAGAAAACAGCTGTTAAAGGTGAACAACAACAGCTCTTTTCGTATATGTACTCTTCTTTTTCTTTTTCTTTACTTTTCGTAAATTTTTAAACAAATTATGACTTCTGGTTTATACCAAGTGAAAGAGCGTTTCAAAAATGTATCGGCAAAAAAGTGGAAAATGATTTTTTGACACCTAAGCCCCCTTTTCATAGACCAGGTCCCATGTATATTATCTACACTAATGTGTCAAAAACGCAAATATCCTCTTTAATAGTTATTTATCGACCAAAGTCCAAATAACCACTATTGAGTACTTCTAGCTCAAAATTAATGTTTTTATATGCTTCTGACATATTTCACAACCGGTAATAATTATCATGGACAATAACAATTGCTCTTAACAGTATGATTTATTTATATATTACGTGTATTCAGGCAAATTAAAAAATAATAACAAGAGTACAAACATTAAGGGTTGGTTCACTCAAGTACTCACTCAAGTAATAGATTAATGATCATGGTGTACAGAACTCGTCTCTTGATTCTTTTATTCACGTTCTACACACTGGGGCAACATAATCAACTTATTTGGCACATAGCTATCCATAACCTTACGTGTGAGTGAATAAACCAGCCCTAAATGTCATAGTGACAACATTACATGGTCTGGTAATAAAAAAATACAAATTTTGCAATTTTATGTATGAGTTTGATAAACTCTAATATCTCAACAACTTCAATGAATAGGTATAGGGATCTTTCTTAAAAATTTGTAGAAATATAATTAATAAAGTGCTCCTAGTGCACAGGAGTACTATTGCGAAATAAAATCGAGAAAGTGATGTTTTTTCTCAAGGTTTCTATAGTTGATACGATTCATTGACCCCCAAACTCGATTATTTAGACAGAAAGCCCGGGGTGATGTCGACATTCCGCTGTTTTATCGACAGGTCGACGTTTCCCAAAGGAAAACGGAGACCAGCTATCATTCCAAGAAAACGGAAAAGCATGTCCAGCAAAGGTAGATCAACCGAAAAAGCAATGATAAAATAGCTGAGATATCATGTAGTCTGACTTGTTTGAACCCATGTCACAAATTCAAATATCAAGAGCACTAACAAAACATAAAAAAAATAAAACAAGAGTATTTTAATTTAACTTTTTCTGTAAATAATTCGACCTTTTGAACCCCCCCCCCCCAAAAAAAAGGGTAGCCACAAAAAAGGCGATAAACTAGGGAACATACACAGCAAAGCGGTGTTCTTTATTAGATTGCTTTGTGTTATTGCGTTCTTTTTTGCGTACAGCGAGCGAATGTACTTTGTCCAGACTGGAACTTGTTAAAACTATATGGGAAAAGTTGGATACGGCATCTGCAATTAATACGAGCAAATGAAAACTGACGGCGTGAAAAAAGTCTCCTCGCAGTCATATTATTTCTGCTGTAGACGATATTCATGTAAACGAACTTGTAGTGGAGATATTTAAAAAACTTTTTTGTGTTTTACTCGCCAATGGTACATCTTAGAACAACGTGCTCTTCAAAAATGAATTCCTGGGATCATTTCCCATCCGGTACCGTAGCAATCATCCATGTCGCGCGATTAGATCGGACACAGTTTGCTCCGAAGGGAGAAAATGTCATAAAATAGCTATTTTGACTAATTTGAAACGTCATAACTTCTAAACCGTTTAAGATAGAAAAAATCCAATAGCACCGTTGGAATCAGCATAAAAAGCTGTATTAATGACCGTTTCGTTTCAATAAAGACTGTAATCGATCATCACAATTCCTATGCTTCACAAATTTAATAATAAAACAGTTAAATAAAAGTGATTATCGTATTAGAACAGGTAGAAAACGGGCAGAGGCAACAACCACATAAGTATGTGCCATGACGTGGCTGATATACGTAGATAAATAAACGTACGTAAGGAAACTGGTTAAGGTTGCTTATTAAAGTAACCTAAGTAATATTTAGTTGTCGGTAAAAGCAATATGGCTGGTCGTTGTACATGAATTTTTGGGCTTAAATGTAGGCAAGTCCTGTTAATGTCGACAGACCACATTGAGGTTGTTAGGCTTGTATAGCTATGAATAATGTATTGCTATCTGTCCTCTGTACATATTACATGATTGTGTTGCTTTATACCTAGCTTAGTAGCGAGAAGGGAATTTTTGAACACGGGGTAGCTTAGAACAGCTAATATAACACTACTGCTGTCTTAACTATGGTATTTATATGCTAAAATTCCGAACTTGACTATGTTATTGGCTATGTCTGACTATATTATTGTCTGTAATATAGGAATAAATCATACATCTATGTACAATTTTATATATTACAGTGGGCAACAAATTTTTTTTCTGCGGTGTCCGTTTGTGTAATTAATTTTGATAGACTATGATTATGAAGTACTCGTTGTATAATTAGTTTGTTTGAATTGGCTCCAGTTCTCGTGATAAACGATGTGATCAAAAATATACTATAAGTTAAATTATTTTAATTTAAACATCAATAAAAACATATTTTTTCTTTTCGTGCGGCTGGCAAGTCTTTATTTATCAAAACCACTCTTTGAACTAACTTTTTGCTATATAACATGTTACTCTACAACTTGCTGCTGCTTTTTTATTGGGTCAGCAAAATTGATATATCCTTGTTTTCTGTGTCTATGTGACAATCGTGTAAAAAATGGACATTAGGATAGGAAAAACTGGACGTCGAGAATAAATATGACCGTAGGAAAAGCTAACATCGTTCATGAACCATTGATAAGTCGAGAACAAATAATTCTTCCACCACAACATATTAAATTTGGGCTTATTAAACACCTTGTGAAAGCTTTATATAAGAATGATGTTTGTTCCAAATATATTTGTTAATCATTTCCTGGCCTCAATACAGGAAAATTAGAAACCAGTATCTTTAATGGACCACAAATTACATGTATTAGGTTGAACTGGAAGCATGGACAAGCTTTGTATCAGTTATCGAAATTTTTTAACAATACAAATCGTTGACAAAATGCTTCAAAATTTTTAATTTACATGTTTTAATATTAATAATATTTTGTTATTTTTATAAATAGTAGACCAGAATTAGCTAAAATTGACTAATAAACCTCATGCCGCAAAATGAATATTCCCCTGAAACATAGCTTATTTTATTTTTGAAACAGTCCCATTACTGTTCAAAAGTGCCCTCAAGTTGGGGCAGTTTTGAAGAGTTGCAATTCTTTTTCTTTTACAGAATATTTTCGATAATTACTTGTGCTTGTGATTTTTTATATAAAAATCTTCTTGAGATAACAAAAATTTAACCACATTGTGTTCTGTGTGTGTCAAATAACTTATCTTACTGCACAAGAATGATTAAACTTTGATCTAAAAATAAGCTAGAAAAAATACTTATAATTAAATGTGAACATACTTTATCTATGTTTTATAAGAATTGCATTTTTGTTCTTATGTCCAACCAATTACAGTTTTGTGTATATTATCAATTAAAATAAACCCAAACAACAAAATTAAAAATTCCAAAGAATACACAATCACAGACAAAATAAAAAACACAAAAACACTCACCTGTGCTCCTTTAAATTACCATGTCCCACATTGATCGCAATCTCAAACCATATATGTTTACTATACGTCTGGAATCAACGTTGTCAAATGTCGTAACAGAGCACGTGCTGATTGCGGTAAACGTGAAGCTTTGCGTACGAAGTTGACGATCAGGCGGACACTGAAAGTTCGCAAGCTCGGTGGAAAGCTCGCGCCGAAGGAATCCCTCGATGGAAAAGCCGCGCAAGCGGCCTCCAAATGGACTCTGCGAATTAGTACTTCTATCATAACCAGCAATCAATTTCTTTATTGTTTTCCCGTTCCGGAGACAAGCACACGACCAAGCATTTATGATAGGGTTAGTTCCGGAAAAGGAGGGTAGGGAATAAGTGATAATAACGAAGGAGGGAGAGAAAGAGGGACAGAGAGGGAGAGAGAGATTACATGACCCTTGGGATTCATGTTGTGATTTTTTCTTGGCAAGAAATGTATTTATTTCTGTTATTTGTTGACTTGTTGTTCGTTTCAATTTTTTTAATTACGTGATTTATGATAAGAAAATCTCACATCTGAGATGAATGACTGAAATATATTAGAACCTAATTCTTTCAGTCCAAAAAACAGTCGTCATGAAATTTTCTGTAGACACACATTTTCAGCAGTTCTTTGGAAGATTGATGCTGACTCTCGTCGAAAATGTCGCTCCCTCATTCACAATGTGTATCTGAAAAATTGTGCCGGCGAATACCCCATGACAAATGAACACCGTAAATTGTGACCTTTTTTCTTTATCGCGCATGCATTTCAAATATATTCAACCATCTATCTCGTAAAAGAATAAAAAAACATTATACCTAGTTAAAGTTTAACTGGGGTGCTATTTAGATAAACGAATTTGCTATTCGTTTCGCTGTCTTAATAAAATATCTGGGGTGGTCCTCACCCAACTTTTCGACTACATGGTTGATACAATGAAATATCTAAACACTTTTGCATTATTCAATTTTGTAAACATTTGTCATTTAATGCAAATTAATATAAAACGATAATATTGCACAACATATGGATAACCTATTCTTCAAATAACTTTTGCCATTCCACATAAGTTCCAGATGCCGAAATTTGCACGCAATATCACTGTTAAAAGTAACTTTGTTAAGCCATTTATAAGTCATGAGTAAACATCAACAAACATCAACACTAATTCATATTTTATATCCAGTAGGATAGGACATGTCATGTCATGGATGAGATAAAAGCGTTTTTATGTATCCCATAAATGTGTAGGTGTTAAAATTTGCCAATAAACCCCGCGGTACTAAAGGGTTCCGGTGATTTGAATTAATCTGATACATCTAATTGAAAAAGATTAACCAAAGTATAACGAAGATAAATAGCACCGGAGGCAGTCCACTCGGGCGAAAAGTGATTTTTTCATATTTCCATTATTCAAGCCATCAATCTTCCCGACCTACGCAAAACATCTTTTACCAATTTTAGAGCCCGCATAATGAATATTTTTGAGGGTGTTGAGTGATTACAGGTCTTCAACACAAAGGAAAATTAATGAACATTATATTGTTACAAAACACGGTCTGCTTTGTGTTATTCCTGTTTTTATTTACTTACACAAATTTCCTGTCTATTATTTATGTTCACACTGACGCATACCCGAAAATCGCCTGACCCTCTCTTTCTGATGCTTTAAAAATATAAGGCTTGTTTTATGAATAACTGGGACAAAATATTCATTCTAGAAAAGTGTACGGCCACTTTATAACAAGTTTAATTACCCAAATCCCACAACTGCGGTGCTGCATTACTATGCAAACTATATAATAAACACTGCGGTTGGGTCAGTTCGCATTAAAACTTGGCTCAAACTCTAAAGGGCCTCTCTTAGGGTCAACGTAATTAATTGTTAATGAGTTTCCATTGAAGATCACTCGCCGTAACACCAAGAAGGTTTAGATTACTTGGAAAGAGGGATAACTTCTAAATTACTTGAATCATTAGCAATTTATATCAATATTACTACGTTTTAATATTTTATTTGAAATATTTTTTAAGTAAAAAAAATACGGCTCCTTTATGTCAAGTTAGAGATTGTTTAAATGAAAATATCTCGTCAATTTTACTCCAACTTTTCTGTCTATCGACTTTCGACAGCCTCCGACCGCAGTATGCAATACCGCACGCGAAATTGCGCCGAGTCACTTAGCATACGGTATTGGCTGGGTTGTTTTCAGGATACACGCCCAGTCTTTGTACTGCGCGAGCTTTTGTTGTGTTCCGTTTCGTCGAGGCAGCTTTGAGAGTCAGCCGCGGTAAACATCGTCGACGGGTAACATCAGGATTCTAGTCATTTCCTGCATAGTTGAGCCCCGGGAACAGTCACTAGGCGGCGCGGGAGGCGGCAGTTGCTGTGTGCCACTGGCTGGGTGACGGATTAGTTTTACCGAAGCAGACGTGCAAGGCATCCGAAATGAGCAAAGTGCAATAGCCCCTGCTCGAACGAAATAGGACACCATGACTCGACGACTAATGTTGTACTGCACTGGTTTACTGTTTATTTTGTATACTGGCGACGTTTTCTTTTGACAAAGTTGTCTTAAAGGGTTAATTTGTAAAAATTTGCCTATTATTTGCTGAAAGAATCCATAGATTACAGGCACTATATATTGAGTTTGCAAAACTGCATCCAAACGAGTGTACGGATTCTGTGGTAGCGAAGATTGTGATTATCTGGCGAAAATACGGTAACCGTTTACGGAAATTGAACGGCGCCAATTTCTAATCCCACCGTCGAAGCACGTCTGCGCTACATATTTTGCCGTTCGCCAGATTGCGCCACCGATCGCAAATTATATCAAACCGACCGACGCCGCGACGATAAAAATATGTTCCCTACAGTTGGTAAAAATAAAATTTGTGATAAAAATCTGTGACCGTTTTAAATTTTTCTAGTATTTTTTAATTTCCTTCATATTTCGAAATTCCTTTATGGGAAAGTCGTTTGTCATTGTTCCTTTTGGGTTACTTAAAATAATAACGTTGGCTTATAAATCCCGGAAAGGATATAATAGCCTTAAAGGGTGAGATGGTCGGGGTTCGATAATGAAAGGACACCACGCATGGTTATATTAGATATCTCAAAAGGGTCGGTTTGATAAATGTGACGAGGGTTGAAAGAATTTTTCGGGTCTGTCTTGTAGTGTTGATATCAAATAATGTCAAAACTTGCCAAAGAAAACTTGTCAATGTTCGCAGTTGAGTAATACCAATAATAACAAAAGAATAAATAGTAAATAATTGCAACATATTTAATTCAAATATTAAACTTTGAGAGATGAGTGATTAAGTATATATAGGTATGTAGTACGCGAGCTTTACCTTAGATGGCACGTGAGCTGAGGTTAGAAAATCGTATTTACAGAGTTATCCGCCAGAGGGCGAGGTTTTTTTCAGTACCTTTCAGCGTATAGATCTGTGGGCTTTTATCCATGGTATAGGCAATCCAACTCGCAGTTGAGTGCTTGTTGGAAAGCGGCATATCAGGCTTTCTTCTTCAGCAAAGCTTTTGATATTATTTGATAGCCCTTTTCAATTGATGCTTTATTTTAAGGTATACATATTATTTCCCAACGTTTTTTCCAAAGAATTATTTCCAAATAGTAAGGATAAAAAAATAATATTCTAGAACCAAGAAACTAATAAAAAAACACCGTTTCATATCACAAAAACAATTTATTTTAAATCGATATAAATTTTGAAATCGTAGTCTTCGTCCATTCTCCTCACCATGGATGGTAACTGGCAGCGACTACAGGAGCAGCATGTACCTACCACTGGTGCAGCATAAGCAAAAACCACTGGTGTAGCATGATAAGCTGAAACAACTGTCGCAGCATAGAAGGCTTGTTTTATGAATAACTGGGACAAAATATGCATTCTAGAAAAGTGTACGGCCACTTTATAACAAGTTTAATTACCCAGATCCCACAACTGGCGGTGCTGCATTACTATGCAAACTATATAATAAACACTGCGGTTGGGTCAGTTCGCATTAAAACTTGGCCCAAACTCTAAAGGGTCTCTCTTAGGGTCAACGTAATTAATTGTTAATGAGTTTTCATTGAAGATCACTCGTCGTAACGCCAAGAAGGTTTAGATTACTTGGAAAGAGGGATAACTTCTAAATTACTTGAATCATTAGCAATTTATACCAATATTACTACGTTTTAATATTTTATTTGAAATATTTTTTAAGTAAAAAGAAAATACGGCTCTTTTATGCCAAGTTACAGATTGTTTAAATGAAAATATCTCGTCAATTTTACTCCAACTTTTCTGTCTATCGACTTTCGACAGCCTCCGACCGCAGTATGCAATACCGCACGCGAAATTGCGCCGAGTCACTTAGCAACGTTTTTTCCAAAGAATTATTTCCAAATAGTAAGGATAAAAAATTAATATTCTAGAACCAAGAAACTAATAAAAAAACACCGTTTCATATCACAAAAACAATTTATTTTAAATCGATATAAATTTTGAAATCGTAGTCTTCGTCCATTCTCCTCACCATGGATGGTAACTGGCAGCGACTACAGGAGCAGCATGTACCTACCACTGGTGCAGCATAAGCAGAAACCACTGGTGTAGCATGATAAGCTGAAACAACTGTCGCAGCATATAAGGCTTGTTTTATGAATAACTGGGACAAAATATGCATTTTAGAAAAGTGTACGGCCACTTTATAACAAGTTTAATTACCCAGATCCCACAACTGCGGTGCTGCATTACTATGCAAACTATATAATAAACACTGCGGTTGGGTCAGTTCGCATTAAAACTTGGTCCAAACTCTAAAGGGTCTCTCTTAGGGTCAACGTAATTAATTGTTAATGAGTTTTCATTGAAGATCACTCGTCGTAACGCCAAGAAGGTTTAGATTACTTGGAAAGAGGGATAACTTCTAAATTACTTGAATCATTAGCAATTTATACCAATATTACTACGTTTTAATATTTTATTTGAAATATTTTTTAAGTAAAAAGAAAATACGGCTCTTTTATGCCAAGTTAGTAATTGTTTAAATGAAAATATCTCGTCAATTTTACTCCAACTTTTCTGTCTATCGACTTTCGACAGCCTCCGACCGCAGTATGCAATACCGCACGCGAAATTGCGCCGAGTCACTTAGCAACGTTTTTTCCAAAGAATTATTTCCAAATAGTAAGGATAAAAAAATAATATTCTAGAACCAAGAAACTAATAAAAAAACACCGTTTCATATCACAAAAACAATTTATTTTAAATCGATATAAATTTTGAAATCGTAGTCTTCGCCCATTCTCCTCACCATGGATGGTAACTGGCAGCGACTACAGGAGCAGCATGTACCACTGGTGCAGCATAAGCAGAAACCACTGGTGCAGCATGATAAGCTGAAACAACTGGCGCAGCGTGATATGCAGAAACCACTGGTGCAGCATGGACTACTGGAGCAGCAAGAGCAGCACTGTGGACGACATGGCTGCTTTGATGGCTCACAGAAGTTGGTACACTGCCTACCACAGACGTATAAGCAACTGGAGACAGATATCCAGGAGCAGCTGAGGCAACAGCCAAAACAATAGCCAACACCACCAATTTGTACATTTTGAAGTAGGTCTGTGTTGTTCGTTGCTAGAAGGCGAATGAACTATACTCTGCCTATGCAAACAGCTCGTATTTATATGAAATGTGATCGAGGTAGTGGACGCCCAACATTATGGCGGCTACAATTACCCAACGTTTGATGTGTCGTATTATGTATACTGTATAGCAAGGAGGTTGTAGTTAGCCTTGCCCGTTGTTGTCGTTCCTGGATCTCTTTTTGCTCTTTTCGAGGTTATGTAATCATAAATTTGGACGGTTTTCTTCGCTGTATCTTTTGGTAATAAACGAGAACGTAAGTCACGATTATCTTTGATTGGTAGGCGGTTCGTATTTGTTAATGACGAGAAAACGGACGGAAATCGTTTGTTATTTGGTGGATTAATCGGGTTTTGGACGGTGAGGTTGATTATCGTGAATTTTTGATGAGGTTGATATGCTAATTTGGCGCTTTTTTTTACTTGTTAATAAGGTAGTAGGTGTGTTATCCTGTTGATTTGTGACATTTACAGTTATATCGCAAGATTAAAAATGTCATGGGATAATGGAATTAACAATATTATTTTTTTGTTTGGATGAATTCAATAAATAAGATTGTGCTAAAAATTAAAAAGTATTATAATAACAGATTAAAAATAGTAATAATAGATTAAAAATAAAACACAAATGTTAACAGTAATACACAGAGAGAACTCTATTCTTGGGTATCAAAGAGGATTATTTTCTATTCAAATAATATTTTATTCTAATAAGAATTTCAATATAGTTGTTTCAACGGTTAGTTATTCTAACGATTTAAGAATTTAGTATGTTTATGTTGAGTATATTTTGCTGGAGGAAGAAAATGTTATTCTTCTACCTATAAAAAGATTAAGACTTTCATTCTACAATAACAACAATATTTTGTTGGGCGAAAAATATACATGCTTCAACGAACAAATAGTTTCTGGACCCAAAACTATACGTACGTATCGCTTAAAACAGACGTAATTCCTTTCAAGCAGTTCCTTCATACTTAAAACAAGAACACGTAATACTTGGAACATCAAGAAAATCATGAGAATTTTGTAATTTACATGAACCAACCAAATGATCTTTCTGCGGATATAGAAACAAGTGACAAGAACTATGTTTTTCTAAACTTATTATTAAATTATATCACGTTCATTTTTATTGATAGCAGCGTACCATTACATAACACAGAACGAACGAGTCTCAAATTTCTTTCATTGATTACCCAGATTTGTGTTATCGCTTACAAATCGTAGCGCACTCCAAATTGGGTATTACTTTTGATGAAACAGCACGAACTTCGACTCTTTTCACATTTCACCGAAAGTACTCGAAAGCCGACAATGAGCGCGCAAATATTTCGGCGTTGTTTTGAATTCTTCGTGCGTAAAACTCACAGTTTATCGTGACCGCATCAAATTCCAGAGTCAGCTCAGTCGCCGTAATGCAACATTATGCAATTTACGTAATCGATTTCGTCCGATATCGACACGGTGCAGATTACATATTTACCGATTGAATTGATAACGAAACGATTCTAACAATTTGACTAATGAAATCATTTCTATTGTTAATTATAATAAAGCTTTCTTCCTGAAAGGCTTATACATCTGTATGTACTTAGTTATAGTATTATTCAAAAAAGCTCTTAATTCTTTGTAGATGGCGCCACTACGAACTAAAAAAAGTGTCGAAATCGCATCTGTAAAGTCTGGAATGTGAAAATATCCATTTTCTTGACACTGTTATAAGACAAGAGACCTTGCATTATCTATTACCCGCGTTCTTAATGTCGTTATATCGCAATACAGGACTATTTATATAAAATATGTTGCTGTCAAAATGAATATTGCGTTAATCCAAGTGCTTTCCGCTGTAAAATTTGAAGGATTCTTTACTTGCGATAGCGGGACATTTCGTAATGTATATAACTCAAAAAAAGTTTTTTCTTGAATGGTCCATTAATCTAGTTTAGATTGGATAAGTCTAAATAACTATGATAGACAGAAATGGTATCAAATTAATTAATATTTATTGACATGTGTGACAGTAAAGATTTATTTGTTCTGAATAAGGGAAATCATTAATTGGATTTGTCCTTGCTTGTGAATAGTGGTTTTGAGATTCATTTCTTGGTTCTTTAGCGAGGAAAATTCGCGTTCTTTTAACTTCCTTGGTTTGTTTACCTCTAGAATACAAATTACTCGATTATTCTGGTACAAAATCAGAAATTTAAATCGTTTTTTTTTGTTTTGCTATTTTAATGCATAAAAAATGCATCTGCTTTAAATGTATTAAAAAATTGATTTCCTGGTAATGGGTGTGACATTTTAATGGGGTTTGAAACAAAATTTTATAAGAATTATATTATTTTAGTACAGTTTCTAAACAATAAAAATTTTGTATAGTTTGTTTCTTTTTTAATAGTTCTTATAAACTGTTATTGAACATGAAACCTCATTACTTTAGAGCAATTTTGGGTTAAATTAATTATAAAATATATACAGTTTTAATTATAAATAGAAAATTGGAAATGTATTTGGCAAACATTTATTTGTGTGTGTGTTGTTAAAGTGGTACTTAGAAAATCTCTTGCAATACTATAATTTCTTTGACAGTACACCTGGAAAAACTGCTTCTGCTTTGATAACTATACAGGGTGTAACAGGTTTCAGTACACAAACGTTGGGTGATGATAGATTTTGAGGTACTGACCATAAAATTCTTATAAAAAAATATGTATCCAATTTTTACTTTCCAGCCAGGACCCTAGAAGGAAAGTATTGTAATCGACGAAAAAAAAAATCGAGATTTCAGTGGAAATATGCGTTTTGGGGTCCACTGAAACGATTGTGTGTATGTAGGTGTGAATGTAATAATACTTATATTACATACTTATAATACATATTTTAATTAGTTTCTCAAATAAACAAGACACAGTTTTAATATACATATGAACTGCCATTTCTTCATGAACTTGAATAATACCAGAGAAAGTTGTACTTAAACCAGTGGAATTTTAGTTTGTATTCATAATTGGAAAATGTATTATAAATAACTGTCTTACAATAAATAAATTTGCATACATTTTCCGATCAAACACCGTGTGTGGCATTTTACATATTATTATTTTTACTCATGGCCCACATTGTTAACTTAATAAGTTGCTAATTGTAAGCTATCTTTATTTTTAAAATTTTAGATTGATAATTGTGGGATATTTAAGATCAAGTTTTATTTGTTAATTAAAAAACCTAGTATTGCTGTCTTTTCTTCAGCAAAACTTTTTTGTACAGTAACCTTTTTTAATTCGTTGATATGAAAAAACACATTTTTTAGTATTTTAGGTTTCTGCAGTTTATTCTTCTTAGGCATGAACACATTGACATCCTGCTTTGGGACGTTCAGTATTTTCTAACAGGATAAACAATTTTCTGATTTTATTTTAAGATTAAAAGAAGCATCATTTAGAGCTGTTTAAAATTAATGGTATATTTTTGAAAAATGTAATTCACTAAGGCCTTGATATCTAACGTAGGCTATAATATTCGAAATCTTGTTCATCTAAAATATGAACCTATAGTCCAGTATTGCCCTTTAAAACCAGACAATAAGCACCAAATTTCAAACAAACTAGAAAGAAAATGAGATCCCAAACAGATTCATCACTTATATTCTCCATCAATAAATAAAATAAATAAAAACAAACAAACAATAAATACACAAATTTATTCCGTCACGATCGTCTCAAAAATGTCCGTTGAAGACTTGGAATGAGGTAGGTCCGTTCCTTTCAGCAGCACCGAATTGTCCAGGATACTGAGCCAAAACCTGCTGCGCCTGAGCTTGCTGATTCGGCATAGGTGGGGCTGGCGCTCTAACTCTATCCAGTTGCACGCTATTCACCGCTGGTGGGAATCTCACAGGCGCTTCAGTTCCTTCTTCCATTATAGGAGTGGCTTCAGGTCTTCCACCATAAGCACCAGCTGCTTGGTACTGTCCACCATACTGTCCAACAGCTTGAAGTTCGTAGTCATTTCCAGGAAACCCTCTGAAGAAGTCGTTTTGATAGTACTGAGGCAGAGCCACTCCACAACAGATTAAGCCTAAGATCACAGTTAATTTAAACATCGCTTTTTTTCTGTTGTTAATTGTTGCCAAGACACTGACCCACTCTCTCTAGGCTTCGGTCTTTTTATACCACGCTTCGCAGATGAGATGTGTTAATTTCTAATTAGCGTTATCTCTCTTGTAATGGTCGAGTGCGAAAAAGATAATGGTATTGGACGTATGGTTGGATATGCACGTGGCCCAAACCTCGTGATTTCTTATATTGGTCAACTCTGTTGGTCGCGTTTACTTTTACTTGGCGTGGCTGTGATATCATGGACACGGACAGAAGTACGTGCCGTTGGTCAGTTGGTGCGATTTTTTTGTTGAATACGCGAATTTGCGAGATTAATCACGAAGGTGTGGCCGTAGTCTAGACGGATATTCCAGATCTTGCAGGATCTTTTCGTCCTTTTCTTTTAGTGGATGTGTTTTCGTAAGTATCCTTTGTCGGATGTGTGTACCAATGATGTACTAGTTGAGAAAACTGCTACAAAATCAGTTACCAAATTATATAAATTCAAAGAATATGCAAAAGTACCATTCAGAAGGATCGTGGGGAATATCAAACTCGTTCTTAAGACCCTCAACATCGTGACATACACGTAAAGATCCTTCCATTTTAAAATATCCCAACCGAAAGCAAATTCCATAAATTAAAGTGCTAGTATTCACGTCATGCCTCTTGGAGGTAAAATTCTTGTAAATCTAGAGCAATTCCTTCTTTGTATGGTGTCCTATGATTAATCTTCTCACTCAAGTACAAATCCTCCTTGATAGAATTCCGTAATAGCAATTCACTAAATAAGCTTATCATTTTTATCCTATTAGATGTTAAATTCCAATCTTCACACAATAAATTAGATATGTAAACCTCACGCATGGTTGACCACGGTTTTACCAGCCACAAGGCGACCCAAGTGCAATTATGTAATGGTACATTTTCGAGAAATCAAAGAATTTGAATAACAACTGACCAATTAGGTAGCTCGCCTGTGTCCGGACTCGCATGTGACACTCCTTAGGCTATTTTTCAAATTCTTCGGACCCAAATACGATTTTCCGCAACCTAAATTCAGTCGAGTGTGACTATTGTGTTCGTGGTTAGTGTTATAGGTGTCGTTTCATGAATCATTCTGAATTGCATTCATGCTTGTTATCGGAGATTATAGACAGAGACGTACAAAATATATTTTGCACCAAAACGAACGAACATAAAGGTTTAATAAATTTTCCCATCTAAAAAAGTTAATAAAGTTATTAGAACACATATTTATTGAATACTATGTTTGAAAAGAAGTTGAAATTTCTCTGCTCATTCACTTGATATTATAGAAAATTTGTATACAATGTGAACCAAACAATTTTTATACAATGTTTTTTTTTATTCTTTGGATCGTTTAACCTTAACTTTGATTGTTTGGCAACGTCTTTGTTTTCCTTTTGTATTAAGTAGACGTAAACCGATTTTCTGGTGTCTATAGACTCGTTACCAATCGATTATTTCTTATTGTTCATGGTAATCTCCCATTGTTACTTTGGAAATTTGTCGCCTCACCAGACCCGAGACGAGATTTTGCGAAATGCGTTATTTTGTCGGTGAGTTGAAGGCTATAGTTCAAGGGGGCTCAAGTTTGCCCAATTGTGAAAGTCGTTGCAGTCGTTTAAGGTATTTTAGGTTATTCTGGGTGTTCATGGGCTGTTTTCTGGATGAATTGATCCAGCAAGAAAAGGAAAGGGACAACTATTTTGAAGTTATTTACTATTTGAATGACAGACATGAATATCCTGATAAATGGTTAAAAATAGACTGTCAAAACTATGAAGTAACTTAAATCACCTGATACGCATTTATGTCATACGTGTCTCTGCGTCTTTATAGTCACCGCAAGTTTGCTCCACTTTCTATCGTGTTTTCTAGCGCAAGTTCAGCCGCAACGATCATCAAGCACCACAACCTTGCCGACAACCGTATCTTGTATGTTATGTCTGTCTGCATTCGATGTCTTTCCACCTGTTACGAAATCATCCACGGTGATAGAAACCGTAGCCATCGCGTTTGGGCAAAACATGTCTATCGCAATGAATCAGGGAAAGTAAATACTGCTTCTAATGTTCCTATCGTCGCTATTTTGCACAATAGATCTAGAGGAGGAAGAACGAGCTGTGAGAATAGGTAAAATCTATGTCACACGTACACGTCGGGAGCGTCTTGTGACAAAATTCGAGATTCTTGTACATTTTTTTAATGTGCAATGTTAGTCATTTGACCGAACATACATTGGGTGGCCACTACATAACTTTGGGACAACCTGGTTGACACAATAAAGCGTTTAAACTTTGGTATACATATTTAATCACCCTATACATATTTAATGACATTGGAGCATGAGCTGGTATCACTTTGGACAAAATTGATGAATCTAAAAACGATCCAGTTCGTCTCTTGGTAATTCTAAATGTGTGTACCAAATTTCAGCTCGATCCGTTGTACCGTTTGTGCGCTATCATGTTCACAGACATACATACACACAACATATCATTAGATATTATATTAGATATTAGATATCGTATTCAGCATCTGAGTTTAACCATATTAAATTTGCATATTCTATTTAAGAATTGGCGTAGAAACGTAGGCAGCTCAAATATCCTTATATCCTAATACAGAATATACACAATTAAGTTGCGAAATTTTATAAAATAGTAACCGCCCAACAAACAGACCAACGATCTAGAAACGTATACCCCGCAATGTTCAAGGTACTTTAATAATAATTTATCCACAAGATAGCGTTCTGCAATAAAGGAAATACATAACGTAATACTACCAACGATAAACGGATAAATATTTGACATTTACATGAACTGACGCATATATTCGGAAACTACAAATAATCCCGTTGACATTATCATTATTCTTGCAATCATTGGTTATGTTATGAGATTAGTGTAGTAAGACTAATAAAGAACGAGAGCAAGTTTAAATAAATTTTTGGTCACGGTTAATTTTGATAAATATAAATATCTTACGTCGGATATTGGGGCAATATAATGGGATATTGTTCACGCATTTGGTTTCTGTAATTGACCAAGTTAAATAATGGCAATTTAGATCGGAATTTCAAGTACAAATTGTTTGAAAAGTCGTGATCTTGCGTGCTGACATTGATTTGGACCATTGAAATGTACAAATACCTGTCAGTAAATCAATATAATTAGGATTAATGTATTATTTAATAGATTAATAAATTGTTTCTATCAATTTAATATCTTTTAAGAAAGATAATGACAAAAAAACTATATCTACCTCACGGTCAGTGTTTACTGGATTCATTCTACAGTGGTCTCTCGTATGTTGCAATAATTATGTAACAGAAGCAGTGGCAAACAAAGAAATGTTTTCTAGAAACGACACCGTTATTGCACAATGAACGATTATGGTGTTGATAATAAACACACATTGATAAAGATGATAATCAATGTTTGTTTTTTTTGCATCGATTGTTTATGCAGTTTTTTTATGTCACAGTTCTTTCCTTGCAAGAATTTATTTTTTTATTTGGTTTTGATTGACATTTGACTAACTTTCTCGGCATTTTTGTCGGTTGTATGTTTAATCTAAAAGTTTAATAATAAAACTATATAAAGAACAGGTTTGTTTAAAAAGAAGTTTTAATTGTGGGGGTACTTGAAAGGGAAAAATGTCTATTTTGGCACTATTTTTACTATATTGCGTATGCATTTTACTCGCAAACCATTTATCATAGAGCAAAGCTGTCTTCAAAAATGTGTTCCTGGAACAATTTCCCATCCAGTACTACTAGAATTATCTCTATGGCAGTACTAGATCAGTCACAGTTTGTTTTGCTGAAAAATAGAAATTTTGGCACTATGCGTTTGCGTGTTACTCGCTAACCTCTTTGCTCTAAGATGTACAACATAAAAAAATCTATTTTTTCACTATTTTTACTACTTTGTGGTTATCTACCTTACTTTGCAGATCATACATTTATTGTAAACAATAAATTGCTCACTAAACATACATTATTTGTTTGTTTTGCACCTGCACTAAAAAAAATCAATGACATGACTACTTTTCATTATCAATACTGAAAGTGAGTGGCACCAAAATTAACACTTCTGCACAACTGGCTCTACATCAAACGTCAAAATACGTTACAATGAACAAGGAAACCGAAACGCCCAAATACACAAAGAAAACCGCTCGGTAATGGTCCACACTAGTCCTCAAGCAATTGTTACTTCAAACTTTTCAGAGCAAAGAATAATTCACGGTCTCTTTTTTTGCGTACGTCTCTTATGCCCTTAAGCGGTATCCATACGAAACAGTAGTACGACTACGTACAAGATAAATTTGTCATCATCCGGCTTGCCCAGGCAATCACCGGTAAAGGCGTGGGTCATTTGTTTTCAGCCGGCAATCTGTAGCAGTGTGAAGGTCGCCGTGTGACCGTCGCGGTCACCAAGTTCCGCCCCGGTCAACTATAAAACGCGCCAGTTCACTTCTTGTAGGTATCAGTCTATCGACTTGAAGTCTACAACACAGACCAAACAAAACAATCCAAAATGTTCAAATTGGTGGTGTTGTCTGCCCTCTTGGCCGTTGCCTTCGCCAAACCTGGATACCTCCATGGAGTAGCAGCTCCAGTTGCCTACGCAGCAGTCCCATCAGCCGTCAGCTACCAATCCAGAACTGATGTCGTCAGCAAACCAATCGTAGCTACCACTTACACTCACGCTGCTCCAGTTGTCGCTGCTGCTCCAGTTGTGGCTGCTGCTTACCATGCTCCAGCTGTTGCTGTCCCATCTGCTGTCAGCTACCAATCCAGGACTGATGTCGTCAGCAAGCCAGTAGTAGCTACCACTTATGCCCATGCCGCTCCAGTTGTCGCTGCTTACTCTGCGCCAGCTTATGGTTATGCCGGTTATGCTGGTTATGGATACGCAGCCCCAGCTGTTGTCAAGTCTTATGGATATGCTGCACCAGCTCACTACTGGTAAATTTGGCTAGGAGGGAGAGCTTCTTTGTTTCCGACTGACTGATCTGTTACCATGTTCATCTAACGCCATTTATTTGTGTAGGGGAGGCCGTTCTATGGTCTCCTTTTCCATTTTTTTTGTACAGATGTTTCTTTTTTTGTCATTTGATTTATTTAAATAATAAATTATGATCTACACTTAACGAATGGGTTTTATTAATACTTTTGGATGGATTGTTTACTACGCTGTAATGCATAGTTCTTTGGCTAAAAGGAATTTTTTCCTTTGATTTTTGAAAGAAATATTCTTTCTACCTGCAAGGTTATTTTGCTTTAAATATTACTCATGAGGTTAACATTACCAATGTTGTTGTATGTTCAGTAAAAAATGCCTAGTGTGGCATAATTTAATCGTTTTCTTAAATGTATGTTGTCTATACGCTTTAGGAATTGACATATAAATCATCATACAGAAACGTCAAGAAGATCTAAAGAAAAATAACATGAAGCAAAAATGCGTTTAAAGTTTAGTTGATAAATTGTAAAGTTACCAACCTATATTATTTGTCATGACATGACACATTAGTATTTTATATTGAGTTTTATTTATTGAACATACGTCACTATTATAACTTTACATACAGAAGTGACACTTTGACAACTTCACTTTGCTAGCAACTGAATAGTATCGTTTAAGTCATTTTGTCATTTTTTACTACCGGACCCAGCACTGTGTGGCGTAGCAAATTTATGCCAAACGAGATTTCCAGTAGCATTGGAATTTCTGTCTTCAGAAATTGAGACAGCTCTAGCCAAATTCGACCCTTTGGAAAGTGTAAAGAAACAAAATGATAGTTATCAATATTAAAATTAAAAAGAAATAGCGTGATTATAACTTTTCATGTATTTGGCAGTCGCCTTTGAACCTAAATCCTAAATCCTTAAACCTAAATCGTACCGTTTAATAAAAACACAAGAATTTGATTTATATACATCATAATTTATTATTTAAATAAACCAAGAAGAGAAAATAAAACATCTGTACAAAAAGAGGAAAAGGAGACCATAGCTCGGCCTCCCCTACACAAAAATAGCTTTAGATGAACTCAGGATCAGTCAGTCAAAAACGACGAAGATCTCCCTCCTAGCCATATTTACCAGTAGTGAGCTGGGGCGGCATATCCATAAGACTTGACAACAGCTGGAGCAGAATATCCATAACCAGAATAGCCATAAGCTGGTGCGGAATAAGCAGCGACAACTGGAGCAGCGTGAGCATAAGTGGTAGCTACTACTGGCTTGCGGATGACATCAGTCCTGGATTGGTAGCTGACAGCAGATGGGACAGCAACAGCTGGAGCATGGTAAGCAGCAGCTACAACTGGAGCAGCAGCTACGACTGGAGCAGCGTGGGCATAAGTGGTAGCTACAACTGGTTTGCTGATAACGTCAGTTCTGGATTGATAGCTGACTGCTGATGGTACTGCAGTGTAGGCAATTGGGGCTACTCCATGCAGGTATCCAGGTTTGGCGAAAGCAACGGCCAAGAGGGCAGACAACACCACCAATTTGAACATTTTGTTTTGGGTTGTTTTGGTTGGTCTGTGTTGTAGACTTCGAGTCGATTGACTGATACCGTTCTGTTTGAAATTGCTGAGTTTTATAGGTTTGCTGGGCGGAACTTTGGTGACCACGGTCGGTCAATAAGCGACCTTCACATTGCCTCGGATTGTGAACTGGTCGAAATAAATGACCAACGCCTTCGGTGATTTGTTGCTTTCGGTGTAAGCGGATGCTAAACTTTTATGGCAGTATTAATTATACTGGGATTTGCTTGGAGGAATATTATTATTGGTACATGTACCCAATTTTTAACTTGTTTTTAGAAATGTATTCGAGTTTGCCCGAGAATTTTAATGAGTATTTTTTTGCTTGTTATTTCATACCAAATTTGTGCCAATTTTGCTTCTTTTATGGCACATGTAGGGTTTTACGAAGCATAGGGATCTGTTGTACTGCACATTAAGTGATAATTATATGTGTTTAAAGTAGAATATAGTAAACCAGTTGTGTAAATGTAGTAAACTACCAAGTGAGTAGAATATTATTAAGTTTTGACAGTTCGAATAGCAAGTAACATTTGTACTAATTTATGGCCAGATGTATAAATGAACTAACTTACAACAATACTTTTTGCTGATTCAACTCAAATTTATTTTAATATTATTTCGAAAATAGTCCTACTACTGTTCAAAAGTGTCGCCAAATTGGAACAGTTTTAAACAATCACCATTTTTTTTCAGAAAATATTTTTGGTAATAACAAAATAGTATTGTTTTGTTAGCTTTGAGAGTAGCTCTTGGTTTATTTGAAACGAACTGTGTGGATTAACATTATCTAATAGTAGGACAACTCCATATCGTTAATAATAATAATAATAGTTTATCTAGGCGAATATTAATTGTACGAAATTTGATATGTGACGTTCATAATAATCGACGTAATGAAAGAAATGTAATAGTGGATCATAGTTAAAAGGATAATAAAATTTCATATGCTAGATATTTTGCTTGAAACATATGATATATGTATTTTTGATCTCGAATAGGTTTAGGAATGTTTT
The DNA here is from genome assembly GCA_963971325.1 of Aphodius granarius. Taxonomy (NCBI): domain Eukaryota; kingdom Metazoa; phylum Arthropoda; class Insecta; order Coleoptera; family Scarabaeidae; genus Aphodius; species Aphodius granarius. The sequence continues at coordinate 42,863,095 of OZ020221.1, read as the reverse complement.
TGTTGTCTAACGTACTTATACTTGTTATTTTTTATGTCAAAGTGTTCGAGACATAATGAATTTGATAATATCTCACAGCGAGATCAGTTACCCTCTCTCTTACCTATATCACACAGTTTCAGTTGAAATATTCTTCTGCCAATTTTCATATCAATGGATCAATATAAAGTTTTGTTATTCAGAATATAATAACAATTGTTTACGTCATGTATTTTATCGGAATTGAAGAAGCAGTTTCCTTACTGTCTTAAAATGTACATATTCTTCAGATATATGTAGCAAATAAGAAAAGGAATAATATTCGATTTTAATATATACATCAAACTCGAAAGTAATCTAAACAAACACTATTAAAGAACAATTTATTGCAAACTATATTATTATTCCATCGCGAAACATGTGATGAATTAAGTCATTATACCGGCTTATTTGTTTCATTTTTCACCGGTTATTACTGTTGGTATAAACACTGGAACTGATTGTAATAATAGTTTCATTTATACCCTGATAACTCTATAACCATCAAAACTTATTCAAATTTAAACCTGCATTAAAAGCATTGCACAAAAGAAACAACAAGATATAATATAATAATTTAAACTTTATTCCTCAATTAAAAGAAACAAAAACATCTATACACAATGGAAAAGGAAACCCATGAACGGTTTCCCCTACACAAAATGACATCAATGAATTTTATACAAAAAGGATCAGTCAGTCACGAACGACGAAGCTCTCCCTCCAAGCCAAATTTACCAGTAGTGAGCTGGGGCAGCATATCCATAAGACTTGACAACAGCTGGAGCAGAGTATCCATAACCAGAATAGCCATAAGCTGGTGCGGAATAAGCAGCAACAACTGGAGCAGCATGAGCGTAAGTGGTAGATACTACTGGCTTGCTGACGACATCAGTCCTGGATTGGTAGCTGACAGCAGATGGGACAGCAACAGCTGGAGCATGGTAAGCAGCAGCTACAACTGGAGCAGCAGCTACGACTGGAGCAGCGTGAGCATAAGTGGTAGTTACGACTGGTTTGCTGATGACGTCAGTTCTGGATTGGTAACTGACGGCTGATGGTACTGCAGTGTAGGCAACTGGGGCTACTCCATGGAGGTATCCAGGTTTGGCGAAAGCAACGGCCAGGAGGGCAGACAACACCACCAATTTGAACATTTTGTTTTAGGTTGTTTTGGTTGGTCTGTGTTGTAGACTTCGAGTCGTTTGACTGATACTTACAAGAGGTGAGATGAGATATTTTATAGGTTTTATTTTCGAGCGGAAATGTGTTGGCGATTTCCGTCGTTTGAGGAACGACCTTGCCTGGTATGTCTCGCCCAAATATTAGACTGATTTTAATTGGTCGCGTGCGTATTTTGTTGCGACCGTGACAAGGTAATATGGTTTCGTTGACTTTGGGAGTAGCTCTTGGTTTATTCGAAAGGAACAGTGTGAAAGGAATTAACATAATCCAATAATAAGACAACCCAGTGTCCTTAATAATAATAGTTGATCTAGAAGAATGTTAGTTCTTAATCAACTAAATGAAAGGAATGTAACAGTGGATTATAGTCAAAATGATAATAAAATTGCATACGTCAGATATTTTGCTTGAAACATATGATAATTGTATTTTTGATCTCCAATAAGTTTAGGGACGTTTTTGTTATCAATACCCAATGAATTAGTAATATATTACCCCTTGGTTAATTTCAGTTGGCTACTTCTTGACTAAACGGTATAAAGGGTCGAAAGTTGGTATACTTATGTACAATTACCACTGTATTCTCCGAAAGTGGTAAACATCTCATTTCATGCAGTTTGTTAAGTACTTAACCGATTTTGACCAAACTGACACCAGCTTATCTTTAATTTTATGCGATATGATCGTTCATAGAAGCAATCTTACAGTAGTCATAGCCTTTCTCACCATAGTTGTTGGGACATTAGGTTGGGATTCAGATGGCTGTGGCTTCACGAAATTGAAGAATTGCTAAAGGTTTAGACGCTTCAGTGTGTCATTGAGATAGTCGGAAAGTTGGGTATGGACCTTCCCATATGTTTTACTATTGTGTTTTTTATGGCTATTGTCCAAAGTATAGGTGTTTGTTATCTGTTGCAGTTTAGGAAGAAGAAAATAATATAAATATTCAATTCGAAATCCAATTAATGAATAAAAACAAACATAATATTGTGAAAGATTTCGAAATTGTTGGTGATGATTGTACTGCAATTTCTGTCTTCGAATAAACTTTTGAATTTGTCTAAATATCACTCTGAATATCTGTCAAGCAGACACACTTTCAATATCTAAAATTGCAGCTTAATGTAGAAAAAGGTTCTATTAATTACTGCGATCTTACTTTTTCTTTCTTAAACCATAAGACTTGTGTTTAGAGCAGCTCAAAACGCGTATTTTCGCCGAAATATGTACCATTCTTTTCATCGACTATAATACATTTCACCTTACAAATTGCAATTCTTCAATGAACGTTTTTAATGAAGTATGATATGTAGTAGTCTATAGATTCTATAGAAGATGATAAATAAGGAAACAATGCACAAAAACAACATTCCATTATAAATTTAATTCATAATTTATTATTTAAATAAACCAAGAAGAAAAGTAAAACATCTGTACAAAAAGAGGAAAAGGAGACCATAGAACGGTCTCCCCTACACAAAAAATGGCTCTAGATGAACTCGGTAACAGGATCAGTCAGTCAAAAACGACGAAGCTCTCCCTCCTAGCCAAATTTACCAGTAGTGAGCTGGGGCAGCATAACCATAAGACTTGACAACAGCTGGGGCTGCGTATCCATAACCAGCATAACCGGCATAACCATAAGCTGGCGCAGAGTAAGCAGCGACAACTGGAGCGGCATGGGCATAAGTGGTAGCAACTACTGGCTTGCTGACGACATCAGTCCTGGATTGATAGCTGACAGCAGATGGAACAGCAACAGCTGGAGCATGGTAAGCAGCAGCTGGAGCGTGGTAAGCAGCAGCTACAACTGGAGCAGCAGCGACAACTGGGGCAGCGTGAGCATAAGTGGTAGCTACGACTGGCTTGTTGATGACATCAGTCCTGGATTGGTAGCTGACGGCTGATGGTACTGCGGCGTAGGCAACTGGAGCTACTCCATGGAGGTATCCAGGTTTGGCGACGGCAACGGCCAAGAGAGCAGACAACACCACCAATTTGAACATTTTGTTTTGGGTTGTTTTGGTTGGTCTGTGTTGTAGACTTCGAGTCGATTGACTGATACTGCTTGAAGTGCAGCGCGACGTTTTATAGTTGAGTTTTCGGGATGTAGTGGCGTCACGAAGCGTTGTCGTGTCGCGACCTTCGACGTGATACACATTGCTGGGAGTAATGTCTTTCGATTTATCGTGTGGTAAATGTGTCTTGCGGTTCCTGGTGTCGGTTTTCGGTAAACGAGAATGTCCCAGGATGTTATTAATGAGCGGTTTGCGCAAACTTGTATCGGGTAACTTTGAAGGTAGGCAGGTGGTTAAATTTATGTTTCATTTGAACTTTGTCGCTGAAAAATGCATGTTTGGCTTAAGTTTGTGTAGTGGTTGCTTTTATAGTGTATATTTTAAATGTGTTTCTTGTTAATTTGTTATCTGGAGATAACGATTTGCGACATAATACAATTTGAGCAGCTAATCATAAAATTCTTATAAGAATTTATTACATTCCTTGTAATTACTCAGAACTGAAACTGTTCCAGAAACATTTTCTATCCATTTAGCTTACTATAATCATTAGCAATATGGGGAATTCAAACAATTTTGTCCTTAACTTTGATCTTCAACATTTCAGGTACTAAGAAGAACAGAAATGTTTATATAAGAATTTGGTTATCACATAGCCAAAACCTATTGTCCCTTCTATTTTGGGCACTCAAACCTGTTACACCTTGTAAGTTTTTAGAAAATTAGTTCTGGACATATTTACAACTGAGCAATATTCCAGACAATTCTTCTATTTCTTTGGTCAACTACTGTGACCTGTCCTATAATTCCTCCATTACAAAATACAGTTTATTCTTTCACAAAAAAATCCACGGTCACCCACCCAAAACAAAATGCACAACAACCAAACAATGCTCCATCATGTCACCGCATATCATAACATAACCTCTGACAACATCTTGATTTATTTGTCCTGTTTCGTTATCAACGCTCAAAATTGCAATCACAGTAGTCATACACACAAAGACTTTTCGTAACAATTCATCCTGTTCATTAATTATACTTACAAATGTTTTCATTTAATTTGGCAATCTTTCCTCATAATCTGGTACAATCTCTCTCAGATACTAAAGTCGCAGTCTTTTGTTTGTATCGTTAGTAACAATAAAAAAAGAATTCTCCGTTATTATCATAATTTTTTATGCTGGGTGTGGCCTTGCTACAGAAGGCGGCCTTCACAAGTGTATCGGTTGGTTCTTATTTTTTATTTCGTCAAGCTCATATGCGATTACGTCTAATATATCGAATTATGCGTCGATAATTACCACAATTACATCGGAATTTTTGAAAATTGTGATCTGTGGTTTAGTTAGGTTACAATAACGTACGATACAATGATAAATTTAATATAGATTGGATGAAACTGGCTGTTGAAAATGTTATTTTATTATTGCTTATATTTATATTGATCATTATTATGAAGAGAGCAATTATTTCGTATGAAATATATGAAGAACTTATCAATAATAAATTTATATCTATATAATTCACGGTTCAGTAATGTACTAAGAAAATGTATTCAACATTTGCCACTTTAGTTTGTCAGAGTGTCATAAAAAATAATCCAATTTGTTCCCTAGTAATTCTAAACATGTATACACAGAGAGGACTCTATTCTTGGATATCAAGAGAAATTGTTCTTTCGTATATAGTGTAGCATGAAGAGGATATTTTTGCTATCCAAAAAATATTTTATTGTAATAAGAATTTCAATATAGTTGTTTTTCAACGGCAAGTTATTCTTACGGTTTAAGAGTTTATTATGTTTATGTTGAGCATATTTGTTAATAGTAATTGTTGACATTTGTCGTAATTTTAGACATATATCAAAATTAAACTTTCTATTTTTTGATAATCTACTTAATTTTCATTTTTAACTTCTAGAAATAAATCTTATGTAATAAATCTTCCTTGAACACAATTAAAAATAATTAAAACGAAACTAAACAATGGTCTACCATAAAAAAAAACTCATCAATCAAATTCACATAAATCGTATATTTACAAAAGCTCACATTATATCGCAGTACAGAACATACAAAAACAATTACACACACATTCCGGCGTGACGCTACTTTACCAATAAATATCAAAAATTATTTACAAGGTGGTCGCAAAATAGTCAGTGCCGTAACATCCCTTTTTACCATGGATAAGCTGACTTGACAACAGCGGGAGCGGCGTATCCGTGATAGGCAAACGGAGCAGCAGCTACAACGGGCGCAGCATGGGCCGCGTACGCCACTGGAGCCGCATGAGCCGCGTAGGCCACTGGCGCGTGAGCGTAGGCAACCGGAGCAGCGTGAACCACCGGTGCAGCTTTTACAACAGGCGCGGCGTACGCCACTGCTCCTGAGGAAACCTGCAAATTGAACGTATGTTAGATTCTGTGGTTCTAGCGTTCGGTGATAGATGGCGCTAATGAGGAGATTTTAGTGGTAAATTATTAGATAATTATGTTGTTTTTGATAAGGTATATTATATCCTGCATTAAAAGCAGGAGTGCCCCAGGGTAGCGTCTTGGGACCAATCTTGTTTATTACGTACAAATGACATACCACAGGCAGAGTACGTTATTAGTATTGATGTGGAAATCATTTTATTTATCAAAATTAGTCGACTTACCTTGTAGGTGTTTTGATATGAGGTAGCAACTGGTACATGGGCCTTAACCAAAGCTGGGGCTGCAACAACAGGAGCACTGTATGCAATTGGGGCATGATATGCTGGAGCGCCCAAATATCCAGCGCTGACGCAGGCGAAGAACAATGGAAGAGTGATCTAGAATCAAAAATATCCAATAAACTACAAAGCAAAAACCCAAAAAAATACAAACTCACGTATTTGAACATTGTGATTGGTAGGTTTAGTACTTTAACTGTTGACTACTTAACTGTTGTGTACTGAAGATAGAATGAAGACCAAATTGGCCGTTCCACCTTTTATACTGTAGCTTTTAGAACCCCATCATAGGCGACTTCCATTATAAGCCAGTCTAAGACATGAAGAAGTGGTGGCCAACGCCTATGGTGTAGGTCAGGGTTGTGATGTAACGAGCGGTCGTTTCACTTTCAGCAATTGTTCGGTGTTGCATGGCATAGTAGATGGAAGGTGGATAGTGGTTTACTTTGGATGATAGAGTGAAATGGACTGATAAAATATGACGGTGACATGTATTAATGGTCGAGTAAAAAATTGTTAACATTGCCTGGTGATATTATGGTTTTGATAAAAAATGATGTAGCAGAACTGGAGCGGTTGCAATTGTTGGTATAACTAGGTTAGTTATGTAGTTTTTTTTATGGGACTTATATGGATGTGCGCTTGTGTGGTGCAAGGATGTGTTCTTGGTTTAATACGCGATGCTGTGACCTTCCGTATGTCTTCAATGTAAATGCATGGAAACAAGAAAATTCTAGATAGCTACGATAGCTGGAGTTGCGCTAATTTTATATAAATTGCTGTGATTTTAAATTGAATGTATACGAATGTTAAAAAGATCCTGTTCAGTATTTGTAGTGCTCTATATATTATTAGAAACTGTAAAGAGTAGTGACATCAAATAATATGGCTTCAAAAAGTGACATTTTCACAAATAAATTGATATAAAATTGTGAATCAGTTTCAGATTTTTATTCTGATATATTTGTAGTTTTCTTAAGTTAGTGAGTGTTGTTGAGCCCCATATGGTTCCTTAGAAATGTCTATATTACTCACACATAAATAAATTTCACCCCAGGAAAGAAAAAACAACAGAATTTTAGCACCCAATCTCCAATAATGTCTTACATGCACACCTGGAGTGTAACCACATCTCATCAATCAACTTCCAGTACCAAGAAAACTGTCTCTAGTTCTCCATAAACACTAAATCATTACTTCTATCCACCTAAAAAATCGGCTTTATTGATGGCATTACGCAATATAAGCGACTGTGCTCGGGTTCCACATTGCCCAGAGAAAAATTTAACATGCGCTCTAGAAACTCGACGAAAGAACTGCAGACCCGCTTATAGCAAAAGGTTCTGTTGATATTTACGAGTCATTTTATACGACCGGTGGACCTCTCATATAATAGATCAATACAAACGTAAAAGTGCACTTGCTCCACAAACTGTGGGTCCATATCTTGCCATTACAGTATTATAGGTCTGATCTAGTTCTTTTTTTTTCTGTCGAGAGGTGACAGCGAATGACAAATGCCCATCTGGTTTGTAAACGGTGGTTCTGTTATAAATCATTCACGTTTTATGTCGCATTAGTGTTAATGTCTTAGCGATGGTAGTATTTAAAACTTTCGACTTCTTTTGCTTCATGTCGTTTGAACAAAGACCAAACATCACCAATTTACGAACGAAAAGGTACCTATTTACAAAGAAATATGACAGATTTATTATTTAATTTCCCAGTTTGCTTATCGGTGAGGATCTCATTAAAGACCGCTTGCACATTTTAAGGCCGAATGCATTCTTCCAGCTCAAATTAACAACGATGAATATCATTTTTCCATGTTGCATTGTTCTTAACAGCCAACCGTTAAATGATATTCCCCGAACCTAAACACACCTACAATATCTACAATTTGTAATCATAAACACTTAATTATCATAAACCTCTATTTCCCAACCAAATAAAAAACAAACGTGCATAAATAAATGTTTATTCAATTATTACAGTCTATAGTGGTACAATATTACAGGAAAAAAAAACGGCCGAAATACATGACTATTGCTGTCTCCACACCTCCAAAATGATCAATTTACCATCTCTTTCCCCATCTTTCACGTTCTTCTCCACCTCTGTGTCCCCATCGTTCTTCCTCCCTTCCCCAACCCCTTTCACCCCCTTCACCACCCTCGCCTCCCCAGTGACCCCTCCATACTGGCACTGTATGGCGTGCCTCCAAGTGAGCATTGATATGGGATACAGCCTTGTAGCCAAAAGCAGCAGCAATGAACATTAATACGAAGAACTACAAAAAAGAAACATTATATGCGTTAGACTCCAAGTTTCCTTGCTAAAACTGCTCGCTAAAGTGTCTCGAATAAATCTATTTTGTAGATTATCACTACTACTAAATTTAAAAAGATATCTTACCAATTTAAGCATGTTGGTTGGTTGTTGTGGCTGTTGTACTGGAACGTGACAAGTCTTCAAAGTAAACTTTGATAATTCGGTACAGTACAGCCAATATTATATACCAAAAGCCACCACCATCCTATAACATAGTCATCAGCCAACGCGTTAATTTGGTTCCTTTCAAAATTGCGGAATTTTGATGTAAATTAGGTGGATGTAAATCAGATGGAAAGGAGGTGCAATTCTGTATAGATTGGTATATGACTACATAAAATGAAAGGGCACAATAGACTTCCAGAATTCGTCCGAAATTTGCAATTCAAACTACGAATTTGTGCAATTAATTAATCCTATGTGTATGTGAACGTATAATATTGGCAATGATTTAAAAAAGCATCTAGAACTTGTTTAAAAATCTCCATCAATATTGCAGGACACGTATAAAAAATAGTTATGTAAATGTGTCGATAAGGATTGTCAGTTGTTAACAAGAAACTAAGAAAGAACAGATGTGTTACATAAAAGATTCTCGTATGTAGGTGGCTAAGAGAGACAGAACGATGTTCCGTTTGCGAGTATAGTAGAGCTTTGTTCACGAGAGCTTTTGTTGTCAGCGTCCATTCAATTTTTTAGCGTGTTAGCAACAGGCAATGGTCAAGATAACATTGCGTAAGAACTTAGTATAGTTCTGATGAGAACACATGCATGAGGGGATGTATGAATGTGGAAATTGATATGCCAAAGTGAGTATGAATTGAATTATCTGAAGCATTACGTAAAAAAGTGTCTCAAAAAAATTAACCGAATAAAACGAGTTAAAACCGTGAAGAATACGCCTATAATCTAATAAAAGAATCATCATAGTCGATTCAGGATTACAAAACTCATTTTTGATGACCTGTATTTGATAACTAATAATTATTTAATAATGATTGCCCTCCATCGATCAAATTGGGTAGGTATTTTTTATAGCACGTGGATTATATAATTCTTCGACTTCTGAATGTAAAGTAAACCAGCTTGGGTAAGCCAAGGCAATTGTTTCACTTTCTTCTTCTGTACTTCTGTCTGAACCTGATTGTGTCGAATGTGTTGTACTGCCACCTAACTGTACTGAATTCGTAATTGCCGTTGTATATGTGTATGTATGTATATCTTTTGGTGTAATGTGGAGCGTCGATTTTTCGGAATAGCGAATTAATTGACTCGGTAAGAAGGTGAATTGTACGAGAGGCGCATAATTTAAAGCTTATTGAGTCTGTTCTGCGTAGGTAATTGTGTATGTGCGTAAGAAAGCAAGTAAACACATTTTTCTGATGCAATTTCGTGGGGTTAAATTGATATAATTCGTTACCAAGCAGATAATGCGACCTATCTGGTTTATTTTCAATTTATATGAGGCCAGTTTGATGTTATGTTCAATGTTTGAGTGAATAATATAGTGTGCTATATAAGACATATTTATGAGTCGTAAATTACGACTATATTCTAATAAAACTTTTCAAAGTGTGAACAGATTTTAATGTTCTTCAAGACCACTTGTCTTAAAGAATCTTTGATCATTCAAAATCTCCGCCGGTGGTTTTTACATTCAGTATTTGTTAATCGGTCGATGTTGTCTTGAAATCATGGAAATGAAAAAAATTAAAAGGAAATAAGGTACGGAAAGAAGGTACGAGAAGGTACCTGGTAATATAATTTTAAACAAAATTAATTTAAAAATAAATTAGGAATATATAAACGGATTGTGAGTGTGTTTAATTAGGTGAGAAATAAATGCGCTGTGTGTAGATTTGTAGCTTTCACCCGACCATGAAATGACTCATATACCTATGAATACAGTAGCATTGTGTCCACTTAGCTATTGTTTGTACGTTAATGCTGTAGTCTGAATAATGTAGCGACCGATTTGTGAAAATTTATACTATTTGACAAAAAAACTCGCAAAAAGTAATTTAAGTCCCTAGAAGGAAAGTATTGCAATCGACGGAAAATGACATTTCGGGATTTCCGCGGAAATACGCGTTTTGAGGTCCCCTGAATCGATTGCGATGATTTCTGGAAAATGTATCTATGTATGTATGTGTGTATGTCCGTGAACACTATAGCGCCCAAACGGAACAAAGGATCGGGCTGAAATTTGGTATACATATTTAGAATTACCGGGGGACGAACTGGATTGATTTTTGTGACAATCTGACAACCGAAAATGGCAAGTGTTACATGCATCTTCTGAAGGATTCATCCGATTGAGATCAAACTCATACCAACTCATCCTCCAGTGACTGTAAATGTGTGTAGAAATTTGCAGAACAGTGGGATGAACGAGCTAAAACAGTTTATAGAAGCAGTTTGATATAATCGTCGTAGTATTGCGAATTGTCAGATTGTAACAAACGTCAGTGCTACTGACATGACATTAAACTGACGTTAGAAAAATTAAACTGACGTTAGGTAGGGTCCAGTGAGGCTGTGGCTTTACCAAAAATAATTCCAAAGTGTTTAAACACTTCATTGTGTCAACGATCTAGTCGGAAAGTAGGGTGAGGGCCACCTCAGATATTTTATTCTTGATCTGCACAACTTCTCTGATTAAGTTATTCACTTATGTCCTATAATTATATTTGTCCTTGCTAACTAAAATTGGCTATGCTCTCCTTTGTGGACATTACAATTATTCGTAGTTCAAAGGGTTTGGTTCTTTTTAATCTTCTGACTAGGTTCTCGGTGTCCAGTTGTTTAAAACTAAAAATGCTACTCAACTGTTTATGAAATCAAGAAAAACTATATTGGTAATATTAATGCAAGAAAAAGGTTACAAGAAGAATCTATTAAAACATTTTACCACATCGTAGGTATTGAAATTCTCGAAAGACCATTAGGTCATATATTATAAAACTCTTGAAAGAAAACAATTTTTTTAATGCATTATAAAATAATTTATTTACAGCAGATAAACAGTTTGTACATTGATCTAAAAAGACCAAATGGACCTTAGTTTCACATGCACCTAGTCCAGTTTTACATTTCCTATTTGTTATTAAGTACTAAAAAAAAACATATTGTCGCTTATAACTTTATAACTTATAATCGCTTAAATAGGTAAATAAATTTTAAACAACTATAGAACCAATAATGATTCAGCAATCACTTTTTAAACTACACAACATTAATCACTCTTATATTCCGTCAACAGGCAGAAAATATAAAACTGAACATCCATTTAGTGAAAGTATCCAATCCACTTAGTAAGCATAGGCACCATAAGCTGCAATAGGAGCTGCAGCAACAACAGGCGCCGGTCTTGCTATGTAAGGAGCCGCAGCATATCCTGCAGCAACAACAGGTGCAGCAGGAGCAACAAAAGGAGCAGCGGGTGCAACAACTGGAGCAGCGTACGCCGCAGCAGCCACAGGTGTCGCCACTGCATGGTTCACGACATGTGCGTTGTAAGATGACGCATAATTAGCCAAGTAAGCAGCAGGAACTACCCCTGCTGAGATTCCTGCAGCCATCAAAGCGACCAAGAAGAAAATCTGTGGAGAAAAATTGGGGAATAATTGAAGAAATGTAAAAAATATGAACCTCTAACTTACAGTTTGTGCCATTTTGTTGTTGTTTGAGTTGCTGATAAGATCAGAATGATTTGATTTGGTTCAGTGGGTGGTTTATATAGTTGGAGTGGTTGGATATTATAGGGGGAGTTATGTAAAGTATAGTTGGGCCATCTTTAGAAATTGTGCGTTCGTTTTCACTGTCTTTTGCGGATGTGTAGTGAATTTTGATTAAGTTGAGGACGCACTTTAAGGTGTCGTCATGTTATGTTGGTCCTGTTGAATTTATTAGGTGTGAGGCACGTAATTTCGTGGTTGGTACGTGAAATTGTTACAAAAACTATGGTAACCAATGATGCTCAGACAATATTATACACAGATTTTTTTTCCACCGATTTTTATCAATGGAAACATTCGTTTTCCCTAGAACCACCTGCTCCTCTATTCTAAAAATACGGAGGAGGAGGCAGACCTGCCGTACGGATGTCTCGACATCGCTGGCTCACGTTATGATGCAGGCCTACTTACGTTTCTTACGATCTGATGACGGCTTCTTCAGGTTGGCCGTCGAATCCACCGCTCGCTCGCGCGCGATCACATGTTTTCGCGTTCATATTCAAGCCGTGGCACGGGCGGTACCTCGAGACAAAACACCCGATGAAATAATTTTCCCAGCTGCTTGCCACGTTTTGTTTACACTTAGGAAGAATGCACAGTACCTGTACATGTGCGAGACATTTTAGAGCACGTTTGACAATCGTTCAACTCACTTTTCATCGTTCCACGCGATGTTTATTTTGCTAGGAATGTCAAACGTGATCGCCCTGTCATTGTTGAGTACGTATTTCTGAGGAATTTCAGGATTTTTATATGTATTGAGGCGATTTTATATTAGAAGTTTGTTACTTATATGTATAATATACTGTGTATCATATAATATGTTGATTTCAGCGGAAATATCATTTTGAAATTTCCTCATTGCAGTGATTTTTGGCAAATGTCCGTGTGTATCATGTATGTATGTATGAATGTCTGCGAACACGATAACGGTACAACGGATCGGGCTAAACTTTGCTATATATATTTAGAATTACCAGGAGACGAACTAGATTGCTTTTGGTGACAATCTGACAACCGGAAGTAGCAAACGTTTCGCACATTTTCGTAAGAGTTCAACCCATTTTGATCAAACTGATACCAACTCACCCTCCAGTAAATTAAAAACTAAGCTTTTAACCCGTAATTTTGATGAATCGTAGGCGGTAAGTTGGGTGGTGCCCACAGCATGTAAATCAACCTTTGGTATTTTAACAATTTAAGGATTTTTTCTCAATACATAATCCTACAATATTTTAAGTTAGGTACGAATTGAAATAAAATAAATTAATTAATATTTGCGATTTTGGCAAATTAGTTAGTGAGAATACTAATTGGTTAATGGACATGTTTAGAACTCTGTTGGCAAAGCAATTATCAAGTCATTATGGTCTTTATGGTGCATTTTGTTAATGTTGCAAAGCAATACTTATTATTATCATGTATATTTAGTTTGATATTGGTACTAATTCTCACCAATATGTAGTACCATTTGATTTACCACATCCTTGCGGTTTTTTTTTTTTCAAAATTGGGTATTTAAGAAAAACACAGTTAAATCTTTAGCTCAGTTTATTTTATATTCAGTTTATTAGAATTCTGTTTATTTTAAGTCATCATCTTGCTAAGTACGTGCCAATATTTATAATCAATTGCAGATTTTACCATACATTGTATGAAGAATAGTATGGAACTACGTACTGATTATAAGGTGTGTACTGATAATGCTGATAGTAAGGAAGGGTATTGTAGCTTTGGTACACAACTGGAACAACTGGAGCAGTAACAACTGGAGCGGTAACAACTGGACTAGAAATAACAGACGAGGAAGCAACAGTTCTGGTAGAAACAAGAGGAGATGACACAACAGACGCACTTGCTGAGATAAAATCAGGTTTTCCTTTGGGATCAGCTTTAGCTTCCGGTTTTGGAGCCGCGAGAGCAACGGCAACGATCGCAGCAATAAGAAGAACCTAAAATTCGAAATATTATTTTAGTGTTGTTTGATTTTCCCGCCATAATTTTGGCGCCAAATTCAAACGAGATTTTTTTTATAATTATAAAATTCTGATTCATAATACATATTATTTTGTAATATTTCCAAAATTATTTTATAATATATATTACGAATCAAGTAACTTACGTATTTCACCATTTTTGTTATGGTTTTTTGAAGAGGAGTTTAGTAGTTTTGATGGCTTTTCAAGAACTGATCGGTTAGTGTATTTGGCATGATCTTATATACTGAAGGTCTTTGTTGGTTATTAGAAATAAAAAGGAATTTAACCACGTCTTATTTTAGCTCGGAGTAATTATCACCACAATAGTTGATTTATTGGCATCTTTTTTTTTGGGATTTTTGTATTTTGCCGTTAATGTGTGAATTAGGATGGAGACAACGGTACTGTATCCTGGATGCCTTAGAGATTTTTATCTTCGGTTATTATTCTTCTATTTTTCGCTGCAATTTCACACGAATGATACTGATATCTACAAATAAAGGTAACTTCATTAACAAAAAGGAATATTATCAACATAATGCTAGTTGATAACGAAATTTTGATATCAAATTGAGCTGGAAACAGTTGAGAACAATCAACAAAGTAACTGTGGCTTCACTAAATTGAATAAAAAGTCTTTAGATACTTCAATGTGTCAACGATTTAATCAACAATTTGGTTCATCTAATGAAATTTTAGTAATTATAGTTATTTTATCTTACATTGTACCTTTCATAAATCGGTTTGAGATTTGTCTTTCGTAAAAATGATCTGCTTTTTTTCCTATAAATATTCTGGCCAATTCTACCTTGAATAATATCAAAATTATGTACGTACATATATCCAATTTAAAGCAGACAGTCGATGCTACCAATAACTTTTAACCGAGTTAAATCACAAAAAATACTTGTTTACAGCTTCTGAGCAGTAAAATTTATGAACATACTACAAAATAATGCACTTAAGAATCGTTCATTTCAGTTTTTATTTATTTTCCATTATTTATCGCTTTTTAAGCATTAAAACGTCCTGATAAGTTTTGTTGACCCATCTTTTTATACAATTAAGAAACACAACACAAACTATGACGGTTTTTTGTTGAATAATTTCGCAAAAGTATTCCATTATAGGTAAACTATTAGATTTTTATTGTTGTTGTGTCTGCACTATTCTGTATTATTGATGAGTTAATGAAAGAATACATGCTTTATTGACCGTGATTTCACAGCTATTAAAAAATCAGATAATAGCCAAAAATTAACACTATACACGAAGGCCATTTAGAACTATCGTTTTCATATAAAAGCGTTTACGTTCGACTATTTGTAATCAGTTTCGATAATTTATATATGTAATTTATGCATATTTATTCCATATTAGTTCAATATTACTTCCAGATTAGTTCCATATTACTATTGGTAAAAATATTCTGTAACATTTTCTCTAATTCGAGTACTCTTAGGTCTTTTTCTTTGAAACGGGAAATGTATATTATTTTCTAACAAAAGTAATAATTCTCTAATCGTAAACAT
Organism: Aphodius granarius; assembly: GCA_963971325.1. NCBI lineage: Eukaryota > Metazoa > Arthropoda > Insecta > Coleoptera > Scarabaeidae > Aphodius > Aphodius granarius. The sequence goes on along the minus strand of OZ020221.1, from coordinate 42,847,574 downwards.
AATTATACATTTTACTTACTAAACTAATAAAAATAACAAAGTGAATGTCAATATTCCTACGACTTGACATTAAGAATATAATGCATCTCGCCATACCGATCGTAAAAATATCGGTTTATTTTACTGCAGACAAGGTCAGGTAAAGATGATCTGGTTTGTTTTTATTTTGAAATTCGCCAAAATGATCAGAATTCCTATATTTTGAACCAGCATCAGATTCAAAATATCCGAGAAATAACGAAAAACTTCAAACAACATGTTCAAATACGTAAGTAATCTTTCACTACTTATTCAGAGATATGAATCTTTCGCTACTTATTCATTGATATGAAATATTGTATAAATTATTAAATTAAATGTAAATAATCCCTTACACTGCTCATTCCATTGATCTGTAAATTAGTATACGAGCTGGTATAATTTTAGTCAAAATTGGATGAATGTAACATTTTTCACTTCCGATTGTCAGTATATGGCCTAAAATAATCCAGAAAACATAAAAAGTGACCCCTCTTTTGCAAATGTCTGGGAAGAGGTTCCATAAAAAAACCTAACGTTTTAGATTTTGCTTTTGTAAAATAAGTGTAAAGATTAGACATTTTTCTTCCTAAATATTCTCGTCAATTCGACCACACTTATTCTTAAAAAAAATTATATACGTATATATAATTTTATACCACTTATAGATAAACTATTTGATTTATTTCGCATAAAAACCTCTTGATATTTTTCTCAATTCTTTATGACGCGTTTCGCCCATTAGACATCTTCGGACTGGCAAGTCAATATTGGGCGAATAATGGACAAACCGCAACACTAGTGTAAAATAAAATGAAATATAGAGAACTGAAAACAACAACAAGAGTTTTCTTTTATTTTTGCTGTACCTGGTTGGTTACAGCATTCGAAAATACAGATAATAACTAAAAATTAACACCGTGTACTAAATGTTTACTTTTAACTCAATTTGCAGTTTATATTCAATAGTATTTTTATGCCGCATTTTTTGTGATGGCATATTTATGCTGTTCTCTATTAGAGGAAGTAATCATCTGATACAAATACATAATTATACATATTACCTCATACTAAACTAATAAAAATAGGAAGATGACTATAGCTGTATTCCTACGACTTTACGTCAGCTATATTATACATCTCACCTAATCCAGAACTATAACGATCAATTGATATACAAGTCGACAAAATCCTGAACCGATAAATTAACATAAAAAATCCTCGGACTAACGGCGTTGTCATCAAATATCGGTATAATTTACTGCAGACAAGGTCAGGTAGCGACGATCTGGTTTGTTATTATTTTGGAATTCGCGGAGGTGACCAGAATTTGTATATAAACGCCTCAAAATCCACCAGACAGCATCAGTTTCCAAATATCCGAGAAACTACGAAAACCTCCAATCAACATGTTCAAATACGTAAGTAAAATCTTTCAGTACTTATTCTATGATATCATATATAAAGTTTGCATGAAATATTGTGCAAAATATAATATAAATCCTAAAAATAATATAATCTCTTAGGTTGTCTTCGCTGCTCTTTTGGCCATTGCTTTTGCTGCCCCTGAGGCTAAACCAGAGGCCAAAGCTGACCCAAAAGCTAAGCCTGGATTCATAGTAACTAATCCAGTTGTTGCTCCTGTAGTTACTGCACCAGTAAGCCATCATGTAGTACCAGCTCCAGTTGCCTACACTGCTCCAATCCATTATTCCGCTCCACACGTCTACAACAGCGCCCCCTATGTATACAACAACCATTACGCATATTCTAGCTATCCATACGCTTATTCTAGCTACCCATATCACGTAAATCCCTATGTGTATGCTTAAATTGAAGATATCTGCACTTGGAAAATGTTTTTGATCCGAATCTTTCTTGTAATTGGCAATGTAATGAGCAAATGCTAATTTTGTAATAAAAGTAAATTATTGAGAGTTTTGTGTTTTATTGGAAAATTTGCAATTGAGTGCCTTGTTACGTAGACAACTTTGTAATTTTCGATGTATATCAAACAGTTGCCAGATTGCTACAAAAAACAATCCAGTTCGTCCACTGATAATTCTAAATAAGTGTATACAATTTCAGCCTGATAAGTGAACATTACACACATCGTACACTCGGACATTCCAGAAATCATAGCAATGGATTCAGGGGACCGAAAACGCGTATTTCCGCATAAATTTGAAATTATTTTTCCGTCGATTGCAATACTTTCCTTACTAGAGTACTAGTCGAAAAGTACAGCATAATACCGAATGACAGCACTGTAGCAAAAGCTTTTGTTACAAGGCCAAAGATACAATTTTTCTTCAACACACAACAATATAAACCTTGTTTCCTCTTTCTTTCAGCTTCAATTACGTTTTCTCTGTAATAAATCGACATTGTTAAATTTTTGTTTGCGAGTTTTGTATTCTTCATACATTGTACATTTTCATTTGTAGACATTTTTCCAAACAAGATCAATTGCAACATTTCCTGGTGCCATCATGTAGTATACTTGTTGACAGTGTATGCTCCAAAGCTAATTGTGATGTCTCTCTCATTATAAGTCATTTTTTAGGACGCCGTACAGTGTATTGAGATCAACATTTATCTATTTTGAACTAAATTATATCAAAATTTTATCTATACAAATAAAAAAAAACGTTTTCTTTTAGATTCCTAATGATCTTATTTGTCTGCACTCTAATCCAGGAAAACTATAGAATAATATACAACTTTATTATTCATAAAAGCAACCATTGTGTTGAATTATTTATGTTATCTACTTTTTTATAATTACACCTGTATAGTTTGATATTCACGTTTCTCAATTTTCTATTGATATTACATGTCAATCCATACCTAAATCATGTCACTATTGAATTATGGAAATCGGAATGCGCAATCTCTTCATGTCGAACAAGGCTTTAGTTTTGATCGTTTGTACAGAACTGACGAAGGAAAAAGCAACAAATCATGTGGGAAAGGTGACACAATGTGCCCACTTAATTGGACAGGCTTCTGCAATTGCCAATTATCAAAATGCATTTTATACTTACTTTTGTTTATTTTAAGTATACCAAAATATATTGTTTAATCAACGTTTCTCAGTGAAATAATTTCGAAGTTTTTAGATAGTCTAGATAAAATATGGAAAACCTTGTTGGATAACCTCTCTATTATTTATTTGTTGTTTACTCTACAAGTCTACAATATCAAATTAATTTATGAAACCAATTCACTGTTACAAAAAGAAGATGATATTTTTCATCATCATTTTGACCTTGCTCATAAATAACATATATTTTACTTCGTCCATAAAATAAATTCATTACGCTATGAAATTATATACTATATTAAGTATTGACCCATCCACAATGTTTACATCATTCTACTTTAACACACTGTATTAGTTTCAGTATAAAATAAATTAAAAGGAAAACAAAACAGAATCTTTAACTTAACACACTTAAGACAATTCACCGTCCATACTCTTAATGCTAAGGGCGTTAGTTACATATTTTATATTGAAAAATTATTGTATTGAATCAATGAAAGCTATGTTTTCTTAAAAAAGTATTCTGTAGGTGTTAGGTAAGAGATTCATAAACATCTGCGAAAAAATAATAAACATACATTCAATAACTTAGCTTTATTGCAAAAATCTCAATTGCTCATAACATAATTAATCATACAAATCATAATTCTTTAAACACCTGGCGGAATTCTTCAATTTAAGCATACACGTATGGAGATACGTAGCTTGAGTATACCAATGGGTTGTTGTATACATATGGGGCGCTGTTGTAGACGTATGGGACTGAATAATGGACTGGAGCAGTGTAGGTGATTGGAGCTGCTACAACATTATGACTGACAACTGGTGCAGTAACCACGGGAGCAGTAACAACTGGATTAGTTACGATGAATCCTGGCTTAGCTTTTGGATCAGCTTTGGCCTCGGGTTTTGCCCCAGGAGCAGCAAAGGCAATGGCCAAAACGGCAGCAAAGACAACCTAAGAGATGATTTACATTATATTTATTATATATTTGTACAATGTTTCACAAAAACTGCATTACATACGGAGTTTCAAAAGTCAAGTCGTGAATCAATGGATAAGTGGTGAAATTTTACTTACGTATTTGAACATGTTGATCGTACAATCTGGTTGTTTCTCGGATATTTGGAAACTGATGCTAGATAACGGATTTTGAGGTGCTTATATACGGTTTCTGGTCACCTCTGATGCGAATATCAAAATAAAAACGGACCAGATCGTCTAGTACTGACCTTGTCTAAGGTGAAATACCGATATCTGGTGTCGTCACTGTTTAGCAAGATTTGTGAATTTCTAACATTGAAATGTTCGACAAAATTCGTCTCAATTTGTTAATTTGTTAAAATTTGTTAATATTGTCGAAAAATGTGGTTTGGAGATATTGCTTATTGTGTTATTTTTGACTGAACTGACTAACGTGTTGTCAGTTTTGTCAGAATTGGGAATTCTGTTTTCTTTACTACAATAGTGAGCGATATATTAGTTTTAGTTAATGTAAATTCAGCTTTTATTATATATGAAATTAATTTTCGATAATGTAAAATCATATTTCGAAAGTGTGACATTATAAATATAGTTTTCAGTATAAACTATATTGTTTCTTTGTCTCAACGAAACAAACGTAAACCCAACAATTTTCTTCTTTAAGAAAAATGAACTAGATCAATAAGTTGTGCACTTTATAACTCTGTGCACAAATTTATGCAACAATCGTTGCTTTGTAATTAACACAATTTTTAATAAACATCCCGAAAAAAAAAACTGATTACCAAAATCAAACGTTTCATAGATCTGCCGGCACTACCCATGTTTCTTTTTAATGACTCCTAGTTATACAAAAAAAAAATAAAAAATAAAACCAAATCCATAAATTATTGAGATCCTGAATATCTGATGGCGTTGACACCGAATATCGGTATTTTTACAACGCAGACAAATGACCTTGTCCTCGACGGTTCTGATCTGGTTTGTTTTTATTTTGAGATTCACAGAGGTGACAAAAATCCGTATATAAGCTTCACAAAATCCACCGATCAGCATCAGTTTCCCAATCATCGAGAAACGTCAAAAACCTCCAATCAACATGTTCAAATACGTAAGTAATCTTTCACTACTTTATCCCATTGTGGTATATATGAAATAAATATAATGTAAGTAATCGTTTAGGTTGTCTTTGCTGCTGTGTTGGCCATTGCCTTTGCTGCTCCCGGAGCAAAACCCGAGGCCAAAGCTGACCCAAAAGCTAAACCAGGATTCATTGTAACTGATCCAGTTGTTACTGCTCCCGTGGTTACTGCACCAGTTGTCAGTCATAATGTTGTAGCAGCTCCAATCACCTACACTGCTCCAGTTCATTATTCAGCTCCATACGTCTATAACAGCGCCCCCTATGTATACAACAACCCATTGGTATACTCAAGCTACATATCGCCATACGTGTATGCTTAAATTGAAGAATTCTGCGAGCTGTTTAAAGAATTATGATTTGTGTGGTTGATTATGTTATGCGCAATTGATATTTTTGTAATAAAACTAAGTTATTGAATGTATGTTTTTTATTTTTGCGTCAGATGTTTCTGAATTGTCTGCTTAACATGCCAGAATACTTTATTATATATTTATTCAGTTTTATTAAGATTTTTGTTCCTCAAATTAAGTTTCATTACCCCATTACATCAGAAAGTACTTTTAAAAATTGTCTTTGATGATATTTGTATCCCTATTGCTGAGTAACTTTATTCTAATAGCACAGCATTTACCATTATTCTTGTCATTGGTGTACATCATTAGTCCAGCTATACAATGGAAAATGTCTACTGTTAATGTCAGCTCCTTTAAGACATATCTCATTACAAAACAATTCTTAGTATAGAGTATAAAGCGACAAGACAACTATAAATTTAAACGGTGTCGATGCTAATCTCAGCGCTAAAAACAGTAAATCAGAGCAGTCTTCTTCTTCTAGAAATGTCCGTAAACACCGAGGTTACAAACTGCCAATATGGCCAGTACAACTTCTACAGACAACGCCACTCTATAGGTATTGCTTCATTATTTGCTGTTTCATTAAAAGAAGCATTTCTAATGTCCCTTTTATGGTGATGTATACTTTTAAACTGGTTTAGTTATGCATTTCACATACTAATTCTAAATTTTAAATACCAATAAGTGATTATTCATTCATAGATTTTTTTCAATTGATAAAAACACCCAGTTTCATTAAGGGAATTTGTTGAATGTTGTTGGTATTGACAGATATGTAGTTAATGTGTAATTAGCACGTTTTCTAATCGTTAAAAGAAAAACAGTGAATCGTCCTTGTAATGTCTGCGGATAGCCCTTCCTGATGGCATTTGTTACACCATCTCGCATTCTTTATATGCCCGAGTTGAACACTCGGTATGGTATATATACCGGCCTCGTAAAGATTTTTGCATTATTGTTCTACTTTGTTCGTTGAGTGCATCATTTACAACAATGATCAAATTGGTAAGTCCTTCTCTTGTTATGAGTTGTTAAATAGAGGTTAGTCTGTATGTTTCTTTTACTTTGCTAGTAGGTTCGCTACTATTTCTGTTTGGTTACACCGTAAGGTCGAAAGAACATTTAGGATAAGGGTATTTTGAGTTAGTATTCACGTATTCTATCTTTATAGATGTGACATTGTTGGTCGTGATTAAAAGAAAACTTTGAAAGTTTCTTTTATCACTGGAAAATACTCATTTTCATAAATAATTGTAATCTTCTACTATGGTACCACTATTCCACTGTTTCAAGGGTTCTTCAATTGATAGTATATCATAACAAATAAGTTTTATTTCATTAATGATGTACTAATTAATAATTGTTATATATATATATGTCTCAAGACAGTTATGCACGTATTGTATATTTTTTATTATTGTATAATAGTTATTATAGGAATAACAGCTACATAATTTGAAATATTATATCTATAATTTTGATAATATTATATTTTCAGTTGGTCTTCACTCTATGCTTGGTCTTTGTGACTTCAGCCCCAGCACCAGAACCCAAACCAGGTCTACTGCATGCTCCAATAATAACATACACTGAGCCAATCCATCTACCAACTATCCCGGTGACAATTCCATGGTATGCACCAAAATATGTCTATTCACCTTGGGTCTGGCCAAAATCAGGATGGTGGTAACCAAAAACCAGAACCAAACGCCAATTTAAATATAAATATTGTTGTAAATTACCGTAAAATTAAGGAGTAAACTTACGTTATGCTTGAAACTGAACATCATCATCCATTACGCACTGTATCTTACTTTATGTATTAGTACTTTTATTATTATTTTTTTATTAATAAAAAGAGCATTTCTTGAGACTTGTTGAAGTTTGTGTACTAATTGAATATTTATAATATAGTAACCATCCTTTTCTGCAGGTAATATAAAATTCTCCATAGAAATACGTAGTATACAATATAAAAATTTAAATAAAAAACAAATCTGCAATGTAACTATTTTATTCAGTAAACAAAATCAGTAATCAATAATATACAATCTATGTACAAGTCAAAATGGGATCTGTTCTACGCTATTATAACCAATCATTAAATCGAAACGGTTACAAAACTCGTATCACATTCCAAAACAGATCTTAAACAGCAACAGGCGTGGGAGCAGCAATGTACTTTTGCACAGGAGTTGCATACGGAGCTACAGCAGAAGCTACATAAGGAGCTACAGCGGGAGATGCGTAAGGAGCTGCAACACGAGCTACATAAGGAGCTACAGCAGGAGCTGTATAAGGCGCTACAGCAGGAGCTGCATAAGCAGCTACACCAGGAGCTACATAACGAGCTACACCAGGTGCTACATAAGAAGTTACAGCTGGAGCAGCGTACTGACCTACAACGGGACCAGCATAAGGAGCAGCGGAATAAGGAGCTACTAAATTAGAAGTGTAAGAAACTGCAGGAAGTTGGTAAGGAGATACAGCATAGGATGCAGCGGGAGCTACAAATTGGGAATAAGGAGCAGCTACAATAGGAGCAGATCGAACTAAAGGAGAGGCTACAGCTTGTACAGCAGGTGCTGCTACAACAGGTGCTGCCGTAGCTACAGGTGCTGCTACAACTGGAGCTCCCTTGACTACAGGAGCGACTACAGGCGCAGCAGCAACCAAAGGGGCTGCTAATGTGTTGTAATTCCTTGCGATGAATTGTGAGCTTTGAGCTGTGACCACTGCTGGAGCCACTGGCGCCACTGATGCATAGCTGGTTGTTGCCAAGAGGGCCAAAACGACAAAAGCCTGGAATTGATAAATTTGCTTTTAGGTATATTTTTTTGATAAGGATTCTGTTGGTGACTTACAAACTTGTACATGATTGCTGGTGGTGTGTTCCTTTTGGTGGTCGAAGATGGAATGATTGATCTTGTGGGTGGTTCATTATTTATATGTGAAGAAGAGTTGGTAAGTTGGTAATTGTGTTGCGATAAAGTTTGGTAATTCTCTGCAATCTGTCAGTAGTCCAGCAAGCATTTGAATTACCGAAATACCTATTAGTATGCAGTTCGTTCATGTTGTATACAAGAAAGTTTTAGGGAGAATTGTGCTATCGCAAAGAATATGTTAATCTGCTCCATTATTAATCTACTCCATTACATCTTAATTGAGTCTTTTATTCTATCCTATCGTATCCCATGTTTGCTTTCCTACCAATTAGTCTAATTACAATATACAGAAGCATTTCTAACGAACCAAAACATAAAATTGTGTCAACACTAGTATTAGATTTCGTGGTGTCTGCTTATGATTCATGTCGCGTTCGTGGTGATCGTGCAGTCGAACGAAATGATAATGTAACATGTACTGCGGCATAGCAATGGCAACGGTGACAAGTTCAAAAGTGAAAGTGGAGCCACATTTCTCTGGTGCGTCGATTGAACCGAGTTTGTTGTTATGCGTTTTTATTCATTCAGTCTGTTGCATTAATGGGAGTGATGTAATTGTACATTTCGACTAATTTAAATGCTTTTAAATGTTGTTTGTGTGCTATTGGATTATTCTTTTCTTTTTACCTACTTTATGGTGTGATCCTTTTTGAGTTGAAACATATATTCTATATTATTTATTATAAATAACTTCAATAAACAGTAATCATAATAAAAAATAACTACGCTTGCTTATTATTATTAATATTTGTTATGATTGTATCGTTTATTACTTTCGTGTTTAAGCTTATATGTATACTTTAAAAATCTTTGGTACTAATAATTCTCGTCTATACATATTATGTTGAATGAATCAGAAAAATCCACCAAGGATTACATAAGTTAATGAGGCCAACATTTGTCTCATTGTTGATTACGGGAAAAGAATCAATTTCTTGACTCATCTTGCTCACAACGTAACACAGTTTATTTCTCGTATATCACACACAATCACATATAACATTTCCACAACATTCCAGATGATCCATTTACAACTGTTTGACATAACTGTCCAAACATTGTTTGTATATCGCTAGAAAAAACTAATTTTCAGTGTTATAAGCTACGCCTTATAACACTACAAATGTAGGTACTTGGAAATCTAAGCTTAAAATATATATTTAGATTAATTTTATAGCATTACTCTAAAAGCATGTAAATATAGCAAACCTATTATTATTTATTTTTTAGTCTAGATAAATATTTAGTTATACACCTTTAATTCAAAGAACAAAACGAATTATACAACTATGCAAACAACCAAACCGGTAGTAAAAGTTTCATAGCACTGCGCATGGTCTCAACTACAAACCACCAAAATTTGGTCGTTCAAATTATTATTCCAAGCACAGAAACGCATTCAATTTCACTTACTTCCTTGTACAATTCACACCTCGACAGAGGGGTTGATTATTCGACTATAAAACGCCTACTCCCATTCCTAACATTCATCAATCAACTGTGCTACAGTTCTCAACAACACTAAACGCCACAGCAAACAAACATAAACCCTAAAATGGCTACAATAAAGGTGAGAGTTTATAGTTGAATGAAGTGATCAGTGCTTCAACGACAGAATAAGAAAGTGTTTGAAAGTGTACTACTTTTTATCATCTAGTAATAAAAAAAATCTGATTTCAGGTAATTGTTGCTGTATTCCTAATGGTTAGCAGTATCAATGCCAGCTTTGTAGGTCACGCTGTGGCTCCTGTAGCTCCTGTAGCATACGCCAGAGCAATACCATACAACGTTCTACCATTCGCCAATAGCGTCAACGTTTACACAAGAACACTACATGCACCAGTATTACCAACTTATCCAGCTTATCTCAGGACACCATTTGCAGCACCTGTAGCTGCTCCCGTAGCACCTGTAGCTAAAGTATCATCGTTCCTCCCTGCTCCATTCGCCGCACCCGCTGGTTTTGCAGGAATAGCTCCAGCCCCAGTTGGTCCTGCTTTCGCGGCAGCTCCTGTAGCACCTGTAGCTCCCGTAGCTCCTGCCTTTGGTCCAGCGTATGCACCAGCGTATGCACCAGCTGTATCTCCAGTAGTAAGAACTGTTAATCCTTATTATCCCACTCCTTTGGCCCATGGTTTAGTTCCTGCTCCAATAAATCCTGCTTATGGTAGGTCTATACATGCTGTTGCTCCTGCTGCATATCCCGCTGCACATCTCCATGCCCATGCTCACGCATTACCAGTTCCACACGCACATTTGGTTGGTAAATAAGTTTAGTCGTAGTTATAGATGTAATATGTGTGATTTTTTTACTCAAGGCCTATCTTCTAGTTATAGGAATGTATATATATTTTTGTACGTTTTAATATTAAATACATGTTTATACTATTGTATTAACTGAGTTTTATTTTTGATAATGTCTGTCTTTGTGTTACTCCAATCAAAGTACGAATAGTCAACACACAAAATAAAACTAATAAATGACCAGTAATTACAAGGAATTTATTTTTTAACTGTACAGTTTTAGTTACAATATAATACACTAATGGTTAAAGATGCCTCAAAATATTGTTTTCTTTTTTATTGATTACCAATGTCCAGCCCAGTATGGGTAACCAGAGTATCCATATGGATAACCAGTGTAACCATAGGGGTAGCTAGAGTAAGCGTATGGATATCCATGGTAGTATGGAGCCCTGTATGCCCTCCATGGGGCGACGTATGGAGCAGCAATAGTTCCGTAAAATCCAGGTTTTGGTTCGGCTTTTGGCTCAGCTTTGGGGTCAGCTTTAGCTTCAGCGTAAGCCACAGCTACCAAGGCAGCAACTAACAAGAACTATAAAAACATATTGGTTAATTTCAGATTTTAGCAATACATTTGTTGTCTAATACAGAACAAATATATAAAATACATAGTAATAATAATAATAAACCAAAAAAAAGGAAACTTACGTATTTGAACATTTTGTTGATGTTGTTTTTGCGTTGATCTAGATTTGATCACTGATGCTAATAGGATGCTTTTTCACGCTTTTATAGGTCTTCTGCCAATATAAAATCCGTTTGATTTATGCTGATATGTTCAAGGAGATTGCGTGGTGTTTTTAACTAAATCAGTTTTTTATGCATATTACGCAATGTTGGCATTAATGCGTTTTAGAGTAAAATTTATTTACGGTCTGACTTTTAGGTAGGGCAATGTTTTCTAATGGAGTATTTGGACATCCTGTTGAAAATGCTACTATTTCATCATGTTTTTGAGTCTTAAAACTGTAGGTTAGAGATTGGACTTTTATCAAAAGATATGTGAACAAGAACTGTATACTTATTTTATGTGAAATTGTCGCATTGTTAGTTGTTTGTTTTATTCTAAAATTGTTATGTTTTATTCATAACAAAATAATCCTTTAATTAATAATTAAAATAATTTTGTATATAACTAATTGTAGTAGAGCCATCAACTAAATACTTCTGAAATATAGAGTTTCTAATTTTATTGTCATCGTGCCATTGCTTATATTATTTACACTCGTGTACAGTGCTTTCAAAATTTATGTAGTCAGATTCAAGGCAGGTGGTCAATAAAACCCCACAAGTTGGTATCAAATATGAAATATTTTATGGTTGCGACGCCTTCGCTTGACAAAAGACAATACATTGTCCCACTGTTGTACGTATATACCTGGTGACGTATAAAATGCACCAGAAATAGTTGACCTTTTACTTTGAACTGAGGTTTGCTGGTTGTAGCCACTAGCGGCAGCAGTATTATTGCCGGTAAACAGCATAATGTGACCACAAAACATCCGTTGGTTGCTATCGCTGCTAGCAGCAATCAACTAGCGGCCAGTACAACAGCTTAGTATGAACATAGCAGAAGACATATGAAAGCATATATATTTTTGATGAGAATTGATTTTGTACTCGTGGCGATCTACTTTTTGATGGCTAAAATCTAATGGCTAAAAGTTTTAACCCAAAAATTTGTATTTTCCTAGGATTTTCTTGTATGATAAACTGTCCTAATGTAGCCACGTTGATATTCATAACATGTCATTCAAAAACATGTCATTATACAAATGTCACAAAATTAAAGCTTCAGTATATTTATCCTGCTGATCCAGGCTAGGCGCCAGAAAGTTGAAGATTTGCACACATGTTTGTCTAATAAATACTTTAAAAAAATCACATTAATTGCTGATTGATTTAAAATTTTTTGGAATAACTAAGATATGATTACCAGTTTTTCTCTAAATAAAAACACAGACAATTAAAATACAGATAAACCATCTTTATTTCATTTCACATAGTAAAATCGAAATCTACAATACACACATTCATATAATTAACAAATTTCTGTTCACATCAATAAGATAAACCTACCAATGGAAAGCAGATGTACGTAACGGCCAACTCGAGTATCCATATGGATTTCTATAGTAACCATAGGGATAACCTGAATAGCTATAAGGATATTCATGGTAGCGTTGATAGTAAGGAACCCTGTAGCCATAAGAACTCCATGGCGCTACATACGGAGCAGCGATAACATGACCATAATGTGGCGTTGGTTCAGCTTTTGCTTCAGGTTTTGCTTCAGCTTTGGCTTCAGCATAAGCTACAGCTACCAAAACAGCAACTAACAAGACCTGAAAGAATAAAAATACAGCATTATTTGCGTTATTTCAATATAATTGTCGAAAAAAACTTACGTATTTGAGCATTTTGGTTGAGAAAACTTTGATCACTGATGCTTGAGTTAAACAACTTCGATCTTTTATACATTTCTGGAATCTGCTTAAAATTAAAATCTAAAAATTACACAATTATAATAATTTATGTGTTCGACTGAAGGTAATGTCCTTCATCATATGATTTCTTTAGGTGATGTTTTGAAACTGATCCGATTTAAATTTGTGAATATTTACGAAAGCTAATATTTCAAAATCTTTTTATGAAGACTAACACTACAGTAAATACTATGCTAAAATAATAATGTATAAATTGTGCGTATTTAGACTAATAGAATAACCAGGATGTGTGTTACATTTAAATATCAAAATAAACACTAGAATGCGTCAACGGATGTTATTAATTTTCGATACGAATTCGATCATCTCATAGGAATTTTTGAACGATACATTCCCAACTAATGATTTCATTATAATTTTTATTATAACTAGTATAAATCAGATACACAAGAATCGACAAAAACCTGATACATATACATCTATTATAAATATATCTCGAAGAATCTCATAAAAGTTGACCCAGGATTATGTATTGCCGAATTCATATTGAAATTTTATGCAAAAGCATGCAAATGAAGTAAGCAATAAGATCGTATTTTAAAACCTAGAAAGTTAGACGGATGTTACCAATGCTGATCTAACGTTTTTCATCTGATTTATGGATGTAGTTGAGGATAATGATCATCGTAGAAACATTTCAGTCCACTAAACAATGCTTCCTTATTAAACCATTGAATAGAGCGCTTGTATTGCAATATTAATACTGATTTGTGGATTTTAGTTGGCCAAACTAATATCAGCTCATCCTCCAGTGATTTTAAATAAGTATACGAATTTACAGATCAATTTATAGAAGCGGCCTTCGTCGCTGTGTTGCAAATTGTCAGATTTTGACAATCGTCAGTGCCACTGACATGACATCACATTAAATGTCAGTGTGACAAATGTTATGATGTCACAGAGACTGACGTTAGGTAGGGTACAGAGTGGCTCTGGCTTCACAAAATTGAATAATTGCAAAAGTGGTCAAACACTTCATTGTGCCAACTTTTATTTAATTTATTTAATCAACATTACCTTTTAAAAATCTCCACTAACGTATTTCAATATTACTAACCTTTTAATGCAAAAAAAAACTGTAATTTATTTCTAAAAAAATCAATTTACATTTGTTAAAATTGTGATTCGAAATCATAAACAAAAGTGAGGTTGTTTACATTAATTACAGATAATTGAACAGTTCATTTTTGTTATCCGTAATATGGGTAGCGCCCTGGATATCCTGGATAACCGCCATAACCTCCATGACCTCCATAACCGCCATAACCTCCATGCGGTGGTCCATAGGGGTTGTAATGATGGTGATGATGATAATTATTATAAGGATTGCCAAGACCCAACCCAACACCAACTTGTAGCTGTGGATTTGGTGCACCAAATGCCATGGCTAGCAATACACAAAAGACTAAAACCTGCAAGAAATTATTTGAGAAATTATTTGAGAAATTATTTGATATTATATGAAATCACTTCGGCAAACATTGATAATGGTAAAATGCGACACAAAAAATTTAATCCAAAATAGTACTTACTTGCTTAAACATCTTGATACGCTGTTCTGTATTCTATTCTAACAAAAAACAATACCTTAGTGCTTGGCAATGCAGACATCTTTATATAGAGCTCTTTAAAAATGTACTTAATTTCAACTTAAACATATTTGCATCATAATACTTAAGTTAAATAGTTCACGTTTTCTGGTGAAATATAAGATTACACAATCTGAATGTATTTCTACGTAGACAGAAGAATTAAGAAATTTATCATAATTACTTTTTAAGCTACTAAATTACGCACTTACTATCACAGGGTTTCACATAAGCATAGTCATGTTATATGAATCAATTCCTTATATTTAATAAAGTTTAAAATGTTTCTTTTAGAGCCAAACAATCGATTAACGTATTTCGACTAGTATATCCAGAAATAGAATTTTGGGAGCGTATTTTTTATGGAATAATGTCTGGTCATAAAAATATAACGAAAAGTAAAAATATAGTGAAAAGGCTAATGAAAAAACAGCAAGTTTATAATTGTTTCTAACACTTTCAAAAGTACTTGCCAGAAAAACTGTTTTTGAAGAAATTTTAGGTGTTCCAAACTTTTGTTCCAAACTGTATAACAAATTAGCGATTACAAACAACCTATCGGTTATGTATTAGATCTCTTATGGGTAACGTTGGTTGCATAATTTAATAATTAATATAGACATATCTGATCTACAGGTGTTCCAATAATTTATTTTAGTAAAATTATTTTAATTCCTACTTTTACTTTCCGACTAGTACACCAGATGGAAAGTATTTTTTTAAGGTACCCTGAATCTATAGTATGTGTGTATCTCCTTAGTTTGCTGTTAGTTTTATACAACTATTATTTCAGCAAAAATTTGTTAATATTTATTGACAGAATTGAATATTTTTTACCACTTCTATTTTCATTAAGTTTCCTGTCTTGAGAAATTAGTAGTAGTAATATTAGTATTGACTATTGTGTAATCCGACATTGGATAAACAAACAGATAATAATACACATCATCAGTTTCAAAATTTATTTCAAATTACATACACAATGGCACACATAATCCACAAACAAAACCACAAATTTCACAAAATCTATCATAATTATTTACCAAACCATTCGACGGAACCTCCAGCAATTCCTCCAGCGACAATTCCTCCAGCGACAATTCCTCCAGCATAGGCAGATGGGGCAGCAACATGATGTACAGAAGAAGCCACTGGAGCACTGTAAGCTGGATAGGAAGCAACTGGAGCAGAATATTGAGCAATTGGGGCAGCGTACTGAGCAACTGGAGCAGCTACATGAGCTACTTGAGCAACTGGAGCAGCGTATTGGGTTACTGGAGCAGCTACATGTGCTACAGAAGCAACTGGAGCAGCTACATGAGCTACTTGAGCTACTGGAGCAGCGTATTGAGTGACTGGTGCAGCTACATGAGCGACTTGAGCTACTGGAGCAGCGTATTGAGTTACTGGAGCTGCAACATGAGCAACGGATGCGTATGGGGCGGCGTATCCGTATGATGGAGCGGCGTATCCGTAAGATGGAGCGGCGTATCCGTAAGATGGAGCGACGTATCCGTAAATTCCAGAAGGCTTAGCCTTTGGGGCGGCTTTTGGCTCAGCCTTGGGAGCAGCCAAAGCTACGGCCACGATGGCGGCGAAGACAATGCACTGCAAGAAGAAATAAGACGTTGGTGATGGTTGATGATAAAAACCCAACGGACAATGTGTTTTATAAGAGAAATAAATACTTACAGATTTGACCATTTTGATTTGAGTTGTTCTGCTTGATTTGTACGGCGAACTGATACCAATAGAACAGCAAAACACCACTTTTATACTAAAAACCTTTGCACAAAAAACTAAATACTAACGAATTTTGTATTCTCAAGGTAGCAAAGATCACTCAGTTTATTCGTCCTTAAATTTATGATCCACTTTGGTAAAAATCGTCGATTATGTCTGTCTCTAATCTAATTTCAAATGTTTTGCCCAAATTTTACGATCCTTATATTTAAATTAGGCCTAATCTACATCTTAATTTATGCGATACAGAGTGTACTGATATAGATCATATCGGGTTGTTGCGTAAGTCCTTCTTGGATTCTTCTGAAAATGAATAAATTGAATTTTAACATCTGCAAAAAGTAGTGCAAAAAATCGACTTGTCAAATGTCGCAGAGATAGGAGATTGTTAATAATAATTTATTGAGATGTAAAAACGGCCGGTTATTCTTGATTAAAATTCATTTTTTATATTTTATCTAATGCATGATAGAACCATGATGTTAAAAATTTCAACCCTGGAACCATTATAATATTAATCAGTCAAATCAAAAATAAAATGATACTGTGTCGGTCTGTGATTACTGTAGCTTTACTAACAGTCTTGTTCTTATTGGAATCAGTTATTATTGCAGTCCATTATTTTCATCTTTGCCACATTTTGTCGACTGGAAGAAAATCTAAGTAGTTTTGGATCTTTAAAGAAACCGAAGATAGAACAGAGAACGCTAAAATTCGGTTCTTGAAGTTGGGCACTCTGTTGCAAGAGGCATCTTCAGGACGTAACTCTACGTTCTTTTTTAAATAAAAAGCCTTTCTTCACTTTCACATTAGATAATTATTGCGTCCGAGAATGATTTTTTTTGTTAAATTAAAATAAATAATCATTCTTTAATTAAATCATTATTTTCCTATTTTTGGATTTATGGAATCATGGGACCTTGATTATAATCCAAACGTAGTGTGGTCGAAAAACGCACTAAAAGATTATGGTGGACTCATTAGATTATTTTTCTCCACGGAAATCTTTAGTAAGGACTACAAACTTAGCGCCAAATGAAGAGTAACCAGAATAACGCTTGCGTTCTGTGTCTGAGCTTATATAAAACTCTAAGTCAACGCATGCCTCTTGAGACTGTCAGCGCCAGTAGACATAGCGATAATTTTTAATAAAACCGCATTATTTTTATTCAAACACGTAATCTTTTCACTCAAATCAATATTGACTTACATCAAGGCCGAACTTTATTTCAAATAAAACCAGATTTCTGTAATATAGAAATTTTGGGTTTAACAATTTCTACAAATATGTGCAAAGAAATACATTTATTTGATTTTAAATTTCTTTTCTCTCTGTGTATACTTACTATATCTCAACATTCTTCAAGTGATCAAGCATTTTTCTTCTCTGGGAGAAAAGAAACTTCGTACAAATTAATACATAAAATCACATAAAACATCAAATATTCTTTAAAGTTGTTTTTATTATTTTCAATAATGTTTCTAACATCTACAAATTGACAACGACTTACAAATAAAACATCGTTCTAAATTAAACAACAATTTGGCATTGAAATCCACACAATCTTTCTTAATAAATAATTACCAAGCGGCTTGGTATGGATAAGGAGTGTATCCAAACTTTTGGACGTATCCATTGCCGTAGACAGATGGAGCAGCAACAACTGATGGCACATGAGCTACTTGTCCGAAAGATGGAGCAGCGAATTGAGGAACTGGAGCAGCATATTGAGCAACTGGTGCACCATATTGAGCAACTGGAGCAGCGTATTGAGCAACTGGAGTAACGTATTGACGTACTGGAGCAGCTACAACTTGTGGAGCAGCTACAACTTGATGAGCACCATAGGCAACTTGATGTGCACCATAGGTAACTTGAGGAGCAGCATAGGCAACTTGTGGAGTACCATAGGCGACTTGGGTGGCTACTGGAGCTACAGCTCCAAATTGTTGGGCGGCAAATCCGTAAGATGGGAGTACGTTTGGTGCGTAGAAGCCAGCTTTAGCTTTTGGATCAGCTTTTGGTTGAGCTTTGGGTTCAACTTTAGGTTCTGCCTTTGGTGTAGCGAAAGCTACAGCAAGGATGGTGGCCAAAACAATGCACTGTAATAAAGATTGGACATTATTGTATCATTATCATTAGGTACTGTATAATTCAAATACAAATTTACTTACAGATTTGAACATGTTGTTGCTTCTTAGGATAGCTCTGTGGATGAACTGATATTGGTTGAGTTGATTTTGTGGGCTTTTATATGAAAATTTAGGAGAATTATGGAATCAAACGTATTCAAGGTAACCCCATTTAGAAAAAATTCATAGGTTCTTAAATTTATTGGTTGCGTTTGCTCTTAAGGCGTTTGGACGGTTCGAAGTGGATGGTGTGTTCAATTTTACGATCTTTTAATTTAAATTAGTCAGATTAGTTGTTTTTCCGACGCGCCCTGCCTATTCTAAAATTTAAACACGTGTATTAAGTTTTATTATATAAGAAGTGTATCAGAAAAAACCTATTATATCATCAATTTCTATAAGCGACGATAACACATTAGTTATTAATTATAACTTCTTTATCAATTATCAAATAAAACCATACATATTAATTATGAATTTTAATTTGTCTGCATGGTATAACTTTCACAAATAAAATTCTTAATTTAACAGAAAATATCAAAAATCCATAGAAATGTAGTCTTTGCTTCAAAGATATTGAGAAAAGTATTGTTCGCAACTCGAAAACCTTTGAAAGAATGGGATTTCAGCTAAAATACGTGTTTTGGGGCCCCAGAATTCATTGCAATGATTTCTAGATAATGTATATGTGTATGTATGTGTGTATATATGCATGTATGTGTGTATATATGTATGTATGTGCTTATGTATGTAGGTATGTATATGTGACTGAACACGACATCACCCAAACGGTACAACGGTTCGAGCTGAAATATGGTAATACTTATTTAGAATTACCACAGGAAGAACTGGCTTGTTTTTGGTGACAACCTAACAACCGGAAGTGGCAGATTTATATGTTCTTATTTTCCGACTAGTACCCTAGAAGGAAAGTATTTTTCCAGAAATCTGCGATCGATTCAGGGGACCCCAAAACGCCTATTTCCACTGAAATCCCGAATTTTTTTTTTTCGTCGAGTACAATAGATTTGTCCTATTTTTTGTACCACTCAATATATGATTTGCAGAGATCTTGGGTGTTTTATTCATGTCATTGCTTCAGAATTTCATTGCCACGTATTGTGTGGGTGATGATCTTATAAAATTAAAATTTAACGAATTAAAAATAGCAAATCTGGACGTGATCTAATAGCACTAAATCGGTTAACCGAAAGCAATTAAGAACATTAGCTGGTTTTTGGAATTAAATTAAAACAGATCCAATTTTCCCATTTGCATTGTAAATGTGCGCCGGATTCAAAAACTGGTTTTCCGCTATACTTTGCTCATCGAAATCTGTATCAGACACAGTGATTTGTGAATAACAGGTGTGACAGAACTTTGGGTACGTGTTTTTTTAATCAATAATAATAGCCACACTAATATTAATAATTTGCTATATTTCTAAATACTGTTTTTTATTTTTTACTAATTTTAGTTTGTATTTTACAAGTAGGCATATGAAGCATACGGATATGAATACGCTGCTGCGTAAGCAGGATAGGAATATGGTGCAACATAACCGCTATATGCCAATGGAGCTGAATATGCTGAGTATGCTACGGCCGGAGCTGCAACAACTGGAGCAGCAAAAACACCAGGTTTCGGTTTTGGATCAGCTTTTGGGGCCGCAAAACAAACAGCCAAAATGGCGAAGAAAACTAAAACCTACAAAGGAATAAGTATATAGATATTACAACAATAATTATATAAATTTGACTTGACTTAATTTGAATTTCCCGCCATGAAATGTATTCAACAATCTGGCGGTAAATTCAAATTTACGTCAATCTCAAGTAAGATGGTGGTCTGCTATACTCACTTGTTTGAACATGTTGGTTGTTGTTGTTTGGATGTTGATTGATAACTGATGTTTGGGATCTGTTGGGAGCTATTTTTATAGTTTTTGTACTGTGCTGATTGTGGCAAATCTTGTGATAAGTTGGTGTCAAGGTAAGACTGAGTGCGTACATGTAGAGGTTGTCTTCTACAATACATATTAATTAAGGCAGTGCGTTTTGTTATGTGGCAAGAGACGTGATTAGAAATATAAGAGAAGCACCGATTGATTGATTCTAGAACACTAGCTAACTCTATTTACAGTACTCGAAATTTGATATACATATTTAGAATTACCATGGGACGAACTGGGTTGTTTTTGGTGACAATCTGACAACCGAAAGTGGCAAATGTTACATGAATCTTCGGATTTTACCGTATTTTAACAAAATTTATACCAGTTCACCCTCCAGTGACCCCAAATATGTATACAAATTTGTAGATCAGTGGGATGAACGGTTTCAGGAGCTATAATCGTTTATAAAAGCGAGTTGACAGAATCCACAGCCTTCGTCGCTGTATTGCAAACTGTCACATTTTGACAAACGTCAGTGCCACTGACATGACATTAAATGTCCGTATGACAAATGTAATTCTGTCATAGAAACTGACGTTAGGTAGGTGCCAGAGTGGGTATGGCTTCACAAAATTGAATAATTGTGCTTAGACACTTCATTGTGGAAAAGATATAGTCGGAAAGTTGGGTGAGGACTACCCCAGATATTTTAGATAATTCTCACAAGTACAGCTTTCTACCTGTACAGCATTGTTCGATAGAATTGTTGGAACATTAGTTTTGGTTTTTGCCAAATTATAAGCAAATCGTTAAGTATAGACATTATTATTATACTGTAGTATTGGGCAATTTATTTTGTAAACTACGGCCACATATTCTAATGTTATGGGGTAATGACTTTGATGTACCAGTCTAGTATAAAACCAACCAGTTGTGGTAGACATTATTACTGCATATCACATATATTGAGTTAACTAACTTAAATTGTACTTCTGTATTGTTTGTAGATGCTTGATAGTCATTACTTTTCCCAAATTTGCCAAATTATGAGAAAGTCAGTGTGCATAGAAGTCATGACTAAACATTATTAGATAACAGACATATTAGGAAATTAATTGTAAATATCCAGGGGTGGCTCCATCCAACTTTTTTCGATAGCTACTTTTTACTGACTAATCCCTTTTTATATGCAGGGTTACATATATATTTTAAGTCAATGAAGGATTAGAAGCTGGTATCTGTTTTGTTAAAATTTAATCCCGAAAGAAATGCTTGTAACATTTGTCACTTTCGGTTGTCAGATTGTCACCAACAACAATCCAGTTCGTCTCCTGATAATTGTAAATACAAACTTTTGATTATGCTGAAGTATAAGTAGAAATAAAATCCCAAACTTGAATAGAAATATAATAAAAACAACTAATGGATTCCTCTAGAATTATAAGAAGTCCAGCTTCCTACCTGGGCTTTTGTTGTCTTTAGAAGATAGAAACTTTGTAAATAGAACAGTGCTTTATGTTCCATTATGAGTAATTATGGAGAAGAAAACAATATAATCCACTTTAAGGAATTATATGGATAATTGGTTCCGAAAATCACAGATTCCTATCTTTTATACTTTGTTATTTTAGATGGTAGAATATCATGACTTCATAATGTTCAAATAAGAGTGCAAACCGTTTTTTTAATTTTTCTTATGTAATTTCTCCTAAAAAAAGTCCATTTTCTAGTAACTTTCACCAATTCTTCCAATAAATAATATCAATAATTAATCTCATATAATCATCTTTATTCATGTAGGTACCTAATTACATTATATTTTATACACCTGCTAACTAATTAATACAATCTTCTTTATAGATATGCATAACCTGCATATGGATAAGTATATGCAGATGCATAAGCTGGATATGGCGACACATAGCTGCTACTGTATGCAATCGGAGCAGTGTATGCAGAGTAGGCTAGAGCTGGAGCAGCCACAACTGGCGCTGCAAAGACATCTGGCTTCGGTTCAGGCTTCGGCTCAGGTTTTGGAGCCGCCATGGCAATAGCGATGAGAGCAAAGAAGATAATCTAGAAAAAAAAATACGCATTAAACATTAGGTATATATTGCACAAGTTTTGTGACAAAGTACACAAGCAATTATCATTGTAGGTGCCTCAGAAGACGGTTTGTGTTTATACTAGGTTTTCTATGACCAAAATTAATATTTCGCAATGAAATTTTGATAAGAAGTCGGTTGGCTTACCTGCTTGTACATGGTTGATGTTGTTAGAATATCTGTGGATGATATACTGATAATTTTTCTGGAATTGATGTTGAATTTATAACGAATTTTTTTCAATGGGTGTCTTATAAGTGGTGGTAGATGTCAAGGGTATTAAGTAATAAGGTACGTGCTTGCATATGATGACAATAGCACGTGATGATAATAGCAATATGTTGGTGAGGTTTGGCAATTGATACGTCTTATTGCCTTGATAAAGAAGTTCGTGTAAGCAAAAACTTTTGAATGTAAACATATTCTTTTTGTGTTCTCTCCCTCGCAATATCTATTATTAACATTCCCCTTTTACTCTTCCAATCTGTCTCAACCCAAGATATATCGGCGTAACATCGACAAATTTTGAGACGCAAATAGACTACAATAATCATCACAGGACTGCATAACGACATATAGTTCACATTAAGCTCCCTGGTCGTTAGACACATCCATTGTAAACAACGTTATTCAACCTAAAACAATAACAAAACTGACAAACACTCATCCTCACACACTGTCTGCCCACCTCATTCAGGAAAACAAACGATTAACAAAACAATATAGGGTTACTGAGTCAACATCCTTTATTCACCACCTCCATCTATACATACAAATACATATAGATACGTAATAAAAACACAATCGGGAAAATCCAAGCATGTTTTGGAAGTGAACGACCTATAAATAACTATGTACTTAACATAACACCTTTAAATACATGCATTCTTAGATGACAGTGTCACGGGCGGTGACTTAAACGTAAGCGTAGCCGTAACCGCCGTAGTAGTATGGATAACCGTAGGAATAAGCGTATGGGTAGTAGCCGTAGCTGTATGGGGCTGCATATCCAACAGGAGCTGTCACTAGGTAGTCAGGTTTTGGAGCAGCAAAAGCCAGGGCGAGTAGTGCAAATAAAAATACCTAAAAAAGAAAATATAACACAAATTCAATTCTCAATTCGTTAAAATTGGAGGAGGAAATCTTATTTAGAACATAAATAAACAATTTATTAATATAACTAAGTAATTCATTTTATATTACATAGTAAAATCTAGAATACTTACAAGCTTGTACATTGTTGTTGTTTGGTTGTATTATGTTCACTGCTGGAACTGAAGTGTGAATTGTATAACGTACTGTTGGTATAGCAATCTTTTATACTTGTGAGCACATGTATATTAGTGACCATTTTAAGAATAAGTTATAATAAATCTCAAGGTAATTTCAGCTGACAATAGTATCGATGTGTGATGTGTTTGATCGACGGCATGCTAATTGATTTTCTGTTACCAAAACTGTATGACTGGCGTTATTAATTAATTGTTTAATTTAGTAGTCAACGCGTTGTTTTGTAATTGGATTTTCCAGTGATTTTATTGTTGTAATCTAGCATCTTTATCCGGCCAATAAAATTAGATAAAATACGATATTCTTGTCCTTTTGAAAATTGAGATCCCAAAGGGACTTAAAATTATGTTTTATTAAGAAAAAAATTTATATAATTTTGGTATGAAAGAAATCTGAGAAAAAAATCAGGATTTTAGCTATTTTTCTAGTTTTATTCTTAATAATTCTGTAATATGTATTTATTTTTAGATCAAGAAAATCAAGAGCAATAATTTCCACTCTCAAATTATTGTCTTTTGAAATTGCAGATTGCAATAGGTTTCTTTTATTTGGAACAACAATTTGAGATTGTTCTTTAGTAGAAAAATAGTTTAATTATTGTTAATTATGTATTGTGACGTACCAGGTTGTTGATTGCATTAGGCCATTAATACATACCTAACTTGAAAGGAATTGAATGACAAATAGACAACATTTTCTTAGGTTGGTGCATTTCTCTCATCCCTTGTTATATCAAATGTGGATTATTTGTATCATTGTAGAAAATTTCGATTTTATTTAGTATTTTCTGCCTGTTATTTCCTGTCCGTAGGTAATTTCTTTGAATTCTTTTCACGCTCAACGCGCGAAAACAATTTTTTGCAAGCCTTTCAAGTTTGCCAGATGGTCAGTTCAGTCCACCTTTCTGAATAGTCTCTAAAAATTAAACTCTGGTGCTACGTTCTGTTTTGATGTTTTTATTTTTAGACATATCTGTAAGTGTACACAAAATTTATAGAATTGGTGATAGAAAACAGATTAAAAGGTATCAACATTAATATAAAAATCAGCAAGCGTATTAAGATTTATATTAAATCTACAACTAATAATAAAGCATGCACACACAACAAATTGTTGTTTGTTAAATCAGCTTTTAGCAAATCGCAATAGTAACTGTACTTATTATTCAACAAGAGCGCAATTCTCAATTGCACGACAAAACAAACACCCATTAATTAAAATTCCAGTGTCGTCAGTCCATTCTAGAAGCATATATTCAACTTCATGGACAATGATGTGTCAATTTTTAGAACCACACATACCGACCAACTATATAAACCAATACCACAGCCAAAATTATTATCAGTACCATCCAAACCGATCTAACAACAATAACAACAACAAAAATGTTCAAAATCGTAAGTACAATACAATTATTGCAAACTTATACGTATATAAAACCAAACCCAACTAATTTAGCTCTTCAAATAAGTAAAAACATTAATATTCGATTTTCTTTTCTAGTTGATTCTTTTGGGAGCTTGCTTGGCGTTGGCAGTAGCCGCTCCAAAACCAAAGCCTGACTTTTTGGCCGCTGCTCCAGTGGTGGCAGCACCTGCAGTCGCCTATTCAGCTTATACATCGCCGTATGCTTACAGCGGCTATGTATCTCCCTATTATGCGGGATATGCTTCACCGTATGCCTATCCATATGGTGCAGCTTACACTGTGTATTAAACGGTGGAATATTGGTGGTGTTTAATCATTATTGTGACAGGACTGACGACGACTGACAGACGACCACGGACTATGTAGACATTAGGATAATAAATAAATTATTGCAGTGATGAATTTGTTGTTTATCTGTTACCTGTTACGCAAGACACAGTGTTTGGGCGAAAAGTGGACTAATATGTTTTCTCTGGGTCTATTACTGATCACATTTTACCAATATTGGCTCAACTGGGAAAATTACAGTCATAGTTTGTTCCTCAAAACCAACTATGACTGTAATTTCTCCAGTCTAAAGAGATAAGTTGTTCTCCAGTGAAATAAAACTTGTTATACAATTAAAAAAACATCGCTTTATTCATATTCATTGTTATTTAAGACAATCAAGTACCTAACAACGATAGAGTAACGCACAATTTTTTACAACGACCTAATCCCTAATTTTATCAGTCAGTTGTTTACCATGAACCATGTCCACCATAACCTCCTTGGCTGAAACCACCTTGTCCATAACCTCCATAACCTCCTTGACTAAAACCTCCTTGTCCATAACCTCCATAACCTCCTTGGCTCAATCCACCTTGTCCATAACCTCCTTGGCTGTATCCACCTTGTCCATAACCTCCATAACCTCCTTGGCTGAATCCACCTTGTCCATAACCTCCATAGCCTCCTTGGCTGTATCCACCTTGTCCATAACCTCCAATATCAGAACCATAACCTCCAATGCTACCTCCTTGGCTGTAACCTCCGAAAGATTGTCCAACGCTTCCGTAGCTGACTTGGCTTAGACCACTGTATCCACCTGTAGACAAGGTTTATATATGTTTTATTAATTTCACGAATAAATTGCAATTGCTGAAGATAAATCCTAGACTAGTAAACAGTTAGTTCTAGATTTCCGGGAGAAAACCGCGTCAAGGACGATAAAGTAGTCAACGTTTCGTAAACGTTTCGATAAAGTAATCTCCAATCTAAATAAACAGTTAGTTGCTTCTTTTCTTTGAACTTATCTTTTGGAAAATCTTTTGCACTTATGCCCTGGTCACACTAGGATGTTATAGTAGTCTGCTATTTTCTACTGGCTGCTAACAGCATAGTGTGACCACTCAGCAGCCGCTGTTTGCATGCCGACGTATGGTTTTGGCTGTTGCTTGTAAAGTTGATCTTTTATTAACCGCTATTTAGAGCTTTCGCTGCTCAGGACAAATATGGGTATTTTAGAAAATACCAACAAAATACCAAATAAAAGATACCAAATATAAAAAATACCAAATATGTAGTTGGTAGTAGCCACCAGCGGCAGCAGTACTTTTGCTGGTAATGTGACCACAAAAACCCCACTGGCTATTGTTGCTGCTAGCAGCACCAGCAACTAGCGGCTAATAAAACAGCCTAGTGTGGCTGTGGCATTACCTCCATATCCAGAACCGCCACCATAACCTCCAAATCCACTGCTGTAACCACTTCCAAGTCCACCACCATAAGTAGGTTTGGCCTTGGCTTCAGCTGAAGCTGCAGCGATAAGCGATACGACGACTAGCTGTAAAAGTAAAAGAATTATTGAAGTTAATTTTAAAAACTGTATCATTTAGTATCTATAAGAAATGATGGGTAAATGTATATCTAAATGAGGAATGGAATAATTTTTTGTAAGAATTTTTGGTTCAGCATCTCAAAATTTATTATTCTTCAATTTGTAAGCACTCAAACCTGTTACTCTCTGAAATTATTGACAAAATATCACTCAAAAGGCCCAGAATCAACAAAATTTTAGCCATTCATGCCATTGCACACGAATACTTACGAATTTGAACATTTTGATGAACCTGGGGACACTGAACAACTGAACTGAGCCTCAATCTGTGAATACTGGTTTATATATCAAAAATGGAGAGTGTTTTTTAAGCATAGAGGAAGATGGATTGCTTTCTATAATTAAATTATCATTTAAATGTCCCACGAATTCAATAAAACTATTTAATTATATCTTCGATTGTAATGAATATTCAGTTTTTGGGTGTATATTAAGTGAACACCTGCTTTAAAGTGGTTTAGAGACATTGTTTTTCTTGTTTAGAACATTCTGGTTTAATAAAAATATTTAAAAATATGTTAGTTGGTAGTATAAAAAGTAGAAATCGGAAACAGATTTCGGATTTTTATTTTCAGTTTAAGTTTTCTAGATTTTATAAG
This sequence comes from Aphodius granarius, assembly GCA_963971325.1. Classification (NCBI taxonomy): domain Eukaryota; kingdom Metazoa; phylum Arthropoda; class Insecta; order Coleoptera; family Scarabaeidae; genus Aphodius; species Aphodius granarius. Next base: position 42,819,609 of record OZ020221.1, on the reverse strand, counting down.
ATAAGTATTGTAATGATTGTGTATGTATATGTGTATGTCTATGAATATTATAGTGCCCATTTAGAATTACGAGGGGATGAACTGGATTATTTTTTGTGACAATCTGACAATTTTATTTCTTATTAGAAAACTCTACGTAAATCACTAGTACGCTCAATATCAAACTATGAAAGAATCCAGAAAAAAACTTCCCATTCAAAGAAACCTACGCGTCTGTAACAGACAATTGTTCAAATTGTCTTCCTGCTGGGCGATTCTATATCAAGGATAATCTATGTCTGCTTGCAGCGCGTGTCCGTGTATCGCGAACAACCGGTCTGGTTATGTGACCAAGATGATTTTCCCATACAATCGCAAACGCACAATTTGAGACAATGGCGCGTCCCGATCATTGTATCCGGATGCACTGTTTGCAGCCCAATTATGCAACAGCCGGATCGCGCACACTTCTCCATTTGGAGGAACAATAAACATCCCGAGCGCATGGAACCAGACACCGACAGAGACATCTGCAGGCAAAGTGCCCCCATAAGTGACGTAATTTGGGAACAAATGCAAACGATGAATTATTGTCTAGGTATTATTATATCTGCAGGATGTTTGACTACAATCTGTAAGGACAAAATAAAGTGCCTTTTATTCAGGACAAAGATATTAAATATTAAATCTTTCAAAATCGAATTTATGTGCATAATAAACACATTCAGCTCATGCAAAAGTCTCAACGAATCGCAAACTTTTAACCGTAGATTCATTGAAAATGCACAGCGACATAAATCACCGATTAGACAGGTAAACGTATCGTAAACTCGCGAAGTTTTCAGCGAACAAAAAAAATTACAACAGAAATAAACTCGTCCTTGATCTATTTCGTGATTATTCGCGATGGTATTGCGACGGTGACAAGAGAATATGGGGACCGATTTGGCAATGACCGATGATAATATTACGGTAGTATTATTTTGTCTAATTTTGTATTTTGTTTGGTCGATATGCACGATGCAATAGATCTGTAGAGTTGGAGGCAGGCGTGGAAAAAAGGGGCCAGTTTCTGTTCGCCTATGCACATGGAACCACCTCTGGCATAGAAACCTCCGATAACAGACCTGAAGGAGGTGAGGCTACGCAGCAATACGCAGTACGCAGTCCGATAAATTCTGGGTTAAGACTTGGTTGGCAAGATGACTCTCGACAGGAAATATAATGATTATTATTGGTGGGAGTACGACAAGAAATGTGAGTATGAGCAAGAATATGGTGTCTTTAATATTGTAGGTATTTTTTTGAAATAAAAATATGGGTTTGTAGATTTTTTTTATTAAGTTATCAGTAGAATATTTTAGGCCTTTTACGTTGCTAGCACAAAATTGTGGAATAGAATCTGTATTGATTATTAAATGACGTTTTTAAATTAAAGGTTTACTAGAAAATCTGTACAGCAAGTGACCCATATTATAAAAAAAAATATTTAAAAGAAACATCAAGGTTTAAATACTTTTTGGAATTTTTCAATTTTGTGAAGCCACGGTCACTCTGGACCCCAACCTAACGTCATCCATAGAATAATAATGTCATGTCAGTGGCCACTGACGTTTATCAAAATCTGAAAACTCGCCATAACCACAACGACAAACACTGTTGTCTGTCTAAAGTCACTGGGGGATGGGCTGGCATCAGTCTGGCCAAAATCGAATAAATCCCTAAGAAAACGCACGTAACATTGCAACTTCCGGTTATAAGATTGTGACCAAAAACAATACAGTTCGTCCCCTGGTAATTCTAAATATGTACACCAAATTTCAGCCTGATCCGTTGTTCCGTTTGGGCGCTATCGTGTACACAGACTATCGTGTACATACATACAGACATTTTCCAGAAATCATTGCAATGGATTCACGGGACCTCAGAACGCATATTTCCGCTGAAATCTCCAAATTTTCGTCGATTACAGTACTGTCCTTCTATGGTACTAGTCGGAAAGAAAAAAATAGGGCAAGTTCCCAATATTATAGAAAATTGATTTAAAAGAAACAGTGATCCGCAAAAATATACTGTTTATCAAAAAATATAACTTTTTCAGTAGAATTTCAGGAGCAACTGATAACACCAATAAAAACTAGGAAAAGAGTTCTTTGTTATAGGAAATTGATTTGAAAGAAACATTGACTTATAAACCATACTGTTTATGCAAAAATTATTCTTAATATATAATAATAATACTTATTCTTACCACAAAAAAGATAATACAATAGAAAAACTAGGCCAACTGCTCTATATTATAAAACATTATTCAAAAGATTTGAAAAATTATATAAAAGCAACATTTACCTGTAAAAAGGTACTGTTTATCGAAAAACTAAGTCATTCTCTGTCAAATTTGCTAGAACTTGCCGACTCATACTTACTGGACTTGTATTCAAATTATTTTCTGTCATAAACCTAAACATACAACTTTTGTCAAGGCTAAGAAACACCGGACGGAATCGTATTATGGTTTTCCAACCGAGCAATGATTGAAGAACTGTCACATATACAAATAACTTGTTAAATAACGGTACTCTTCGGAAACTTTTATTTTCCCACTTCTATGTTTATTTTTGACATATTTATATATATGTATGTATATAAATTTTGAAAGAATACAAATAATTTATTAATAATTCATGCAAAATCGCAAAATTTCAAGAAAGAATTTAATTGACAAAAAAGTCCAAAATAAATTAAAAAATTTCCGTATTTTTGATTTGTTTCTTTCTTTGAAAAGTACTACGTTGGCGTTACAATTGATCTACCAAAAGTATATACATACTTTGAAGAAAAGCACTGAAAAAAATTATATAATTCACAGGAAATTGCAGAATAAATCTTCGATTATATAATACTCTTCCCTTCGTTTACTTTCAGCTTGAATCAAATATACCAATAGCAAGAATCAGGTGTTAAATTCAATAAGAAATAATCACCTTTAAAAGCCATTCTTTCCCTTACAATACATTATAAACGTATATTTAGAGTAAGAAAGCACACCTGGTATCGTCGAGCCAACGAAAAGAATCTATTTAATTGATTAACTTTTTGACATTGACCTTCGCTTTATGACTTTACGAAATCTGTAAAGGTTAAGAATCACCGAGCCATTAAGTAAATTAATTCCGACTTGCGATATCACCTTATAATAATCGCACCTTGGTGGTCGAAAAACGTGTTTCATTAACAAAATATTCCGCTTATTAAAACACGAAATTGGAAATATAATTTAGCAGATAATTTACGTTGAAATTTAATAATTTAATACATTAAAAACAGAAAATAGGAATAAATCATTTCTTCGCAATTTTGACTAGTTTAACCTAAACAAAACGTTTAGAATCCGCAATCTAGTCATTATTATACCTATTTCGTACAATTTCCTCAGAAATCCGCGTGTCAAACGTCGTTCTACCCATAAACCTAGACCTCCAAACCGAAAATAGAGTTCGCGTGACCGAAGACGGTTAGTTCCGCGCGATCTGCATTATAGCAACATGTCCTCGACCAATTGATTCCAAGTTAGGTCGGTCTTCGTTTCCTTCCGTTGCCGTTTGCGCGTTCCTTCCGTGTTTCGCTGTTCGCAGCTCGTTGCGTCGCGCTGACGAATCGATGAGATTCCAATGTCAGAAATTGTGGAGGCGCCGGTACCAGGACAATGCAAATTGCCGCGCGCACCGTGGTTCTGACTCGCTGACCTAGAAAAACAGAAGCCCTAATCTCGGCAAATCATTGCAACGCCACTAAGCGCTAGGGTAAATTTATCTAGAGGAAATTTTGCGTGAGATATGCTAAATAGATGGCGACGTAATGATTTTTTTTAATACAAATTATTAAGCTTTAACTTCGTAACGGATATGATTTCTGTAGACTTTTTGGAATATTCCAATGCAGTAATAAGAAATTTAAAGTAACTATTTCCGATAAATTAATCCTCAAGACGATAATAACTTCAATTCTTAAAAAAACAGCTAAATAACTAACCGGTAGATTTTTAACAACTACTGGGAATCTCACAAGGATGGAATGAGAATCTCAGTATAAATTTCGCACAAACCCTTTTATTCCAAAGGTCATATTGCATTCAATACATTTTTATATTCCATAAAATGAATCGTAATAAATTTCATCGCTTACAACACACAATTCACCCCACCTTTGATGATTTCCACTGCGTACTGTGAACTTTTGCTCGTATTACACCGAACTACGTATATATCTATTTTCCCCATCAAATTTCCGACGTATTTCCTCGAACAATATGCTTAGTAAACCTCTTCAAAGCTCTTGTTTGTACATACACAATATAATATGAAATCCATACGCAAATTGTTTTTATCGATTTTCATTATAACTCTTTATTTTCCAGATTGTTCCTGCTGTAAATATGGAAGGCATGGATACAATTATAGCTGGTGTTGCAGTACGTGCAGTTGCTATCTGTACTGTAGAATCTGCAGGCCTTGTTCGTGTTCTTGCTATAGATCCTGCAGGAAACACTGCTGGATCTGCAATCCCTATATTTAATAAGCTCTAGAAATTCGGATTTCGACTTTTCTCAGTATTTTCGAGAAGTACAGTACAGTTTGAAGTACAGATTGATGGCACTCTTTGGGATGTAGAATGTAATGTTGTGTAATGTTGTGTGTTAATTTATATGGAAATATGTGGCAAAAAAAGCATGTAAACATATTTCGTGACAGTAGAATGTATAGGTTTTTGTTTTAACCAAACATAAATAATTTTGAAATTATTTATTGTATTGGTTTGGAAATTTGTAAATAAGTGGTGTTTCTGATTGTTATATTTGCAGTAATATAACTAGAATCAGATGACACGTATTGCTCTGCATAAGCGATACAAATTTCTATAGTTATTATAAGAAATTTGCCTTTTTGTCCAATGATACTTAATAAATAAACCTTAAATGTTCGCATTCAAAATAAAGTACGGTATATTAAAATGTTATGCCATAAAATATAAAACTATTATCAATACAGAATACTTCGATAATCTAAGATTATTTAAAAAAATGAATAAAAAAACAAAACTCTCTGCTTATTTGGATCATAATAATTAGAAGAGATATATCTAACTGTAAGCTTCATAGTGTTAGCGTTAAGTGTCAATAGATCTGTCAAGAAAAGTATGTATTATTGTCTATATACATAAGTACATCTTAAGTACACTAATTTGCCTCATCGCTGTAAAATATAAACTACTAAAGTATAATATATTAAATATTAAATTATTTATCATTGTCTTCTCTGCGCCCAAGAATGAGAGGCCTGAATTCTTCATAGTAGAAAACATGCTTGATGTATTGATAAGTATGTCTTTTGAAATATTCTGTACAGCATTAGTCGATAATATACAGGGTGTAACAGGTTTGAGTATTCAAACATTGAGGGATAATAGATTTTGAGCTACTGAAAATTATATTCTTATAAACAATTATTCAATTCTTTATAATAACTGATATATCAAAGAACAAAGTTACGGACTACAATGGTCAACTTCGTGTCATATAAATTAACTGCAGTTTCTTTAAACGTTACCTAGCAAGAAAATACAAAAACAAAGTACTAAATAACACATGAAATGTAGTTCATAATGATTTTACGGTTTTTTTTTTTTAGTCAACATGGTTTTCCCCTTATGGAATAAAAGCGGTGTTTCTTCCTACTGCTGGCTGTAGGATTGGTTCAGAGGTATGCAGGTTATCAATAACTGTTCCAAAATCATTTAAAAAACATGTTAGTCGCTATAGCTATTAACCTCATGTGATAAACAATATTTTCCTTAACTTTAACCTTCGATATTTCATTTATTAAGAAGAATAGACAAAAATTGATATAAGAACTTTGTTAACAGCTAGCCAGAACCTATCATCTCCCAAAAGTTGCGCATTCAAACCTGTTACACCCTGTATATCAACATTGACTTACATATTTACTACATATCTCTCTTCACATTTGTAACATATGTAATCAATTAAAAATACTCAACACCAAATAACGTCAACTTAAGAATGTGATAAATTTTGATCCCTCTTCAATAACTTCTGTAATATTTGATGAACATTAACGATTCTCTAGCCAGAAGTTCTTCAAAGTTTATCGAAGCTAATAAAATTTTTATACATAATTATTACTTCTACAAGTGATTTGATCTGCGTATCCAACAAAATAAGGCTTTTGGTCAAGTTTTTGCTATTCAACCACGTATCTAAATTAGTCAAATTGCTAAAAAGGTTTTTTTTGTGCTGAGTATACATTTCCAAAGCATACTCTTCAAGGAGTGTAACGCACAAGTTTGCAGTGTACTGTCTGTAAATAAATTGTGAATTTAAAAATTGTCGTGTGTCTCTTATTTTCTCTCCTTTAATTTGTTATTTATGATATAATAAAACTAACCCTTTTCAGTTATTATGGTAGAATATTTAATAACAAACCCGACAATTTAATAATAGAACCACCATTAAAATAATTATTTTTGTTTTCGTATTTTATTATACAATTTCTTACATAATTTCATATAAAAATAGAACTAATACATTGCAGATATGAAGAACGGAATCGTCTTATACAATGTGCATTACAAAAATGTGTAATAGACAATAGACTAGTATATTAAAATCATTGCACGAAGTAAAAAAGTCGACAAATTATGAAGAATTATGGATTAGAACCACTTCCATGGTTTTAAAAGCAGTTTTATTGGCTTGAATTTCTTCTTTGGTGCTGGATTGGCAACTACAGCTGACGTCAGCAAGGCAACAACTAACAAAATCTGCAAAAATTAAAAATAATAATAAACATTTTAAGACACGAACTATGTTTTTTTAGTTAGATAATCACTGAAATGTTTTCTTCTTGTTATTATGTTAGGTAAAATAAATTTTAAACTCTATTTAAATTTTGTTGTTCTCTTAATGCACAATGTTTATTAAATTATGGCATATATTCTAGTAAACAATTACAGTTACAACAAAGATAGGCAACCAAATACATGTCACTTCGATGAAATCCTTGGACGTTGATTGCAATGCATGAATGAAATACAAACTGGACTTACCCATTTTAGATTCATTTCGCTTGATTATTCGTATCACGTACTATGGTGTGTACACTGCGTAATATTTTTGGCGATCTCTCCTTATATCTGCCCGAACAGTGTCTTGCAACACACCAAGAGGGGAGAAATGATAAAAAAGAAAATCATTTTGGTACCGTAAATTTCACAATGGGTTTTTTCACAAATAAATATTGACACATACGACGTAATCTACTGATGTATGAAGATCTTACTTTTTACGAGTAAATATTTACTTTGCATTCTTTTGGAAAGTAGCCATGCTACATACAATGTAATAATAATAATAGGTACAAAATCATAGACATTTTAGATTTCGTAATAGTTTTGGTGTGCAGTGATATTATCTTTGAGTATTAAGGGGACTACACATGTGTGAACACGTCATATAATGGCATAGGTTGTTTGTCTGACCTACCTGTGAGAGTATTGCATAATGTTAATTTCGCCAGAGTTCATACACAGAGAAATTGTCAAGGCGCGTACACACTACACACTGAACTAAACATACTAAAATATAACATTTAATTACTTCTAATTTTTTTAAATCAGGTCATTTAAGATATGTTTTGGTTTGTCATATCATTTCAGTGGCCACTGATGTTTATCAAAATTGGTCAATCTCGACAAAGGCTGTGGATTCTGTCAGACTGCTTCTATGAAGCTTATAGTGTGTAAACCGTTCATCCCATTGATCTGTAAATTTGTATACATACTTAAGTCACTGGAGGATGAGCTGGTATCAGTTTGATCAAAATCGGATGAATCCCTAAGAAAACGCATGTAATACTTGGCACTTCCGGTTGTCAGATTGTCACCAAAAACAATCCAGTTCGTCCCCTGGCAATTCAAAATAAGTATACCAAATTTCAGCCCGATCCGTTGCACCGTTTGAGCGCTATAGTGTTCATAGACATACACAGACATTTTCTAGAAATCATCAATATGGATTCAGAGGACCTCAAAACGCGTATTTTCACTGATTTTTTCATCGATTGCAATACTTTTCTTCTACAAACCTTCAAATTTCAGAGGTTGCTTGCAAATTTCGACCAATAAAATGCATTATACATAATTATTTTTTTTAATGTTTCAACAAGGTAAAATCTTGAAGAAGTATAATCCAAGGTGCTATGTGTTCGCACCTTGAGACAGCAAGAATCGTTCAGTGCGCTACTTTCGCAGTATCGATTGTCCAAATTTGAGTCTGCTGTTCGCCGCCAGGTGTCCATAGCGTCTATCGTTATTACTATTATTAAATCCAGACAAGTGATAATTATATGCACAAATGTTGTAATCCAAAAAAAAAAATATTATTTCAATTAATTGCAGCATAATTTTGCATTTATAGAAAGTATTCTGAAAAATATCTATAAAATACAATAAATAGAAAATCCAAAATTCTGGTTCAAGTTGTGGTCAAGTTGTATATAAGAAGTAGAGGATAGGTCCCAAGACGCTGCCTTGGAGCTATATTTCATTAAAGAGCACGTCTATTACTTTTTACCATTGAGTTACCTCTACCTTTTGCTTGTGGGAAAGGAAATAACTACTAAATTTGGAACAGAAGTTCTTTAAGCATGCAATTTATTATAAGTTTTTATCAAATACACCAGTCATAACATAATATCTAACTGACAAGAGTTTTTGCGAGATTTGCAGTCTCTGCAGCAGCAACGATAGTGGAGACAACTGGAGCAATTGGAGCGGTTTCAACAGGAGCAGTTGGTGCTCCAATGAGAGAAACTACGTAGTCAGTAGCAACCAACCCTGGTTTAGCCTTGGGTTCTGGTGCTGCAACGACCAAAGCCAATAAAGTGGCGAAAACAATCTGCAAAAAGTATATAATACGTAATAAAAAAGTGTAATACATAATTATTAATTAATAATGAAAAACAGACCTAAATATTTTACTATTACCTTGATGATATAAGTATTAGATAGATTAATCAGTCAGACAGTGTACTTACAGCTCTGAACATGTTGATTGTTTGTGTTGTATATGTTGTGGAAGAACTGTGATTTTCAGGATGTGCTTGGACGATATTTATACCTATGCAGCATCCGATATATGCAGATCAGTTACATTTTTTAAAGATTATCACATTGAAATATGTTAATTAACGAACTGGTTGTGAATGAAGAGCAGAATGCAATAGCAAGATTTAATTTAATGATGGATGGTATTAGCATAAGCAAACTTCCATGCAGTTGTCAATTTTTAGTCGAAACATTTCTTATTGAAGTATAGAGTAGCTGACGGTTAATTTGGTAAAATACCTGATTTATGATTTCTAAATTTCCGGGAGGAAACCACGTCAATGACGTTAAAGTTGTCAACGTTTTGCACTCTATTGCAAGAGGCATCTTCAGGACGTAGCAGTAACAGAGCTACGACGAGAAGAGAAGAGATTCTCTTCATAGCTCTCTTACTGTTACGTTCTGAAGATGCCTGTTGCAACATATATGCAAAACTTTAACAACTTTATCGTCATTGGCGCGGAAATCTAGAACTTAGTGATTCGGGTCGCGGAAGTCTCCAATCTAAATATGCCTGAGTTATGTTTGAAATAACACGATGTGGCACATAGCCCGTGGGTAGGATCTGATGTCAGTTGAACCGTTTTGATTATCTCTGCTGATGGTACTTAGACCCTTCTGCAAGGCTCCAAGTTTATAACGACACAATTTATTAAATAGGCACATTAACCAAATAACATTTGTATCACAAATGAAGTATGTTAAAAACATTAATTAGGCGTAAAAATAATTAAAGAAAGTACTCATTTTGAAGTTTTATATAAAGTTTGTTGGTTTCCTTGGAACTAAATATTTGGTACTTAGACCCTTTTGATTTACAACTCTTCATTAATGTAGGTAGTAATCAAAAAGTTTTAATCAAACATTGCAAGACGTGTGTGTTCGCCCCGCGGTAGCAGGCGGATGCATTTGCCAATTAAGCGCAAGTAAATATTTGTTATGTGATTAATTTGGATGATTATGGATGGATTGAGAGACGTGTAGTAAACGATTTGCTTTAATTTTCATATATGTAATGACTTCCTGATCGGATTATATCATATGCAGTTGCAAATATAAACACTAATGACGTAAACATGAATATAACTCATTTTTAGCCTACCACATCTCTTCCTGTAGGTAATGTATACCTACTCTGAATTATACCATAATTATAAGTATGGCCAGATTTTGAATTTCCAGGGGACGAACTGGAATGTTTTTGGCCACAATCTGACAACCGGAAGCGTCAGATTTTTGGAAAGTAGTTTTAAGAAATTACTTTTCTTCTGTCATAATTCGTATTTAAACTTTTCAACAATTAGTTTAACGCTATTGTCCAATCCGTCATCGTCAACCAAACAATCGCACGCTGCATAACAAGTATAAACAATTGACTAACGGAGGATGCAACCGCCTTTGTTCTGCCATGCATGGCCAGAGGTGTACGGTGACAGCGGTGTTACGTAACCCTCTAGCAACAGTTTAATGTATGCAGGCTGCGATTGGGCGTAGTGTGTTTCGGAGGTCCATGAACGGCTACCGGATCTGACCTTGCTCTTCAATATTATATTAATAGTGTGTTCGAACGTGACGCAATCCGGTCTATAATGACATGGACGTTGTCAATGGATACGAAGGAAAAAAATGACAAGCGTTTAACATAATTGCTCCGGGAATGTTTTTATTTGGTCTCGTTAATTAGATTTTATTTATTTTGGTGATTATTAGTATAAAATAGTTTCTTGTTTTGATATAGAGAGTAGACGTTTGTCTTCCAACAACAGAAATATTTCGATGGACGAAAAATATATATCATGCACTCGCTAGACAAGTCATTGTTAATATGACATTTATTTTTTACGCTGACCATAACGTTGACAACGCTTGGGTGATGGAAAAAAATCCAAAATGTTCAAAGCTGTAAGTACACTACTTCTATAATATTTTTAAAACTTGATTCCAAATTTTCTAATTTATTTAGATTGTATTCGCCGCCCTTTTGGCTTTGGCCGTTGCCGCACCAGATGCTAAGGCCAAGCCAGCGTTTGTAGCTGCTGCGTACACAGCTCCTGTTGTTGGAGCGCCTGTTGCCTACTCTGCTCCAGTTGTTGCCGCTCCATACAGTACTGCATACACTGCCCCAGTTGTGTCTGCTTACAGTGCACCAGTGGTGTCCACTTACCATGGAGTAGTTCCACCAGTCGCTGCTTATTCAACCCATTCCGTTGTTGTGTAAATTTTGATAATTGATGCTTGTAATTTGACCTTTTTAATAAATTGCAGAATATAAATCACCGTGTTTTTCTTTCGTGTATGTATTTCTAAAATACCTAATGTTTTGCTAAGCAAAGACAAATGTTTTTATCATATTTCATTTAGACCTTTTGCTTGTGGGAAAAGAAATAACTACTAATTCGGACAGAAGTTCGTTTAGCATGCCATTTATTTTACGTTTTTATCGAATATAATATACCAACCATAACATAAAATTTAACTAGCAAGGGTTTTTGCAAAATTTAAATTTGGTTCAGGACCAACGCTGCTGGAGTCAACTGGAGCATCTGCAGGAGGAGCAGTTGATCCTTCAGTGAGAGCAGCAAGAGCCTGGACTAAGCGCAGTAGAAGAACCCAATTCTGCTGTAACGATCAAAGCCAACAAAGTGGCGAAAACAACCTGCAAAAAGTATAATACATAATAAACAAACTTAAACATTTAACTATTACCTTGATAATAGAAGTATTAGATATATTTATTAAACAGATGGTTTACTTACAGCTTTGAACATGCTGATTGTTTGTGTTGTACGTGTTGTGGAAGATCTGTGACGTTCAAGATGCGCTTGGACGATATTTATACCTATGCAACATCCGATATACATATGCAAATCGGTTAATTTTTAAAAGGTTGTCACATTAAAGAGCGTTAATTAACGATATGTGCACCAACAGGTTTGTTTTGCTGCACAAAATATAAATAAAAACTAAGAAGTTTTTGCTAGGAAGATTTTTAAAATATCTCTTTTGTGATGGTAATAATAATAAACGTATTTATGCCAATTATACACAGAGGGAAAATTTTATTCGATACAACACGAATATCTTTGAGTGTAGAATATCACTTGTTTCTATATCCGCAGAAAGAATATGATTTTCTTGATGTTCCAAGTATTACGTTTTCTTGTTTTAAGTATGAAGGAACTGCTTGAAAGGAATTACGTCTATTTTAAGCGATACGTACGTATACTTTTGGGTCAAGAAACTGTTTGTTCGTTGAATAATGTATATATTTTTCACCCAACAAAATCTTATTGTTGTTGTAGGACGAATGTCTTACTCTTTTTATGTGTAGAAGAATAACATTTTCTTCGTCAGAGCAAAATATACTCAACATAAACATACTAAACTCTTAAACCGTAAGAATAACTAGCCGTTAAAATAACTACATGTATTGAAATTCTGCATGCAAGAACAATTTTTCTTGATATCGAAGAATTGAGTTCTCTCTGTGTAGGCCACTACAATCCTGATTTTCCTCATAATCCTTGTAAGTTACCAATGAAACAAAACACTTATACAACAAATAATATACGAACACTCAATATCGTCAAACTTATATAGCGGTTATATGTGGAAAAGACGCGAGAATAAGTTAGCGCCATCTGAAAAGTAATAGCAAAACTTTCTATATATCTCTCAATGTAAGAATTTTGGGTTAACGAAAAAAACAGTTTCTTTATTGATATAGAAACAAGTGATATTCTACACTCAAAGATATTCGTGTTGTATCAAATAAAATTTTCCCTCTGTGTATAATTGGCATAAATACGTAAGTAAAACCCATTACAAAAGAGATATTTTAAGAACCTTCCTAGTTTTTATATATATTTTTTGTAGAAAAACAAACCTGTTGGTTCACATATCGTTAATTAACGCTCTGATGTGATAACCTTTTAAAAATTAACCGATTTGCATATGTATATCGGATGTTGCATAGGTATAAATATCGTCCAAGCGCATCCTGAACATCACAGATCTTCCACAACACGTACAACACAAACAATCAACATGTTCAAAGCTGTAAGTAAACCATCTGTCTCATAAATATATCTAATACTTCTATTATCAAGGTAATAGTTAAATGTTTAAGTTTGTTTATTATGTATTATACTTTTTGCAGGTTGTTTTCGCCACTTTGTTGGCTTTGATCGTTACAGCAGAATTGGGTTCTTCTGCTGCGCTTAGTCCAGGGGCTCTTGCTGCTCTCACTGAAGGATCAACTGCTCCTCCTGCAGATGCTCCAGTTGACTCCAGCAGCGTTGCTCCTAAACAGAATTTAAATTTTGCAAAAACCCTTGCTGGTTAAATTTTATGTTATGGTTGGTATATTATATTCGATAAAAACGTAAAATAAATGGCATGCTAAACGAACTTCTATCCGAATTAGTAGTTATTTTTTTCCCACAAGCAAAAGGTCTAAATGAAATATGATAAAAACATTTGTCTTTGCTTAGCAAAACATTAGGTATTTTAGAAATACATACACGAAAGAAAAACACGGTGATTTATATTCTGCAATTTATTAAAAAGGTCAAATTACAAGCATCAGTTATCAAAATTTACACAACAACGGAATGGGTTGAATAAGCAGCGACTGGTGGAACTACTCCATGGTAAGTGGACACCGCTGGTGCACTGTAAGCAGACACAACTGGGGCAGTGTATGGAGCAGTGTATCGAGCAGTGTATGGAGCGGCAACAACTGGAGCAGAGTAGGCAACAGGCGCACCAACAACAGGAGCTGTGTACGCAGCAGCTACAAATGCTGGCTTGGCTTTAGCGTCTGGTGCGGCAACGGCCAAAGCCAAAAGGGCGGCGAATACAATCTAAATAAATTAGAAAATTTGGAATCAAGTTTTAAAATTATTATAGAAGTAGTGTACTTACAGCTTTGAACATTTTGATTGGTTGTCTTGTCAAGTTTTGAGACTGACTATGACTTTATTGACTTGTCTGCTGTTATTTATACTAGTGCATTTTATAATCAATGCAGTTTTTTGTCCATCACCCAAGCATTGTCAACGTTATGGTCAGCTTAAAAAATAAATGTCATATTAACAATGACTTGTCTAGCGAGTGCATGATTACCAATTAAAAAAAGTTTGGGTGTGTATAATGCAATGCATAATAGTCACATATATTGGCTGTATTATAGCAGAATACCTGACCTAGATATATATTTAGAACCGATCCGGCAAATTTTGGTTTTTTAACGTCATTTTGCTTTCATTAGCTTTTATATTGAAGCACATTGGATGCAAAAGTCGTGCAGAGTAAACATCCCAGATCCAATTATAACTGAAAATTGCATCTAAAATTACATTTGCTATTTAAAAAAAACCTCTTTTCTAAAAAATAATGTCATTGTCTGTTGAGGTTTATCACAATTTTCCAATAAGTAACCATGGCTACTAAGGCTGTGGTTAATGCCAGACACCTTATACAGGGTGTAACAGGTTTGAGTGCACAAACATTGAGAGATAATAGACTTTGAGCTACTGAAAATGATATTCTTATAAAAAATTATTCAATTCTTTATAATAACTGATATATCAAAGGACAAAGTTACAGACTACAATGGTCAACTTCGTGTCATATAAAGGTACTGAAGGTTCTTTAAAGGTTACATAGCAAGAAAATGCAGAAACAACGTAATAAATAACATATGAAATGTATTTCATAAATATTTTACAGCATTTTTTGGTCAACATGGTTTCCTCCTTAGGGAATACAAGCGGTGTTTTCTTCCTACTGCTGGCTGTGGGATTGGTTCAGAGGTATGCAGGTTATCAATAACTGTTCCAAAATCATTTAAAATCAATTTTAATCGCTATAGCCATTAACCACACGCGATACTCAAACAATATTGTCCGTAACTTTAACCTTCGATATTTCAGTTATTAAGAAGAATAGAAAAAAAATGATATAGAAACTTTGTTATCAGCTAGCCAGAACCTATCATTTGCGCACTCAAATCTGTTACACCCTGTATAGACGGTTGTTCATATTTAAAGGTTCTAGACGATGAGTTTGGTCAAAATTGGTTGAATCACTAAGAAATCGTATTTTCTGCTGAAATTAAAAATAAAAACTAATAATCTTTTACCAGACTTACATTTAAACATCTTGATGTATGTTTTACTCAAATTATTATAGTAATACACTCCTTAATATATGCCTAATAATCCTTTTCTCAACAACTGAACTTATGAAAATTATATGTAAATTCAATAATATTGTCTTTATGCTTCTGGACGAATCACGGTCAATATTAGAATAAAAACATAGTTCCGCATCACTGACATTTACCGAATGCTTTTGAATCGTATTACAACAATAACAGTCAATGCAAGTTCAACTTGAACTTGAAAAGGTCGACGATTTGAATTCCAAATCTGATTCACATGTAACAAGAACCCACTTTTCAAGCTTGAAATTGCACAAGTAACCAACTATAAATACACCTCCAGACCTGTTTATTGCATAGTTCTTTCAGAGACTACATACATCGCAAACAAATCAACATGTTCAAAGCTGTAAGTTTTTATATTATATTTAAATTTAGTTCGAATGTTTGCATATTTAATTCGAATGTCTGTATATTCAATTCGAATGTCTGCATATTCTTTTCAGATTGTATTTGCTGCCCTTTTGGCTTTGGCCGTTGCCGTCCCCGAACCAAAGGCTAAACCAGGTTTCGTAGCTGCAGCCTACACCGCTCCAGTGGTTGGTGCTCCATTGGCTTACAGTGCTCCTGTTGTATCAGCCTACTCTGCTCCAGTTGTGTCAGCTTATAGTGCCTACAGCGCTCCCTACGTATCAACGTACCACGGAGTAGCTCCAGCTGTGGCTGCTTACTCTGCTCCTGTTGTCTATGCCTGAAGATTGTAATTAAATGCTGTGAAATAAAAAATCAACTTACCAAATACTAATTTCTTTGCCTTTCTTTTAATATAAATATAGTTATTTTGACAGTTTTACCATCTCTATTACCAGAAAGTGAAATATCGATTCGTGCTCTTGTAATATTTTGGTAAATGCCTGCCACTTTAGTTGAACAGATCTCATTTATTAGATATGTAAGTATCAATTAGGTACTTTAGTAATCGTTACATTTCAACATTTGAAGTATCTGATATTGGACAGTATACTAATATACAATACTCAATACAATATATAACAATACCCAGTTGTGTTAGCAGTTGTGTCAATTCTCGTATTGAAACGAGGTGGTGTTAAATATCAAAAAAAAAAAAATCTCTTCTGGCTGCTGCTTGATAACCTAACAAACTTTACATATATACTGAACCAAAGATATCATGGTTTTGTTCACAAACGAATACCATACCCGTACTGTATTTTTGTGATAGGTCAGTTATTTTCTATCGATCGCTGAGTCGAAGGATAAAAACATAGCCTATTCGTAGTACGTTTAACATTGTATATCGGTGAAATTCTTCACTTGGTCCACGTTGCACGAAAACAATTTTTCCTGTTGCCTGTGACAGGTAAATTTTTGTTTACACGTTTTGCTTAATGAAATTTTCAATACCTTTCCTAAAATTATGTTGCCTACCAATGAATGATAATATATTGTATGTTCTGAACTAAGATTATTGTTAGAGAAGAACCTAGTAAGTCCGTTATATATTTAATTCATTTTTCACTTGTATTGTTTTTTAGTCCGTAATTATTTACTAGTCTAGATAAATTATTGATTTTTGCATATTTTATGCAGAAAACAATGCCAATTACGTGTACAAAAACTGCAGTTATGTATCTGAATTATTTCGGGAGATATATCACTTTTTCGATACTTGTCGCTGTTTTTTAATTTCATTGCTTTTTGGTCTCTAAAATTCCTTTACTAGTCAAGATACTTTGTTGATTTTTTAATATATTATACAGAAAACAATGTGCAGACGTTGGCAGTGCAAACTTTTTATTTATTAAACGACGGTAAGTTATTAATTAATGTTATTATGTCTGCTTTTGAATCAATTATAAAGAAAATCCATCATAATATGTTCATTCAATAATATTTATTTCATACAGGCGCTATAAACATTTTCAGGCATAGACAACAGGGGCGGAGTAAGCAGCTACAGCTGGAGCTACTCCATGGTAAGTTGACACATAGGGGGCACTGTAGGCGCTGTAAGCTGACACAACCGGAGCAGAATACGCTGATACAACAGGAGCGGTATACGCCAATGGAGCACCAACTACTGGAGCGGTGTAGGCAGCAGCAACAAAACCTGGTTTAGCCTTTGGTTCGGGGGCGGCAACGGCCAAAGCCAAAAGAGTGGCGAATACAATCTGAAAGAAATATATCGACAGTGAATTTAACACCTTAAATATAACAGGAGTTTAAAGTTTACAGAAGTTTTAAAGACTTACAGCTTTGAACATTTTGATTGGTTTGTGTTGTGTGTAGTTTCTGAAAGAACTATGCAATAAACACGTCTGGACGATGTATTTATACTTGGTTTTTGTGCAATCTCAAGCTTGAAAAGTGGGGGTCTATTGCATGTGAATCTAATATTGAATACAAATTTTGTGGTCGACCTTTTCAAGTTCAAGTTGAACTTGCAATTGTGTTATGTATAGCGCGCATGGAGAAATGGTAGGTGTACTATGTACAGGTTTGTTGCTTGATTATTATTATTGTTATTATTATTATTATTAAATGTCAATGACGCGGAACAATGACATTATTCAAATATTGACCCTGATTTGTTCGGTAGCATGTTTTGCACATATAGTTGTCAAAAAAAAAGTAGTTAGATTTAAACATGGCAGGGAGAGAATAATTTGTAACTTTAGTCTAAAAGACTAAAAACAAAAGTAAATTAAGGAAGAACTTGCTGGAAAATATTTTATTTCCACAACTTTTACTTTCCGACTAGTACTCTAAAAGGAAAGTATTCTAATCCATGAAAAAAAAATGGAAATTCAGCGGAAATATCCATTTTGAGTTCTCCTCTATTGCAATGATTTCTAGAAGACGATAGCGCCCAATCGGTACAACAAATTGGGTTGAAATTTAGTACACCTATTTAGAATTACCAACTGAACTGTTTCTGGTGATAACATGGCAACCGAAATGACAAATGCTACATACAATACATATACTTCAACATTTAACCGATTTTGACAAAACTGATACCAGCTCATCCTCCAGTGACTTTAAATATGTATACCAGTGTACAGATCAATAGGATGAACGGTTTAGGCCCTATAAGCGTTCAAACTTCAAGAAATTGAAAAATTGCACAAGGTTTTGACGCTTCAAAATGCGTTTTGGTTTAGTTCTGTGAGATTCTCTTAGTTTCCTATTATATCTTAGAGTTTTGTATCTATTATACATGGCAGTAAATAGTAATAATAATAATAATCCAAGCCTTAACATCCCCCAACAGCTTTCGCCAATTACAGGGGACATCGGCAGGCCAGAGTATTATTATTATCGCCCGCGCCTGTGGAACATCTTAAGATGTTTGGCTCCCAGCCAAACATCCCAGAAAGAACCTGTCAAAATTTGTCGAAAATAACTAAAGAACTGGCATTTGTTATCCCATATATGAAAGACAGTTTTCGACACCTATATTTATATTCCTAATAGTGTTGATGTTTTGATAACATATCTTTTTATTAAAACTAATTCCCCAAACGAAGAACTAAGAAAACCAATCACCAATGTATTTAACAATATTTATTTCACACACCAAAGTCAACTATAATATTCAAGGATAGATAAAAGGAGCAGAGTAAGCAGCAACAGCTGGAGCTACACCGTGGTAAGTTGACACATAGGGGGTACTATAGGCGCTGTAGGCATCGTAAGCTGACACAACTGGAGCAGAGTACGCTGATACAACAGGAGCGGTGTAAGCCAATGGGGCACCAACTACTGTAGCGGTGTAGGCTGCAGCTACAAGATCTGGTTTAGCCTTTGGTTCAGGGACGGCAACAGCCAACGCCAAAAGAACAGCAAATACAATCTGAAAAGAATATACAGACATTGGAATTGAATACTTAAACATAATAAGACTAGGACTTACAGCTTTGAACATTTTGATTGATTTGTGTTGTTTAGTTTTTGAAAGAACTATGCAGTAAACAAATCCAAACGTTGTATATATACGCATTTTGTGTTTTACGCAATTTTTAAGTGTGTATGTAAGTAAGTAAGTACGTAAGTATGTAAGTACGTGGGGAGATTGTTACAAAATAAACAGTTGATGAATACAAATCAGGTATACAACTTTTTCAGTTTCAGTTCAAGTTGTAATATCGCGCTGTGTAAAGTGACACAGAAGAGAAATGGTAGGCGTGTGCGTAAGATTTGATATACTGGTTGTTATTGTTGCTAGTTGTCAGGTAAATGTCAATGAAATGCAAAAAGTTCTTGCTTTGCATAGCGGTTTTGGATTATTTGGGAGGAATAGATTTGTTCCTGGTCAATGAGTGGTTATTATCGATGATTTATAATAGGATATCGACAAATTAAAATAATTAAATGAGCAAATTCAATATTCTAAGAACAAATACAACTTTCTAAGAAATACATTAGGATTTAGTTGGTTGATAATAACATTTATTAAGATTTAAAATCTTTTAAGACATAGAATGTACATACATTTAATTATACCAAAAGCTTACGCAAGGCAGTATTGCAGCAACTAATTTAAACTTGAACGTATTGCTCGCAGAATACGACCTTAAAATTACAAAACCCCACCACTAAAAAAACTCACTTCATGCATTTTAGTAGCAAGTATGTTAGTATATAACCATCATAACAAAAAACACGATTCATAGTTCATCAGCAACTTCAAACAACAAACAACATGTTCAAAGCTGTAAGTATACATTGAAAGGAAAAGTCGTAGTCGTTTTCAAACATAAAATCTTTTCAGATTGTATTTGCTGCTCTTTTGGCTTTGGCCGTTGCTGCCCCAGAACCAAAGGCTAAACCAGGTCTTGTAGCTGCAGCCTACACCGCTCCAGTAGTTGGTGGCCCATTGGCTTACACAGCTCCTGTTGTGTCAGCCTACTCTGCTCCAGTTGTTTCAGCTTACAGTACCTACAGCGCCTACACCTCCCCCTATGTGTCGACATATGGAGTAGCTCCAGCTGTAGCTGCTTACTCCGCACCTGTCGTCTATGCCTGAAAATTGTAATGTTATCTTAACTGTGAAATAAAATCTCTATTTACGATTTTTTTTGCTTTATTGCAATGCTGTCTTCTTTTCAGTATAAATCACAAATTCATGTATTGTAAAGTGCCCTGTATACTTGACAAACAACTTGAAATTTGCAGACTTTTCGATACCGTCTGCAAAAACTGTATTTGATTTTGTTGTTTATTTGCATTTTACTGAACCAACAGTTAAAAATTCAACCTATTTCGAGTACTTA
This sequence comes from Aphodius granarius, assembly GCA_963971325.1. Classification (NCBI taxonomy): domain Eukaryota; kingdom Metazoa; phylum Arthropoda; class Insecta; order Coleoptera; family Scarabaeidae; genus Aphodius; species Aphodius granarius. The sequence goes on along the minus strand of OZ020221.1, from coordinate 42,798,984 downwards.
ATTACACCAGATACGCCCACTCATCATCGTTGAAAACTAATTAAAAAGTATTCTTATAAATTAATTAGTCACAACATATTTTTCTCGTCTCAAAGCAACCCAAAGCAATTAAGCTTCTTATAAAAGCTTCCTACCGGCAATTAATAAACAAGTATTCTACGAACTGTAATAAACAACAATACAGAAACCTCAAGACATAAATTTCGTATTTTATTTATGGTGATACATAACCACAAAATCCTAAAACGCATAGAGTAGAGAGACGAGTATTTCCAAGTATTTTCGGAACCCGTATTGAAAAAATATGTATACATATTATCAGGGACAACCCCTTGAAGAAAGAGAAAAGTTATTTGCAGCAGGAATATGGGACTGTACGTGGATTTGTTAATAAAAACGTTTCATTTTGGGGTTAAATCCGCAATATGCCAAACTTAAAAACAATATGATTCCTTTACTGTACACTCAACTTGATTTATTCGTGTACAAATATTCTTTTAGAAAATGCTTTGAATACACTAGCATATGTCTTTAAACTTCTCACTTTAGGAAACGTGTGAAATGGCAAGCCCTCACTGTGATATGAATTGCATTGTGGAATGCAACAATAGGTCTTACTTCTGCTGCTTTCTTTCTGTCGGTTTTCATCTTTTAGATTTAAATACCGCCGACATTATACTCAAAGTCCTATACCACACCATATAAATTATGAAAATTATTAAGGCAAATATGAAACTGACAGTTAATTAGGGGGTAGGGGCAAAAGTCCCTAGACGTTACTAATAGATACTTATTAATTTAAATTATAATTTGATTATTTTTGTTACTTGCTTCGATTCAATGGTGGGGCCGTATGCCATTCAAGTATCAAACGTTCAAGTTTAAATTGTCTGTTGCAACTGAAATTATCTTACACAATAATCGTAAATCCAATGAAATAAGAAAAAACCACACGTAGTCTTACGTAAAATATAAGGAACCAAGTTTTACACAAATAATACACGTGATTATCGGAATCATTCAAATTTATTCCTCACTAGATAATTTTGTTACACTGAGAAATTTCGAAGACAGAGTCGTTTGTATGGAATTCTTTGAAATAAGTGGCCTGCATGTTGTTTCCTTTTTCCCTTTATAGCAAGTATTGCCGGTGATAGGCTGGATATGAAGCATAGTAAGGTTGATGTGGATAATATGTTGGTAATGCTGAATATGCCGTGTGATACAGGGTGTGTACTGGTGCTACCCCTGGTAAGAAATCGATGTAGGTATCGATGGGTTTTGGCTTAGGTTCAGGAACCGGAGATGCAAAAGCAAAAGCCAAGATGGCGGCGAAGATAATCTGCAAACAAATAATAGAATTTTTCTACTTTGCATTCACAATGCACACATTGTAACACTGTTTTCGGTGTTACAATTAGCAAATTGTAACACCGTTTTTAGTAACTTTTTTCTAAGATTGGTCACATTGATATCAAATGCATGTCAAACGAAAATACACATAACCACAAAAGTAAGCACAAACTGATTTTTTAGAATTTCACAAACTGCGAAGTATGTATATTTTTATACATATTTAAACATGCGTGTTGCATCCTAGGTTTCGTACTACTAGTATATGATGGTATATAATAATTATCAATAATTACTTTTTCACAGATCTTTGAATTTAAGTGACAGATGACAGTGTTACCAACGGTTGCACCCATAAATACTCTAGATTGGAATTTTACCTAATATACTTCTAAATTTTTATAAAATTAATGACGCAAAGTAGAAAAAATAGTATATTACACTCGTTTTATAAGACATATTGGCGCATTCGTTCATTTGGCCCAAACAACTCATGCGCCAATTTGACGTTTTATAAAACTTGTATAATAATATACTATTATGAATCACATTTAAACATTAATAGTTTTTACGTGGTAGAGAAGTAAAGAAAAAAGGCTGGTATCAGTTTTGTCAAAATCGACGAAATTAAGAAAATGAATGTAAGTCCTAATAATTATAACGCAAATTCTGCTGTCAACAGAAATCCTAGAATTTCTTTATGTTTAGTTACAGAGATCCCACGGATCCCGCCGATTGTGTAAATGGTTTGTTACTTATAGTTAACAAGTAGAGGCTGCCAAACCTCGTTTATTGGTACTAGAATTATTTGCTTGTAGCTTTCTTCGTGCGTGCATCAAGTGTATGTGCATATTGCCTGTGTCCTTTGTTTTGTTAACTTTTGTCGTAATGGATAACACAAACAAAGGTATGCAGTAGTTTTTTATGTAAATGACTTATTAATAATCTTGATCTTTTTGGGGTAATTTAGTATGGAAAATAGCACCCCGTTTATTGTAAATGTAGTATAATATTTTATTTAGTTGGATTGAAACCTTATGTATTCACCTATATTCAGTTTGATTTATTTTTTTATAAAAGAGAAAATATTTCGGTACAATATACAACTCAAATTTGCTGTAGAAACTTGCACATAATGATACTACATAATACTTTTAGATGCTGTGATCGCATACCGGCGAGTGCTGTTTGATGTGTGGCAGAAAGAAAACAGTATAAGCGACAAAAATCACCGGTATCCTCATACGTTATCGATAAATTTGGAGGAAAAGCATACAGTACGGACGAAAAAGCGGAAATAAAACAAAAAATTAACAATTTTAATAGCAGGTTTTCAAAAAATGACTGACTGTTATCGCTCATTAAAACCATTTTTGTCCCAAGAAGCGATGTGGTTGGACAAAAACTGCAAAAAATAGAATAAATACTCTTTTATATACCTCTGACCCTTTAATATCTTCAATTTCAAAAGGCAACACTCACAGTTACTCGCTCTTATAAAGATAACGCATTTGATGAAAACGTTAACAGTCTTTTGCTGGACACATCTGTTGATATTACTGGCGAAGACATTATCTTACATGATGAACAATATGAATATGAAAGCGTTCATCATCTGATATGATGAACAATATGAATATGAGAGCTAGGAAAATTATATATACAATTTTTGTTGTCATTACTCTAAAATGTACTATATATTTCATGGATCAGCCTGTAAAGAGAAAAATAAATTTAAGATGACTACTTTCGCTTTTCACATGTAAGAAAGTTTAATTTATTTAATACCATCTTTAAGAAAATGTACCATCTCTCGACATCGCACTATTGGAACACCCTGTATATGTCTGTTTAAAACTCTATATTAGTAGTAATTTAATATTTAATGCTAATAAATATGATATTTGGCATTAAAACTGTGTTTTCTTTCTAATACGAGTTCAGCACAGCTAGATCAGGCATTTCGACCAGTGTGTAATGGTGTGTACAGACCATGGCGAATGTTCGAGCAAACATTTGACCAAACAAGTAATAATTTGTTGGCTTAGATGTTCGCCCGAATTCTTTTCAGTCGATTACATTACGAAAAAAAATATTAATTCAAATACACAATACAACAAATTCCATATTCTATTTAATTAACAATACGAGCTATATAGTAATAGTAATGATAAAACTTGACATAAATAGACTTGTATAAGAGATATATACATTTTAAAATAAAATAATAGGATATATAAAAATGACAACGCAACTTACCGTTTTGAACATGTTTGTGTTGTCTACAACTGCACTGTGTGACTCCAACTGTGCATTACAGCAATCCCTATATATAGTAAATTTATCGATTCGTTTTGCCCTTATTTCATTCGTATAAGTATGTTGAAAATCCACCTGTATAACAAAGGACTAAATCAGGTTGATACCAATGCCAAGAGCCAAGTTCAAGTTCTTTGTCGGTAAACTCGTTTAATGGAAGAAAATCCTTTTATTTATTGCACACGAGAGACCAGATCTAAAGCAATGCTCACTATATATATATATACTTATTTTTTTGGTATTCTACGTTGTTCCTTATATTGCATGGTTACTGAAGGAATATAAACAAAAGTATCTTATTAGAAGTGTCTTATTAGCACAATAAATTATCAAGTTCCATGTCACATAAACGATTGGCAATGCTATAATTTTAGATTTTACAGCATATATTCGGTATTTTCAAAATATCACAACAAACATTTAAAACTAACTGTAGAACAATATAAACGCTTAAAATAAAATCAATTACTCTTGTTTACTTGTACAATGAGACCTTACTATCCTAATGACCTACAAGTGCATCGCAATTACTATTCAGCTCTCCACTCAAATGGGGGAAAATATGATTAAATTTAAATTAAATAGTCTTTATTTAGATATAACTTCGGTAAGATGGCATATACTTATTATTATGTATTCATTAAAAGAGCATGTAGACAATTATAAGCTTCAAAACAAGTTTTGAACTCTAGTTTTGAACTCTACAAGACACAAGAAGAACTTGCTTACCAAAGCCCTACGTGAAAACAGTTTGTACAATACCGAAAGAAACATGGAATTTATGGGTTTGGAAAATGTTCAACTAGCAGTGTGGTTCTTCGTACATTTTATGTACACTTTAGTTTTGTTCATCGTCATCTTTATAATGGGATATTACCTGTTAAACGCCTGTAGGAATAAAACATGCTGCAGTTGTTCAAGGTAAGTTTTTTATATATATTTTGTTCATATTTAATCCTCAATATTTTCAGTATTATACATTATTGTGTTACATGTTTGAAACTTTGGAATCTGTCAATCGGTCAATTTATGTATTTTAAACAAATTGCCGTAAGTGCACAATTGGAAATCTTTTATTACGTTTTTATTACCTCAAATCTTAAAATCTTTTAAGTAAGTCAAAATCTGATTTATTGTTATTATTTCGTATTCTGTTTAAGTTAGTCTAAAATTTCAAATAGGCCAGTTTTTTTTTGAGAAATTTTACAATGGTATTTGTTTTATGGGATACTTATTTCTATTTCTATTTTCTTTTTCAGCGATGAATACGATAATGTAACACCGACTGACTCGTCCGTTGATTGCAACTCAAACACAATAATAGAAACTATTTAGCAGTATTGTAATAATAATTTGTTAGAATGTATTTTTAGAAAAAGAAAGAAACTGACCAGTACTTGTTGGATTTAATACATTATGTTCGTGCAATGATGTAGTTATTATAAGAGGATAATAAATATTTTAGTATTAGTTTTGATGATTTTCTTTTGATTAACCATAGAAATATTTATCAGCAAATAATAAATAATCATCAAAACTTGGTAAACTGGTTTGGTAAATATATTAAATCTGTGAAACAAGTTAAATGTGTGTGTAATGTGTCTTTGTAAAATTTCTGGTTGAAAATCATTATATATAAATATTGTTCCATGATTCGTGTGTCTTTATATTAATGTACACAGAGGGAAAAATTTATTCGATACAACACGAATATCTTTGAGTGAAGAATATATGGTTGGTTCAAGTAAAATATAAAATTATCAGAGTAAGAATATGATTTTCTTGATGTTCCAAGTATTACGTTTTCTTGTTTTAAGTATGAAGGAACTGCTTGAAAGGAATTACGTCTGCGGCGTACGTACACTGTTGGGTCAAGAAACTGTTTGTTCGTTGAAACATGTAAAACGAACGTCTTACTCTTTTTATATGTAGAAGAATAACATTTTCTTCTAAAGTCAATTCTGTTCTTAAGTAAACCACAAATATCCAAAACCATATCTCTTAAATCCTAACACTATATTTACTGTTCCAATAGCCTAATCATCGCAAATAAATTAAAAACTCATTACGTCCCATTAGCAAACAATCCCTCTATTATAAGCTGCACCGATAGTACTAATTACTTATTAACATTTATTCGCATTTCTAAGAACCATTCAACAAGCAGAAATCCACAATGCATTGGTATAGAGGATTACCAGAATATGTCGAAGTAACCCTTTGGTTACTTGTACATCTCGTATACTCGGCTGTGCTATTTAGCATGTTGTATTTATTAGGATACATCCTGTATATCGCTTGGAAGAATAGAAACAACTGCAAAGCCGAAAGGTAAGCGAAAAACTAACTTACGATTATGTTTAGTCGAATTTGTAGTTAACTATGCATTCTTTTTAGTGTTTTAGACCATGAATTCGATGTTTTAATACCAAAGGATTGCATAAAAACCAACTTTAAATCAACGCAGGACTTATAATACTACAAGGATATCTAATAACTCCAAGTTTAACTTATACAATAATAAATAATATTATAAACTTTCATCATTCTGTTTTTTTTTTATAAATCCTATACGATACTTGAAGAAAATATAGACATCCATCACCTTCACGAAGGTAGACAAGAGTACTGTTGATATAGGAAAATATGAGGGTTCCAATAACAGACGCAGTAATCGATTTTCAACCCTTATACTATATCAGGGAGTTACCGCGATGTCTAGACTGTAGGTCAGTTCAGTTTATCCCCGTTTCAATTTAAAAATGAGCGATGATGTTGATTTTGTGGCAGAAATGGCTAAACTTAATTCCACATGTGAATAATCCTTCCAGTGTTATGCTGACAACTATTATGTATTATAATAGATTACTAAGCTAATAAAACACCAACAAAATTGAATTAAATTAACCCTTTATTATTAATACCTATCCTGACTTTCGACAATCAAAAACTCCAAAAATTATATTGCAAAATTCCATCTATATCGGCTTACTGTTGATCTTGATTTAGAAGACATATGGGGCGGCATAACCGTTGTAGGCTGTGTATGGGGCTGCAGCGTATGGGGCGGCGTATGGGGCAGCGTATCCATAAGCAGAACGGTAGGCATATGGGGCAGCATAAGCGGAAACAACTGGAGCGCCAGCATGGTAAGCAGACACAACTGGTGCAGTGTAAGCAGTGGAGACAACTGGTGCAGTGTATGCAGCAGCTACCAAGCCTGGTTTAGCTTTTGGTTCTGGGTCAGCAACGGCAAGAGCCAAAATGGCAGCGAAGATTACCTAAAAGGAAAAAAGAATGTATTCACTTTCATAATATGTTCATTTCTCTTTCTTCTAAAGTACTACAATGTTGGACTGTACAGAGACCGAAAAAGGATTGAAAGTTTAACGATATACTTACGGCTTTGAACATTTTGGTTGTTTGTGATTTGATTGTCTGGTATCAAACTATGCTCTGGTACGATTTGCGGTTGATTTTTATACAAAAATTCGTCCTACGGTTTTGTTGGAGTATGATCAAAAGTGGGGATAACTGGATCTGTAGGTTCTTTTGTATATAGAGCTTGCGAGGTGACAAACGGTTAAAAAAATGATTTACATCTGGTTATTATTTTAATACGACAGGTTACGCCGAATACTTGCTGTTGGCCTTAGACTAAATGTCATGTTTGGGAGGCACTGTTATAATTATTAAGTAAGTAATATATTAGATGTGTAACGTGACCAGTGAACTTGTGTATATTCAAAAATATGTCACCTACCTTTTGACAATATTGCTGGTATAATAGTTTGACTAAAGAATAACATGATTTAAAACATGATTTTTCGGCATGAGAATTATTATATTTATCTAAAAATCTGAGTAGTTTAAATTTCTATTTTATTTATAATTTAGAAATAAACCCATTTAGACCTATAAAACCATAATGGCATAACTTAGTCATATGAACTTGTATATTTTTGATCTAAATATACTTATAAAATCTAGTCTTACAGAAACCCTCTAGGCTTCGTTATAAAAATATTCATGGTCATACAGCTGGAACATGAACAATGCAACAAACCTATTGAGTACACCTACAAAGTTTCACTATCTATTATAAAGAAACACAATCGCAAGTCCAACTTGAACTTGAAAAGGTCGACTTAACAATTAGAATTCCACAATTGATCCATATGTAATCACACCCCACTTTTCAGGCTCGAAATTGCATAAGTAACCAAGTATAAATACATTGTTTAGCTATGTATCTAGCATAGTTCTTTCAGAAACTACATACAACACAAACCAACAAAAATGTTCAAAGCTGTAAGTCCTTGTTTCTGTTTAAGTATTTTTATATATTTCCTGTATTTCAATTTTCAGTTTCTCCTTATTTCGGTTTTTCTATAGTTAAGTGTTCATTTTGATCGATTGTATATTCTCTTTAGATTGTATTCGCCGCCCTTTTGGCTTTGGCTGTAGCCGCCCCTGAACCAAAGGCTAAACCAGGGTTTGTAGCTGCTGCCTACACCGCTCCAGTGGTTGGTGCCCCATTGGCTTACACAGCTCCTGTTGTATCAGCGTACTCTGCTCCAGTTGTGTCAGCTTACAATGCCTACAGCGCCCCCTACGTGTCAACTTACCATGGAGTGGCTCCAGCTGTAGCTGCTTACTCCGCCCCTATTGTCTATGCTTAAATTTTGTGAAGAACCCTGCTAGTAATTTGAAATAAAGATAATGCCATACTTATTTAAAAAAAAGGATTTTATTTATGCAAAAATAACATAATATTTAGTATTAGAGAAACAAAAATAAGAAGCATCTATATAAAAATAAGAAGTGTCGATATAAAAATATATAGCTGTAGAAAATCCAATGAAATTTAGTAGTAGGAATAAGCGTATGGAGCAGCTGCGTAACCATAGTTTCCATAGTAGGCTGATGCCACTGGGTTGAATCCAGAATAGGCTGTGTATGTAGATGGCACTGGTGCTGTATAGGCAACTGTCAAAGGTTTGGCAGCAGCGAAGGCAAATGCCAAAAGGCATGCAAAGATCAACTATGTACAAAAATTGGTATGAGTCAGTTCAGTTCAATTCAAGTTTTTTTTTACTTAATTCCGGATAAATTTTTCTCTACAACAATAGAGTCCTAGACAATATTCAATACAATTTCCGTTTGACCGTATTGATACTTACAAGTTTGAACATCTTGGCTAGGTGACTCTTGAATCTCGGTCAAGGAAATTATGTTTTGATATGGGTTATGCTGGGTTTATATAGGGATTGTCATCTTGTTTGGTCGCAGTAAAAAAAGTGGACAAAAAGTGTGCATAATTGCATAGGACATTATGATTACATAATCCTGCATCGTCTGATTTGTTTAGTTGTTAGGAAGGATTGGTTAATATGCAACTCTTTTTTTGGTTGTGTCTGCAATCTGCCTTGATGAATGGATATGTGTATCAGAATGTCGGGCAGTCCAACTTTATTTTGTCGTTTTTATTGTGTGAATAATAAGCAATTATATTCATGAGATGTAGATCAATTTTTGATTAAATAATCTGTACTTTATGACAGTTTCTTTGTTTTAACTTTTCTGCATTTAATTAATGCTTTATATTGTTCTATGTATCAAAGTATGATCTGAGAATTCTTTCAAACCTAATGTCATCTGCTTAATTCTCATCTATATGTAAATATCTGGGGTTGCCCCCTCAGAGGGGGGTAGAGCAGGTCATGACCGACAAGAAAAACTAGATATGTATTAAAGTAAAAGATTGCTAGTTGTTTTTTTAGATATTGACACTTATTTGATTTTTATGAAAGTCGAAACGAAACAATAAATCACAGACCTGTATATTACACTTACAAAATTACTTTATAAGATATAAATCTTTTACTACGCAGTACTGAATAACTTTTGTATTGATCACACTTGAAAATAAAATTAACGCTACTAAGGTCTAACCATTTTAAATACGACCAATTCTCCCATAAGAAAACCGGTTATTTACAAGTGCGAGTAGGTCTTCTTTACAGTGGTTTAGCTATACGTCTTTTGGCAACAAATGAGAGCGATGTAATATAGTGGGTGCTGTACGTAATAAGTATGAGATTGAAAACTTCGTTTTCATGCAAATCATAAAATTGGTAATATCTCAGAAACTAGTAACGTTTTTCTACAGCATGTTTTGTTTTTCTGATGAGTTATGACATGCTTATCATCTCTTAACAGGATGAGGTTGACTTTTGGAATATATCTGTATATTTCTTTAATAGTTTGTTGTACATGATCATTTTCAACTGTACTTATGTCTGATCTTATCGCATATTATAGGAACTGTACATTCATAGTAACTTTAATACACATTTTTGTAAAATACCAAAGATATTTTCCAGAAACTATAAGAAGAATAACCATAAAATAAATATCAAGAGATGGTCCCGACCCAACTTTCCGACAACCTCGTTTACACATTGAAACGTCAAAACCTTCCACAACACATAATCAAATTTCGTGGAGCCACAGCCACTCTGGATTCTAACCTAATGTTAGTCATATTTAGAATAACATTAAAGTCATGTCATGTCACTGGCCAATGACGTTTATCAAAATTTGTAAGTTTGCAACCATAGCAATTAAGTCGCAATTACTTTGTTTCATTTTCTAACCAATATCAAACATATGGATCGCAGTCAATTAACTCTTAAAATTACATATAAAACATGAAACCATGAATATCCAATAAAGACACAAAATATGGAATTAAATTAAAATTTTATTCGTTTTTCTTTTTGTACACAGCTTTAAAACGTGGTGCAACAGTTGTCATTATTTACAAAATCACAATCCTAGTAATGGTATGGGTAGGCAGCGTATGGGGCAGCAGCTACGTAGGGAGAGGCAGCGTATCCATAGGCGGTTTTATAGGCGTATGGGGTAGAGTATCCAGAGTATGCAACTGGGGCGGCAGCAGAATAGGCAGACACAACTGGAGCGGTATAAGCGGCGGACACAACTGGGGCAGTGTAAGCATGAGCTACAAAGCCAGGAGTATTAGGCTTTGGTTCGGGGACGGCTACGGCAAGAGCCAAGAGGGCAGCGAAGATTACCTAAAAGAAAAGAAACGTATTTTATTTATAAAAATGCAATTTTGCCACTAAAAAATTAAAGTGTACAGTGCAGGAAAAAAGAAATTAATTGTTGATGGTATACTTACGACTTTGAACATTTTGTGTGTTGTTTTGATTGTTTGATATTAAACTATGTCTTGTGGAGTTACTTCATCGACTTTTATACAAAACCACCGCTTACTAGGACCAACCAAGGAGTAAGAAGGGGGTATCGGATGCAAAAACGCAAAGTTACACAAAAAAAATATGATTAACATCTGTCCAAAATGTCTGGCCCCGATTTAGTAAAATATCAACGCGATTTGGTTTGTTTGAAATCAAGTTTGCAGAGTGGTTTCTTTCGAAGGTCGTACTATTACAGAACATAGCTTTGTAATTAGAGAAGTGGCACGTGACTAAAATGCAGATTTACTTTTGGTACGACGAGTGACAAATTTCTTTTCTATGTACTGAACAGATTCTTTTTTTAAAATGAACAGAGGAAAAACGAACTCCTGTAGTTTTATTTCATTTATTTTCTGCACCTGATCAGTACATGCAAAGATCACTATTACGTGTGTTGTTTCTTGAATTATCTAAGAAGCATTGCTTGTTCTCAGGCATGACACAGACCCCAAAATGGTGCACATAAGGCTAATAGGATTAAATGATTAAAATTAATACTCAACGTTTTATGTTCTATGGTAAACAATAATTAATTACTCATCTTATTTTGATGATATGTTTAACTTCTGTAAAAACCTTTGCTTCGTTCTTAATTTCCTAACTATGTTCATGAATAAACCTTGTAAAAACTGATTTCTGATTTTGGTAAAACCCATACCGCCTCCTCTGCATACAAAAAGAAATAACACAACCCGACGTGTCCAACCTTACTTCGAATTGCCAAATACTGCAACGTAACATCCATAACAAGAGACGTAATACAATCGTGATACACCAAATCACGTCATATCAAAACAGTGACCATGTTTCAAAATTTGTCATTCGTCGTACCAAAAGTAAATCCGCATTTTAGTCACGTGCCTCTGCTCTAATTACAAAGCCATGTTCTCTAGCGATGTGTATGGTACGACCTCCGAAAGAAACCGCTTTGAAAACTTGATTTCAAACCAACCAAGTCCCGTTGATATTTTAGTAAACCGGGGCCAGCCATTTTGGACACATGTTAATCATATTTTTTTTGTGTAACTTTGTGTGTTTGCATCCGGTACCCCTTCTCACAGCTTGGTTGGTCCTAGTAGGCGGTGGTTTTGTATAAAAACTCGATGAAGTTACTCCAGAAGACATAGTTTGATATCGAACGAACAAAACAACACACAAAATGTTCAAAGCCGTAAGTATACCTTCAAAAATTAGTTTCTTTTTTCCTATGCTATACATAACTATACATCATTGTACACTCCACGAAAAAAAGGAATGTTACACTTTAATTATTTAGTGGCAAAATTGATTTTTTATAAATATAATACGATTCTTTTTTAGGTAATCTTCGCTGCTCTCTTGGCTCTTGCCGTAGCCGCCCCCGAACCAAAGGCTAAACCTGGCTTTGTAGCTGCTGCTTACTCTGCCCCAGTTGTGTCCGCTGCTTATACCGCTCCAGTTGTGTCTGCCTATTCTGCTGCCGCCCCAGTTGCCTACTCTGCATACTCTGCCCCATACGCCTATAACGCCGCCTATGGATACGCTGCTTCTCCGTACGTAGCTGCTGCCCCATACGCTGCCTACCCATACCATTACTAGGATTGTGATTTTGTAAATAAGGACAACTGTTGCACCACGTTTTAAAGCTGTGTACAAAAAAAAACGAATAAAATTTTAATTTAATTTCATATTTTGTCTTCTTATTGGATATTCATCGTTTCATGTTTATATTATATGTAATTTTAAGAGGTTAATTGATTGCGATCCATATGGTTGATATTGGTTAGAAAATGAAACAAAGTAATTGCGACTTAGTTGCTATGGTTGCAATCTTATAAATTTTGATAAACGTCATTGGCCAGTGACATGACATGACTTTAATGTTATTCTAAATATGACTAACATTAGGTTTGAATCCAGAGTGGCTGTGGCTCCACGAAATTTGATTATGTGTTGTGGAAGGTTTTGATGGTTTCAATGTGTAAACGAGGTTGTCGAAAAATTGGGTGGGGACCATCTCTTGATATTTATGTTATGGTTATTCTTTTTATAGTTTCTGGCAAATATCTTTGCTATTTTACAAAAATGTGCCTATGCCAGTGGATAACCACACAAAACAAGTATTAAAGTTGCTATGAATGTACAACAAACTATTAAAGAAATATACAGATATATCCCAAAAGTCAACGTCAGGATGACGATAAGAGATTATAAAACATGTTGTAGCAAAAAATTACTAGTTTCTGAGATATTGACACTCTTATGATTTTCATGAAAACAAAGCTTTAAATCCCATATTTGCGTATATCACCTACAATATTACATATTTAGATTACTAATTACCATACTTCAAAATAAAATTAGTACTACTACGACTTTTGGCAACAAAGGAGAACAAAGTTCTGTGTTTTTGTAATATGTTGATAAATGTATACCACTTCAATTGAATAGGTGTTAGAATTCATAATTATTGCATTTGTTTTGCAACTAACACTGTTGTCAAAATCCAAGATAGTATTCTATCACTTCTTTAATTACGCGACGTAATAGCAGTTCTTTTAGTGCTTGATTTCCGGGTGGAAACCGCGTTGTTGACGTTATCATTGTCGACGATTCACACTCTGTTGCAAGAAACATCTTCTAAACTGCTTCATACTTAGTTACAAAAAATCCTAAAGATGCCTCTTGAAATAGATTGTGAAAGATTTATAATCATAATGTCGACAACGCGGCTTCTTCCCGGAAAGAATTAATTGATTCGAACCACAAAAATCTTGAAAATAGATAGTCTTTGTTAAAAAAGATTATATTATAGTCACAATAAATAGGCAATTGTTAGAATAATAAACGAAATATATCGTATTTGATAAAATCAAACACATTATTCCTCAAGCGGCACGCAAACATCAAAAAATCAAATAAATCATCTATAAATTAAATAAAATTTTTATTAAACCTTTTCTACATATTTTTTGTACACAGTTTTAAAACGTGATGCAACCAATTAACTCCAAAACAAAATCACAATCCTAGAAAGCGTATGGGTAGGCAGCGTATGGGGCAGCAGCTACATATGGAGACGCGTATCCATAAGTAGAACGGTAGGCATATGGGGCAGCATACGCAGAAACAACTGGAGCGGCAGCAGAGTAAGCAGACACAACTGGAGCGGCAGCAGAGTAAGCAGACACAACTGGAGCCGTGTAAGCAGTGGAGACAACTGGAGCGGTATAAGCAGAAACTACTGGAGCGGTATAAGCAGCAGCCACTAAACCTGGCTTAGCTTTTGGTTCGGGGGCGGCTACGGCAAGAGCCAAAAGGGCAGCGAAGATTACCTGTGAGGAAAAAAATATTTTACAGTAAACAAAATTGAAAATTGAAATTTTTAACTTAACACTTACGGCTTTGAACATTTTGTGTGTGTTTATGTTGGTCGTTTGATGGCAAACTATGATGATTTCTTCATTGGGTTCTTGTCTTTTTATACAATGGAAACGCCCATTGTTATTAACTTAGTGGGGATAAGTAGATTGGTAGGTTCTATTACCAAATTGTTGAAGAGTCCACAAGAAAAAAATTTAACGAAATTCATTGACCTTCCCATATGTATCGTAACGTTAGATGGTTTACACAAAGGATTACAGCAAAGCAATAAAATTAAACAAAATCTGGATGCAAATTACTTTTATTTAAATCAGAAAAAATAACCAATATATAAGCGATTTTATATCAAAATCCTATTGACAAAATTATTAGATATGAAAGAATACATTGTCTTTCTCATTGTTCAGTAATAATATCCTGTGTATCCAGTATAACCAGCATATGGATATGCGTAATTGTATGCCACTGGTACTGTAGAATAGTAGCTAGCAAATTGTGGGTTCGGTCTTGGCAAAGCTGTAGCTAAAGCCAAAAGGCAAGCCAACAATAAAACGACCTAAAATTATAAAAAAAAAACAACAACTAAAACAATAAAACTATAAACTACGAAGTTTAAATTAACATTAAATTGATTGAATGACTTACCAATTTGAGCATTGTTGCTTTTTGTTTTGTAGAATTGTGCAATACAGTTGTTGGAGATGAACTATGTATTGAATGTGCATATGATATGCTTTTATAGCTATCTCACAGACCACGTGGATGTCTAAAATTGAGATCTGATATGCGAAAAAGATGTTTAGAAATACTGATCACGAAATCCTTTGGAAAAACTGCGCATATCTCAATATGGTTCCTGTATTGGTATATGTCTTACATACTAAATGCACATTGTCGAATTGCAAATTTGTTACGTTAGATAAATCTATATGGAATGTGTGCTAAAAAATGGATGTTACTGGTGTTTTTGTTTGTTTAATGGTTAATATAATCAATAATCAACATAAGTAAAAACTACATATATATATATATATATATATATATATATATATATATATATATATATATATATATATATATATATATATATATATATATATATATATATATATATATATATATATATATATATATAGTAAAAAGAGTAGTGATATGCTCCTATTTACAATCACTCTCCATAAAATCAATCAAATCAATCTCCAATATTCTCGAACAAGTTCTTTTTTTACAACCATAAATTTTTTTCTGTATCAAACGACTTCTGCCTTAATTCGCATACAATAAACAAAACAGGCGTCCCTCAAATGGGCGTTGGTCGATAATTGTTACCGATCAAAAACTGGTCTCCCACCTGGTGAGGTATGTGTAAGCTACCTTGGTTATTTCAAACCGCGAATGCCAAGGCCGTCACTGTATACATTTCGTCTTTTTTTGGTATGTCGCGATTCTCCTTTGTCACAGAAGACCGCCAAGAGAGTCACCTAGCAGCCGTTCGTTCGTTTCCTGTAACGCCCAGAACCGCTCGTGTCATTTTAATTCAGAATTGTAACTTGTAAAAGGAATATTATTATTATACGTATATGTTTTGTAAAATTAGTAAATATATTTTAAATATATTTATTTCGTCAAGAGATTGATTGCAATTAAAAAAAAAGCAAGAAAATACATATTTCTTATTCAAAATCTAATTCTATTGCTCCAGTTTGATATTTTTGGATTATATTTTTAAGTATCAAGGATCAAGTTTCAAGTATCTTTAAGTGGCACTTTGGAAACACCTTATTGTGTAACAAGACGCAATGTCCGTCTTTGCTTCCTTGCTATACACGACATAATATTATTATTAATACCTTGACAAGGTGATCCAGAATTTCAACGTCTCTAATCTAAAGTTCTCCTTACCTTTTAGCGTTAGATCCTGTTCGTTTAATTAATTCTTAAGACATCCATTTTTAATTTTTATCATTAATATTTTTCTGTAAATCGTAATAACAAATGTCCACCTCAATTCTAAATGATATTTTGTGATAAACATGCTAAATATTACGCAAGCACGTCCCGGATTATTATAGAGATTGCACCACAGAATACATAATGAGCTAAATAAATACAAACATCCCTCTTTGGCTTCCGTAAACAGGCAGAACAATAATACAGTTATCGTCCGCAACAAAGTTTATTTAATTAATTTCAAACGTCCACATTTCCAGTGTTTCGTAAACAAAGGAATAAAAGGTCGAAGTTTACAATTAATCGGTACACGTGTAGGTATTATAGTACGGGTTTAATCACAGCAAATGGCTGGTAGTACAGTACAAACACGTTAATCCACACAATTATATGGATTAAAAATATGTTTTTGAACTGAGAAGTGTACATTCCAATTTTTTTGGTCCTTCGAGTCTTTACTGTAATTCTCTCAATTGAATCAAATTGGTTACTTGTACAATGAATATTTGACGCGTAATATAGTAGTTTATTCTATTCTAGCAACTATTAGCATTTAGCACAATCAAATTGTAGGTCTTCATAATTCAATAGCCTCAATTTCGTAAGCCTGAATCACTCGCTAAAATCAAGAGGAATAACCGCTTATTACGATTAGTATATAGAGATTATTCAACGAGATAAACACGGTAATCGATCTTGTGGATAAGTAAACAACATCCGTAAACATTTCTATAGCAAGCTTATAACTGTATATTCAGAAGTTATTACTTTATAATGAGAAGTCTTTAAATGAAAGGTTATTAACCACTTTTAAGCAATTTTCTGTTCACGCCTTGAAATCTTAATCCATCAAATGCGAAGACAAACTTTGCTATACGATTTCCACGTGAAATGTGGCGGTAAAAAGTTATTTTCGATAAAAGATCCACGTGGATATATATAGGATATTCCATCCACAAAAAGTTCTAATAATTCCAGAATATTAAATATTAAATATCATTTTAGCACTGCTGGCTTATCTAACTTGAATGCGTACTAAAAATAACTACGATCACACAGGAAATTACATCCCCCATTGAACAATTCTAGATGGGGTGAAGCTATAAATAAAAACCTATTAAATGCCTGTGCTCGTATATTAACCGCGTTCGCATTTTTTCCCCTAGAACATGTGGACTAGCAATAAGCACGTGTTTCCTTGTCAGCTTGGACATCTATACTCTCTATAGTCTATAGTACTATATACAATGGTCGCAAAGGCAACTTGCTGGTTCATAACTATGCCGACCTACATATCAAATTGAATTAAGACCCATGACTTCTATAATTCCTGTATTATAAGCCAAATAATGGGAAACACGAGAAATGCTAGTGGTTGTATTGTTGCAAACGATGCATTTTATGATTGCAGTGAATCTGAGAAGTCAGATAAAACTGGCAAAGATAATACGAAAGATAATAAAAGTTATTATTGTAAAATGATTATGTTTACGTTTGTCAATACGAGGGTTTTGCTTAATATTCAAGAAATACACTTGAGGTTCTTTGTTAACATTGGCACAGTGTTGAGCAGTGTTTGTACTGAATATAAAACTGGTCGAAACTTGTGACATTTCCAACTAATTGGTAATGGAAAGGCCAGAAAAAGATGCAGTAACTCAGTGGACGTGATTGGACTTTTAAACTAGACAAATATGAAGCAATGGAATGCATTTACAGAAGCCTTATTTTTTATAATTCTAAAATGATCTCCAGAACAAAAAAAAATTCCATAAGTTTCCAATAAAATTATTGAAACAGAATATAACAGAGAATGCCTATTGAGATATATCTTCTTAAAAATTAAGTAACACCAACTCCATCAAACTGACAGAAATTCTAATAATAATCAACGAAAAATTAGTGATAATCATTATTTCCACCAGTTCATAAATTAAGGTCACCCTACACCACCGCGGCATTGACCTTACAAAGCAAATCATCTGCAAACAAAATTACATTTGCACACAGGTAATTACCAGCGTTACATTGACTTGGAGGGTTGTAATGAGACTCAGTGGTGCCAACAGAAGGGTCTCTGACCCTCTGCGAACGTTCACGGAAGATTTAAACCTAATACTAACCGGTGGAATTGTAGGGATGGCATGATTGAAATAGGAACCGGGGATTTTCCTCTAATTTCCATGTACGAGCGAGTATTTTCCACGTAGCCTCGTGTCTCTATATAGGTATCTCTTTGAAACGACGAGATAAAGGACGCTAAACTGCCTCTGGAAAAATTTCTGTTGAGGATAATTATACTGTAGGGTCTTTTTTTTGTGACAGGTCCGGATTAAGGCTCTATTTGTTTAATTTGCCACTAGTTTTGTTAAAAAAAAGGGATATATTTTACTATATCTGTAACAATTTCAAATAAAACATAAACATATTGAGTCCAATCTGTTTGTGCTGCGATTTCCTATCTAAAATGCATTCCTCTTATTCCGGACCTGTATTTTCCGTATAGTAACATCCTTGCAGATGAAGTGCAGGTTATTTTAATTGCCAAGTGGAACTTTTCATCTCTTTGGCTCTTTTCTTCTCTCTTTTTCGCGGGTTCATTCACGAGCGACAGTTTTGATGCGAAATGCTATTCGTTGCGCTAAAAGATCCTTATTATAACGCCTATTATATAACGTTGACGTCAAATATAAAGCACTATCACGCGAGTGAGGTGTTCATTCAGGAATCGTCGTCGTTCCCACAGGAAGTGGGAGCTCTTTAAAGTGCCAATTAATAACGAGAGGTAGGTTCATTATATATATATAGTGTTTATTATAATTGGCACTACTTATAGAATGAATATTTTTGCATTTCTGTGGTTATTTCAGGCAAAACCTTTTGTAACTGGAATAAATTGTTTATCTTGTTTAAATTTACTTTCTAATCAAGTCTTTCTGTTTAAATTTTATGCTTTAGGTTGGTGTGTTAGTGGCTATGGCTTCAAGAAATTGAATTACTTCAAATAAGTGTTTTCCAGTTCTATTCTAAAAGAATCACCTGACAGTAAAGAGAACAACGAAACAACGTCCCCAGCCGCTAGCAACAGTCCTTGTTATCGGCCAAAGCGACAAGTGAACCTAATAAATTTCATGCACACGCACACACGTATGTACATACAACCCTAAGGTGATACATCTTTAGGAGAAAGGTTAACGATATTGTCTCGACAGCAGTGCGTTTTCCTTCGACCGCCACTTGTTGCTACGGGCTGCGAATCCAACATTTGATCCTCCTTTATCTAACAGAGCCCGAGAGCGATCAGCATTTATTGATAGTAACATCATGGTACGAACTCCAAGTTAAGTAGGTGTTGATATAGGTAAATGTAAGGGCATTGTCCTCAGAGTCATCAGACAATGTCCTTTTTGAGTTTTTTTAGTGTTTTTGTATGGTTTAATGATTCAATATATTGCTAATCATGTTTTATTATAACGATCCATACCCTAAAAGAAAAAAATATATCACTAGACACTAGACAAACCTTGGCATACAAATTTCATGTTGACAAGATCGCCAAACATAATGAACTCGTATACTTATATGACGTACTCTATACAGTCGATTAACTGGGTTTAGTGCCTCTATAACGTACGAGAGCTTGTCCAGTAAACAATAATTAAGATGGCTAATAAGCACTTCAGAAACTGTTGACTGCGCGTTGTCTGGAACGTATAGTTATATAGGCATATGGCACCTTATAAAGGCATTCACTCTAACACAAGATGTGCGTAATAAGGACCCTTGATACTACGATGTATCTAGTTTTGTTTGAAATCTTCCATTAATTACAATTTGGGACTAGAGCGTAAATAAAAAACCCGGCGTGGCTCTCACCCAACTTTCGCTTATAAATTGTTGATACAAGTGTCTAAACACTTTTACTATTATTCAATTTCGTGAAGCTACAGCCAGTCTGGACCCTGGCCTAACGTCAGCCAATTAAAGAAACAAACATGGAAAATTATTGAAGAAATAGTTTTAGATAGATGCACTTAATTAGCACTCAATTTTCGGAGACAAATGAATAGATACGTGGGTGATAGTGGGCAAACATTTGAGACAAGACTAAGATACGACCAAAAAGCACGTTCACGATGTTGATTGAGGATTTTGACTAATTACATCAATTACACTGCACAACTTGTAAACATGGAATCGATTGCCCTCCTGATGGTACGCGACAGGGTCTTCGGACGCAAAAGCTGCCTGTTTTCAAGTGCTGAGATTGCATTTAAGTCGGCTACTCGAGTGTATAAAGCCTAGGACAATATTTGTCACGGTGTTTTGAGGTGCAAAGAACCCGAATCCACCAAAAATTTAATGATGCCCGTCTGTATGTTGGTGCATGGTCGATGATCGAATGATGCGAAAACGACATTCAGTAAACATTTCCTTTTTGAACAAAGCTTGTAAGTGAATGTTGAAAGCAATTTAATAATGGCTTATACATACGACAGACGGACACATAAATCCACGAGGCAGTTTTTGTGTATTTTCATCCATTTACCCCCGAATATTATTTCCGCATTTTATATTATTATTGGGATTCTCTACACAGGCATTGTAAGAAGTCTTATAAACACCACACGTGTACAGATTTTGAAGGCTATATTTGGCCGTATTGTTAAAAAATATCATCGGTGACAATCTGACAACCGGAAGTGTCAAATGTTAAATGCATCTTCTGAGATATTTATCCGATTTTAACCAAAGTGATACCTGCTCATCCTCCAGTGACTTAAATATGTATACTAATTTACAGATCAGTGGGGTGAACGGTTTAGGTGCTATAAAAGTTTGTAGAATCAACCACTAATCCACTAACATGACATGACATTATATGTCATTAGAAAAATTTAGAAGTATATTAGGTAAAATTCCAATCTAGAGTATTTATGGGTGCAACCGTTGGTAACACTGTCATCTGTCACTGAAATTCAAATATCTGTGAAAAAGTAATTATTGGTAATTATTATATACCATCATATACTAGTAGTACGAAACCTAGGATGCAACACGCATGTTTAAATATGTATAAAAATATACATACTTCGCAGTTTGTGCGATTCTAAAAAATCAGTTTGTGCTTACTTTTGTGGTTATGTGTATTTTCGTTTGACATGCATTTGATATCAATGTCACCAATCTTAGAAAAAAGTTACTAAAAACGGTGTTACAATGTGCTAATTGTAACACCGAAAACAGTGTTACAATGTGTGCATTGTGAATGCAAAGTAGAAAAATAGTATATTATTATACAAGTTTTATAAGACGTTAAATTGGCGCATGAGTTGTTTGGGGCACGAGGAGCGCCAGCGACGAGTGCCCCAAATGAACGAATGCGCCAATATGTCTTATAAAACGAGTGTAATATACTATTTTTTCTACTTTGCGTCATTAATTTTATACAAATTTAGAAGTATATTAGGTAAAATTCCAATCTAGAGTATTTATGGGTGCAACCGTTGGAACACTATCATCTGTCACTTAAATTCAAATATCTGTGAAAAAGTAATTATTGGTAATTATTATATACCATCATATACTAGTAGTACGAAACCTAGGATGCAACACGCATGTTTAAATATGTATAAAAATATACATACTTCGCAGTTTGTGCGATTCTAAAAAATCAGTTTATGCTTACTTTTGTGGTTATGTGTATTTTCGTTTGACATCCATTTGATATCAATGTCACCAATCTTAGAAAAAAGTTACTAAAAAGGGTGTTACAATTTGCTAATTGTAACACCAAAAACAGTGTTACAATGTGTGCATTGTGAATGCAAAGTAGAAAAAAGAATTTTATGGTCAGCAGCTCAAAATCTATTATCCTCAATGTTTGTGTATTGAATCCTGTTACACCCTATATATACAATACCTATATTTCACTTGAGAGATTACATCAAATTACGAGATATGAATGATAAAGACATCTGTGTCACAGTGGGATCAGTGATATAGATACGTATAACAAACGGAAAATAGTGAGAGTTGTTCCTTTCATCTCTTGTACGATGACAAATCAGAAACAGTTTTACAACTAGGAAATCGCCGAAAGATAGATAACGACGATTTTATCAGTTTGATTTGTTTGAAAACCTAACAATCTTTACAAATGTATACTAGAGCAAAGATATTTGGCTTGTTCGCAATACCATATCGGAATTGTATTTTTATGATTGGTCGGTTATTTGACATAACCGACCAATCAGAAAAATACATAGAAAATAAGTTATTTTCGATCGTCCGCTGGCTTGAGGGACAAAAACCTATTCTAATCGTAGTGTGTAAGTGCTTTTTTCTACTCGACCTATACTTTGCACGAAAACAATTTTTTGTTCGCTGGTTCGACTTCGACCATGCCAGATGTGGCTGTGCCTGAGTACATTTTTGTAAACACATTTCACACAATACAGTATTCAATACCTTTCCTAAAATTGTTTCCTACAAATGCATAATAATATATTGTATGTTCTGAAATAAGATTATTGTTAGAGAAGAACCGAGTAGGTCAGTATAACTTCTTTACGTGTCAAGATACATTGTTAATTTTTACATATATTATGCAGAAAACATTGTAGGTTACATATATAACAGCTGCAGTTGTGTATCTAAATTATTTCGGGAGACATTTAATTTTTTCGACATATGATGACTTTCCTAGAAGGAAAGTATTGTAAAAAAATGAGATTTCCGATACCAGCTCATCCTCCAGTGACTTTAAATATGCACAAAACTTCATATAATCAGTCTGAATTCAGATATTTGTGTTTGATGACAATTTTGAAAGATTTTCTAATACCATAATACTTTTATTTACCTTGGAATCATCATACGTAGTAATCGTGCAAACTGAAACCTAAATCCTAACAAACGAACTTCCGCTATCCAGAAACCCATCTAGAAATGCCAGCGTCAAAGTCAGACACGTGCTACAATGTCACTCAGTCGCAGTCGGTTCGACCGGCGATTGTTCTTATCACGTGATTGCTAGTTTCCGATCAAGCCGGAAGAGTTCTTCAGCGTCGCCTCGCGTCGCGTCGTCGACGTCGTCGTCGTCAGCCACTTGTTATAAGTCACCCTCAACTAAGCGTCTTCTTAATTGCTTTGCCATTCAAATAACAAGATGACATACAACTAACGTTAAACGGCGACTGTTTCCTCTATTAATTGCTCACGCTTCCACCGAGGTCTGGCAGCACGGATAAGAATTTACAGGGTAGAAAGAATCACGTGTCGAATCTGTTAAGACGGTTTGGCTGAGGTCGTGGGCGACATAACATGCTTGTCGATTTTTCTACAGAGAGGCACGTGGTATAAGTGTTGGTACATGTTGTCGTACTCAGTTTGATGAGTGATCGATTGGTAGAGTTGCATTTTGTGGAATTGTTCCCTTGAAGACGCTGAATTGTGTATACAGAGGATTTTTTTCTATCCAAATAATATTTTATTCTAATAAGAATTTCAATATAGTTGTTTCAATGGTTAGTTATTCTTCCGGTTTAAGTGTTTAGTATGTTTATGTCGAGTATATTTTGCTCTGACGAAGAAAATGTTATTCTTCTACATATAAAAAGAGTAAGACGTTCGTTTTACATCAACAACAATATTTTTTTGGGTAAAAAATATACACGCTTAAACGAACAAACAGCTTCTTGACCCAGAAGTATACGTACGTATCGCTTAAAATAGACGTGATTCTTTTCAAGCAGTTCCTTCATACTTAAAACAAGAAAACGTAATACTTGGATCATCAAGAAAATCATATTCTTACTATGAGAATTTTATATTTTTTCTTGAACCAACCAAATGATCTTTCAAACAAACATTACAACTTATTTTAATGATTTACAGTGTAAAATTGCTAGTGTTATCAATTATGTCCGCAACTTTGTCGTTTGATATCTCAGTTATATATCCATGCATTTTTCCACAGAAAAACTAACAGAAAACCCAACAGAAATATTGAAAAACAATAGATTTAAACAGAAAGGTGTTAATTTTGACAAGGCTAAGTCAAGTGGAATGGACATACAAACGAAAAATTTTGTTTATTATACATAAATAAATAATTACGTCCCATTCCAAAACTCAGTACTCAATCAAAAATGCTACCTAAATAAAGCCTTTTAATGACGTCAAAAAATTGTCATTATTGAAGTCGTTTTTAAAATGTTTTCAGTGACATTTCTTTACTAGGACTGTTCCAACAAACCACCCAACAAATCCATTACACAATTAATTTCCCTAAAATTAAACCACCCACAAACCAAGGACTGCCAACATCAGACTATATAATTAAAGCGTTTCGTCACCTCGCCTCAAAAGCAGTTAATCTCTTTACCTCAAAATACGGCACCCTTTCGAATTTTCGACACTTCATACAGCCCTGCCTAAATCCTGGTTCTATAAACAACCCTATCCCCACCTATCACGGGGTCAAAGTTGAACAACCTCACCGTCTGGCCCCAGCACAACGATTCGCGGAATATCCATCCATACGCCGATTTCCATAGAAAATATATTTCATAGACAACACACAGAGAGCTGTACAGTGTACATATAAAGTTATATTTATATATAACTTTCAAAGAGCCTTGTCTGGAACGCAAATATTTCTTGTCGAAGAACGTCACTGAAAAATGCCTTTTATCATTTGATTTGTAGACGTTGTCTATTGATAAAGTCTGTCTTTACATGGTCTTTACAGTCGCCTTCGCTGAAATATGTTTATGGCTGTTTGACTGCGATGTCGACGAGTATTTCTGTGTATATATCGGTAGACAAACAGTTTTTGTTTATATGATTGGGAAATCCTTTCCATTTCTAAGGTAAGAAGGGTACCCTTTGTATTTAGTATAAGAGTTTTACAACAAAAAGGCTAAAACGCATATTGTAATTGCCATGTGTTACATTTTTCAGCAATTATAAACCTTATAACCTTTTCCGTTGTACGGTTTGGGCGCTATAGTGTTCACAAACATACATACATACACAATTGCATACTAACATACAAACATACAATTTCCAGACTCCAAAACGTGTATTTCCGCTGAAATCCTTTTTTTTTTCAGGTCATTACAAAACTTTCCTTCTAGGGTATTAGTCGGACGGCAAAAATGAAAAAAGTTCATTCAAAAATGAGGTATAAAAATCCACCAATTAACCAAGGGTTAGTTAACCATCGGTTGATGAAGGCAAATTTGTTTGTTATGCTTCTCACTATCCAGCAATGTAATTTAATACAGAAATTGCGGGAACCTATATTTGGCAGGTCTATTTCAGGAATGTTCCCTATTTTCCTACAGTAAATGACCGGTTCATTATGGATATAGCGAGAACCTAGCTTCGTAATGCGTAATTTAGAAGGGCCATACACCGACATAGCTCAATTAATGAAGGATCTTAATTACAACAAAATTTAAACAGTGCCTGTTACTTTAAGCCTTTTTATGCGTTTTCTTAGGGATGTGTCCGATTTTAACCAATACTCAAATACGTTGACAATAAATTTCCGAGTATTTTCACTAAATTTTCGCTTATATAACCACCATGTCCGGCAAATTGAAATGCCAACCACGATGTCGATAATTCCCATTTATAAAATTTTAACCGTACGTAGACGCTTATACAATCCATTTGACACAGAAAACCGAAACATGTGACCGAATTTCACGTGCTAGTCACCTCCAAAATCCTGCTCATTTGGCAGGACCCAGAAAAAGGTCAACCGATAATTACAGTACTCATTACAGCATAGGCTGGTGACTCTCTGGTGCATTATGCAGCATTCCAAAATGCGTTATAGGGCATCTGTGACGTTAATTATGATGTATTAAACATAAAATTATACAGTATTGCACGTTTTTCGTGATTTATATAATTTTGTACGCGGTAGTAATTTAGCAAGCAAGATTCAGTGGCTTTGAGTCTTGAACATGTTTTATTTTTCTGTTTGCCTTCAGAAAAGGAATTTCTGTCAACAGTCTGTCGAATACAAAATCTCTAAAAGCCCTTGCATAACAAGTTGCATTCAAATTCTCACACTTTTGGTACACGTTGGATGAACGCGTGCTTTAGACTCGTGTCGCGGCCTCCAAGGAAGCGTACTCGGGTAACCCCCGAGACAATCTACGGTGTGTACGGTTTCCCGGAGATAGGGACGAAATGGCATTGTGAACGGTCTTGCCGGGCTTCATTCTTATTTAGTCGGAGCCATGCGTGTGAAAGAGTAAATTGAAATGGATGGAAACGTAGCGTAGGGAGAAACAAGTGATTTGCTACAACTACAGCTGACAATTAGATGAAAACTAACGATTTAATTGCTTACTGTTGATACAATTCAATTATTTATCATTAATAAAATTCTAAGGCTGTTGAACTTGAAATATGTTGTGGGATTTTTTTTTCTGTGATAAAAAGACGTGTTTTTCTTTCAGTAGGTGGGATCCTCTCTGGACTGCTTACATTACAAAAGGTATTCGACCCCTACATTAATGGAGGATACTCTGATATTGAGGAATCGTCTATTGTTTTTGTTTTGTTACAGGGGCTATCGATTTCAAAATTATTGAACCCTGTGCATGCAGGCTAATAACTCCTGTTGAAATAAAGTTCGTTGCCTTCCTAAATCATTTGTAAGTAATACATTAAAGTACTGGTGCTATTTTGGATTTAGAATTGGAGATCTGGAAAAGTAATGGACATCAAATATATGCTGTATTTCCTATTAGATCGGATTTTTAAAGTGGATGAAAGGGAAGCAAAAGAAAAGTCGTTTGCTGTTCCAATCATGTACATGATTGCTATTTTTGCACGATAAGCGTCTTCGGATATTCGAAGAAGGATTTAAGCATAAACTAAAACATCCAAATTTGCCATCAGCATCGCGACCTATCCCCCATGGAGAGAACCATCCTCCCCCAAGTGCGCCATCCACTGCATCATCTTCGATTTTTGACACAGAAGAAATTTCGCCTGTTTGAAGAAACTTGTCTGATTTGAGAGAGTGTCTGAAATCACTCAGCAAGTCGTGAAGATTCGCCATTTGAAATTTTAGGAACACCTCTCCTTATAAACCAGTGCGAACTGAATGATTTGGTTAAAGACTTAGGTTTATCAAAAGAAAAAGCCGAGTTATTGGGTTCTAGGCTACCGGAATGGAATCTTTTCGCACGAGGTGTGACAGTGTCTTCATTTACAAAGCGTAACGAACCTTTAAAAGCATATTTTAAAATGGAAGGATCTTTACGTGTATGTCACGATGTTGAGGGTCTTATGAACTAGTTTGATATTCCCCACGATCCTTCTGAATGGTGGTGGGTTTTCATCGATTCATCAAAATACAGCTTGAAAGCAGTACTTTTACATATTCTTTTCTAGTTATGTAAGGCAAATATAATCTGGGATAAATAATTTTTATTTGGTTGTATCACAAAGTTGAAAATTTGTTCCCTTGTGTTATGGATGTCTTTTTGAGATATAATTTCATCAGAAAGTTGTATATTAATGCATATTACAGTACAGTAAGCTTAATATTATGTCTGAATGTCTGAAAAAAAGCAGTCGAGGGCGTGATTTTTCACGATCGGCTCAAGGAATCCAATAGACCGGCTTTGTTAGATAAACTGGCACTGGGGAGTCCGAAATCGCCGCTTGATTTACGCACCACTTGTTATATATAATCCGATCCTGGGCTATATACTATACAGAATGCCGGAGCTGCTGGTTGATTTATGGCGATAGGAATTTTGTCGCCTACGGCCTTTGAGGTTGATGACCGACCCTTGGAGACCTTATTCTGAGTCCCATATTTATCACAATATGAGATACTAGGACAGTACCACTGGTGTTGTAATCTCTTCTAATAAATTTAAGAAGTTTATTAGGGTCACTACAGAAATTCCCCTTAGTAATAATTGTAATTTCATTATCTTCCATCCCAAAACATCACAAAATAAAAAAAAACGCAAAAATAACCATCTTTATACAATATAAAAATCGAATTATCAAAAATGGTGGATGCGCCGGAATCGGCAAACTTCATAAACCATTCTCAGAACCTATCCCAACTACTTATCCGGCGCTTCCGCGCGACTTTAATAGCATAGAATGCGGCCGTGTGCGAAAATCGAGTCACGTACGCCACGTAATCGGGTGTCCGGGGTACGTTGGGGCGTTATCGCCATCGCGGGGAGGTTTCCGGGGCAGTGGCCCGCCGTTGCATCCCGCCGAAACTTTTCCGGCATTCTACGACTGCATAGAGCACCACCCTGCTGCATCCACGGTTCAATAACCGACGTCTGACCAACCCTTGGAGGTCGACGAACTCTAACCGCACCAGAAATTTGCATCATGCAGGCGGTACTCGACTCCAGTACCTGTATATAGGTACGGATTTTAGTTGTGGGACAGGGAGGACCTGCTGTGGTGTTTGAAGAGATGATTTATATTGTTTGAAGTTTCTTTTTTTAATGGTGGAGGTGCTGGGTTTGGTCTATTGTATTAATGGTGGCTGTTTTCCAGTACTACAATACTACCTTAGTAATTAGCTTAGAATTGAAGAAGAAATTACGAAAAAAAGATCAAACATGGATTCAATATAAAAGTTTTGATGTTTAACAAAACTATTTTTAATATAAACATGCTAGCTCTTACGTACGCTGCTATGAAGTGCGTGTTATGCACAATCCATATCATTATTATTCTCGTTTCGTAGAAATGGTCGTTCCTGCAAGCTGGGATGTTCTATATTTGCACTCGTTATTTAGGGTGATATCTACGCAATGATTCTTTCATAACTTGTGAACGTAAAGCCTCACATGGTTTATAATATATTTATAAGTTTACATGAAACGCATCTATTTATATTGGTATACAAGCTGTGTCACGTAACTGGTCTATTGGAAGCTTCTGCTGTACTGAACTTTTAAAGTAACATACATTCATCTCAACTGCATCTTCCCAAATATTTATAGAAAATTCAATTCGCTATCTAATAATTCAATTCAATAAAACTAAAATAACTTGAAAATTTAAAGCAGGTGGCAACAGTCCTAATCCAACACATTTTTATGTCGAAAATTAATTGTGTAATTATGTATATTGTGTAAAAAAAATATACTATTCTATTTAAAATAATGAAGTTTTATTATAAACAACCTCTACAGTTCGAATTTCAAAGCCGTGACAATACGAGAAACAAAATTCCCACAATTACAAAAAAACTCACTTGCATACAAATCACCTTATAAAACTGAAACCACCCCCTACAAAAAAAAACCGCAAACCATCTCATATTCGAGCAAATTCAAATTAACAAACCACATTTAGATTAACGGACCAAACTCAAATTAACAAAACAAATTCAAATTAAGAAAACACACTCAAATTAACCAACTGCCCAATTTCCATGCTAAACAACCCCGCTAACTCGTCATAACAACCGCGTAAAACCCTTCAAACGGAAACAACGTATCACTTCAAACCCCAGCAAAAAAAAAAAATCACCACCCCCAAACGCACCTCCTCACGTGGTCCAACCACCGTCGAGTCTGCGCTCGACCAGCATCCCCACGTTGCCGACCCCTATATAAGCGCCGATAAACAGACAGCAAATTCAGTCTTCGACGCTCTACCAACCCTCTAAAAGCAAACCTACGAGAGTAAAGAGATGTCAACATCTTGTCATCAATCAATTTCTGATAACACAATGATCTTAGTTACCCTAAACACTGGTGATAATCGCAGTGTGAGTCCCATGACTCCATCTCCAAGTCGCGAAGTGAAGGGATTACGTTTATTCCGTGCCATCAGCAGAAAATTAGCCAGGAGATCCCAAGAAGATATCTGTGAAGATGATAGTCGGTCTTCAAGTACAGATTCTTGCTCCTCCACGTCGGCTTCGAGATGCTCGAGGTCTAGGAAGTTGGAGCATCACAGCACCTCGTCTTCAGGAGAGTCTGGATTTCGTTCAGTGAGTCCTCATCATCTCTCCAGTAGCTCGAGCGATGCTGGAAGTGATATTCAGTCAAGGAACCGTCACCACCACTCGACATCAGCCGATAGTATTAGGAAAGTATTCCAAAACATGTCCATAAGATCGCAGAGTTGCGCCAATAAAGAGAAGAAGAAGTCGAAAAAGTCAGCACCAAAGAAAATTTTGAGGCAACCAGTTACCTACACCTACGTTAAAGGATTGTCAGGATTACCAACGCAAAGGGTACCAAAGACGATCCCAAGGATGTATATGAGTAACCCTTGTGGATGCAGTATGCAGTATATGAACGGACTTAACCGATAAGTTTAGATTCTACTTAATTAAGATTATAATAACCGATATATATCATTATAAGTAGTTAAGTACCTTACAAGACTGTCTAGACGATTTAAGAACGAACTTGTACATACGGTTTTTTATACTTTTTGGGGTACGTAATGTTAAGTACTGTGCACCAATTTTTCCCTATGACGATATCATACTGTATACAGAAGTTTATATATCACACAGACATTTATATATCATACAAACATTTATATATCATACCATACATTTATATATCGAGATATCACGAATGGTGTTGATGTAAAATGCTAACTTAACTTATCCTAACTACAGTTTCCGCACTAATTGATGATGGATCAATTCCCCCCACCCTTCCCTACCTTCACTTGTTAGTGCCTTTATAGATAATGCCCCTTCCCCCTTATTATTTATGAATTACACGAAAATAAAGTGATTATATCATGAAAATCTGTTTGTCTCAATTTCCTGTTTTGTTTCCTTATCAATCTTATCATAGGTAATATGATGATTATTAATCTAGATTTTTGAGCATCAAAAATCAAGGTGAGTATTTTAGTAGATACAACAGGTAAGTATGATACTCTATACAAGGTGTTCGATAAAGATTCAATAAATTGAATTAAACACAAAAGCTCTTTAAAAAAAAGTATCGAAGGTCAAAGTTAACGACAGTATTGTTTGACTACCATCTTGATTCATTGCTTAAATAAATATAGAATCAAGAAATGCTATTCGATAGTATCCATTTCAATAAAACACTGTTAAAAATGTCAATCAAATCGATCACATAAGCGACAATCGTATTAAAACATTTGTGTCATTTCTGCTGTTTCGATAGTATCGATAGTCACGTCAGATTGACTGTTTAAACGTCTGAATTGGGCTGAATCACCAATATTGGATACAACACGAATATATTTGAGTGAAGAATATCACTTGTTTCTATATCCGCAGAAAGATCATTTGGTTGGTTCAAGTAAAATACCTAAGTTCTCAGAGTAAGAATATGATTTTCTTGATGTTCCAAGTATTACGTTTTCTTGTTTTAAGTATGAAGGAACTGCTTGAAAGGAATTACGTCTGTTTTAAGCGATACGTAGGTATACTTTTGGGTCAAGAAACTGTTTGTTCGTTGAAGCATGTATATTTTTCAGCCAACAAAATATTGTTGTTGATGTAAAACGAACGTCTTAATTATTTTACGTTGTAAAAAGTAATCTGGAGTACCGCGACCATGAAACAGCGCCAATATTATAGTCTCACTGATAGCTTTGAAACACGATATTTTCAAAAAAATATTATTGTCAACATTTTTACGTACCTACAAGAAGCCTAACTGATGGAGGTCAGTGTCAGCACTAAACCAATGGCTAATGTTATTAACCTGCAAAAAAAATGGATGAAGAAAAAAACGTATTATGATATTAAGTAAACGTCGATAGAACTTGTATTGTTTCACATAAATAAATAGTCACCACATGACATTGGTATGATTACAAAGAACTCTGTGCAATTCGGAAAATTACAAATTTTCGTGATTTGTAATTAATTTAATTACCAAATGATATGTCAAACTATTTGAGTGATTCAAGCCTTTCTGGCTTAGTTCTGGGAATATTAATAGTTGTCTAGTAACAAACTGTAATTAATTTCATTAAAATTTAAAACTGTTGTTACCACGAAATTATATTAGTTTGGATATTATATTAGTTTTATGATGGTTTACATAATTCTGAATTTATATAAATTTATAAATAAAGGTAGTCGAGATGCTATTAAATATTAAATTATTCCAACCCATTCTTATTTTGCCTATTCGGCCATCTAATGTTAGTACGTGGTATAAATATAAAAATTCATCATAATGTGGAAACACTGTTGTGAAATTATTTTTGTCCCTACAGTGGCACTAATAAATTATGACAAATCAATATCCACCAACAGCTGTTAACTGGATAAAAAATGTAATAAATTTTATGTACTGAAATTGCCCAGTTTAGATATGTTATCAACTCAGAATGCCAGATTCAGATAATTAACAATTTCAACCATATGATTGTTGAACAATATGAGTTCACTAACACCCCATTATTCTAAAAAGGCAAATTTAGTTTCAAAAATATAGAGTAAATTTTCCACTGGCCATTATGTGTACCGTAGACAAGCTGTAACCAACAATATTATCCATATTTCCTATCATTCAGCAATGCATCTCGATATCAGTACTCGCAATATTTAACTAATAAATAAAATTACCCTTTTTATGTTTTTTCTTTGTCCATATCATTTTTTATTTTACTGCTTACTAATGTTGTATTGGTATATGTTAAACATTTGCTTATTTGAAGATTTTTAATTCATCTCTTATGACTATGATTGTCGTTATTGCAGTTTTTTCAGTGATCTAAATTGTCCTAATTATATATAATTGCCCAATCATTTCTACGAATTATCTTTAGATATATTACTTATTAGATTAGTGCTCACTTTTAATTTTAATATAACCTCAAATAAATTGCTTTAAAATTTTACATTAAATTCATATTTTCCGATGTTAAAATCTGAATTTGTGGACATACTTATTCTGCCAGTAAAGCGTTCTCATTGCTATGAAGGACGACACAATTTCCAACACATGTCTTCGGCGTGAAGAGCAAAAAACGTTCCCTTCCTACAACGAAGGGAATTAATTAATATTGAAATAAGCTATCTTTAGAGCTTGGAAAGCATATTGCACTATATAAACGTTTACATATTCCATTGTAATATGTATAATATACGATGTTATCCACCATTCTACGCTTCCACGCTGTAATCGGGTGCTATATGCATAAAGTGTGGGCTGAACACGCTTACATTGAAAATTGTCATTGTTAAAGCTTACAATGACATCAGTTGAACAGTTTCAAGAAGCCACCCACTACCTACTACAGGATTTAGACAGTAACTTTGTATGCTTCAGCTTCAGAATACAATAAAAAGGACATTATATCGGTCGATAACAGCATGTGTACTAGTCACAAAGAGCAAACTGTTGCTTTATTAATACACAAGAATTTGTTTTGTTCACTCAGGATAAATGTCTTTCACTACGGTTGTTAACTTTTGAGATTTTAAAATTTAATGGTAAGAATTTATATGTACTTGAACATTTATATTTGTTCATAA
Organism: Aphodius granarius; assembly: GCA_963971325.1. Lineage (NCBI taxonomy): Eukaryota > Metazoa > Arthropoda > Insecta > Coleoptera > Scarabaeidae > Aphodius > Aphodius granarius. Next base: position 42,765,195 of record OZ020221.1, on the reverse strand, counting down.
TATGCATAATATTTGTCTGAATATAGTTTGGATCTTATGAGGATGTCAGGCTAGTATACATATTTAATGTCAATGTCAAAATCGGTTGAATCTCTAAGAAAATGCGTGTAACATTTACCACTTCCGGTTGTCAGATTGTCACCAAAAGCAATCTAGTTTGTCCTCTGGTAATTCTAAATAAGTATACCGAATTTTGGCCCGATGAGGTGTACCGTTTCCAATTCATTTTTAACTAGTAAATTATGTTGTTTTTGAAAGATTTTGATTGATGGACCACGTGACTGCAGTACATTTCTGGCAATATTTGCTAGTGGATGTGTCCTTTAAATGAGATGTAGTCGTCATGTACTTGCTGACGCATTTTCTATCCGCGGAAAATGTCTATTTTTAGGGAAACAGCAGAAATATCATTGGCCTTTAGATCTACTACAACCTTCGACAATACATCGCCTTTAATACTATGGAGTTTCACTACTTCTTTAATATAGAATTTCACAACTTCATTTAATACAAAGTAGGTAACGTATTTGCAATTTGTGGAAAAGTGTGGCTTTTACCAAAATGTTTGCTATTTTTTTTTTCAGGAGAACAAGTGCATAAACGTTGAAGGTATAAGCAACATGGTTGGATAAACACATATATATGCCCAACTGATCTAGCTGTAAAAAACTAGTAAAACGCAGTTTTAAAGCAAAATATCATATTTATTACCATTAAATATGAAATTATTACTAATATTGAGTTTTAAAGACATATACAGTGTTTCAATAGTGCGATGTCGAGAGATGGTACATTTTCTTAAAGATAGTATTAAATAAATTAAATTTTCTTACACGTGGAAAGCGAAAGTAGTCATCTTAAAATTATTTTTCTCTTTACAGGATGGTCCATAAAATATGTAGTACATTTTAGAATAATGACAACAAAAATTGTACAAATCAATTTCCCTAGCTCTCATATTCATATTGTTTATCATGTCAGATGATGAACGCTCTCGTATTCATATTGTTCATCATGTAAGATAATGTCTTCGCCAGTAACATCAACTGATGTGTCCAGCAAAAGACTGTTAACGTTTTCATCAAATGCGTTATCCTTATAAAAGCGAGTAATTGTGAGTGTTGCCTTTTGAAATTGAAGATATTAAAGAGTCAGAAGTATATAAAAGAGTATTTATTTTATTTTTTGCAGTTTTTGTCCAACCACATCGCTTCTTGGGACAAAAATCATTTTTTTGAAAGCTTGCTATTAAAATTGTTAATTTTTAGTTTTATCTCCGCTTTTTCGTCCGTACTGTATGCTTTTCCTCCAAATTTATCGATAACGTATGATGCTACAGCTGATTTTTTGTCGCTTATACTGTTTTCTTTCTGCCACACGTCAAACAGCACTCGCCGGTATGCGATCGCAGCATCTAAAAATATTATGTAGCATCATTATATGCAAGTTTCTGCAGCAAATTTGAGTTGTATATTGTACAGAAATATTTTCTCTTTTATAAAAAAATAAATCAAACTGAATATAGGTGAATACATAAGGTTTCAATCCAACAAAATAAAATATTATACTACATTTACAAGAAACGCGGTGCTATTTTCCATACCAAATTTCGCAAAAAAAAATCAAGATTATTAATAAGTCATTTACATAAAAAACTACGGCATACCTTTGTTTGTGTTATCCATTACGACAAAACTTAACAAAACAAACGACACAGGCAATATACACATAGACTTGATGCACGCACGAAGACAGCTTACAAGTAAATAATTCTAGTACCAATAAACGAAGTTTGGCAGCCTCTACTTGTTAGCCCTAAGTACCAAACCCTTTTCTATCACAATCGGCGGGATCCGTGGGATCTCTGTAACCAAACATACAGAAATTCTAAGATGCAACGCCCAGTTAAGAGGCCAAAAAAATTGCTCATCGACTGCATCGTTACTTTAGACCTGACTTTATTATAGGTTCAGGTTGGTGGCTTTTAACATTGCCTTGCATATTGACGCATTTTTACCACCAAAAAGATCACTATACTGTTTTATTAATAGAGACTGTACATTAGAGACTGTACATAATTCTACTCAGATTTATAGACAATGAGTTGGTAAAGACCCCATCAAAAAATGATCGGTAGTGTAACCGACCATCAAACTATATCTCTAAGAAAATCCCAAATAGACAATCGTCAAGGCCCTCACAAATGAATAGGCTACGAATTGACGTAATTAATACCCGTGATCCAACGATTGCGCAATTCAATAAAGCGCTATGAATCGGATGTAGATCCGACGTTTGCATCCACCGTTCAAATGCACTCTGCCTCCCCCGCGGAACGGGGAGGATTGTGCCGCGAGGTCGCGACAATAGAACCAATTAGGAAGTAACAGACGTTTTACGTAATCCGTTTGTGAAAAGTCTGTCCCGATTCGAGCATTCAAAGCATTGAATTGGCTAGAGAATAGAAAAACGTCCGACCTTTTTTAATTTGCTGAAGTTTTTTGTTGTATTTTTAATCATAAACTCACTTGATAAAATGATAAAATATGCAGCTTTTAGAAGGTATTCAATGCCTAAATACGGCCCTGTGCGTGTGTAGTTCCACGTGGATCCACCCATCGCTATATGCCACATGCACAATGGGCCCGAAGCCGCGAAGCCATATTAATGTTCGCGTCCGGCCTCTGCAATTGTTATTATATTACAGAACGGTATGGCTGTATAGCCCCGTGCGAAACTGCCGTTGTTTTAGGTGCCGCCACCAGGGAAATTGTGTCATTGGTTTGTTGTTGTTGTTGTTGTTTATGCGAGTGAAAAGGTAGAGCCTATAAAGCCGAGAGCTATACAGAAGGATAACAATAATAATTTTGTATACAATCTGACCTGTTTGTGAGTGAAAGAGGATCAGGAAATTTGTATTAATTTGTTTGTTACTGGGATTTTAGCGGAAATAAATGATTTTTGGACAATATCTGCGTGTATTATACAGGGTGGTTAATGGCTATAGTGATTTAAATCGATTTGAAATTCTTTTGTAATAGATAGTGATGGCCAGTAGTAGAAAGATGTAATAATTGGGGATTTCAGCTGCATCCATATTTTGTTCATAGTAATTTGAGATAAATTGTATGTGATGCCGGATATGTGAATGGTGATACTGTCTGACCTTTTCACACGCGTGGGTATGATTTGTTATATTTTCAACTTAGAAGACTCGTAAATCTTTCTTTTTTATGGCCCAAATCAGTAGGGCCCTTTCGTTAAGTGCTTTGTGTCTTGATATTTTGTGTGTGTGTTATTTGCTTAATTATAAATTATGGTATCGTGGACCGAGATAGTTTATACATGAAAGGTATAAGTTCAAGACAAAAAGATGAAGAGAAAAACATTCTGTAGAGAACAGTCGAGATTAACAGCCAACATTCGGCATTCTTCTTAAGATGTAGTCTTTTTTCATTTATTTTTATAATGTAACTTAGTGTAGTGTTTTGTGTTTTGTAAATGGTAAGCTAATTATTATTTCCTCCTTTGTGTTTTCACTTCTTTGTACTTTTACGAGAATCTAACAGCTCCTCTAGAATGTAATTTTAAGGATGAATTAAGTGTCTCTTTTATATTTTTTATTCATTCATTTTTATGTTTTTTTAATTTAATAAATTTGTTATTTTGTTGAGAAGTGTTTTCCTTTGAGTTAAATATCAATATGAGTAGTTTAATTAGTTTTGCCTGCTAAAATGCTGCACTGGTCCCATTGCAAGAACTCACGTGCAGAGCGAGTGTAAGAGCAATAATAGCGGTGGCTTGTGTTTGGAGGAAATGTTTTAGAACATTTTTTTGTCATGCACTAATCACATTCCAAGAACCCACCATCCTACTATTACAAAGAAAACACCACTTGTATTCGATAAGGAGGAAACCATGTTGACCAAAGACAGCTGATGAATCTTTAGGAATTATATTTCATATGTTATTTATTACTTTATTTTTGTATTCTCTTGCTGTTCAAAGAAACTTCATTTATATGACACGATGAATCAAACGATACAAAATCTATTGCACAGTTTTCCGTTCATTGGATATTCCTATCATTTCTGCGTTGCAAATTCTCTGACAGTGAATGAATTTAACTGCATCAGAGATGACACCACGGAGATCAGTCAACCAGACCTATCGCTGTTAAATATGTATATCAAATATTGATGTAATTTTACCTGTCGACATGCACGTGATATTTGTCAATTATTGTACACATTCTGCGTCATTGCTCTCGGTTCATATCTAGGACATCGGTACTGGAATCTGCGTAGTTTTAGACAAGTCGTCGTAGCTACTTATATATCGAACACATCGTGAAAGGATCAAGAAATATTGGAAAATATTTTAATTAAGTGTAAGTAAAATTATATACATCGTTCAGTACTTCTACATACAACTTGCTGACCTGCGTGGGTGGCAATACACGTGTCATTTAAAAGTGTACATCGCTGAATTAGAAGAGTAAATCAAGTGGAAATTAAAGTTCTACTTCCTGGAAAAGGTTTTCCCGCACCGCAGAAGTATCGGTATAAAGTTTGCGAAAAATAAAATTTCACGTTTTCCCAGCGGACGCATCTGTAAGAAAATGCAACTCTCGTCAACTGGAAAGCCACGTGGATGGACTGAAGGAATTGATTGTTCAGTGCCAAGTTCCGGTTACGACAAACGTTAAAACGACAAGATATCTCTCATATCTTTTGAAAAAAAAAAACACTATTTTCAAGAAATAAGTTAGAAAGCCTTTATTCGAAGCTTTTGACCTTTCCAATAACTATAAACTATTTTATCACATTCGTCCATTTTATCATGTCTTTAACATTTGCGCCTTTTGGGATTTATAAAACGTCGATATATACATGTATAGATGCTATAAACGGCACGTGAATGACCTGCACCTTTATAGTATGACATGAACTTGCGTCGCATTCTCCAAGCAATAACAAGGAGGTATGAGTACATAAAATAAATATATACTAAAGCGCTTCGAAACATTTCGCAGTTTATGGATCTGTATTGAAAGCACATGGGAAGTCAATAACATGTTGACTATATCTATATATTGGGTTATTGAGCTGTATATCTAGAGCGTGGGTGTTATCTTTTGGCTTAAAATCATGAATTTAAGCCAAAAAATATCGGAGAATAGAAAGAGTTGATTTCAAAAATGAAGGTGGTTTTTGAGTCCCAGTGACCGTGTAAAAAGAAATCTTTTTTATTTTATCGTGTTTCGTTGAGTAGATAAAAATAAATATTGTAGACACTTCGACGTTTATGTGTTGTTTGTTAAACATTAACTGCAATTGCTTAATGTATTATAAACATATCTAAATCTAAATTTGAAAGTTAAAAGTTAAAACAAATACTTGCTCCTAGTTTGGTACAGAACAACAAAAATTCTTAATATTACACGCATTTTATATTTAGTACTATAGTGCTATAGTACTATAAAACACATTAAAAAACAAATATGTTTAATCCTCATCATCGGATGAGAAATCTTCGTCACTAAGTAAATCTAACTGATCGGGTAAAGTAAAAGGAGTATCGCTTTTCAAAATATCTGGCTTTCCACATACCACAGTATCAGAATTGTATTTTGGGACTGGATATCAGATAAGTCAGACCTTAACGGACACCAGACAATAATAAAATAATAATAAACACATCTGAACTTTACCCTAAACTTTACAAGTTCGTAAAAACTTTTTACAATGAAATTGTTTACCAGTTAACATCAAGTATTACTCAAACACACCGATACACTCCAAAGTATCAAGTAAACACGAGTTAAGAATATCAAGTATATCACGCCGCCTACCAGTTTACAGACACACAAAAAGACTTCAACAACAACAAACAGCGATATACGATACTGCGACTTGGTAACAACAGAACTACATCTACGTCTCTCCACATAAATAAAACGTATAACTTGAGATCCTTGACCAGGGTTAATCTAAATTAAGGTATTCCCATACCGCATTTTCTAGCATCAATTACAAGGCAAAACATCATATTCGATTAGAGTCGTATTCAGCCCATAACAGATTATATCGGCAAGGAAATTACCTTCATTACTGCTAGGGCTCGCAATCTTGGGTAATTTAGTGGCAGGAGACTTGAGAGACACCTGCTGGTAGGTTTCAAAGTCACCCTGATTATGCCTTACAATATACAGGGCTGATTGGGCAATCACGCTCTCGAAAAGGTTATGTTTCTCTAGTATGTATACTGTTATATCAAATTTTGATACAATTGGGGAGAGATTGTGTATAATCATAGTGATTTTAAGTACGTACTTATTGAAAAGAAAAACCTAAATGAATATTGTTTTATATTAACTTAACTAACTTAATATTCAGTCAACCTGTCGTATTCTTATCGATACTTATTTGTAATAAATTTAATGCTTATTTATATATTATATTATATATTGGTATTGGTATATATTATATATTGGTCAAACTAATCTAATCTGACTTGAAATCAACTTATATTCAGCGGATAAATCCTTAGCCTATCAGTTAGGTACTCAAAATTCGCTTTCGTAGTTTTGGCGGAGGCGCCGGAATTACTTAAAAACCAAAACAAAAATTTTTCCGAATCACTTACCCTTAGTGCGGTCTCTAATATCAAATAGATCGAATAGATACTTATTCTCTCCATTATTAGGAGTGCCCGTTCTTACCACCGCTATTTTCCTAATATTGAAAATATACTAAATAACCCTTTCTGTGGTTTTATAGCTTTTTTATTTATCTAACCCAATCAATACATTCAAAATAAAAAGAAACATATATAAATATGATTCAAAAGATATGGCATTGCGACAATGAAAAAACCTAAATGGATATTGTTTTATATTAACTTAACTAACTTAATATTCAGTCAACCTGTCGTATTCTTATCGATACTTATTTATAATAAATTTAATGCTGATTTAATAAAATGTTTTTTTTATTCTGGAGATCATTTTAGAATTATCCTTACCAGCACATTTATAAAAAATGACATCCTTCTATATGATTAAGAGCAATTACTCTAAATCCAATTAGAATTTCTTTTTTGATTTTACAAAATTTGTTTAGAACTACTATCGTACAGATACTTTTTTATACCACTGTATATTAATAGATAAACACTACACGTATTTACTATCAAACCTGTTAGTAAGTAAACAAAACGAATTTATTTAATTGCTGACAGATTGTCTTTTGTGTACAAAAAGTACTTACACCAAAAATGCTTTTAACAGATAAGAATAATTTTGAAGTAAATTTTATATGATTTCAAAATATTTTTTCTAAGATGGGTAATGTAATAAAACTCTACAAGATTTGTCTCTATCATAATTGAAATCAGAGAGATGTATTATTGATTCTTAAATATAATGCTATTTTGAAAAAGTCTATTGTCAAGTAATTTTATGCAGCCTCAATGTAGGCAATACTTTACTTTGTTGCAAAACATGAATTAATCTGGAATATTATGCAACAGTGGATCTGCATTTATTCATTAAATACAAATTACGATAATTTTACAGTCGATTATATCTTCATGTTCTATATTTTCTTATTCCGAAATTTTCCTCCTATCCTTGGATTGTGTTCCTGTACGCGGCATTATTAATTATTTTTTTCGACAACTAGCGATCAACAAGAGTTAATCTCGCCGCTATAAAAATGATTTCTAAAAATACCCGTTTATTGGTAAATCCGCCCTGTGGGGTTGGCCCCATAACGAATAAAAACAACGCCAATATCGCGACAAACAAAACCTCTTCCCTCTGCTATCAAATGCCGCAGGAGAAATAATAGCAAGACCACCCCCACAGCTTACTTTCGTCCTTGACACAACTTGTTGACAGTCCTTCCGTTTTCAAAGGAAAACGGAGATTTATTTTATCAAAAAAACGCAGATTTTATACTTTATAATCTTTTCGTCTTTTATTGCGTCAATTTTATTAGGAACGATAATTAAAAAGGACGAGCTAATTATTACGAACTTGAAGGACATATTTAAAGGAAGATAAAGCTATATATATACTTCCAGGATATTAAATATCCTGCTTTGACAGTGGCTTTTAAAATGTTACATAATAAATTATAGTTATATGGTTTTATCAAACGACAAATCTTTTGTAAATAAGTTGTTAATGTAGTAAATTGTAAATGTTCGTATTTATCACGATTATAACGAATAAAATATAAAATAAAATAAGTTTATTCGTGTCAATAACTGCAGAGTTTTACACACGTCATTTTGCATAGAGAGTACATAAAAATATAAAAAAAACACAATATAAAAAGAGAAACCAAAAAATCACAAAGAGAACAGATATCAAAACAAACATAGATGTATATGCATATACACACACACAGGAATACATATGTATGTACATTAAAATGGTCAATAATTCTGTTGAGCTGTGTAATAACAGGACGTGCAACAAGATGAAAACATGGAGCTTATTACTACAGTTATTTTCCCATTGCCAGTGACCTTATAATAAAGTGAGTGGAATAACAAATATTATCGTCTTCTTTGCAAAATAGGACTGAACGAGATATTTGCCATTTGATACTAGAACACGTACTTACTGCGTAGAATACACTGGAAGTTGGTGGTGGCCTTCTTTGTCGTAGTTGATAACTTATGTGTCAAATTTAATAATGATGCAGAATTGTTTTAAATCCATTTTTTTATTCTTGTGTAATAAGAAATAACTATCTGCAATGTAAACTTAACGGATTATTCACGAAAAAGAAAAAAATTATTCACGATAAACATAACTTTCTCTTGACAATCGAAAGAAATATTTCTAAAAGGAAACAATATTTATCTATATATATTATATATTGGTCAAACTAATCTAATCTGACTTGAAATCAACTTATATTAAGCGGATAAATCCTTAGCCTATCAGTTAGGTACTCAAAATTCGCTTTCGTAGTTTTGGCGGAGGCGCCGGAATTACTTAAAAACCAAAACAAAAATTTTTCCGAATCACTTACCCTTAGTGCGGTCTCTAATATCGAATAGATCGAATAGATACTTATTCTCTCCATTATTAGGAGTGCCCGTTCTTACCACCGCTGTTTTCCTAATATTGAAAATATACTAAATAACCCTTTCTGTGGTTTTATAGCTTTTTATTTATCTTCGCTCTTTTATTTTGATCAAATTTCGATAAAGTCCCAATCAATACATTCAAAATAAAAAGAAACATATAAATATGATTCAAAAGATATGGCATTGCGACAATGATAAATTCAACACTGTGACGTATATAATGCACCGTTCAAAAGGTTCTTATGACCTACTTCGAGTCCTGCAAATCTGTGGCCATGCTGTCGCTATTGCAGAAACAGCAAAGGCCTTCGAAATCATTCAGGAACCTGCCCAGTGGTGACGTCATACATAAGCCGAGGTCAACCGCCCCTAGTTCGACGTACGCTTCAACCCCCCACAGGGAATTCATCCCCTATCTCTGTCCAACCTTAAAATCGACCCTATGACGGATTTCGTGGATGCTTTCACGCCCTTTGTTGCGAACTGAATGAAACCAGGTCACACGGAGCGACTATACCCCGTCCCGAATGGATTTCGGGATGTTTTTCTATGAAATCGACGAATTTTAGTTGTTTTCTCATCATTTTATGAAAGTATGGGTTGAATTTTATGGTAATAGATTTAAATTATGATGATTTAGGGTTGGAAATGGTTGAAATTTTGAAATTTCTGCGGGGTACGTAACGGTGAGTGCGCAGGGTGAGGGTTGAAGTAGGGTGCATTGCCCTCGTTCTGAGAGTTGCTATATATAGAAGGGTCCAAGGCGGAAAGTAGGTTACAACGGCTGGCTATGCAGTAGTCCCCGGGAAATTGTTAATATAATCGATTTTTACGTCACCGCTGTCGGTTGATTCATCGTTTTTCTTGAGGAACTCGGATGCTAAACCGGTTAACTCCACTTTTGGTTATACTTTTTGGATAATGTTGAAAAATGCATAGCTTAAAATTGAGCTATACAAGCACCTATGTATTGATTATGATGGCTTCGTATTATGTAATTTGTTTTAAAATTATGATAAACTTTTACTGTTAAATCTAAAGATTAATTCACCAAAATAAAAGCAAGTAGTGCTTTGATAAACTGCTAAACACAGCAACCGTTCTAACCCACAAAAATTGGCACAAAAGGCAAAAAAAACTCTAGAACTAGACGGATAGGAAAGTATGCCAAAGAAGAATTAACCATAGTACAAACCAGGAGAGCTGCAAATGACTCATCGCTTACAAGGTTACGAAACAGATGTACAAAACGAAGGCTGTTTCATTCTAACATACGTAATCGGTCAACCAAGATCTGTCGCGTACGTCAAAAGTAACAGCAGAAATCACTTAGTCATTTGCAGCTCTCTTGGTTTTTACTATAACGAAATCAAATCAATACACCTTTGTCGATGGTCAAACTAGTTGAAATAAGATTAGGAACTTAGGAAATATGACTAGAGAACGCTGAAAATGCGACGCCCTATCTAAAAGCAAAGCGAAACGAAGCACAGTGCTCCGTCCCATAGCAATAAATCACAAAATGACTTAAACGATAATAACTTTAATTCTTAAAAAACAGCTAAATAACTAACCAAACTGTCAAATTCGATACCCCAATCTCTAAAGATTGGTCGCGGTGCATTCATTCAAAACAAACACAGAAAAAACCTACATACACAATGGTAAATCGGCGTCTGAGTTCAAATGAACTGCGAGAAAATGCGCGGTATTGATTCTAGGGCTACAGTAATGTAAGTACTACGTCTTTGCTATACAACGAGACGAATCAACAAGTTTTTTACCGTTTCATTTGGCCGCGTAAACTGTAAAACGAAATAATAGTGAGGCAAGTTCGAGGCGACAAAAAGTTTCAAAACAACTGCAAAAAGCACGTGGGTTTTCCCAAGAATAAGAACGTTGACAGTCTGGTATTGAAGGGGGGGTCCAATCTTAAAGTTCGTTGACATTAAATATTAAATTATAGAGTATTTTATTTCATTATATATCATATAATTTATATAAATACTAGCTAACTTCTTAGAACATGATAGGAATATAAAAATTCATCATCTAGTTCGAATCTTGTGCTGATTAATAATAAGTATGTTTATTGTATTGGCTAGACGTAAAAATGCGAAAATAAGGATACATCTCGTATTTTATTTACCTGACTGGAGATGACGAACTGGGCCATCGGGCCAAATCAAATCAGCGTGAAAAATAGTATTCTACGCTGTAGCAATGAGAAAAATGTCTGCTATTATTGAGGCAGCCCTGCGACGATTGGCATGGCAGCAGATGACGTCACCGACGAGACCGCTGAACTTTCAGCGTGAACTTTCAGGCCCTGCTGAACGACCGTATTTGGATTCACTGGACTGTATCATTACGAAGTGTGATTTTAATGCGATAAGCGAAAGGTTGAGAGGTACACAGAGAGGAAAAGAATTGAATGAAACGAATTTGCTTCAAGTCAAAGAAAAATTTATGTTGAATAGTGGCAGACAAAGCTTTGGTTGCCTCAAAGAAATTATTTCTTTGGTAAGATTTATTAAATTCAAAGATATCGTATTTGTATGATCGTTGATTAATTTAAATTTAATAACGTAATATTTTCAAAAGAAATAAACACTTTCTTTCAAGAACTCTACGGTCCTTTTGAATAAAGAATCTTCCTTTACTTTTTGGCAATCGAACGTTGAGTTAAAAACTACAAATTATGATATAATCAAATAGTAATTTAAACATTATTTTATTATGTTTGGATTATAATCAAGGTCCCATGTCGACAAACACAATAAACGATTATGGTGGACTCATTAGTTTATTTTTCTCCACGTAAATCTTTAGTAAAGACTACTACTGACTTATTCCCAAATGAAGAGAAACCAGAATACCACTCGTTTTCTATAGTTCAGCTTATATAAGCTCAAACTAAGCCAACGTGTGAGTAGAGACTGTCAGCGCCATCTCCCCGCCAGTAGACATAGCAATAATTTTTAATGAAACCGCACGTTTTATATAATCTTTTCACTCAAATTTTTTCTTACGTGTATTAGACAAATGACAGAAAAAATCTCAGCTTTTTTGTCGATCAGGATAAGGACAACCCAATTGTTTTTCCTTTCCAATAGAAGCGGTCCAAAGACGCCACCTTGCGGTTCGGACTTCAGGACACACAGGTGCGGTCGCATCGGTCGGTGACTTCGTTGGGGAGGTCTCGCAAGTCTACCGCATAGGGGGGCCGCCTATCCCTGAATAGGGAGCGGGTCGCACGACCCAGTTTCGGGTGCGTTGACCCTCCCCGCGATCTATATTTAGCCCGTCGCCATTGCGAAAAGCTCTTCGTGAATGAACCAGGTCACTGGGTCAACCACTGACGCCATCCTCATTGATGATTACGTCACGGGATATTCAGGACTTCGGTGCGGCAGCCTCACGCATCAGGAACACTTCCGGAAGGGCAGAAATGGGTCAATAATGGATGCCAGATTTCGGGGAGAAAGGGATTCTAGTTTTTCCATCAAAATATGTATTTTTTTTTCTTCAAAGAAATAGCACTTTAAGGAAGAAGATTAGTTCGTGCAATGTTATCTTATCAGTATGAAATGCATTGGTTTTTTAAACTTTATACGCCTTTTATTGACATATTACGAGTTTATAACGCCTAGGTATTGCTGGGTTATTAGGTAACTGCCGTACAACTTTTTCGCCAGATCTCATCCCCTAAAATCCCTTTCGCGGACCATTTCCCCCCGCTTCCCCCCAAAACAGTTTACAAATAGGTATAACCTCGGCCCGGCCACTGACCCAATTCACCCGTTCGAACTCTTGCGGCGCTGACACAGTTTTGCACACCAATTCAAGCCATCGCATCCCGACAAACGGTCGACCCTCCTGTATGACGTCATCTGACGTCATTACACCAAGAGATCTGCTGCGGAGGGCTGGTGTTGCCACGTCCCAGGTCCCGGAACTTCTTGCATCTGGGTCACCCACCAGCAGTGTAGTATAGCTGAGGAAAACATAAGAAGCGAGACGAAAATTGAATTTGAGCATTGAATTTTATCGGTTTTTCTAGTTATTAAATTTAACAAAAGAGTTCCAAACTTTTATGCTTCATAAACTTATATGCTTAGTATGAATGGTTGACCTGAAGAAGGGAAAAAGCCCCGAAACTAGACATCAGAAGAAAAACATAACAATAGTGAAGATAAAGTACAGCGTTTGGATATTATCCAGTATATAAAACTTTGCTATATAATAAAGATGGTATAATTCATTCAGCGAATCTCAAGATATTTGATAAACACGAATATCTTTGAGTTAAGAATATCACTTGTTTCTATATCCGCAGAAAGATCATTTGGTTGGTTGAAGTGAAATACAAAATTCTGAGAGTAAGAATATGATTTTCTTGATGTTCCAAGTATTACGTGTCTTTGTTTTAAGAATGACGGAACTTCTTGAAAGGAATTATGTCTGTTTTAAGCGATACGTACGTATACTTTTGGGTCAAGAAACTGTTTGTTCGTTGAAGCATATATATTTTTCACCTAACAAAATATTGTTGTTGATGTAAAACGAACGTCTTACTCTTTTTATATGAAGAAGAATAACATTTTCATCGTCAGAGCAAAATATACTCAACATAAACATACTACACACTTAAACCGTAAGAATAACTAACCGTTGAAACAACTACATACATATATTGAAATTCTTATTAGAATAAAATATTATTGGGATAGTAAAAAATCCTCTTCTTGCTACACTATATACGCAAAAATAAATTTCCTTGATATCCAAGAATAGAATTCTCTCTGTATAGTAAGAAACTAGATATAGCATAATATACGCTCGCAAATTTCCTACGAACAAACGTGACGCTTTACGAAATGTTTCACTTCGTAGATCTTTGACCTACGTCATACAATACAATGTCTTGCTGCGAATGAAGTACGCTTCGTGCTAAAGTTAGAAGACGGCAATTTGGTTGACGATGTCGAGTCGATCTCACTGACGTTATGGCAAACGGGGAAAGGTTGAGGAGAGCTAAAGAACAACAGTGAACACACTTCGCTATTTCACGTTGTTGCTACACCTCCAAAGCACATAAACAGGTTGATAAGCGCTGTTTACATGAGGCAAACAAGGTAAAATGTAAGGCCTCGTGTTTTGTGATTAAATTTCATTCTTCAATCGTCCGTATCGGCTATAATAAAGGTTGTTAGGGAGTTTGTAAACATGCTAATTTTGTAGAGTTGATTTACTAAATAAATAAATAAATTAATCATTTATTCTACAGACCAAAACGCGACTAGGCTGTTGTTAACATATAACATTATTAACATTGAAATACCAAATTAGAAAATGTATTATTTTTATCAGCCAATTTTATCAAGAATGTCGCCTACCCTACATTATTAAAATTGTATCTTTCAGGAGCAGTTTTTTTTTTTTTTTCAGGAAGATATAAATACTGACGTGTCTATTAAATATTTTGAATTTGCACCTATTACCTACTTCACTTGACATTGAGAGAAGCTGTTCAAGTCTATTATCCAAGAAATAAAAGACGATATATTATTCAAAAAATGCCTAACTTAAAATCATACAATTTAAATAATCCAACAGTTGAGATGTTTAGTTAGTTATTTAGCTGTATTTTAAGAATTAGTGTTTAAGTCATTTTGTGATTTATTGCTATGGGACGCAGCACTGTGCTTCGTTTCGCTTTGCTTTTAGATACGGAGTCGCATTTTCAGCGTTCTCGAGCAATATAGATTCGTAGACCACATGTTGACCAGTACAGTGTAATTTTTTTTTTTTTGGCCAGATGTTTACACATTCTCAATTACCTGTTCCTAATCTTATTTCAACTGGTTTGACTATCGACAAAGATGTATTGATTTCATTTCGTACAGTCTTTGTTGCCTGTTGTGACAATTTTTGTATGGGAAATTAACAACCCTTGACATGATAAATTGACTTGTAAATGTTGTCTATGTCTACTTATCATTGTGATATAGTACAATGATAACAATAAAAAACGCATTACTGATACTGTAATAAACATGTACTCAGTAAACATAGACACTGCGTATCCTAACAAACTTATTGTTATGGAACTATACACAGATTTTTCTTTAGTTTTTTATGTTTGGTTTTTTGTTAACCAACGTAAAAATATTGTGAAGTGAAAAGGACTTCCGACGACAGACAAGTACTCAGTTTCAAGAAACCCGATTTAAATTTGATAAATTAATTAATTGATCAAAACAACAACCCAATTCCAGTCCATCCTACAAACACACATCACCAGTTGCAAACATACACACCAAAGAAAAATCAAACACAAAAATTCAACAGCAAAAGATCACGTTGCAGCAACACGAGTTCTACAACCTACGTACTGCAAGAGCTTAATAACCAGAGTAAGTACGACTTTTCATCAGGGCTGCGACGTATACAGTCGTGTATTTAATTCTCCACCGTTAATTGGACTAATATCGTCGATAATCAAACGGAATAGGGCGCTATTTAATGAACCCAACGTTAGACCCCAAAAGGGCGCCCAAGAGTCGTCGATTGTTTGGATTCTGGCACAATTTCACCACTGCCACCAAAGATAACGCGTGATTCCAGGTCACGTGCTCACGATGAATTACAATGACGCAATTATTATGATAAAATTAGCAAACAGTTTAAGTGGGACAACGAATAAAAATGTCACCCATAAAATAAAATACTTATGCATAAATGTAAACAATTAACAAACAATATGCGAACACTCAATATCGTCAAACGTATATAGCGGTAATATGTGGCAAAAGAGGCGAGAAACTTTTAGCGCCATCTGTAATTAATTGCAAACTTTTTATGTATCTCTCAGAGCAAGAATCTTGGGTCAAGAAACTGTTTTTTCGTTGAAGCATATATATTTTTCGTCCAACGAAATATTTTTGTTGTTGTAGAGGAACGCCTATTTTTTCATAGAAGAATAACTTTTTCTTTGTCAGAGAAAAATATACTTAACATAAACATACTAAATTTTTAAATCATAAGAATAACTAAACGTTGAAAGAATTATACTGAAATTCTTATTAGAATAAAATATTATTTGTATAAAAAAAAATCCTCTTCGTGCTACACTATATACGCAAGAATAATTTTGTTCTTGATATCCAAGAATAGAGTTCTCTCTGTGTGGTTACGTGTGTCTACAGTTGATTCAAAACAGGCGCCGATGACAATAAATGAGCATGTTAAATAATTTATTTGCAGGACAATGTGACCACAAGCAAGGCAATAAAACCGTGGCATGGACCGTGCTCTCCCCTACTCTGCAATTGACAGGAAGAGAGTTGCCATCCGTGCGTCGGTTATCATCTCCGTTTCAAACATAGGCAAATGTTCGAGCAGACAACCTAAAGGCAAAACAAATACCCACAATCGTTTCACAACACGTGAAAATTACTCCAAATTTAATCTCTAATTACGTTTGTAATCCTTGGTAAATTAATTTTGATGATTCTTCGATAACTTGTGGGTTTTCTTTTTGGCCTGTTTGTAAAAAGCGAACAAAGATTACATACATACGTTATTCGACATCAAAGTTTGTCAAACTTTTAACTGGGCATTTTTTTGCGGTGTGAAAAACTGATTCCATCCCTAATGCCACGATAGAGTTAGCAGCAACTGTATCGC
Source organism: Aphodius granarius (assembly GCA_963971325.1). NCBI lineage: Eukaryota > Metazoa > Arthropoda > Insecta > Coleoptera > Scarabaeidae > Aphodius > Aphodius granarius. The sequence goes on along the minus strand of OZ020221.1, from coordinate 42,748,395 downwards.
TTAAAGCCCTCTTTATTATATTTGGAGAATATTACCTGCATAATATTTATAAAACACATTTCAAAAATACATAATTTGCTGAGTTAACATTCACGGTGGTTGCTGTAAAAGTTAAACAAGCGCTGGTGGGCTGTCTGCTGCTAAACTCACTCACCGCCTGATAAAACAGCGCTGATGAGTGGTCACACTATGCTGTTAGCGGCCAGTAGCAAATAGCACGCTAGTAAAACAGCCTAGTGTGACCAGGGCATAAATAACGATGTATTGGTGTACTATTACAGCTTCAATCATAATAATAGTGTGATAGTTGATATTTGAGATTAATTTTCTCGGAAAATCCGGATCAGTTATACGTTCCAGGTGTCAAAGACACGGGCATGTTTATCGGTTGACAATTTTCGTTTTCCGTACTCCTTCCTGTCCATCTGGCTTGTCAATGTGTTGTTTTTATTTAGTCGACGTTGTGTTGGACAACGTGATCGAAACCGATGGTGAGTAGCACATTTTCTACCCGCCTATAGTTCCTATAAGTTATATAATCACAAGTATAGGAGTTGCCTAGAATGCCTAGGTTATGCATTTTGCTCTAAATTTTTGGAGGTCACAACGGTCACAAAATATCAAAGGAGCTTTTGTTTTGCCAAATGTCACTCCTAGGGTGGAAATTATATAATATTTATTCGACCCTTTTGTATCTCACGTTGAGGCGAGGGATAAAGGTTTCAAAGGATCTATTTATATTTCTGTATTGTGGATCTTATAAATAGAATAATTTGTCATCGTCTATGTTTATTATTTATGTTGTAAGGAGCAAATTTGTAAGTATCCTTATAAGTCACCCATGAAATAAAATACTTATGCATAGATGTAAACAAACAATATACCAACCATATAACAACAATATAACACTCAATATCGTCAAACTTTTATAGCGGTAATATGTGGCAAAAGACGCAAGAAACTGTTAGCGCCATCTGTAAAGTAATTGCACAACTTTTTATGTATCTCTCAGAGTAAGAATCATGGGTCAAGAAACTGTTTTTTCGTTGAAGCATATACATTTTTTGCCCAACGAAATATTTTTGTTGTAAGATTATTAAGTCTTATTATTGATTATAAAGTCTATTTCTTTATAGAAGAATAACTTTTTCTTTGTCAGAGAAAATTATACGTAGCATAAATATACAAAATTCTTAAATCTCTTCATCTTAATATCCATGAATAGAGTTCTCTCTGTGTATAAAATTGCTATAATACCGGACCTAAGTACTGTAAAAGTCATGATCAGTACTAGATGAACTAAATTAAATCGATTGTGTTCTAAAATTGAACCAGAAAGGGTGAAAATTTGTCAGTACCAGTCGCACAGGTTGTGATAGAATTATGTGTAATTGGGGTGGAAAGCTTTGACATTTGAGGGAGGGTAATTGAATATTATCAAGAGGCTCTCCAAGCAGTGGGAGTCGATATATACGACGACTCCATTGATTTCAATCCATATTTAGACCGTTCAGTTTTAGAACCAAATTTAGAATTGTTACTTCAAATATCATAGAATTGATTAAAAGTATTATTTTCATGAATAACTTTCAGTGAATTACTTTCAATCAACATAATAGTCACTCAGATTTAACTCAAATTTAGAATAATCACTTCTAATGAGGAATTGTTACTTTAAAAGATGATTTAATTACTTTAAACTAACATAATAGAGTGTTCAGCCGCATGCATTTCCGTGGAAAACTCTGCTCTCCTTAGAGACTCACTCTCTCTCCACGGATATTAAATGAATTTGTCTGACCAGACGGAACTTTTTTTTCCTTAACAGAAAGTTACCTTGACCTAAAACTTGTCGCAATTGCAGTTTTAAATTGTGAACGATACAATCAAGCGAACGACTAGACAGAGCTAGTACAGAGTGCCTGAAAACGCTATTAGAGGAGGGGAAACGGACAAGGTTCTCGGTGCACTTGGAAAACCGGTATCGCTGAAAACTCCCTGTGGAAATGTCCGTCACTTATTGCAGAATTTCCGATGACATCTCACCTTGAGAACTAAACGACGTTCCGGGAAAATTTTCCCACTTTTCTTGCGTGCATTTTCTGTGGTTCACTTGCTGTACGGAGATAAACGCTTTTCTTTGCCATTGAGATTTGTATGATTACGGATTTTGAAAGTAAAGATTTTGTACATTACATTTACTTACATTCTGCAAGTTATTAGAACTTAAAGACATCGAACTGGATAAACATTTCTTCTGCATATTTAGCAATTCGCCGGCAACGTTCCCAAAGTTAGTGACTAAACAATTGAATGAGTTTATGGACGCATCCGGGAACAACAAGTGCCTGCAGTTTGACTGCACTGGTGAGGAATTCAACCACCAGTTTTATAAGCAACTGTTCATTTTTCTTGGTCAGCCAAATGTCGTTAATATTGACACAACACTGAAAAATATTCTTGGAGAACGTTTCATTCCCAGAAAAATTGAAGAGTTAAGTAAACAAATTCAAAACATCATTATCGATGTAATATGCTATCAAAGTGAACAATAATATCTACAAGTATGTTATCTGTAATTTTGAGGTACTATTGTATCAATGTAACATCAACGTTATACCAGCTACATTGTTTATTGCCGTGTTCTTATATTTATTGTGCTGTGGGCCTAAAAAACGACGTGGATAATTATAGGTATGTAGAAAGATCATTTTTTTTTACTGCTGCATCCGAAAACTGCCGATTTCGTACAAGGCGACGTTAGAGCGCACTGTTATGGAATACTAACGGAATACAAATCTAAAATAAACAAAGATAATAAATTCAATTGCTTGTTGATCATCAGCACATTCCCGATGTTATAACATAAACCCAAAAAACGAGGAAATGAGAATATTGTAAGTAATTAAAGTTAACCCAGGAGTGAAATTTTGTTTTATTACGTTGGTGTCAGGTACCTCCTGTGTTGCTGAAAAATATCGCTGAAACATATCAAAGGATTTATATTATTGGCTAAAGTTTTAGGCTATATTTATTTTTTTGTCATATTTTACTTTATTTTTATTTTATTTATATATTACTTTACACAAATGTGCAAAGTAAAATATTATCTAAGCATGGAACATAAGTGTTATAAGTTGAGATAGATAAGATAGATAATTTTGAGATAGATATTTCACAATTGACTGTCATATAAGTAAACAACGACCAAGGCTGTGTACATACATATATAATATATTAGAGCATAGAGAGTATTACTAGATTTTAAATGGTTATATTTTATCACAAATTAATCAAATAACAAAAAATCATCTCTTTATTTTAAAAATTAAAAGTGTTATAATATCAATTATGAAAAAAAAATAGAAGATTATTCTAATTTAATTCATGAGTAGACAATAAGAAAGAAATATCAAGAAATAAATCATTTATAATACGTAGACACAATCTATTGGAATTCTAAAAGTTATTTTTGGAAATTATCATAAAAAATAATTTGAGATTTTTAATTTTGTTTTAAATTTCAAATTTATGTTAATATTATTATATTTTTAGATATTCTATCAAATTGGTCACTCTAAAAATTACTCAAGAACAAGGAAATTGCAAAATTTGCGACCACTACTAGGATTCGAACCAAGGACCAGCCGATGGACTAGCGATCTAAGCTGACGAAATGTTTCATCTACCAGATAAGGTAAGCAACTAGTGACTGTCTTGTGTTTTTATTTCACCGGTAAGAATCTCTAAAAAACGAATCAAAAAAAATGTACCTTACCCGGTTTTGCACGCAAGTTCCTCATGTAAATAATTCCTTTGTTTGCAGATACCGTACAGTTCCGGCAACAGGAACGACGGCTTCAAATACGAAGATAAAGTCATTTTATATGTAGCTGCTTCGCTGTCACATGATCAGAATGTTAAGGATTTTTGGCTGGTATCCAACCCTACAGGGATTGATAGTTTCGATGACGTTGTACTAGGCGTATTACTAAAAAACGGTGAGAAAATTATGATCTTTACTCAGATCAAACTAACAGACAATACTTTATTATTGAAACCGAAGAAAATTAAAGGCAAACAAATAAATATGTCACAATATAAACGTCACGCTGAAAAAATTATGGAAATAAGGAATTGTAAAGAAAACATTTTTTACGAAGAACTTAAAGACATCGAACTGGATAAATATTTCTTCTGCATATTTAGCAATTCGCCGGCAACGTTCCCAGAGTTAGTGACTAAACAATTGAATGAGTACGTTAAGTTTATGGACGCATCCGGGAACAACAAGTGCCTGCAGTTTGACTGCACTAGCGAGGAATTCAACCACCAGTTTTATAAGCAACTGTTCATTTTTCTTGGTCAGCCAAATGTCGTTAATATTGACACAACACTGCAAAATATTCTTGGAGAATGTTTCATTCCCAGAAGAATTGAAGAGTTAAGTAAACAAATTCAAAACTACATGATCAATGGCAATAATACTACACCGTTGATGAAGAATTCTTTCGATATGATGTGCCTGGAAGTTCTGCTCGATGAATGGATTTTAAAAGACATCCCTCTAATAGAAGATATCAATAGGAAGTACATAATGATGTGGATGGAGATATTTTCAACAGAACAAGTCATAAACTTTCACAACATTGGCAAAGTTCGATCTCTCTTGGGATACATTTTCCAAGAGACAATACGACAAAATATCGATGCAACGTTTTCTTGGAGCGATGGTATTACGGATAAAATTAAAGCAGCTGTGGAGAAAAATTACGGAAAAACGGTGAATGAGATAAAAGGTCTAATATTTCTCATGTGGCAGGAAGAACAATTACCACTGCCAATAAAACCGGAGAGTACGAAAGAATTTCTAAGCGTACTCAATAATTATCTTAATTTAAAGAAAAGATTTATAATTTTTAGCGAGGCTGACGTAAGTTTTCAAGACGGTACAGAGATAATCAACCACGTTCGGCAGTTGTCAAATCCATTTACGTTTCTGTGTATGTTATTGGTAAACGTATCATTGCAAGGCCGACCTCCAGTAACACTCCATAAAATAGCTATGACAAGTGACTCAAACAGAGAACAAGTCCAAAATATATTGGCCAATATAACTATGGAACAATTGTTCTGCTGGACTGTAGCTACACCTGAGTCCACTCAGCACCAGCACATCATTGGCCAACAGTTAAAACAACCCGACAACAATTATATATTAAGGTATCTAAAGAAAAAAGACCGAAATAATCAATTTGAAGTCGTCAATGAGCTTTACTTCAAATATGCATCATATTCTCTACTAATTATTGCTAGCGAACCAGGAATGGGGAAATCAGAACTACTTCAGTATTTAGCCTACCACACATCAGCTCGAGAATTTGTTATTTTTCTTAACTTACGTGATTGTTGCGAAGATGTGGCCAGTGATTACAACCCGCTCGATTCTGATGGAATTGAGTATTTGTTTTCCAAAGCAAACCCGAACTGTGATAAACTTACGAGGTCTATTTTTGACGTCCATAAAATGAACAATACTTTGATAGTGCTGCTCGATCAGTTCGACGAGATGTTACCAGAAGACAGAGGTAAAATAAAAAGTTTAATTGAAGATGTCATGAGAAACCACAAGATCAAAATACGTGTCGCCACAAGATCTCACGCACTTAATGATCTGCCGAGAACTGACGACACTATGATATTAACATTGCTGCCGTTTAGCAATGAAGATGTCAAAGATTACTGTAGCACACGAGGTGTAACAACGGATCTACTTGGTAAGATTGATCAGTCAATCTTACGTAATCCACTCCAACTCAAAATCATCACCAGTTTATATAAGAAAGAACACGACAAAATTGAAAATTTAAGAAGGGCAGATATATACAAGATATTCATAGAGCAAACACACACACAGTACTGTCAAAGAGAAACAATGTCTAAAAAGCAAAGTAACTTAGCTTCCAAAACATCCCAAGAACATCATCGCAAATTAGCACTGATAAGTACATTCGGGAAGGAATTTGTCATTTCTAGCGGGCTGATACTCGCACATGAAACTGACACAATTCTGGAATTCATTAAGGACCAAAACCTGGGATTAGCAACGGTAACCAACTCCAAGCCGTACATTCAGTTCGCACATAAGACGTTTGCTGATTTCTTGGTAGCAGATTGGCTCTACGCAAACAGGAAGCGCGAAAGCTTATTTGCGAAGGTTTATGGGAAAACTGTAGAAAACAGCCAGTATCGTGATATCCACTGCTTCTTCAACGAGATTAGTTGCAGCTTAAAGGCACATAGAGCGGCTATTCTTGGTGACACCGATACGTTGGTGAAGCTACTGAACAGCTTGGAAAGCAGTGTATTCGAAATGGACGAATTTGGACGAAATATAATAGAGATCCTTGACTGGTATAAACAATTTAGCGATGTTCATTACAAAATTTATGCACAACTGATCAAAAATGTCCCACCTTCCACGAGTCCATGCACTAAAAAATCCATTCTCTCTGAGTCAACGTACACTGAAGCCTTTTGCGCTTTTCACACTGCTGTCTCCAAAGGAGACATTGCCATGGTGCACGCATTTCTTAAAGACTTCAACAGTAATCTTCTACAAGATGATGCACATGGCAACAATGCTCTTCACATATCGTGTGCATTCGGACATGTACACATAACCGAACTATTGTTAGATAAATTCAGTCAAGTCAACCATCCTAATGCAAATGGAGATACAGCACTCCACAATGCTGCTAGACCAGGAATAGTTGTTTTTAATACATTCAATTCAAGCGAAGGTCCACAACGACAAAATACAGCTTACGATGAGGCAACAAGTGTTGATGTATCCGAAAGATACTTACAAATTGTCAAATTACTGTTTGACAAAGGAGCCGATCCCCACGCAGTAAACACCGACGGTTGTAATGCGATTCACTTTGCTGCACAAAATGGAAATTTGCGGCTATTCGAAGAGATCTTGAATAAACAAGTTTCATCGTCAATAAAGGACAAACGTGGATGGACGCCACTTCATTTTGCAGCTTCGCATGGGCATCTGCATGTAATTGAGGAATTGGTTAACAAAGGGGCTGATCTAAATATGAAAACTACCACCGGATCAACTGCTATTTTGGAGGCTTCCATAGCGGGTAATTCTAAAATAGTCATGTTCCTGATTAATAAAGGTGCTGATCCCAAATCATCCAACATTCATGGTTGGACATGCTTGCATTCTATGGCATCCCAAGGAAACTTGGAAATTGTTAAGATCTTAGTATTGAATGGTGTTGATATAAATAAAACGACGAATGAAAAATGTACCCCTCTCAATGAAGCTTATAATCAGGGTCATTCAGATATTGCTAAATTTTTACTCGAAAACAATGCTGATCCCAACCAAGCCGACAAAAATGGTTGGAATTGTTTACATTTGGCAGCAAATAAAGGTGAATTCGAAATGGTAAATTTTCTAATAACGTTAGAAATTAATGTTAATAGCAAGAATAACGATGGAAATACTGCGCTGACATTGGCTGCCGACGGTGGATATGTGAAAGTAGTTAAGTTATTACTCGATAATGGTGTTGATATAATGCAATCGAATAAATATGGAATAAATGCCTTGCATATTGCCGCATGCAAAGGGCACTTGGAAATAGTTGAATTATTAGTTAAGAATGGAATTGACGTGAATCAAAAATGTGCTCTTGGTCTAACTGCGTTGGCTATGGCATACAGCGAAGAACAGCTAGATATTGTTTGGTATTTGTTAAAGTTTAGTGAAGATACTGCAAAAGCCAGATGGTGCCATTTACTAACGATGCAATCTACAGGAGATGGTATCTCCAATTTCTGTAAATTACAATATGGAAGTTACGAAGAGCAGAGCATCAACTACGCCCTTGCGTTAGAAGGGTTGAAAGCTTTAGTTTTTTTAAGTAGGACATATGGTATCTCATCTAAAGTTGAACACGAAAAGCCATATAATATTGCATCACCGTATCTAAAGAATTTTAGCCGTGACATCAGCAAACTTAACGATGTTGCACACCATTCATTTTTTAACCAACCTAACCTATTGAGCGTTGAATCACAAGCATTGCATTTTGCTGCATCAAAGGGATACATAGAAATAGTTGAACTGTTAGTTGCAGAATTGACGGATCCAAATACAAAATCCAGTGAAGGAATCTCGCAATCAGATGATGATGTCTTCATCTCCTTGCATCATGCAGCTTGTAATGGCCACTTAGACATAGTTAAACTATTATTAACAAAAGGTGTTGATGTAAACCATATAACAAATAATGGCGTTACTGCAATGTTGTTGGCCTCCAGATTTGGACATATGAACATTGTTCAATTCTTGCTTAATTCTGGCGGAAATCCTTTACTATCGGATAAAAATGATTTAACCTGTTTGCATGTTGCAGCCAGTGAAGGACACTTAGAAATAGTTAAACTATTATTAACAAAAGGTATTGATGTAAACCATACAGCAAATAATGGCCAAACTGCAATGTTGTTGGCCTCCGCATCGGGACGTATGAACATTGTTCAATTTTTGCTTAATTCTGGCGGAAATCCTTTACTATCGGGTGAAAATGGTTTAACCTGTTTGCATGCTGCAGCCAATGAAGGACACTTAGAAATAGTTCAACTGTTATTTACAAAAGGTGTTGATGTAAACTATACAGCAAATAATGGCAAAACTGCAATGTTGGTGGCCTCCGCATCGGGACGTATGAACATTGTTCAATTTTTGCTTAATTCTGGCGGAGATCCTTTACTATCGGATAAAAATGGTTTCACCTGCTTGCATGCTGCAGCCACAGAAGGACACTTAGAAATAGTTCAACTATTATTAAGAAAAGGTGTTGATGTAAACCATGCAGCAAATAATGGTTTCACTGCAATGTGGTTCGCCTCCTCATCGGGACATATGAACATTGTTCAGCTTTTGCTTAATTCTGGCGGAAATCCTTTACAATGGAATAAACATTGTTTCACCTGCTTTCATGTTGCAGCCGATAAAGGACACTTAGAAATAGTTCAACTATTATTAAGAAAAGGTGTTGATGTAAACCATACAGCAAATAATGGCGGCACTGCAATGTGGTTCGCCTACAAATCGGGACATACAAACATTCTTCAATGTTTGCTTAATTCTGGCGGAAATCCTTTACTATCGGATGAGAAAGGTTTTACCTGCTTGCATGCTGCAGCCAATGAAGGGCACTTAGAAATAGTTCAACTGCTACTAACAAAAGATGTTGATGTAAACCATACAGCAAATAATGGCAAAACTGCAATGTGGTTGGCCTCCGAAGAGGGACGTATGAACATTGTTCAATTCTTGCTTAATTCTGGCGGAAATCCTTTACTATCGGATGAGAAAGGTTTTACCTGTTTGCATGCTGCAGCCAGTGAAGGACACTTAGAAATAGTTCAACTGTTACTAACAAAAGGTGATGTAAACCATACAGCAAATAATGGCGTAACTGCAATGATGGTGGCCTCCGCATCAGGACATATGAACACTGTTCAAGTCTTGCTTAATTCTGGCGGAGATCCTTTACTATCGGATAAAAATGGTTTCACCTGCTTGCATGCTGCAGCCACAGAAGGACACTTAGAAATAGTTCAACTATTATTAAGAAAAGGTGTTGATGTAAACCATGCAGCAAATAATGGTTGCACTGCAATGTGGTTCGCCTCCTCATCGGGACATATGAACATTGTTCAGCTTTTGCTTAATTCTGGCGGAAATCCTTTACTATCGGAGAAAAATGGTTTGACCTGTTTGCATGCTGCAGCCAATAAAGGACATTTAGAAATACTTCAACTGCTATTAACAAAAGATGTTGATGTAAACCATAGAGCAAATAATGGCGAAACTGCAATGTTATTGGCCTCCGCATCGGGACGTATGAACATTGTTCAATTTTTGCTTAATTCTGGCGGAAATCCTTTACTATCGGAGAAAAATGGTTTGACCTGTTTGCATGCTGCAGCCAATAAAGGACATTTAGAAATACTTCAACTGCTATTAACAAAAGATGTTGATGTAAACCATACAGCAAATAATGGCGAAACTGCAATGTTATTGGCCTCCGCATCGGGACGTATGAACATTGTTCAATTTTTGCTTAATTCTGGCGGAAATCCTTTACTAGCGGAGAAAAATGGTTTGACCTGTTTGCATGCTGCTGCCAAAGAAGGACATTTAGAAATAGTTCAACTGTTATTAACAAAAGGTGTTGATGTAAACCATATAACAAATAATGGCGTTACTGCAATGTGGCTGGCCTCCAGATTCGGACATATGAACATTGTTCAATTGTTGCTTAATTCTGGCGGAAATCCTTTACTATCGGATGAAAATGGTTTGACCTGTTTGCATGCTGCAGCCAGTGAAGGACACTTAGAAATAGTTCAACTGTTATTAACAAAAGGTGTTGATGTAAACCATATAACAAATAATGGCGTTACTGCAATGTGGCTGGCCTCCAGATTCGGACATATGAACATTGTTCAATTGTTGCTTAATTCTGGCGGAAATCCTTTACTATCGGATGAAAATGGTTTGACCTGTTTGCATGCTGCAGCCAGTGAAGGACACTTAGAAATAGTTCAACTGTTACTAACAAAAGTTGATGTAAACCATACAGCAAATAATGGCGTAACTGCGATGTTGTTGGCCTCCGTATCGGGACGTATAAACATTGTTCAATTCTTGCTTAATTCTGGCGGAAATCCTTTACTAGCAGAGAAAAATGGTTTGACCTGTTTGCATGCTGCAGCCATTAAAGGACACTTAGAAATAGTTCAACTGTTACTAACAAAATGTGTTGATGTAAACCATATAACAAATAATGGCGTTACTGCAATGTGGCTGGCCTCCAGATTCGGACATATGAACATTGTTCAATTGTTGCTTAATTCTGGCGGAAATCCTTTACTATCGGATGAAAATGGTTTGACCTGTTTGCATGATGCAGCCAGTGAAGGACACTTAGAAATAGTTCAACTGTTACTAACAAAAGTTGATGTAAACCATACAGCAAATAATGGCGTAACTGCGATGTTGTTGGCCTCCGTATCGGGACGTATAAACATTGTTCAATTCTTGCTTAATTCTGGCGGAAATCCTTTACTAGCAGAGAAAAATGGTTTGACCTGTTTGCATGCTGCAGCCATTAAAGGACACTTAGAAATAGTTCAACTGTTACTAACAAAATGTGTTGATGTAAACCATATAACAAATAATGGCGTTACTGCAATGTGGCTGGCCTCCAGATTCGGACATATGAACATTGTTCAATTGTTGCTTAATTCTGGCGGAAATCCTTTACTATCGGATGAAAATGGTTTGACCTGTTTGCATGATGCAGCCAGTGAAGGACACTTAGAAATAGTTCAACTGTTACTAACAAAAGTTGATGTAAACCATACAGCAAATAATGGCGTAACTGCGATGTTGTTGGCCTCCGTATCGGGACGTATAAACATTGTTCAATTCTTGCTTAATTCTGGCGGAAATCCTTTACTAGCAGAGAAAAATGGTTTGACCTGTTTGCATGCTGCAGCCATTAAAGGACACTTAGAAATAGTTCAACTGTTACTAACAAAATGTGTTGATGTAAACCATATAACAAATAATGGCGTTACTGCAATGTGGCTGGCCTCCAGATTCGGACATATGAACATTGTTCAATTGTTGCTTAATTCTGGCGGAAATCCTTTACTATCGGATGAAAATGGTTTGACCTGTTTGCATGCTGCAGCCAGTGAAGGACACTTAGAAATAGTTCAACTGTTACTAACAAAAGTTGATGTAAACCATACAGCAAATAATGGCGAAACTGCAATGTTGTTCGCCTCCGCATTGGGACGTACGAACATTGTTCAACTTTTGCTTAATTCTGGCGGAAATCCTTTACTATCGGATAAAAATGGTTTCACCTGCTTGCATATTGCAAACCAAAAAGGACACTTGGATATATATCAATTATTATTAGAAAAGACCGCAGTGTACATCATTCAGCGAGTAACGGAATGGCAGCGACGTAAATCATTAAACAAATGATGGCGACACTGCGCGAAATTTAGCCGCTGCGTCTGGACATGACAGTGTTGTTAAATTACTAGAACAATATCAATAAACCAAATACATAATTAAATTAAATTTAAAAAATACATAATGTTAGCTGTAGGAATTAAATGGGATTAAATAGAATAAATATGTATGTTTCTTTCTTAAATAAACATTAAATATGTATTAAGTGATTTTATTTTATGATTAAATTTTTTGCCTACGTTTCTTTTAAAGGAAGCACACTTTTTGGAGCAATTTCATGACTATGTATTTAATTTCATTACATGTTTTGGATGATGATGATCTAACAGCCGAAAGCGGTTTCAAACACAAATTTGCTACAAAAGAAAAGAAGTTTTTATTTGTTTTATCTAATAAGTTACTTATTTTTTGGCGATGGTAATCATGAACCCCAAAATTGTTCGCCACACACGACAAATATTTCATCTGATGATGCACCTGAAGAAACCTATTCATATTCTTCCATTAGAATATAAATAATAAACAGTCAGTACTGCAATGGCCACTGGAGATTTTTTTGTTAAATTCATTCAAAATCCTTAAATAGTAACATCGCCTTTACTAATTTTTCATTATTCCCACAACAAAATAAAATCTACTATAATCAAGAACATTTTATTTACAGACATTTTCATATCGAGTACACCATTTTAAACAATCAAATAATAAAATTCCACGAAATTCAGTCAAAAATATATCACACATCAGCTTGAGACCTTATCAACATAGGTTCACGTCGTATATTACTAACAGCAGCCTTTTTCTGCGCATCTTCGTCGTCCCACTCGAACATATACAACTGCAAATAAGAACTATTCTGGAGACCTGTAAAATGCGGTTGATAATTATAAATTAAAGCTTCCATCTCCGACTTCCAATCCGGATATTTGTGAGCATTCCTTCTCGTCTCCTCTACGAAGAAATTCGCAAAATAATGCGAAGTCTTAACAGCGTCCAAGCTGTGCGGAATATTGCTGCTGGCTTTGAACTCAAAATTGATCTTCTCGGGGTGAAATTGTACCGCGTAAAACGGGTATTTCTTAGATTCAAACGTCGATATGAACGTAAAACCGTTTATATCGTCGTTTACGGACATTACGCGCCAATCCTCCAACAGCTGGTTCTCTTTGAATGCTTCCTCGGTGAGACAGTACTGGTGGCTGTTGTATGTCACGTTCTGTGTCGATAGAATGTCTATTATGTCGTTTGGAGCATTCCAAAATAGTTTACTTTCCCTGAAATCTAAAACATGGATTAGATTGATAGCATCTCGGCTTCTATCTAATTAATATTCAAATTTCCGCGCGTGTTTGCCAACGGCATCTGACGGACGCGTTACGAACCTTCTTTGAAATGTAAAGGCATCGATACTTTGGAAGCCGCACAATCGGAACGGATTTCTCTGCCACCTAAAGCGACGTGCGCCAATAATTCCATGCCTAAACACGTCCCCCATATCGGGTAATAATCGCCGTTGTTGTTTAAATTCACAGCCAGATCGTAGATTATCTGTCCGGCGTCGGCGTATCCATCGCTCTGGTTAAAAAAGGTGGCGCCACCGGGAAATAAGATCCTACGTATATAGTTCGTTAGTGCGCACGTAAGGTGTCGCCACAAATAGCAACTTACCCGTTTGTGTTGTTGACCAAGTTTACGTAATATTCGCGATCTCTTCCTATACTGATAAATAATTATCGTTAATTTATCGCTAGTTTTATTATTAAATACGGTCAACTTACAATATTGGGACGACTCTCGCTCCGGCGCTTTCTAAATATTTCACGTACGAAGCTGCGATAAAACTTTGGTAGTCTTTATCGAATAAATGGTCGACGGAGAACGTTTCTTGCGATAAAATTCCAATAATCGGAGCATCGTTCGCTAATAAAACACCAGAATAAATTAGTAAAAAGCCAAGAACTAGGAGTTTCGCCATTCTGCCTTGACGTACCCAACTACTCTGATAAACAGAATTTAAATTTACTCTCGTGTTGATTAAAGTCTGCACTTGAAACGAACAATGATTACAAATTAATAAGATAATTAACGACATTGATTGTTATATCAAAAATCTAATTTTTAAAGTTATGCGTCCACTGTTTTTTTTAACGTTGGTATGATTGAGAATCTTATTTAAAATCAATATGTAAGTTATGCAGAATATTAACAAAATTATTACCTAATAAATTCTGTTTTGTTTCTAACGACGTTTGCAGAATGATAAACATGGTGATAAATTAATTATAAACCGATATATTAAGAATCCTACTTATAAGCATCGCACAGCTTGAACTTGAAACACAAAATTTTTATTAAGTTGGCAAGATACTTAACCTCTAAAAACAAACATAACCTATGAATGTAAATAAGCCGACATGCTGCGCTCGAATTTAATAAAATTACTTCGAATCACGACAAACAAACAACTCATCTGCGAGCAGCAATCGTATAAAACGCTCAAATTGTGCTTACCGCAAGGTCCGCAAGCCAGCTCGTCGCTATGCAGGTGTATAACCTCAAATCCTGCACTCCCAGATATCGAAAAAGAGAAAGAATTTTTGGTTAAAATAAAGAACGACCCGGACAAATTCGGTCCACCATCCGAAACCCTAACCGTAGTAGACCCGGACGACATAAAAGAGCAAACATTCTTGGAAAACAAACCGGAACCAACGCAAAGATTAAGCACGAAGCAATACGCAGATATAATAAAGAGCTTAATCAACAAGAAAAAGATCAAGGAGGCTATAGACGTTGTCGAAATACGTATGATAAAAGAAGACCGCGTCAAACCAGAGAATTACATCTATAATCTATTATTAGGCGCTTGCGGACGCGTCGGATATACGAAAAAAGCGTTTGCCCTGTATAACAAAATGAAACAGCGAGGTTTAAAGATAACCCCCGGGTCTTACACTGCTTTATTCAACGCTTGCGCGAACAGCCCTTGGCCACAAGACGGACTGTCAAGAGCGAAACATCTCCGCGATATAATGATCGAAAAACGTTACGAACCAAACGACACAAATTATAACGCGATGATCAAAGCTTTCGGGAGATGCGGAGATTTAAACACGGCGTTTCAACTAGTCGACGAAATGAATGCCCAAAAAATACCCGTTAGAGCAGATACTTTAAATTTTTTGCTACAATCGTGCATTTCCGATAAAGAAGCTGGATTTCGACACACTTTACTCGTCTGGAGGAAATTTATCGAAAGGAGAATCACCCCCGATATTTACAGCTTCAATCTTATGTTAAAATGCGTGAGAGAGTGCAATTTAGGTGATTTAAAAGTCACAAAAGACGTTATCGATAACATCGTAAAAAAAACAGAAATTCTAGGGGAATCCACGGAAAAATCGGTGAATTCCAACCAAAAAAACGATAAAATAATGTTGGTAACGAAAGATATTGAGAGCAGGCCGAATTTACTGGCGAAAAATCCGTATTTAGGTAGCGTTCTGTCGTTAGCTGAAGTAACGAAAGCTGAGGATCGATTTTTACTGATCGGGGGTGTCTCGGGGTTTCTGCGTAACATGGGGGAGAATCACTGCACCCCTGATGTTAAAACGTTCACGCAAATGCTGGATTTAATCCCGGGAACTTTTGCCGCTGAGAAGGAGCTAATTGGATCGATGAAGAAAGGAAATGTTAAGGTCGACGTCGATTTTTATAATATGTTGATCAAGAAACGGAGTCTGAGATTCGATTACGCAAGTGCCAGGGTAATTTTTATTATTATTTTTTTTTATTTGTTTAATGGTGTATCATTTTTTTCTTGTTTTTGGGTAGGAAGTCTTAGAACTAATGAAAAACTCTAGGTTGGGTCCTGATATCGTGACCTATGGTGTATTGGCTTTGGGTTGTAAAACAAAAGAAGAGGCTCAGGATTTGATGAGAGAGATGAGTGATCGTGGATATAGGTGAGTGTTTTTTTTTTATGTTTAAGGTTTGTTATACATATTTGAATTTTACTGTGTTCAATAATTAACAAAAACATCAACAAAATCCCCTTTTACAAATAAAATTCGAAACAACGCTTTAATTTAAGACAAATTTGACCTCCTTGTGACGTCACAAGGAGGAAATATAATACGAAATTTGACAACGTTACTCATAGTTATTTTATGCTGCTGGGTTGGGAGCACGCGCCTACTTCACATTATTTATGATAGTTGAATTGAGGTTAAGTGTGGCAAAAGATAACATCAATCATCAACAAATTTAAACGACAATATAAAGTTTATTGTGTGCCTGATTGCAACAGCAAATCAGCAGAAACACATGATTGTACTTATAAAACTTATGACAGTTATTAATTTAATATACAGCTAACATAACCTCCGCAATGTCAAAGTAAATACTAGCGAAGTGAGCGAAGATGACAAGCAACACCATAGAAACAAGCAGTGATGACAACTCTATAAGAACAAAAATCCCTATATTTGTGGATAATTTCTAGGCTACGTTGACAATTTTACACTTAGCCAATCACGACAGTCCTCGGCAAATTCATATTTTATTTGCAATTTTCTCAACAAACTCTGAATATAATTAAGTTAACAGAATGAGTTGACAACACACAGTCTTTTCCCTGGCACATTAGATTTTTTTTTATTAAACATATGTTGTAAAGAAATCAATCAAAAATACCAATTTTATGTCTCAAATGTTTACCTTCAACATTATATGTTTGGTTAATGTGACCTTTTTACTGTTTATTAGTGCAAATTAACTAATAATCAGCTAATGATAGGAAGAAAATTGTTCTATACTGCACATTTGTGCCTTTATTGATCTCTGTTACAAAAATACAATTTACCTTTGAGAACATTTTGACATAAAGTGATTTTAATACTACAGTTTATAGAACCAGTTTAACAAAATCCACAGCCTTGATCGCTGTGTTGCGAATTAACAAACTTTGACAAACGTCAGCGTCCACTGACATGACGTGACATAAAATGTCAGTCTATAACTGACGTTAGGATGGGATAAAGTATGACTGTGGCTCCACGAAGTTGAATAATAATGAGTGTTTGGTTTAGACACTTGATTTTTGATATAGGTATAACATAAAGAGTGAAGAAATGTCACCAAATTTAATTTAGATTAAAAACCGAAAAACAGACAAGTCATTACATATTTCCAAATTTAACTATAATTTGCATAATTTTCTGAAATAATCATCAAAAACGAACAAATTAAAATTTGGCAAAGTTAGGTGGACAATTTTTTTGCGATGTGTTTATAATTTGCTTTGAAAATTCATAATAAATAAACAGTTTCCTTTTTAAACCCACAAATTTCACCATTTCTATCAGAAATAGTGCAGTTTAAGCCTCGCAGGCTTAAACTGCTGTAATATCTCCACTAAATACCCCACCTTTTTTATAAGAACGTGCTAATGTGGTTATGCTTATACAGTATGTCCAGGAAAGTCCGCACCATATGGGAAAAACTTTTATTATCCATTTCTCAGAAAATTTTATTCTTTATGAAAGTTGGCGGTAGGTCTTAAATCAAGAATACCATCATAAGATCTTAAAAATATCGCACCATATACCGGGTGTTTAAAAAAATGTTGGTTAACCCAAAAAAAAAAAATGCAAAAAATAAGATTCTCGCGTATTTTGTCACATTTTACTCGCGTTTTTTTCGCGAATTGTACATCTTAGAGCAACGAGGTATTCAGCAATGAATTCCTGGGACAATTTCCCATCGGATTCTTTTGGAATCATCCATACTGCACTGTCAGATCAGTCACAGTTTGCGTTAAAAATAAAAAAATTGCTATCTTGGCACTATTTTTACTACTTTACAGTAGAGGCAAAAATACCTGAATAGAGACTTCTATTGTTTAGTCAGGAAAACAAGTACTGACCTCACTTCATTATGATGTGAATATTAATGATTGATTGGTCAGAAACATAGCAGAAAAAAATGATTTGTAACAATGATAATAACAATAAAACTAGCTCAAAAATAGTGTTTTTGTAATATAAGTAAAAATCAAAAAACGTATCTATGGAAGAAAATGAAATCATGTATCTTAAAACTGTTTTTGTCGTATTTCTTTCTTTTTTTTTTCAATGTCAACTTGACACTTCTATTACCGACATAAATCAGACACAATTTATTGCGTTTTGTGTTTACGCGAAAGAAAATCAAAACATTCTGCGTATCGAGCAGGTGTCATTAAGACCTAACATACCTTTGGGCGGTAAGGCTATTGTTGTCATTTGGGTCTGATTCGTCTTCTAGTAATGCCCGTCCTACACACTGCATGCATAAAGGCCGACCAACAAACTAAAAATACACCGTCAGCCGCATACATACTCTGACTCCCCATAGAAAAGCATCTCGAATATAAATAAACCCAATATTCAATTGATAATCCCAATTTTTTTTTAATAACTGAGTTTATTATCGTGGTTTTGCAATTGCATAGGATTTCCTGTATGCGTTTATTTTTTATCGGCACGATTTTATTATGTACGATACAAAACTTATCATCGCGGCGATTTGTCATTAGACTCATTCCTGGTACTTATTACGATTTTGTTTACGGATTAAAATGCGTTTCTGCGATTAACGTTAAGAATTCTGTGCCACCTGACTCTAGTATTGATTTTTATAGGGTATGCCTCTACGTGTTCCAAACGCACACTCTTGTGGGTTTAATGATCGAAATATTACAGCTTTGTTCCAAAGATCGTTAGTTATTGGTACTAATATGTATACTAACATGTTGTGTATGTGTAGTATTGTTATTGGCATTGAAGTCCAGGTCAATATTTGCTTATTGTGAGATGAAAACAATATAATTATTATTGTTAGGAAGCAAGAAAAATCTAAAAAAAATAACATAAAAAAACTTGTATCTTTGTTCTGTGTCTTGTCATCGACAGTATGTATGAATCCATAGTGCTGATTCACAATTTAATCTGTACTTATGATGATGAAACAGGCCTTTGTACAGTTGTTTATCGAAAAATTGATCTAAAATTATAAATTTTTATCTATAGGATATCAATTGTTCTATTTATGGAATCTTTTTTGCGTTTGTTTTACTTGAAAATTTTCCACAAAAATTATTTATTATTTAAATTATCTATTAGTGCTCCATAGCTTATCTGGAACTTTCTTTATTTAATCTTCAGCGTTCAAATCTATTTCAGAATTAAATTCCATACGAGAAAGCTACCTAACAAGTAGAGGTGGGTAGTTCGTGAACGAACTAGTCCGAGAGAATGGCTCCCGGCTTAGAACAAAAGAACTAGTTCTTTAAAATAAAAAGAACTAGTTCGCAAAAGACCTGCTTTGCTAAAACATATCTCTATGCATATCTCATTCAGTGAACGACTTGTAGGGACATGAAATCTAGTTCGAAAGTCCTGCTTTGGTGAAACATATCCCATTCAGTGAACGAGTTATGGCGACATCAAACGAGCGACAAAGCACCCCGCCCGCCAGTTCTTTCTTTACCTAACGGCGGATGTCAAAAATATAATTAGAGTATAATTTTTTTCCTATTGGATAATGGATTACACTGTTAATAGTAGTTTCGCCAGTATATGTTATACTATAGTTTATAAATAATACCCCAATTCCACCTAAAATTGCAGTATGAATAAGGCTAAAATACGTGCAGCAATATGTCTTTTATGCCTTATTAAATAAATATTTAAAAAATATATCTAAATAAAATAAGACAACGATTCTTCGATCAATATAATTATAAATAATTATTTATTTTCAAAACAAAATAACGATTCTTCAAGAAAAAGACAAAGTGGGAAGGCAGACATCGATTCTGTCCAAACTAGATCCTAGTTTCGTTTGGAACGAGATATACACGTGCTAGAATACACGAAGACACGTTTATCGAAGTAGTATGTCTCAGGATCAAAGTAGTTCTTCAGAACTAGTTCTTTGAACTAGTTCCTTTTTGTGAACTAATCCGGAAGAACTAGCTCATTAAAAAGAACTAATAAGCCCATTTCTGCTAACAAGATAATCAAATACATGTACAGTTACCTTGAAAGAACTTTAAAATGATGTGCAAATAATCATAATAAAAAAATGCAGCGCAAGCTCTAAATATTCCATTTGCAGGCATGCAAAAATAGCGACTAGAAATAGTGGTCACGTTATGCTGGTTAACAGCGGCTAATAATCTACAGCAAGCAGCAAATACTAAAACAGCGTAGTGTGACCACCCCATATTTTGCATTCCAATCAACGTTGCAGCATAACTTTTCGGGCGGCGACTATTCATTACGTGATCAGTATTTTAACAACTGTATTGCTTAGAGCCCTCTTTATATATTGAGAGAATAATACTTCGCATAATATTTATAAAAGACATTTCAAAAAAACATAATTTCCTGTGGTAACATTCATGCTGGTTGCTGTAAAAGTTAAACAAGGTCTGGTGTGCTGACTGCTGCTAAACGCACAAGAAAACTGGTAAAACATGCTGTTAGCACCCAGCAAATAGCACGATAGTAAAACAGCCTAGTGTGACCAGGGCATAAGGCTTGAGCCGATTTTGACCAAATTGATGCCAGCTCATCCTCCAACAACATTAAAGTATGCCAATTTTCAGCTCAATGGGATGAACGGTTTGGACGTTTATATTTCACTGAATTTTTTGATACTTTAAGCGTTGATCTTTTTTGATAAAAAAAAAATGTTTTTAATTACAGAATGAACCCTGAGATTTTGGGCGCAATGCTACACCAAGCCTGCTACCACTACAACTTTTCGTACGTCTTCGAAATAATGGAAACCTGTCTGAAGGAAGAGATCAGGCCCAACAAGAAATTCATGGACTGCCTCAAAGAGTTCAAACAGAAATGCAAAATTATCATGGACGATAAGGTAACACCAAAATCACCAACGCTCAACTAACCAGAGAGTTATCGATTTGTTAACATTTTAGGAAAGAACTCGATCTGCGTCATTCGAAAAAGCATTCCTAATGTTTAAAATGCGATACAGCAAGTGGCTTACGGAGGTCGACCCCATCGAAGACGACGAAGTCCACCCCTGGCAACAATTCAGGCAACCGGCAGAAACCGACGTTTCCCACTTCAAGAATAAAGACAGGACTTCGCGATTTAAACCTAGACACGCTTCGTTATTCAAGCAGAAAAAGCGACAAGTTGTTTACGCAAAACACAAACAGAGCAAGAAGAACGAGAAGGAAATAGGGACAAAGGAAGATAATAAAAATGCCGTAGAATATTTAGATCCAAAGCATATTGAAGCCACGTAGTTTGTATTATAAATAGGAATAAGAAATAAAAAAATATTGTTTTTAAATTAAGTTGTTTTTATTAAAAAACGAATCATCAAATTAGCAAATTGCTTCGAAACTCCTAATTGAACTTTAAATGGTGTAACTTCCTGTTCAATTCTTCGAATTTCAAAATTTTCCTCATGAAGAAATCACCATATCGATGAGCGACCTTTGTGTCAGCGATGTGGATCATATCATTATCAATGTAAAAGTCCAACTAAAAAAAAAAATTGTTTTATTTTGACATAAAATAAAATGAATAAAGACAACTTTATGAATTCGATACCCAAGGTACATACAAAATTTTATACTTTATCATAAATTTCCTCCTAAAAAATCATAAAAACTCTTCGACACTGACATTAGACATTGTATAAACACATAACAATACATATAAAAAAATAATAACATATAATCATCTAGAATCATCAAGAAACATCTACAAACATCAAGAATCATCTATAATCATCAAGAATCATTAATAAACATAAAAAAACATCGATGAATTTCAAGAAACATCAACAAACACCTTAAATTATCAAAAGACATCTAGAAATAAGAAAACGAGATGGAAATCGACAAGAATACAAAATTTTATACCTCACCCATAGATTTCCTCCTAAAAAATCATAAAAACTCTTTGACACTAACATTATTAAAACATATAAAAAAATAATAACATATAATCATCTAGAATCATCAAGAAACATCCACAAACATCAAGAATCATCTATAATCATCAAGAAATCATTAATAAACATCAAAAACCATCGATGAATTTCAAGAAACATTAATAAACATCAAAAAATCATAAAAACTCTTCGACATTAGACATTTGTACAAACCTCTGAGCCGCTCTGGAATTTCCCATCCAATCCCGAAGCGCCCTTGGTCCAGACGAGGTTCTTCATCTTGTGCTTGAAGCAGAGCAGATGGATGATGAGGCTCTGGATCTCCTTGTCCATGTCGAAGGTGCCGTCGTCCCTCCTCTGGTTCTGGGCCATGAACGTCGCCAGTTTGGCCAGCGGCAGCGTTGTGTACAGCTTCAGGTAGCTCCTGATCGTGGGCAGCGTCCTCTGTTGCTGCACCTCCTCGACAAACACCTGCGTCTGCAGTCTGATGCCCTCCTTCGAGTAGTCTTCGGGGGCGGCGTCGACCGGAGGCGGGCAAGGAGACAGGAATTTTGGGCAGGCAAACAGGAAGCAACTCTCAAATTCCTGAAGAAAAGAATATGAAAAATAATAATATATGGGTTAAGAAAGATACATCAAGAAACATCTAGAAACACATCAAAATCAGCAAACAACATCTACAATAAAAACATATACTCATCTAGAATCATCTAGAAACATCTACAAACATCAAGCATCATCTATAATTATCAAGAATCATTAGCAAACACCAAAAAAACATCAACAAACATCAAGGAACTACAATACTCATCGACCATCTTACCTGTAAGTCACCGTACTGCATCTTGTACATCTTCTCGTGGTAGCTCTTCTCGCGCAGCGTCTGCTGTATCGACTCGTCGATGCATTGCGGGTGCAGGACGAGGCAGATCGCGAGCAGATGGTACATCTGGTCGGTCTGCTTGTTGATCTGGTCGTGCTGGTAGCTCTTGGTGGCGAAGAGCTGCTTCGTCCTCTGCACGTACAGCAGGATCGACGAGAAGATCCTGATCGCGTCCGAGTACCGCCGCATCATCATGTACGCGAACCCGACGTAGTACGACGTCGAGATCTGGCAGGCCGGGACGTGCGCAAACTGCGACTTCAGGTGGACCTCGATGTTGTCCAGCACCTTGATCGCCTGATAGTAATCGCCCAGCAGGGAGTGCAGACGCAACAGGCCAACCAATGAGAAATACCTGGAGGGGATAAGAGGGATATTAATAAATGCGTAAATTGGATTTTTTTATTTTTGAATGGATTAATTGAAACAATGTTAGTCGTCAGGAGTCATCAAAAACATCAAGAACCATAAAATCATCAAGAATCATAGAAAAACATCAAGAATTATAAAAAAATCATCAATAATCGTAAAAATCATCATGAATCATAAAAAATCATCTAGAATTACAAAAAAAAACATCAATAATCGTAGAAATCATCAAGAATCATAAAAAATTATCAAGAATCATAAAAAAAAATCATCAAGAATCGTAAAAAAATTATCAAGAATCATAAAAAATCATCAATAATCATAAAAAATTATCAATAATCATTAAAAATCATGAAGAATCATAAAAAATCATCAAGAATCATAAAAAACATCAAAAATCATAAAAAATCATCAAGAATCATAAAAAATCATCAAAATCATAAAAAATTGTCAAGAATCATAGAAAATCATCAAGAATCATAAAAAAAACATCAAAAATCATTGAAAATCATCAAGAATCATTGAAAATCATCAAGAATCATCAAAAATCATAAAAAATCATCTAGAATTACAAAAAAATCATCAAGAATCATAAAAAAATTATCAAGAATCATAAAAAAACCATCAAGAAACATCAAGAATCATAAAAAATCATCAATAATCATAAAAAATTATCAAGAATCATAAAAAATCATCAAGAATCATAAAAAACATCAAGAATCATAAAAAATCATCAAGAATCATAAAAAAATCATCAAGAATCATAAAAAAACATCAAGAATCATAAAAAATCATCAAGAATCATAAAAAAACATCAAGAATCATAAAAAATCATCAAGAATCATAAAAAATCATCAAGAATCATAAAAAACATCAAAAATCATAAAAAATCATCAAGAATCATAAAAAAATCATCAAGAATCGTAAAAAAATTATCAAGAATCATAAAAAAATCATAAAAAAAACATCAAGAATCATAAAAAATCATCAATAATCATAAAAAATTATTAATAATCATTAAAAATCATGAAGAATCATAAAAAATCATCAAGAATCATAAAAAACATCAAAAATCATAAAAAATCATCAAGAATCATAAAAAATCATCAAAATCATAAAAATCGTCAAGAATCATAGAAAATCATCAAGAATCATAAAAAACATCAAAAATCATTGAAAATCATCAAGAATCATCAAAAATCATCTAGAATTACAAAAAAATCATCAAGAATCATAAAAAAATTATCAAGAATCATAAAAAAAACATCAAAAATCATCAAGAATCATAAAAAATCATCAATAATCATAAAAAATTATCAAGAATCATAAAAAATCATCAAGAATCATAAAAAATCATCAAGAATCATAAAAAAACATCAAGAATCATAAAAAATCATCAAGAATCATAAAAAATCATCAAGAATCATAGAAAATCATCAAGAATCATAAAAAATCAAAAATCATCAAAAATCATAAAAAATCACCCACCAAGAATCATAAAAAATCATCAAGAATCATAAAAAATCATCAATAATCATAAAAAATCATCACGAATCATAAAAAATCATCAAGAATCATAAAAAAATCATCAAGAATAATAAAAAATCATCAGGAATCATAAAGAACCTGAAATAACCAATACCAGTCTGATATGAAAAAGTTCTTGTTTCGTTTTATGTTTTAATACCATATCTAAACAAAGTATTCATTTAAATAAACAAAAAAAAAATCTGGTTTCAACGGTGATGCTTCTCTATTGATTATACATCTTAACATTTTAGTCGTTGGAACTTTGCAGAAGAACAGGTTTATTTCTGTATTTGCATATTACGATTATACATATTAGTGTTATTTTAGAGCCAAATGTGAATATAAATCTACCCAAATCTGTTAAGATTTATGATTATTTGTGTCTGCTAATCACTCCTTAGTGGCTATATAAGAAATTCATTGGAATATCCATCAGTAGTTGAAGTTGATTTCCTACCGTTCTTGTAAAATCTCGGCAATGATCGAGATGATTTCAAAGATTCTGCTGGTATCAGCTTATATTGTGGTCATCATTATACCCAATGGAAGTACCAGTCGTATCAATGATTTAATTAAAGTTGATAACTTGTATGGCGAACATACGAAATGTAGTGTGGAATTTTTTGCTAGTGAGTTGGATAATCCAGAATTCCACTGTTGTCCATTATCAGGTTGGTCAATATCACATTCTACTTAACCACGATTCATAAGATTGTTTCCACTCAGCTAAGTAAATTGAAATTTTATCAATACAAACTATTCGGTTTCAAAGAAAAATATATCCAAAAAAGTTTGATACATTTTTGAACTACAACCAGGCAACATTACAAGTAATGCTTGTCCATACAGATCGTGAAAAGTCAAATGTTATAAATTGTATAGGTTTTGTGAGTGAATACGTGATAATTTTTGATTTTAGATAAATGCAACCCAGGCTACGACAAATCTTCGTACGCGCATTTTACCTATGAAGATAAGGAATGCTGGTTCAAATATAAAGTAAACTACGGTTCAAGCAATTTGTTTGAGTCGGTAATCAAAGAAGTGCATGAATTAATATGTATTGCTCCAACAATTTCGGTCCCAGGTAAAGAAATTGTGTTAATATTAATATACGGCAAGTAAGTTTTGTTATCTTTTATTTCAGAGAATCAATCCGGCTCCTTCAACTGACGTTTTATTGCTACGTGTTACATGTTTTGTCAATAATACCACTGTGTAACAATTAAAAAATATCATGAACTAAAACACAAAATTTTGTTCACGTTTTTTACCTCAAGACCACGCTCTTAGCAGCATCAAGAATTATCAAGCTGTAATGCATTAATTTAATCCATACTGATTAAATTTGCACATCACTATATTTAACGTGCAAACATTCTTTTATTTTATCAAATACTTTATCAAAAGTATACCGCAAATGCACATTTTCAATTCATCGTTTAAATCACACCCTTAATAAAATAAATAACTCTCGCTACTTACCCCAGCATCTTATACAGCGAGTGACGGCCAAAGTCGCCTGCGACCGTGTCTGGATCACCGCCGCTTGCGTAGACATCCAGCTGTTGTTTGATGTTGCTCTTGTCGACGAGAGAGTGCAAGACGTTGAGGACGCACAGCACGTTCCAGACCTTGTTGTGGGTGTTGAGCGTCTCGAGTTCCTGCGGCGATTTCTTCTGGAGCCGTGCGCGGTACTGCGCGAACGACTGGAACTGGTAGACGAACTCGTCGACGAGCTCCCAGAGCCAGAGGTCGGGCAGCTCGAGGGGTACAGGCTCTTCGGCGCTCAGGATGTAGTTGAACAGGTCGCAGTAGTTGTAGAAGGAGTTGAAGCGCTGCTCGAGCGTAGGGCCGCCCTGTATGCGGGCGTATATGTGCCGGAAGTAGAGCTCCTTGTACAGGATCATGAACACCTGCAAAAGAGATGAGGGATTGTTAATAAATTTATGGGGAAATTTCAATAGATTAGTTAGTCAAAAATTTGTCATGGGTACATAAAGACAACTTTATTGATTATTGGAACTACCTGCTGTTTTACTGCATCTGGTTTTTGCGATTTAAAGCCTTTCTAGTCATAAAATACAACATTCCTGACCTAAGACAAGGTGATTGATTATTGGGACTACCTGCTGTTTTATTGCATCCAGTTTTTGCGAATTAAACTCTTTCTAATCATAAAATACAACATTCCTGACCTAAGACAAGTTTATTGATTATTGAGATTCAGTTTTAGACTGCAATTTTATTGTTCCAAGTATGTTTTATACTTCTTATTATAGATTTTGACAAAAAAAGCTGAAAAACCCTTAAAAATGCATCTTGTAAAAGAGAAAAGTTAAAATTGCTTCGTAATTTACATTTTATATAGAATATCCTTCACAGAAAATAAACAACTTGCGTATAACATAATTTCAACTAGAGTATAGCAAAAAAACTCAAATGCAAAAATACCTAATCAACCTTAGTGCAATAATAATAGATAAAACAAATCAAAATGATAAATTTTTATCAAAACAGTGGTAAAATGATGAACTTTGCCTGTGTTTTATAATCAGTTTTGAGCAGGACCTAAATCAACAAAGTAAGTAAGCAAATTTTAAGGTAAAAATAAATTTTAACAAATAGAGAAACTGGTTTTTAACAAGGTTAGTCACGGAGGTCAAAGTACAATGATATCTTCTCTATGATGTTTTCATCAATTTCTTTTTTAGTTAACCCTTATAATGAATATTATACAGTTAAATTAGATCACGTAAACCATAGATATTAGAAATATTTAACGTCGGAAAGATATAAGGCTTCGATATAAAGTAATACATAACCTTCTAATCCAAAATCAATATCTATAAATTATAAACGTGAGAACCCAATAACCAATCGAATAATTTACTACTTCTCTACCGCAGATCAAAAATGAACCCTTCGGACTACACCCAAAAACTCTCCGAGTACAAGCGCCAGTTAGAAGAAAAACTAAAAGACAGCGTAGCAGAAGCAAGCGGCGTACTACAAGGTAACCAAAAAAAAAAAATGTACTTACCGGATCTCCGGTTATCACAGCGGAAACCTCGCTCTCTTCAGGCCACGGCCTCTTCTCAAAGTAATCTTCCGTTAGCTTCGGCCAGTGAACCTCGTATAACGTTTGTAACTCGAAAACCGATCCTTCCGAAACAGCATTACTGAAGTACGTCAAGAATTTCTTGACAACCTCAGGCATCTTATAGTTCGCAGATCGGTTAAAGTCAGCATCGGCGCCCCCTTCGCCCCCGTGGGTCGCATAATCCGACTCATATTCGTAATTGTAACCCTGTGTAAAAAAATACAAGAAATGTCACAGAACTATCAAACAAAAGACGGGAGCGATGGGATTTTTGACGTATGGGGGTGAGTTTTCGACGGATTTATGGGTCTAGTTCATGCTAAACACGCTGGTAGGTGGAAAATTCGCTTTACGTGTTTAATTTTTAGGTTAGCGTACACGTGAAATCGGAGAACATCTGTTAAGCTATTACGAGGAGCAGGAGGGTTAAATTACCAGGCGGAAATGAGAAATAGTTGTTAAAAGTTTTACTTACGGAATCGTAGTCTTCGTACATTGTTGTTAATAAACACTTATCGGTATTTGAAAAATTTGAGTCAACACGAACGATCAATATGGCCGATGCACGGCCAGCTATGACGCAAACCAACTGACTCAGTCGGTCACACTTCTCATGGGATTAATTAATTAATTACGTTCAGTTTAAAATCTTAATAATAAAAATTCCAATTAGTTTATCATAGAGAAATACCCCATGGATAAAATTCGAATATTTAAAGCGTAGTAAAATGAATATTGCAAAAACTGTAATTTCGGTGTGCGTCTTCGCTGCACAACTTCGGGGGAAAAAACGTCTGATATTTTGCGAGATCTGTGATTTCGTGTAGTTTTCGTACCTATGTCAGTTCGAAACTCGAGCAGATAATAACTCTAATGTTGCGATAATTGTGCACCAAAACTCTTAGATAGCAGTAAAAATGTTTAATCGTAAGGAAACATTGTCCATAGGGATCATAGGTTAAGTTTTAACAATCTGTTTTTTCTACTCCTGTTTTTAGTATTTAGAAGTTTCTTGCCCGGTGATAATCCACCCACACGAGTTGTCGAAGCAAAACCGGACACGTTTTCCGAGAGGCACATCTTGAGTCGTGAAGATGGCCTTGTATTGTACGCCCCCAGCACAAATAAAGGGGACAAACCGCGGTACGAAATCGTCTTACACAAACCGTACACGGAAAGTTTACACCAAACCTACAGGTATTTTAAACTTTTAATTTTCAAAATTTTTTTTAATATTTTTGTCAATTTAGCTTATATCGATCAGAAAGCGAGTCAGACGCTGAAGAACGATTTGTTTACCTAAAAGACAAGTTACCGTTATTTGTCGAGGTTGCCCGTGAGGTAAAAATTTTAAAAAAAGCCGAAAAAAATTAAGTCTACCAAAATTTTAATTTTTTTAGATGGGTAATGTTCAAGGTCTGCAAAAAATCTGCGATCTCTTGGCGGAGCATCCGTCTTGGACGCTGGCGCACATGGCGGCGCATTTTGCTCTCTACGATACGTTTAATAACGATATGATAAATAATTATTTGAACAGCTCGGATGTCATAACGGGGATGTCTCCGTTGCAAGTTGCCATAGCGACAAATAATTTGAAGACGGTTCAGGTTCTGTTGCAGTCGAAATGCTCGTTGGAACACCTGGATTATAACGCAAACTCGGTTTATCATTATGCTGCTACGACGTCTAAAGAAATTATTTCGGTAAGTTTATTGCTTATTTAGTACTTAAATCTAATATATCTATTTGTTGACCTTGCATGTGTGTAGTAATTATGCTATTATGTAAACAAAATACACAGGAAAACATTTATGTTTATATGATGATGAGAGGAACAAAATGTTTCCATGTTTTTGCGTTTTGCTCGCAAACTATATGTCTTAGAGCAACAAGCTTGTCAGAAATGAATTCCTGGGATAATTTCCTATCAAGTACTGTTGGAATCACCCATATCGCTTGATTATATTGGACACAGTTTGCTCTTAAAGTCGAAAATGGAGTATTCAATTTATTACATTATTTTCAAACTTTGGAAAGTTCATAACTTCCAAATCGTTTGAGATACAGAATATCCACTAGCACCATTGGAATCAGCGCAAAAAACTGCCAACAAAATTGACCAAAATCGTCCAAATTTATCGACAATTATCTAAAATTGATGCTATTTCATCTATTATACCAATAAAACAACAATTGGAAAAACTCATAGGTTTTTATCATATTTTTTATCTTGCTTAGCAATCAAATAATAATAATAATAATAATAATAATCACCACCTTTATTTAACAACTGAATTCCCGGACAGGCTTTATCTCAAGACTGCCCGCCGCACTGCCTTAACGGCAAGAACAAGATGGGTTACACTCCCCTACATCTCGCATGCCTCGCCGACAAACCGGACTGCGTTAAAGCGCTTCTTCTCGCGGGCGCAGACGTCAACAAAACCGCATGTCTCGAGTGCCGAGACAGCTCCACCCCCGGCTACGTGGGCCACTACCTCCAGAACAACCCAAACACCCTCTCGAACCAAGACATGAAATACGGGGGAACCCCGCTGCACTGGGCGATATCCCGCCCAGTCATCGACGCCTTGGTTGACGTAAATTGTCTCATAAACGCGGTTAATTTCCAAAATAGGACCGCGCTGCACGTTATGGTCATCCAGAAGAAGTTGGAGTGCGTCGTGGCGCTGTTGAGTAGAGGGGCTGAGACCGATATAGGGGATTGTGACGGAAATACCCCCCTGCATCTTGCTGCGAATTTAGGGAATATTCCGATTATTCAGTGTTTGGTTGTTTTTGGGGCCGATTTGGACGTGTTGAATCATAGCGGGGAAACCCCGAGGCATATTATGGCGAAGACCAGTAATGGAAAGGGGTTGTACTGTTTGCATGCTGTCGGGGCGAAGCGGTGTGTTCATGATGTCAAAGGTTGCACCAGTGGATGTAAGGTAAGTGCAGTTTACAATGTTATGTCGGTAAAGCAGCTCAGATGCATTGTAGAAATAATTATTTTAAAAAATGGTATTAGCCAGTGAGAATTATGAAGAATTTGTCTATATTTTGCTGAAAGAATCGTCAAAATCCAACAAATATTACAAAAGTGATTGGAGATAAACACACACACTGCAAATACTGCACAAACAAATATAAATTGCAAGCGCACGCAATGCGTGAGTGTTACCACAACACTTTGGCTAACAACATTCAAGAAATATAATCATAAATTACCTTTAATTTTAAATGTGGCTTCAGTCTAGCATTATTCAATCATGTGAAGGGTTGTCTGTTGGCAACTCGTAATATTACTAAAATATACTACACCAACTACTTGGACAAATTTAGCACCTACGGATGTCCAAACTCATCTCCGTCATTAAATATTTCCTCAAGAGGCCGAAGAAAGATTTTGGACAAACACCAATCAAACTTATTAAGCAAACTCAACTTTTTGAATGAAATATTGCACCAATGAATGTCCGAAGGGTTGTACACCAGAAGAAATTTCCTCAACAGGCTGAAGCAACCTTTTAGACAGACACCAATCAACTTCCTCGGTAAATTTAGCTTCTACGAGTGTCCAAACTCATCTAAGTCATTAAAAAATTCCTCCAGAGGCCGAAGGAAGCTTTTGAACAAACACCAATCAAACTTATCGGGCAAACTCAATTTTTTAAAGCAAATACTGCACCAATGAATGTCCAAAGGGTTGTACACCAGAAGAAATTTCCTCAACAGACTGAAGCAACCTTTTAGACAGACACCAATTAACTTCCTCGGTAAATGTAGCTTCTACGAGTGTCCAAACTCATCTAAGTCATTAAAAAATTCTTCCAGAGGCTGAAGGAAGCTTTTGAACAAACACCAATCAAACTTATCGGGCAAACTCAATTTTTTAAAGCAAATACTGCACCAATGAATGTCCAAAGGGTTGTACACCAGAAGAAATTTCCTCAACAGGCTGAAGCAACCTTTTAGACAGACACCAATCAACTTCCTCGGTAAATTTAGCTTCTACGAGTGTCCAAACTCATCTAAATCATTAAAAAATTCCTCCAGAGGCTGAAGGAAGCTTTTGAACAAACACCAATCAAACTTATCGGGCAAACTCAATTTTTTAAAGCAAATACTGCACCAATGAATGCCCAAAGGGTTATTATACACCGGAAGAAATTTCCTCAACAGGGTGATGCAATCTTTTGTACAAACAGCAATCAACTTCTTCGACAAATTGAACACCTACGAATGTCCAAACTCGTTTTATCATTAAATCAGCCTTTCCCAACTTTTTTCAAGGGCGGAAATAAAAGTTTTTTTAATCTTTTGCATACTTTCCTATCAAAAATTAATTTCTTATTCTTATCTTCTCTTAAGATCGGTGGTGATTATAATGGGGAACCCCCACCGATGGTAATAGGGGCCGCAAATCGCGAGGTCTTGAACCAGATGCTCTCCGTTGCCGGCATGGAGCTAGCGGCCAAAAAACACGTGAACAATATGCCAAACAAGGGCCGATTGCTGTGCTTGGACGGTGGAGGCATCCGTGGATTAATCTTGGTACAGATGCTGCTCGAGATCGAGCGCGTCATCGGACGACCAATGAACAATTGCTTCGATTGGATTACCGGTACTTATCCAAAATTTCATAAAATTAAAAAAAAAAATATATCCATTTGAAAATTCCCGCGGAATTATAGTTCCGAAATTCACCGAAGATGGCGCTTTTCTCACCCGCGTGAGCGCCATCTCTATCAACTGTTTCAAATTCAAAACTAAAAACGCGCGGGAATTTTGACAAATTGACAAATTACTTCTTTTTTTTAATAATTTTCTAGGCACAAGTACCGGTGGAATCCTTGCTCTAGGCTTGGCGGCCGGAAAGACGTTAAAAGAGTGCCAATGTCTATACTTCAGGCTGAAAGAGCAGACATTTGTCGGGATGCGTCCCTATCCCAGTGAGCCCCTTGAGACGATGCTCAAGGAGGCCTTGGGTTCTGAATCGGTTATGACCGATATAAAACAGCCAAAGATACTCATTCCGGGCGTTCTGGCGGACAGGAAACCCGTCGAGCTGCACCTGTTCAGAAACTATGAGAGCCCCAGCCAGATTTTGGACGTTTTCTACGACTCTCCGTATGAATTACCCAAACCGCCTGAAGAGACCTTGCTGTGGCACGTTGCTAGGGCAACAGGCGCAGCACCCACTTATTTCAGGTTAGAAATTTTGTCGAATTCGATAATTTTTATCACTGTATTTATATTTTGTTACAGGATTTGTTGTTTGTTAATTAAGTATTTGTTGTTAATTAATTTTATTGTTAGTTCCAAAATTCGGCGAAGATGGCGCTTTACTCAGCCGCGCTGAGCGCCATCTCTACCAACTGTTGTTCTAACCTTGGAATTAAAAATGCGCGGAAAAAAGTTTATTATCAGTAATTTTGCTTTCATAAATTTTCTCCTTGACTTTATATTCTTTTGTCTGGCATTCTAGAATATATTGATTATTATTTTTTATTCGTTTTTTAATCGATTTATTGGATTTATTCAAATTTATTAGGGCGTTTGATCGATTCTTGGACGGGGGCCTCATAGCGAACAATCCAACGTTGGATGCGCTGACGGAGATCCACGAGTACAATTTGGCGCTCCGTGCCAAGGGCAGAGACAGCGAGGTGTGCCCCGTCAACGTCGTCATGAGTCTGGGCACCGGGCTAATTCCAGTAACCGAATCGAATGTATCCCGGATACTTCCCGAGAGCATCTGGGAGGGGGCCAAACTCGTCTTTGGTCTATCCGCCTTGGCGGCCTTACTCGTCGATCAGGTAAAAAAAAATTAACCTCTTTCTGAGGTTCTTATTTAACAGGTTTCTATAAAAAAAATTATATTTTGTAGAGGTATAATCTTTAAAAAAATCATCATCTATGTTCGTCTATACAAGTTATTTTGACATTGGAATTTTTTCTTGTTAATTCTAGGCAACGGCAACAGATGGCAGGGTGGTTGATCGAGCGAGAGCCTGGTGCTCGTCTCTGGGAATCCCGTACTTTAGGTTTAGCCCGCAGCTGTCTGAGGATATAGCCATGGACGAGAGGTCCGACGAAAAGCTGGGCAAGATGCTGTGGGAGACGAAGGCGTACATGTATGCGAACATGACGTCCGTACGGGAGATTGCGGATCTACTCACGAGGGATTGAAGCGCGTCAGAGGGGTGCGCGATTCATAACCTCCGAATAAATAAAACTTTTAGCGGTAACTCAATTTTAGCCGGATTTTATATGTGTTTAGCAGTACGATTTGTTATAGACCAATTTTATTTATTTATCTGTATTACATGTGATAGATTATTTGAATAATATAGAGGCACAATAAATATATATAAATTGTTTTGATTGTGTTCGAGTTTATTGTTTGTTCTTGGTTATTTTTTTTTTTTATTGTAGTTATTATCTCGAGGAGAATGTATGTCGTTGAAAATTTGTGGAGCAAATAAATGGTATGAATTAAGTTTGTTTGTGTTCGATACCTGTTCATCCTCCAGTGACTTTAAATATGTCCACCAATTTACAGATCAATGGAATGAGCGGTTTAGACGCTATAAATGTTTATACAAGCAGTCTGATAAATCCACAGCCTTAGTCGCTGGTTGCAAATTGGCAGATTTTGATAAACGTTAGTGGCCACTGGACATGACAAATTAAACGTTATTCTACGACTGATGTCACAGCAATGTCACATCCTATCATTTTGATTGCCGAAAGAAAAGAAGCCAATAAACCAATAAATTAAAGTCCAACTTGTACTTAACACAAAATAAAATACCGCATTTTAATCAAGTCACAATTTATTCAACTCAATCAACTAGGAAGAAAAAATACACCAACATAAAAATTGATACAAACAATTCCAATTAATAAGTGCCCCCCAACTGCATTGCACATATTTACAACAAACGCATAAAATGACAGAATATCCATCTTAAATAATATAAGAAGCACATATATATATATCAGATACATAAAAAAATTACCATATCGTATATAAACTTAACGCTAAGATGTGAATGTATGTCATAAAGTAAGTATTTAGATCTTACGGCCGCGCTTGCTTTTGGGGCCAGCGCCGTTCCTAACGTTGCCACGACGTCTCGTCGCCGGAGAAACAGTCTCTTTCTCTTCGGCTTCCACAATTCCTTCCGGCTCGTCTTTCACTTCGTCCTCCACTTGTTCCTCCTCGTTCACGGCATCACTCGAGTCTTCCATCATCGTCACGTCTTCACTTTTTATCATGTCTTTTATATCGGCAATTGCGTCCTCATCGCCTTCTGCAACCTCCTCTTTACAAGCTTCTTCAGGGTCATACATATCTGAGAAAATAAGAAAAAGATAACAAATCACGTATAAAAAGAAAATACTCACCACTGCCATCTTTGGTCTGTCCGTCGCCCTTCTGAGTTTCACCGTCCTTATTTTCATTCGCTTCGGCTTCAGCTTTCTTTCTCTTCCAATTTCCCTCCTGCTCCTCCTTTTCCACTTTTGCACGGAATTTATCCTTAACGGCGCTCACAAACTCATGGTAGTGTTTTTCAGATTTCAAGTGGTTCTAAAAACAAAAAAAAAAAAACACCAAACATTAAAATAAAAATCAGAGGTTATCTCGTTTAATCACATTGTAACTGTCAAAAATCCGACATATAATCCTTCAAAAAAATTTACTGTTGTGCTATTCTTTATATAGTTCATGAACGTAACTGAACCTAAGTGAACACAACTGAACGTAAGTGAACCTAAATGAACGTAAGTGAACATAAATGAACGTAAGTGAACCTAAATGAACGTAAGTGAACATAAATGAACGTAAGTGAACATAAATGAACATAAGTGAACATAAATGAACGTAAGTGAACATAAATGAACGTAAGTGAACATAAATGAACGTAAGTGAACATAAATGAACGTAAGTGAACATAAATGAACGTAAGTGAACATAAATGAACGTAAGTGAACCTAAATGAACGTAAGTGAACATAAATGAACGTAACGTAAAAACTGGACAACCAACCAAACGATATTCTAACCACAAAAAACCCCATAATACACACCTGTGAGTCAGTCTCGGTCCGCAAGAACACCTTGCAAACCTCACAGAAGAACCCGTCGACGGCCTTCAAGCTATTCTTGCCGACCGGTCGATTCGGCCTGTAGTTCGGCACCCTGTTGTAAAGATTGGCCAAATCGTCGTCGAGCTCGAGTACTGGATTGTCGTCCTCGCACTGCAGCGACTCCTGGAGGATCGGGTCATTGTCCCACTCGACCTCCTCCTCGACAATGTGACCTTCGGTCTCGTCTCCCGTCTTCGTCTCGAGCACCTCCTTCAGCTTGAAGAGATGCTCGGGCGTGAACCGGTGCTCGACCCATTCCATGCGCGACGGGAACTCCAAATTGCACGTGTCGCAGTTCGGATGTAGGAAACGTTTCAGCCTCTGGTGACCTTCGGTCCTAAGGACAAAGGATTGATGGATGAATGTGAGTGAACGAAAATGACTAGATGATTAAATATGATGGAATAGTGCTAAATTTACATGAGAATTGAAGTGAATTTAATTGAACACAAATGAACGTAAATGAACACAACTGAACCTAAGTGAACATGACTGAACACTAATGACCAGACGACTAAATATAATAGAAAATTGTATGATGATAATACAATTAATAAGCAGTAAACGAAAACAACGAAGAAAACTTGATAAATCATAGAAAGTGATGGAACTAAACAGTAATAAACGTAAATGTATGTAAACATGACTAAACACACATAAAAATTAACTTTGGGGTGATTGAAAGGAAGTAACAAAAAGCTTACTTTCGGTGAGCGATAATCTTGCCCATGAACTTGAGGTCACACATGTTGCAGTGGCTCTCCGGTTCGTTCCTGTTCATGTGTTTGCGGTTGTTGCGCATCATCCTGTTCCATTCGATCATCTTTTTTTCCTCAGCGAGACGCATGTTTTCGCGAAGAATTTTCACCGTGATCTGGAAGCTCTCCTCCAGGCTGTTCAACATCTGAACATGCGCTTTTCCTACAAATACAATAAATAGAGTTTAAATAAATTTAAATTAAATGGTTTATTTTGAAGTATTAGTAGTCAGCTTTTAAAAGACAATCTCTGTTCAACTCTGTAGAGTGTAAAAAAATTTATAGAGAAAAATAGGCAGAATATTTTAGGCATGAATAAATAAACTCACCGCGAATGTGATTTTTATAGGAATCCCCGTCCCACATGCTCTTATTGCAGACGAAGCAATGGAAGAGACTGTTCGGCAGGCCAGCGTACTTACTGGTGTCCTTCTTGGACTCGTCACCGTCATCGGTAGTCTCACCGGCTGCCACCTTCTCACCGCCATCGTCTCCGGTGTTCTTCTCCTCCTTCCAGTCGCGTTTAGTCTCCGCACCGTCCTCATCCCTACGTCACAACAAAAGAAAACAAATCAAACAAACCCAAGCAAAAAAAAATTGTTCCAACCATAAAATAGAATTATCCAAAAAGAAATTTTACCAAACAATAAAAGAAATCGAAAATACACTTTGGAGATGTATGTACAAAGATATAAAGAAAATAATAAAAAGAGAAACAATATTGGTAGATCTTGCATCGATGGTAACTAAATCGCGCATGCGCAACAACCACAGACCATACATCCACACATACAGAAGGGAAACGACATCTGGCGCGTGCGCGGTAACCACGGAAATGCAGAGGCGAAACTAAAATAGGTTCGCTTCTGCGTATTCTATGGTGCGCACTTGGTTTTGTATATTGTTTTCAGACATTTTTGTTGGTTTCAACCAATACTCTTGACGTTGTATCGTTCATTAGACTCCTGACAATAATTCTGGTTAGTTTCATTAAGATTGTTTAATTATTTTTGACGTTAGAAACTTTTGAAAAATGTTTTTCAACATCTTTGCCTTTTTTTGTCCCCTTGACTTTATATTGTTTGGACTGACATTTATGTCGGCTTCATCCACTACTCTTGACTTTGTATTGTTAATTAGACTGTTGGCTGGTTAGTTTCATGAAGATTTCTTAATTATTCTGGAAGTTATAAACATGTTTATCAGTATCGTCATTGGAGTATATATAATCGGTTATTTCATTCGAATGCGCCCATCACTACTTTAAACTGTCGATTTTCGTTTCAATTCTGTATATTTTATGGTTGTTGCGCGCATGCGCAATTCGTAGATACCTTCAACGCGCATGACTACCACGAAGATTGTTACTGTTAACGTGATGCTTACCTGTTCTCGTCTGCGACATTATCTGCCGCCTTTTCGTCTTTCGACGGCTCTTTCTCTTTTTCGGTTTTGATGGAGGCGGCGGCAGAAGAAGAAGAAGCGGGATTTGTCTTATTACTAACAGAGGAAGACGACGGTGGTTTGTTTTTGTTCGACCTGAACCTGTCCTTTTGGTTGCCGCCGTGGCTCTTGTTACCGGATTGGTTACGGTTATTGCGGTTTTGGTTGGAGCCGCCGCCGCCCCCTTGGGGGCCTCGATTGCCGCCGCCACCTTGGCCAACGCGCCAACCACCCCTCTGGTTCTAACGGTTCGACGACGATGATGATGACGGTTTGTTATTATTGGCACGAGAGGGGAGATAGAATTGATTCGAATGAAAAGAGAGGAAAAAAATAAGAGATTAATTGTCGTCGTTGTTGGCGGTGGCCATTATCAAGAATTTCAGCGGTAATGGATCTATTTTGTCAGTTAAAATTTTGGCGCTTTGGTGTAATGGGGCACACCAATTTGGGGCGAATCGGTGATCGGTTCAACGAACTCTAACTATGGGTGATTTGTTTGTGGTGGTATTTTGACAAAAATATAAGAAAAACAATTCCGTTCTGAGTGTGATGTTAAATTTTGACAGATGTCATTTTTGACAGGTAAACAGTGCGTCACGTTACCGATCCGGTAACTTACCATGATTTACCAGAAATCGGCCATAAGTGCGGAATATTTTTCAAAAAAGGAGGGCAAAATTGGATAAATATCGACAAAAGGGAATAAGTAGAGGTTCTAAGTTCTGGTAGCAAAACACTATTAAATGTTAGGTTATGTACCTATGATGACATTTATTCAATAACGTGCAGCGCCACCACAGCAGCGTTTTGAACAACTATTTCTGTGATTCTGAAACTATTTTGAAACTGGCATGTATACAGTATCGTTCTGAAAACTCGAAACGTTTTCAAAACGCCATGTATACGTAGTAATTTGATAATATGTACTTACTTTTGCAATCTATATATCCATAAATTCACATTTTAAATCCAAATAATGGCAAGAAAATGTATAATATTGATAAAGAAATGTAGAATGTATGAGAAATCTAGACTAGAAGACCTTCAATAAACAATATAAACATAATAACAGAGCGAACCAGTTTCTTGTCAAAATAACCAGCCAAACAAAGCATTAGAGACATTGAGCCCACCTTAAGATATCATACATCGGATAGAATTATAGAAGATCGATTGTAATCAATAAACACAAAAAAAAACAGAGTGCACAAAATAGATAAATTACTCGAGACAGATCGGACGGACAATCCGCAAAAAACATTCTACATACAGGTAGAAAAGGAAACAGGTTCGTACAGTATAATAAAAATATATAATTCGGATAATCCATACCTTGTTGTAAGGTTCGTTACGTCTGAATTGGTCCCTACGACCACCACCACCACCGCCATTTCTGTGGAAATCTTGGTTGAAAGGCCCCGGCGACGTATTTAACGATAGTAATGACGGAGGATCTACCTGCGGGGTCTGCAACAGCCTAGTCAGAGCTAAAGCGAGACGCGTCTGCAGGTTTTGGCTGTCACCCATGGGGCCACCCATAGAGGGGCCATTATTCCCCTGCCAGGGGTTTACGTTCACATTCTGACCGAAACCACGAGGGCCCCCCCTTTGGGGCCCACCACCTCCAAATCTTCTATTTGCCATAACGGACACTGAGTACAATGATTAGAAAGTGACTATTTTTTTTGTTCGGGTAAATATCTAGGAGTTACGTACGTGAGATGAACAGTACGTTACGGACTAAGGTTCTAAGGTTATGATTTATGGGTTCTGCTCGCTTACCTTGTGGGAAAGACGCCGAAAAACACGTATAAACAACGCAAACAACGACAGACGCTAAAATTAAAGCGTCGGCCTTCGGGCTATCAAAATGGTGATTTGTGTACCGTGAAATTAGCTCTAGTGTTACGGATGGTACCAAAATGATCAAAGTAAACCTTATTCTCAGTAAGGAGTGCGTGTTAATTTATATAATCTTAGTAGATAAATAATAAAATAATACTAATAATTATTATAGGGTAATCATAGAGAATACATAGTTAAATACTACAATCAACAAAATTGAACCTAGTCTCTACATTGACTTATTTGTACAAAACGCCGACGCGCGAATGTAGTTCTTACGATTTTCTCAGCAGTTTTATTCGTGTATCGACATAATTGTCCTATAAATCGAAGAGTATTCATTAAATATATATTTTTAAGATATTTGCAGTTAAAACTTTAATTGTTA
Organism: Aphodius granarius; assembly: GCA_963971325.1. Lineage (NCBI taxonomy): Eukaryota > Metazoa > Arthropoda > Insecta > Coleoptera > Scarabaeidae > Aphodius > Aphodius granarius. The sequence continues at coordinate 42,707,845 of OZ020221.1, read as the reverse complement.
TGTGTAAATTCCTCGATTTTTTATGGAAACTGTAGGCGTACACTTGCGTGTTGTGCGGATGTTACCAAAGCGTCCAATACAATAATAACTCCTTTTCAATAAGTTTTAATTTACGAAATCTCGCATAAATGTTTAACGACCTATGTATGCAATTATTTATTAAAAATCGAAGAAAGGTAAAGTCGGAATAAATAAAAAACACGCAAAAAGCGGTCGCTCAATTGATCCTTGTATTTTGTGACAAACTTCATAGCTTTCGTTTTGCGAAGAAAATTGTAGTTACGAAGAATTAATATTATTCAAAAAATAAACGCGAAAATGTCTGATTGGGACACTGTAACCGTGCTAAAAAAGAGGGCCCCAAAAGCCTCTACGATGAAGAGCGAACAGGCGGTAAATGCGGCCAGAAGGCAAGGGCTGGCTGTTGAAACCCAACAGAAATGTGAGTCGCACATTTTAGAATGTCAGTGAAAACCGGCGGAACCGAATAAAAATTGCATTTCCAGGGGGCGCCGGTAGTAATAAGCAACACGTCGCCACAAAAAACACAGCGAAATTAGACAGAGAAACGGAAGAGTTGAGACACGACAGGATCTCGTTGGACATCGGAAAGTTAATCCAGCAGGCCCGGCAGTCGAAAAATCTCAGCCAGAAAGAGCTGGCCACAAAGATCAACGAGAAACCGCAGGTCATAACGGACTACGAGGCCGGCCGCGGAATCCCAAACAATGTCATCATCGGAAAGATCGAGAGGGTCCTTGGAGTCAAACTGCGGGGAAAAGATATCGGTAAACCAGTTGTGCCCCCCGCGAGTAAAAACTAATCGACGGGCGGGCTTTATTTTACGCTAACCCAAAAACGAAAACTGTACTTTTGAGATCGCACAAATCAATCGAAAGATTCGGTTTTGAGATATTCGTACTGTATATTTTCTGACGATGTTTGGTCATTCTGGCGTCCAGTAACTTTTCTAAACTGGAACGATTGCCGTGATTCATGAAATTCTAAGGCTGATGTCGCAGAATCCCTTGTTCCTTTTTGGTTGTTTATTTTTTTATCAAATAGTCAATTTGGGGTTAACAGTAGTAAAAACATTGTATACAGTATATGTTCAAAAGGATTTCTTTGTGACAAAAGCCAGGATTATACAGTATACAGATGTTTTTTTATACTTTAGACTTTTTTCCACTATATAAACTTTTGATCAGCTTGGTAACTTGTATTAAATTGTGTTATATGGTATACAGGGTGAGCCAAAAAGTCAGGTTCACAAAAAATTCAGTGTTTGTATAAAATCACATTTGTTTATTGAATTTTCACTCTTTAGCAATGCATTCGTGCTTTTTAAGTATAAAGTTGTGATAATTTAAAAAATTGATGCAAAAACTACAAAAAAAACTGCAAAATTTTTATTACATACCTTTTATTACTAACTATTTTTTCAGTACAGCCGCCCCATCCAAGTAAACAGAACTGAGCGTTTATTTCCACTAGAGTTAAGTTGTAGATTTCTATTCTATAAATACAACGGGGGATCGAAAGTAATGCACCATTAAGGTATGTCTTTTCCTTGCCGATTTATTTTCCTTTTTTTTGTACTTTAGCGTAGGTGGGATCGTTGCGACGTCAGCTCAGGCTCCGCCCCCGAACAAAAGATAAGAAAAGAAATCGATTTTTCCATAATTATTTTCTGTTTTTTTTTTTTATTCGATTTAGTTTGTTTTGAGTTTTTGATTGATTCTTTGTTTCTTTTAGGACACGAGGTAAAGCCCTTTAAAAAGTGATTGGGGGGCCCCGGAAAGTCGTTCCAGCGAGCGTCCTATTATTATTTTATTCTTTTATACGATTAATGTTACGTTTTTTGGGTGTTTGTATGGAACCCCCTGGCACTTGTTTTGTACGTTCTGCAATAGACCTCTATATACACTCTACACTTGTACTGGTTTATTTATATTCTTCCACCCGTAATAACGTAAACTCGACACGCACCCGTATATAGTCGTGTCGAACGGAACGAGGTTTTTGGACTTACAGTTTAGTTTCGTCGTTTTCTTTTTTTTTTTGCGGCGATTAAGGATCTATCTGAATGATCACTCATTTGTTTTTTAACTGTTACCGCCTAGTGGAAAACTTTATAAGATTTAAAAAGAAAATAAAGTAGTGAGAGAAGATAGTGTGAAGTTTTTCTTTGGTTTGGTTACGTTAATATTGTATGTATGTATTGTTTACAAGCATTATTTACTCAAAAAAAAAATTGTTAAAAATGGAAGATACTTCACTAATGAAGTACCAGTTCCAAAAGAGTACGAATGTTAATTGTCAACAAATATACAGTATATTTCAACTAAAACCGAAAAATGTGTTGGCTTTGTAGACCAAAATGAGTTGTAGAAATAATTATTCTACAACCTGTATTAACTAGGAATAATTTTGAAATTTTTCTCTATAATTTGTTGAAAAATTCATCAAAACGCTAACGATTTTTATCAAAATAAACCTGTGGGCTGATGTCACTAGACAAAGATTGAACCAAAACGTTTCTGCAAGTGAATTTTTCAAGCATCTATTTCCGCCAGATGGCGCCACGAAATACCGCACAATCCAGTTTTGAGACTGTACAACCATTTAGTGCTTCTAGTTTTCTTACGATGCAATAAATGTTTTCATTTCTTACGAAATGACCATAGTATTGTTATCCTGAGTTTCAAGTTAGTATATTTAACACGTTCAAAGACAAAATAAAGAAACATTTTCTTGTGCATTTAGGGAATTTTATCGTTGTATGTTGTCTTGTCATTTTTGACAGCGGGTACAGAGTCGGTAACGCGCAGTATCGTGTTAGTTCTCCTAACCACCGCAAGATGCCAGCACATCGTACCGCAAATATTCTAGATATTTTTTCGCAAAACATGGCATTACTAAATTTCATTTTGTGCTTCGACGGAGTTTATATTGTATAGATATTGAGTACTACGCGATAGTACATGAATGTGTCTGGGTCTAAAAGTCGTTGTTGCCCTCTCATCCAGCTATCACACAAAAATATAGACATGCAGAGTCCGTAATGTGTTAAATGTTTATTTATAGCAAAAAACCTAAATTAGTTACTTGAAAATAACTTTGCGCCCTTTCCAGACATCTCCAAAATGCATTAGAGAAAACACTGTGATAATGAATGTCCTACTATTCTCATCAATTGAAATAAAGTCAAATTTTTTTACCTATGATAAAAAAATAAAACTTCAGAATTACTATTTACAATTACCATATTTATTCAATCTCTAAAAAACATACTGCTACTACAAAAACAAAAACATAATTTACCGGTTACAAAAACATAATTACAGCATCTATACAAATATACGAGAAGAAATAGATCATCTTATCGTACCATTTAAACCTACTATGATTACCCAAGGCAACAATAGGCAGTGATAACCGCATACAAGTCTTATAAATTTCATCTTTTACAAATATCCTACAAAAGATCACAGACAGTTCCCAAATTATTATCATTATTCAATCTTTTTCATCCCAAAAAAAAAACAAAAACTTTGTCAATCCTCAAAATGTAGAATACCCAAAGTCGAATCTAGAGTAGAACTATCCAGGGGCTGTGCCAAAACCTCACTAGAATCTTCTTCCGAATGCTGCTCAGGTTTTATTTTCGGGGGAATCTTTTTCATCGTATTTTTCGGTTTTTCATATTTCTTCAATTCCTGCAGTTGTACGCGTAATTTCAGCGTATTCCTGTTGATGTTCTGTAGATATTTCGACATACTCAAGAGATCGGTGTTTAATCTATTGAATTTATCGATATTTGCTTGTAATTCGGCGTTATTTAGAGGTTTCATCTCCAAACACCTATTATCCAGGTGTAAATTAAATTTTTTTAGGAGATTTAGTATATTTAAATCTTCCTTTGAGGTCGATATTTCTTTAGGGTACATCCCCGGTCTATACTCGAAAAATAAATCGTTTTTTAGTAGAGACGACGTTAATTCCATCATAAAATCGGATTTTTCTCGTATCAAAACAATTTTTTGTAATTTCTCAGCTAAAATTCTCAATTCATCCTCGGTATCCACCAAATTTAAATTAATCGAGTCATCTTTTAACTCAGACTGTAATATCTCTAACTTTTTCCTTAATTTTGGCACTAATTTGCAATAATTCAGCAACTCTTTTATAATTCTTTTAGCAACCGTATGTTTTTCTCGAAGTTCAACGTCAAAATCACTTTTTAACTTCTCCGTTTCCTCGTTAACACTCTCCGTTAAAAATTGTAACCCCTCTATTCTTTTCAATGTAGTTTGTGGTTTTTTATTTGGGTGAATTGACACTAAAACTAACCTTTCACGTTGTAGATGCTGCATAAGTACTAATTGTGATAGTTTCAACATATATTTGGCGAATCGTACCCCGCCGGGGGATACGACGTGAGACATCAGAACCGTAGGTAAATTCGCATCCAGATAAATGGCGTTCAACTCGTTTAAATATCTGATGGTTTCCGTGCGAAATTGCGTTTCCGACTTTGGGTCATATATAGGCCAAGTGAGAATCTTCCGTTTTAATAACACCGGGTCCAAAACTGATAATAAGTAATGAACTACTTGCTGGAATGCAGCAGAGTTTTTCTTGACGAACATATCCAACTTGAAAACAGTTTTAAATTCGTTACTCGGTGGGTGAATGTAGGTTAGAAGGGCTACGTTCTTATGCAGCTGTTCGTGTACTTTAGTTTCTGTCTCTCTGAGAGCTTTGAAGGCTGGTATCTTAAGAGCCATTGCTGGTTTTAGGTTATATACCTAAAAAGTAGGATTATTCAGTGAGGTGCGTGATTCTTGGGGTTTCCGTACTTACTAAGGGATAACTCGAACTGTTAGACTTATAATTAGCGCATCAAAATGCTGAATAATCTCCTAAATACGAATGCAATGGCTAAATAGGAATTATTTCGTTGACAACAACACACAACAACTGTCATTTTGAATTACAAAAAGGGGTTAGCGTCGCCGGTAAAGTAGGACAGCAGTCGGTACTAACCAAGCAACCGACGTGTCATCTATACAACCTAAAATTTAACCAGGTTATTTTCATTGATTCAAATAAACATTTCATGGAATTAAATAGTATTTATTTAGAACCTAAAAACTTTTATACAAAATATCACACAAAGTAACTCATTTTAACTGATTATTTTCTACGACAGCTTTAACATGTTCAGAAATAACACCAAGCGGATCTTTAATGAATTCCTTATTTTTGAAGAGCTGTTTGAAAACTTGCACACCTTTCACTAAGTTCTTCTTTCGTTTCGACTGCTTCTGCACACCCTTTTTATTGGCGGAGGCTTCCTTCTCTATTTTATTCTCTTTCTTCTTCAAGAGTGATTGTAAATCCGGCAGAGCGTCAAACAGCGGGTTTGTATCGCCGATAATAGCGTTGGTTTTACGTTTATTCCTAATTTTTAGTTCCTTCTTCATCTGATTTACCGTGTCGATCTTTCTCATTAAGACTTCACGTTTCAACTTTATTTTGTCCTTCTTTGATATCTGCTTATCGGCCCCGATTTGAGATTTTATCGACTTGAAGGATTTTACGCTGACCAAATCATCGTTTTTTAGCTTGTTTAGGTTACTTAGATCTATTTTCATACCAGCAAATGGATTTTCTGTCGGTGCTACTAAAAGAGGTGATTTGTATTCTGGATCTGAGGTTGTATCTTCTTTTTTTGGGGTGTTGCTGCTCGTATGTAGCTTATTTCTTGCTCTTTTCATCTTTCCCATGGTGGAGATTGTGTAATAAATCGATTATAATACGAAAGAATAAAACAAGTTGGTAGACACAAACAATTAGGTTAACCCAACCACGCGTATTAGGGAGTTTTTTTGTTTTCTCCTCTTGACATTTGACAGTTCGTGTTTAATAGCTAACTTCACGATATACATTTGTGTTTGTCATTCGTGAAATAGCAAAATCTCACAGAAACCGTCAGATTCTCGCTAATTTTCATAATTTAACTATGGCTTTAATGAATTCTCGTCCGCACTACCCGGATTATGCTACGGAAGCCCCGGTTCAGCGTCACTTCAGCCCTTACGCCGACAACGGCGGGTAAGTCAGACCTAACCACAAAATTTTAAATTCGAATTTTGGCAATTTCGCTCATTTCAGGAGCGTTGTGGCCATCGGAGGTGACGGATTTGTGGTTATCGGTGCCGATACTCGTCTAAGCACCGGTTTTGCGATCTACACGAGGGAACAAAACAAGATTTTCAAGCTGAGTGACCAAACTGTCTTAGGCTGTGCCGGTTGTTGGTGCGATACTTTGACGCTTACGAGGATCCTCAGGGCACGCATGCAGATGTACGAACAGGAGCATAATAAGACGATGTCGACGACCGCTGCTGCGCAGATGTTGTCGACGATGTTGTATTACAAGCGGTTTTTCCCGTATTATATTTCGAATATTTTGTGTGGGTTGGATTCGGATGGTAAGGGCTGTGTGTTTAGCTATGATCCGATTGGGCATTGCGAGAGGGCTACTTATCGTGCTGGGGGTTCTGCGGGGGCCCTGCTTCAGCCGTTGCTCGATAATCAGATTGGACTGAAGAATATGCAGAATGTTACTAATATGGAGATTTCTTTGGAGAGGGCGATGTCGGTGTTGAAGGATGTGTTTATTTCGGCTGCTGAGAGGGATATTTATACTGGGGATAGCATTGTTATCAACATTATTACTAAGGATGGTATTAAGGAGGAGAAATTTGATTTGAGGAAGGATTAATTTAGGATTTTTTTTGTATTCACTTATTTGGTTTCTTAATAAATATGATATAAATGATAAACATTTTTTTGTATTATTTGTTGTGTGCTCTAGCCTAAAGTACAAAAAGGCTAAGGGTTTATTATTATAAGTATTTATATAAGAAGTAGGTGCATTTCTTTGGCTATAGAAGTGTTGTTACAGTAATTTTGTTGTTTCTATAGTTTATGCTGATATTATAGTTATAAACTATGTGATAAAGTACTTGTAAAACTGGTCTTAAGAAATAAGAGGAAAAATTACCTATGTTTAATTCCAAGGAAAAAATATGTACAGATAAGGTGACCAGACAATATTCCAGAAAGTCAAAACAGATTTAGGATAAATGTGAAAAAATTGGATACAGGAAAAATGCTGAATGGATTAATATTCTTACAAATCCTAACTAAAGACTAAATTTTTGTCTTGCTATTAAGAGTTCCTGCTATTTTATTGCAATTTTCTTTTTGAGAATTACATTATTTTTGGTAATAACATTCCTGACCTAAGACAAATTTATTCATTATTATTGGGATTACCTGTTGTTTTATTGCATCTGGTTTTTGGGAATTAAATTCTTCCTAGTCATAAAATACAGCATTCCTGACCTAAGACAAATTTATTTATTATGTATTGGGACTACCTGTTGCTTTATTGCTTCTGATTTTTGCGAATTAAATTCTTTCTAGTCATAAAATACAACATTCCTGACCTAAGACAGGTTTAGTTATTATTGGGACTGCCTGTTGTTTAATGCATCTAGTTTTTGTGAATTAAATTCTTTCTAGTCATAAAATACAACATTCCTGACCTAAGACAGGTTTAGTTATTATTGGGACTGCCTGTTGTTTAATGCATCTAGTTTTTGTGAATTAAATTCTTTCTAGTTTAGTAAAATATAACATTCCTGACTGAAGATATAATTTTATAATTGAGATTCCCTGCTGTTTTATTGCAACTAGTTTTAGGGAAACATTCCTGACCTAAGAAAACAAGTGTATGATTGACACACGTCTTTTTATTAATTTTTTTTTTTTGTCAAAGAGATTTATAAATCTCATTATAACGAATTACATTCTTTCTTTTTAGTTATAAAATTCAACATTCGGGATCTAGCACAATTTTATTTAGTTAAAAATTTGTGAAAAGGGCTCCTTTTGACAGCGGCAGCAAGTTCTTTTTTAACTAAATGATGAAACTAATTTCTAAATTAATAGAGTGAACGTGTTATCACTTCTATCGTAGTGTGAAGAAGTTATGAAGATGTTTCTTCCAAAACAGTGCAAAATGGCAATAACTGTAACGTCAGCAACGTTTTTTTTTTCTCACGAAACTGAAAAATTAAAAACGTTAACCATTTGCGGTTTGTCAGATTATGAAAAAAAAACATCCCATCATTTTTAATATTTTCCTTCCAGGGAACATAGCTAGAAAATAATTAGAACTTGTTACTAACAGTACGCTTCAAAAAAAAATTGAAAGAAAAGCCTCCACATTCAGACACTATTGCCTGTTTTGAAGAAATTTGCACTTGTATGTAGTTAAATATGTTAGTACAAAAATATAAAACAGTGCGTACTTATACGACTATACTAAGTGATATTTTCTGAAAAAAATCCACCAAACAGTTAACCCATTTTAGCACTACCCTGCGAAATGTGATTTTTACTAATTTCCCAAGCTAAACACCGAAGCCAAGCGACGCACAAGAACTAAACCATGAGCAAAATCAACATCTTGCTGTACTCGGCAATCCTTCTAGCATCCATAATCTCACTAGAAGGCAAGTTAATTCAAAATATCACCGATATCAATCATGACATCAACAACACAGCCCATAATAGGGACGGAAAAAGTAAAGAAAACATTATCTACATTAAAAAAAGTTTTTAATTTCAATAAATTATAGTTTTCGGAATTTTTGGTTGGGGCATTGGTATTGTAAGGTTCGCCAACAACGTCTGCCAAAGTTCTAGCACCCTCAACGGCACATGCTACACCAAGAGGCAATGCAGGGAAATCAATGGCATCGCATCTGGAACATGCGCCAGCAATATTGGAGTTTGCTGTGTGGGTAAGACTTTTGGGAAATCAAAATCCAAAGGAAGGCAGCTTATCTTGTACTATTGTAGTTCAGTACGGCTGTGGATCAACTTCATCATACAATAATACGTATTTTATCAGTCCGAATTATCCTTCAGGAGTTACCGGTAATGGCAGATGCGTTTACACCATCAAACCATGCTCGACAGACATATGCCAAGCAAGTATTTAAGTACCTATATTACAAAAATCGGGTGTTTTGCATAATATTAACAAGTATGATCATTACGTGCGAGTTGTATGAGGGCTACGAGCCTGCAATCGTGAAGAAATCCCGTGTGTTAGCAATTTGTCCACAATATGCCGACACTCGTGATTTTTCACGGTGCCTTCATAGCAACCGCACGTTTGTTTGCAGACACGATGCCCTCATACCAACCGCACGTAATGAGCGTGCTTTTTAATATGCAGAACACTGTGAATACTGACGCATTCGCATGCATTTTCGCAAAACAGTTGTACAAAACGTAACTTGTGTACGTATATAGGTTAGAATCGACTTCCTAAGTGCGACGCTGTCTCAACCAGATGGTGAAGGAAGGTGCGTCAACGACAGCATAAGAATCAGTGGTGGCACAGTGCCTGTTTTATGCGGAGAAAACACAGGTCAGCATGTTTACGTTGACTTCAACAATAACCAAGATATACAAATAGTGGTTACGACAACATCAGGCGAGACTCTTGGTCGAAACTGGCAATTTAGGATCACCCAGATTGCTTGCGATTGCCCAACCATAGGTAACTTTTGATCAAAAGACCTCTTTTATAGTTTTATTGATAATTTCTTTGTATAGCTCCAGCTGGTTGTCTCCAGTACCACACAGGAATAACAGGTGTTGTCCAAAGCTTCAATTATGGCTCCACTGAGAGTAGTTTAACCAATTTGATAGGTGCCACTGGTACTAGGCAATTAGCTAGTACAAATTATGGTATATGTGTGAAACCTGCTCCTGGTTATTGCTCCATAACTTGGAGTCCATCATCAAGGACTTCCTTCACGGTGTCGCATGATACAGAAGGATCACAAATGATTATTGGAACACCATCAGCAGCTCTTAATGGTACGGATTGCACGGAAGATTTTGTCGTTGTTCCAGCCCCAATGGTCAACGGAATCATCGTGGATATTGATCGTTTTTGTGGAAATTATTTTCCTACCGTTACCAGTAAGTTAGGTATTCTTCAGCAGTTTTGATGGCAATTTTGTGGATTTCTTGCAGGTTACTCTAGGCCTTTTGTTTTGACTGTTGTGACTAATGGTAACGACACCAGTGACGTTGGTAATCGTGGATTTTCTTTGAGGTATGAACAGCAACCATGTAATCCACAGTTTTTGACGATCTGATAATTCAATGGGAGGTGTTATGATGAAGATATCGTAGTGTGGGAGTGTGTTTTATGTAGTATTATTGTTGTATATGGGAAATAAAGAACCTTTGTTGTTGTAATTTTGTGGTTACTTGGTTAAGGTTACGTGGTTGGGTAAGAATTTTCTTGGAAGCCAGTAGTTATGGCTGGAGAAGCAGGCAGAGGAGCAATCAAAACAAAACAGATAACAAGCAATAAAAATCCCACATAATACACCAACAATTATCCAGAATTTTACGACCCACCAACCTTGGCAGTGTTCACAATTCATTCGACACGAAACCATGTTTTCTTCACTTTACAATGCCAGGTCATCACCAAATCGCCCAACCTAAGTATCCCTCTAAAAGGCGCTTGTTATGGAAGATCAAAGTCTTCATCAAAGATTGGAAGAAACGCCCAATTTGTATCTCGTCGTTCATCCTAAGTTTGACGTTCTTCGCCATATTAATAGTAACAAGTATCAACAGCAATAACAAAGTTAAATTAACATTTTCCTACATCGATAAAAACAAGAGTTATCTGGTAAAGACTGAAGGATGTCGGATACCACACATGGATCCGTTTGATGAAAGCATCAAGAAGTACATCTTCAAACAACCAAACGTGCAATGTAACAACGGACAACCACCTTTGGTGGAATCAAATTTAACATCGATACATATCATAGAAGAGTCAGCTATAGCTTATGAGATTAACGATTTGGATGACTTGAGGTGTTGCTATCAACCATTCTGGAGGATAACGCCAAAAGGCAAGAAAGACGTCGACAAGGTGAAGTTCGCTAATGACTGCAACTTCTTCAATGGTGCTGCGACCATAACTGATGAATTTATAGCAGTGGAGTGCTTCTATTCAAACGAAAGCATCTACAAGGACTACTTTTCGTTTGTACCAACCAAAAGAACGAAACATGCAATATCAACAGATAAACTCAACGTGTTAATGTTAGGTCTGGATTCGATGTCAAGACTTAACTTCCACAGGCAACTCCAAAAGACCAAGGAGGCTTTAGAATTGATCAAACCAATCGAGTTTCTCGGTTTTAATAAGATTGGCGATAACACCTTCCCGAATTTGGTCGCCATGCTCACTGGTATGGATAGAAAAGAGTTTGTTGAAGCTTGTTGGGAACGTAGTGAGAAGAGGTTTGATGGTTGTCCGTTCATATGGAAGGAGTTCCATGAGGCAGGCTTTTTGACAGCGTTTGCTGAGGATGCTGCTTGGATGGGTGCTTTTAACTACGAGAAACGTGGATTCTTCAAGCAACCAACTGATTATTACTGGGATCCTTTCAGCATCGCCTCTGAGGATGCTGTTGGTAATCAGAGATGGGCTAGTATTGATCAGTGTATTGGGTCAAGGGAAACCCATAAGGTCTTACTTGATTACATTGATAAGTTTAGCAAAAAGATGATGTTGGCCAAGAACAACTACTTCGGGTTCTTTTGGATGTCTAGTTTGTCCCATGATTCCTTGAATAAGCCGAAAACTGGAGATAAAGATCTTGGTGTGTTTCTGTTTACTTTTTATTTATACTTTTTGCTGAATGATCAATTTTAGGTAGACTAATAAGGAAGCTATACTCAACTGGTATCTTCAATAACACAGTGCTTATTCTCCTCAGCGACCATGGTATAAGATACGGTGCTATTAGAAACACATACCAAGGAAGTATGGAAGAAAGATTACCTTTTCTTTACATCTACGTACCCGAATGGTACCAAAGACAAAACCCGACAGCTTATTCGAACTTAGTCATCAACAGTCAAAGATTGGTTACACCTTACGACATCCATGAAACTCTTCTAGACCTAGTTGACCCATACAATCTTCCTTCCAGTGTTGATACAGCCGTAGGCTCTGGTCAAAGTTTGTTCCAACCAATACCACCAACGAGAACTTGCAAAGAAGCTGGCATTTCGTCGCATTATTGCACTTGTCAGAGTAGCGTTGAAGTTGCCATAAATGATCAGATCGTTCAAAACGCTGCAAAGTTTATGGTTAGTTATATGAATAAGTTGTTGGAGGATACTATATGTGCCAAGTTAGAGCTGGATAGCGTTTGGTATGCCAGGAAATATAGCCATAGAAACGTTGAGGATAAGGTGAACTATTTTGAGGATTACACGGTCACTATTAAGGGTAGACCAGGTGGGGGGTTGTTTGAGGCTACTTTGAGGAAGACACGCACAGAAAACGATTATTATTTGAGCTTGACTGATCAAATAAGTCGGATTAATTATTATGGAAACCAGAGCAGTTGTGTCAGTAATTATCTGTTGAAGTTGTATTGCTATTGTATTTAGAAAAGAATAAACGGATATTCCTTAATTCGGAAATTTTATTATGTACAAATGTGCGACTTTTGGTCACAACCGCCGTCATCAGTGCTACCCGAAAAGGCAGTAGAGAAGTACTGGCCTATATATTTGAAGATCTAAAAGCGAATTCCACCAATAACAGAATCTGGACTGTACTCCAGCTACCTGCCTATCTCGCGTATTGGTCAGAGTCCCAAATAGCGATTACCACTTGTAAATGCGACCGATGCAATGAATACCTCATCTATTACATAGATTATAAAAGTTAATTGTATCAGAAACCAGCCACACATTAAAATAAAAAAAGAACACCACTCAAATAAATATTTATTTTTTTTCTACCATAAAAATTTCTTCACTTCTTCCATCCACCACTAAGAAAAACCTCAAAAAATTCTTATTCTTCTTAAGCTGGTGGCTTTTCCTCTTCACCTCCCTCAGCAGGAGCTTCACCCTCGGGGGCAGCAGCCTCCTCAGCAGCTGGTGGAGCTTCCTCACCAGCTGGCGGAGCCTCTTCAGCAGCTGGTGGAGCCTCTTCAGCAGCTGGCGGAGCTTCTTCAGCAGGCGCCCCTTCAGCAGGCGCTCCTTCAGCCATAGTGACCGGTGCTTCTTCGCCACCAGCAGGAGCAACTTCTGTGGTAGGTACGACGTCTGCAAATATTGGTGGACCTCCTTCAGCGGCAGCTGGAGGGGGTGGTGCTGCAGCCCCACCTCCTCCTGGCACCAAGGTCGCTACAGCCTCAATTTCGACCCTCGCATCCAACGGTAACCTAGCAACCTGCACGCACGATCTCGCTGGGTGATCTTTCTGGAAAACTGTGGATTGTTGGTTAGGATTTTGGTTCAGATTTGATTTTTTTGTGTGAAGAAGATTCTTGTTTACTTACACTGTTGGTAGATCTGGTTGACGGCCGCAAAGTCCTCAAGGTCTTCGACGAAGACTGTTGTTTTGACGACATTGTTGTAACTGGAACCGGCTGCTTCCAAGATGGCGCCCATGTTTTTCAATGCTTGCTTCGCTTCGGCACTGACACCGCCTTCGATGAGTTTGTTGTCGGGCAATTTCAAGCCTAGACAACCGGATACGTAGACGGTGTTGTCAATAACAACAGCTTGGCTGAAAAAAAGATGTTAGGTCTTCTTGCGAAAAGTTGATAAAGAGCGTAATCACAACGAAAAGTCAATAAAATATTGGATAACTCATTGAGAGTGTTCGGGGATTCAGTGGTTCTGTGGTCAGCAAAACGTGTTGTGGTTTTGTTTATTGTCCATTAGGTGAGAGTTCTCTAAAGTTTAATCTAAACCACTCTGGTGCAGTGATTCCAACAAACGTATTAAAGGAGTGAACCAACATTGAACTTATTACTTGTTTTGCTGGCTTTATTTATGAAGTGATTTTAAATAAGTATACTAATTTACAGATCAATGGGTTATGAAACAGAAAAGTCAAATTTACAAGGTATCAGTTAAATAGCTATATCTTCTTTGAATATTAAGATATCGGAACGTAACCAATGCTGATTCATTGCTAATTAATTTGGCTTTGAAACTCAAAAAGTAGGAGGAACCTCAACCAAGGTCCTTAATTATTCCATAGGGTCTTCCAAACTTAGACCACAAGAAACACCATGTCGGTTACAGAATGGTCAAATGGGTTGTGGTTCTGTGTATAGTTACCTGTATGGCCCAACTGGTTGAGGAGCTTTATCCGTGGTGATACATCTCTTGTTGGTTGGAGTTGTATCTGGAACTATGGAGGGTGCCCTCGCCCTTCCTTTTCCACAACCACATTTTCTGAGTTCTTGCGCCATGCTTTACTATGTTACCTAGAAATGATAAAACAAGCCATGTAAAAAATCCCCAAATTAAGATATAGACAAGACTTATACACTCCAACGAATATACACAAATTTACTCTACAAATTTCTTCATTCAGACTTTCTTATCACACCGAAGAAACAACATAAAATTAATCACTACATACCAGACACGATAGACAGATAATTTCCACACTGACTCCTAAGTTCGAATAGGTTATTAGATGTCAGATTGTCCGTAGAAGTACAGTAGTTCAACGACCAAGCAGTTTAGAGCGACTAATTTAAAAAGTGTGATGTTGATACGCTGAAATTTAGTTTCGTATTCGTTACACCATATCAAAGTTATCGATAATTTGGACGGTACTAGTTACGAATAGTAGAATTTCAACGTCATTGTTGACGTTTGGAATGTTTTCGCACGCATCTAGATGTCCAATCAGCTCCTTGCAAAACGGAACGTGCGATAATTTGACTCTACTAATAGACGTTGTTGTTTGACGATACTGTTAGAATGTTTGGTCTAAGAGATATAACTACTTGCCGTGAGGTACTAACGAAATTAGTAGTATTTAGTGTAGGGTATTGTATAATAATGTTTATAATGTAAGTTTACGTGTTCTTTGTTGGTAATTCTTCTAAAACATAACTGAAGAAACTGATTTTGAACATGTATTTTTGTAGAATTTCTTGTATTGTTTTGGTCTATTGTTTGGACCTGATTGGTGCGTCTTTATTTGACCATATATAAAAAACAAAATTCCACGATGTTCTACAGTCAAATTTCAGTGCAATTTCTTTACCAAATTCCTCTGCAAATGTTTATTACTACCTTTCGTATTTTTGTTGCAAGTGCAGCTATGCGAACATGACAAATATTATAACTGGCACTACTAAAATGAGATTCAAAATGACGCCATCAACTTCTGTCATCGTCCTCGTTTTAGCAATCTTTCTCCTTCAAATTTGGTATATCTTTATCGAGACTTGGGGTTGGCGAACATGACAAATATTATAACTGGCACTACTAAAATGAGATTCAATAATGACGCCATCAACTTCTGTCATCGTCCTCGTTTTAGCAATCTTTCTCCTTCAAATTTGGTATATCTTTATCGAGACTTGGGGTTGGCTTATATAGAACATCCGTAATTACTAATGTAAACCATCCACCAAACATTGCTGATGTTGAGCATCTATAAGTCTGCCTAAGACCTCTAGTAGGATGTTTTATTAGCTGCTAGTAGCAACAGAAACCAGCGGCTATTTTGTGGCCACATTATGCTGTTTACCAGCAAAAGTACTGCTGCCGTTGGTGGCTACTACCAACAAGTCTCATTTCAAACTACAAGGTCCACAGCAGCGCAAGCTCTAAACAGCGACTAATGAAAGTTCAACTTTACAAGCAACAGCCAAAACCATCCGCCGGCATGCAAAAATAGCGGCTGCTGAGTGGTCACACTATGCTGGTTAACAACCGGCTAATAATCTCACATTTAGCATTCCAATCCATTCATTATGTGATCAGTATTTTAACAACTGTATCGCCTAAAGCTCTCTTTATCTATTGGGAGAATATTGCCTCGCATAATATTTATAAAACACATTTAAAAAATACATCATTTCCTGAGTTAACATTCATGCTGGTTGCTGCAAAAGTTAAACAAGCGCTGGTGGGCTGGCTGATGCTAAACTCACTCGCCAACTGGTAAAACAGTGCTGCTGAGGGGTCACACTATGCTGTTAGCAGCCAGTAGCAAATAACACGCTAGTAAAACGGCCTAGTGTGACCATAGCATTAGAGACATACACACATACATACATTCACACATTGCATTGGATTCAGGGGACCTCAATATCTAAAGTTTTTGAAAAGTAGTACAATAACCAACTTCTCATAATCTACTTAATTAGATAAGGTCAGACATAACACACGCAACTAAATTAAATTAGCAAAAATTAGCAGTCGAAAATTTGCTCTAAATCTAGAAAAATTGTAACACTTACAAACGCCAGGAAAAAAATACTTATTGATTTCACGACAATAATCCCTAAAAAACGAATAAAGTAAGTATTGTTACGCCATAAAAAACGGCGTTGCATATTCGACAAAATTAAGCCTGATATTTTCTTATATCTTCTTCAGTAACAACCAGTTAAATAAAAAGTACCGCTGTTTAGCCACCGTTCTGGCCATCATCAGTAAACATGACCCCAAAAAGTACGTTACAATTAAACCATTTCGTATTTAACACAATTATCACTCACATTATTCATAACCCAAACGTTAAAAAATGAACACCAAGAACCAGTGTGTACCGAAGAACGCGTGCACCAAGTGAAATTCAAAAGAAAAAATGCATACTCAACAATATTCAATCATATTTCTTTCAATATTTGCGATTGTACTCACTAAAACACTAGACAAACACGAATTAGCAACAACAGAACGTAGTGGAAAATGTAAGAGGGATTATAATTTGGTTTTTTGGATAATTTTCGGTATAATTTCGCGAGTTTTTTCTTTAGTTTTAGGCATATGGGGTGTCGGACTCGTCAGATTCAAGAATGACGTTTGCAACGCTGCTGATGGACTTTCTGGAACTTGCTATACGAAGAGACAATGCAGTGAAATAGATGGCATACCTTCTGGTAGTTGTGCCAGCAATATTGGAGTTTGTTGCGTAGGTAAATATCAAAATTTTGATCAACTTTTACTTCCCTCAACCTCACAGGTTCATTCTAAACTGAAGAATTATTTCTACGCCATTTTTTATTTGGTTTTTAGTGCAACAATCTTGTGGTGGCACCTCAGCATACAACAATACATACTTCGTAAACAAACCTAGTTCTAAACCCACAACAGCTGGTGGAAAATGCGTCTATACTATCCAAAGATGCAGCTCTGAAGTCTGCAGTGTAACCAACCCAACAAAAAACTCAAAATTCCCACTAAACTCAATTTTTTTATAGATTAGAATCGACTTTTTGTCATCTATATTGTCGCAGCCGGATGCCAATGGAACATGCGCCTATGATGTGATGAAAATCTTAGGTAGTGCTTATAGCATTCCAGAACTTTGTGGAGATAATACCGGTCAGCATATCTACGCTGATTTTTACGGCGACGAAGATATTAAAATTGTTATTTATACTTCTTCTGATGTTAGCACGGCAAGGACTTGGAGGATCAAGGTATCCCAGATTGGGTGTGATTGTCCAGAAAGAGGTAATTTGTAAGGGTATAGATTATTTGGATTCTACTGTCCAGAATATTCAAATTTCCCGCCATCAGAACTGTTGTAGAAACCATGGAAACCATGGAAACTATAGAAACCCACGCGTATTCAAGATGGCCGCGCTGTCAAACCCAGCGATGTGTTTTTTAAGGATATTCTGACGTCAGTATAGAAGTACAGATGAGTTTTTTGTTTAACTGGTTTCATATTTTGACATTTGCTTAAATGGGGGTACCTAGTTAGCACATAGCACATACCTAGAATGTCAACAAGTAGATCTTATATGTAAACTAGAACTTATACGTTTAATTGAAGTATAAAACTTCAACAAAAAGCTCAAATATGGTAAACAAGTAAATATAAAATGCCCCTGTGCCTTATTTTCATTAAACAGAAAGTGTCAGCTACTACTAAATCTTTAATATGTCGACTCTAGTACTAACTCTTTAATATGTCGACTACAGGGCATTTGGCAACCACTAATTTCCTTAAAGCATATCTTCTGAATCAAATTTATAGTAAAAAAAGAGTCTCAAGAACAAGAATTACATTCAAAGTCGAACAACATCTCTTTTTTTTAAGAAAAACTTCTTTAGGTTGCTTATCCTCAATTTCTAGGTCCAAAAGGTTGCCTCCAGTACTATACAGGCCTGACAGGCACGATAAAGAGTTTTAACTATGGTAAAACCGGAAGTAGCGCTGTTTTAATCAATGGTGAGCAAGGAACAAGACAGTTGGCAAATCTGAACTATGGAATTTGTGTCAGACAAGAGGAGGGTTACTGTGGCATCCAATGGAAGCAAGCTGCATCTGCCAGTACCTCCTTTGCAGTTTCTGGTAGCACTACACAGGCCATAGCTGATGCTACCATCGGTACCATTGGTGCTAGCATCTTTGGTACCAACTGTACGACGGATTATATCGTAATTCCAAATGCTATGGTAGCTGAAATACCAGATTTGGCCACTGATAGGTTCTGTGGAAATGGTTTGCCTGTGGTAGTCAGTAAGTATGAAGAGTGGTTATGTTTTGGAACAACAAAAGCTGGTAGAGATGATTCAATTTCAACATCATTAAGCAATCTTAAGGAAACTAACAATAATCATTGCCAAGAGTCTCCTGAACAATACAAAGTCAAGAGTAGTGCTTGAAAGCTCTATAAATATCATACAAAACAATATAAAGTTAAAAGTAAAAACAACGATATTGATCAACTGGATCATCATGCATTACCCAGCATCTATTGAACAATATAAAGTCATGAATACTGGTTGAAATCGCCATATTTGTCAGACAAAATAGCATAAAGTCAAGGGGGACATTTATGGAGGCTATAAATTTGGCAATTTTCGAATCCATTGTCAATTTGTTCATATAAGATTTGAAAATGGATATCAGAATTTGATGTTAAATTCGATTCTTACCATTTTATGCTTTTTATTTTCAGCTTATTCGAGACCGTTTGTCTTAACTGTCATAACTAATGGCGACGAAATTGGCGATGCTGGAAATTTTGGATTTGCCCTAAGCTACACTCAACTGAGATGCTCAGGACATGTTCTTTGTGGATAGACTGAATTTTATGATGTATAATTATTATTAATTATAATGATACCAAATAAAAACCGTAAAAACATATATATCCTTGTTCGTTTCTTATATAAGTAACCTACCATCTTTATACTCCTGCATAAAAGAACATAATACATAAATTATTATTAAACAGATAAGATTAAACAAAAATAAACGAGGAAAATCTATGATCCAACTAAAGAGTAGGGTTAATAAGTTCATAAATACATCAATTAAACTAAATTAACAACTAAATTAAGTAGCAAATTAAGTGGAATACAGTTATTTACAAATAAACCGTAAGATACGTTTAGTAAATTTGTGCTAATTAATGTACAGTTAAAAATTGTGCTCAATTTTTTCCCATGCAACACGTTTCTTTAAACCATTTTTGACCACAAACCTCATACCAAATACAAAACTATAATGCACGTGATAAAAATTTTCAGCATATTTCTACTGGTAAAATCGTCAAGTCTCCATACGATTCAAAATGTCGACAAAAGTAACAGAACAGGACGCAGTAAGTACACAAAAATGATGCTATACCTAAGAAAACTTTTGCTATACTTAAGAAAACTTCTTGTCTTTTAGTTCTACCATTTTGGAATTGGGGTATCGGTGTTGTAAGATTTGAAAATGGTGTTTGCGATAGTGCGGATGGATTATTGGGCACTTGCTATACGAAGAGGCAATGTTCGGAAATTCCAGGTGGTATAGTGTCTGGTGATTGTGCTAGTGGTATAGGAGCATGCTGTGTAGGTATGTTACTTTGATAAAATCATCATTTCTTGCACCACAACATAATTTAGAATGGCCTAATTCAAGAAAAGACAGAAGAACAATCAATGCAACAAAATCAGACAATATCAAACATACACTCATACACACATACATACACACCCACATACATTTTCCAGAAATCATTGCAATCGATTCAGGGGACCTCAAAACGCGTATTTCCGCAAAAACCTCGATTTTTTTTCCGTCGATTACAATACTTTCCTTCTATGGACTAGTCGGAAAGTAAAAATTAACTTCATTTCTTAATTATTATAGTACTCCTCGGTTGTGGCAGCAGTTCTTCGTCCAATAACACCTATTTTGTCAACACTGGTTTCCCAGCAGCTTATTCTGGGAAAGGACCTTGTACACACGTCATCAAAAGGTGCAGTTCAGATGTATGCCAGGTAAGAACAAACTACAACTTTTACACCAAACATTAATACTTTAAAACTAACATTTATCAACTTAGAATTGAAGAAGGAAATCATGAGGAAATACAGGACAAAAGAACAAGAATAAGGGCATAACTCCATTTTTAATATTACCATTTTTTTTGCTTATATATAGATTAGGATAGATTTTTTGAGTTTGACACTTGCTCAACCAAACGCCGACGGCATGTGCGTCTACGATTCCCTCTCTATAATTGGCGGGGCTTCCCCGGTACCGACCTTATGCGGTGAAAACAGCGGACAACATGTCTACGTCAATTTTAACGGAGACGAAGACATAAGAATAATAATAGACACCAGCAGTGCTGTGGATTGCCCAAGGGCGTGGAACATTAAAGTTACACAGATCAGTTGCGACTGTTGCAGTCTATCAGGTAAGAAGAACAGCCTGAACTTGACAGATGTCAAATGCCAAACACCTGTCAAATTCTAAACAGTTCGTAGCTACATTCACACAAATCTAACCAAAATATAAACTGTCAAATTGTTACGAGTTATTAGCTATATTCACACGAATAACAACTGTCAAATCCTAACGAATATTGCATAATTTGATACAAAGGACACCCAAAATGTCAAACTATAGCAATTCTACAACGTTTTACAGCGCCAGCCGGTTGTTTGCAGTTCTACACCGAACTCTCAGGTACAGTGACGAGTTTCAACTATGGAAGTTCGGCAAATGGTGAACTTAGCCATGGTGAGATTGGGACGAGAGAGTTAGCTAACTTAAATTATGGAGTTTGCGTTGCTCCACACCCTGGATATTGC
Source organism: Aphodius granarius (assembly GCA_963971325.1). NCBI lineage: Eukaryota > Metazoa > Arthropoda > Insecta > Coleoptera > Scarabaeidae > Aphodius > Aphodius granarius. Next base: position 42,686,602 of record OZ020221.1, on the reverse strand, counting down.
TCCATAACGTGGAGTCAGTCGGCGGGAGATCCCTACTCGTTTACGGTCACCGGTGACACTTTGGGTCTTTCTGTGGATTTACCGGATGTGCCTGTTCAAGGCGAGGCCTGCACTACTGACTTTGTTGTGGTTCCCAGTCCGGACGGTGTTGGTACTGATAGATTTTGCGGAAATGAGTTCATAACGGTGACTTGTATGTTTTGTTTTTCGGGTGACGGTTTGGCGGTTTTGTTAATGTTTTGTGTTATTTTTTAGCGTCTTCGAGGCCGTTTGTGTTGACTGTGGTTACTGATAGTACTGAAGGGCCGGCGGGTCATAGGGATGTTGCCAATCGTGGGTTTTCTTTGTCTTATACGCAGCAGCGGTGTAGTACGATATGCAAGTGAACAGTTTTGTAAATTATAATAAAATATGTCGCAAAATTGTGTTTTTTCTGTCCACAGACGAAGTGAAAAGAAATATCCCGTTTTTTTACGAAAAAGTTTAATTCGCACTTTATTAAGTTACATGTTATTAATTAAGAATTCGTAAAAAACAGATGCAATAAAAAAGCAGGTAGTCTGAATAATAAACCCGTCTTAGGTCAGGAATGTTGTATTTTATAACTAGCGAAAACGGCCGATCCTTTTTTTTAATAGTTATCCATTCAGTGATTTTTTTTCATGATTACAAAATTCTTTATAGGCTCAAAATGCGAAATGTCAGATTTTTGACGTTTAAACGCGATTCGTTTTTGTTCAGGCGGCTCAATGGTCTAGGGGTATGATTCTCGCTTTGGGTGCGAGAGGTCCCGGGTTCAAATCCCGGTTGAGCCCATTTTTTTTAAATCTGAAGACTATTTAATTCAACATGTAATATTATATTAAAATTATGTGCATTATAAAACCATTAAAATATATACTTTTTATCTACTTTCTCCACTGTGAGTCATTGATTTTATACTAAATAAAATAAAATGTGTACTAATGAAGCCATTGTGAAAGAAATGTCTTATAATAATAATTGGGAATGAGAAAGAAACAATTTAAAAAAAAAACATTGTCGTAAAAACTTTTATTATATATAATAATCATCTGAACAACATACTCCAATACAAGCTACACTCAAGTCCAAAACACAACCTTATACCATATCAACACCATTCATTCCTTTCAAGAATAAACTTACCAACAATTATCTTACAACAATTCACATTATACACAAAGCATACAATAGAAAAAAAAATTATACCACTGTAAAAGAAGCTGCATTACTTCCTTTGTGGTTTCGTACAACCTCCTTCATACTAAAGTACCAATGCTTAATCTTACTTTCACGCAATAAATCTCTAAAAGCGTCACAACCTTCAATACTACTCAACACCCCATAAACAGACAAATCCGCCAAATTGGGCTGATTCCCGCCCAAAAATTCCGTACCCTTTTTCTCAACCGCAACAGCAAATCTATTACATTCGTCATAAAGCGATTGTCGGACGTCATCATTTAAGTTATGCCTGGAAAACAATTGTTTTATTATTATTTGACAGTTGGATGACAATTTTATGGTTAAGTTCAAGATTTTGACAGCTTAAAAGAGGGTTATAATAACATAACCCTAAAACTTTGAAGTGTCAAAATTTGGAGCCTGTGATTGGTGGATTTCTGATGAGGTGAATGATCCATTACAGTTACCTTTTTTTGAGACGTTTTCCAATGAGCCACATCGCTCCAGCGCCTACATAGATCATCAAATATCGTTCCCAAGCTGGGAAATGCTTGTCCCATTCACCCGTATCTGAGAACCAATTGAAAGCTTGCAAAGCTTCATCTGTGGTTCTGTAGACATTTGGAGATATTATGTGAACTAGAACATTGTCCACCCATTGTCTCCATTTTCGTTCCTCTCTAGAATAAACAAAAATAACCATCATAACCTCATATAAAGCATAAAAACATAAAAAAAGTAGAAAAATACTTACTCTAAAACCTCCTTTCTTCGATTTGGTTTTTGATCGTTGAACATCAAGAAATACTTATTCATAATATCACTCTTTACCTTCCCGTCTTCCTCATAACTTATCGAAGGATAAGAATTCACCACGTCAACTAAAGACCCATTATCTTCTTGCAAATACGACTGCAAAGCCGATATAATCATAGAACTATCATTTAATGGCTAAAAAAACACCAAATTAATCAATAAAAATCACAAATTAACAGCAAAAAAAAAACATACTTGGTATCCTTGCTCTGTTTTAGCCACTAGTATTGGCACTTTTTTATACGGAGACCATTTTATTGACTGTCGCAGGACAGGATCAACTTCCACGATATTATAAGATATACGGTTATAATCAAGAAAAGCGCGCACTTTACAACAAAACGGGCAAGTTTGGTATTGGTACAAGGTTAGTTTCAACCCTGATTCATCGCCTGGATATACAACCTAAAATAAAAATAATCGTAAACACCAAAATGTATAAAATCAACTTCAAGGTACTTTTTTCGTCGGTACGACTGGAGGTATTGTTTTGTACAGCGGTATAGGTGTCTGGTCGTTCACTATATGCGTCGTGGTCTTATTTAATTGATAAATAGAGAGACCAGTGCCTGTTATGGCCCCCAAACCTAGGCCGATCAGGGATAGTTTTAGATAGTTTGGGGGTGCTCTGGCAGCAGTTCCTATATTTCTCGTTATAAGTATTCTCTGGACATCGTTGTAGAATAATTTCGACACAAATCGACCGCACCTGTTTAATTTATTGTAAATACCTGACATTTTTCCGCTAAATCGCGATTTAACCTCAAAATACCACCGGTTTATGTAATAATTTGACAGTCGAGTGTTGTTGTGGATAATAGCAGGGCTACCAATCTAAATACTTTTCGATAAGATGAAGAAACACAAAAACAAAGGTATTATTGGGTAGATCTTTATATAAAGTAACGACTATAATGCGCTAAATAGTAATTTAATAAACCCCTAATTAAAAATGGGTATTTTTATATAATTCAATGCAACAAGAACACCCAATAGGTTGTCATCTTGGTTTCTCTGGCAGTCTCAGCGCCATCTATCCCAGAGTTTAGAGCCGGTCTATGGACATAACCTACAAAAATAGTTTATTTTGTTTAAATTGTAGTGATAAATGATATAATGCAAAGATTAATTACCCGGTATTATTCGAGTGTTAATAAGTTAAGGTTAAAAGACTCCTTCTTAGTTAGGTCAAGCTCAACGGATGTAAACAATAACACAAGTAAAGGTGAGCCGACTTTTAAATTATTTCGTAAGATGTCACCATGTGTTCTTCATTCAAATCGTAGCTTTAGGCACCGCGTACGATCCAAAACTAATCGAAGATGAATCAAATGAGAATTACTTCAGATCTGATCAACCGAATAAGAAGAAATTTACGATTATTTTACCGCCTCCGAACATAACAGGGATTCTACATTTGGGGCATGCCCTCGCTGTCACAGTTGAAGATGTTTTAGTAAGATGGTAAGTTTTTTATTTAATTTTTTGAGTCGGTCAATGTCTGTTGTCTGTAATAGATTTGCTTTTATGTTTTGAGTGTGGCTTTGAGGACATATTTTGTTTTGATTATATATTTGAGGGGTGAGATCCTTCTTGAGGGTCAGAGAGGTTTTGCCTGCCAAAGTCGTAACAATGGGCGCAGGCCTCTAGTATAAAACTAGCAAATCCCCAAACATCATCCCCTATAGAAACTTTAGAAGGATCTAAATTTTGATAACCTAAGCGCGGTATTTATGCAACAGTTGTGTGGCGTATTGTTACTAGATAATTGAAGCGCCATCTGTGAGTACGTTGTTGAAGTTCTCGAGATTTTTTTTTTTGCTGGAAGCTGTGATTAGTGTTCTAGAAATTACCTAGGTGTCGCCCCATGAGAGAATACTTTTCAAAACTCTGGTTTTTATTGTCATTAGTATTATTTTTTTGTAGCAGTTACATCCATAAAAAGATAGAATAATTGCTACAATCGTTAGTTATATCAAACAACCATTTATTTACGTTGATAAGTTATTTATATTCTATTTCCGGTCCTTTTACGACGCGAACGGTCATTTCATCTAATTGCCCTTAAACCTAAATGTCCCGTCATGAAAACTTAACGAATTTCCCGTCAGAAATTCGAAGTTTGGTGATAGTTCCATAGATAGATAGCTCTCGTCTGCGTTTAGTCTGTAATAGAGTTAGAGTTCTCATCGATTTTGTCATTATGTGTCCTCTTGATGCTTCGCAGGCACAAGATGAAAGGGTACGAGACTCTGTGGATCCCCGGGGTCGACCATGCGGGTATTGCGACTCAAGTTGTGGTGGAAAAGAAGCTTTGGAAAGAACGTGGTTTGAGCAGGCATGATGTTGGTAGAGAGGCGTTTGTCAATGAGATTTGGACGTGGAAGAATGAAAAAGCTGATGTCATAGGTGAGTTAATAATGTTAAAGAAATGGGTGCTATGTATTCCTTGAATTTGGTAAACTTTCTTGTAATTTTGAAACTATATCAACTGATGTGATAAGTTGTTAGTACTATATCTAAGATGAGTAAGAAGATCATCAAAAAATATGGCAAAATGGCTATATTGGTACTATATTTATTATTTTGGAACGTTATCGCTTATCTGTAAATCTAGACCTGGTTACAATAAATCCACTTACAGTTTCAAATATTTTTTTGTTGTTGTATCAGAAAGTTGGAAATCATTGTGTGATCATCTCAAATAGAGATGATTCAATGGCACCTTTAATTAACATGAAAAACTGCATAATGAACCTTATTTTGCTGGCTATATAGTATAAATTTTTTAGTACTTATACTTTATGTGTATTTACGAGTACAATAGTTATATGTACTGGATCATATTTAACAATATACTGTATTATTATACACGAATGAGTTTATGAACCAGAACTAATGGATGTGTCAGCATATTCGGGTTCGACATAATTCCAATTTACGTATATAATATGTTTACCACAAAAGGTACTAGCTGTGTTAATGTTAATTATTTCGTTATCAATGCAAAAGCAGCTCGATTTTGTTTTGTATTATTGCTCTTTAGTTGACAATATATCTAAACTGTTTAACTTCTTTTTTACACTGAGCCACAAAAGAAAGAAAACACATTCTTTTGTCACGCTTTCGAAATAGGGCTCGTTCAAAATCGACTACAAAAACCTGAGAAGCCATATTATATAGAAACCTTTAGTACTCACTGTACTATGTTGAAATATATTTGAGTTTATGATACTAAATTGATTAAAATTTGTAAAATCTGGTGAAAATTGATAAAATTTGATGATAAATTGATGAAATTTGATGAAATTCGAAAAAGATTGATGAAAAAAATTGAACTGATAGATATTCATGAAAATTGCAATTCGTTTTTATAGATTATGGAAAATTGAAATATTTAGATATATTTCAGTTGTATTTGGGTTGGAATGTATTTCAGTTTATGATGCCAAATTGATTAAAATTGGTGAAATCTGGTGAAAATTGATGAAATTTGATGATAAATTGATGAAATTTGATGAAATTCGAAAAAGATTGATGAAATCTGGTGAAAATTGATGAAATTTGATGATAAATTGATGAAATTTGATGATAAATTGATGAAATTTGATGATAAATTGATGAAATTCGAAAAAGATTGATGAAAAAAATTGAACTGATAGATATTCATGAAAATTGCAATTCGTTTTTATAGATTATGGAAAATTCAAATATTTAGATATATTTCAGTTGTATTTGGGTTGGAATGTATTTCAGTTTATGATGCCAAATTGATTAAAATTGGTGAAATCTGGTGAAAATTGATGAAATTTGATGATAAATTGATGAAATTTGATGAAATTCGAAAAAGATTGATGAAATCTGGTGAAAATTGATGAAATTTGATGATAAATTGATGAAATTTGATGATAAATTGATGAAATTTGATGATAAATTGATGAAATTTGATGAAATTCGAAAAAGATTGATGAAATCTGGTGAAAATTGATGAAATTTGATGATAAATTGATGAAATTCGAAAAAGATTGATGAAATCTGGTGAAAATTGATGAAATTTGATGATAAATTGATGAAATTTGATGATAAATTGATGAAATTTGATGATAAATTGATGAAATTTGATTATAAATTGATGACATTTGATGAAATTCGAAAAAGATTGATGAAATCTGGTAAAAATCGATGAAATTTGATGATAAATGGATGAAATTTGATGAAATTCGAAAAAGATTGATGAAATCTGGTGAAAATGGATGAAATTTGATGATAAAATGATGAAATTTGATGATAAATTGATAAAATTTGATTATAAATTGATGAATTTTTTTACCACAAAAGGTACTAGCTGTGTTAATGTTAATTATTTCGTTATCAATGCAAAAGCAGCTCGATTTTGTTTTGTATTATTACTCTTTAGTTGACAATATATCTAAACTGTTTAACTTCTTTTTTACACTGAGCCACAAAAGAAAGAAAACACATTCTTTTGTCATGCTTTCGAAATAGGGCTCGTTCAAAATCGACTACAAAAACCTGAGAAGCCATATTATATAGAAACCTTTAGTACTCACTGTACCCAATTCAATAAAATTCGCACCAAAATAATTACATAAAGCACATATTCTATATATACCCTTTGTACGAACCCAGACGTTCTATTTAATAATTTTAATTACACTCTCAACCATACACTACTAAATAAGTCGAGAACACATCTAAACATATCAAAAAGACCATTAAATTTGCAATCAAGCCAGACTGCCATGAAGAAAAACGGTGAAAAGAGATTATAGAATGTATAGAGCATACAGTATTTACCCTCAAAATGCAATTTGAAACCCTCATGCGAAATAACCGGGCATACGAAAGCACCCGACCGGGTGAATTTTTCATCGTGGCGGCGAATTAAAAACGTAAACCGTGTAATAAAAATGCGATTACCTCCGCTGTTTTTGCCCTTTACCACTTCCCGGTGAGTGTGCTTCGCAAAATGGCGTTTTTATGATGGTACAGAACGAAAACGATCTTAGATATGCCATATTACAGTGTGGAAAGATACATCCTGAGTTTTCCTGAGCTTCTGAGCTTTGGAAAATGACAAAACACACAAAACACGTATCCTGGGAACAGCTCCCAAGAAAAATTTCCACCAAAATACAAAAGAAACCCACTGGAAAACAATTTTACCCTTTCACATACCTAACCTCCTAGCATCAATATCCCTTATCTCATCAACTATTACCGCCACCATTGCGACCGGGTAAAGCCTGAGAGCATTACTCCTCTTCACGCTTCTTGCACGTCTCATTGTCGTAGGTCAGCAGTTGCGACGTTTGAGCGCTTCGCTGGAGTGGTCCAGACAAATGTTCACGATGGACCAGGGGCGGGCAGTAACCGAAGCGTTCATCAAACTGTACGACGCCGGGTTGATATATCGCTCGGACTATCTGGTGAACTGGTCTTGCGTCCTCAGGTCAGCCATTTCGGACATCGAGGTCGAACACTTCGAGGTCGATGGAAAGACGGATTTGATGGTGCCGGGGTATGAAAAACCGGTGATTTTCGGACGCATGACGGATTTTGCTTATAAGTTATGCGACGCGACCGGTTCAGAAGGTGAGTGATGAAAATTGATGAAAATTTGATGAGAATTTGATGAGAACTGATGAATTTTGGTAAAGACTGTAAAAACTGAGGTAAGTCGGTTATAAGAATTGATGATTATTGATAGAAAATGATGAAAATTTGATGAGAATTGATTATTGTTGCTAAATATTGTAAATACTGCTGAAAGTCGATTATGAAAATTGATGAAAATTGTCGAGGATGGACGAAAATTGATGTAAATTTGATGAGAATTGATGATTGTTGATGAAAAAGTATGAAAATTGATAAAAATTTATTAACATTGATGAAAATGCATGAAAATCTATAAAAACTAAATTGAATTCTGCAATGAAATACTATTTTGACAATCTCGTTTGCACATTGAAGCGAATAACCAGGCTACGACCAACAGTTAAATTCTTTTCTCTCTCTCTTCAACCCACTTAATTAAGTAGAGATTTAGACAAAATTCTCTCGGGACTCCAAAAAAAAAAAAAAAAGAAAAAACAGGGATACTGGTATAATTTCGTGAACTGGTGCGTATCTGGTGCGTTGTTTTAAAAATTGGACACTTACAAATGACCGTTATGGATCAAACGAAAGTCCGCCGCTAGAGGGCCTATTCCGACGGTGGGAGTGCGGCTTTTGGAATTACTGGCGCCTCCGGAACGACGGCAATTCGCATAAAACAGAGCCGAAAAGATATTTCCATTGTGGCCGTTTCCTCGTCTTTTTTTTTCTTTCCTCTCGCGTAAAGAAATTCGACCGTATATGTAGAAAGGCTGGGATCGGCAAAACAAAGTTATTATTCAGAATTGAATTTGATTATTTCAGGGTGGCGCGAGTTATTGTTATGTTTAGTGGAGTAGTGACAATATCTCAAGAGATATTCGTGTCATTCGTTTTTATTGATTATGGAAAATTCAAATATATATATTTCAGTTGTATTTAGGTTGGAATATATTTGAGTTTATGATGCTAAATTGATTAAAATTGGTGAAATCTGGTGAAAATTGATGATAAATTGATGAAATTTGATGATAAATTGATAAAATTTGATGATAAATTCATGAAATTTGATCATAAATTGATTAAATTTGGTGATAAATTGATGAAATGTGATGAAATTCGAAGAAAATTGATGAAAAAAATTGAACTGTGATAGAAATTCATGAAAATTGCAATTCGTTTTTATAGATTATGGAAAATTCAAATATATAGATATATTTCAGTTGTATTTAGGTTAAAATGTATTCAAGTTTATGGTGCTAAATTGATTAAAATTGGTGAAATCTGGTGAAAATTCATGAAATTTGATGATAAATTGATGATAAATTGATAAAATTTGATGATAAATTGATGAAATTTGATGAAATTCGAAAAAGATTGATGAAATCTGGTGAAAATTGATGAAATTTGAAGATAAATTGATGAAATGTGATGATAAATGGATGAAATTTGATGAAATTCGAAAAAGATTGATGAAATCTGGTGAAAATTGATGAAATTTGATGATAAATTGATGATAAATTGATGATAAATTGATGATAAATTGATGATAAATTGATGATAAATTGATGATAAATTGATGATAAATTGATGATAAATTGATGAAATTTGATGAAATTCGAAAAAGATTGATGAAATCTGGTGAAAATTGATGAAATTTGAAGATAAATTGATGAAATGTGATGATAAATGGATGAAATTTGATGAAATTCGAAAAAGATTGATGAAATCTGGTGAAAATTGATAAAATTTGATGATAAATGGATGAAATTTGATGAAATTCGAAAAAAATTGATGAAATTGGTGAAAATTGATGAAATGTGAGATAAATGGATGAAATTTGATGAAATTCGAAAAAGATTTTATGAAATCTGGTGAAAATTGACGAAATTTGATGATAAAATGATGAAATTTGATGATAAATTGATAAAATTTGATGATAAATTGATGAAATTTGGTGATAAATTGATGAAATTCGAAAAATATTGATAAAATCTGGTGAAAATTGATGAAATTTGATGATAAATTGATGAAATTTGATGATAAATTGATGAAATTTGATGAAATTAGAAAAAGATTGATGAAATCTGGTGAAAATTGATGAAATTTGAAGATAAATTGATGAAATGTGATGATAAATGGACGAAATTTGATGAAATTCGAAAAAGATTGATGAAATCTGGTGAAAATTGATGAAATTTGATGATAAAATGATGAAATTTGATGATAAATTGATGAAATTTGATGATAAATTGATGAAATTTGATGATAAATTGATGAAATTTGATGATAAATTGATAAAATTTAATGAAATTCGAAAAAAATTGATGAAAAAAATTTAACTGTGATAGAAATTCATGAAAATTGCAATAGCATTGTTTATAATATAGTTTTCACCTTCTATGCTAATATAGTGTGAAAACCGCAATTGGTGAAGACGGCTCTGGCTTCAAATCTGCATACGCCGCGAGAGGGTAGACGCGACTACCAACGGCTGCTTCGATAATTGAATTTCGGGAAATTCAATCGCTCCGAGCGACATCTGCGTTGTCACGTTCGGTACTAGCAAATAACGGGCGCCGATGGCCCGCTAAACGAAGTATACGGCTTTAGTGCCGTATCCGGTTTATATCCGGTTTTTAGTGCGTCGACTTTTCTGTTTCTTTTTTTTTTGTAGGTACTGTACCGTGTTTTCTTTTTCTCTCTTTTTTTGTGTCGTGATCTGGGCGAGATTTGACAGTAGCGAATGCCGTTTGTGTTTGCGTTTGGGATTTTAGTCACGTAATTCGGTGCTTTTTTAAGTTTTTTAGTTTACGTGTTTTTCTGGGGTAGAATTGTACGTACGGAATATGATTTCTGATTAATTTTATAGCTCTCAACAACATTTGTCTGTCACTGATTATCGGTCTAAAATGCACGTTTAACAAATGTACTAGAAATACGGTACAATCCTGTGTAAATTTAACACGGATAATACATACTATGGGCGAGTACGAATGATATCGATATGTTTCGATGCCTGGGTACAATAGGACGAAATAATTCAATAATGGGAACAATGCCATACCGAGATTTAATTCCGTTAATACACACGATGGAAAACTGCAGTTCCGACCGCGAACAAGCTCTCGCAATCCGATTTTAATTTGCAGTTTGTTGTAGTTTGTCATAAACCCTCAATTCGTTGGGATTCAATAAAATTAAAGCGAGAAATGTGGTTTATTCAATTAAATACATTTCTTGTGTTCGTGAATTTAATTAGGGCTGTTGCTTTCTTTTCTGGAAAGCATGTTTTGTTGTCTGTAATAATTTATAAAGTACTGCAACATAAAAAACTTATGTAAAGATGATATACATATACCTATATCATTCAATTTTTCGCTCTCTCTTTCTCTGAGCATGTTTTGTGTTAACAATGCATTATCTGTATTGTTACAGTTGATGAGATAGTTGTGTCCACTACAAGACCTGAGACCATGCTGGGGGATGTTGCTGTAGCAGTACATCCTCGCGATACCAGATATTCATCCCTCATAGGCAGGATGGTCATACACCCCTTCCGAAACGAGAAAATCCCCATAGTTCCCGACGAATCCGTTGATCCAGAATTCGGAACAGGTAAGTTCGACAAATACTTTTTTATATTCTGGCTGCAGTGTCTTTTTTAATGTGATAATGTGAAAAATCAATATTCACGCTCTTAAATGACAAATCACTAGGTTAGTGATAAAAAGTAATGTTTACTTCATGTCAAGAAAGTGTTTTACCGGTTTGAAAAAAAAATCGATTCTATGTGTCAACATTATTCGGTTTTGGTATATAACTTTTTGTCTTATTACGATATAACTTATATAATGAAGGTATACTACAAACCACGAGAGCTGCAAATGACTAATCGCTTACAAGGTTACGAAACAGATATACAAAAAGAAGGCTGTTTCATTCTAACACACGTGATCGGTCAAACAAGATCTGTCGCTTACGTCATAAATAGCAGCAGAAATAGTTTTAGTCATTTGCTTAGTCATTTGCAGCTCTCCTGGTTTTTACTATATATAAGGTCTATATAATACGGTATAACTCAGGTAATAACGATATTTTCAATAGTTCTTTATTCCTGGATAACTCAGTCACATTAATTTTTTAAAATGGAGAACCTGTTTGACCTATTTTTACTGGATTCTAAGACAACCAAATTCGTCTTGGACGATTCAATAACGGTCCACGGATTCAAACAAACCGAACATTGGCTCGTTTAGACGATTTCCTTCAATATCACCGGCCATCTCTCGCTCTCTCGCTTCTCGCTCATTGGCAGTTTCAACTGTCTGGCCTCAATTTTCAAACCGTTCGTTCTTCGAACGTATATAAGCTTCGTACGAGCTAAGAACGTAATATGTGTCTTGTTCTGGCCTATAAATACATATTTTTCTTATCGTTGAATGCTGTTTTACGGTCATATGGAACTTCAACAAAACTGAATATTAAAATATGTTATGTCATGTAAGCACACAGTGTTTGCTACTCGTTTTGCTAGCTGCTGAGAGGTCACACTATGCCAACAGCATAGTGTGACCACTCAGCAGCGCTGTTTTACCAGTTGGCGAGTGAGTTTAGCAGCAGTTAAACAAGCCCACCAGCGCTTGTTTAACTTTTACAGCAACCAGCATGAATGTTAACTGAAAATATATAATTTAATTAATAATAAAATGAACATAATGATTTTATTAATAATTAAAATAATTTTGTAAATAACTCATTGTAGTAGAGCCATTGACTTTTCAACTAAATACTTCCAAGATGTAGAATTTCTAATTTTATTGTCATCGTGGCCTTGCTTATGTTATTTACACTCGTCTACAGTGCTTTCAAAATTTATGTAGTTAGGTTCAAGGTAGGTAGTCAATAAAACCCCACAAATTCGTATCAAAGATGAAATATTTTATGGTTGCGACGCCTTCACCTGACAAAAGACGATACATAGTCTCACTGTTGTATGTACCTACCTGGTGACACATAAAATGCACCAGAAATACCTTGTAGTGTGAACTGAGGCTTGCTGGTAGTAGCCACCAGTACTTTAGAGTTATGTTAACATTTCTATTTCATATATAAAACGTCATAACTTTCGAACGGTTAAAGATAAAGAAAATCCAAACACACCAATCGAATCAGCGTAAAAAACTACATGCAAATTTGTATAGAACCAGGCTCTATCTTTAATAGCTTCCGAGTTATGTTAACATTTCTATTTTGTATATAAAACGTCATAACTTTCAAACCGTTAAAAATACAGAAAATCCAAACACACCAATCGAATCAGCGTGAAAAACTACATGCAAATTTGTATAGAACCAGGCTCTATCTTTAATAGCTTCCGAGTTATGTTAACATTTCTATTTTGTATATAAAACGTCATAACTTTCAAACCGTTAAAAATACAGAAAATCCAAACACACCAATCGAATCAGCGTGAAAAACTACATGCAAATTTGCATAGAACCAGGCTCTATCTTTAATAGCTTCCGAGTTATGGTAACATTTCTATTTTGTATATAAAACGTCATAACTTTCAAACCGTTAAAAATACAGAAAATCCAAACACACCAACCGAATCAGCGTGAAAAACTACATGCAAATTTGCATAGAACCAGGCTCTATCTTTAATAGCTTCCAAGTTATGTTAACATTTCTATTTTGTATATAAAACGTCATAACTTTCGAACCGTTAAAGATACAGAAAATCCAAACACACCAATCGAATCAGCGTGAAAAACTACATGCAAATTTGCATAGAACCAGGCTCTATCTTTAATAGCTTCCGAGTTATGTTAACATTTCACCTGGTGACCACAAAATCGCCGCTGGCTGCTGTTGCTACTAGCAGCACCAGGAACTAACGGCTAATAAAACAGCCTAGTGTGACCGTGGCATTCTGCGAGCGTATGGTTTGAGAATCATTGCCCGGATCGTTCGACGTTTCAGATTTTCGCTCGATAGATAGTTTGCAGCTCGCCGTATGCAAGCAAGCATTCTCAGCTGGCTTAAGCCGTGTTTTCCTAGGAGCAGGTTAGCGCTTAGCCCAACACGCCGTCATATCGCCAATACAGTCGACGTGTTGCGCTAGGCGCTAACCTGCTCCTAGGAAAACACGGCTTTAGTTTCAGGGAGACGTTGGGACCGTCATATTGGCCGGCGATCGCTTGCCGCCAATGCTGATTTATCGTCAGCATTGGGGGCAAAGTGTGGCGCGGGTCGAATCATCCCCGATTCTGGACCGCAAAGCGGAACTAATAACGCGAATATATCTGTCAGCGTTGGAAATAAATTCCGCGTCTGTCATTGTACGCGCCCGCCGCTATTGGCCACGCTGTCCCATCGAAATTGCGTGTATTATAGGAAATTGTTGCATGTAAAGTTGCATGTGTACATAATGTTATATAAAGGTACAGTAAACGGAAAGAGCCAAGTTGACATATTAAAGAAAACTCTAGTTAGTGTATATCAACTGACAACAAAACCTTATACATACAGAAAATAGCGAACATTGCAATTTTTGAAACGAGACGATCCGCGAACTCATTACAAAACATGGACAGCGAGGTACCCTAGCCTAACAATGGCAATATGGCATAACTCTGTGTGTCTGCCGGAGCATCGTTGCAGGAAAAGTTTCGCCATTGTTAGGGTTGCCGCTCAAATATCGCCGAGTCGCATATTGTAGCGCGAACGCAGCGTAAAAAGGCGCACGGTAAATGAGTCTAATTTACGATGGGGTTTCGCGTTCAGTTTTGAAAGCATTCATTGCGGTTATGCAGTCTGTATGAGCCGGTTTGCGAACGCGAATCCGCAGGATAAAAGTTTCAAAACTTTTAAGCTTGATGATATATGTACGGATTCCAGGATGGAAATTGTTCCGGGAGAACTTTTGTTGCCGCCACTGTTCATTCTCCTGATTGAAAATGAATAATTGGTGGGTTTGTGGACTATTTTTCCAAGGCATGATGGAGCAAATTGGTGATATGTAGATAAAAATAACACAAGGGATGAAGGGTCCTACAACCAGAACATGGATCACATATTTTTGTTGACCTAACATCACTTTTCATAGATACAACTTTCTGGAAGAAATATTTCTTCTCTGGTAGGACCTAGAGCATTGAGCGACCTAGTAAAAGTAACAATGCCATCATACATCGAAAATTGTTTTAATCAAAGCGCAGAGTGTACATTCTTATCTAAGGAAAAGGATTATTTGCGGTAAAATCTAAACTGTAAAAAGGATTTTTTTGGGCAATAACCGCTATCTTAAATGCAACCGTAGACACGTGTTTCGGACTTATTAGTCCTCGTCAGTACGGTATAGCCAAAGAGAAAGGATGGAAACTCAATGGAGAACTCCGCTATAGCGGTTATTGCCCAAAAAAATCCTTTTTACTGTTTAGATTTTACCGCAAATAATCCTTTTCCTTCATAGTACCTGGGCTAAGGTTGTACCTCGGGGTGTACTTGTTACCTCGGCGCGACGTTGCGTCTTATCCTCAATCCGAGGATGTCGTGACTGAAGCTCCAATTGGCGACGTTGGTCTCCCTGATTATGGTCCCTTTTGTTGAGTTCTACATTGAGTTTCCATCCTTTCTCTTTGGCTATACCGTACTGACGAGGACTAATAAGTCCGAAACACGTGTCTACGGTTGCATTTAAGATAGCGGTTATTGCCCAAAAAAATCCTTTTTACCATTCTTATCTAAGTTGGTTTACAGCATGTTGTAAATCTCTTAATAGATAAACAACAGTGTAATAATGCATTTATTCGATGAACAATAACCTTGCTACTTTTACCAGGCGGCTCAATGGTCTAGGGGCATGATTCTCGCTTTGGGTGCGAGAGGTCCCGGGTTCAAATCCCGGTTGAGCCCAATTTTTTATTTCAATTTTCCTCATGTTTGACACCCAAAATGTCTATTTCTCATGTTTTTATCTGACAACACAAAGTACTGTCTTCGTTCTTTGTTTGTTTGTACAATATGTCAAAGAAAGCACTTTTCACTCATTTATAGGTGCTGTCAAAGTGACTCCAGCTCATGACCATGACGATTTCGCCATCGGAAAGAGGCATTCCTTGCCCTCGATCGCTACTATCGGCGAGGATGGTAACCTCACTTCATCCTGTGGCCAATTTTCTGGTCTTCGACGTTTTGATGCCAGGACTATTCTAGTAGAAGAATTGGCTAAATTGAATTTGATAAGAGGTGATAGAGACCATAAAATGGTCGTGCCTATCTGCAGCAGATCCAAGGATGTCGTGGAGTTCTTATCGAAGCCTCAGTGGTTCGTGAAATGCCAAGAGATGGCGCGCAAAGCTCTGGATGAGTACAACTCTGGGAGGTTAAGCATTGAGCCTGAGCATTTCGGGAGGAATTGGACCAATTGGTTGGAGAATATAAGGTAGGAAGCATGTTTGGGGATAATAATATCTTTTATTTATTGTCTTTTAGTACAGTAAAACAGCAAATTGGTTTGGAAGCAACAAAAACGATGGTGTCCATGTTTAGTAAGCACTCTTGTCCTGTAGATGGTTCTACATGTTCCACAATCTTTTCCCGTATGTCTTTTTCATATTCCTCTCGTATATCTGTCGGCATTGTCTTGGAACATGGATTGGTGGTATTGATTGTTTCTAAAAACAAAAAAAAAACAAACAATTAATTACGTTACGTAATACTTGACTCGCTAGTTTTGTTACTGGCTAATGCCTCCTTGCTGTCAAATACTGCTGTCTGTGTCATGCGATCAATAAAGTCCACGAGTAAACCTGCATTGTTTAAATATTCGGTGACTGTTTGGATTGGGTCGCTTCCAAAATGGGAGTGAAACGTGTCCTCGTAGTTTTCCAAATATTCCGACCATGGTTTGTTTTCCTCGGTCATCTGTGACTTCATTATTTTTGTGCAGATGTTTGGTGATAGGAATAAAGACGCGACAATTTGTCCACCTGGCTTGGTCATACTGTATAATGCCTTCGGCCAACTAATAAGAAATTTAATTAAAGTAAACTTTATGATATAGTTTGATGTCCCATAGCTCTTCTCACAATGGATTTTAGTGGTTATTTCTATAAATTATAGGAAAATGATACGTACATTTCAACAGGTATCAGATGTAGAGTATAGAATGCGAAAATATGGTCGTATTTATTTTGATGTGTATCAGCCAATTCTTTGTCGGTTACGTCCAATACGGAAAAATGCAAGTTTTGTATACTGTTGTCCAATTTGGCTGCTTCTATAGCGTCTTTATTAAAATCTGTCGCGTCAAAATTTCCAATATATTTTTCCACGAGCGGGTACAAGACATATTTTGTAATTTTGCCATCGGCACATCCAACTTCTAGCATATCCTCCGAGTTTTTGAAATTTAAATAATTCTTGCAAAGCTGAAGATAGTGGACAGCATGTTTCAATGTGAACGTTGCGTTTTTAGCGAACTCTACAGCGTCAAACATATCTGAAAAAAAAAAACCATTTAGATTACTATAGTCATGTTTATATTAAAATATAATCAGTTGACATGTAGATGATTTAGTTATAGACATATTGAAGCTAAAAGTATTCAACATTGATCGACAATATTAGCATTTATTTAAATCGTTGTAAATTCCATAATTCTTAACATAATTTAGCTAGAAAAATTGAAAAAGTATAACTGAAAAAGATGTATGTTTACCTTACTTACTTGTCTTATAGAATCTTCCAGGTAACTAAAAATATTGATATAGAAATTAGATATTTTCATATCTATAACATGTACGTCACATAGATAAGGCAGTATATCTAGTAGATATTAATTAAGATTAAATTATAGATTTGTCCGAGCAGCTGTCAAGAACTAGTTCGGAATTAGTTATTGCTTTCGACCACACAAATAGTCTCTCATCTCTTTTTCGGTAACAATTTTTTTAGTCAGACAGTGATATCTTTTATTTATTGTCTTTTTGTACATTACATGGTTTAGAAGCAACAAAAACGATAGTTTCCATCTTTAGTAAGCACTCTTGTCCAGTAGATGGTGCTAAATGTTCCGTTATCTTTTCGCAAATGTCATTTTCATATTCCTCTCGTATATCTGTCGGCATTGTCTTGGTAAGTGGGTTGGCACTACTGAATGTTTCTAGAAATGAACAAAACAATTAATTAATTTGCGCTACGATTGACTCACTAGTTTTTTTTACTGGCTAATGCCTCCTTGCTGTCAAAAGCTGCTGTCTGTGGCATGTGATCAATAAAGTCCACTATTAACCCTGCATTGGTCAAATGTTCGGTGACTGTTTGGATTGGGTCGCTTCCATAATGGGAGTGAAAAATGTCCTCGTAGTTTTTTAAATATTGCGACCATGGTTTGTTTTCTTCGGCCATCTGTGATATCATTATTTTTGTGTGAAAGTTTGGTGACAGGAATATAGACGCGACGATTTGTCCACCTGGCTTGGTCATACTGTATAGTGCTTTCGGCCAACTATTAAGAAATTTTATCAAAGTAAACTTTATGATATAGTTTGATGTCCCATAGCTCTTCTCACAATGGATTTTAGTGGTTATTTCTATAAATTATAGGAAAATGATACGTACATTTCAACAGGTATCAGATGTAGAGTATAGAATGCGAAAATATGGTCGTATTTATTTTGATGTGTATCAGCCAATTCTTTGTCGGTTACGTCCAATACGGAAAAATGCAAGTTTTGTATACTGTTGTCCAATTTGGCTGCTTCTATAGCGTCTTTATTAAAATCTGTCGCGTCGAAATTTCCAAGATATTTTTCCACGAGCGGGTACAAGACATATTTTGTAATTTTGCCATCGGCACATCCTATTTCTAGCATATCCTCGGAGTTTTTGAAATTTAAATAATTCTTGCAAAGCTGAAGATAGTGGACAGCATGTCTCAATGTGAATGTTGCGTTTTTAGCGAACTCTACGGCGTCAAACATTTCTGAAAAGAACTATTTATATTTCTAGATTGAAAACTACCACGGTTTAACGCAATTAATTGTTAATTTCCGGGAGGAAACCGTGTAGTTGACGGTAATATAATACAAAATGTTAAAGATTTATAAGTTCTTCAAAAATGGATTGACAATATTAGAATTTTATATAATTGTTGTAAATTTTATAGTGTTAATATAATTAGGTAGGAAATGTAGCAAAAAGTTTTTTTTACAAAAAGATATTATGAATATGAATATACTTTACTTACTTATCATGTAGAACGAAAGAGCTGGCTAAAACTACTAATGATGTATTATTTGCATTTCGTCTAGAGTACGAGTATATATTCGTCGCATAGATAAGGCAGTTATATCTCAAAAATAGTAAAAATTCTCCAAAGGATTGCTCAATCTACGTTGTTAGGATTTTTTTGACAAAGAATCCAATGACGTCAGCGTTGCTATCCAATCGTCAAATGCCAAACGCGCTGTATTGTAGGCAACAAACTGAACGCAGGTGCAATCATAGTATAAATAGCAGGCAAATAATTAGAATAGTAGAAAAATAATTTAAAAGTAATTTTTAATACACTTTATCGCATAGTTCATGTTCAGGATAACAGAATATCGGTATAAACTGCAGTATTACTATGTAAGGACAATTTTCCTGCAATGCGCGACCGCAGCACAATGATTATAGGAAATATTTCTTCAAAAAGAATCTAAAAAAGAAGCTTAAAACGCAAAAAATTGGGCTCAACCGGGATTTGAACCCGGGACCTCTCGCACCCAAAGCGAGAATCATGCCCCTAGACCATTGAGCCGCCTGGTGAAAGTAATTCGACGTTTCGTCGCGAACAATTTTCGAAGCCTCGAAAGTAACACAACGCCATACGTGGAACCACACAATCTTAACCGTATCAAATGCAATAAACATTTACGATCCAACTCGTTTCACAAAGCCGTCACGTGACCTGCAAGAATTAAAATTTGGATACTCCGTCACTAACTACAGTACCAATACAAAACGAAACACCGTTCTTCCTTTGGTGATAATACCATACCCACCTAATTCTATGGATCTTACGTTATGAATTCTTCGTGTCTTCAGCTATCTACAATAAAAATAAACCTTGTCGGACTGTATGGTAAGTTCAACACGAAAATAAAATGTTTAGCGCAGTTCATAGTGGAATTGGTGGTGAGAATCGGTGGGGATGCTCAAGAAAAATGCCAAAAATTGGGCTCAACCGGGATTTGAACCCGGGACCTCTCGCACCCAAAGCGAGAATCATACCCCTAGACCATTGAGCCGCCTGGTGAAAGTAAAAACGCTCCTCAGGCTCGAATAATCCCCGAAAAACGCGCCGCATTACATCAAAAACAATGCAGTTTATCTCCCAATTAATTTACAACCGCCAGCAAAGCCTACAGATAGCTTATCAATCGCCGAACGCCGAAAGGAGGAACACACGACCGCTCAATCGTCTCAGAATAATCCAATAAAGCAGATCTCCACTCGAAAAATCAAGTCTTCGTTATTTCGGCCCGTCAAAAACACTTCCTCCGCCATTTAGACGTCCTTTAAAATCACGACGTCGGCGGGGAGACGAAATGAATGTGTTTTAACGAACACCGCCGCGCCTATCCGGGAAAATGTTCATTAGGCCTTCGTCAGTTTTTCAGGGCGAATGCGAACGGAAGTGTTTGCAGTTTGCTGCGCCCGGGAAAATTTCAAAGGCAAACTTGGTAATGATATTAAGGACGCGGAAGTTTACGCCGAGATGCATGGGAATCTATAGTCCGCCGGTGTTTGTTAAATGTGTTTGAATTCTTGCGATGTTGCGGAGTTTGGAGACGAAATAACAGGGATTGGTTGTTGCGTTTATGAGATTTGAGGAGATGAGGGTAATAGGTTGTGTAGTTTGCTATATTTGGATGATTGATATTGGTTGATTTGGAGGGAGACTTGAGAGTTAATGTGTTAAGGAATAATCTTGTGCTTTGATGTTTGTGACCTAAGACTAGAGGTAACCTATAATGCGTTTTACGTCTTAGAAAGTATGAAGAAAGTTACTAGCTAAAAATACAAAGAGAACTGTTTATATTTCTAAAATTAATCTAGCAATAAGTACAAACATAAAAAAATAAAAAGTAAGAACTGTTGGGAACAAACATCACGTCCACCAAATTAAGCAAGTTTTAAATTTTGAAAACAACCTGTACTTTTGTAACTTAAACTGTAGATAATTCCTTATTCCTTCTTATGAACAAGTCCCTCTATAAGAATACCACGAACACATAAGAAATCGGCGGTATTTTTTTTTGTATCCATTCCCGACCCAAACACAAACAAAGATGACCTATACAGCTCTTTACAAGCAGGGAATCCCGTATGGCGCAAGACACGATGTTAGCACTTCCACTCTCAACTCAAAACGCAATAAAATTTGATTTATCACAACTTCGTTCATCGCAATTTCGTCGCGATTTTCCAACGGGAGTTCCTCGGAGCGGTTTCAGTGGTAAAGTAAACATTACAGCTATCCTACAGCCGGCACTTCGCTTTCTCGCTAACTTCTTATTTTAGTTTGCGCATTGTGTGTCAGCTCTATATCACGAGTGCGGGAACGGCGGCAAAGAGATCTCTGTGTACGTTTTAACTCGCACAAAAGTTTTCAGGCGACCGAAGCCGCACTAATATTCATCCTGAAAGCGTGGACATACACGAACACTTAAGATCCACTATAAAGTCCTTTCGGGGTGGAATGTCGAGAGGTGGCGCTGATATAGACGTGGTTTAAGATAGACAGCAAAGTGTATCTTACAGTTTTATAAAAGGATTTTTTGTGGTGTCTTATTGATACTTGTTTTAGACAAAATGTTTGTTGCAAATCCTTCTTGCGATAATATCCTTTATGTGAGGATATAAACAGGGATCAATTGTTCCAAAGTTTTAAATTCCTATACAGATGTATGTTTTATCATAGTTTACAGAAGAATTAGTAGAACTGCTTGATGTTTTCTACAGAAATATTGTGCTTGGAATCATGACCCGTGTCATCGGTTTCGAGACGATTGTCAACTCGTTGTTATTTCTTTCGGCGTTTGGCAATTGATAAGCTTATCTGTGGCCTTACTGTGGGTTGTAAATTAATTGGGAGATAAACTGCATTGTATTTGACGTAATGCGGCGTGTTTTTGGCCGGTAATTCGGACCTGAGGAGCGTTGTTACTTTCACCAGGCGGCTCAATGGTCTAGGGGTATGATTCTCGCTTTGGGTGCGAGAGGTCCCGGGTTCAAATCCCGGTTGAGCCCAACGTTTTGCATTTCTTTTGCGTATTGTCATTGAATTTGAACTTTGTGAGCAAAACTGACAGCGTTTATTCCTATTCTAGTAGAAAGTTTAAGAAGGAAATAAGGCTTATAAAAAAATTCGAAGAAGGGGATAATATTGGTTATACATATTAATTATACGTATACAGGGTGTAGTTTAGTTACCAAGTGTATATCTGCAATCAGGCGGGCCGATATTGGGTCATATCTAATATTAAACAAACAGCGTATTGCTATAATTGGGGGGACGTGTTAATGCAAATTCAATTCTGTCACAATGCGGGATTGGGCCGGATAATCCAAATGGGAAATGCAATTATAGGCGAATTTAGCCTGTTTATGTAATTATCGGTAGGTGTGGTTTGGCGTGGCGTGGCCATTAAGAACGCCCAAGCAGCAAACATGATTATGCTCGCTGTTCTGTAGCACGTATAAACAATGCTAATTTACGCACTGTTTATGTCGATTATAACTAGGTATAAATTATATGCATGTTCAATTGCACGAGCAATGGAATTAGATTAGAAAAAAATAAATAATTAGTATTTCTCTTTTATTATCTAAACCATATATCTTAGAACTCTGTGGCAAATTACTTGTGGGGTTGTATTTTAAATCAAATTACAATATCAGGATTTATTTTATTAAATATAAACTAGGTACTAGGTAAATGAAATTTATACCTATCACTAAGATTTGGGAGATATCCTGTCCAATTCTGTATCAAAGTTACTAACGTTAGCAACCACAGAAGTTGTTAACTGACAGTGATAGTTCCTGAATAAGAACTTTTCCAATGTTTGGTATTCTGTATGTGCCTTTTAGTAACTGAGTGTTTAGAATACTTTACAACTGAGTGGAAATGTAAAAACTGTCAATCTGGCAGTTATTAAATGACGCTTTCAGTTCTTAAATAACAACTTTGTGGAAAAATATGTATTCTGTGCCTTTCAGTAACCAAGTGTTTAAAATATTTAGTAACTGAGTTGATAAGTAACATCTGTGGATCTGACAGATCCAAAATATTTTCCACTTGTCATCGCAATGGATCTGTTGGATGTGATGTCGAATTTGAATGCAATAAATGCAATTAACGATGTGAAAACTAAGTATGACTTCAATTAAATATTTCTATTTTTTACAATTAAAACTGTAGGAGAAAAAGAAGTATTTTACAAGATTACTCCCCATTCGAAGTTCCAGACTTATTTATGAAACAGTACAGACTGTCGAAAGATCTCATGATGAATCTAATAGAAGAAATGGGAAAGTTTGTTCAAGGCATTACACAAAGAACAAAAATCCCACTTCACCTAAAGGTTTCTTGTAAATTTATATATGTATTTAGTGTCGGCTGTTACCAAACCAGCATAGGACAAGATATTTCTTTCTTTTTAATTGCGCCAAAACTCAAAAGATTGTGGTAAGGAAACTTGTCTCTCTTTAAACGGAAGGATTTTGTGATATAGTTATTGTTTAAAATAAGATCTGAAACTTTATTTCCTTCTTAAACTTTCTACTAGAATAAGAATAAACACTTTCAGTTTTGCTCACAAAGATCAAATTCGATGATAATACGCAAAAGAAATGCAAAACGTTGGGCTCAACCGGGATTTGAACCCGGGACCTCTCGCACCCAAAGCGAGAATCATACCCCTAGACCATTGAGCCGCCTGGTGAAAGTAACAACGCTCCTCAGGTCCGAATTGCCGGCCAAAAACACGCCGCATTACGTCAAATACAATGCAGTTTATCTCCCAATTAATTTACAACCCACAACAAAGCCTACAGATAAGCTTATCAAACGCCAAGCGCCGAAAGAAAGAGCAACGAGTCGACAATCGTCCCCAAACAAACCGATGACACGGGTCATGATTCCAAGCACAATATTTCTGTAGAAAACATCAAGCAGTTCTACTGATTCTTCTGTAAACTATGATAAAACATACATCTGTATAGGAATTTAAAACTTTCGAACAATTGATCCCTGTTTATATCCTCACATAAAGGATATTATCGCAAGAAGGATTTGCAACAAACATTTTGTCTAAAACAAATATCAATAAGACACCACAAAAAATCCTTTTATAAAACTGTAAAATACACTTCGCTGTCTATCTCAAATCACGGCTATATCAGCGCCACCTCTCGACATTCTACCCCGAAAGGACTTTATAGTGGATCTTAAGTGTTCGTGTATGTCCACGCTTTCAGGATGAATGTTAGTGCGGCTTCGGTCGCCTGAAAACTTTTGTGCGAGTTAAAAAGTACACAGAGATCTCTTTGCCTCCTTTCCCGCACTCGTGATATAGAGCTGACACACAATGGGCAAACTAAAATAAGAAGTTAGCGAGAGAGTGAAGTGCCGGCTGTAGGATAGCTGTAATGTTTACTTTACCGCTGAAACCGCTCCGAGAAACTCCCGTTGGAAAATCGCGACGAAATTGCGACGAACGAAGTTGTGATAAATCAAATTTTATTGCGTTTTGAGTTGAGAGTGGAAGTGCTAACTCTGTGTCTTGCGCCATACGGGATTCCCTGCTTGTAAAGAGCTGTATAGGTCATCTTTGTTTGTGTTTGGGTCGGGAATGGATACAAAAAAAAATACCGCCGATTTCTTATGTGTTCGTGGTATTCTTGTAGAGTGACTTGTTCATAAGAAGGAATAAGGAATTATCTATGGTTTAAGTTACAAAATTAAAGGTTGTTTTCAAAATGTAAAACTTGCTTAACTTGGTGGACGTAATGTTTGTTCCCAACAGTTCTTACTTTTAATTTTTTATGTTTGTACTTATTGCTAGATTAATTCTAGAAATATAAACACATCTCTTTGTATTTTTAGCTAGTAACTTTATTCAGACTTTCTAAGACATAAAACGCAGTATAGGTTATCTCTAGTCTTGGGTCACAAACATCAAAGCACAAGATTATTCCTTAACACTTTAACTCTCAGTCTCCCTCCAAATCAACCAATATTAATCATCCAAATTTAACAAATTACACAACCTATTACCCTCATCTCCCCAAATCTCATAAACGCAACAACCAATCCCTGTTATTCCGCCTCCAAATTCAGCAACATCGCTCGAATTTAAACACATTTAACAAACACCGGCGGACTATAGATTCCCATGCATCTTGACGTAAACTTCCGCGCCCTTAATGTCATTACGAAGTTTGCCTTTGAAATTTTCCCGGGCGCTGCAAACTGCGAACACTTCCGTTCGCATTCGCCCTGAAAAACTGACGGAGGCCTAATGAACATTTTCCCGGATAGGCGCGGTGATGTTCGTTAAAATCACATTCATTTCGTCTCCCCGCGGCCGTCGTGATTTTAAAGGACGTCTAGATGGCGCAAGAAGTGTTTTTGACGGGCCGACATAACGAAGACTTGGTTTTTCGAGTGGAGATCCGCTTTATTGGATTGTTCTGGGACGATTGCGCGGTCGTCTGTTGCTCCTTTCGGCGTTTGGCGATTGATAAGCTATCTGTAGGCTTTACTGCCGGTTGTAAATTAATTGGGAGATAAACTGCATTGTTTCTGATGTAATGCGGCGCGTTTTTCGCGGATTGTTCGAACCTGAGGAGCGGTTTTACTTTCACCAGGCGGCTCAATGGTCTAGGGGTATGATTCTCGCTTTGGGTGCGAGAGGTCCCGGGTTCAAATCCCGGTTGAGCCCAACTTTTTGCATTTCTCTTGAGCATCCCCACCGATTCTCACCACCAATTCCGCTATGAACTGCCCTAAACATTTTATTTTCGTGTTGAACTTACCATACAGTCCGACAAGGTTTATTTTTATTCTAGATAGCTGAAGACACGAAGAATTCATAACGTAAGATCCATAGAATTAGGTGGGTATTGTATTATCACCAAAGGAAGAACGGTGTTTCGTTTTGTATTGGTTCTGTAGTTAGTGACGGAGTATCCAAATTTTAATTCTTGCAGGTCACGTGACGGCTTTGTGAAACGAGTTGGATCGTAAATGTTTATTGCATTTGATACGGTTAAGATTGTGTGGTTCCACGTATGGCGTTGTGCTACTTTCGAGGCTTCGAAAATTGTTCGCGACGAAACGTCGAATTACTTTCACCAGGCGGCTCAATGGTCTAGGGGCATGATTCTCGCTTTGGGTGCGAGAGGTCCCGGGTTCAAATCCCGGTTGAGCCCAATGTTTTGCGTTTTGAGCTAGTTTTTCAGATTCTTTTTGAAGAAATATTTCCTGTAATCATTGTCCTGCGGTCGCGCTTTGCAGGAAAATTATCCTTACATATTAGTTAATACTGCAGTTTATACCGATATTCTGTTATCCTGTTTATGAACTATGTGATAAAGTGTACTGTAGCAATTGTAAGACCGAATCTAAAGCACATTAAAAGCATATTAAGGCATATTAAATCATATCAAGGCATATTAAAGCTAATAATGTTCTTCTACATAACATATTTCTTATCTAATTTTAGAGATTGGTGTGTGTCGAGGCAACTTTGGTGGGGACATCAGGTTCCGGTCTATTTCTGTACTGACGGGAAAACCGGAAGTGACGGAGAACGGACCGTTTTCGTGGCTGCCCGGAGCCCGGAAGAGGCTAGATCGAAGGCGACGTTGGCATTGTCATGTCCGCAGGATAAGATCGAAGTGGTAAGGGACGAGGATGTGTTGGACACTTGGTTCTCGTCGGCCCTTCTGCCCTTCTCGGCGCTTGGATGGCCGCAACAGGTCCGTATTTACAATTTTTTGAGTGACGTATGTCGAATACAACAAATAAATGTGTTTGTTTTGATGAAAATGTGTCTTCGAAACGTTTTGGAAGTTCTATTGAGACCTCATAAGTTGTTAAAATTTATTTAATACAATACATATGCAAAATATGTATGGAATAGATATTCAAATTAACCACGATAGAACTTGAGGATTTAATAGGTAACGGTGACAGAATGGTCTAAAATGTGTTTATCCTCGGGTTTCGAGAACTACGCTCTTGAAACTGTCTATGATAGCTCGGTTCTGTATGGCTTTCAGCTCCGTGCAATAATGGAGTTAAGTTGCACAAAGCAGCCGTACTGAATGCATTGTTATTTAGTGTTTACCGCTTCACACTTGGTACGGTCGCGCTGATATGTTTTGAGCTCTATAATTCCGTTACGGCATTAGTGGAATTTAGAGCACACTACTGCAGATTGCCAGCGGAAACTATGTTACAATATCACCTAATTAATATTGTACTTAACAGTTTGAATTGTTATACAGATTGAATAGAACTTTCTTGGATTGTAGTGTACTAAAGTCTGAGTAATTCAGTTACCTAAATATCTACACAGACAGAACTCTATTCTTGGATATCAAGAAAAAATATTCTCGCGTATATAGTGTAGCATGAAGAGGATTTTTTCTATACAAATAATCTACCTATACTAATTACGAACTTTTAAGTGTGGGGCGCGTTCAGCGGAATCGCCCATTTTCGCCGACATTTGCTATCGAGTAGCTGCAAAATTGGGCTTTTCGATATTACTTTTGACGGTCGAATTGAAAAAAGTACACAATTCCGCGTGGACTGCGCGATATATTGTAAATTAAATGCGTCAATTTTGAAAAAAATCACGATTTTGCACCTCTTCGGGTGAAGGCGAACCTCGAGAAAATGTCACGTGACGTCTAGAAATTTCGACAAGCGGATCGATGAACGTCAAAAATTTACATTTTTTATCCGTTCCTGCCGACCTTATAAAAGCCGCTCGCTCTCATGTCTTACGATAAGATCCCTCTAAATACCCTTCGCAAAGAGTTTTGAGCAAAAAAACGGCCTTAAAAACAATTTTCGATCCAAAAAATCGATTTTTGTCGACCCGTGTTTTGCTGCTATTACCACAGTAACGTCAAACCCGAAACGCCCCCTGCCGGACATTCGTAACAACAGTAACAGATAGCAGATAACCTAAAATGTATCCTAAAATGTCCATATTGCGAATGTGGACAGGTGGGAAGCCTTAACCACATATTTCTAGAATGCCCAATAACTAAAATCGAAAATTTTGACTTATATACAGAGCTAGTATTTTATTCTAATAAGAATTTCAGTATATATGTTATAATATTATTTCAATCGCTAGTTATTCTTCCGGTTTAAGAGTTTAGTATGTTTCTGTTGAGTATATTTTGCTCTGACGAAGAAAATGTTATTCTTCTACATATAAAACGAGTAAGACGTTCGTTTTACAACAACAACATTTTGTTGGGTGAAAAATATACATTCTTCAACGAACAAACAGTTTCTTGGCCCAAAAGGATACGTACGTATCGCTTAAAACTGACGTAATTCCTTTCAAGCAGTTCCTTCATACTTAAAACAAGAAAACGTAATACTTGGAACATCAAACAAATTATATTCTTGCTCTGAGAATTTTGTATTTTACTTGAACCAACCAAATGATCTTTCTGCGGATACAGAAACAAGTGATATTCTTCACTCAAAGATATTCGTGTTGTATAGAATAAATTTTTCCCTCTGTGTACAGTTTTTAGCCAATTTCTTTATTTTAGCAACATATTACAAGCATCAGTTATTCTTTCTAGACCGAAGACCTCCAGAAATATTATCCTTTAAGCATGATGGAGACAGGTCACGACATCCTGTTCTTCTGGGTGGCCAGGATGGTAATGTTGGGCACTCAGCTAACCGGTAAGTTACCATTTTCAAAGATTCTTCTTCATGGTATCGTCTGCGACGCCCACGGAAGGAAAATGTCCAAGAGTCTGGGCAATGTCGTCGCACCAGAGGACGTCATCTACGGAAGAACCTTACAGGTAAGTCAACTCAACATCCTACAGGGGGGACACCATATTTCATTTTCCTAATTTCTTAGGAATTGGAAAAGTCGTCAAAAAACAACTTCGACGCTGGTGTTTTGACTGAGGAGGAGCTAAAGAAAGCTCTGGTCAGTCAGAAGAAGATGTTCCCGGAAGGCATTCCAGACTGTGGTGCTGATGCTCTTAGGTTTACACTATGCTCGCACAACATAAAAAGTAAGTCGATTTTTTCCTGTTTTTTTTTTAACAGAATAAATTTTAATTGAAATTTTTCTGAAAATTAGTTGATTTTATAAAAAAAAATGGGCTCAACCGGGATTTGAACCCGGGACCTCTCGCACCCAAAGCGAGAATCATACCCCTAGACCATTGAGCCGCCTGGTGAAAGTACCAACGCCTCCGAAGTCGAAAAATTCGTTTTTGTCCATAATATAGCGTCACAGTGTTATCTACACCCGTTTATAGCACGTTGTAAATGTCTTAATTGATAAATAACATCGCAATAATGCATTTACTCGATGGACCAGGCGGCATTTACTTTCACCAGGCGGCTCAATGGTCTAGGGGCATGATTCTCGCTTTGGGTGCGAGAGGTCCCGGGTTCAAATCCCGGTTGAGCTCATTTTTTTTTGTTTATTTTCAACGAGAAAATACTTTTTTTTAATTTGTATAGTCTACTGCTTCTATAAACTCTAAGTCTATGTAATATTTGCCACTTCCTGTTGTCAGATGTGGCCAAAAACTATCCATTTCGTTTCCTGACAATTCAAAATACGTATACCAAATTTCAGCCAAATCACACACACATACACTTTCCAGAAATCATTGCAATGGATTCAGGGGACCCCAAAACGCGTATTTCCACTGAAATCTCGATTTTTTTTTCGTCGATTACAGCACTTTCTTTCTAGGGCACTAATCAGAAAGTAAAAATATAAGGCAATATGTCAGCGTGATAAAACTTGGCGAAAATATTGTTAACTCTGGTTAATTATACTTATGTACTTATAATTAACATGCAGTTAACAATATTTTCGTCAAGATTTATCACGCTGACATATCTATGTGGGCTATATAATAAATTCCCCCATTCCGGAGTCAATATTGGCGTGTTATTTACGGCCAATTTTACGACTCTGAATTGGACCATTACGAGGGCAACATGTGACCTATTTTCGACGAAGAAAAGGGCAGTCGCTCCCATACGGACTACGGACATATTCAAATAACGAGGTGCGGCAAAATCTGGCCAAACTGACTCCCCAGAGGGTATTTTGCGTGATGTGGGTGGAGTGAGAAAGAGGACACATTATTATTAAAAAAGTTTTCGGTAGATAAATTTGACTTATAAATTATCATGGAGGTTATTTGAGTTATTTCTTTCTAACACTGTCAAAACAGTGTAGAAACAGGTTACCACTGTTTGCTAAAACTGTGAAAATAGAATGTTACAACAGCGTTGAATTTTTATCAATATGGCGTTTAAATACATAGACACAAAAAATAAAAATGAGAACAGTAGAAAAAGTTCAGTCGGTTAAAACATATGTATGTGAGATGAAGAAAAACTTACCTGCTAAACTTAAAAGGGGCACGAAAAAATGTTCCTTAAAATATTTACTACTAAACACTTCGATACAGTTATAACAAATCTTGACATAGGTCTGCCTCGTGTAGCACGAGTCAGAGTAACAGAACTGATTGATCAGGGCGTCCCTGAGCCACTTCTGCTGGTTCTCCTTATTGTTGTAGCGCAGGAAGACCAGTAGCGTCTTCGTCGATTGGAATATAATCGGTTTCATACGCTGAAAATAACAAAACATAAGCTGGAATAGACCGTGGGTTAAAATAATCAAGATGCATCCATTAAAAATGAATAAAACGAGGTAAACCAGCTGCATATACAACCAAAACATCTCGTGCTTTCGGTTGCATAAGCATCAGAGTTTAACATTGAGTTTCATACCCCGTTAGTGGCTGTCCCCAGGACCATCGGCGTAAAGTGCTGATGGATAAAGTCCCCCGGTATACATTTTGGAAGGACCTCAAGCTGCTCGATGAACTGACAGAGCAGCCTCCAGTTGTAACCCTTTGACAGCTCGATCTGGCACTTTAGCAGGGCCCTAGAAATCTCCATGGTGGTCTGGTCGGTCCTGTCTTTCGACAGGAAGCCGTACTGCGAGAGGAGCATCATTGTGACGCTCAAGTGTGGAACCAGCATCTGCAAGACGTCCTCGGCGTCGTCACGTAGCAACCTGACTATGTCAGACTTTCGGGAAACCGTTCGTTCCGTTTCCTTTCGGTTTTTTCTCCTTCCTTAACAGTATGTTTTGTTGAAAAATCCAACTCCCTCCAAGGCATAATTTATCGACCGATGCTTTTAAATTATGTTCCAAAATATTTTTTATTGATAACGATCCATATTTCCATCAATAAACATTAAATTTGCTACTCTAGATGCATCAAATTGCCAAAAGTCTTAAAACTTTTTTCGAAGTGTTGAAAACATCGCTAAAGTTTTTGGGGGCGAGAAAAGACATCAAAGGAAAGACTCTGGATCCCCATTTCGGCGGGCTAAGTCGTCATCGTACCTCAGTTTCACGTATAGAAGGAGGGAACGCAATTTCATTTCAGGATAACCTCTCCTTAATGCCTTAAGTACCACACGCTGTCCCTCCTTTGACGTAGTAAACTTGTTTCCCTTCAAGGACTCCGAAGGATAACTTCCGGTCGTATTTTAAGATTTCCCCGCGGTCTCAAGTGTCCTTGTTAAGAAGAAATTCGCGATTTTATCATTTTTAGCCTACATAATACTTTGTAGCATAAAATTATAGAACTTTTCGGTAGTTATTAACTCATTGAAACAAAATTTGTATGAAACATTGTGCAGAATGACTCTAAACACCAATTCTTGTATAAATTGCTGTCGCAGCGACTTTTATATCGACAGGATAGCAACTAAAAGGTAAGGTGGTGAAGATTCGTACAGACGAATGCCTATTTAATGGACCGGATAGTAAATCTACCCTCTCTCGTATTCAGGAATAGTGGGAATAAAATCCTGCCATCTGTCACTCGGGAAAAGTTCTTCCTCCCAGTTCTTCCCGTACGTTCAGGTTTCGGTCTCTGTAAGCCAGAGTCTCTCAATAAAATTTCTTTCCCGCTGAGGGTCGACTTGCCCGTTCATGGGCAAATTTATGGCGCACCGAAACTGATCCCCAAAATTATTGGCGTGTCCGTGTCGGGAGACGTACTTATACCGCTGTACTTTTCCAGTCAATATACGGTTACATACGCTGTACGTGAAATAAGAAATCTGGTCACGTTTCATAAAAGGAAATCGAAATTATTCACAATAAATGCTTTTTATGAATCATTACAGACCACTTCATAAACTTTGACATCCAAGAATGCAAGGTGAACAAATTCTTCGGCAACAAGATCTGGCAAGCCGTAAAATTCGCTAATAAGTGGATGGAACAAGTCATGACAGCGCAAGATGTCAAACAGCCCAAACATGCTGCCCTTTCACACATCGATAAATGGATCTTGAGCAGGCTTTCAACCACCATAAAAACTGTCAACAAGGCTTTCGAAAAACACGAATTTCATAGTGCCACGTCAGCATTAAAGAACTTCATGTATTACGATTACTGCGACATCTATTTGGTAAGTCAAATTAATTTTCTTTTATCATTTTTTTTATGGAATCGTTAGTTTTCTCTACAATGTAAAATTTAGAAAATTTTAATTTATATTATGTGTGTGTTAGTTATAATTTGCTTGATGAAAGTTAAGGTTGGCCAGTTTCGAAATGGCCTAATTTAGATAAGACCGTGCCGGCGCCGGATTGTGTGAATAAATTGCCGGCGGTGTCGTAAATTTTGATAGCGTCATCGAATAACTGCATACTAACAACGGTTTGTATGGTTTAGTTGCTATGGTTTCTAGCAGGCCAACACCTGCTCAATTTTCGCTAATTAAATTGTGGGAGGCGGCTCAATGGTCTAGGGGCATGATTCTCGTATTTTGAATTGTCAGGAAACGAACTGGATAGTATTTTAAATATATATACAAATTTGCAGATCATTGGGATGAACGGTTTAGGTGGTATAAGAGTTTATAGAAGCAGTAGACTATACAAATTAAAAAAAGTATTTTCTCGTTGAAAATAAACAAAAAAATGGGCTCAACCGGGATTTGAACCCGGGACCTCTCGCACCCAAAGCGAGAATCATGCCCCTAGACCATTGAGCCGCCTGGTGAAAGTAAATGCCGCCTGGTCCATCGAGTAAATGCATTATTGTGATGTTATTTATCGAATAAGACATTTACAACGTGCTATAAACCGGTGTAGATAACACTGTGACGCTATGTTATGGATAAAAACGAATTTTTCGACTTCGGAGGCGTTGGTACTTTCACCAGGCGGCTCAATGGTCTAGGGGCATGATTCTCGCTTTGGGTGCGAGAGGTCCCGGGTTCAAATCCCGGTTGAGCCCTATTTTTTTTCGCCTTTTTTCTTATTTAAATTGATTCGATCGAAAATATATTATTTTAGTGTATGCCATTTCGCCATTATGTGTTTGAGACTATTTTTAAATATTGTATAATTTGATTTTGTCGAAATGGTAAAATCCTAAGTTTATGTTGCAACATTATCTGTTTAGTGTTGTATTGCATATTTTGTTGGGGGGGGGGGGGGGGGGGGGGGTTTGACAATATTTTTGGTTGATCTAATAAATTAACAACGTGGGTATAAGAAATTTGCAGAACTTCTGCTTTAACACCTAGCAATCAAACACGTTTTTGCAGCGGCTCAATGGTCTAGGGGTATGATTCTCGCTTTGGGTGCGAGAGGTCCCGGGTTCAAATCCCGGTTGAGCCCATTTTTTTGTTTATTTTCAACGAGAAAATACTTTTTTTAATTTGTATAGTCTACTGCTTCTATAAACTCTAAATCTATGTAATATTTGTCACTTCCTGTTGTCAGATGTGGCCAAAAACTATCCATTTCGTTTCCTGACAATTCAAAATACGTATACCAAATTTCAGCCAAATCACACACACATACATTTTTCAGAAATCATTGCAATGGATTCAGGGGACCCCAAAACGCGTATTTCCACTGAAATCTCGATTTTTTTTCGTCGATTACAGCACTATCCTTCTAGGGTTCCCGGGTGCAAATCCCGGTTGAGCCCATTTTTTTTTTTTAATTTTCAACATGCAAAATTTGTTTTACTTATTTTTATTACTTCAAAAATATTGCAACCAACAAAATGCTTTATTTACAGGAAGCCACAAAACGAAACCTACGCACTCTGAACACCCAGCAAGCAGCAGACCATTGCTGGACTATGAACGTCTGCTTAGAAACAAGTCTTCGATGCATTGCACCATTTATGCCGAGACTTGCCCAACATCTACACGAAAACCTCGTCCAATTTCCATTCACAGAACGACGTTACGATTATCCAAAGGTTCGTCAATTTTTGTCACAATATTTTCGTTCAAGACAATTTTCAATAATGTTTCATTTTATTTCATCGAAATAGCTAATGTTTCATTTAATGTTAATGTTTAATTTGTGCAATACTTATGTAATGGGTCGGAAACCCATTATTTATTTGATCAAATTAAGCGCGATGTACACAGGGTAGAATGTTCGAGAATATCGAAGTTTTGGTGTTCGTTCAGTTGAACATCTGGTTTAGGATTTGACCGCGTGTTTATAAGTTTAAATTTGCCATTGGCTAAGAAGAAATGCTTCCGGCTTCCTTTGGTGTCAAGGGATGCAAACGAACAGATCTCGCGCTTCTCATTTCAACCATCGTCATGTAAAGTACACGTTTTTGTGGAGCGTTCTTAGGCGCTTAAGTTTATCCCTGGTAAGTCTTTTCAACTCGTCTCGCATTTCATTGTAAATTAAATTATTCATATTTCTGCTAAAAGTGTGTCTGTCTAAATCAACTCCTAGGTTTAATTTAAACGTCAATATGTTCAAAGCTTCATTCATTTTTCTATGTAATCTATCAAACGGGATTGTTGATTATTATTGTTAATAGATGTTATTGTTTTGATAAGTGTTTCGTTTCATTTGAGTAGTCTTGCTTTATCAGCCCTTATTAAATGTTAAATACTTAAACGCGTCAGTTAATAGTCAGCAAATGTGTTCACAAGAAACACAAGAAAGAATGTGTTTCAAGAAAAAGAACCCAGTTAGTTTTGCCTTCGAATAAATTGGAAGAGATTTGATTATTAGAATTTTGACCAGTAATTAAAGCCCTTAAACCGCGCTTGGCCAAAATGCTACCATGTTAGGGAGTCGTGGTGGTTCCCGCCATTTTGACTTCCTACACTTATATTATTATTTCCCGACTAGTACCCTAAAAGGAAAGTATTGTAATCAATTTTGGTAAAAATGTATGTTTGTATGTCTGTGAACACGATAGCGCCCAAATGGTGCAATGGATCGGGCTGAAATTTGGTATACGTATTTAGAATTACCGGGGGACGAACTGGATTGTTTTTGGTGACAATCTGACAACAGGAAGTGGCAAATTAGATGAACAGTTTGTCACTATGGTTGCGAATTGGCAAATTTTGATAAACGTCAGTGGCCACTACATGACATGACATTAAAATGTTATTCCATGACTGACATTAGGTTGGTATCCTGAGTGGCTGTGGCTTCACGAAATTGTATATTATTATTTGTTTTTGTTAATTAACTTTCGTCAATTTTCTTTGATAAAGCAATATACTTTCTGGTAATTTCTCGATTTCATTACAAAGTCCTTTCTTCTCAATTTCTATACCGGGGGACGTTGAATATTTCAGGAGGTCGTGTCCTGGAACGAGCCAAGGATCGAGAAGGACATCGCCAGGATAATGGACATTGTAGTCTCGATACGGCGCATAAAGAAGCTGTTCAACGTAGCCGGAAGACACAAGCCCAAAGGTCAGTACACAGAACCCATCGCCCTGTCCCATCAGGACCTAACGCGTTATCCTTTACGATGCTTTCGAAAGGACTTTTAAATGAAATTGTTGAACATCGATTCTTTTGGTCCTTACAAAAAAATAGGTTAGGTACACATCGTGTCTTCTAAAATCTTATTTTTTGCAGTTATTATAGAGACAAGTTCTGACTCTTTCTTAAGGCAGTATCTGGATGTGATCCAGGACCTCTCCGCTTGCGATTCTATTAGTTTACAGGACAAAATTGAAACCTCGCTTCTTTCTAAGTATGTTTCGGATAAAGTCAACGAAGTGACGGTTTATTTGATGGTGCCGGATGATTTGAGGCAGGCGTTTGAGGTTGACTTGCAAAAGACGGAGAAGAAGCGAGAAAAACTGATGGCAGAGTTGGAGAAATTGAGGAGGGTAACGTCAACAGACGCCTACAAGACGCAGGCGTCTGAAAAGACGCTCGAAATGAACTCCAAAAAGGTATTTACTATTTTGTTACTCTTCTATTTACTGTTTTGTGTTTTCTTTCAGATTACTAATCTTGAGGAGAAGATTGCTAGGATTGATTACATGCGAAATTTTTCTAGAGCATAGTTTATATTATTTGTATTACATGTTGTTGTTATATTTATTAAGTGAGAATAAATTGAGGAAAACCCTTCGAGTTTATTTTATTATTATTTTAATCTAATTCTTGGGAGAAACGTCGAAAGTTGACCATTTTGGTGGTAAAATTAAAAGAAACATCCCACTAAAAGATGTTATGTCATGGTGTATTAAAACTTTGCAACCGGACATGTGATAAGGCTTGCTGACAATTTCATATTATAAGCGACATGTAACATTATCTACCTATACTAATTACGAACTTTCAAGTGTAGGGCGCGTTCAGCGGAATCGCCCATTTTCGCCGACATTTGCGATCGAGTAGCTGCAAAATTAGGCTTTTCGATATTACTTTTGACGCTCGAATTAAAAAAAGGACACAATCCGCGTGGACTGCGCGATATGTTGAAAATTAAATGCGTCAATTTTGAAAAAAAATCACGTTTTTGCACCTCTTCGGGTGAAGGCGAACCTCGAGAAAATGTCACGTGACGTCTAGAAATTCCGACAAGCGGATCGACGAATGTCAAAAATTTACATTTTTTATCCGTTCCTGCCGACCTAATAAAAGCCGCTCGCTCTCATGTCTTACGATAAGATCCCTCTAAATACCCTTCGCAAAGAGTTTTCAGCAAAAAAACGGCCTTAAAAACAATTTTCGATCCAAAAAAATCGATTTTTGTCGACCCGTGTTTTGCTGCTATTACCACAGTAACGTCAAACCCGAAACGCCCCCTGCCGGACATCGTAACAACAGTAACAGATAGCAGATAACCTAAAATGTATCCTAAAATGTCCATATTGCGAATGTGGACAGGTGGGAAGCCTTAACCACATATTTCTAGAATGCCCAATAACTAAAGTCGAAAATTTTGACATATACACAGAGCTAGTATCCTACTATTGCTTACTACACTTTCGTGTTACATGCAATTTTTCCTGACAAAGAATGTATTAACTACGCAAGGTGTAACTTTCAAGCCGTATTTTGGTGAATCTATAAAAAGCCGCCATTGAGAAGGATCGTGGGGAATGTCAAACTCGTTCATAAGACCCTCAACATCGTGACATACACGTAAAGATCCTTCCATTTTAAAATATGCTTCAAAAGGCTCGTTACGCTTTGCAATTAAAGATACTGTAACACCTCGTCCAACAAGATTCAATTCCTGTAGCATAGAACCCAATAACTCGGCTTTTTCTTTTGATAAACCTAAGTCTTTAACCAAATCGTTCAGTTCGCACTGGTTTATAAGGTGAGGTGTTCCTAAAACTTCAAATGGTGAATCTTCACGACTTGCCTGATTTGACAGAGTGATCTCACACTCTGTAACTTAGAACACACAACTAGCTCTGTGTATATGTCAAAATTTTCGATTTTAGTTATTGGGCATTCTAGAAATATGTGGTTAAGGCTTCCCACCTGTCCACATTCGCAATATGGACATTTTAGGATACATTTTAGGTTATGTGCTATCTGTTACTGTTGTTACGAATGTCCGGCAGGGGGCGTTTCGGGTTTGACGTTACTGTGGTAATAGCAGCAAAACACGGGTCGACAAAAATCGATTTTTTGGATCGAAAATTGTTTTTAAGGCCGTTTTTTTGCTCAAAACTCTTTGCGAAGGGTATTTAGAGGGATCTTATCGTAAGACATGAGAGCGAGCGGCTTTTATAAGGTCGGCAGGAACGGATAAAAAATGTAAATTTTTGACGTTCATCGATCCGCTTGTCGGAATTTCTAAACGTCACGTGACATTTTTTCGAGGTTCGCCTTCACCCGAAGAGGTGCAAAAACGTGATTTTTTCAAAATTGACGCCTTTAATTTACAAAATATCGCGCAGTCCACGCGGAATTGTGTCCTTTTTTCAATTCGAGCGTCAAAAGTAATATCGAAAAGCCCAATTTTGCAGTTACTCGATCGCAAATGTCGGCGAAAATGGGCGATTCCGCTGAACGCGCCCTACACTTGAAAGTTCGTAATTAGTATAGGTAGAAAAAAAATATAAAAGAAGTAGATACACACAAACCATAAACACAAGAGCAATAGACACTTACAAGAGAATAGGTAGCCAGAACAAATCAAAAACCAAACATACAAAACAACAAATCTATATCGCATGCGACGTGTAAACTCATTCCAAGTTCCAACCAGTCAAATCATAACTAGTTGTATTTCACATTTCTACGACGACCAAATGAGCAGTCAGCCACAATACCTCTACCCAGTAAATTCTCTATGTCGACGCCAATATCGTTAATAGGATAAATTATGCGAAACCAGCAGTACTGCAACTTGTCAATCATCGTTAGCGAGTGTCTCTCCATCAGGCCGATGCGACGGCCAATACATTTAACGTCAAATTTAGCTGAACACAGCACAGTAACTAACTATACTTAATTGGGGTTTGCGGTAAACTATACAATACGGAATAATACGCATTACTGATGTGCTTAATCATGTGTGGTAAAATGGATAAAAACGTATCAGCAGATGTCAACCATTTCCACAGTAATAAATCAACATGTTTCATGACTCATGAGTAAGCGTGAAGTAATGCAGTCTAATATTAATTGGTTGACAGTTGTATCGCGTAATATGTAATTTAGGACTGTCTAATTAACGTATCTCACCAAGTGGGCATTACTGTATTAATTAGTATTGTTTATGAGAGATCAGAGATTGAGGAATGTGTAATCTTTGATGGATTTTGATGAATCTTCCAGCAAATTAATAGACAGATTCTTAACATAACTTGAGATATTTGTACAGAAACTAATGTTTGTGTGCACAAGAGTAAACGTGTTTGGCCAAACTTACATTGTTTTTTCACAGAAGAGATATTCTCCCAATACCTAACACTTACCCACATAGAGATAACTTTCTATGGTGTCTCTATATCCAGT
Source organism: Aphodius granarius (assembly GCA_963971325.1). Classification (NCBI taxonomy): domain Eukaryota; kingdom Metazoa; phylum Arthropoda; class Insecta; order Coleoptera; family Scarabaeidae; genus Aphodius; species Aphodius granarius. The sequence goes on along the minus strand of OZ020221.1, from coordinate 42,647,340 downwards.
GAATATATCTCTCCCTAGAATCGGGGAGGGATACGACAGAATACATTGTAGCGGTACATGTCTCCTTTGCCTATTATATGGCCAAGTTACCGCTCCCAGCAAAGTGCTAAACTGAAAATCGATTTTGCAGGATGGGCTTCCACTATACGCGTGGAAATTGAAAGGTTTAAATTTTATTACCGGCCTTTTATCGTGTCCTGGAAGTAAGTGCTCAAGTTAAAAAGCTACCTAGAACGTGCGTATTGCTTTGTTATATAATGAACAAAGAGTTACGAAAGACAGAAGTCTAAAAAGATGAAAATATGTTTTATTTAGGTTAGGTATTGATGTTGATTACGGTTTGCGTCTCTTTGGAGATTTTTTGTGAACAGTATACTTACTAGCTCTGTGTATAAGTCAAAATTTTCGATTTTAGTTATTGGGCATTCTAGAAATATGTGGTTAAGGCTTCCCACCTGTCCACATTCGCAATATGGACATTTTAGGATACATTTTAGGTTATCTGCTATCTGTTACTGTTGTTACGAATGTCCGGCAGGGGGCGTTTCGGGTTTGACGTTACTGTGGTAATAGCAGCAAAACACGGGTCGACAAAAATCGATTTTTTTGATCGAAAATTGATTTTAAGGCCGTTTTTTTGCTCAAAGCTCTTTGCGAAGGGTATTTAGAGGGATCTTATCGTAAGACATGAGAGCGAGCGGCTTTTATAAGGTCGGCAGGAACGGATAAAAAATGTAAATTTTTGACGTTCATCGATCCGCTTGTCGGAATTTCTAGACGTCACGTGACATTTTCTCGAGGTTCGCCTTCACCCGAAGAGGTGCAAAAATGTGATTTTTTTCAAAATTGACGCATTTAATTTACAAAATATCGCGCAGTCCACGCGGAATTGTGTCCTTTTTTCAATTCGAGCGTCAAAAGTATTATCGAAAAGCCCAATTTTGCAGCTACTCGATCGCAAATGTCGGCGAAAATGAGCGATTCCGCTGAACGCGCCCTACACTTGAAAGTTCGTAATTAGTATAGGTAGAAGAAAGATATAGAAAGATAGAATTGTCAGGGGACGAACTGGATTGTTTTTAGTGACAATCTGACAACCGGAAATGCAAATATTACACCCATTTTCTAAGTATAGAACGTGTAATAAATCCAAATAAATCTCTTGACATATTGTGACATACAGTTCACATTATTTCATCTGCAGCGTAAATCCTGGAATACCGTAGTTAGACTACACGAGAATTAACTGCAAAATATGACAGGCAGGAATATCGTTGGTAGATATTTCTGTTAAACCGGTTCAGGCATTGAGTTACGCTCGATTTTGGTAGGCGACCGCTTCCAGCAGCAATTTGCTGTCGCTGACGTTTAAAGAGTATGTAATTTTGAATAAGAATGTATGCACGTCATGTTCAGGATCGGTTAAATTCCGAACACGTTTAACCTGTACATACACATGCAATTCAAGCATTTTCCTATCCCATATACGTTATAACGGATTATTTTATACTAGGATACGTTGAAGTGAATGGGTACAATCAAAATAAGAGAGGAAAAAGTTTTTAATTAACAACTCATCGATAAAGAATCCGAAAAAAATATGTCTGGAAAGTTTTACTCTATTACTTTGTGAAGTTCATTGTGTCTGTCGTATCCTTTTCAGGAGGAGGATATTGGGTCCTTTCAAGTGGATTTAAGAACAAGGCGAAAGAAAAGGGACCGAGAAAAAATGGGCAGACGCAAAACTGAACGAGAATTGCGTGGTGGGGGAAAAGACGAGCTTATAAAATAAAGCCGAACTTCATAAAATAAAGCAGATTATTTCCCGCGACTGCTATAAACTAAATGGCTCTTCGGTTTGTTGCTCGGGAGGCAAGAAAATAAAGGGGCAATTTAAAAAGTCTAGTCTTACGAGTGCTTTCTTTTTTAGTGTTACATAACCCCACTTATTCTAAAATATCCAGTAACAAAGGTATCTACCTATACTAATTGCGAACTTTCAAGTGTAGGGCGCGTTCAGCGGAATCGCCCATTTTGGCCGACATTTGCGATTGAGTAGCTGCAAAATTGGGCTTTTCGATATTACTTTTGACGCTCGAATTGAAAAAAGGACACAATTCCGCGTGGACTACGCGATATTTTGTAAATTAAATGCGTCAATTTTGAAAAAAATCACGTTTTTGCACCTCTTCGGGTGAAGGCGAACCTCGAGAAAATGTCACGTGACGTCTAGAAATTCCGACAAGCGGATCGATGAACGTCAAAAATTTACATTTTTTATCCGTTCCTGCCGACCTTATAAAAGCCGCTCGCTCTCATGTCTTACGATAAGATCCCTCTAAATACCCTTCGCAAAGAGTTTTGAGCAAAAAAACGGCCTTAAAAACAATTTTCGATCCAAAAAATCGATTTTTGTCGACCCGTGTTTTGCTGCTATTACCACAGTAACGTCAAACCCGAAACGCCCCTTGCCGGACATTCGTAACAACAGTAACAGATAGCAGATAACCTAAAATGTATCCTAAAATGTCCATATTGCGAATGTGGACAGGTGGGACGCGTTAACCACATATTTCTAGAATGCCCAATAATTAAAATCGAAAATTTTGACATATACACAGAGCTAGTAGTAACATAAACGCCAAATACTCACATTTTACATCAATAAACACTAATATAATGAGCTCCGATGTTGGTAGACACCGTGACACAATAACTTTAGAAGATACGACATTAAGCAGGTCGGCCGCCATATTGATGACGTAGTGTGGTAAGTAAACGTCAGATGAATGTCAAGCGCGTAACATAACATTAGCAATTTCCACTATAAATAAAATCCCTAATCGAAATAAACTGCAGTTTGTATCGTCAGATGTATAATTTATGGAAGAATAAGTTTTAATTCTTTCTTATTATTAAATAATACTTCCGAATGACGTCTTTCTGTTGTGTTTGACAGTTTGTTACGCTGGTAACCATCTTAAATCGTTGCCGGTTGCCATGCAACGAACGTCACAAGTTGTGGTACCTTCTGCATATCATTATTTCATGGGTAGATACAATCAAAATGTTTTGGTCTCAGTACAAAACAGTTTGGACACCACTGCTTTAACATTTCAACATTTCTGGAAACGCAGCGGTGCGCACGTCTAATTTCGGCCAATCACAGCAAGTCGCGAGGCGGCCATCTGGTACCTGCAAACCTTTTGTGATAAGTTGATAACAGAATGCGTGTGTCAAAGTTATCAAAGATTCTTAACAATTTTTCGCGAATTTTTGCCGATTTCAACAGATTCTTCGCGTGTGTTTTGTGTACCAAAGTACCGGGAATGATCCAGAAGCAGTTTTGGGATGCTATGGTCTCCGGTAAGTCTGATTTTCTTGAGTTTTACTTGGAATTTTCTCGTCTGTCAAATTGTTGTGAAGCGTCGCGTCGGTACAGGTTATAGACATAGCTTTATATAGCTTAGCGCCATAGAAGAGTAAACATATGTACATACAAAGATACGAACCCACATAATATTACATAATATTGCATTATCAATAATAAAACCACGGATCCTACATGTATACATAGATGCATACATCACGATTTCTTGATTTATGTCCTCATTAAAATTCCAATCTACCAATAACTCTCTCATCGTTTAAAGCAGCATATAAAGACATAAAACAACAATGTGAATATTTACCAAAGCGTCGCAACTAGCTTTTCAGAAGCTGTGTTACTTGATCTTGACACTATACGCTACTAAAAATATCTCGCTATTGAGTCAATGTTGCGTTACAACATAGTGCGTACAATGAAGAACAAATGGTAGTACAAGATGGATTGCTGACGGTTTTATTTTTATTTCGACCGTCGTCGACCAGATGTCCGCCTCATTGTCGGTCAGGGTTTCTTCATTGCTGAGTTAAAACTGAAACCGAAAACAGTGGCGTTGAAATCATGAAGATTGTGTATTGTATATTAGTTCTTCTTCAGTGTTTTCGGCCAATATTTTCAGTGGCTCCGATGACCACCCCAATTCCGTCTGGAATTTTCAGGGGTAGGGATTACTATACAAGGACAATGAGAAATGACACGGTAATCTTTCATTATACCAATCAAATATATTATTACGTATGAGTGATGTAATCATTAAAAAATCAAACAAATTTTAGGGTAACTACCATCCGCCTACACAAAGGGCGTATCAACAAAACCACGAGACATTAGAATATCGCTTGGCGAGGCTAGAAATTCGAGTCGACGAAAAAACTGAATCGTTACTGAGGTAATTACTTTGAAATCTTGATTTTTTATAAATACTATGTTTTTTCATAAATGCCATATTTTTTTTAAGAGAAATGCGGGAAACTAACAATCGTCTTCGTGGGTTGGAATCTCAAAGTACTGAAACGCAGTACGCAGTGGAGAAAATGGGAGTTGAAGTGCAGAGCATTTTACAGCAGCAACTGCAACAACATGGGGGAAGTCACCATGTTAATTACGGGATACAACCGCAGAGAAATAATGTAGAACTCGAGCAGAAAATCGAAGGGTTGACCAAGGGGGTTAAAATTATGATTGCCACAATGAGAACACTAAATTCTGATATTTTAGCGATCAAAAGTAATATTACGAGATTGGGTAATCGGACAGAGTAAGTTTTCATGTTAGGCAATAACTTTTGTAATCTTTGCTGGATTGTGGTGATTTTTTCAGCAAACTATAGACATTTCTTCGTATCTAATAGAATTTAACAACTATTGTCTATGATTTTCTGAAAGAATCATCAAGATTCAGCAAAGATTACAAAAGTTGTTGAAGATCCAAAATTTTATTCATTTATCGTTCAAACTTAATTTCATTTCTAGCAATCTTGTTCAAACCACTGAGCATCTACTGACCAAACAATTCTTTAATAATGGTATCTCAGAGCTAAGACACCATAGACATGTAGATCAATATCATCATCACTCATCATGTGGTGCGAAACCAGGTAAAGACCAATTGGAGTTACCCAAGGACTGCAGGGAAGTAAAAGCTTTGGGAAAACCAACTGGGATATACAGAATTCGACCAGAAAATACACCAAACCCATTCATGGTTTATTGCGATATGGACACCAGAAACGGTGGATGGTCTGTTGTGCATAACAGATTTGACGGTAGCCAAGAATTTTACCAAGATTGGCACGAATATAAGCACGGATTCGGAAATTTAGGGGGCGAGTTTTGGCTGGGTTTGGATAAAATTTATCAGTTGACAGGTACTTATTAATAATTTGCAATACTCAATTCACAATTGACAGATGACAAATGACAGATGACAGATGACAGATGACAGATGACAGATGACAGATGACAGATGACAGATGACAGATGACAGATGACAGATGACAGATGACAGATGACAGATGACAGATGACAGATGACAGATGACAGATGACAGATGACAGATGACAGATGATAACTGGAGGTTGACATTTGACATTTGACATTTGACATTTGACATTTGACATTTGACATTTGACATTTGACATTTGACATTTGACATTTGACATTTGACATTTGACATTTGACATTTGACATTTGACATTTGACATTTGACATTTGACATTTGACATTTGACATTTGACATCAATTGACAGTTATCAATTGACAGTTATCAATTGACAGTTATCAATTGACAGTTATCAATTGACAGTTATCAATTGACAGTTATCAATTGACAGTTATCAATTGACAGTTATCAATTGACAGTTATCATTTGACAGTTGACAGTTGACATTTGATAGTTGGCAATTGACAACAATTGAGACAATTGACCATTGACAGTTGTCATTTGACATTTGACAGTTGACAGTTGACAGTTCGGAGCTGACAATTCACAATTCACTATCTTGCCTCGATCTCACCAAAATTTTGGAGTCTGATAATTGACGTTACACATTCAATCACCCCTCAAGTCATAATAAACCACCCCTAATTGCGCCAACTCCCCAAAGGGCCTAAACTGTAAATTGTCGATCTTTCCAGGCCATGATGTTAACGATAGAGTTGGTAGATTTCAATTTGCGGACATCGTACGCTCACTACGGCTCCTTCAGCATCGGACCGGAAGTGGAGGGTTACCCTCTAAGGGTGCTAGGGGGTTATACAGGCGATGCGGGCGATTCGCTCGTGTATCACGCTGGTAATAGATTTAGCGCCAGGAATATGGACCAGGACGGCTGGCCTGAAGGAAATTGCGCACAATCACACGGTGAGAGATGAAAAGCGAATCTTGCATTCATTACTTAAATACATAAAAATACCTCAAGAAATAATGGTTATTTAAATAATTCTGAATCTAGTTGATAAGTAAAAAATACCAGACAAAGTTTAAATATTATATATTTACTCGAAAACAGTTTTTTATCGCTAAGTGTAATACTTAAAATGTATTTTTCCACGCGAAAAGCGATGTCGGAGCGCCCTCCACAGCAAAACACGCGTAATCTCCCATAAACGGATCGCAATCTCGTCGTGTAGCCGCAGGGGTACCAATATTAGGGTGAACACCCCGCGCGCAGTCGAATTTGCGGTTAGAAATCAATTTTGGGCGGTTTTAGCTTTTGCTTTGGCTCTTCTTTGAAAGGCTGCCCGTAATTCACTTTTAAACGTTTGCAAAATTATTAAGCTCTGAAAACGGGATATACAGAACACAGAATTTTATAATTTGTGAATCATTGAAGTTTCTAAATTGTGCTTTAAGGTGGTGGTTGGTGGTACAGAAGCTGTGACACGAGCAACCTAAACGGACGCTATTTGAACGGAGAGTTACCCGTACAGTACATCTATCAGGGGATGTATTGGGGTGAATTTGGTGGACCACAATACAGCCTATACAAAGCCCGGATGATGGTCAGACCGAGGGATGACAATAGCCCTCCGATGTTCACTAATAACGCAAGAAATACCACTGCAAACCCACCAGATCCGTACTGAGAGGGTAGTTTTGCGGGTAGGCGTTTAAAAGTGTTACGATTTCTTCTATTTTGCAAGTATGGATCGTCTAGATTTATATTTTTAGTTAGTTTTACTGTAATGTTAATTGTAAAGTTACCAATGTGTTCTTTTTTGTTGTGTTTACATGATTCTAAGTATTCTAATAATATGTTTTGTGTTTCTAGTAATAAAGCGTTTACAAATGTAATTATGGTAAATCAGTTTATTTTTACTTTCCGATTAGTACCCTAAAAGGAAAGTATTGTATTGGATTGTTCTTGGTGACAATCTGATAACCACAAGTGCAAAGATACATACATTTTCTTAGGGATTGAAACGATTTTGACCAAACTGATACCATCTCATCCTCCAGAGACTTAAAAAAACATGTTTGCCAATTTACAGATCAATGGGAGGAACGGTTTCGACGCTATAAACGTTTATACAGGTTGGCTGACAGAATACACAGCCACACTGACATTAGGTTGGGATTCAGAGTAGCTGCGGTTTTACGAAATTAAATATTTGCAGAATGTTTTAGACACTTCTATGTGTCAACAGGTAGTCGAGAAGTTGGGTGGGTGTGAAGCCTAAGCCTCATATTCCTCATGTTCCACTTATGACCAGATGGAAACTGTCTGAAAACTGTTTTGTTCAGTGGAGTATGCAACTTTATGAGCCTTATGAGTTTTATAGTGTGCACTAAACTTTACCACGGATAAAGATTCTTATGACCGTTCTAGTAGTAATTTTTAATACTAGATTTTATGGGTTTTGTGATGTAGTATTATGACGTTTACGTATTGGAAAGCTAAAAACGTGTTCCATCCATGGAGTAGCAATAAGCTTTTTGTTAAAACTATGCATAACATGTTACCTATAATACAGTTGCAATAATCTAAAGACATCTTGAACAATATTCAAATGTTTACCTTAGATAGCATACTTTTTTAAAGTTACTACTCTTTCCTTGAAATTCGCTGAAATATCGTGCATAAAATATTTAGTGTTTCTAGAATACTTTGTTCTGTGTGACATTTAGTTCGCTATTCGGTTTATTTCTATAAAACGAGGTACTCTGTACTGCACCGTACTCATATTTTACTTATACTGACAACTTTTCTATGTATAAAGGCAAGTCCCAATGGCCTTAGTATCGCCATCATGCAAATAATAAATTACTTACTATTCTCAGCACAAATTTCCACCTTTTTAAAACATATATTTCTACAAGTTATTAGATATGTGTAACTGGCATGTTGTTTTTTTGTGGTCAAGCGTTTAGTTAACACCCTGTGGAACAATTTAGCAAATTGGCCAAGTTTTCGCGAATCAGCGAATTTATTCTTCACTATATTTTGTGTATTGCATTAGAATAAATTTTTATACATCGACCGATACGTCCAACTAGAAAAACTACCTCGCTGGTTCAGTATCATACTTGCTTACATATCACAACATACTACAATATTGGTAAATGTGTACAGGTTAGTTTTTTTGGTTTTATCGACGATTTCTGGACCTTTATAAATGTTTTATTAAGAGTTTAGATTAGCAGAGTTTTTGTAAGGAATATTCTTGTTTTTCTTGAGAAATATTGAAGATGAAGCAAGATTTTCCTCATTACCTACTCTACAGGGTGTTTAGAACTTAATTGTCACAGCGCGTGTGGTAAAATATGATAAAATGGGTTTTAGAAATAACCCCTTTCAAAACTATAGCTTCTTATAATTTAATCTCGTCTTGAACGTGGTAAAGTCATTCCGACATGTCGTGTATAGGTCGCTGAAGACCAAGGTTAGCTGAGGACGACGTAAGTTTGCATAAGTCCGTATTAGAGACCCTTTCCTACATATGGAAGTCGCAATATTGCAGTCGCAAAATTTATATTACGCGAAACGGGGCCAAATATTACTACGTCTGAGAATGTCTGCTACGTGCAAATATTAGAACGGCTTGGAACTCAAATAAGATTCAAGCCAATATCTCCAAGATGTATATGTACAAGTATTAGATATGCTATTTCGTCCGTTTTATCCGCTGCGTTCAACATTGTTTTCTGTATATTATAACAATATAACAGTCTTTATAACATATAAAAACACTTTTTACTGACTGAGAATTTAGCTGGTACAAAAAATTAATCTTAGTATGAAGGAGGACAATAAACACGAGTAATTTTGGCAGTACTGGTACCTGGTGCTTTGGCACTGGTGACCTGGTGAGACTTTATAGTCAATTTGTCACTCTTAATGAGTTTTGTGAGTTGCACATTCGCATTTAACTCCCCCTAGCAGAGGAACAGAGAACTAGAAAGACCTAGTCACCTCCTCGTAGAGTTTGGCCGACAACAAGTAAACTTTCCAAATGTAATCTCCAAGTTTCGGCGAGCTGTTCGATTGTTTTTCCTACCGTAATTAATTGCAAATGTTTCCGACGCGACGCTGGTTTAACTACACCGTAAGAGCGCATAATATCGATAAACTACTCCATTATGTCTTATTGTGTTACGTAAGACATTGTTTTTTGATCGAAAGTGTTTAAAACATTGTTCTTAACATTGTTCAGAATGCTCAAGAGAAAGAGATAGCACAAGGAAAATATGATTGACTTTGTTATGTTATTTGATTGAAGGTACACAAGTTATTATCTAGTCTCGTCGTAGTAGATGAAATGTTTTCCAACAAAGAGCCCTCGGCGGTCGTAGGTAATTCGCTGACAAAACACTGATGAAGATGAGTCTAGATGCGCGATAACGGTATGAGGAAACGCCGCCAGTTTCAGAAATTCATGCTCGCATGAATATTTATTACGATGGGGAAATAAGAGTATTCAGGGGCGCTCTAGGTGGCTTCCGTCGAGGCCCCAGGGCACCCATTGTGCACCTAGCTGTCCGTCGCATACTGAAAACTACGGACGGCCAGGCCGTTAGAATAAATTCGATAAAGGTAGAGAGAGAATAAAGGATCTTGTCATAATGCAGGTTTCGGCTTTTTGACCCTCTGGGAACGGATTTTCATCATATATAAGTTTTTCATTAAGTACTGATTTTTGTCTTTTTCTGTATCTCTATTTGATTATTTTCTGCCCTCAAATATTACCCCCTTTTTATCAATTAAAAAAATTGTTTTAACACAACACTTTAATCCACCATCCCTTATCTGCAAATTTCCATCTTTAATCCCGTCTATCGCCTGCACTCCGACATTTTCCAGATTACTAATTAAAATAGCGTGGAGCTCTCACAATCGTACCACCATTCCGAGGTAACAGTTGTCCTCGGGGAGCTATTTCATTAAGCGTTAATTTGGGCCTGAATTAATAGGGGTTGCTCCAAACGCAGATGTCCCAACGGTACCCTCACCAACACCAACCCTCGAAAAAAGAAACTCTCCAGAAGAGAAAGGAAAAGAAAACAGATGTGTTTTTTGAGCATGCTGGTTTCTTTTATTAAAATTATTTACTATTACTCTGATTATGTTTCCTTCCTTGCATTTCCTTTCGTTTCTTTTCGTTTTAGAAATAGAAATATATTTATTCAGCCCCAGCAATATGCAGAATAGATAAATACAGTAATAACTAATACAGTTAATTTCATCACGTATAAACACGAAAATTAGTAACAATTTTAAAATAAAGAACCAGATTTAATCTTGGAACAAAACTACACATTAAAAAAGTTCTTAATACTGTAAAAACATTGTTCAGTAAGATATCGTCTAATACGGTTTTTAAAACATCCTTTTGTCTCATTTCGTCTCCTTTTGTTTCCTTATAAACCAATATTTGTCAAAAATCACATTTTCCAAACAAACATTGCGACAAAACATTGCTAATTGTCCATTATAAAAAGAAAAAAAAAAACAGAAACAAATTATCGTATTTAGCTTTGCGTTTTCTCTTTTCCCGGAATGAATTGAACGTGCAGAATCGCCAGTTGAAAACAAGCAATTGGCTCTCTCGCCAGAAAACAACGGAACAAAACAATAACGATTCAGTCAGGAGCCCCGAGCAGCACTCTCAACGCTTGCTTTACCCCGCAGTCCCACAGGAAGAAGACCCTATTACTCGGGTAACATTACATTTCCAATTATATACTACATTAGATTGTAATATCTCAGGGGTTTCGCTCAGTACAGATGCACTCACTACACAGTACACAGTGCCACGTCACTTAATTTCTCCAGGTCATTATGAGGTCATTATAACTGCTCAGCGAAGCTATAATGACTTACGGCAATAATAATTAACGATAGTTTCATTCAATATTGACTATAAAGGAGAAAATAAGGAAAGGAAACGAAAGGAAACAAGAGGAAACGAGAGGAAACGAGAGGAAACGAGAGGAAACGAGAGGAAACGAGAGGAAACGAGAGGAAACGAGAGGAAACGAGAGGAAACGAGAGGAAACGAGAGGAAACGAAAGGAAACGAGAGAAAACGAGAGGAAACGAGAGGAAACGAGAGGAAACGGGAGGAAACGAGAGGAAACGAGAGGAAACGAGAGGAAACGAAAGAAAACGAGAGGAAACGAGAGGAAACGAGAGGAAACGAGAGGAAACGAGAGGAAACGAGAGAAAACGAGAGGAAACGAGAGGAAACGAGAGTAAACGAAAAAAAAACGAGAGGAAACGAGAGGAAACGAGAGGAAACGAGAGGAAACGAGAGAAAACGAGAGGAAACGAGAGTAAACGAGAGGAAACGAGAGGAAACGAAAGGAAACGAAATGAGACGAAATGAGACGAAATGAAACGAAAGGAAACGAAAGAATACAACATAATTATTAAAAGATGAAAAATCCTCATAGGTATAAGCAGTAAAAATTCTTTTGACTACAATTCTTGCAGAATAAAACGTCGTCAAGTATAGTATAAAACATACCCTAGAATGTGTTCCACACTTGAAATCCACAAAGGTAAAGTACCCACAATCTAGCTAATTAAAGACAAGTGTCCCAACTCTTGAAGAGTTAATTTTCTCTCGTGTTTTCCCTTTTACGAGGTGACGTAACAAATGTAGATTCACTTGAATATATGGGTCAGGGTGTATGCTAGTGTGGGTGAGTTCAACATGCCCTATTCTCTCGAAACAAATGCCTCGCAATAAAAGTTGAAGTGAGCTCCTCCGCACCTTGTCCCATATAATTGTGCCTGGGAACCCCCCTGCCTCGAGCCCCGGCCTCCTGTTCGGTACACACCCTCGCCTCTTTACGGTCTTAGTCCTCGTTTTAGCCACAATGCCCCGCGAGAAACACTTACTGGCGCTCCTTTGCATTTTCTCGGGTACAAGACAATGGCGAGATAGGTGGAATCGGGGAGTGGGTGCGTGCCTTGGAATTTCTAGGGTGAATTTCAGGGAGATTACGCTTAAAACGAGTAATTTAGGGTGGGAGAATCGTGTTTAAAGGTGGAGAGTGAAAGGAGAATTAGTGGGAGTGTTAACAATTGAGAGTCTTATGTATAAAGTTTATTGTTTTTTCTAGAGTAATTAGTGCTAGAGTTATTTAGTTGCTGGTTGAATTAAGAATGCATAAATTGGAGTTACAACATATTTTTTTTAGAAGATATGCTGGGTTCACTCGGTCGATGTTTATTTCAAACTTGAGCATCACAAAAACACAACGATATATTATTGCGAGCAGTAGTTTTCGAATTTATTGACCGTTACATAAATAAGCTGAATTTGATATTTATTTCTATGGGAGCGATAAAATTTTATGTCTGAGAAACTACTAAGATCAATAATCGATTATGTCTCGGATTATGTCTGGTCTAGACATTACAAATTTCCAATCTAACATAAATTGTATGTGTTATAATACCTATGTATCTTACTACTTTAACTTATTCTAATAGGCACCCATTCATGTCTCTTAGTTGGTTCTGATGTACTGCTATACATTTTTCATGCGCAGTAAATAGCACTGACTGCTTTTTGGCACTTTCACAGTTACACTAGGCTGTTTTACTGGCCGCTAGTTCCTGTTGCTGCTAGCAGCAATATCAACCGGCGTCACAGATGTTTTGAGATCACATTACGCTGTTTACCAGCAATAGTACTGCTCCCACTGGTGGCTACTACCAGCAAGCCTCAGTTCAAACTACAAGGTCTATTTCTGGTGCATTTTATATGTCACCAGGTAGGTATATCTAACAGTGAGACAATGTATTGTCTTTTGTCAGGTGAAGGCGTCGCAAACATAAAATATTTCATATTTGATACCAATTTGTGGAGTTTTATTGACTACCTGCCTTGAATCTGAGTGGTCACATTGTGCTGGTTAGCAGCGGTTAATAATCTACAGCAAGCATCAAATACTAAAAACCACCCCACATTCTGCATTCCAATCAACGTTGCAGCATAACTTTTCGGCCGGCGACTATTCATTATGTGATCAGTATTTTAACAACTGTATCGTAAAGCCCTCTTTATATATTGGGAGAATATTACCTCGCATAATATTTATAAAAGACATTTCAAAAATACATAATTTCCTGAGTTAACATTCATGCTGGTTGCTGTAAAAGTTAAACAAGCGCTGCTGGGCTGGCTATTGCTAAACTCACTCACCAACTGGTAAAACAGCGCTGCTGAGTGGTCACACTATGCTGTTAGCAGCCAGTAGCAAGTAGCACGCCTAGTGCGACCATGGCATAACACAATTACACTAACTCAAAAACCTTCTTTCTCACGAGTCTTCTTATGGGACCAGTGTTGTCATGAAGCTCGATAGCCTCATCATTCATGTGTTTATGAAGTCTTTGTTCGTGGCTTCTTGCAATTTTCTGGATTTCGGTGTCTACCATCTTCATTTTGCAGTCCTTATGAAGATAAACATAAAATAAACAACTTTGATTTGATCTATTTGTCGCTAAGATTAATCGTTCAAACAATTTGCTTCTTGTAGTAAATATGCAGCAGTTTTCGACAGTTATGCCATGTATATAAAATTTTCATTAAATGTTTTCGATACTCAAACAACAGTTTACATCTATCACAATGGATTAAATCGAATAAAATATCAGACAAAGCCCTAAAACTAAATTATTTAAAAGCCGCACGCAGTCAGCAAACACATCGTTTGCAAAATCTGTTAATGACATTCAATTATGGGCTATTTAAAATAAACCAAAGCCGTAATAAAAACAGACAAATTTATATGTAGGCGGTTACTGCACGTGATCTGTCGACTGTAAAATCACGTGAACAAATAAAACATATTTGCGATAAACATGAAATTAAATTTGAACGATTTCAGAATGAATGCATCCTGAATTGGATTATATTAATTATGTATAATAAAACATGATTATAAACAATACACATAGTAATATTTGTCATGTTTACTAATATTATTAGTATTGGGTGTTGGTCGTACAAGTTAGTTACGATGATGGGATATATCAATTAGAGTAATTAGTTTCTGCTATTGATTATAGCACTGCCGCGCCGGTATAAGTTGCCTTGAGGTTATATTAGATTCAGGTCACAAAGTTTATAACCAACTTTGGTCGCAGACATCGATTTTCCGGGTAATTACGTTAAATAAATTATCAAATAATCAAAGGAATTAGGAACAGAAGACACACTGCATAAGTTTTTGTGATACGAACGGTTCTAGTTTTGATATCATCATATATCTGAACCCATCCCCATTGTATCGCGCACAAATTAATTAGTTGTATAAACATTTCTATCTATCGTCGACCATATTCGTAACAGTATAGAATTTGAAAACACAATATCGTGAAAATCAAATACGGCCAGCCGCAAATGGGGAGAGCACGCCTCTGGCATGGCAGCGAGAACAAACCAGCGCGAACTGGTTTAGTGAACCGTAGCTAATGAAAATACTAGATCACCAGTTTGTTTACACTGCGTATAATCTTCACGTAATAACAGGGCGAGGGCATCCGACATACAGTTGGCGAGAGAGGCCCACACAACTCTCTACTATTTGCACACGAATGAACAGAAGCGTACGTTATAGTGAATATTTATGAGCATCATTAAACGTACACTGAATCCGTAATGCTCTCCATTTCGCTTCATCGACGCAATCTATACCAGGGGTACATTCAGGCATGCTGAATGTGATATTTCGAGTTCTTCATTACATAAATACACCATTAGGATTTCGATTGATATTGCATCAAAATAAGTTCTCCATAAATCCTAAACAAATCAATCAAAACTTGTAATTCCCAAGTGTAGTTTCACATTTTAATCAACGGTCGGGCTACCAGTAATAACAACAAACCCAACAGAAAAACAAAGAACAAATACAAGACCACCCAACAAATATGTACTCTCGGCCGGCCTCATTGGGTCTACATTTAAAATCGATAACGACAAATGAACCAAGAGTTGAAAACGTACGCGAGTAGTCGAAATTGCTCACGGTTCAATCGGAAAACAACAAAATCGCCCCAGGTTCGGAGCTAATGATCTTCAATACATTACCAATACCACCTCGTGTACCCGAACACAATCCAGGCAATGATTTATTTATATTGCCACTGCCAGCTCAATAATGGTTGTTGAATTCTGACACAGAAGAAGTAATGATACTAGCAGTATAAACAGGTGATTTCCTTATGTTACTTAAAGGAAATTAAATAACATAAGGTAATTAAAAGACATTTATATTTATATTTAGTTATAGTACTTAGTACATACATATTTAAAAGTACATAACATTTCACCTGATGGAAGGACTTTATTGAACAAAATCAGAGCATTCAATAAAGACGTTGATTCTTTACTTTGCTTGATTATTTACTTGATTCTTTACTTGATTCTTTACTTGATTGTTTACTTGATTCTTTACTTGATTCTTTATTTGATTCTTTACTTGATTCTTTACTTGATTCTTTACTTGATTCTTTACTTGATTCTTTACTTGATTCTTTACTTGATTCTTTACTTGATTCTTTACTTGATTCTTTACTTGATTCTTTACTTGATTCTTTACTTGATTCTTTACTTGATTCTTTACTTGATTCTTTACTTGATTCTTTACTTGATTCTTTACTTGATTCTTTACTTGATTCTTTACTTGATTCTTTACTTGATTCTTTACTTGATTCTTTACTTGATTCTTTACTTGATTCTTTACTTGATTCTTTACTTGATTCTTTACTTGATTCTTTACTTGATTCTTTCCTTGATTCTTTACTTGATTCTTTACTTGATTCTTTACTTGATTCTTTACTTGATTCTTTACTTGATTCTTTACTTGATTCTTTACTTGATTCTTTACTTGATTCTTTACTTGATTCTTTACTTGATTTTTTATTTGATTCTTTACTTGATTCTTTACTTGATTCTTTATTTGATTCTTTACTTGATTCTTTACTTGATTCTTTACTTGATTCTTTACTTGATTCTTTACTTGATTCTTTACTTGATTCTTTACTTGATTCTTTACTTGATTCTTTATTTGATTCTTTACTTGATTCTTTACTTGATTCTTTATTTGATTCTTTACTTGATTCTTTACTTGATTCTTTACTTGATTCTTTACTTGATTCTTTACTTGATTCTTTACTTGATTCTTTACTTGATTCTTTACTTGATTCTTTACTTGATTCTTTACTTGATTCTTTATTTGATTCTTTACTTGATTCTTTACTTGATTCTTTACTTGATTCTTTACTTGATTCTTTACTTGATTCTTTACTTGATTCTTTACTTGATTCTTTACTTGATTCTTTATTTGATTCTTTACTTGATTCTTTACTTGATTCTTTACTTGATTCTTTACTTGATTCTTTATTTGATTCTTTACTTGATTCTTTACTTGATTCTTTACTTGATTCTTTACTTGATTTTTTACTTGATTCTGTACTTCGTTCTTTACTTGATTCTTTACTTGATTCTTTACTCGATTCTGTACTTGATTCTTTACTCGATTCTTTACTTGCTTCTGTACTTCATTCTTTACTTGATTTTTTACTTGCTTCTGTACTTCGTTCTGTACTTCGTTCTTTACTTGATTCTTTACTTGATTCTTTACTTGATTCTTTACTTGATTCTTTACTTGATTCTTTACTTGATTCTTTACTTGATTCTTTACTCGATTCTGCACTTGATTCTTTACTCGATTCTTTACTTGCTTCTGTACTTCATTCTTTACTTGATTTTTTACTTGATTCTGTACTTCGTTCTTTACTTGATTCTTTACTTGATTCTTTACTCGATTCTTTACTTGATTCTTTACTTGATTCTTTACTTGATTCTTTACTTGATTTTTTACTTGATTCTTTTAAATGACATTTGCGTATTTAGTTATAGTACTTACTACATACTCAATATTTCACCTGATGGAGGGACTTTATTGAACGAAATCGAAGCATTCAATAAAGAAAATTCGCATACACTCTAATAATACTGTTATTTCCATGCGAGTGAAATATGGTTGCGGGATCAGCGAAGCGAGAATCGCCGCCGCCAAACGCAGAAAGTACATTTATGCCACGTGGTATGCGGTGTTCGGGCCATTGAAAAAATAATATATCTCGGAAGGGATTTAACGAGGCAAACGGAATTCATTTCGAATGGAAATTTATGGCGATCCGGCAACGGGAAACCGGCTTTTATTAATAGTCGAAATGGAAAAAGTTCGCAGAGATTAGCGAAGGAACCAGTCAGAAATGTTTCCGGACCAGGTGATATATCGCGTGGCCGACCGAAAGTAATGTTTATGTAGAAAAATATATTTGAAAAGGAGAGAAGTGGAAATGATAATAATCTTTCTGGTTTGATATTCTTATAACTTTGTTTTTTTTTTTCTATAGGTCGGTATATTTTCCCCTTATTCCGCGTTTTACATTCAGGCCTAATCATTTCCAACCACTAGGCGTCTCATCTTACCTTTCTGGCAACTAATCTCTGTTTGCTAACAACTAGACATGGACAAATCCGTGTACCCGCAAACTTAAACGCACGCGTCACGCAAAGCACTCACTACATCGCTAAATAATTAAGCAGGTCATAAGTCGTGACGGACACTTATTAAGGGAGTCATTAGACGAGTTTACGCAGCCTGCCGGCAGGGCGCGCATCGCTCGCCATCAGGGAACGCGTTTGAACGTGTGTGTATGTGTGTGTTGTAGTCCCAGTAAGTTATCGTCACAGGAACGGTAAAGCATCTGCTGAGCTAAAATGTGTTTTGCCCCATCTATTAGGCACCCTAATTCGCGCCCCCACTTGATATATTAACTGACGCATTAGGCGAGAGCAGTGAATCTCAATTACAGAGGCCCTTAGCGTCGCCGACGTCGACAAAAACGGTTTAAAAGTAAAAAGTTATGGAGTTGGATTTTGCCAACTATTCTGAATGTAAAACTTGGTCATTGGGTTCATATACGTTGGCTTTGTAATTCGTTTTAGTTTGATTCTTAGTTGATTCTTTAACTGCTTCATTCGTCGATTCTTTAGTTGATTCTTTAGTTGATTCTTTACTTGACTCTTTACTTGATTCTTTACTTGATTCTTTACTTGATTCTTTACTTGATTCTTTACTTGATTCTTTACTTGATTCTTTACTTGATTATTTACTTGATTCTTTACTTGATTCTTTACTTGATTCTTTACTTGATTCTTTACTTGATTCTTTACTTGATTCTTTACTTGATTCTTTACTTGATTCTTTACTTGATTCTTTACTTGATTCTTTAGTAACCACGTTGCCATTTGAGTGAAGAAATAAAGCAGTAATTAGTGTAATCTTACCACTTTGATAATACATACTTAATAAACTTTTGCCATTACTTGGTTCCTAATTTGTAGAAACCCACCCCTATCAATAATTCCTTTATCGCGAAAGGTGGGGAAAACCATTCACGTATTGTGTAACAGTACTGCCACACTTAGAACACGAAGCACGCGGGGAAATATTAGATCTGCTCTTAGGATGATCAATCATTTGGGTTTCCCGATTGCGCTGAAATGAAAAACTGCCGGAAAGTGTTCGGGAAAAGAAAAGGACAAAAAGGGATACACACAGCAACAAAGCAAAGCCTGTAGACCGCATTTGATCGAAGAGGCCGCGGTTTCGCGGTGGACTAAGTAACGTATTGCCGCTGCCACCTTGCGGCGGGTGTTTACCCCGCACTGATTCCTGAAATTATGGCGCCTCGGTTTTAAACTTTAGTTTCGAAAGCTTTTAGTTCTAGGTGGAGTTGTGAGGTATTTAGTGCGTGATTATAAGTTACGTGATCCGGAAAGGCACTCTTGTGTGTTGGTTAATAAGTACTGGATATTAATCGTGTTAATGGCATTCATAATGGACAAATTGTGTCCAAATTTTATATTGTTCAATGTTATGTTATAACAAATCTAGCATTAACGGGTTACGCATTGAAAAATTATGGAGACATTTTTACCATAATTATAAAATCCATAATAAGCTAATATTTATTTTCATAATTGCTTTACGCTAGATCGGTCCACTGTACGTCGCTTTTTTTTTCAATTTTATATCCGATCAACACCGTCGGTCGTCGGCGTTATTCAGTTATCCGTATACCTACACCGACAGATACAAATTACCCATCCAGTGTACATTTTCCACCATTCTCGGCTCGTTCTCCCGTTCGAGAAGGTTTGGCGCGAAGCGTCCCGCAAAGCAAGGCATCCAGCCAGCAAGCCAGAGGCCCTTGTATCCAATTTGCATCCGTAATGGAGATACGAGTTCCTTATTGACGGCATCCGGTCTCGTCTCCATCGCATCCAAGGCGATAACTTCGTTCCAGAATGGATGGAAATCGAGAGCAGAACTGGCAGACGTTCTAGGGGTGCCGCGCAAAAACCAATAGGATTCATTCTGCCCTTGTATTTCTCTCTCCGAGGACAAACGAGATGGCTGTTTATTGCTGATTTATGTCAAAGTTTTCGATGTATTCATTTATTATGTGGTGATTTTTTTATTTGCTAGCTAAGTTAGAGTTTGGTTGAGCAAAACTAGGTACTTGCATAAAGTAACGTAAACGTAAATATATATATATATATATATATATATATATATATATATATATATATATATATATATATATATATATAACACCCTTTCTTTCCTACCCAACGTCTCTAACACAACCAATCGATAATACACCATCAACAGTGTATCAACTCTGAAAACCCGACACGTCAAACGGATCTCATGTCGCGTCGCCTCCAGGTACATAACCTAACAATGTATAGCGTTTCGCGGTGTTTTCGCAGGCCTTTAGGCGCTGGTCTACGTGTCAGAAATTGCCTCTCGCTCTTAATAGTCGATCCATCTTACAGTTCCAGGCATCGCCGCCGGACGCGTTGTAGTCGCGGACTCTCCTACGCCTCGGAGTAAAGAAAAAACGCAACACAACGACCGGACGACTTTACCTTATTTATTGGGGTTTGGGGTACTGTCGAAAGCTATCAATCTTGAACGGTTTTTGCGCTTTAGGGAAACGGTCTTGAAGGTGTGAGTTGGCGTGAGGAAAATAAAGCGTTGTTCGGGTATTAGCGACGGTAAAGTAGAGAATTAGGTTTTTGAGGAATTAATCCCGGCGCCTTCGCCATTTTTGGTTCGTGTTGTTTATTGGAGTTATTTTGGGTATGTGGTGGTTTATTTGGTCAGGATAGCGTTGTGTTTGTTAGTTGGATTGTCGCCTAATTAAATATGCCAAAAATATTTACCCTAAAAGTTTTAAACTCATTAAATTAAAAAAAATATTGGACCAGTAAAACATGATTTAAACTGAATCTAACAATTGGTTGTCTGTGGTGTATTTGTAGAAACTTGCCTGATTTAACAGAGGGTCTGAAATCACTCTGTCAAATCAGGTAAGTCGTGAGGATTCACCATTTGAAGTTTTAGGAACACCTCACTTTAGGTTTATTAAGACTTAGGTTTATCAAAAGAAAAAGACGAGTTACTGGGTTCTAAGCTACAGGAATGGAATCTTTTCGCACGATTGTAAATTATATAATCTTGAATATCATGTAAAATTGTCATGTAATCGTCACATGATATTCATGTATATTTGCGTACTTAACGAAAACAAAACAGGTAATAGATATATCGAAAATTGTAAATTCCTATGAATATATCATATCTCATCCAGCTATGATTAAATTATATCATCTCAATACAGTTATTATACCATCGTCTCACTTAAGTATACGAAATTTTCAATTTGCTTAATCCCAGCAACTAGCAGCGCCACCTCCCTTGAGATTCGCTAATCCGAACAGCGGCGCCTAGTTCCAAATCCCCCCCCTCCCGTACCGCGCCTCCCCCTTCCCCTTACGCGCCGTATAATCGCCAAACTAAACCGTACTCGTTTTGTTTTTAAAATTAATTCAGACCAGGCCGCCTTTAATTATCTCCGAGATTGCCGCGCAACTTTTCAGACCGGCACCATACACCCCCCATCCCCTTAATTTTTCCCACCCCCATCGCTTGAATCGCCCCACTAGAAAATTCGAAAAGCACCGACGACGCGACGCGCCGACAACTTTTCGCCCGCGAACTATGAGTATCGCGAGGCGTAATGCAAATTTCCATCGCTAGAGGTCGCCTATTCGAGATGGGGGATGGGTGGAAGAATTTTTGCCGCGATCGTGCTGGTGGTTGTTGGGGTAGTTTTCGCACCGCGGTACGCAAAATTGATTACGTCGTTATCACGTCTTTGCCTTTGCCGCTGGTTCTGGATCTTTTGTCACGGATAAGCTTGAAAATAGGTTCCGCTCTTTTGTATAGGTGTAACGTGTGATAATGTTGTAGGTAGTGTTCTACAATTTGATGAGAGCGTCTTAGGATATTCAAGGCTTTAAAATAACACAATGTCTAGA
Source organism: Aphodius granarius (assembly GCA_963971325.1). Taxonomy (NCBI): domain Eukaryota; kingdom Metazoa; phylum Arthropoda; class Insecta; order Coleoptera; family Scarabaeidae; genus Aphodius; species Aphodius granarius. The sequence continues at coordinate 42,625,525 of OZ020221.1, read as the reverse complement.
ACGAGAACAACAAATAAAATGGTTAATAAATTCTATGGAATTTACCAATTTGATATGGTTGTAAAACTGTTTTAAAATAACAGAACACACGTATTACATAATCAAACTGGCAGCCTTTCGCTGTTAAAAATGTATAAAAAGAAAGCAAAATAGCTATATTGGATCCACCCAATATAGCAAGCGTTATTTTTCGGTTTGCGATTTGGTTTAAATATAGTTTGGTTGATGACTGATATCTGTTGTTGTTTTGTTGTAATCGAGATTGCAGCTGCACTCATTTTTGTGTTTTGGTAATTTGAAACAAGTTCATCTAAGCGAAAGAGATATACCTATAGATATAGAGTATAAAGATATGATATTATTTAGGAGTGGATTTAGTTCTACTTAAAGATAAAAATATCAACATAGGATAACGATAGAAATGCACCCGAAATGCATCATATAAAATTACAAGATTGTTTGTGTTAGTGTCAAGTAAAGGTTTGTGTATTTTATGTATTTACTTATCTCAAAATATCTATTATGAAGTTAACCTTTTTACGTTCCGACTAGTAACCTAGAAGGAATTATTACGTTCCAAGCATCGTAATCGATTCAGGGGACCCCAAAACGCGTATTTCCGCTGAAATCTCTTCTAGGGTATTAGTCGGAAAGTAAAAAAGTCAGAATTAACACGCGCTGTAGTAGTAATGACGAAAAATCTTACAACTTCTTATTATACAAGAAGGCAGAAGACTTGTGTAGTCTAAGTTTGAAACACCATTATCTCAAGCCCCTTCAATTCTAAACGCACTGCTGTTTGATTTATCGCGCTGTGCCCAAGTTAAATGTACAAAGTTTGAGTGAAAGTTAAATGTGCAAGATTAAAGTTAAAACACTCTATCTTTTTTGACAATTAACATAGCGAAGTAAATCAAAACAGACAAAATTATACAAAATAATAAGATAGACAGTTTGTTACGTTTCTATCAACTTATATTACTTCGTTCTTAATTTAATTTGGGTAAAAATCTACATACATGTTTTGACTGAAGATATGTGACTTCGGATGCGAAAAGGGACCTACCGCGACGTTATCTTGCACGCTATTTTCGCACGCAAGGTCTCTTCCGATAGATACCGTTATGGCGCATGTTATTTTCGCACGATAGGTCCCTTTTCGCATCCGAGGTCACATATATTTTCAATAGCAAGCAATATGTACTTTGACAAGCTGTAACTTCAAAACTAGTGGATGGTATCTATCTGGTGGAGGTATCTATCTGCAAATCCAGTCGATCTAAGTACCATACCATTTTAGAAATATGTTTTCTTATAGTACTTTACGTTTGAATAACAAAAATACATATTTTGGCCGAAGACATATTTTTATCGAAGTAGCAAACAACCAGCATTTTGACCAGCTATAACTTTAAAAGTAGTGGACGTATCTATCTGCAAATTAGCTCATTGGAAAGATCAAGCTTTTTTCAAGCTGTGCCCATATCATTTTAGAAATAATCTTTCTTCTAGTCCTAATAATCCTTCTTATAATATTTTTTGTCTGAAAAAAGGTAAAACATTTCAAGACTTCAAGACAAAGTGTTGAAAGACGAAATTTTCAGTAAACATAAAATTTTTAAATGAGCACCATACTAACATGTAACCCCAAATCAAAACCGTTAGGCTTTTACTAAAAAAGCTAAACGAAAAAAGCCGTCACATCAATTCCAGAACAGGTGCTTCGCACCATACTCTATCTAAATTTACACAGATCCACAGCCTGCAGAGATAGATATAGATACATATATACAGTACAAACATACCAGACACCTTCTGTAATCTCGGAGAGTGCTCACGGACCATACAGCGACGCGACGTTCCAAACGGGGCATGCGTCCGTGTGGGCATAGCGTCGCGACGAATAGTCCGTCGTCACACTTCGCAGGTGTAGGTCGGTTTTATTTGTATCCAGACACAGCTCTATTTACGTGGTAGTATTCGACGTGTACTCGTGTACTCCCAAAGTGCGTTAGAAACGAGAGAAAAGAAAACTTTTGTATTTTTTTCGGGGTTGAAGTTGCCGAGAGTCCTTCTTGAAGATTGATTGATAAGGTAGGATTATTTTTTGGGTTTTGTTTTATTTTATGGAATGCTTTGGTACGTATTGATGAAATTGTTTATTAATACCATATAATCTGAAATGACGTGCTCGTATATTATGTGCCTGCCAATATCAATCAAAAATTCTAATGTCTGATTATACCGTGAACAATTAAATGAAGTTTCTGTATCACAATGGTTCATGTTCTTCAAATAATGAGTAAGGATTATTAAGCACTTCCTTGTAAGTTGATTATCCGTGCTAGCAATAATGTTGGTCTTGATCCAATAATTTTTAGTAAGAAATGAATATAAAAAACTTTCCGGATGTATGAGAGGAGTTATGATTTATGAACTTATGACAGATAAAAATGTTGCATTTGTAATCTACATATTTGACACAAATCTACTGTTGTTTTGAAAATGTCTTTTGTGACAATAATATAGTTCTACTTTCGAACGCAACTTTGTGGTTGAAAGTAACTTTATTTTTGTCTAATCGACAGAGTTGATATTTGGGAATAACATTATTTTAAGTGAAATCTGTTTGTTTTGCGCTCTTTTCTAGTTATCTTATACTTGAACCATTATAATAATTGCTTCGTCCATTAAATTGATTAAATATAATTGTCATGTTTATGTCTCTTATAGAGTAACTTTACAAAAAGACGTATAACCCGTTATGAGTTAAACTTGTTCACTTTTAGCGCCTTTCTGCTCCATTTTGATAAATTAATCCACCAATATTGTTTTTTTTTTTAGTTTTTTAGATGACACAAATAATTTGTCATTGCTATTTATAATGCAATTGCCATTGAAACATATCTGGTTTTTGAATCCTTTGAAATTAATGTCAAACTAGTTATTTCATTGTTTGAACAAACTAATATTTATATTGTTTCGAACCCATGCACCAGGCGCGCAAAGAAACACCTCTTGTATTCCATAAGGAGGATACTTGTTATGTTATAATTTCTTCAGCCATTTTTTTCTTTTTTAATTAAAATTTCAGTCAGATTACATCGAAAACACATCATTATAAAGATGTTCCCCTATTTATCCCACAATCTCCTCCACATCCATCCAGTTAGCCTATCCAGAGTAGGGTGGGATATCCAACGTTCTGCCGGTGACATGTTAAAGCTTTGTTGAACACGGATTATCAATTAAGTGGAAACCGACAGTGTAGCAGCGACCTCTATAACGGTACGCCGTAACCGCCAGAGCGACGAGTTCGGTCCTCGAACCGACAGCACCACCAACACTGTCGCTGAAACACCCGCTGAAACTTTCATCAGCATCACCCCACCACTTTACAATATTTCAATTCGGATATAACTGAATATTTAATGCTCCTAGTGCTCATAATTATCTATAGTGTGTCCTAGAAAGTTTGCATTATGATTGCATGGGTTTAAAAAAAAATGTCTGGGCATACGTTGTGGCAGATCAATCAGGATTTTCTTTATCTAACATACACTCCTTCAAATCCATCTCACTTCAAGGGTACCTAGGTATGTGTGTAGTTCTCTTGAGCAAAATCAAACAAATATATAGACAAATATATAGTTTCAGATTGTGTGTGCGAGGCAGTTTGAGCATCGCTTGCTATTATAGCAGACAGACAGACAGAGAGTCGGTATTCCGCAAACATTTACAACGTTAGGGGTATTTACTCAACTGAAAATATACGAGTTCATCCCTTCGTACGAGGGGCGAGTCGGGAATACCTTAGCTGATGTCTTGCTGAGGAGCATCTAGGATACCATGACCAGGGTTGCCACCCTTTTAATTTATTGACTAATTGTGTTATTAACCATTTTTTTTGTTACAATTTTCTCACCAAAATCTAAATATTTGTTCTTACTCAAAGAAGTGTGTTTAAAAACAAGAATATTTGTGTGAGTGGTGATTTAAGAAGTTTATATAAAATAGGGAATGGTGTGGTGAAATAAAATAATAACCAGTAAGACAGGAAATCACATTCTTTAACATTGAACGAGAGATGACAATGTGGCAACCCTAGGTTTGGTTAATGTTACAGTATATCGTGGTAGGTACATACCTACGGCATTTTGGATTTAGAACACGTATACTTACAATCTCCGAGCAGTTTGTGCGGAGCAATAACAAATAGGAAATAGGTTTCTAGATTGTGCATTTAGGTCTTTCTGTCTGGCTACAGTGCTCGTGGAGAATTGAAATATTTTAAATTGGGTGAATTGAAATTGAAGGAATACTCTAGACAACACAATCAATGATTGTTATTTATTGCAACTCGATTATGTTATATATTCCCGGAAAAATATATCTTCTCATAACAATTTCCGATATTTTCTATGTCTGGAATTAATATTTGTTAAATTGACTACACTTTTTGAGATAAAGGAAATCCATTCATATTTTAAATAAGATTAAATAAAAGTGTCCAATATATTTAAAAGCTTTTATTCAAAGATTTCAAATAAAGCGTTAACCTGCTAAGTCCATTTTCAACTTACATTGAAATTTTGTAACATTCGAAAGCATGAGCGTATTACACAATTCTGAAATTATTAATAAAGGTATTACAAAATCACAAATTTAAATTAAGAAAATGTTTTGTCATGTGTGTGATTTTCTATTGTATTTTTGTTCAGGACAGTCCCTTTCTAAGGTCCAGCAGTAGTATGCCATTAATACCATCAGCCTTCATATCTTTCCTCCGTTATCTTGATATACTGGTGAAACCGTTGCTCTTGTACTTGACTCTAATCAACCAGATTGTCAGAAAATTTATCTAAATGTATGTGAAAATAATGTAACTTGGTATTCATATTAGTTTTTCAAAATTTTTAAGCGTTTTGTCAACGATTTGTGTTGTTAATATTGTTCAGCTTAGTGATTTCCCAAAAAAATGTTCCATAACTGATACAAAGCTTGTCCATGCCTCCAGTTCAACCTAATTCATGTGAATTGGAGAAACCAGTAAAAGAATCGTATTCCTCTATTGCAAAAACATAAGCATGCTAAAATAACATTATGCAATACCTCTCCTAGCGGCGAATAAATAAAACATGACCTAGTTCACAAATAAAAATCCACATCCGTCCTAAACTATATCTCAATAATTGAATCAACACCGCCTCGCCGCGCTGCCTATTTGAATAAACATTTACATATAGAAAACATATACCCACGTCACATTTCCCTATACATACGCAAACACCCCTCAACCCTAGCATAAAAATAACCCTGACGGGGCACTTTAAGCACGCCAAGGGGTTCGTTACACAATCCAGAAGGTGTTCCTGTCATTTATCAAACTACGTCAAGTCGTAATACGCAGAAACAAGACCAGACAAGCACACAAAACAGCCGCATGCTAAATATATCTTGCAACAAGGGTTTAACTTACATTTTGCAACCATATTAAATCATATTTATATTCGCGTTGGTTATGAGAATTTAATTTTCGCGCAGCGCAGGTTGTATAGAGGGTTGTTGTGTCGTGTAGTAAGTGAATTATTTGCCGTAGGGGTTTCTCCTCTTAAGGTATCTATTTCCGTGGTGTTGGCACCACCTGTTCTTTACTTAATGAAGGACTAACTCAATTCCGTGAAGACAATGGGGGTGTTAATGTACTCTACGCCAGACAAAACCTTAAGAGCTATGGGGGATGAATTGGATTAATTAATACATATTACTCTGGAAATTATTTCTGCGGGAATTTGTCTATTATGTACTGAAAAATACTGAATAACCCTCAAACTAACTAAACTAGTACTTATACCAATAAATTATCACTCCCTACACCATTACCATCATTATTTATGAGACCAGATAGCTACTTATGTAATCCCCAAAAGTTAGTTAGAAATTTCCTCTTAGTTCCTCCTACCCTTAGCCCTAAACGTTCCCTATCTGGGCCAATTAGATTCTGGACGGTATTCAACCCCGTCCCCTACTTGTTGGACACCGCAAATTCATCGCCACCTTGAATTAACAAGGTACAGGGGATCCGCAATTTCATTGAAATTAATAACCCAGAGCTTTGATAGTAACCAGGAAACTACGGACCCTTGCGGTTCTTCGTTAGTTTGGATGGGCTTAAGTCGACCATTACTGGTCGATTTCGGGTCTAGTTGTCGGCCTGGAACCGATGTTCGCGGTCACTTCTGGTTCGTTGATCCAAACGATCAGTTGGAACTGGAGGATAGAGTCATTTGTTGATGTAAAGGATTGATTTTGAGTATGTATCGAAAGGTACATGAAAATTACAAATATTGTGATGATAAATTGACTCCACGTTTTGAGATAAAGGCAATACATTCATATTTTAAACATTAAAAGTTGGAAATTTGTTCCCTTGTATATACAAATAACAATAATTAAAATAATTGCGACCTAGTTTATAATCTGCCATCACGACAAACACAACCTTCCATTACATTAATGAAATAACAGCGTTATCATTTATCACCGTTATTGTTATCAACCAGACAAACCGGCATAACCATTTAAACTACCCTAAATTACTAACCCCTAACCCCACAAAGTCCATATACTCGAATTACTTTTAAAATTTAAGAGGGCGCGCCATCAACCTTGGCGCACCGGATATACTGCTAAAATATTCATTTGATCCGCGGTTTTCATTATCCACCGTTATAATCCATGGGCGTGCGATATTTTCAGTGGCGGCGCGACGGCCGGGGGCTATTGTTCAAGGAGTCTGGAGTCTGGCTGGAACCAGTCCAGGTCCATAAATCGTCTGTAAGTCTGAAACCCTTACGGAAAGTTTCGTCGCTACCTAATGTTTACGATGGTATTAGGCGCGGAAACCAGGTGGAGCCACTATCGTCACGCTCGTGAAATGCATACCGAATGCATCTCGGATTCTACACTGCAGAATTTAGTAACATACTGCATAAGTTCATCGTGTATTGATCGGTAATCGTATAAGGAATTTCATTTCATTTGGTATCTGGCTCATGAAAATAGGAATGTAAATAACAGGGGTGCTATTTATATAAACGAATTCGCTATTTGTTTAACTATCTTAACGAAAAATTTAGTTAAATCTTTTTTATTCGATTGAGAGCAAACTCATACCAACTCATCCATCCTCCAGTGACTTTAAATACGTATACAAATTTGCAGATCAGTGGGATGAACGGTCAGTGCCATCACATGACATGACATTAAATGTCAGTATGACAAATGTCATTATGTCATAGAAACTGACGTTAGTTAGGGTCCAGATGTGGTTTTACAAAATTGAATAATTTCAAAAGTGTTTAGATATTTCATTGTACCAACGATATAGTCGGAAAGTAGGATGAGGGCTACCCCAGATATTTCGTTCAGATAGCAAAACGAATAGGGAATTTTGTCTCGAAATACCACTGCAGAGTTACAGCTTTTTTGGTGTGACACCCTGTATAAGAAATTCTCATCGTTCTTGGAAATAAAAATCGATCAGAATTTTCAATTCTCCCTCATTTCCGATCCAAGTATTGTGTATGAACAATGGATGCTCGCGTACTATCTACTGCTCTTTTTACTCTTTGATGTTCAGTGGAGAAAAGGTATTAGGAAAGGGCTTACCTGCGGTAGAGCCCACAGAGTAAATATGATGAAGTGCCCTGTACTACCACTAAAGTAGCCTGGAGCGATTTGCAGTCTTTCTTTAGAACTTTTATTACGGAAGACCTATCTTTCAGATCATAAAATAGTAAATAAAATAAGACAGGAAAAGAAGTTTTTTATGTAATTTTCACCAAAGTTTTACAAAATCTAATTATTTTTAAATTTTATTTTAAATTATTATCTATTACATCCATTCAATTCATTTAGCAAATATCTGTCGCAGCAAAAAAAGCGTAACATAACCATAAAATAAGCCATTATATGCCTTCACAAGTGAAATAATATTTTACGCGCAGCAGAACATACAAAGCGGAATAACTCCACGTATTTTTGTTGTTCGTCTCGGTTCGTACGGACTCGGTGTAGGTAAATTTAAATATTTTCGTCGTAAGTTGAACAATGGACGGCAGATTGCGCTCAAAAGTTTAATATAAAGTGCAACGGCACTGAAATGGCGCGTTATGACTCGCAATAAAACTGAAAAAAGGACACAGTGATATACATATTCTATATACATACACAGGAGAGCATAAATTGCGATGACAATTTCGTATTTACATATTTTGGAGAGAACGTGATTCTAACTGAAACTGATTTTCAGTTAAGTGAATCTTATAATATTACTATATACTTGAAAAAGTGTGGTAAATGAATTCAAAAGATTCGATGTTTATTCGATTGTGTGCTGTTACTTAAATAAATATAAATAAAAAATGCAGACATGTACTGTTCAGCTTATTTGTGAACCGGTGACGGACTACTCTGCGTTATTGCGATAATCAGAAATGAATAAGTTTAGTCCTTGCCCATCGTTAATGTCGAACCGATCCAAACGAAATAATCCAACAATTGAGATGTTTGGTTAGTTATTAAGCTGTTTTTTTGTAAGAAGTGAAGTTATTATGGTTTAAGTCATTTTGCGATTAGTGCTATGGGACGCATAACTACATGGTTTGCAATAACTGTATGGTTTACCCTATTTCCCTTTTCAATTCCTCCAAGATTGTTAAATCATTTTTAATCTTGTCCTTTCTCCGTTTACATTTAAATTTAATCTGATCCGGCAAACGCGTACAACGCGAGTAATTAAATTTCTTCATTATTTCGATGCCGTAATCCGCGGGTTTTAAAACGGCCAAGTTTACTTCACTCGCACAAAAGGTGACGGATTTTAATTAACGTTTTTCCCTCCACACCCCCACACCCGACGGCCCCCCTGATTAATGGAAGCTTCGGTTTTTAAATTCTCAGGTTCGGTAAACTTTTTTTTTTTTTTTTGGTTGCCAAGCATCCCTTCTCTGACGTCCCGTCAAGCGCTAACAATCTGACAATTTTATTTTATTTCCGGCTGTCAAGTTGGGCGAAGTGAATCTTTAATGAACCAGTCAGATTCTAGATTCTTTGATGATATTTTTTGCACGAAATTGTTTTGCCCGGCGCATCCGCCATTCTGGTAAAAATGCGTTTTTTGCTATATCCACAAATACATTAGAAGGTTTGCTGTATTAAAATGATATTTTATTGTAAAAGGTACTCTGTTCATCAAAATAAAACCAACCAAAACAAATTATTTATGTTCACAGGACAACGATAAATAAACACGATTTAAAATGGCTATTATCGATTGATATTATTAATAGATGCCCGCATTATGAAGTGTGTCGGGTATAAAATGTCATCAATCATGTTGATGTGTGTATTCCACCCTTCATACGTTATTAATAATATTGAAATTTGGCAGAACAAAGTCGTCTGGCCCTTAACGGTTTAGTGTAGGACGCTTATAACGTCATTATCCATTATTTACCGGCGGAAACTGTGTATTGGACGAGCTAGCGTGCGTATAGGGCGCCCCCTATAACTCGATAACCAACTTTAGTGTTACGTACATATTTGTGATGCAAATTGATGATGGATCATTTCGCGAATTTGGGATAATCCTGGCAGCGATAACCCGAAATGTTGTGTGGTTTATTGTCTGACTAACACTAGTGAATATTGTAATAATTAGTAGATAGTTAAATATTGTGGTAATATTATTGAAATTTGCTTACAATGTATTGTCAGAATCATCAGAATTTGGTATATGCTATGCGACGTATTAATTAGTTAATCACATTTTGATTTTTTGTTTTGTATAATTTGCAAAATCGATTGCAATTTAAGATGATACAATTTTAATTGATTAGGGTAGAAATATTCATAAAATTTAAACTGGAATTTAACTGGTAATATCACACTTTCGCCACTGTCGAAATATTCACAAATTGAGCGTGATATGGACAATGTCGGCCTCAGTACTCCAAATTTGCATTGCAAATTGCAGAACCATTTCAATTAAAAGCGGAATGAGGTTAAAATGGAATTTTCCAATCGCATCGATTTTGTCGATTAATTAATGTACAAGTACAAGTATTGGCAGGCGATAGTGCATATTTGTAAAGTGCCTAGTTGTTGGCGTATACAGAGTCCTGCAGCTTACCTCCCGTCTTCTGCAGCTCAACTATTGATTAAACTAAGAGATTGATATTTTGCAGGAATACAGAGAGCGAAAAAAATTGTATGAAACGAATTTGCTTCAAGTCAAAGAAATATCGATGTTAAATACTGGCAGACAAAGCTTTGGTTGCCGCAAAGAAATTATTTCTTTGGTCAGATTTATTAAATTCAAAGCTATCTAATATAACAACTCTTATATCAACTAAATGTCAACCCTTAACTAGCGTAGTGTCTGCCAACTACTAGTGCTTTTACCTCCCTTATAAGATGCATATTATCTAAGTTCATAAAGTATGGAGTGCGCAACGAAAACTTGAAATGACTGCCCTCTCGGCCAAGTTTTATGAACCTGTCGTCGCCAAAAGTTTTCAACTTTTCGACTCAAACTCTATCCTTTTAGTATTCCCTAAAGGGTCGAGTGTCCTGCCCTTATTGATAAATTATCAAGACGTCCCAAGAGCGATAAAATGTCACCGAAATAACTGAACAAACTGTACAATTAATCACCCCGAAAAAACTCATCAATTACGAGATTCGTTCTCCGGCAACTCATTTTTATCCGACAATTTTTATGTTTTAACGGATAAATATGCAGTATATTTAAAATTGTATTGGTTAGAAAAAATACTACGAAAAGAGTAGTCGTATTTAAGAAAATAATAACTTCAAAGTATACTTCATCACCGGCACCTCCGCCAAATTGTGAAATAAGTCCTCGCCAGCTTATTTCTTAATTTTTCTTCATTTCCCCGACGCGCGGTCGCCTCCCCCTCGTTATTATTTCTATAAAAGGATCCTTCCTTTGCGTTTCCGGCTAAATCCTCTGCATAAATGTGAAATATAGCCGCAAAATCTCGGTATAAGTGAGGATATTATAAAAATGGATGGTGTTCATTATCAGTGTACAATGTGCGCATTAATTACCGCTAGGTTTGGACGGTCAGGCGAGTAGTGGGCGAGCAACAGTAAGCCGCGTCATTATTTACGGTCTGCAAACTCGAAGATAATGTAGTGTACACACTGCACAGTGTACAACTATAAGCGTGGCTTAATTTCGTTGCAACTTGGCCGTAACTGTGCAAAAACTGTTCAATGACGTATTTTGTGGTCGTCTGAGATATTAATATTTTGTGTGGAGTGGGAGATGGGGGTTGTGGAAGTTGTTGCTGAAGAGAGATGTGTCTGAAGTATGGTCTGTAATGAAAGGTTTAAATTCTCGTCGTCTGTTTTAAATTCTCTAAATTTCTTGTAGTATATTTCAGATGAGACACACGCAATATTTTCTCTATCTAGGATTGCCTGTAGTTCTTGCTGATATGTAATATGTAATAAACAATATACCATTCCAAATATTAATTAGATTATTACCTCAAGGTGTCAACTACTAGCCTTTTACATGGCACACCTACAGTCCTAAACACACCCGAATTCGCAAATCCTATAGTATTAAAGATCCTTAAGACTCGCTACCCGAGCGCGCGGGGCTTTCTGTTTAGCGCCGTAAGGAGGATTATATACCACTAAGGACAGTCGTAGAACTCGCCCCCACCTCAGGTACCTACTGAATTATGAACAGCGCCGGATTTGCCGGTAACAACTGGGTCCTGGACCCTTCCCCGACTCCACAGTAACCGTTATTTCCTTTACTGTTATTTAATATTGCAGCGCATTAATGAAAATGGGGACCGTGGCGGGGATTTACCACTTCACGGGCAACGATCACGGGTTTGTTGAGCCTCGGCGTAAAGGTTCCAGGACGGTGCTTTTGGGATTATTTTAACGACTGGAATGGGTGACCATAATAGGTTATTACTTAGCTGTTTGGCGTTGTTCGTACTGTTAAATTATACAGTGTTTTTGACAATAATCAAGGCAAAAATTTATTCTAATACAGAGTTACAGAAATTGTTGTATCAAACGTTAAAAGTTAAAAGGAACAATGAGGCAGATTGATCCCATCCATCCTTAAAGACGTTGACATGACACCCAACGACCTTGCATAGAATTTGCATAACCCGACCACACCGTGACAGGTCCTTTATGCGGTCAAACACGCCAGGATTATACACGCGTCGATTTGTGATTTATAACCCAAAGTAAAATGCACCGTTAGACAGAGAGATACGAAGGACTGACTGCTCTCCGGTCCAGAATATCCCTAGCAGTAATGGATTGCCTCCTTAGTAAATCACTGTCAGGTTGTGAACGGCGCCACTGCAGTAGATATAATGATCCTTATAACAAGGAGTCCTGCGTGTCCCGGGGGAGCTCCCGAAGGATTTTAAGCAGGACGATAACGGGACCGAGTCGGAGAAGGGTCGCCGATAGGCACTTGTTAGTTGGCCGATTGGACGGCTTATTACGGTGACATTTCATTGCTTGGATACTGCCTGAAAGATTGGTTCGGGTCGTTTTATTTTCTATGGGGTTGGGGACAGTGGAAAAGGTTAGGGGGGTGAGCTTTGTGAAATTGGAGGATAGGAGTTACTTTATAGAAGGTTGCGGGATTAAAATTGGACGTTTTTTTTTGTAATGAATTAGTTGTTGATTTTATATCTTTGTATAGTTTGATGTCTATAAATGGCAGATAATGTTACTTGCTCCTGACTGACCTATCTTGTGTGATCTCTACACTGCATCTATTTCTATGTATTCTTATCCTTTCTGAAAATAAAGGTTTCATGTATCTATTTTATTTTCAGGATAGCCCTTGCGATACAACCAAAAGTAGTGGTAAGTTGAAAAATTTATATATTCATTTATTATACAACAAAAATTTAAAGCCGGTCTTTATTAGTCTTAGAAAATGCTGGACAGGTTAAAATACACGTTTACTTACAATGTTTCAACGTCCATTCAAACATGAATTGACTAAATATAACAACAGAATATCTTCTTTTCTCTAAGAAAAGACCGAAAGTATTTCACTTTCACGAAACATTAACAGACACAATGGTATTTATAAAACCGTAAACATTTCCATTCTCCATCCAAGTAATCCGAAAATACCTCAAACAGAATAAACGTTACCTTGCCGCAATAAATCTCAATAAAACGAAGAAAAGAATCCGCAAACACGGTACCGGATTTCCATTCAAAAAACCGTTTCGGAGTTTCAAGACGTCGGCGTCGTCTGTCGGCCGAGCGCATTATGCAGAGGCGGCCGCCGCGGCGGCAAAGGCCTCCGCAAAACCTCCACCGTCGGCGGATGGGTTCAGGTCGTCATGTTTATTTTCCCTGTTTGTTAAACGGATGAATGCCTAATAAGACCCCCCAGGGGGGCTTATACCTCAGACTTACCGGTAATCCACTACGGCAAACACCGGCCCGCTATATTCTCCGTAAATATATGCTTAACCCTTAGTCCTTGTAACATTTGGATAGGATAATTATATGCAGATAAAGCAGGTTGTATAATTTGTTTATTGTGGTACGTTTTTTTATTTATTTTGGGGATTTCTGATATTCTATGGTGGAATAATGTTTGGAATTCCATTACAGAGCTTTATTTGATGATTGTTCTCTTGAGATATCAACGAAAATTCGTGTAATTGCCGGGGAAAATAAGAAGTACAACTATGGTGGAGGCGCCGGTCAACTCTAAAATAAAAAAAAAATTTAACTATTTCTCTACATAAACTATTCATTTAGCTAGCAAAGTTTTTCAGGGTGAGTGTCTACTTCAAATAGACATTAAATTGTAATTATTTCAAGTTGAAGATCCGAAGCGTAGCGGTTATGGTAAGCGCGGTCGTTTAAAAAGTTTTCTATTCGTTCATCTATCGGATGGTAGATTAATTTTAATGATTTAGCACGCGCTCGGTCTGAATGAAGTTTTGTAAAGTTCTCAGGCAACTGCAATTACTGCCATGAAGGATAACTGCGGCCTTCATCATAATGTTTGCTCAATTCAATAATAATCTGACTAATGTATTGTAGTAGGTGCACTTATTGTGTCAAATATTATGAATTATATTATAGTTGTTGTTGGCCGTAAGTTTGTACACATTTCCAGCGCATAACAATTTCTGGTAATTTATTTGATTGAAACTCTTTAGAATATGCAAAAATAATCAAATTAATGAATTAAAAAGAGTTTATACAGTTTTTATCAGTTTACCCAACTGTTTCCACATTTCACAACAAATTTTCTTTTACTTTCTGATACAACCAAAAAAAAATTATTTAAGATGTGTCACTACATAACAACCGCACATGTAACAAAACGTATTTGATGAATTTTTACATCTTATTTGATCACTTCCCATATTTTAATGTACAGAATATCTGTATAACTTAAATTAATAAAATAACACAAAAAAACTTGTTGATTCTTAATATTTTGAACAATCTGTTATGAGAACGTATGCACAGAAGGCTAATTCAAGCGAATATTAAACGAGCTGTGACATTATTATTTTCAAAATTGCAAAAGCTACCTCGCTCTGGATTTTTAGCACAAAATATCGTATAACATTTTCCATATTACGGCTGAGGCATCAAAATCGCATCAATTTTTTATTCGATTTTTTTACGCGTCAATCACATTATACCGGTATAATGTAATAGCGCGCCCCAATATCAAAACTGTCGGATCATATTCGTATCCCAACACACCCCCACCACGATTTCCACCCCGCATTACACAACCCCATTGATTACCCTTACGAATAACTCTTATTTCCCAACATCAAAGCTACTAGACATCATTTTTATTATTTCTCTTTTTTTTATCATTTTATTTCTTTTTTTTTTTCGCTATTTTCCGAATGGGAATGATGAATCGCCGCCTTCAATGCCTCTAGTAATATCTGCGATGAATTTTTGCGCTGTGCTGCGTCGAATGTTCTGCTGGATTTGGGGGGATATGTTGAGGGTTAAGGGGGGAGCGCGCGGGGGGAGGGCAATGCGAAAGCCGCGTTCTACGGGATTTGCGAGATTGCTGCTGGATTCTGAGCGGTCCGTCTTCCAGGATTAGCGTCAAGGAACAATGTATCGACAGGCGATTCGTCGCTGCCTTAAGGTTCGCTCAAACCGACGCGGTACGCGGACGCGAACACGAACGCAGTATTTTTCGAACATTTTTATCTGAATTATACACGTAATTAATAATTATATTATATATTATATGAACCTTATCATAAACTACGGCCGTTAAAAAATAATTATCGTCACAATTTTCTGAAAAATAAATTCCGTACAATTAAATCGTAACATTCACTCTCAATTATTCCGCATTTAACACGCCAAAGAACTGTACTTTTAACACTGGCGTGCAATTTTTAATTAGAGTGCGCATTTAGGTAAACGAGAGAAAAAAAGGTAGTAGCTTTTATAATGAGGCGGTCGGGCGGCATTCAGTGCAGTAGAAAACGGGCAAACCAGAAGAGCGAGGTAAACAGACGTTACAAATCCGGCTTTTCAATTAACTTCAGAATAGGCGTGTGCCGGGATAAATGCGCGAATTCATACGTTCCGTACGCGCGCGGCATGACGCTCACTTAATACAGTTTGCATTTTAAATTGGAGTCGCGATTGTGTGTGTGTGTGTGGGGGGGGGGGGGGGGGGGGTCGGTCACCACTGTGCTCGCCACGCTATATGCGAACGCAGAATCAGTGGCGGTAAGCGCTACGCACAGTAGTCGAATTTTGAGTGAAGAAAGAGATTTGTTTTGATATTTTAAAATATTCTGTAAATGGTGATTTCTTAAGCAAATTTTATACATAATTATGCATTTTAGTACGTAATTATCTTCGTAGTATAGCCTGATGTACAGCATAAAGTCGAAGACTTTTAGTAGAGTAGTATAAAAGCCAATCAGAAGCTTTTAATGACGATGGTAACGTTAATATAACATTAACGGCATGGAAAACTGGTAAAACAGGTATCAGATACTAACGAGATGAGTTTTAAAGGCATGCACTTCTCTTCCATAAAAGAAGGTTTTAATGTAAAGCTTTTCAAAGCTGTATTTAGATTGGAGACTTCTCTTTTAAGCTCCTTTTGCAGTCATATAATGGATGTTGCATAAAATGGAGAAGCATTTTTAATCCATAAATTATTTTTCAAGGTGCTTTCTTTCTAGTGCATACTTTTTTACAAATTTAGTGCATACTTTTCCATCAAATTTACTGTGTTTTTTATGACAACCCAGGTCCTATTAATTAACTTATCTACTATTTTCTTGCAATGTAGTTGACCTAAAAACATTTCTAGAAAACTAATTTATAGATTTTTATAATTGTTTGTTTGTTTAATTAAGGGTGTCAAAAATTACCAACAGACACATATTTGCCAATCTTTTCGATATAAAAAGACATTGACAGAAAAAGCGTTATTTAGAATCTAATAAATCGATTTTTCGACAACGCATTTCTTGTAAACTTTAAGATATCTATGCAAATTTGCTTGTAGTCTTTCACGCTGATTCGATTGGTGTGGTTGGATTTTCTGTATCTTCAACGGTTCGAAAGTTATGACGTTTTATATACAAGATAGATATTTTGACATAACTCGGAAGCAATTAAAAATAGAGCCTGTTTCCATGCAAATTTGCTTGTAGTTTTTCACGCTGATTCGATTGGTGTGGTTGGATGTTCTGTATCTTAAACGGTTCGAAAGTTATGACGTTTTATATACAAAATAGAAATGTTAACATAACTCGGAAACTATTACAGGTAGAGCCTGCTTCTTTGCAAATTTGCGTGTAGTTTTTCACGCTGATTCGAATGGTGTAGCTGTATTTTCTGTATCTTAAACGGTTCGAAAGTTATGACGTTTTATATACAAGATAGATATTTTAACATAACTCGGAAGCTATTAAATTATTAAATTTTCACGTCAAACTTCATTTTTAACTTTATTTTTTTTTCTTGTTGACACAAAATCGCCCACTGCGGATTGTCACATATGCACGACGAATCAAGTACGTAGCGAGGGAGATATTATTCGTAAGCGCATTATGCCGGAATAATCTGCCCGTGCATGTGTTGTCCCCTAACGGAATAAACGGTAATCTCGCGACGCGACGTGTGCACACTTGTGTGTGCGCCTATCAGTGAATCGTTACGTGTATAATTCGGTAAATTTTATGGGGCGCCATCTGTCGCCAAAATTAAATAACTAATCTTCAGATATGATTATAAGTATATAAGTAGACCAATTTGATTAAATTCTTTTACCAAACATGGAAGTCGATGTAGTGAAAAAGCTACGAAGATAGCAACAAACGTTCCATACACAAGCTAACTATCTATTTTCTAGCGTCTAATTTCCAGGGATATGGGCACGCGGAAAGCGACTCAACGGTCCGATAAGGGCTTTATATTATACAGACGGACCGGATACGCTAAAGCTGAATCGCTGACTGGACAACGACTTCTCATTCCAGTAAATTCACTGGAATGAGAAGTCGTTTGTACTTCAAAGTCGATATCATATTTCCAGTTATGCAGTCCAAAGTCATACGACGACTAAACTAACAGTACTGTTATCGGACCTTAGTAGTGCCTCTCCTAGCTGTCCTTCTACGATTGTAGGACAGTTGTCTAATAGTGTAATGCTTATTTCAATGATGCTGGAGTGACAACGGAGACGAGACAATGCCTTTAATGTTTAGACTGTGTTATGTCTACTACTCCAGTGTAGTTTCGTGTTTATAACTAGTTTCAAACGACTCACATACTCATTTGTATGACGCTCAGAAGTAGTGAATCTTCCATCCCTGATTCTCGATTTGAAAAATGTGCAGCCAACTGCCTGTTTGACGGGCAAATTTTGTCCCTAGCAAGCGTGCAATAAGTAAGTAAACAAAGTGTCACTCGCAGACTCACCGACCGAAAACTAATTTACTTCGTCTACTGTCGACCGACACAGAACACAAGAATTCGCCGTAAAACAAAACACACTTTGAGCCTGGGTCGGGGCATGCTCAAAGGGGGTACATTTCTCGCTACGCTACTGCAACTGCAACACACACACACCCCTCTTTGTTATGTAAATTATTTTCGCGAAATTGACGCTGGAATCCAGCACCAGTAGTGTCGCTTGGCGCCGAGGTTATTGTTATTGAAATTTTAAACTGCAATTGCACGCTGGCTTTGCTATATTCAATGGGTCCTTCGAAATACCAACAACCAACCCCCCATATTACGCGGGGATGGTACGATTCTGTCTCGGGGTGCATGTATGAAATTTCAATTTGCATAATTCGAGGAATAATAAGAGAAATAGAAACAATCGTTACCCAAAATGTTAAGCGTGGTGCTCGGGTTTTAGTTCTGAATGGAGGCTATTTTACATTATTCATGGTGGCGACCCCTATTGAACGATATTTATTGCACTGCCTGCCTTTTGCTGATATCGTGGGTTAATGTTTTAGTGTCTGTATTTCTATGGATACTTTGATATGAAAATTGAAAAAAATGACGAAATACAAGCAAAAATATGAAATTTAGATTAATCCACGTTAATATTTCGTTCTAGACTGTACTGTACCATCAGAGCAGTCATTAAACATCATCATCAAGGGCGCTTTGATCGCAGTACAGGCTGTCGCCTCGAGGGGGCGCGTTGTAATAAGCGGCACGCTCTGTAGCTGACATTAAACTCTTCGCTTTCATGGCGAACAAGATGTAAAAGTGGACGTTGCGCAAAGGGGAACAGGGTGAAGGACATCTAATAGAGAAGGGGATGATTCCCCCTTTGTCGTAGCTGTCCCACCACCAGCCATTTTTATTGGTACCAACCCACAAAGCACAATCCCTTAGTACAGTAGTCGCATTGTTTGCCAAAAACCGAATCTGGTGTTTCAGCTTCAATTTGTTTAAATTAGTTTAGATTATTAAGTAGTTAGTTTACCCTGTTTTGTTTATTACTTCTAAGTGGTAAAAGTAATTAAGAATCATTGTGTTTTAGAATAACTTAATATAAAAGGGAGTGTAAAAAATCCGGCACCTCCACCATTCTTGACCTTAACTTTATATCTAGATAACCAGAGTTATAATCACTCTATAGCCTTGGAATTAGTCTCATTTCATAGCCTAATCCTTGCTACATGATCTCAATATTTCAAAATCTACGAAAATAATCTAATACATTCTCTTTTTGAACTTTGAACACCGGCCTGTTACATTATACATCAGCCATAGAGTGCACATATGTAGTCTCTTAGTACAGTTCGTACTATTTGAGGAGTTCTGGCGCCTCAAGTTCCGCCTGCGTTAAATTATACGGCATTAGGGACAATAATCGGCCAACTTAGACGTCTTGTTACTGTAACGCGAGAAACCAGAGCCAAGATCTAGGAGGCGACAACTTGCGACTCACTTCATTGTGGCGTCGAAACTTGGCGAATGTACAGTATTACTGGGGTACAAGACATACTGTCTATAAATTACGGTGTCGGGGGTAGTTTTGGGGATGAAATACGGGGTTGCGGTGTAAGCGTTGGCTGACGAGACGCGTGTATACTTAACGGGCATTATTTGAAATGGTTTTCAGCACAATAAAACTAATAATAATAAATGCCATCTTTTGACCGTTGTACGGACTAAACCCGAATTGATATTGACATAGATCCTTTTGATTGTTACTGAGGGTGGCCTGTAGAACCTTGAACAGTAGAACCGAATTGTTAGAACCGAATTAGGCCTGTAGAACCGAATTGTACAATAATGTTCAAAATGATCCATAATAAGTCACAAAATCTCCAGAAGATCAAAAACTTATCTAAGAAGGCACAAAATAGTCGAAATTGTTTCTTAAGGCACCCATTTACACAAAATAGCATTTCAAGATGCTATTTATTACGAACAATAAACATAAACAGGTTCCTAAAATATCTCCTGAAGAGAAATTAGTTTCAAACTTTAGATTTTTATGTCCCACAAAGTACTTTCGCCACTTTTCTATTCCCAAATGCACCCTGGAAAATCTCACCTAGGGTGCGATACAGCGTCGACATTTTAAATATCCTCAAGGCATACAAGAGGGTAAGAACATCCCCTTTTACCTTAAAACGCCTCTTTTTTGCCTCCGTTCTCGTATTTCCCAATTGGCAGCGCGGAATTTCCCAGAATTCAGGCGCCGCATCGTTTTCAGGCTCGTTCAGGGCGTTTTTCAGTTATGCCACCAATTTGCATGCACGACTGTTTGCATTATTTATCGTGGTCTCTACGCTTTCATTCGCATCGTTTCGTCCGCTATATTCGGCCAGATTCAGCGGGCAAAATAGAAGATATTTAAATTTTGATGGTTCAATTTTTTGCCTTTTTGTCTTTTTGCCTTGTTTGTTTTTTTTGCGTTCTTCGGATATCCCTTGCTTGAGTAGCCGGGGATTAAATCAATTTAAAAAGTGGGAGGGTGGTTACGAACTTACCCAAGTTACAATTCGCCTTACAATTCATATCCAATTTCAGAGATAATTGAATAACTACAGTCCTTAGGCTTGCGGCGCACAAAAGAAAGTTACTAATAAATTCAACGGTACGACTTCGCCACCACCAGGGTGCGCTCTGAATTTACCGCCCCCCACCTCGCCCCTAACTGTCTGAAAGCCGAGCCGCGGAAACAAAGAAAACTAATTAACTGTACGGCATATCAGAAAACAATTTTTACCGCTTGTAATTTATTAACCCCGGTTTTTTGAATTTATATAGGCGCTGAACGTCGACGAAATACATTAATCTTACGTCTCGTGAACAAATAAGATGGACGGAGAGGGAGAGTGTTATATTCTTTCACTCCGACCGCGGATTTATTCGCTTTTCCGGATAAAAGTGTTCATTTCATCGGATTACAGAATTGGCGGAGGAGCCGGTAAAATAATATTTTTAGCGGATTTTAACAAACTTTTTAACGTTTCTTGGTTAATTTGGGTATTATGAATGGATTAAGCCCAATTTATCTATATAGGAAAATGTTTAGTTTACGAGTTACGACGAAATTTGTGTTAATTTTTACTTGAACAGATTAAATTCAAACCGATCTAAAATTAGGTAAATTATCTCAAGTTTCATCACCCAATGTGTCCAATACGTAATATTACGATCCTTTTTTCATTTTATTTTGGTGTTTCAAGAGAATTTTCAATGAAAATTTCGTAAATTGAACATCGATATAGAGCAGATTGTTTGCTGGTCTAACTGAACGTTAATAAAGCAGGAAATAGGGTGGAATCAGCTGGCGTTGTCGGCAAAAAGACGTGAAAGCAACGGAGGGTGCTGGACGGGTTGAAGGGGTGAGTTTGTTACATCGGGGATGAAGCGATCGACTCCTCGCGCCACTAAATCATCCACCCGGTATAAAACGGTCTTAATTCCCAGCGCGTACTTGGCACAGGTCCATCCTATCTACTCTTTCTTTCTCGCTTCATATGAGATATTGGAAAATCCACAAATGTTGCTCTGGACAATTCGTATCTAACATTTGAAGAATTTTGTAGAGGTAAAAAGGTATATGGTGTGAATTATTGTGATGCGGCTTTATTCTATACATATACAGGGTGTTATCGAACCATAGAAGCACCTGATCTATGGTACTAGGAAAGTGAAAATAAATCTGTCTATTTAATGTGATCAAGGTCATCATATGAGAAGGTCGTGTCGTGAAAAAGGTGAATGTGAAAAATGTAGAACTGCGCACAAAAAAAAACTGCAAAACAGCAAGAGTAAAGAGAATTTCGGAAGAACATGTCTGAAGTTGATTTAGAGTAAAAACGGAGAAAAGATCGAGAACGATATCATAAGGAGTGTGATGCGAGAGAAAAGCGTATTAGGCGGAAGAAGTGGAGAGTTGCGACTCAGCAGAAGAGAACATACAGGAGGAAACACACCTTACAGGTACAGGCAATACTCTTATTGAATCGAAATACACCACCATCTTCGGACAATGAAGAAAATCATATAAGTGTGGAACAATTAACGGGTAGTTGTAAAGGAATGCTTGGTAGAATATTCAGTTTACTCAATGTTTATTCAATGTCTTGCTATTATTTACATTATATTGTATTTGTATGGCAAGTTGTCTTGATTATATTAGTTTCTAGTATGATACAATAATGATGTATTTTACTAATTTACATATCTATATTACAGATAAATTGCTAACTAATTTGGTTTTTGTAGTTCCAAACATCATATCGTTTAGAAAATTTATGAGCGACCTCGTATCATATCTAGTGAACAAAGCGGTCTGTTCAGTGTACATCATATAACTTGAACGATACAAACACGATAAAAGTTGAGCGTCTATATCAAGGGAAGTTCTGGTTTATTGAAAATTCTCCAATATGTCATACCGAGCTTTACGGTGCATCTATTTCGTGCTGAAAACTTTAAAATCGGTCTCAAGCGTCTACGGTTGGTTGTCATCGTTTTGCTACAACCAGCCGGAGCCGCCGCCGACACTACTCCCCCCCGCCCGCCCGCGAGCTCACTTGGGAATTTGTGTAATATATGAACCGGATAAAAGTAGAACAATAAAGAACGAGACAGAATATTCGTGTTATACACAGAACTGATAAATTGCTACGGGGAATATTGTCTGCGATTTTAGTAGAATTTTTCGTGGATTTTCTTCAGGAATTACACTGAAAATAGTAGCAGCGTTCCAAAAACAATATCAAAATCAAAGACTCTAAACAAGATAATAAAACCGGCGCCTCCACCATTTTTGTCATCGTATAAAAATACATAAAGAGCTCTTCTATTTGTTCATTTGGAGATCTCGTCGCGAGAGCTAATTAGGGGCGCTTTCTTTTCGGACTGTCACCCCATTGGTAACGATCTGATCGGATCGGATCCGTGTCAGTATAATGGGGATGATGGGGATGCCGTTAACGAAATTAGAAATTTCTTCGCTCGCGTCAAGGTGAGCCGCGCTAATGGCAGCTAATGGCCGAACCTTAATTGGAGGATATCGGATCTGGGTACGGGAGGGGGGTCAGCTAGAGGGGAGGGGGTCTAACGTCAACTTTCCGGTTTTCTCTCGTCTCTTTTACTTCCGACTGTTAATAGGATTCATGGATGGGATAGCAAATCAGATCCATAGGATCCTTAATCCTTGATCAAATTTCAGAAGGGTGAATTTGTTGCGGGTTTTTTTATTATTCATGTTTATCTCAAAGTTTTTAGGTCTATTTATCATTCAATGTTGAACATGAAACATTCAATTTACTCAGTGTTTATTCAATGTTTACTCAAAGGTGATTCAAAGTTTGTTCAGTAATTATTAAATGCTTAATCAGTATGCATTCAATGCTTATTAAATCTATTCAATGTTTATTCAGCATTTATTTATTATTCATTGTTGCTAATCAATGTTTATTCTTTATTTATTGAATATTTATACATCATTCCATGTTGAGCATCAAATATTCATTGAATAAACATTGAGTAAACGATGTTTACTTGTGAATAGTATTGATTAGTTATTATATTATATTGTTGAAGAATGATTCGTAAAAAATAATCTTGATGGCTGAATTAATGTCTCCAATGGAATGCTGACCTATTTTGATAGATTACAAGGTTACTTTGCCAACTATAGCAAAAATTTACATCGGTAACAGACATTTTTATTCAGTTTGATATACAGAATGCTACTTCAGCGGAATTTTTGTCAGTAGGAAACATATAAATCAGTCCCCACCGAAGAGCTGAAATAAGCTTTGTTTCCCATATTTTATTCGATACTGATCTGTTTATGTACCGGCAACTGATTTATTGGATCCTGCGGATGTGGATAAAAGAAAAAAGGACAGTTATTTACACCTGCTTTTACCTATTTATACATGTTTGCTATCATACATATTGAAACTTTATTAAAAATAACTTTAAAAAGGTCTATACAGTGATGTGTGTATCTGTGTCGTAAATTTGATCGAGTTATAGATTTTTCTGTATTAGCTGGGAACTTGCCGTTGGTTTTGCGCCCTTTGTCTAGTTTACAATTCATTAGATTCAGTTCGTCCTGGTTGATGAAGCGGTAGGTTGAAAGGTGAACTGCGCATCAAGGATACTCAGCTAATAAAATGACAAATTTACGACATTCATTTCCATCACTTTTTCTTTGGAGTCTACGATCTAGAACTGCGCCATACATGGGATTGAAGTGAGAATTTAACGCTATTGCATACTAATACAAATATCATAGTTTCTCTGTAATAGTTTTCTCTATATTCTTCCTAAGACATTCAGAATGAATGTCTTACAGTTTAAAGAAATATTTTTTTACAATTTTGGAATATACATTCCACTGCGCGATTTTCCAGTCACTCACAGAGGCTAACAGAAGATGAAAAAACACACATCTCTTATAAAGTTGAGTGCAAAGCGTGCACTTTACTAAAATAGTACCACACATAACTTCCACTCCAAAAATCAACAACCGACATTCTCTGTACTATACACCAGTTTTCACAATGGACCTAGCCGTGCATGCAAAGCCCTCGCTTCAGTACAAATAAACGTGCATTACAAAAATATATACAGCGCAACCTCAGCACTGTGCCGTAAATTATATGCAACTAGGTTAAAGTAACCATTTAATATGTGCAACTCTCTGTATACAATGTGGTGTACGCACGAGATTTGCCCGCATAAATCACTCAAAACACTTTGAGCCCTTTTTCCGCCATCTCATTAATGCTAATGCGCACTTTTACCACGTTAGTGACGTGTTCTAACTCTATCGTGCGTCATAAAGAGTCGTTGGCGCATGAAAATGTTACGTGAAAAGCAATACGTTGCTGTAAAAGTTGGTGTTATTTTTATGAATGGTACTGATAAGTGTGATAAGTTATTATTATAGGTTTTATACTGATTCGTGAACAGTAAGCTTGAGGAATGAATTAATGTTGATGACCTATTTTTGAAGATTACAAGGATCCTTAATATTTAAGTGTGATGTATGCTTATTTTGATTACAGACTTGACACAAATCTAACATTTAGCAAAATTACACTCATTATTTTTCTGGTGACTGTGTCGACATTTCTATTCATATACCACTATACAGATACCACTACCACTACTACTATCAACAAGTCACCCCTGATAATTGACACCTCACAAATCACCGAACCAATCAGCAATTCACCACCAAAAAACAAGAAATACGATCGGCTCTTTTTGTTGGATACGTCCCGTCGTGCTTATCAGTCAATACGACCTAAAATACGTTTTCTAAGTGAGATTGATATCGGCCTGTTGGCCGCCCTGTCCGCAGCGGCCCCTATTGTCCCCTTTATGAACTAAACCCCAACAGTTTCTCATCGCAACATTCTGAACAAACTGGTCTTTCCCCGCTGCGGCATTCATTTCACAGGTCATTTACAATAAGCGCCCTCTGGGCATTGTTCTCACCCAGCATGTACTGGACTAGGTACCGTAATGGTTCTGTAATGCTGCCCATTGTGTTGCCGTGGAATACCTATATATATCATGTTGTGGGGGTAGTGATCAGAACGTTGTTAGCAAGAGAGGTTAAAGACGTAATTTTGAAAATTAAACAGTGAAAAACTGGGAGTGGTCAGTAGAGTAGTCACTAGGGATTACTAGTAGATACACAGAGGGAATAATTTATTCGATACAACACGAATATCTTTGAGTGAAGAATTACACTTGTTTCTATATCTGCAGAAAGATTATTTGATTGGTTCAGAGTAACAATATGATTTACTTGATGTTCCAAGTATTACGTTTTCTTGTTTTACGTATGAAGAAACCGCTTGAAAGGAATTACGTCTGTTTTAAGAGATACGTACGTATACTTTTGGGCCAAGACACTGTTTGAAATGTCTGTATATTATCATTATTTTCTTTGTTTTCTTAAGTTTAGAACGCCTAACATTACCGAGTAACAGTTGAGAGGATCCATAAAGTACAAATACGACTGTTTGCATTAGCATCATTAGCTCCTGCAATTTTCCAACCGCTAATTTCCTTTCTAGTCCCGAGGGTACCGCACCTAGCGGCAAGCTTTAGCATTACGATCCGTAATTACCGTTTAATCGATATTGTCGGTGCACCGGAAACTCCTCGTTCAAATATTAATCAACTGTGACGATACGTTCCCAGAAATCGCTCAGAATTATCAGGAAAACCACTATATAAACTTTCCGTCAATAATGGTGGAGGCGACGCGAATATACCATTTCAAAACTTTTTGGTTGGTTTCTTGGTGTTTTTTGATTAATATTGCTTAGCTTGATGGCAATATTGAATTATTTGCTTTATTCTACCTTTTACTTTAATTCACCTTGACATAAATACCTAATAAACCCAAACACGCAAACCATCGCTTTAAATAAGTCATATAATCAGCTCAATTTACCCCAAATTTCAGCTTTATGCATTTTACACACGAAAATATAAACCTGGCCTCTAAAAAAAATCAAGATAATTAGCTAATGATAGAGCGCTTTGAGTAACTAAAAGTACGCTGTTAAGGGCGTTTCAACCCCGAGGGAAAGTTTTTGCGGGTGTGTTGTCGTAGTTGGATAATTAATGAATTCCGTTAGTTCGACGGTACACCGCTTTTTACGGTGTCGCCTCGTTCGCCGGGGTGCGATAACGTTCTCTATAAAAACGTAGCTTTGTCGATACTGCAAAGTGTGCTCTGTTAGCAGTTTAGAGGGAAACTGGGGGTTGTTTTGCGTTCGGTGGGGATGGTAGTTTTTTTTACTTCCGGTTCTTGGTGCGTCTAGTGTTTATACTTATTGGATGCTGGATTCATCGACTAAATGCGTCGTTTATTTGCCGATGATGGCGCTGGTTTTAGTGATATTGGTTCGTAAAAGAGTACGTACATTTCGTTGAGTGGGTTTGCATGCAAAGCGATGCGGAGATAGTGGTGGAGTGTGTACTTGCTTTTAAATTTGATGTTTTGAAACATGAGTTTTCAAACTTGGTTTACTGTGTTTTGTAACAGCAATTGTGTTTGGTATTTGTGGTATTCATCTAACTTGACATTTGGCGAGGATTATCATGTTCTCCTGAAATGGGATTGGAAATGAATTCAGTATTTCAGTATTTCAGTATTTGTCGATAAATAATTAATGGCCTTTATCACAATTTTTTTCTTATGCAAGCTAATATAAATTAGTTCTAAAATTTGGTCAAAGAATAGTTGTTGTAAATCGACATGTTTTTCAGAAGTCAATAAAAATAATGTGCTATTGCCCATCCATGCTTTCTAATAAAGCATGTGCTATTCATTGTTATACTTTACTTCAATTTTCATTATTTTTTTTGTGATTTCTTTAGTATTATAAAAAAAAATTATTATTTCATCTTATTGCTGAATGGTAAAAGGCAAACGCGGATTATGTTGCATAACCTTATTTATAATGCATTTTATTCTGTAAATTTAGGGACAAGAACCGTAGAGTAAAGTAAGGAATAGAGCATCTTGTAAGTAAAGTAATAATTCAAAAAGTATTAAATTTATTTTAGGGAACTATGTACTATCTTGTATCTTGTACTAGCCTTAGAACTAATGGAGTAAATGATGCCAGGCAAGTGTATAGTGTAGATTCTACCTACCTACACTATAGAATAACAAAATTTAAACTTTACCATAAGTTTACTTCACCTAACTTTAATGAAAACTGCTAGTAATGTCGTGGAAATTTGACATTCTGGAGAATTCCCAACTAGTCCATGCTTTATGATAGGTACTTACGTATCATGTAAGCGGCATATAGCTGAGCTAAAAGACCCAGGAAAAAGCGATAATATTTCCTCAAAACATTTGGCACAACCCCTCCGATGTCGACGAGGGAAATGGCGCGAACAGAAAACCGGATGTAGACGAGCAAAAATACCGGAAACAAACATAAATTTTATCTGAATTATATACCTTAAATATGTCTACTGGTGGATATTTTTTCTCGAAAAACATTTGCGGCCCTTTTTATTATTTTATTTCTGTATTTAACTTATTTATATTTAAAATATTTATATTTAAAATTTTATCATAATCTCATAACAGCACCTTCAACGCATGCTTTGCGCCGGTTTTCCTTATCGTTGATTGTTCGTTCGACCGCTTGGGGGCGTTCAACGCACTGTAGTGCCCCACATGCTCAACTTGAAGCATTCCCAGCCGCCTACGTTATTGAAATTTAACATGAGCCCGCTTCTGTTTGGTCCTTTTTGTCGAGTGCTGATCCCATTTAGCAATAAATGCTTTCGTCGCCCGTTTTTTCTTTGGATATTGTGTGGGGGCGTTCTGTTTGCTTTTTGTCGCTTTTTTGCGTGTTTACCGACTATTTTTTAGCTGGTATTTCTACCAGTGCTTTCAATAAGAATCATAGTTTTGATATTGCAACTAATACAATGTCTGTTTTCAAACATAACAGAACAATATTTGCCTAAAAACTACTCAAAATATCCTTCTTTTGTCCCCTCATATCCTCAACATCTCTCATTCTCAACTCTTATATCTCTATCAGGTCGCCATTTCGGAATTGAAGTCCTCGAAACAAAAGAAAGCGGCCCGCACTTTAATTATATCCTCGTCTCCGGGCTCTGGGCGACAGAGAAACAATGCCCTGCTCGCAATAGGTCGTGTGTCTTCCGCAGTAATCACTCCGGTTCTGTTTCCGGGCGAGCCACTTCCTTCCATCGACTGTGCTCGCCGCCTGCAATTCATTCCGATGCATGCGCCCTCTCCACGTAAAAGGGTAAAAAAGGGATGGAGACGGCTTGTTCCGACTGCTAGGAGGGCTCCAAGACCAGGACGGGACGTCCAGATTAAATTCCTGTTGTTCTTTCGCTGGAATTGATACGTGGGATACTTTGAGGGGGTTCGTATTGTTCAATTTGTGGTGTGTCTTTATTTAAGGAGGCTTTTGAGTTTCTTTTTTGGTTGGGTTGGTCGGGTTCTTTTTTAGAATGCTTACAATATCTTTTAAACAGAAAAGTAGAAGTTTAGTTAGTTCTGATTTCTTTTTTTGTATCAAACTTTAGCACGGATAAAATTTTTTTGTTAGTAGCTCGTCTAATATTGTATTGAGCTCTCGTAAGGCCAACGTCTCCAAGTATAGCAAGCGCGCACTAAAGTGAGAAGACTTAGTCCCTTTACTGACGCGAAACAGAGTCTCTGACGCTACACGTCCATAAATTCTCTTTCTGTTCACCGCGTAGACGAGAGCAAACAAGAATGGATTCGTTTGCATTTCGTGTTTGCCGTTGGCGGCTGAGTCGGTGGCGACCGCTGCCACCGCAAAAAGAATAGACAGACACGTGAAAAAGTGTAAAAAAAAAAACTACGCCAAGGCTTTGATGTATCTGTGAAACAATGTCTGCGTTTGCATGCTCCAACTTGAAACACATGAATAAACCGCTCTAGCCATGAATATGCAGCGGAATTTTAAATTGTTCGAATCGAGCGACAACTCACCCAGCACCCAGCCGCCTCTAGACCGACAGACAGACAATTCGAGGGTGTAGAATAATAAATAGAATCGGAATGTGGTATCGCGTGTATCAATATAACGTTGTATCGAATTTGTCTGGTTTTATAGGTACGTGGGGATTGTTTTCGAACGCCGAACGATTGTTATTTATTATCCATTCATATCTACGTGATGTCCTTTGGTAGAGAGTCCTGGAAATCCACGTAAATATTTTACCGGCTCCTCCACCATTTTTGAACTAATCTGTTTTATCATGATTACAGCCGTAAAAACGAGTTTCAATGTTTCTTTTTTATGTTAATTTGTTCAATTATACTGCAGTCTTAATTCTAAACCATAATTTTGGAATATCTTGTTACATAAGTTCAATCAATTGTAGTAACTTCTTTCTTTCTTTAGTTCCAGATACATCCGTGTCGAGATGCTGTGGATGCTTGTTTTCACGGCCGGCTTGTTGGGATCGTGTGTCTGCGATGCAGACATCGGTAAAGTGAGACGTCGCGAACTAGACAATCAAATATACTACGAGAGCACGGTAAGTCCGAAATTAATTCTAACGGTACGAAGGAAGATTTGCCCCGCTGTTGCTGTTCTCGCTCTCTCTCCGTTCTCATCGGATTGTGTAAATAGAGAAAGGGCTTGAATCCGGCCACTTCTCTCCGTCTGTTTATATTCCTTGTGTACCGAGCGACTAAATCTTGATTTTCGCATTCACTGCTTCAATCTGGGTTTCTTTACAGCAGTGGTATAGTGAAGTTAGGTACACGCAATATGCAGTACCGATTCTGCAGGTTTTAATGTTTGATTAGTTGAATAGTTTAGTAGGGATGTATATCCGACTAACTAATTTAGTTGTGGTGTATTTCTAGGGAATTTTCATTGTTTCTAACGTAGAAATTCTTGATAATTCCTTATATTGGATTTTTTCTCTGTGACTTTCCCTGAGATGATTGGTGTTTTCGGTTGCTTATTGTCTTTTGACAATAATTTTTCAAAAATAACTACATTTTCTCATTTGTATACGTATGTCCTCTCACTTCTCTCTGTTAAAAATGTTATTAGTTTAACTGTTTAATTTATAAGCAGTTTAACATAGTTTAAAAACAGACTATAGTATATCCCGAATTAAATATGAACTGAAAGATTGAATCACAAATGTACGGAACAATTTAATCGCATAATCTCGAACTAGAACTAGTACAAGGGTGTCGTATATACACCCTCAAATCGTATCGACCTGGTTAATAATTCAGAGCAATAAGACGAGTGAGCGTATACACCGCGTTTCACTGCGGAATTTTGTCCTATTAATAATTCAGTTATGCCAACCTTACAAAGGAGAACTAACAACACACACACAAGCACACATGAACGCAATACAAATACCAGCATTGCCAAGGCACTAGCTGTTTCTTTGTGTGTGTATATTTGTCGATGAATTCAAAGTTATGGAAAAGAAATTGATATTGATATTGAATCAGTTGCATTTATATCTCCAATGTAACTGACTTTCGACAAATGTTCACAGTCCGTTAGTCGTTTATTTAAAAATGTAAATCTTATACAAGAATTTATTATTATTTATTATTATAATTATTAATTATACAGTTTTATACATTTCTCAGAAAATTTTATTCTTTATGACACCAACTTTCTGGGTCTGAAATCAAGAATTTAGTTATTAAGAGGAATAGAATAAATTTATAAAGGAACTTTGTTATCAGCTATCCAGAACCTATCATCTCTCAAAATTTGCGCACTCAAACCTGTTACATCCTGTATATGCTTCACTTAACCTCTAAATTTTGACATTGGATAATCTGCGTGCTAAAAATACGGTGATAGGAAATTTTTCAGCCAAATATTTACCTTCGGTTGCCCCCTCCCCCCACTTGTAACGTGACGACTCGATTTTCGCGTAAACACTGATTAATGTCGCCGATCGAAGCGCCACCACACAATGAACTCCATCAATTATTGTCGAAAGCCGCGACTAAAATCGTCAAAAATCATCAATTTCGGGTTTTACGAGTTTTAGCTGTGCTCTCCGATTTCTGACAGCTAAATACGGAGCGATGCTATGAATAATAACGTGGTTTATTTCCGTTCTACATAAAAAATGACAAAATATCACTAACTTCTAAACAAAATATCATATTTTTTTCGAAAAAAGAACTATCACAATTTGGTATAACCCTAAAACCGGTAACTCCTTCTAAGCTCGGTAGATGTCGCCGTACGAACTTTTCCCGCGTGGCGAGATTTCGTAACTTCTTCGCTCGAGTTTCGGGTCCGTCGCGGCTTAGTTATGGATTTCGGCGGTAAGTTGGCCGTGGTAACTTGGCGGCGCTGATGTTCTCAGAGACGTCCCGATCCGAAAACTGGTTGCAGAGCCGAGGAGATAAGGTGAGCGAGAAGTCGGAGCCAACTTGTTTAACTAACCATAATGAATAAGTTAACTATTCGCCCGTAGCGAGACGCCATCTCTCCGTCGTGGCGTCGTTACCGCGCAAAAACGATGCGATGGGAATACAGACGAAACTCACGGAGACATGATCGTAAAACGTGTAACGCTAACGTGATGTCCTTTGGTAGAGAGTCCACGAGAAATCCACGTAAATATTTTACCGGCTCCTCCACCATTTTTGAACTAATCTGTTTTATCATGATTACAGTCCGTAAAAACGAGTTTCAATGTTTCTTTTTTATATTAATTTGTTCAATTATACTGTAGTCTTAATTCTAAACCATAATTTTGGAATATCTTGTCACATAAGTTTAATCAATTGTTGTAACTTGTAGTAACGTAAAATGTGTAACGCTAATGAGAAATAAAACGAAAGATACATACAATATATACAGTACACCTTCCTTTAGTTGTAAATTTACAAACATGAAATGTTTTATTACTGAAAACAGTATTTTTACTGGTTGTACATTGTAAATTTATCTTTATTTTTGGTAAAATTACGGTTTTTGAATGGTAAAGTTAATTTTTGTAAGAGAATTGGATAGTAAAAGATTTTCCCATATGGTGCGGACTTTCCTGGACACACTGTATATGTCGATTACACAGTAAAGGAAACAATACTGTCTGCAACAAAACAACAGTGATTATAAAACGAAAACAATCGGATCTAGAGACCTATAATGAATCCTTTTCTAGTTGGTCTTTTCCCATCTTTTTTGGTGAAACAGTTGAATGAGGTTTTTCGCTGGTGGAGGGCGATTGCGTTTATGAAAACAGAGCCGGGAATAATGGAGGGGCGAAGACAAAACGACCGTTGTCGTCCATCATCCCCTACAACGTTGTACGGCGAACGAATCGAAATCAATTCCTGTAGGCTCGACCAAGATGGATGCCATTGTGTTTGATGTATGAAACGAACGAGAACAAAAAATCTATTTATAATCGTCACAAATAGGTATGAAATGCTTCATAGCGTTTCTAAGGCTATTCAAAAAATCGTGAGAACCCAAAATTTATTTCTAATAACTAATATAAGGCCCCTATATATATATTTACCTCGTAAGCCCATAAGACGCAACTTATAGCGCCATTAACGCAACCAATCCATCACCGGCGTAATCCCCGGCCGAAAAAAAGTAGGCTTAACAACCCCCCGACGAAATTAAGGGTGCCGGTACGCGAAATCGCGATACCGCCATCGCCAACGCGCCATTAAATTTATAGATTGCCCCGCGATACGATCTGGGGCCCCGTTTAAAGATGTGCCCCATTCGAAAAACCCCGCGTGTGACGCCACTGGGGAAATCGCATCGCACGTCGTTACTTCCAAACCTGCGTCACATAGATAAACCATCAATCTAAGGAGACTGCGAACTGCTCTACACGTAGATAGGAGCGAAGCGGAGACCTTGTGTTCGAGCTGTTGTCGATAGATGGCGGCGGTGCTTCGGAGATTTGCATTTCAATCCGCGAAGAGGGAGATTTCGATTTAATTCTGGATTTCGTGGCATTTTAGAGCGAAGAGAGGTTGTTTTATGAGTAAGGGAGGTGTTTGCTCGCGAGTTGATTAAGCCTGTGTTTCAAAATGGGTCTTAATATCACCGATACCATTGCTGGAGAGGATATCAGACATTAAATAGATCTCGCAACCCTTAGTTTTCGAAGAATTTGCCATTGAGTGGTATTTTAGGTAAAGAGAAGCTTCTGGTTCCCCACTTTAAATTACATTACCTCTTAACATTAATGGGGTAAATTATTATACGCCCCTGTTAAATCGGTTCGATGCACTCATGTAATATCAAAAGGTCTCTGATGCGTTCTCGTATGGATGCTAAGAGATGGGATATTTCCATTTCCGGTGACGCATGAATTGATCAAAAGGACTATATCGACACAGTATCCGTACTCAAAGAACATTTCAGTCATATTTCACGCTAGACCGGGTTTTTGTCGCTCACCAGGCGACCAAATAAAAGCGAAAAGATAGCTGAAAGATACCATCCATCTATATTAAATTCGCACCTACACAGCAGGAGGAAAAGTAGATCAAAGATCGACAAACTTTCGCGGGGAACTGCTCTGAAAACGATGCAGGTGGAGACATGAGAGGTTTCCTGTTACTCTTTTAGTGTTCAATGACCTTTTCCCTCTGTTTTTTATTTGTTGTTTCGAATATGACAAATAGTAAACTATTTCAGGAAATAGTTTACTAGAAACACCAAGAAGGAAATAGAGTAAACAAAAGATGATATTACCATGCGGTCAAATCTCAATCATATATTCCCCTCACGTTTTCGTTAAAACATCGGAAAATCGCTTGTTCTCCGACCGCAGACTTCATCAAAGATGCATAAGATCGAGAGCAAGCGTGCTTGAGAATGAACTAAGCCGTGAACTTTGTTTCCTCGCTTGTACGTTGCATTTTATTGGTCGAACTTCGCTTTGGCCAGCATGTGGTGAACTAATACGTGCGCTGTAGTGTAAACGATCGCCTGTAGGGGTCGCCCAGGTAGCAGATAACACGGCCAATCGGCTCCAACATGAAACTTAATGCCGGATACAACTGATATCAAAGCACGTAACCTTGTTCTTTTTTCTGTTTCGAAAAATAGTAACAAGGCACGATATTTTAGAGTATATTGTATAGAACTACCGTAGAATGAAAAAGAAAAGCTTCTATTATGTCTTCCAATGAAGGATTATTTAATTTTTTATAGAGAAATCGTAATTTGACGCGATTGCAACAAATGGCGGAGGCGCCGGTAAATTAAATTTTTTGCACTCTAAAATTTCAATGAAAAAATCAATTAAACGCTCATAAATTATCCGGATTGGTGGGGCCGATCGCAGCGCCAACTTTAAAATAATTTATAACCAACACAATTCAAACAAAAGCGTAGCGGTGACCGCGCGATTTACGACGTTCATTTGTTAAATTCTCGGCCCTTTGTTTGCCATTACGAACGCTGTATATTCATTAACAGTGATTAATTTTTCTGCGGTATGATTTGCGTACGATTTCGGACGCCCCGTATATATTTAACGGAGCATCATTCCATTCTTTCTCAACATTTGACGTCTCTTACATTATATTCTGGCTTAAAAAGATCATTAATCTTACGTTTACATTACTATTGTCTACTTAGTAGACCAGTAGACTATACTAGTCTGCTATGTGAACGATTTTCAGTAAGCTGCATGTTCTAAATCCACTTACAGTTTGTGGTGGGTTGTCGGCGTGCCTCCTACTCCTAGTTCGGAACATTTAATTTCCGTCAGCAGTAGTCCACAACAATTCAATTAGGTGCAAAGTGTAGTCCTCGAGGTGACAGCTATCGCCACTAACCTAAACTAAACCCAACGTTAGATCAAGTAACCGCGTAATAAACTTCTGCAAAAGCCAACTATTATCGCTATTTACTCACCCCCAACCAAAATATCTAACTGATCACTAAATAGTTACAGGAGTAATAAATTATTGCATCCAGTTTACCTCAGAGAAACAGTAAGTGTAATATATAGGGTTAGACAACTAAAATACCTTAATGTTTCGCCACTGTGGTTTTTACGTTATCAAGGACATCATTACAGAAATATTACAAGTAAATATTAGAATAATTTGCTTCATTCTTAAATTTTTTCAGTATTTCTTTGTAGTCAAATTTAGCATTGTAGTATATTTTTGGGTAGGCAACGAAGTGTTGACAAGCATCGACCCAATACAAATGTTGAACAAAAATAGAAAACAGTTGGTAGAATGTGATGGAATTTTATTTCTAAGGGTGTAATGACAAGCTGACTTCAAAAATGAATATGGTTTTCGAAGTTCTAATCTAAACTGACAATGGATATCACTCCTGTGTAAAACTGGCGTCGACTGCCCCGCCCACCACTTCGTTCTAAACGCGAACGTACTATAGATGCAACAAATACAATAAAATAACTGATTTAGTACCAGAAATGTACGGATAGCGTCGAAATAATGGAACAGTCCGCGCGGAAATATATTTGTTAATATATCATAAACATCTGTTCGTTGATGCAGTTGAAACGAAATGAAATCTATTGTTTGGTAACACAAAGGCTTGGCTGAATATTCGATATACAGCGCAATATAATAATAATACCAGTATGATAAGTTTATTTAATAAACGCGTATTAAATTAATTGGTACACATTTGTTGTTTGTCAAGTGTTGATGTAGGCATATAGACCATTTTTCGATAATATCAATTTAATTATTTGATGCAATTGTTGGAGAATATTAACAGATTTTATATCATGAAGCGTAAATTTAATTTTAAAAGATTATTGGATGCTTTTTGTTTATATATTCAATCTCAACCAAAAGTTAATCAATTTATTAGAAACACATGTATAAAAAATGTGTATCCTTCCACACAGTAATGTATTAATTGTCGGTAAAAATAACTAGTTTTTATACTACATAATGTTTCTCTTTATTATCGAAAGTGTTCATTACGTTTAATTCAGAATGAACGGTGAACGCAAAGACAGTTTTTAATTAAATTTTTAATTAAAATTCAACGAGAACGAAGCGCTCCGTTTGAAACTATTAAAATTCAAGAGGGTCATGGAGATTATCCGAAAACCGCTTCGAGTAAATATGAAAGACGCAAGAACGAGTTTATTTTAATTTAGACTTTGGAGGGATTTGTAAATATATTTCGTGTCGGCCATTATTAAAATTTCGTGAATTGAATATTACATCCCATTAAAGAAAATTGTGTTCTTATATTCAAGCGATGACAAAAGAATAAAACTACCAAAATTTCGCAAGTTTTTCTTTATCAATAAGCACAGTAGGCTTAACCAGAAGGAATTTCGAAGAATTTGTTTATAATTTGCTAAGAGAATCATCGAAATATACCAAGAACTGCGTTATTATATATCAAATTTGGTCAAATTTAAGTAATTTAAGTAACTGTTTTCTACCAGCGACAAAGAAATAACGCACAATTCTTCTTTTCAGGAAAGATGCTCATACCCTTGTACTTGCCCCTCGCCACAAGAAATCTGCGATGAGTGCGAAGAGTGCCCTAGACAACTAGGCGAACCATGCAGCGAAGAAAGACATTGCGACACCCAAAAAGGGCTTATATGTCGATATCTTCACGGCGACCTAGAAGGCGTGTGCAGAGGTAAGAACATACTTTTAGTCGCGGTCACACTAGACTGTTTTATTAGCCGCTAGTTGCTGGTGTTGCTAGCAGCAACATATAGGGAAAATATTATCTCGCATAATATTTATAAAACACATTTCAAAAATACATAATTTCATGAGTTAACATTTATGCTGGTCGCTGTAAAAAAATTTATTTCGAATTTTTCATTTCTTCTAAAAAAGGCGAATAAAAAAGTCGTAACAGTTGTTTCGATTTGGGGCGCTCAGATGGGGCTCTAATGAACACAATTTGGCCGCTTTTGTGCAAAAAGTTTCGACGGAATTTTGCTGCGCACGAGAGAGCGGCGTGCTCGAAGGCGTTGAATAGGAAATTATGCCACCCGATGGAAAAGTTAAAGGAAAATTTAATATTGGTAATGGCGTATATAGGAACCGTTACAGTAAAGTATTTTTTGATGAGAAACTCAACGTCTCGTTTTCGTTTTAGCATTTTTTATAAGTGCATAAGCAAAACAACGTATGTAGGTGTTTTTTTATTCAGTTTCAATCAAATGAATGGGCTGAGATTGCTCAAAAGGCAATTACATCTGTTCAGTAATATCAACGTAGTGGTTATAGTGTCCCATATAAATTTTTAAAGGTCGTACACGCCAAGCATGACCGTATTATAGCAGGCAGGCAACAACACCGAACGCTGTTACAGTTCGTTTGCTACAACACGTGGACTCGAGTGTTATTGTCGTCCATTACGGACGAAGCAATGGCTCGCAAAATGAATTACATCTGACGCGAAAGCTTACTATTATAGCCGGTAATAACATTAACGTCAACACGAAAAGAACAAAACATTCAGCAGCAGTCGTATTGCTTTACGTACGACCATAAAAATGAGCGAAGTTACATAACTTCTTTAATTACATCATACAGATATCGTTATGTGATTAGCAGGACAATCCAAAGTTGGAAAAAAAGAATGTTTATGTGGATTTTCAAACCTGAAGATAATATTTTCTCTACACAAACAGTTACAGTTATATTCTAACTGCAGAACAGTCATGTATTTTTGCTGATTTGCTGTTGCAATCAGGCCCACAATAAACTCTATATTGTTGTTTAGATTATTTTACGCCTTTGAGAGAATCAAATAGGAGAATTTCAATCAAAATCCGATATCCGATCCTCTATAAAGAAACTCCGTGAAATCAGCTCGGCGGGTGGCAAAGGGGTAACATCCCCTGGAGAGCTCGACATCGGGGCGTAACTTTAAATGAAAACCTGGAAAACTTTAAGGTCTAACATTCCGTTATCCGTTGTCGCATTATTTATTCATCCCTTCCTGTCGCCGTACACGCCCCCAAAAATCCGGGCCCATCGGGCGATCTTCATAATTTTATTATCGCGACCCTTAAACGACGGGGCGGCCGTGTTCAAGGAGGAGTGAATCTCGTGCGAGATTTTTAGCCGCAAATTAAATTTTAACGGAAAAACGTTGCCGCGGCGGTTGGTTAACCGTACCCCCGTATTTTAGGGGCGGCGGTAATGCGCCTGATTAGAAGGCAGGTAATTAGTTAATTATTGTTTGAGGGTTTAATTAGGGACGTTGGTTGTTTTCGTGAAAGTTCCAAAGTGAGATATTCGCTTGCATGTGAAGGCTGACTATGATTAAAGAGGTTGGTTATTAACCCCCTTATGATTGCTCGTCGTCAACTATGGTGGAGGCGACGCACAGTATAAATCACAAAATGACTTAAACGATAATAACTTCAATTCTTAAAAAACACGAAGATTTATCATCCGATGATGAGGATTAAAAATATTTGTTTTGGAATATGTTTCATAATGTTATTATTTAAAATTAAATATAAAATGCCTGCAATAGTAAGAATTTTTCTTGCAATTCTGTACCAAACAAGGAGCAAGTATTTGTTGTACTATCGTTAAAATTTAGATTTAGATATTTTATAATCCTTTACTGCAGTTAAGTTTAAGTAACAACACAAAATCAAATAAACGTCGAATTAATTTTTATGTCTCTACCATATTTATTTTCATCTACTCAACGAAACACGATAAAATAAAAAAGATTTCTGTTTACGGTAACTGGTACTCAAAAACTATATTCATTTTTGAAGTCAGCTTGTTACATTACACCCTTAGAAATAAAATTTCATCAAATTCTAGGTACTTGTTTTAGTTTTAGCCGAAAAATTTGCGAAACAAAACGAACACAGCCCTGATGTAATGAACAAGGCTCCATGGAACTAAACTAATGGCTAGAATTCCCTCTTCTAGAACATTCAACAAGACAAATTCTTTCGCCTGGCTTCTTTCAATACGGCTATAACAATTAGGGTTAATCTGGGCAAAATCTCGTGGATAATCTGGCGAACAAGTTTATCGTAGCGGTAACATTCTTGGCCCACTTTGTGCAGCGATTTCAGCTGCCGTCGGTCGTTGTTGTACATTTTACAATTCCGTTTTATTCCTTTTTAGCACGGAATGGAGGAGGGATTCGTAAAAATCTACATAACGACGCAACGACAGGAGACACTTTGTTTAAGTCTCTGGCAGCCATTAAATATTTTACTGTTCGGGTTTAACGCCTTCTAGACGGCTCGAGTGCAGGCACTTACTTCTCAACAACCCCCCCCCCCCCCCCCTGCCCCTCCGTCGCCCTTGTTGTCTTTCAGTCCGGGTTTTAACTGCGAATGTCGACGAGCGGCGAAAGAAAGCGTCTTTTCCCTAATTGCCTTGAGAATGAAGATGGAATTGGTGCTAAAATGGAAATAAGTAGACCTAAGTTGATTTAATTTTAATTCCGGGCATTTGTTCACGAAACATTTTTCTTGGGGGGATGTAATTTGTGCCTCTGTCGTTTTAGATCAATGTGGAATAAATGTCTTTTTTTTTTCACGCTATTTTCTCATCTCTACAATTTATTTGTTAAGGATTAAAATTTCAAATGCGTATTGTTTTCCTATAGAGTGCACAATAA
The DNA here is from genome assembly GCA_963971325.1 of Aphodius granarius. Taxonomy (NCBI): domain Eukaryota; kingdom Metazoa; phylum Arthropoda; class Insecta; order Coleoptera; family Scarabaeidae; genus Aphodius; species Aphodius granarius. Next base: position 42,585,278 of record OZ020221.1, on the reverse strand, counting down.
ATGTGCTAACATTTACCAGACTGCTTTAAATATGTGGCAAAAGAGCAGACCTCCATGGCAAAATATACATCGAGAACGTCGTTTGGAAAGAATTTGTTTCCTAAGAGATATCCTTGGGCGTGCCTGCCATGGACATAGACCCGTACAGTATTTGTATTTACAGTTACATGTAAATAAGGGACCCCGTTTTTCGGTTGTTGTCTTTCGCTTTAGCTTTCTACTGTTGTTTGCCCTAGACAAACGCTGAAGGCGTTTCGGTCTAGCGTCTCTCCTTTGTTTTAAATTTTTCCAAAAAATGGGATTTTTGGTTCACCTTTGATTATTTTTTTTTTTCACTTTTCTCTCATCCTTTTCACAAAGGATGAGAGAACGTTGATCTAGGTCAGGATCTTAGACTATAACCCAATACAAAATTTGTTCACAATACTTGGAATTGTCATTTAAAAAAAAGTGTGTCCTCTTTGATCTAATGAAAAAACAGCAGGTGTATATTAGTTTTTCAACCTTTCAAAACTTTTACCCAGAACTAACTTCTTTTGAAGATATTTTAGCTGTTGCCATACTTTTTTCTCCCCTGTATAATGTACCAAAACAATTTTCATGCAAACACCGAAGCTATCTGCCTTCTACAGCGTGCAGACCTAGTATTTATGCAGCAAATCCATTTAGAGAACGATATTTATGTAGTTCTCTTTTGCTCTGTTACAGAATCGGGTGGCGTACCTTGCATTGTCTACAACAGAACATACGAACACGGCGAAACATTTTCACTCGACTGCAGAACGCAATGTGCCTGTCAGGTAAGTTTTTTATGACCAGCCATATGTAGGAACGCGAAACAAACATGTAAAAATGAAATCTCAACTGAACTAATCCACTACAGCGTTTGTTTTGAATTTGGTCAAAGATTAAATCAAATCATTCAACAAGTATCAAATTATTTCATCAATTACTACTCATTACCTACTACTAAGAAGAAAAAAGAACATTACAGGCGAAAATATTTTGACATTTGACTGTCTTGCATTGAATTCACCAGCTTGAAATTCCTGTATGGTGTTCCCTATAGTTCTTCCGTATAGGAAAGCATCATTTTCTTACTCTCCCTGTTTATAATCGGGTATACAAGTATTGATTTTCCCCTGAAAGCTACCCGATGTAAAGAATATTGTGGGACCGTATTTAGTATCATGTATACCTCATAAATGTACACATAAAATTTTACGTCATCCGGCCATATTGTCGGTCGAGTTTTCGGTTGGCGATTTTAATGCCCCAACCCAAGGTTTACAACCCCTTCAATCCCTTACGGCAAAGTCAAAAATACGCTTTGTTCGTGTTATAAACCAGACAACTCTTCATAGATACGATCAGACTTTAAGACCAGATAGTATATTATGGCATATCTCTAAGTAGTTTTGTATATGAATTATATGAATTACATACCTCCAAGCAGGACTTAAAGTGACAAGAAAAAAGTGCAGTTGCCATGGTTGTCGCAAACAGACCTATTCACATAACGTATTCAAAAGACATTCGGCATCGTCATCGCAGATTCTACACAAATTAATCAGTTTATTATTAAATCGTATCGATCAAATAAGGCTTGAGTAAACAGTTGGTCACAACAACGATGGCAGTGCTCGGAAGGTTGCCTATACGATGCCGTGCTGCTTGCTGTTGCCTGTAATAAGCTGTCAGTTGTTCGTAGCGAGTTTATACATGCGAGAAATAGATCTTGACGTCGCAAACTGAAACTGTTAACTCCACACATCAGTCTCAATCTGGAGCAGCCGGTTTAGTAACGACATGTGCACTCGTGGTAGTTTTGTTGTTGTTTAGTTTACTAGTACAAGATACACGTCACAGACTCCCGATAACAAATTCTTTTTCAATTGAGCCAATTTCGCTGTATTTTGTATCCATTATCTTCATCAAACCAAATTTATAGTCTCACGAGGGGAAGGTGGGCGAAGTTTATCCTCCCCAATTAAAAATATAGTATCCGAGCAATCCCAACGGCGAATGGGCTCGATGGGATCACTTGCAAACTTCCAAAACGCGATCCCAGATGTCGCCGTTGTAAACATGCGGGGCGGTTCGAACACCACCCCGTCAGGTGCACCCCAGGGAGGTCATTTCGCCCTAAAGTTATGCGCCCCGACCGACTTTTAGTAGTCATTACCGATTCTGGGGGGTATCATTACGTGGCCGTTTGTCATACGTACGACCATGGAAAACTTCCTACCTTGACAATGATACGCCACTGGTTTTGATTTCTATATACTGTCAGGCCTATTGTAATACAAAAATATACGAGTTAAGTGTCAGATATTAGGAGAATTCCCATGCTATGCTGTGATCAAAACAGTTGCTAGTGCTTTTGCATATTTTATAAATCAATTTTGATGCTTGTAACTAATAATAATAATAATAATAATAATAATAATTTGTATGCCTAAATTGAGGTAAAAAATAATCCTAATAAATCCAGATAATTTTGATAAAGAGCAACGATTTGAAATTTCCCGGAAAACTTTCCTTCCCTCGGAGAAACTTTTCCTCCCGTGTCTCCTAGCGATGTCTCAAAGTTTGTCCCAACAAGTTTGTCCCCCCGCCCCTGTCCGGAAAGTTTATTAATAGGGCCACGAGGGGTGCGGGGAATGACTGAGGCAAAGCGTTAAGCTCGAACTTTATAATAATCTACAATAAAGAAAAACAGAGTTTTACGCGTCTTTTTTTTTGCTCCGCTGTCGTCGGCAAGACGACACTAAACAAGCAAGCGTTCCTCCACTAAAGAAGAAACTTAATAAAAGTTGAATTGGATACGGGCGACGAGATGGGCTGATTAAGAAAATTGCCGCTAGGTCGCGCGAAAAGCGCACGCCAACCGACAGCTTGCACGCGACGACATCCCGTTAATTATTTATTAAGTTTTAGAGAGTTAATAGTGTCTTCAAGGCGGCTAGAAACGACTAGAAAAAAAAGCCCTAAGGAAAAAAGTCTGTTACGTTAAATCTGTTACAAATTTTCGTGACATACACGTAAAGATCCATCCAGTTTAAAATATACTTTAAATGGCTCGTTACGCTTTGTCAATGTTGTCAAAATTGCACCTCCACCATTTTGGTTATCGTTCAATATCTCGAAATCTAAGCTGTTTTGTTTATAGATAAAATGGATTTAGTCCACTCAGGGCGTAAAGTTCTAAATAAGCAAAAATTGGGGCAACAAAATCAACTTATCTGACACATAGCTATACAGAACTTTATGTGTAGGTAAATAGGTAAACCAGCTGTTAGAATGTCAAGATTTATAGAAACAGTAAGGATGTTTAATACATTTTTGATAAAGATGATTTTCTCTTCTAGAATGGAACATATGGATGCTCGTCCTTGTGCCCTCAGGAGCATATATCACCCAAGGGAACTTGTCGACATCCTAGATTGGTAGACGTGCCAGGTCAGTGCTGCAGAGAGTGGATGTGCGATGGACAACAAGGTAGATATTTAAAGTTATGCCTGAATGAAATGTTAAAGAAATTCATTGTGTAATGCATGAAATTGGATAAAACAAGGGCTGTATGTAAATCGTTTCTCATCAAGTCGTTTCATTATAATTTGGAAACAAAAAGATATTACAAGGACCAAATTTGGAGAATGGGATGGATAAGACAATAATGACTAACACCAAAGAGAACCATCCTCTCCCAAGTGCGCCATTCACTTCATCTTCGACTTTTGACACAGAAGAAATTTCGCCTGTTTGAAGGAACTTGCCTGATTTGACAGTGTCTAAAATCACTCTGTCAAATCAGGCAAGTCGTAAAGATTCACTAAGTTTTAGCAACACCTCACGTTATAAACCAGTGCGAACTGAACCATTTGGTTAAAAATTTAGGTTTATCAAAAGAAAAACCGAGTTATTGGGTTCTAGGCTACAGGAATGGAATCTTATCGCACGAGGTGTGACAGTGTCTTCACTTACAAAGCGTAACGAGCCTTTTAAAGCATATTTTAAAATAGAAGGATCTTTACGTGTATGTCACGATGTTCAGGGTCTTATGAACGAGTTTGATATTCCCCACGATCTTTCTGAATGGTGGATTTTTATTGATTCATCAAAATACACAGCTCAAAAGCAGTAATTTTCCATATTCTTTGAATTTATATACTTTGTTAACTGATTTTGTTGCAGTTTTCTCATTTTTTTTAAGTATCGCTGTATCTCTAAATGTAATGAAAATCGACTTATTACAGTACTTATTTTTGTTATTTACTTCTAGCTGAAGAACCGCCTGCGTGTCAGCCAGCCTTTTCAAGATGGTCGATTTGCAACAGTGACTGTGGAGGTGGTCTTTCGACCCGTCGCTCAAACGTGAACGCGAAGTGTGAACCGGAAACGGAAACCAGAATCTGTCAGATTAGAAGATGTGAGGACGAGATATCTCCAGTTGTCTACAGGACAGCCCAACATCACTTAAGGGTAAGATAATCTACATACTAATTCTTGTGTCAAATATGGAAACAAATTTATGATATTATTGACAACATTTTGTACCAAGAGGTATGTACTGAAAAAAAGTTTACTTACCAAATAATACTCCAAAAACTAAAGAAATATACACAAAAGTAAGCAATACAATATAATATTTATTTCCCTTCATCAAAATATCCAATAACAAAGCAAACTGATTACATTTTTGGTATCCTCGAAGATGGTAGTTGAAAACTGGACGTGTGACTAGTAGATTCGATATCAGCCTCTTGTACATTCGAGAATTGAAAGTAGCAACTCAGTATCACCAGCCAAAGGTATAACAAAAACGGGAAACTTAATAGAACACATAAAAAGTACGGCATGTTGTAGACGAAACAGAGAGCAACGAGGCCCAATGTCATAAAAAAGCTTCCATCGAAAATTAAATGCGGTAGAAGCATCTCTCTGATTTGTTTCACCAAACCAATGAATAGTACAAAGTCTAGAAGGAACCTTATGGAGCCAAGTACTAGTATTGCCAAGGTGATCTGTCTTATAAGTGACGTTTCTAGTTTGCTGTTTTCTTGTATGTGACTGGTGATCCAGTCGGAATATGTTAGCTCAGCAGTTGTGACTAGTATTAGTGAAGTATCCACAGCTATAAAGCATAAGGAGACTACAATGGCGCAAATTCGCATTTTGCAACCGTATTCACAACAGCATCTGTTCATTACTAGTGACTCCATGGTTATAGCTATTTCAAAAAATCACTTATGAATCCATTATCAACGTTTTTCTTTATATAAGAATATTTACTATTACTGTTAATGTTCAGTTCTTCACCTTACATCTTGTGCTACACCGGTAATTTTGACTTTGATTGTGCTTCTGACGTTTGGGACTAATAAAACTGTAAAGTGTCATTGTAGTGCTGACTCAAATAACACAACAGGCAATAAATGAAGTAGTCCAAGTCAGCAAAATGATATATCAAATTCAGTCTATATTTAATTTTTTTTCTTCTTCTTTTTCCAGAGAGGTCACGAGTGCAAAGCAACTCATCGTCTCAGCACAGCTGTCAACTTGCGTTTCGGACCGTGCAAGAGCAGGAAGCGTTTCCGTCCAAAGTTCTGCGGCATCTGTCCAATACCCGGCATAATATGCGAACCAATTCTAAGCACCACAGTCAAAGTTGAGTTCTTATGCGAAGGAACACCACAAACAGAAAACGCCAACGAACTCCTACCCGAGTATTTAGAACCAGGAGTTGACGTTTGGTTGGAAGAAACACCCCCAAAATGGGACTCAGATTATCGACTGTTGACCGTTTCGGTCCAATGGGTCTTGAAATGCAGATGTGCACCAATACCACCGGAACCGACATCGAGTAGCGGTGAAGTTATACTGCATAGGGTCCATAGGACAGCTGCTCCTTGAATTGAGGAGGTTATGATTGAGAATTGGATGGATCCCATATCAGATATAGAGAAGAGAACACTAATGCAAAATCAATCATTGAACGTGTGATTTATGAACCTTTTTGAGTAGCGTCACCGAGTAATTTGTGACTGGAGTGATGCTTGAAACACGTGAAATATTATCTCTGTGCCTTGTGATAATAATTTTTGATGAACCGGCTCTGGATGATCAGCCCAGTCAACAAAAAACTATTCTTATGTCAACAGAGTCATAAAGGGACAACTTAGTTCAATTGCAAAAGTTTTTCTTTAAGGAGACTAAAAAGACATAATTTATCAACACATTGCACTTTGCATTGCCTCGAAAAATAAAGTATTTATCTACCAAAGTTTTAAGATCGTCAAATTTTAACATAACAGCTCTTTGACATGAAATAGCACTTTGTTGACTGGGCGAAAAAACGTTGGATATGTGCGCAAAAGGTTGTATAATAAAATGTAAATACAGGTGATTTAGCAATGTAATAATAATACCTTGATAAAAAGAAAACCGATAATAATATTTCATAATTAATTGTATAGATTATTAGGGTATGTAGAAGATACTGAAATCCCTATAAATATTCGCAACATCAGACCTGTTTGTTTCTTGTTTTAATTAATATAACAATTTCTAGCATTTGATGTTTCCATATGTGCAGTCTGTAATACCTACATTACATTATTGCACACAAGGAGGCATAGTTGTATACAGGAGTACTTAAATTACCAGTGTTCTCTGTTCCCTATAACATAAAGACAACAGATTTGTGTTTAGTGTTTTGTAAAACATACAATTTTTGGGAAATGTATATTGTGATCACACTGTATAAAACGACCACCGATAGTTCTTTGTTATTCATGTACAGGAGTGTCACTTGGAAGTATTACAACGCAAAGAATTAGGAAACATTGACTTATAAACTTGTAAAATGATCACGTAGTTTCAGTGGTGAAAATTTCAATGTAATATTTCTAAGTGTAACACCCTTTATGTTACACTTTAGTAGTATGATATTTTGTTACATTAATGGATGATATTAACGTGTACATTTCTACTGTCATTAATATTGAACACAAATGAATAAATAAAAGTTATAATAGTCGAAAAGAAATTATATATTTTTATTATTTCCTATATCAAGTTTCAGAGCGAGCTAAAGCAACTGTTTGTGATTTTCATGTCACTCAACACCTCTTCGTTTCACTAGGCATCTCTTCGTGTCACGCGTCTCTCAACGAAAATTTCCAAAGTTAGGATGCGTAACATGTATTTTTTTTCTAGGAACAAAATTTGTCTTTTTTTTGCATGTTTTTTTCAAGTGGCACGAAATTGTGGCAAATTTCAAAGCGACCGAAAATAATTTCAAGTGATTTTCTGTCAAAACAACATTGTCCATAGTAATTTAGTATATTTGAGGGCTAATTTTTCAATACTAGTTTAATCCACGAGTGAAGTTCAGCACTGCTGACAATGACGTTTTCATGACCATTATCCAATCAGCTTTGGCAAATCTGACAGAAATCAAGAATAGACCGGAGTTCAGTAGAATTTAGAAATAAACCAGTATTGAAAAACTAGCCTTGAGTAATACAAAATTGTCAGTATGTATGCAATAAAACCTTTACTTGTAAAACAGATGATAAAACTAAACCTTCTTAAATACGTAAACTTTCTAAGAATACCTAAACATTCTTAGAATACTTAAACCTTCTTAGAATACCTAAACCTTCTTAGAAAACTGTTTTAAAACCACATCCAAAAACTCATCCCACCGATTCTTCCAAATCCCCATCGCATAAGTCTTGTTCCCATAAGCACTATACTCAATGGAATTGATCGCCAATTGCTTCAAAAACCTCAGATCAGAATCAACACTGGAGATGGCCATAAACGCCATATACCAGTCATAACTCAAGCCCTTGCTACCCAGGATCATAGGATAGTCATTGGTTATAACAACAGGGTAATTATTAGCAATCAGGAAGGTCGCAGGATGATTCCTCATGTCCTTCACGTAACTAAACACCTGCGTATAAACTGGAGATATCTCAAAAGCGATGTTCAAGTCTTTCGCAATCCTAGCAGCTTCTGGATGCTTGTGAATAGAGAAGCCATGAGCTATTCGTTTGCTACCCAATAAAACAGCGTCTATTATGGTTAGGTCTTCTTGAGTACCATACCAAATTGACTCCCCAGCGTTGGTGTAGAAGTCAGTGACGTTCTTCAGCTTTAGTAGTGATGTCAATTGGTTACCCTTTGGTAAAAGTGTGCTGGAATGTCCCCATAAATCAAAACCGGCTATAAACTCAGGAAATTCCTTTTTGACCTTTAACGCCAAGTGAAGCACATCATCCATAGTGTTTTTACCATGCACCATAGGCGTGAAGATCATCTTAGCTCCCAGAAAATCAGGATAAAGATTCATAAATTCTTTCAAAACCTCTTGACACATCTTCGGCATGGAAAAGTCATCAGATAACTCAGCCCTAAACTCCAAATAGATAACATTATCCTCGTATAACTCCAGCAAGGCAGCATAGAAATAGTCCTTGAATAATCGAGCATTGCTCAAGAGATCTTGCGCACCGTAAAAAGCAATACCAAAACGCTCAAACAACACTGTCAAATCAGACAAGTCATTGTCGACGTTGTAAAACAGCGAGAGATACGCTTTGAATGCTTTCTTATACCTAACATCCATGTTCTTAGCTTGGTCTATGATATCGCAGTGTTCCATATTCTGCAGAAACGTCAAAATAAAAGCCTCACCTTTGATGCAAATATAGACATCTGTATAGATCATATCGATGAATTTCTCAACTGACAAGAGAGAGGTGACGTGGCTGTGTAAATTTGCACCTTTCGGTAGTAGTTTTAAGATTTGGAACACCTTTGAGGACTCGATGGATTTTCTAACCTCGAAAAAGTGGCGTGAGGGGAAGAAGTCGCCTGGTGAGATGACATTGAGTTCCTCTTGCTTCAAGCGACTGATTATCTTGTTCGCCAGACGTTCCTTCTCATCTAGGTTTATAGTTCCGCCTAAAGCTTTCGATTTTTCCTGGTTGATGAACTTGTCTCGTATATGCAAGTAGCCACATTGTGCAGAAGTCAGAAGTATCAAAATTGCAAGCGTTTGGAGGAAATCTTTCATTGTACGATGATTCTACGGAATGACTTGTGTTATGTTAATTGGTAGTTGCTATGGTGATTTGATGGTAGAAGTTGAGAGAAGGCTAGATATTTCTTTGTAAGGATAGCTGACCATTGCTGAGGTAGTGCAGTACAAGCAAGTACAAGCAATTTAATTGAAGCTTCAAATGTTAAATTCCAAGGGACGTTAGACAGTATCATAGAAGTGTGTGCTGCCCAGTGACCAGTGCATGCCATGACTTTACGGGTCGAACAAAATAAACTTTGTCAGGAAAATAGTGTCAAGTATATAGATTCAAAACGACCTAAAATAATTTTAATTTTTTTTCTTTACAGGTGCTATAAATTTTTAGTACCCAGAATACTTAAAATTGGTATACTTTATTAATCTGTAGGATCAACGTCATATCAAAATAGATTTTTATTAATGAAGTCAGGAACACGGTGGCTTAATATATAAATACAAAGATTCCAATAATCCAAAATGATGTATTTAAAAATAAAATTCAAAGGTAACCGACAAATCTTCTAAAAACATTTAGAGCAAACATTTTAATCCTATTGTATTAGTAAATGTTAAGATTGATATGTAATAGATACACTCAATCATTGATTATAAAATCCCAGTAATCCATATTGTTCATAATCTATATTACGGAATGCACACGAATAATATCCTAACCTTTTTTTGGTAAAATGAACAGTTTCAGCGTAGGAATGCCACAAACCTTGTTGAAACTGATTTCTTGCAAATGAAAAAAAGGATGTGAGAGAACCTGTGGATGCAGAAAAGCTGGATTAAAGTGCTCCATTATATGTACGAATTGTAGTGGTACCTTTAATAATTCGCAAGTTCCATCACAAGATAGCGATGAAGAGGGAAAAACGGAGACTGTTCTCGAGCAAATGTATGATGAAATCGAGGACGAAGAGAATTGCAATGAAACTGATAATCCCATCGCGGATGGTGTGGAAGAAATTTCTATCTGTGGCGTTTCGATCGGTACTGAAGATGATTAACTTGCAACAACTTGATCGATTTGCAACTGCGATTAATGGTACGGTTATTTAAGATCATATTAGCAAAAAAACCGCAAAAGAATTAGGAAAATTTGTTGCCACAGTAACTAAATATGTGGTAAAGGTTGTCGATTTTCTACTTTTTTGAAAAAAAATGCCAATTATCACACAACTAAGTGATTTTTTTTATATTTTTACCAGAACGTATATAAACCACCCTCTTAATGATATTCATATGATTTCCTGTTTGTTATCTGAGATAAAGATATTACATATTCACACAAGTCGAAAAGTAAAAAATTCTTCTAATTACTATGATACTATCAAAAATTGCATTAAAATGTCCATGCACATAGCAAGAAATGTAAAATTACCCCAAAAAGAGATCATCTTGCGTCTCTCTTCCCCCGCAGAAAGAAGTATCGGATAACAGACAACAAACTGATATGATAACGATGCATTTTCGCCTGCCTATAGACGAGCGCAAGCATATAAAACACCGACCGCGGTCCTTGAACTCACCTAGTCTCAGTTAGACCATCAGAGTGGACCGTAGTCGAACTTCGTCAAGGCCAAGCATGCATCTAATCCTACTATTTCTCGCGCTAACCCAAACGGTGCGTTCAGATTACTGGGAGGAGAGAAATGCATTCATACAGAACGAAGAAGCCTCTATGCTAGGCGGTAGCATCAAACTATCAGCCAAAGAAGAAGTAGTAAATGAAATAATCATGAAGAAGAAACTCGAGGAATACGATACGGGGTTTAAAGATCCAAAGAAGTTCCTACCGGCCTACCATCTATTCGATACACTGGAAAACATCGAGAAATCCGAAGTCTTCAAACTTATACAGAGCGTTCCGAAAGGTGCCATGCTTCACGGACATGACACCGCTCTCGTCTCAGGTGATTTCTTATATAACATAACTTTTAGTGAAGATTTATACACGTGTTACGTCGGAACGAAGTTGAGGCTTCAGTTCTTCAAAGAGGGCAATGAAGACGATACGTGCTCATGGGTCAAAATCTCTAAGATGCGAGAAGAGAACTCTGCCTTTGAGGAAGACCTAAAATCGCAGATAACCCTGATCAGGAAAGACCACAGGGATGTATATACAGACGTCAACACTGTTTGGGAACACTTCATGGACATCTTCATCCTCGTCGAGCCTTTGATTTGCTACAAACCGATCTTCCAGCAATACTTCTACCAAGTGCTTCAAGAATTGTACGACGATAACGTGATGTATCTAGAATTTCGTTCGCTCCTACCTCAAGTTTACGACCTAGATGGCGCTGTATACGACGAAGTTGAAGTCGCCGGTCTTTACTACGAAACCATGCTGCAATTTGTCGAGCACAACCCGGATTTCTTAGGGGCGAAACTGATCTACGCACCCTTGCGTGGCGTCGATAACGAAACCATGGATTCATACATTACAATCGCTAGGGAAATCGTGGGTACTTACCCAGAATTCCTCGCTGGTTTCGATCTGGTAGGACAAGAAGACCTAGGTCATCCATTAACAGTGTTCATCAACCAACTCCAAGATATATCACGAGACTTAGACCTCTTCTTCCACGCTGGTGAGACTAATTGGTATGGAACATCAACAGACTTCAACCTAGTGGATGCAGTTATGCTAGGATCGAAGAGGATAGGCCATGGTTACGCCCTCCTAAAACACCCAGGTGTCGCCAAATTGGTCAAACAACGAGGTATTGCCATAGAGATTTGCCCAATCTCCAACCAAGTCCTGCATCTCATAGGGGACATGAGGAATCATCCTGGTAACTACTTGATCGCTGATGGCTACCCGGTGGTCATCACCAACGATGACCCAAGCTTCTGGGGGGCTAAAGCCCTTAGTCATGACTGGTACATGGCTTTTATGGGTATGGCAAGTCGTAGTTCTGACTTGAGGTTCCTCAAGCAACTGGCTATGAATTCTTTGGTGTACAGTGCGCATGATAACGTCGCTTTGGCTTTGGAAAAGTGGGAGACGCGTTGGGATACCTTCCTGGATAAGGTTTTGGCTGAGAATAACATGATCAAGTGGGCGAAACAGAAGAAACAGAAGAAGTTTAAGGGGTACCGTATGAGGAAGAGGCAGCATGTCAAGTATGAACCCGAAGTGTTTGTGGTTGGGAAATAAAGAGTTTGTTTGAATTGGCTTGTGTGTGTTTTATTTGTTCGTTTATCTTAATGTAATTTTAGTATGGGTAGGTCGAAATGATGATAGGGTATCGGGTTGTGTGTTTGTTTAATTTTTATCGAATCGACGTGATGTTTGAGTTAGTGTAAATATTTAAGCGTTCATGCGATTACGCATAAAAATTGAGGTAGGTATCTGAGATGTCGGGATATGTAGGGTTGCCACTTTTCGACAGTTCTCTCTATTAATATTTTCAGAGCTGATTGTACTAAAAGAAACCGGGGAGAAGAAAGACAACCATAACTTTTTTGTTCGAATTTCTTCATGAAACATACGTCAACAGGTAGAGCTATTCAAGTAGTATACCCCAGAGTTTTGTCCACAACAAATATCGAATGGCTTAGCAAAAAATGATTTAATTACCATAGCGTCATCTAAAACAGCTCATGGTGTCCTCAAATAGTATTACAAATAACGCCATCCGCCGATACCATAGAACATAGGGGATAACAAATTATTTTAAAGAAAAACATACTTCTTTCACTTCTTTGTAGTTTTCAAATACGTAATCGGTGAAAAAAATGAGCAAATATGAGTAAGAAGATTTTCACATTGCATATCATAATAAGAAATAACAACCAGTTAGCAACGAAAATAGAATCATAGTAGACTCATGGTAACATAAGGGTACATAAGTCATACTTGTCAATAAAAAATAACACATAATGTTTCATCAAACTTCTTTTAAAGGAATTATTGATCATCAAAAGAACATGGCTTATTGTATTCAGTTAGTGTTAATTTTGATCTTAGCCTTCAACTCTGTGACATGCGATTATCTACAAGACAGAGAAGACCTATTGCGAAAAGAAGAAACCTTAGCCACCGGCGGAACCATAACACTAAACGAGAGAGAGCAAAACGTGAACAAGATCCTCATGGACTACAAACAGAATGAGTTAAACCTAACACATCCGGACCACTTCCTACTATCCAAGCATTTCTTCGAAATCAGGAACGAAATCGACAAATCAAAAGTGTTCCAACTCATAAAACTATTACCGAAAGGTGCCAATCTCCACACCCACATGCACTCAATGTTATCAATCGAAAGATTCATCAATTTAATCTACACAGACGTCTTCATATGCATCACAGGCAACACGTTCTCTTTAACATTCTATAACAACACGTTCAGCCAGTGCGACCTCCTAGACAAAGCCAACAACATGGATGTTGCATACAAAAAAGCCTTCAAAGGTCTGCTATCTCTCTTCTACCATCCCGATTACCAACACAACGACACCATGCTAACTTTCGGCCAGTTCTTCATAGCAACAGACGCCGCGGAAAACCTTTTAGCGAACTATCGTTTCTTCCGCGATTACCTCCACGAGGCTTTGTTAGAACTATACAATGATAACGTCATGTACGCGGAAATTCGTACTATGGTTACTGATAGAAACGAGAGCATGATCATGTACGATTTGGTAACGCTTGAAGTCTGCAAAGAAGTCATCGATAGTTTCGTCTCGACGCATCCAGACTTCCTAGGCGCAAAAATAATCTTCTCAGTGGATTATATGATGAACTACACAATGAGAGATCTTGTAAAGTTGAGTAGGATGTTGAGAAAGTCATTTCCTGGGTTTATTGCAGGTGTTGATGTCTTCCATCGATCGCAATTTGATCTATCAGCTATCGATGGACATTTTAGCGAGTTTTGGTCATTGAGGAATAAATCTGGTTACTTTTGCCACGCTGGTGAGACGATTCTCTATGGTAATCAACAAGATTTAGCCATTGTGGATGGCATCCTTTTGGGATCTAAACGAATAGCCCATGGGTACTCCTTGTACAAACATCCAGAAGGTGCTAGACTAGCCAAATCGATGAAGATAGCTTTCGAGGTTTCACCAATCCACTCTCAGGTTTTTGGGTATTTTAAAGACATCAGGAACAACCCTGCTTCGTATTTGATAGCTAATAACTTCCCTATCGTGGTTGTCAATGATTACCCAATGGCGTTTGGTACGAAAGGCTTGAGCTACGATTGGTATGTGATGTTTATGGGTATCGCTGATGTAAAAGCTGATTTGAGGTTCCTGAAGCAGTTGGCGCTGAATTCTATCACTTACAGTCGGATGGATAACAAGAGTCATTGTTTGGAGGTCTGGCAGCAGAAGTGGGAACTGTTTCTCGATATTGTATTGGACGGATATGTTTGAGGTTGTTGTGTTGTATTCTTTGAGTCGTTGAGTTGAATAAACAGTGTTTGGGTATTGTGTGTTGCCGTGGTTTTGAGTGTGTAAGATGTGTTGCCTATGTTGAGGTTGATATGCGTGTAGGATATATATTGCAATCTCGATTGGTTACTGAGATATTATAAGAGATATAACCGCGTATTGTCTTTTATACTATAGAACATCACAGCTTAATTTTGTACAATAATAAATAATAAGTAATCTACTAAAGTACAAAGAGAAATTCTCTTCGTAGCTGTCTTACTGTTACGTCCTGAAGATGCCTCTTGCAACAGAGTGCGAAACGTTGACTACTTTAAAGTCGTTGACGCGGTTTTCTCCCGGAAATCTAGAACTTAGTTCTCTTATCTTATAATACGATTACCAAGGTACCGTTGCATATTCTAAATGAGACCAAACGTAAGCACCAGTAAACGATTTTTAAACAGCGGCAACCGGAAAAATCGTGTAGACTTTACAGAAACCACAACATTCTAAATCCTTCATACAATGATATTTAAATTATCACTGAATTCTTGTTTCGTATTTATAACTCCAAGATCCTTTAAGTGACTAAAAATAAATTATTATCATTTAAACTTGTGTCACTTATGGAAAACTTTGTGAATCATAAACAAATTCCATTTAAAACTTCTCAGTATTACGTGGTGTTAGTGCGCATGAGACTATGAAATCATTCAGATCACTCAAGTTAGATACACATAAATGCTTCACGAAAATTCTCTTATCGACAAGAACAAGAAAAAAACTTAATAAAATCAATCCCATACACCAATAAACATCTATTGATAATGAACCACTCAAATAATTCCTCTACAGCCCATACATCGTTAGTAGCGCTCAAAAGTTAAACACGAAAGAAACCGGGGATTCACAAAGCCTAACATACATCTATTTATACCACGAATGACCTCGAGGTCGTCCCCAGTCGCGGTCACAAAATGAACCAAAACGTTTGCATTCTAGCAGTGCTCCTCCTCATAGCACAACAAATCCAGTTTATCTCACCAGCAATGACCAATTTCTCGCAACGTAGAAGTGCCCTGGTAGCAGAAGAACGTCGACAAGCCCTAGGAGGTGACATCATCCTAACACCACGCGAGAAACAAGTGAATTCCTACTTGTTATCACTAAAACATCAAGAGTTAGACTCGAGTACTTGTGCCGCGTTCAAAGGATTCACAGATGTTAAGGAAGACATCGAGGATAGTGGTGTTTTTAAGTTTATAAGAGGTTTACCGAAAGGTGGGTCCTTGCATAGTCATATGTTCGCGTCAGTGTCCTTTGATTATGTTTATAACACTCTCCTCAAAAAAGAGAATCTTTATTTGTGTGAGGTAGACAATAGGTTAAAGTTGAGGTTCCTCTTGGAACGTACGGGCGAATCCTGCGAATTACTAGCAGAGAAGATAGATGATGGTGATTTCCAGGAATTCCTTAAGGATAATCTAACTTTAAACTCGAAGGATAACCACAAGAATTTAACGGAAACATGGGATAAGTTCAAAAAGATCTTTACGCTATCCTATGATTTATTCACATACACGGAAGTGTTTGAAGAATACATACGCAGAATTTTTCTGGAGCATTTAAAGGATAACGTGTCCTATATTGAACTGAAGGCACCGTTCGTCTACCTATACGAAATCGATGGTCACATCCATGACGAAGATTACTTTATAGGAAAACTATACAAGATCAAAGAGAAATTTAAGAAACACCATAAAAACTTCGATGCTAAGTTCATATACGCCCCATATAGAAAAATTGACTACGCCACGTTGAAGGACAACTTGGAGATCCTCAGAAGACTCATGGTGAAGTATCCAAACTTCATAATAGGTATAGACTTCGTCGGTTTTGAAGGCGATTGCCCGTTGAGCGATCAAATCACCGCTCTAGAAGAAATTCATGATTTAAACATATACCTCCACGCCGGTGAGACAAATGGTTATGGTGATACCATAGATGACAATCTTCTAGACGCTGTTTTACTAAGAAGCAAAAGAATAGGCCACGCATTCTCTCTAAACAAGCACCCTGAATTGACCAAACTGGTAAAAAATGAAGACATAGCTTTGGAAATTTGTCCCATCTCCAATCAAGTCTTGAAACTTGTTGACGATCTTAGAAATCACCCGGCTGCTGGTTTCATAGCGACAGGGTTGCCAATCGTCATCTGTAATGATGACCCAGGTAACTGGGGTGCTGAAGGTCTTTCTTACGATTGGTATTACGCGTTCATGGCCATGACTCATAGGGACGCAGGTCTTGAATTCTTGAAGAAGTTAGCTATGAATTCCATCAATTATAGTGGTATGACAAAAGATGAAAAGGAAGTTGCCTTTATGGTGTTTGCAGAGGATTGGGATAGGTATATAGAGAAAATTATAGGTTATGTAGAATGATTAATAGCTATGAATGTATAATTATTAATGTATGTATATATAATAGTGTTAATTGATTTTTGTTTGAAATAAATTGTTTTCTTTGTTTTGTATTGTTTTTATTTTTAGTTTTATGTATCGATGGTTCATATGCTAATACGACACTGTAAAGCAATACTTCTATTCTAGTCTAGTACTGTTTAGCTCGTCTAAAAGATGTGGAAAATGTATTCTTGGTCACTTTTAATACACATAAAGCAGCATTGCCAGAAGCTCTGTCGTCCATTTTTGCTTTAAACATATCACAATAACTCATGTTCAAAAATTCATAAACTAAAGCCAATTCAATATTGCTGCATTACATTATTCTGAAATATACTTCTGGGTACTTTATTATTGACCAACGCTAGTCTTTATGTACATATGTAGAGTTTGGAGGCAGTATGCCAGACACAGACGTCACCTAGGCCCCAATGGAGCCTGGTGCCAACCTCCATGTCCACCCGCTATTATATACCCTTAGCGAGCAGCCAACTGATGGATGTAGCCATTGTTAGCATACTCCATAAGGGAGAATTACGTATTCTGTCTAGTGACAGCCATGGATCATCAAAAGCATTTACCCTCTGGCCTTCTAGAGTGGGACAATCACATAATATGTGTCTTACCGTTTCTTCCTCTTGCTTACATGCTCGGCAGAAGAACGTATCGCTCAGTTGCATATTATACATATGCTTCCGTGTTTCACAGTGTCCCCCGTAAAGATCCGTGATGAGAAGCAGTTTGACTCTCGACAGCTCATGTAATTTCTTACCCATCTTGAGAGATGGGTAGTTTAGTAGTCCTTTTGCCAGAGAACAGCCTGGAATGACCAAGAACAGCCAGGAATGGTTATCTTCGTTTGAATTTTTGGTGGGTTGTTGCCCTTACCATCTCTAAAAAGATGGTGGTCGATGGAAGGATGAAGGGGTCAGATGCCTCTGGTGTCCGCTTTGCTGCCCTGCGAGTTTGTCGGCATACTAATTACTATATAGTATTTATATGCAATATCGTCGGCTTAAAGTGTAAACCAGCTAAGTCCATTTTGACTCATTTTACAAGAGAGCTAAAAAACGTTACAGTATGCCTATCTTGTAACGTTATAGTATGGAATATTTCACGCTATATTATGGTATTTTTTGGCTTAATTTGACTGGACAGATGAACAGAATTGTGTAATACGTCCCAAGCTTTCGAATGGTGCAAAATTTCCATCTCCACAGCGGCATGATTAGACAGTTTAATGAAAAAGAAGCCGCCTGAACCACGTCGCACAGTTCGAACTCCGGACAACGTGGAACGCCAGGCTATGTTGCATCGCCCAAGGCGTTCAGCTCATCGGCATTCTACAGCACTACGAATATCCGACACTTCAGCAGGTAACCTCAAACTGCATGTTCTTTTTTTAAACCCTAAAATAGTGGAGTACCATTCTTTGAAAAACGTGCGTTTCCCGTGGCGCACCCTATATTCTGTATCTATCTCTACCTCGAATACATACTTGGAGTGATTGTTTGGCTGATGAACGGAGAATAAATCCCTGTCGGATATTACATCACGTCTCTTCTAAATTATTTTGAAATCGCAACTCTCGTCACGTCCGGATCTAGTTAGGGGAAACAATTTACACCCTAACAGCAATCCGCGAACATTAGAGCAATTTCTTATTTTACGGTACGTGCCGCGCTGCGTAACGACCGACTTCTTCCCCAGCGCCCTCTAACGGGAAAATCCCTTACTAAATGCCTTTGGGGAAAACTCAAAATCAATTTGCGGAAGGTCGCAGATCACAGGCCTTTCGAGATATGTACTAGAGATGTAATAATTTCATAATTAACACTAACCTACTTTTGTGGTTCTATATGGTTTTGGCATGGGTCTGTCTGACTTTTCATTTACATATTTTGGAATAAAAAGAAAACACAAAAAATGGGCTCAACCGGGATTTGAACCCGGGACCTCTCGCACCCAAAGCGAGAATCATACCCCTAGACCATTGAGCCGCATGACCAACTTCAGCATTTCATAGATCTTAAGACATTCGTTAACATACTTTCACATTTCTATCATATAGATTCATAATTTCCTTTAGTGTATCTTTAGTCGTCGTTGTTATCGAACAAATGGCACCTATATATCATTTATTTGAAAAGCAAATCCTACCTTTAATCATCAATTCATCACTGAATAAAGAATGTATTTATCAGAGTGTTTTTGATGTTTTAAAGGATTTAGAACTGTTCAGTTTTAATCCACAATCGATCAAGTCGAACAACGTCACGAAGTGACGTTTAATTTAATTTTTTACATTTAATTTAATCGCAAATAACTTCTATAGATCCAGTATACCGTTGTTTATTACGTGTTACGTTTTTAGTTAAAAATCAAAGACGTACTTTGATATATTTACACTCTGTAATCCTGAAAAGGATTAGGTCTAGAAAAATAATTGGAAAATAATCATCCACAACGTAATAAATAAGATTTACCGCAACTAGATAATTATTTTATGGACTCACGTTATTATTAGTTTTGTTTTGTTATTAATTGTTATTATGTCACATAAGTAAACGTTGTATGAAATTAATTTATCACAAAATAGACACATGCATTGCCAAAACTGTTTATTTTCTCAGTCGAAACAACTATTATAAAATCTATAATAAATTACTATCGATATACATATTTTACAAACATATTATATTGCATTTTATTTATTAAATATAGATCAATTGTTTATAGCCAAAAGAATGATATTTTTAAATTATATAACACAAGTTACTGCTGCAACCAATATATATTCCTAAACAAACATTACAACAAATACAATTATAATGATAAAAATACGTTGGTTAGCCTCCTGATATTACTGTTGGTAAAACTGTATCACAAAGTTGGATGAACACCAACATCGCCAATGTCAATACATTGGCCATCATCGAAACAAATTAGTTCCATTGTTTGTATGTAGCGGTACAACGTTATGGCAAATTCGTCCGGCAGGCTTAGATTCTAAAAAGAACACAAAAGATGCATTGAAGAGAAATCTTAGGTTATTAAGACAAATATACAGGGTGTTTTCTAACGCACCTTTGTATTTTGGTTGGTGGATTCAACATTTTCTTGTTGAGATAATTCGTAGCCTCGTTTCAGATAGTATTGAAGAAATGGGATACGTTCTGAAAAATTAAAAAACAAACTTAAGTAACAAATTCTAGATGAACCATAATCGGTTACTAATAATACGTATTAAAGTGATAAATAATTGAACCTAATTATTGCCAAATTGATAGAAAATTGCACTTATGTGAATTGCAATTGTTTATATTTGACATGTTTGACAGGTTGGAGTGCTGACTGCATTGTGTATTGCTAAACAAGATATTAATCAAAAACTAATTTGAAAAGACCATATCTATGATCACAAATCAACTTTTTACTAAGCATTTTTGATACAGCAACAAAATACATAAAAATAGAAGATTTAAAAATTTTCTTACGGTCAGCTGGTACATTTTCCAGGATGGCTTTGATGTCGATTGCGTTGACTGTACATAGGGCACAAAGAAGAAGGCCAATTGTAGCCAAAACTCGTACACTAGCCATTTTTTACTCTATGGGTAAATATGGTTTCAGCGATTTGTAAATACTCTGACTGTTCTATGCAACCAATTGGCGGTTACTGTTGATGAGATTTAGAAAGATTTTGTATTTATCTTTGTGTGTATGGCTAATCTGCAAGGTACTTAATCCTTGAGAAGTGGGATTTGCGCAGGTCTTTCAGATGATACACGTAAATCCTTTATTTTGTTTACTGGGAAAATGCACTGTAGAAATAATATATTTTAGATGAAATTTTGATAAACTTCAGCTGTGATAATACAGAGTGGTATTCTGTCACAGTGGGTATATAGCTATTGGATACATTGTTTTGTAAAACGAATGTCAAAGTTAAAGAAATCATTGCTTAAAACTGGAGTCAGTAACCATATGTAGTACATAGTTACCGACTCTAGTTTTTAAATAAACTGAAAATGCTTATGGAACAGATAATAATCACCTCAAAACTACTGCATGAATGACAGTTATGCTGTCATTCATGCAGTAGTTTTGAGCAAAGAATTCTGTGCATACGTTCTCATAACAGATTGTTCAAAATATTACGAATCAACAACTTTTTTTGTGTTATTTTATCAAGTTAAGTTTTACAGACATTCTGTGCATTAAAATATGACAAGTGACCAAAGAAGATGTAAAAACTTACCAAATAAGCTAGTAAAAATTCGCAACAGGTAAAAGCAGCTTACTGCTGCTATTTTGGATTTAGAATTGGAGATCTGGAAAAGCCACCGACACATAATATATGCTGTATTTCCTGTTAAATCGGACTATTAAAGTGGATGAAAGGGAAGCAAAAGAAAATCCGTTTGCAGTTCCCATGTTGTGGCGAGAACCTTCCAATGATCTAGATGATTGCTATTTTTGCACGATAAGCGTCTCCGGATATTCGAAGAAGGATAAGCATAAAATAAAATATCCAAATTTGCCATCAGCATCGCGACCTATCCCCCATGGAGAGAACCATCCTCTCCCAAGTGCGCCATCCACTTCATCATCTTCGATTTTTGACACAGAAGAAATTTCGCCTTGCCTGATTGGACAGAGTGTCTGAAATCACTCTGTCAAATCAGGCAAGTCGTAAAGATTCACCATTTGAAGTTTTAGCAACACCTCACCTTATAAATCAGTGCGAACTGAATGATTTGGTTAAAGACTTAGGTTTATCAAAAGAAAAAGACGAGTTATTGGGTTCTAGGCTACAGGAATGGAATCTTGTCGCACGAGGTTTGACAGTGTCTTCATTTACAAAGCGTAACGAGCTTTTTAAAGCATATTTTAAAATAGAAGGATCTTTACGTGTATGCCACGATGTTCAGGTTCTTATGAACGAGTTTGATATTCCCCACCATCTTTCTGAATGGTGGATTTTTATTGATTCATCAAAATACACAGCTCGAAAGCAGTAATTTTCCATATTCTTTGAATTTATATAATTTGTTAACTGATTTTGTTGCAGTTTTCTCATTTTTTTTAAGTATCGCTGTATCTCTAAATCTAATAAAAATTGACTTACTAAAGTGCTTATTTTTGTTCTTTATTTCTAGCTGAAGAACCGCCTGCGTGTCAGCCAGCCTTTTCAAGATGGTCGATTTGCAACAGTGACTGTGGAGGTGGTCTTTCGACCCGTCCCTCAAACGTGAATGCCAAGTGTGAACCGGAAACGGAAACCAGAATCTGTCAGATTAGAAGGTGTGAAGACGAGATATCTCCAGTTGTCTATAGGACAGCGCAACTTAAGGTAAGATAAAAGCACTAATTGTCTCAAATATGAAAACAAATTCAAGGTATTATTGGCAACATTTTGTACCAAAATAATACATACTGAAAACATTCCACGTACTTTTTATAACGTTTTAAAGCATATTTCAAAATGGAAGGATCTTTACGTGTATGTCACGATGTTGAGGGTCTTATGAACGAGTTTGATATAGACTCTTTAGACTTCCGGAAATTTAGAGCTTGTAGACTCTTTAGAGTTTAGACAGTTGACATAAACAAGTAAAATACAAAATATTGCTTTTGCTGTCCTTTTTCCGAAAAAAAGGAGATTTATGTATAAAAGATATATTATTATCTGGAACGACAATATGGAAACTGCGAAATATGTTAAAGCTTACATAGGAATTTAATGTTAATGCATGATCATGTCAATAGCTTTGTAATAAGGATTTGCTTTAGATCTACCTGTTTTGTTACATGTTTAACGATTCGTCGCAAATTCGTGCAATGTTGCGCAATTACCATGACTTCAACGGGATTAACATGTTATGATTATTATTATTTTGCAAGTAAGTTTCTTGCAAATCACATATGTATCGAATGATCACACTGATCATCTTTAGGCGCCAAATGTGTTTTTGTCACCAGGGGATCAAGCATTATTGATGATTTAATCCATATGTCATTATTGATTGTACATGGAATTAGTACTTTCACAAAAGTACACTTACTTGTCTCTGACTACGCGACGATGGCATTACGATGCAAAAACTGCGAAAACAACTAGTTTTTAATTTGGACTAAGGTGCATTTCAAAGTTAATGTCCAAGCTATATTTTACTACTTTCATGTTTTTCCAACAAACGTAAGGAATAATCAATTTTTCTGTTGAATATGTTAGATATTTTTATGTACTGCATACATATGAATAATTTCCATTGCTGCCAGTTGAAAATTTGTATTGGAAAATCCAAAATTTCATTTTAATTCTAAATTTCCATTTATCGTGAATAGAATAAAATGAAATTATAGTGTTATCAAACGAACATTGGAAAAGTTGTACCACAGCTAATATTTCTATGGAATTGTACATGTACGTAGTACCAGTAGCACTACATGTGCGTCATAATTTGAAGTGTGAAAAATAGTTTTTAAAGTGCACAGAATCATTCAGAATGCGATTATCTACTTATCATCCACCTAGAATTTTAAGATCCAACGCAGATACGCATCTGGTGTAAACAAATAATTGAAAACGATTAGACCACGATTAGAAATTCCTTGCATTTTGCTGCAAAATAAAATTGGATAAGTAAATTATGGACATACGGACATATGAATTGTTTTTTTTAGAAAGATATCAAATGACAAACGTATAAAAAATTGAAATAGCTGCCATAGTCATATATTTTGGATAACAACATAATTTTGACGAAAAGAACAAGCACTATTATCACCGGAAATTGTATTATAATCAACTTCTAATTAATTACTTCTAATTAAGGCGATAAAATAAATAATGAGAAATCAGATTTAGATGTATTCGGAATTAATTAATTTGAGAAGTGAGTATTTGTGTGAGTATTTAACTTATTCTATTTGTCATAGGTCTATTAGATGAGGAATGTATGACGATTGATATCATAGTGATGATTCATTCGTGACTGCATATATTTGGCACGTTTCGGATTAAATGTTAAAGTACAACAATTTTGTTTTTGGTGCTCCATCAAAAATACGATCATTTCTGTCAGATTGATTTCGCTAGTACCCACGTCAATAATTTTCATCTACGTGCTGTATCAGAGTGAGAAATTATCAATTCTTATCTGATCCTGTTCGTGTTACATTTGAACCTAGAAACCCATTTCCTCTACATACATTTTTGGATTCCAAAAAGGGGATAACTAATTCCCTACACTGCAAAAGTTTTCAAAATCAATATGTAACATTTGCCACTTCCGGTTGTCAGATTATTACCAAAAACAATCCAGTTCGTCCCCCGGTAATTCTAAATATGTATACCAAATTTCAGCTCGATCCGTTGTACCGTTTGGACGCTATCGTGTGAACAAATAAAAACACAAAAGCCAAAACACACATCTTTATTCCATTCCCAAACAACAATCAACTCATAGCTTTCTTAATCAACTGCCTAGCAATGATAAGCCTTTGAATCTGCGCGGTGCCTTCATAAATCTGGAAGATCTTCGCGTCCCTCATCAATTTCTCAACCGGATATTCGCCATTATAACCATTCCCGCCAAAAATTTGCACCGCATCCGTCGCACATTTATTGGCCACGTCAGCAGCGAAGCATTTAGCCATCGAAGCACTACTCGTCGTACTCTTTCCATTATCGTATTCCCAAGCAGCGCGCATCCAGAGCAACCTAGCAGCGTCAACAGACGTTGCCATGTCGGCCAACATAAATCCAACACCCTGGTGTTCACAGATTGGCACACCAAATGCTTTTCGTTGCATTGAATAGTTGGTTGCTTCGTCCAGGCAACGTTTTGCCACACCAGTCGCACCAGCTGCTATCTGTAAAGAAAATTACCAAAACAAGTCAGTGTTTTGGTGAGAAAATGCTAATGGTATTGTAACAGATAAATCTATCAACCAGGATATGTTTTAAAACTGAGTACGCAAGAACTTGAACAATGAGTTGTAGAAATAACCATCTTCAGAATCACAACAGCCATTAAAGATTACAAAACGTACTGGAGAACAAAATTTATAAAATGTTATCAGTCGTGTTGGAGGGTATTTATTGGTGCTCTTTTTACTTACTGGTGTTCGTGAACCATCTAAACCTTTCATAGTCAACACAAAGCCTTTTCCTACTTCGCCCAGAACATTCTCTTTGGGTATTCTGACATCCTCAAAGGTGATACCTCGTGTATCAGAAGCTCTTTGTCCCATATTGAACTCCTGAAAAGAAAAATTAACAATAATTTTTGATAAAGTATTTTATCCCAAACATCATCAATCTTTAAAACAAACACCTTGTATAATAACCTTTCGTCCAAACGAAATTCCCGGCCAATCCCTTTCCACAATGAAGCTGGTAAATGCTTCACTTGGGTGGCATTTCGGATCCGGATTGGTTCTAGCTAAAACGAAAAACCTACCACAAGAAACATTGTAAAAATCGGTTCTTTTGGTTTGGTTACCAATTGGCGACACCGGCGTTTGTTATCCACATCTTTTGACCGTTGAGAATCCACTCATCTCCCTTTTTCTCAGCTCTTGTGGTGATGGCTTTGGCATCAGAACCACAGTTCGGTTCGGTGAGGGCAAAACCCTGGAAAATATTACAAATTCTCTCAAATATTGTAATTTATGTTGTTTTCTTGCATAGTTACTGCTATGAGAGGTTCCTCAACCAGCCTTCCTAAGTACTTCTTTTGTTGCTCCACTGTTCCCGAGAGAATCACAGTCCGTTGCTGTGTTCAAAAATAATAAGACAACATTTTTTTTGTAGGATTTTTCAAAAGTTTTACTCACCGCCAAGTGAGTTGAGTCAAAAATCGTTCCTACACCTGAGCAACCATAATTTATCTCTTCTACGATCATGCAACAGTCAAAATTGCTTTGACCCATACCACCTAATCAAAAACCAAAGATTTTGAAAGTTGATTTTCTGGCAATTGTGCCTCAATTATTACACAACCTATCTGAACGATCCTTGCATTAATAGAAAGTACAAGTATTCAAGCACTCTGCATAGTTTTGCCCTTCATTAGAAGATCACTTACCGCAGTACGTCGGTATGTATCCATTCATTAAACCCAACGACCACATTTTTTTGACTATGGGCCATGGATACTCCCCCGTTCTGTCATAGTGCGCCGCCACTGGTATGATCTCTTCCCTTGTAAACTTTCTAGCGACCTGTTGCATCTCTTTTTGCGTTTCCGATAATTCTACACGCAGATATAAATAATTATAATATTTATTATCATTTATTATTATGATTAATTTATTATTATTATTTCTATTTTACCGAAGGAGAATCCATTTTGATCTGTCGTTGTTGTGACCGTACTGTATGCTTTGGCTGTGCGTCTCATAACCTCAAATATCTGAAATAGCAGTTTGTATTAGCTTTTTGTCTTTTGCTTAGAGCTTAGCTGGTAAAAGTAGCATCGTACCTGTCGTCGATTCGCCATTTTATTTGAAAAATAAGTCGTACACGCTTTGGGTTATGGTTTAAAGTATTTTTTAGAGTAATAGTTGGCTCTTAGAACACTGCAACGGCCTGGTTGGCCTAATCTCCGTAATAAACTAAATTGTTGGACCTTGGATACAGATAATAAATAAATTAGAATATAAATAAAGATCAGCTAAAATAAAGTGACAAAACTGTCCATTGCGTTGGTTGATTTGTAAATTGGTATACATATTGGGTACTAGCCAAAAAGTAAAAAAAAAAAATGTTTAATTCTACTTCTGATACAATTTTTTAACATAAAAAATATCTCTAGAACAACATATAATAATCACAATAATCAAACACCGATATCAACCGGAGTTTTCTTTCGCCATCTTCAAGATCTGCTTCGAGATGATGATCCTTTGAATCTGCGACGTCCCTTCGTAAATCTGACAGATCTTCGCGTCCCTCATCAATTTCTCAACCGGATATTCGGTGTTAAACCCGTTTCCGCCGAAAATTTGTACAGCGTCCGACGCGCATCTGTTGGCCATGTCAGCAGCAAAACATTTGGCCACAGACGCCGACAAAGTGTTACTCCTGCCATTATCCACCTCCCAGCACGCCTTCATCCAAGCCAATCTAGCCAATTCCACGCCAATCGCCATGTCAGCCAACATAAACGCCACGGCTTGATGCTGAGCAATCGGCACACCAAATGTCTTGCGTTCGTTTGCGTATCTTGTAGCTTCGTATAAACAACGATTCGCTAATCCAGTCGCTGTTGCTGCTGACTAAAATTCAAGAAAATAAAGACGCAATGTCAACACATAAGTGACTGAGGTTAGGAATTAGTCATCTCGAATGAATGACAGAAGGAAGAAACGTACTGGCGGTCTTGTGCTATCAAAAGTTCCCATTGCTATCTTAAATCCGGCACCTTCCTCGAGTAGGACATTCTCTTTTGGTATTCTGACGTCTTCAAATGTTATTCCTCTAGTGTCAGAAGCCCTCTGACCCATGTTTATTTCCTATTGTACGTAGAGTAGAAGCAAACAATCAAATCAGTATGCCTTTTACCTGTTTTTACCTGTTAATAATAAAAGAAGGCTAATTCTTTTTTGTTAAACTTCACCTTTCGTCCTGGGTTAACACCTGGCCAGTCCCTTTCAACTATAAACCCGGTGAAGGCCTTACTTGAAGGACATTTAGGATCGGGGTTCGTCCTTGCCAATACGAAATACCTGGGTGGGGTTTAAATTAAAATAACTGTCTTGTAAAATAATTTAAACCAAGGAGAAAATGAATAATACCAATTGGCAACACCTGAATTCGTTATCCACATCTTTTGTCCGTTCAAAATCCATTCGTCACCTTTACGTTCGGCTTTTGTTTTGATACCAGCGACGTCTGAGCCTGCGATGGGTTCGGTAACTGCATACGACTAAAAACAGCAAGAATTATATGACGTTCCTACTTATTTTTATTGTATTTATTTATTATTGTACTTATTATATCTTATATCTAAGACATCTAACATATTTTTAGATACCCAAGCGATTCTTTTCAAAAAAATTTCCAAGATTCAACAGGATTCGCTGTGAATAACGTTCTTACTTATTTTTATTGTATTTATTTATTATTGTACTTATTATATCTTATATCTAAGATATCTAACATATTTTTAGATACCCAAGCGATTCTTTTCAAAAAAAATTAACAAGATTCAACAGGATTCGCTGTGAAAAGGAGGCAAGCAAAAAATAGACTTACACATATCAAAGGTTCCTCTAATAATCTACCAAGATATTTCTTCTTTTGTTCTTTGTTGCCGGCAATTAAACAAGGGGTTTGCTAAAAAAAATACCATCATTAACAATAAATATCATGAGCATCTTGCAAAACAACGGGCGCGTTCAGCAAACTCAAATGTTGCCAATAGTTGTCAATAGTTGAGAGCAGCGGTTCTCTGGACGTTTGCAATGACTACTAGCAAGAACTGGCAAGTGGTCCACCTGTGCAAAACTGAATATATTACCCCTAATTTGTGGGATTCGAAAACTGTGCAGACCCCACTACACCCAAAAGCCATTTCTTCAGTTACTAGGCAACCATCAAACACACTTTGACCCAGACCGCCTAATTCTTGCGGTATGTGACCATTCATCAGGCCGAGTTCCCAGGCTTTTTTTACTATTGGCCAAGGAAATTCCATCGTTCTATCGTACTCGGCTGCAACTGGTAATATCTCTTCTCTGCTGAATTTCCTGGCAAGATCCTGGACTTCCTTTTGCGTATCGGACAGCTCTAAAATTCAACATGAATTTGGTAACTCAAAATGTCAGGTACGATCCAGAGTGACTCTGGCTTCACAAAATTAATACCTAACTGCTAACGTGTTCACACACTTGTTGCAAGAATGTAGTCGGAAAGGTGGGTGAGGGCCACCCCAGATATTTATCATGATTTAATGTAAAACTTACCGAAATTGAAGCCATTTATTGCTGAACTTGCGAACGCTCTGGTGGAAGTTCGCACAAATAAACTACAAAACTGATGAAAAAGAAAAACAATAATAAATAAAAATGTTTCTGTACAGTTTATAAGAATACTAATCGATAAACCGATACTTGCCTTTGATGTAAGCGCCATAGTAATCTTCTTTTTTCAATAAAAAGAAGAAATGAAAACCGAAATATGTACCCACAATATAATGTAATTGCCCAGTACCGCTAAATATTATGCAGCAAATAAAAGTTATATCTCTGTTATCTGTTCCACGCGTCAAAGTTTATGTTTATTTTTAAAATGGTTGTTGATCGAGGTCATTGACTGAAAAAATTACTTTCACTCGACAGCCAGGTCCAGTCCTAAACTGAATGTTTATCAAACATTATAACATTGCAATATAACAAATTATTACGACACTACAATGTGTTTATGAATGTACTACAAAGATTGCTTGAAAAGATGGAGAGCTATCTATATTAATTCAATCCTTTGATTTAAACATTTCCAAAATATCATCTTCAAGGCAGTACTTGGTCCTACTTGTATATGTCATCGCATTTCTTCGAAAATAATAAGATTTTTTATGATTCCACGTAATGATGAGGCCTTTGCATTATCCAATAACATTATGAGGCCATATCCAAACCTTTTTAATGAAAAACTTCCGTCGACAACAACAAAATATCCGATGTGGCCCCCAACCAATCTTCCGACAACATTGACACACTGTTTACACATTTATAAAACGCTCTAAACATATAGACTATAGAGGGTGAAACACCAAGAGCAAGTGTCCGTAAGATAATAATAATACTATATCGGGATCATAACAATACAACTGATTGACCTCTCGATACAAATAACTCTAATATACTGTCATTAATCTGTGTTACCATATACATAGGTTTATTTCTCTACTTCTTATTTATTTATTCTTCAATCGTGGGCGGGCGATAATATTCAAACAATAACGTGTGAGCTAACGCGGTATGATGACGTCAGGTCTCCATTACGTCTCCACTACGTAATCCCTATAGCGCCTAAACCGCTCATCCCATTGATCTGTAAATTTGTATACATGGTTAAAGTCACTCGTATGTGACATTTGCCACTTCCAGTTGTCAGATTGTCACCGAAAACAATCCAGTTCGTCCCCCGGTAATTCTAAATACCTATACCAAATTTCAGCCCGATCCGTTGTTCCGTCTGGACGCTATCGTGTTCACAGACATACATACCTACACCTACATACATACATACACGAATAATAGGTCACAACTGTATATCAAATAACTTTAATGATCATCCATATTAAAATATAAACTTCACATCCAACACAACACACTCTTGCTGCAATACAGAGCAATATAAAACAGCCCTAATGCACAAAATACACGATTAAAGTGAAAAAAAAAAAGAATACGCCATTACAAGTAGTTACATAAACATTATGAATAACAAGCAAAAACTTAAAGTCCGCTCTTAGCTCTGCTGATAATATCCCTGGAGATGATCAACCTTTGAATTTGGGCAGTGCCTTCATAAATCTGGTAAATCTTCGCGTCTCTCATCAACTTCTCAACGGGATATTCCGTATTAAAACCATTTCCGCCGAAGATTTGGACGGCGTCCGACGCATTTTTGTTGGCGATATCGCCCGCGAAACATTTTGCGATTGAAGCCGTGTAACTGTTCCTGATGCCGTTGTCACACTGCCACGCGGCCTTCATCCAACCCAACCGTGCCAACTCAACGCCCATCGCCATATCCGCCAACATAAAAGCCACAGCTTGATGATGAGCAATCGGAACGCCGAATGTTTTACGCTCGTTCGCGTATCTGGTCGCCTCGTACAGAGCACGATTTGCTAAACCAGTAGCACCAGCAGCTACCTAGGAAATAAACATTTAAACAAAAATAACAGTTTGAAGAAAATAATAGTTGTTATTCTGAAGAATAACAGACAAAATCGGTTATTGGAGCATACTTACGGGTGGTCTGGTGCTGTCAAAAGTACCCATGGCGATTTTGAAGCCTGCACCTTCGCCCGTAAGGACATTTTCCTTTGGAATCCTCACATCCTCAAAGGTGATGCCTCTGGTATCGGACGCTCTCTGACCCATGTTGATCTCCTTCCTTCCTGGGGTAACTCCGGCCCATTCCCTTTCAACTATGAAACCTGTGAAGGCCTTACTAGCAGGAGCTTTTGGGTCGGGATTGGTCCTTGCCAGGACGAAATACCTAAAAGCAGAGTCATTTCTTTTTGTTCAGTCTTTTCAAGCGGTGAAGAAACTAGTTTGAAATTAGTTTGACAGGATAAGCCAGATATGTTTCAATGGTAACTGAACATTATAAACAGCAATGAGAGATTATTTGTGTCATCTGAAGTAGTTCTTGGCGTTCTTGACAATTGCTGGAACAAAGCAGATGGCAAAAATGTTCTTTTTTACCAATTGGCCACTCCTCCGTTTGTGATCCACATCTTTTGACCGTTTAGGATCCATTCGTCGCCCTTTTTCTCAGCCCTCGTTTTTATACCGTTGACATCTGACCCAGCAATTGGTTCAGTGACTGCGTAGGCCTACGAAATTTTTTATGAAAGTTGTTACAGTGCTCAAAAATTAAACTTCTTACCGCGACTAGTGGTTCTTCTAGCAGCCTTCCTAAGTATTTCTTCTGTTGTTCCTTGGTTCCAGCGATAATAAGAGGTGTTTGCTGAATTACAACAAATACAACACGTGTTACATTTGTAATAAACATCATAAACAAAAATGTTTTTTCAACGGGAATAATGTAAAAGTCGTTTATAACGTTCATGAACAGACTATGAAATGTCTCCGCTTTTCACATTATATGATGTACAGATGTCGCTATAAGCGATATAGGCGACGACGTGACGTTATAACCGACTTTTTCTAGATAGATGTTGATACATACGCCAAGACCGGACCCCTCAATTGCTGTTTTGATTCCTGTGCATCCAAATGCAATTTCTTCTGCCATCAGGCATTGGTCAAACACGCCTTGCTCCAAACCGCCTAAGAATAAAGAATGGTAACTTCTAATAACCAACTTATTATAGCACAAAGAAATAATCACATAAAATATCTTTATCACAGAACAAACGCATATTTTCTCCGCATTCTAAAGCTGGCTCCACACTATACAAGAAAACATGGCGATTGATTATTCAATTTGACATTAACTTGACAGTTTGTTACTCAAAATGGATTATATCCACAAACTAAAAATTAAAACAAATCTTAATTCATAACTGGACAAATTTGGTTGTACATAACAGCAAATGTGTACAAATTGTTATTGGATGTATCTAACATGGCAAATTCACAACGTCGCTCGTAAATGCTTGCTTACCGATATCGGCGGGTATTCCTCCATTGCTCAGTCCCAATTCCCAAGCCTTCTTGACCAATGGCCAAGGGTATTCCCCCGTTTTGTCGTAGTGAGCAGCGTTTGGAATCACCTCTTCTCTAGCGAACTTCCTAGCCAAGTCTTGCATTTCTCGTTGGGTTTCGTTGAGTTCTATAAAGAGAAAGAAATAGTTTATCCATTTTTTAAATATCATTTTTATTATAAAAGATATATGGCCACTACAGGAGCGACTGTGTGTGTACTATATCGGTTTCTTCAGATATGTGATTTTTGACAGAGATTATTTGTCTATATTATGTTATGATATGGTCTTCACTATTATGTGGTATTTATAACACATTTTGACAAACAGAAGTGGCATTTTGACAAAACTGATACCAGCTCATCCTCCAGTAACATTAAATGTGTATACCAATTGAAAAGTTGTAAATCAAAAGGGTCTAAGTACTACTTTTATGTTTTTTTTTAGGTTTTTGTGTCAATAGGTTCTACAGGCCACCCTCAGTAACAATCAAAAGGATCTATGTCAATATCAATTCGGGTTTAGTCCGTACAACGGTCAAACGATGGCATGGCATGACAAAAAGTGCCATGCGTCGTCTTTAACACGACTACCCACCAGTTCACGGTATTCATCAAAGCACCTAAAGAACATGATGGAGTACTTGCCAGGCGAAGCCTAAACACTTTAATTCGGACCTTATCCGAGAGTTTGCTTAATAATGAATTAAGTATCTTAATTAAGATTTTATTTCCATAACAAATAAACAAATAGCTTGTATTCTTGTTAATATACCTTTCTTATTGAAATATAACAGTAGCTGACACTTAATTTAGTAAAATACGTGATTTATAATTTCTAAATTTCCGGGAGGAAACCGCGTCAATGACGATAAAGTTGTCAACAACTGTGTTGTAAGAAGCATCTTCAGGACGTAACAGTAAGAGAGCTACGATGAGAAGAGAAGAGATTCTCTTCGTAGGTGGGTGTTTGGGTGTGAGAATGTGTTTTCATATATTTTTTCTAGACACACTTTGACATTAACGCATTTTGAAAATGTTGACATTAATTAACATTAATTAACATTCTCGAATTTGAGATTATCTGAATTTATCTCCAGCCAACAATTCTCTCACTTTCTGACCTTGCATAATATATTATTATCCTACTTTTATTAACAATATTGTGGTAAAGTGGCAATAAAATTCACAATAAAACTCAAATCTCACGACTATTACATTTATGTCAAACTGACATTTGATTTCGTCAAACCAAACGCAATGCCGAGCAAAACTGTGCCTTAGATAAAGTATTTTTGAAATTGATTACTATTAGTAGTAATAATAAATCAATTATAACATAACATAAGCGTACAAATAGTTACAAGGGTCACCAATTTCGCTATCTAACCGTAATGCTACAATATAGATAAGAAGGAATTTTATTACTATAGCCTACACAAAATAGTACACAATGTGATAAGCAGACATACAATTAATAAAAAACTAACAATTACTGTAAAAATTACAAAAAACAATTCTTAAAAACATAGAAACAAACGCTTATAACATAAAATGTATAAAAAAAATACAGTTCCTTTTTTCACGAGTCGCCCATGGTCCCGTTCATCAGAGTCGTGCAAAGGTCAAATAGCGCATTTATAAACACTGTTTACTACCATTGAATGATAAATCAAAAAAGGAGGTAAGCAAAAAATGCCTAAACTTACCAAAATTATATCCATTTG
Organism: Aphodius granarius; assembly: GCA_963971325.1. Taxonomy (NCBI): domain Eukaryota; kingdom Metazoa; phylum Arthropoda; class Insecta; order Coleoptera; family Scarabaeidae; genus Aphodius; species Aphodius granarius. Next base: position 42,551,171 of record OZ020221.1, on the reverse strand, counting down.
GAGGTGGTGTGCTCGAAAAAGCCCTAACCGAGTTCCTAACGGCTGTTCTAAAGACCTGTAGAGCAAAATATAACCTCTTTGTGCCGCCGGAAGCGTTTGAAAAGGAATTTTGTCTTTACCTGCGTTATCGAAGCCATTGTATCGATGTTTCTGCACGAAACTTTCTATAAGAATGGATGAACTATAGAAGTTGAGGTCTAATCTAGTTCATAAGTACCCAAGTAATGAGTAAAGTCCAATTTTATTGTACCACACGCTGGTATACGTTTACACACGGTCTCAATTATAATACCCACACACACATGCGCCTATGTATGTGTACAGACTGTACGATTATTTTTCCTAACAGCTGGTTCTGTAGATAGAATACGGTATCAAATCCCCACCATTTCTTGCATTTTATCCCCAAATATTTAATAAAGGTCATTGAAAAGTGCCATTTTTGTTTTATCTGTTTCTCTGTCAAGTTTCGTTTGAAAATATTACAGGAAACATCTTTAAAATTCAGACTGTAGAGGTGGTGATTTCTTTTATACACATAAAAAATATTTATTCACATCATAAAAAATATTTATTTGACCGCAACACCATCCTTACAAAACTACATCACCATCAAAATAACAATCACTTCTTCAAAACATGCCTCGAAATGACCATCCTCTGTATTTGCGATGTCCCTTCATAAATCTGATAGATCTTAGCATCCCTCATCAATTTCTCAACCGGATATTCACTATTATACCCATTTCCGCCGAAAATTTGAACAGCATCCAACGCACATTGCATAGCTGTATCAGCAGCGTAGCACTTGGCTATAGAAGCAGAATAAGTATTCTTGATGCCGTTATCATTCTCCCAGGCGCTCTTCATCCAGGCCAAACGTGAGTTCTCCACGCCAATCGCCATGTCTGCCAACATAAAAGCTACAGCTTGATGCTGAGAAATGGGAACACCGAATGTCTTCCTTTGGAGTGAATAGTTCGTTGCTTCTACCAGGCAACGGTTCGCCAGGCCTGTAGCACTGGCTGCCACCTAAAAACAAAAGAATTAATACGTTCTTCTAGGTCAAAGAATGAAGGAATGATACAGGTGGTCTGGTCTTATCAAAGGCTTCCATTGCGATCTTAAATCCTGCTCCTTCTCCAAGCAGGACGTTTTCTTTTGGTATCCTGACATCCTCAAATGTTATACCTCTCGTGTCTGACGCTCTTTGACCCATGTTGATCTCCTACAAGAGAAAATGCGTTAGCAAAGAATCTTTGACTGAATCAAGCATTCTTCACTAAGTAATAACTGGAGCAACTACCTTTCTACCTGGTGTTACACCTGCCCAATCCCTCTCCACGATAAACCCAGTAAACGCCTTGGAGTTTGAACATTTTGGGTCTGGGTTTGTTCTGGCCAAAACAAAATACCTGTTTGGTTGAAAAAAAAATATCACGAATTTTCTACATAAAGTTTATGCCCAGAATAGGATATTTACCAGTTGGCAACGCCTGCGTTTGTTATCCACATCTTCTGTCCGTTCAAAATCCACTCATCACCTTTCTTTACGGCCTTTGTTTGGACGCCACCAACGTCTGAACCAGTACCTGGCTCGGTCACTGCGTAAGCCTGAAGAAAAAAAGAGAAATTACGAAGTTTGGCTGGAATTTGAGGTGTTTCTTTTTATACTTTACCGCTACTATGGGCTCCTCTAAAATCCTTCCCAGGTATTTCTTCTGTTGGTCTTTATTTCCAGCAATGATCACAGGAACTTGCTAAAAGTAGACTAAGTACATACTAGAATAATCATCATAACAAGAGATTTTTTCAAATATCTCCTTTCCGGTACATTTTAACGCAAAAATATCTATATACGAAATTGTAGTCCATAAAATTTCCTACTAGTTTCATGTAAAATAAGTTCTAATCCGATTAATACTTTACGAGTTATAACGCATCAAAGTACGCCATCAAAAATACTAACCCCTATATTTGTAACTTCAATGGCTGCATTCATTCCAGCACAGCCATACGCGATTTCTTCCACTGACAAACAAGAATCGAAGATGCCTTGTTCCATACCACCTTATAAAATAAAAAAAGAAATAACACACTTTAAAATGCCCGCCAAATTTGGCGGCTTTTTCAGTATGAAACCTCAACTCCATACCTAAGTATGCTGGGATGTGCTTATGCGTAAACCCAAGTTCCCAAGCCTTCTTGATAATATCTTTGGGGTATTCCCCCGTTTTATCATAATGGGCTGCCTTGGGAATGATTTCGTCTCTGACAAATCTCCTAGCGACATCTTGTATTTCTTTCTGTGTATCATTTAACTCTAAAAAATGTAAATTTAAAGAAATATAATTTTTAAAAAATTTACTCAAGCACTACCAAAGTTAAAGCCGTTTGCGTAATGTTTTGTAGAATAGAATTTAACATTCCTGGTGATACTGTTGACCTTAGAAATGAAAACAAAATAAACAATGATAAATTGATAAAGATAAAATAGCTAAAGATAGTTAGTTAAACTAGATAGAGATACATAGTTTAATAATTATATAAAACTCACCTTTTTTAGGATATTCATGTTTCTTGATTTGTTGTTTTTTCGAATGTGATTTATAAATAGAAAGTTTGCATAAGTATAGGTATACAACAGTTCGATGGACTTTGTCCACAGTTTTGCAGTAGCTCAAAACACTCAATGGCGTCTAATAAATTTTATCTCCTTACGGATTTTTTTTTAATCAAAATCTATTAAAAGATACCTTGGTGTCGTAACATAAAATAAACGACTGGTTATGGAGAACAGACTTGTAGAGGTTAGAGAAGTTGTGAGCATTCTTTACTTAAAACTGTGGTATTTTAGGCAACACAACATACACGATCCTCTAGAGGCTGTGGCTATAAAATAATAGCTGCTTTCCTTTTGCACACTTCTGAATTAATCTTAGCTGAGCTAATCTAACACCGTCTGGCTTGGTCCAAGGTCAACTACGCTAAGCTATGTTGGCAAAAGGAACGCGTTCGGTGCCATTCTATCTAACTAAGTTCGTGGAACTTGATGTCAGCGAGTGGCGGCGCCACTTGCCTGACAACAAGTGTTATCAATGTTATCATCTATAGGTACAAATATGAAACATAGGTATCAGAACCGCTTCTTTGCATTCGTATACCGTCCTCTTGACTTAATTCCACTTCGTAGCGAAGATGTGTAATCAGGTCACACACATCAAATATGTTAACTTCATCCATCTTGCCGAAACTTCTTATAGTTTATAAAATAAACAAAAACCAAATTGCACGCACGCACGATGGCGGATTTAGGTTAGGTTCTCCTTCTTCTTCTTCTTCTATTAGGTTAGCTCAGACAGCTCAGACGATCTAAGTTATCTTTTCGCATGACTAGCCAAGGGCAAGGGGAAGGTAATTTGTCTGAGCTTGTCTTACTTCACCAAAACAAAAGGAACGCTACGCATAAGTTAGATTAGCTCAGCTCAGCTAATATCAACTCAGAAATGTGCAAATGGAAAGCAGCTAATAATTCATAATGTCACAAGTACAGCATGTTCATATGATAAGACAACCTAATGAACAGAACACCTAATAAGCCATAATAATTTTTAGCCATTTTGGCAATTTTGGTTCCAAACATGGGCAATTCTGGGCAATTTGCAACGATGATGAGTTGGGTTGGGAAAATTTGAATAATTTTGAGCAATTTCGACAATCCGGACAATGCTGGCTGAATGAACCCAATGATAGATATGTAGATGATAATGTTTTATTTGTTTAAGTACTTTATATACATCACTTAATAAAATGGTCAATTTCATCTGTGAAAATAAATAATATTAATAAAGAAAGAGAGAAAGAAAGAAACCAACTAAATATATATAAATAGATATGTATATGGGGGTTGCTACTATTTCCGAATTGACTCTTCATAGGCGAGTAGTTCGTCGAAATTGTTGATGCTGACTTCGTGCTTCAGCGTGTCGAGTTTCTCGGTGAATTTGGGCGTTTCAGCCGCGGACCTCTTCACCACGTGATGCTTGTGCTTCTCTAGCTTGTAGATGGGTAGGTTCTTGCATTTTTCGGCAATGTACGACCCAACTTCGACGAGGTCTTCGACCGGTGGTATCACCACTGTCATCTCACGTCTCACCAGCGTAGTATCGACAATGTACCTTCCCTGGATCACGTTCCTGAAGATATCGGTGAAAGACCTCGGCGGCGGCACCAACGTCTGATTCAATGGCATTACGAAGCAACGTGAACCCGAAAAGTCAACGATCGCGGTCAGATTATTGTAGAAATCGTGCAAAAAACCACCCTGTCTGCCGTTACTGAAGTCCGGAACGAGCAGATCCTCGTCGATCGATTGATTCCTGAATGTGTTCCACGCGAGGAACGAATCGCTCAGGCTGTTGTCGTCGTCGTTCAGACAATTTCTGTGGTTCTGAACGCTGTTGAGGTGCTGCTTGTAGAGATAGACGCTGAGCAATTTGCCGATTCCCATTAGGGTGAACACCATCAGGAATATGAAGACAATGGCGGCGACTTTGGTCCGTTGGCCGTCCGGTTTCACGACGTCCGCTGACATCTCGATGTCCGTCCTCTTTTGGTGGTGCGCGATTGTACTCGTTGCCTTCGGTACCGTTACCTTGATGATCTTCATATTGTCACTGGTCAATTTTGTTTCGCTTCGCTTTAGGTCTGAACGGATGGCCTGCGCATTTGATCACGGTTGACAGATTTGAACATGACACTTCACTGTGAGTCGCAGTTCAATAATATTATGACGTGAAGAGATTTTACAGCAAGCCCTGAAACGATTATACATAATAGTTTTGTGATTGGGTGCCTTCAGTTAGGCCAACGCTTACCGTTAGCAGAAGCAAGATTCCTACTATAACCACAGCTTTTGGAAAATTTTGGGTTGAGGTGAATGATTTTTGTGACTTGTGAACAATTTTAGACAATTTTCGTCAAGTTAGAAAAATTCTAGACGCTTTTGACAATTTTGAACGGTTTTAGACGATTCTGGTCACTTTTAGATCATTTTGGATAATTTTTGTCAATGTCGTCAAATTTTAGATTATTTTGAATCATTCTGGACAATGTTAGCTTGGTTTGGATCATTTTTAACAGTTTTGCTCCACTTTTGATCACAATGGTGTATTGATTTGGGCCATTTTGGAGCATTTTATGCCAATCTTCGAAACATTTTGGTACCTTTTCGATAATGCTGGTTTGGGATGGACGTGCCTTTTCGACTTATTTTCAATGTTGTATGAGTTCAACAATTTTACGATTCTGAACAATTCTGGTCAATTTTGGATTATGGCTGATTGTGGACGATTTTGGATAATTTCTGACCATAGACGACAGTTTTGACCTATTTTAAATAATTTTGGACATTGTTTCTTTCTCTGTTAATATTGTTTATTTCCGCAGATAAATTTAACGATTTTGTCATGTGATATATATAAAAAGAGTACTGAGGGTTGGTTTATTCACCTACACGTAAAGGCCTGTACAGCTGTGACACATACGTCAAAGTTTGTTGCTGTATTACAAGTCATGCAAGTAACAAATTACCAGCCATGGTGTACAGTACCTACTACTGACTTGCCTCATTTTTTCGCCTCTTCGCACTGCCACTAACATATTTCTGTGTTAATGCCCAAAAAATGGAGCAAAAAAATCAGCTTATCTGACACATGGCTAATCAGGACTTTATTGGCAGGTGAATAAACTCGCCCTTAAACCATTAAAACATAATTAATCTAACTATAATTCTTTTGACTATCTAAGAACGCTGCTTGGCGGTTTGCAAGAGATGCCTGGACACGATCATCCTCTGTATTTCGGCGGTTCCTTCATAAATTTGATAGATCTTGGCGTCCCTCATCAATTTCTCCACGGGGTACTCGCTGTTGAATCCGTTTCCGCCGAAAATCTGCACGGCGTCTATGGCGCATTGCATGGCTATGTCTCCAGCATAGCATTTGGAGATGGAGGCTGAGTAGCTATTCCTGAGACCCTGGTCCGTTTCCCAAGCGCCTTTCATCCACGCAAGTCTGGCCAATTCAACTCCAATCGCCATATCGGCCAACTTGAACGCGACAGCTTGGTGCTGAGCTATTGGAACGCCGAAGGCTTTACGTTCCAATGCGTATCTGGAAGCTTCGTAGAGACAGCGATTGGCCAAACCAGTAGCACTAGCAGCAACCTATTTAACAATATATTTCTATAAATTATACACTGTCATCCAATAGTTTTCCAGTAAGGTCTTACTATAAGAAATGAAATAAAACACAAGAGATATGTCGTTTAGAATTCAAGAGGTTTGCTTACTAGTAAAGCTAGGTCTTGCCAAAATTGTCTCGTTGTATCATGAAGATTATATTACGAGTATGAGGAGATTGGATAGACTCTAAAGTAAACCAGAAAGTACACGAACACCTCTTTTATTTTAATTTCTCTTGTAGATTTGTACTTACAGGTGGTCTGGTCTTGTCGAAGGTGCCCATGGCTATTTTGAAACCAGCGCCCTCTTCAATAAGTACGTTTTCCTTCGGTACTCTGACGTCCTCGAAGATGACAGCTCTGGTATCGGAAGTCCTTTGTCCCATGTTGATTTCCTACAAACAAAATACGCCACATTATCGATTGTTATCAGTTCTTCTCCAGATTTTGATAGAATACCTTTCTTCCGACTGAAACTCCTGGCCAATCCCTATCGACTATGAACCCAGTGAAGGCCTTACCGCTTGGGCATTTCGGGTCAGGATTCGTACGAGCCAACACGAAGTACCTAGAAACATCCAGATGATAAACAGTGCAGACGTTTTCAAGATTTTGACAATTCTAGATTTCGTTTTCGGTGATTCTTGATTTGTTTTATTAAATGGGCTTTGTAGAAGTGGCTTTGGAGTTATAACAAAATAGTTTACCAATTTGCAACTCCACCTCCAGTGATCCACATCTTCTGGCCGTTGAGGATGTACTCGTCTCCTTTGCGTTCGGCCTTTGTCCTGATGGCGCTAACGTCGGAACCACCCGTTGGTTCCGTGACGCAATAAGCCTACAAGCAAGATAGAAAACCATCAGATGTCCGGATAAGTGGAACCCAAACTACAGCAGAAAATATGAAGGCTTCTTATAAATTTTGATCATAATGATCTCAAGTGAAGTCATAGTTGTGAATATCAAGTCTTACTCACGGCAATTAATGGTTCCTCCAACAATCTTCCAAGGTATTTCTTATGTTGTTCTTTATTTCCAGCAGCGATGATTGGCGCTTGCTAAAATCATGACGATTATATGATTTTATTCATTGATATAAATGATATCTTACTCCTAAATTGGTGCCACTGAGGGCGAGAAGTATGCCAGTGCATCCAAAAGCTAATTCTTCTTCTATCAGGCAATAGTCGAAGATGCTTTGCTCCAAACCTCCTACGATTAACATACAGGGCGGTCAGAATATGTGGTGTAAATGGGTGATGGTGTCAAGGTGTGAATGATTGTAGTTGAAATAAATTATTGCGGTTGAAATAAATGATTATGGTTGAAATGAATGATTGTAATCGATATACCTATATCAGCTGGAATGTGGGTGTTTGTCAAGCCTAATTCCCAAGCCTTCTTGAAGATTGGCCATGGAAACTCTCCGGTTTTGTCGTAGTGGGCAGCGTTCGGCATTATTTCCTCTTTGGCGAATTTTCTAGCGACGGCTTGAATTTCCTTCTGCGTCTCGTTCAGCTCTAAAATACAACGAATAAATTATGAGTGGTGTTTTTGATTATTTTTTATCATTGTACAAACCAAAATTGAATCCATTTGCATGTGCTTTTGTGGCTAAGGCCCTCATGCATGGTTGGACAACCGATTTTAAAACCTACAATTCATTAGAAAACAGTACACGCACTCAGTACATTATTATGTTTATTTGATAACTTACCCTATTTATTTGAGCCATGTTTTTTTGTAATAAACCGTACTAATGGAGATTATCGGACTTTGATATGTCGCGTAAGGTGTGTTGTCTGGAATTAACTAAATCCAAATATGTAGACTTTAGACCCCAGCATGGAGTGATATAATTATACTACTGATAGTTGATTGCAACTTCATACGATATTAGATACTATTAAATATTATCTCAATGTTTTAAACATAAATAAACAACGTATAAGTAAACTATTATCAGTATATTCTGTTTCTGTGTACTTCACTAGGCAACTCAGTTTCATTTATTGTATTGAATAGGGCAACTACAAGTATGCAATTCCATGAGCCGTCTCATCATTTTAATAGAAGAAGTGACGTTTTTTTACTCATAAGTCAAAAAGGGAGAGTGAATGGTTTTTGGAAACAAACCAAAATTTCATTTCTATTGAATAATTTACTTCAAAATCTGGGTCTCGTATACCAAACTCTTTTTAGACCATGTAGAGGAAGACAGAAAAGTGAACAAAAGAACTTACGTGAAAACTATTTTTCAGGCAGCAGTTAACATTACTTACAGTTGCAGAACATTCTTACTTGTAGAACATTCTTACACTGCTTGAGAGGAAATACAGTCCCCAAACCTGAATTTTTTCATAGTAGTTACACTAAGTCGTTAGGCAAGTTCTTACTACATCAAGAAAGACGTACTCAATTTTGAAAATGTTCTCCAGACAAGCATATCAAAAATAATTCAATATCAGTTTTTACGTTTTTATCATTTTTATTATTTAATGTACAAATCGTTAACGATTGGCTTATGTAAGCGATTACTAATTTTATTTACATTCATCCCACACAGATAAAAGGTTATTTCATATATCACTTTCACTTTGCATCAATCTGCCGAGAGAAACAAAACAGTGTTATCATTCGTGGTCAACCTGTTAAGGATTATACACATATTACGACTTTTATAATTTAATCCCAAAAAATAAATCTTTCGGGACATATCAGGCTCTGATAATAATCTGAATCGTTCATTTTATTGCTACTTCTGATAAGAACTGTCAACGTAATACAATCATAAACAACCGATAATTTTAGAACGTTATTTATAAAGTTCAGTCGAACACATTCCGTCAACGTGGTACAACATGGCCCAAATAAATAGGGTAAGTTTTATTAAATAAACATCATAATGTATTGAGTACGTATTCTAAATGTATTAAGTACGTTTTCTATTTTTAATCAATTGTAGGTGTTAAAATCGGTTGCCCAACCATGCATGAGGGCCTTATCTACGAAATCACCAGCAAATGGATACAACTTTGGTTGAGTACAACGATAAAAATAATCAAAAACACCACTCATAATTTATTTGTTGTATTTTAGAGCTGAACGAGACGCAGAAGGAAATTCAAGCAGTCGCAAGAAAATTTACCAAAGAGGAAATTATCCCGAATGCTGCCCACTACGACAAAACCGGAGAGTTTCCATGGCCAATCTTCAAGAAGGCATGGGAATTAGGATTGATCAACTCCCACATTCCTGCTGATATAGGTATTTTAACCACAATCATTCATTTCAATCACAATCAGCCATATCTAGACACCATCACCCATTTTCACGACATATTCTGACCACCCTGTATGTTAAACGTAGGAGGTTTGGAGCAAAGTGTCTTCGACGGTTGCCTTATAGGCGAAGAGATCGCTTTTGGATGTACTGGCATACTCAACGCAGTCTGCGGCACCGGTTTAGGAGTAAGATATCAATTACATCAATGAATAAAATCACAGAATCGTCATACTTTCAGCAAGCGCCAATCATCGCTGCTGGAAATAAAGAACAGCATAAGAAATACCTTGGAAGATTGGTGGAGGAACCATTAATTGCCGTGAGTAAGACTTGATCTTCACAACGATGACCTCACTTGAGATCATTGTGATCTAAAGCCTTCATATTTTCTACTGTGGTTTGGCTTCCACTTATCCGGACATCTGATGGTTTTCTGTCTTGCTTGTAGGCTTATTGCGTCACGGAACCAACGGGTGGTTCGGACGTTAGCGCCATCAGGACAAAGGCCGAACGCAAAGGAGATGAGTACATCCTCAACGGCCAGAAGATGTGGATCACTGGTGGAGGAGTTGCAAATTGGTAAAGACCTTCTTCCATCAAACATAAACTATTTTGCTATATCTCCAAAGCCACTTCTACAAACCCCATTTAATAAAACAAGCCAAGCACCACCGAAAACGAAATCTAGATCTGACGAAATCTTGAAAACATGTACACATTTTATCATCGGGATATTTCTAGGTACTTCGTGTTGGCTCGTACGAATCCCGACCCGAAATGCCCAAGCGGTAAGGCCTTCACTGGGTTCATAGTCGAAAGGGATTGGCCAGGAGTATCAACCGGGAGAAAAGTATTCTACCAAAATCAAGAGAAGAAGTGATAAAAATCGATAATGTGGCGTATTTTGCTTGTAGGAAATCAACATGGGACAAAGGGCTTCCGATACCAGAGCCATCATCTTCGAAGATGTAAGAGTACCGAAGGAAAACGTCCTAATTGAAGAGGGAGCTGGTTTCAAAATAGCCATGGGCACCTTCGATAAGACCAGACCACCTGTAAGTACATTTCTACAAGAGAAATTAAAATAAAAGAGGCGTACGTGTACTTTCTGACTTACTTTAAAGTCTCCATCTCCTGGTACTCGTAATATAATCTTCATGATACTACGAGACACTTTTAGCAAGACCTTGCTTTACCACTAAGCAAACCTCTTGAACTCTAAACGACGTATCTCTTATGTTTTCATATCATTTCTTATAGTAAGACCTTACTGGAAAACTATTGCATTACAGTAAATAACTTATAGAAATGTATTGTTAAATAGGTTGCTGCTGGTGCTACTGGTTTGGCCAGCCGTTGCCTCTACGAAGCTTCCAGATACGCTTTGGAACGTAAAGCCTTCGGCGTCCCAATAGCCCAACACCAAGCTGTCGCGTTCAAGTTGGCCGATATGGCGATTGGAGTTGAATTGGCCAGATTGGCGTGGATGAAAGGCGCTTGGGAAACGGACCAAGGTATCAGGAATAGCTATTCAGCCTCCATCTCCAAATGCTACGCTGGAGACATAGCCATGCAATCCGCCATAGACGCCGTGCAGATCTTCGGCGGAAACGGCTTCAACAGCGACTACCCCGTGGAGAAACTGATGAGAGACGCCAAGATTTATCAGATTTACGAAGGAACAGCCGAAATACAGAGGATGATCATTTCAAGGCATGTCCTACAAGACGCCAAACAGAATGCGTAAATTTTGTAATTAAGTAAGAAATAAATTGAGAAGATTGAAATTATTTTATTTGTACTGATTGTGGCGCACTCTACGGGACGGGTTTGGGACTATACAAGAAACGCGCGCTGAGCCCGCGCACTCTAACGGCAATCTCCTGAATCATTTCATAAAAACCAAACATAACCCCACTTGGGGAATATGCGCCTTTTTGCAAGTTTAATTCTTGTTTATTTTGTGCAAAGGCATGAAACCTTGCGTTATTTGCGGTAGTGAGGGGAAGTACAAGTGCCCAACGTGCACTTCCCCGTAGTAAGTACAAGTTTCCCATAAATTTCTAATTTTAAATCTAACAAAACGCTTTTAGCTGCTCAGTTGCATGTTGTAAAACACACAGAGAATCAAAATGCGTCGCTCCGACCCCAATTGATGTCGAAACTAAGCAAGATGATGATAAAACAATCCATAAACTATCAAAACGTGAGTTGGAACAACAGTACAGAACTGAAGATACAGTCCCAATAGAAAAACTTCAATTATTAAGTATTTTAAAATACCCTAACAAAAAAAAATTAAATAATTAAATTTTACTTGCAGGGAGAGATGGTGATGTCAAACGTCTGTTAGAAAATCCACATTTACGCGACGTTTTAAAGGAAATTGATTGCGCGAAAAACGCTGAGCACATAATGCAAAAAGCCATGCTCGAACCACTATTTGTAGAATTTGCAGATGCTTGTCTAAAAGTGGTTGAAGAAAATGTTGACTAGGATACAAAATCAAAGTTTTTTTTTTTTTCATTTATTGCTCATACAAGTAATGAAATGGCTGTGGAAACGATTATTTTAAGATTTATCTGAACCTTGTATGTAATTATAAGCTTAAAATTGAATAAAATAACTAAAATTTGTAACTAATTTTTAATTTGGTGTAAAACTGGCGCCTAGAGGAGAGTACAATTTAAATTATTGTTTATATATTTCTTCAAATTGTAAAGTGCCGATTGGGAGCGCCATCTATATTCTTCCCTCGTTCAAACGGATGACAAAAAAGCGATCTAAGCGCCATGTCCACGGAACTAAACTTCATTTGAATGTACGCGGGAAATATCGATATTTCAATTTATAATAACATTATTCCTTTTATTGGACGTAATCGTCAATACAAATCTCAGATGACTTTTTATAAGTAAAATAACAACTTGTTTTACTTTATTACTTATCGAAAGTCAGTATCAGACCAAACAAAAATTGCACTGTTTTGCTTGTCATTCCAGAGTCGCGCAGTTGATAAGCCGGTTTTTAAAATATCAAGAAAATTACGGAGAATTCTTTAGCAAAATGGCCTGGTTTCCTCTAGAATCCAATCCGGATGTAAGAACACCTTTAAATTCATAATTACAATACCAAATTATAACCTATTTCTTGTTTTAGGTAATGAACAAAGTAAGTGAGGTTATCACCCCTTTCTACCAAAGTTACGTACAAAAAAACAACGGAAAACCCTTGCATTTATTAACAAACCCGTATTATTTATACCAGTTTTGATACATATAGGAAATTAAGGGCAACACCCAGCAATAAATTTTATTGATTTTCCGTATATTGATTTTTTTCGTCAATTTTCAGTTCATGCAAATTCTTGGCGTTCCTGAGAAGTGGAACATAGTGGACGTGTACGGTTTAGAATCAGAGGCCTTAGCGTGGGTCCCAAAACCAGTCCTAGCCGTGATTTTGTTATTCCCGTGCAGCGAAAAGGTATTTTAAATGACAACTTAAAACTTACAATTAATTTTATCACTATTATTGTAGTATTACAGTTATTCGACTGAACAATGCAATATGATCAAAGAGAAAGGTCAAGAACTAGCGCCCGGGATCTATTTTCTAAAGCAGGTTGTGTCAAACGCTTGTGGAACGATAGCTTTGGTGCATAGCGTTGCTAACAACGTACAAAAGTAAGTATGCGTGAAATGTTGTTACTGCACTATAATAATGAAATATTTCTTGTTTATATTATAGAATAGAGTTGGCGGATGGGAAATTTAAAGAATTGATTGAGACAAGCATGGATTTAAGCCCGGAAAAACGTGGTGAAATGCTCCAAGCTGTCGCTGGACAGGTTATGAGCGTTCATCAAGAATTAGCCCAAGAAGGACAAACTGAGGTGAGTTTTAAGTACAATAAAAACACATTTTTATCTAGCTTGAAACTATTTTTGATTTAAATTTTTATTTTAATTATTATAGTTGAATCCTAATGATACGGTGAACCACCATTTTGTCGCTTTCATCCACAAAGATGGTGCTCTATATGAACTCGATGGAAGAAAAGACTTCCCGATAAATCACGGAGCAACCACCCCCGAGACACTCTTGGAGGTAAAACCAAAAAAAAAAATGTTTAATTTGTAAAAATAACTATTTAGGTCAAAATCTAATGAAATTTTTACTCAAACTGAATGTTTTTTTTAGGATGCCGCAAAGGTTTGCAAAGAATTCATGGAGCGCGACTCAGATGACGTGAATTTCACCGTTCTCGCTCTGGCAGCAAAAGAGGCCTAATTATAAACGCACACGATCGAACTTAGGTTACAAACTGCTGAGCTTTTTTCGATATTTTGGCTTATTTTGTGTGTTGTGCACTGTTTGTTCTGTTTCTTTTTCTATATTGAAAACACATCTCAAATTTGAGAAATAATCGTGTGCTATTTGCCTGGCGCTTGTTTTTTTTTCTCTCTATTTAAAATAGTGCCTCTATACTTGGGCACGCTATTTTTATACACATTAAGAAGTATGTTTTCTTTCGAGTTATTGTTTAAGTTATGTAAACGTTTTTGATGTATGTGAACAAAATCAAAAACACAAAAAAATAAATACATTATTTAGAGCATTATTTTTTTATTTATTTCCTGTTTAATACATGATTTAAAACTTATTTAACAATTAAATAAATACACAAAATCAATTAGTCAAATTAAAACATACATTTAACATAAAAATCCTATATTTTCTCGTCTTTTCCGTCAAAATTTTCAGGTACAACTTTAGCAACTTTTCTCGGTTGTTTGACCAACGTTTTCGTGCACTGCATCTCCGTCCACGATATGGGTACCATCGGATACCCCCCTTCAGAATGTGCGATGACAACCCCCAATTCATTTTCTGCTGTTGTCAATTGATAGTTGTGACTCTCTGTTATCGGTAAAACCCTAGCTAGGATGATATCCCCAGGCCTGAAACACTTGTACATCTCAACCCGATCCTTTTCAGTCGCTCTAACATCCTCTTTCCTTAGCATAGCACGGTAAGGTCTTTTCAGCACTTTATCGCCTATACATTTGATTATACACTTGCAGAATTGTTGCGTTACGATCGTTATTTTCGCTGTTACGATATCTCCATGTGCGGGGATTACAGTGTGCTCCAAACTATGGACTTCTACAACTTGTATACCTTCTTTTGGGGTTAGGTTTACAGTACCTGCTAAGCTGGAGTAGATGTATCCCTTTCTTTCGTACGTTCCTTGGCCCCCGACGTGGGTTTTGTCAAGGAGGCATAGTCTTTGGCCAGGTACGCATACTAACGTATCGGTTCCCATTCTTTAGTGTTGTTATTTCTTATAAAAATTGGATTTTAGGTTAACATAACCTAACAAAACACGCCATGCCAAACTTGACGTATTTGAACAAGTGACAGAGTCGTGCCGCTAGGTGTCGCTGTTCACAGACAACAATTCACTCTTTTCTAAATATATTAGAAATAATAAATAAAAATATTAAAGCAATAATAAAGGGACAAACTATGGTAGCAGCCTATAAAATGTTGTTATATTATTCCAATAAACAAATATTTTTCTGAAAACATCCATGTTCTAGACTAGCGGATAGATTACGAACTAAATCGCGAATGACAGCTAGAATAATACGCATGCTTTTGAAAATTGAGCGGCGTTTTCGTTTTCTGTAAAATTACAAAACATTGTCGGTACTATTTTTGATAACATAACAAGTACCGATAATAGTAAACAAACCGATAAGGAAAGATAAGCGGATCAAGCTCACAGAAATAGAAATTCTAGCAGATTGAATTCGTTGATCAGCTGATAAGTGTCAAATGCGTGTCCAATATTTATTTGCTGTCAGAATACGGTAATCAAAACATACAAATACGACCTACACGTCAGAAAAAAAATACACATTTCCGGTAATTCACGCGAAATTATTGTTTAGTTTTTAGAATATTACGCGATGGCATCGTTACAGAGCAAATATAATTTGAAAAGTCCAGGTAAAAACACATTTTTCCCATGTTTCTTGTTATGTAGGTTGCTGGTAAGTGGGTTAGTATTATATGTGATTTGTTTTTGTTATGTAGGCGTGAAGAGGCTCATGCGAGAGGCTCTGGAACTTGCCGAACCCACAGAGGAATACTACGCTTGTCCCTTGGAAGACAACCTGTTCGAGTGGCATTTTACAGTCAGGGGGCCACCGAGCACCGAATTCGATGGAGGACTATACCACGGACGTATTTTACTACCCACGCAGTATCCAATGCAACCACCAAATATTATTTTATTAACGGTATTTATAATAATTTCTTTACAACTTTTTATTATAATTTGTGCCATAAAAAATATTCTTAGGTTGGCTAATTTGACAATAAACATGTTACTTTATGTCATTATCTACATTTTAGAGGTTAGACTACTAATTTTGTTCTTAATGTCAATTCCTAAAGAAAAAATTAAATTAAAATGTTAAAACATACGATACAAGAACAATTTTTTCAGCCAAACGGCAGATTTGAGACCAACAAAAAAATCTGTTTATCGATATCCGGTTACCACCCGGAAAGTTGGCAACCCTCCTGGTCAATCCGTACCGCCTTATTAGCGTTGATTGCATTTATGCCGACGCCCGCGGCTGGTACCGTGGGGTCCCTAGAGTACACTAAAGAGGAACGTATGATCCTCGCCAAGAAGTCACGTAACTGGGAGTGCCATATCTGCGGCCCCATTGCTAACAAATTGACCAACGGACAGACCGTCGGGACGCTTTCGAACGAGGAGTCTTCGCTATTGAAGCAAATTGCTCTAAAAGCGGAAGACGACGCTGCTGCTGCAGCAAAAACGCTAGATAAAGGTGATAAGGGGGTTGCGGAAGATGCTGTGGAGGAGGAGGGGGCCGTAAGACGTAGGAATGTTGATTCCCAGGAGGAGATGGCGGCAAATCAACAGGATAGTGTTCCGGATGTTTTGCTGGAGCGATCGATTCAACTTTCTAATAGGTAAATAATTTTTTTATTTTTTAACAAAGTTTAAATTAAATAGATAATTTGTTTATTTTAATTTTTTGTTTGATTTAGGGATAAGGTGTGGTCAGCGGTAATTTGGGCGATAATTTCCACGATAACGCTACTGATTATACGTCGATTTTTCTTCCTTTAGGCTGTCGAAGAAAGTATAAGAAAATTTCTGTGGTGTAAATAATAAATGGTTAAGATATAAGAAAGGAAGGATTATATTTAATAAATAGCGAGTGGATGTATTTGTTTTGTAGCACGGACGATGCAGCCCTACCTGTTTGACGTGCACAGTATAATTAAATATACAAATAATGATATTTATAAAATAAAGCCTTGGAGCGCCCCACGGCCTTCTGAGTTCCTCTTATCTTGTAGTATTCGAAAACGGAATGCAGAATGTACATACTTTATGTACATATTTATGTTTTCGTATTTATGTATTCTAACAATAAAAATTTTATAAACTGTGTACTATGTTCTTTTTATTTGGTTTTATTACTTAACAAAATATCTGGTGTGTACACAATTTCTATGACCAAGGTAGAAGAGAAAGCGTAAAAATAGCAAGAGGACAACGTGAAAGTATTGTTGTAAAGTCAATTTTTATTACAAGTCATTTATACACAGAGAAAAATTATAAAACTCTCTAAACTTGTAGACTATAGAGAGTGAAACACCAAAAACGAATGTCTGTGAGATAATAATAATAATAATACGTCAGGATTATAACAATACATACAAGGCACCTCTCAATACAAATAACTATAATACACTGTCAGTAAAAAATACCCTGTCAGTCAAAAACCAACAGATAAAAACTCTTATAGCACCTAAACCGCTCATCCCATTGATCTCCAAATTTGTACACTTATTTAAAATCACTGCAGGATGAGTTGGTGCCACTGTCGGTTGTCAGATTGTCACAAAAAATAATCCAGTTCGTCCCCCGGTAATTCTAAGTACCTATACCAAATTTCAGCCCGATCCGTTGTTCCGTCTGGGCGCTATCGTGTTCACGGATGTACCCACATACATATATTTTCCAGAAATCATTGTAATCGATTCAGGGGACCCCAAAACGAGAATTTCCGCCGAAATCCCTTTTTTTTCCATCGATTACAATATACTTTTCATCTAGGGTACTAGTCGGAAAGAAAAAAAGTATCGTATCATCACATTCTTTTTTTATTAACTTATACATGTTACACCAAATAAATTACGATAATCCTTTAAATATTAATCGATATCAGCGCTAAATTAATTCTATTTTGTCCTCTTTGTGCTTATATTCTTTCCTCCCCCGTTGAACTATTTGTGTACTCTGTTAAAATTTTCTCTGCAGCTTCGACAAAACTTGGTACGACAGCAGTGGGCCTTGGCTGGATCTTGTCCTCATCATTCGGTTGATATTTACCTGTTTGGACCAAGATGCCTTTCATTCCAACTAGCATGGCCCCCGCAATATCATCCGTTACATCCTAAAAAAAGAAAATTTTTAAAATTCGTCTCAACAAGCGAAAGTGTCCCGCTCTGGTGGTAGAAATTTGAATTAAACGTTTGTATAGCGCCATCTACATTCAGTTGTTCAGGCAAATTAGAAAAAAAATTAGTACATAACTTTCCCTTATTAACTAAAAGGTGAAAAACAGCAAAGCAATAAATGAAATGGTAAATTTATAGTAGTTAAAATTGCTTACGTCTCCTATCATGACAGCTTCGGATGGTTTAATGTCACCTAGGGCTGTCCTAAAAAACATTTCTTCCGGCTTCCCGATAATTTTCGCATGACACTTCGCGGAGTACTCCAGACCCTTCACGAAGCACCCAGGCCCCAAAGACAACCCATTCTGTGTCTTGTAGTATCTCGATGCGTGCACAGCGATTAATTGGGCACCGTCCATTAAACGCCTAAGTAAAATACCAATTCACCCACACAAAATCAAATTTTTTGATTAATAAACAATCTATTTTATTTCTTTATCACATTCTATTCTATTCTATTAAATTCTAACATAAATATGATTATCAATAAAACAAAACACAAACAGTGAATACAGTGACATCTACAAACATTTGAACTACTGTTGAAGTAAAAATTGAAGAAACAAATGAATATCTTTAAATAGAAACAACATTTACCTGAATGCATCATTTAACCTTGAATAATGCAACTCTGTAGGCGCCAATCCGATAAGAACTGCATTTGGTTGTTCACCTTCAGTATCGTGAAGGTCTGGGTCGGATAGAGCTAACCCTTCGAAATCTTGCATAGCGCTAGGTGCTATGAGCAGCATAGGACGTAGCTGTTTTTCCTCGATATATTTTCGAGCGGCCGTTAGAGATGAATAAATCTCGTCCAGCTTGATATTGAAGCCTAAACTTGACAGGCGATCGTACAGATTCTGTTTGCATTCTTTCGTGGTATTCGTCACGAATTTTATGATCAAGTTGCTATTGCGTAGCCTAAAATCAAACGGTTTTAATGTTTAAAGTTTTTGTATGGGTTTTGTACGTACCGTTCTAGAGCATCCACAGCCCCTGGTATGGCCACACTATCGATGTGTAGGGTTCCACTTAGGTCGATCAGTACTGCCCTAACGATATTCATAATATTTTGTTGATATTTCCTATGGAGTGGCTTGATGGGAGGTAAACATTGAGGTTATGTAAGCTACGAGAATTTTGAAGGTCTTGTCGGTCGGAGATGATTTGTCATTTTGTCAATCAAGTTTGGAGCATGGTTACGGCTTTCGTTTGGGTAACTAACACTAATTGCTACGCAAAGTAATCAAATTTGGTTTGTCGTGGAGTATTTCCGCAAAAATTCGAATGCATTTTAGTTCAATCTAGTCAAAATATGTCATAGATGTCGCTTCGATCGAGTGCCATGGCAACCGTCTGTACATCACAGAACATTTCGAGCGCACTCGTTCGGGAAATAAATACGATTTCAGCTGCAATAAGCGTTTTGGGACCCCCCGAACCCATTGTAACGACTTGAATACGATAGCGGCGATGGCGCCCAAACGGTACAACAAATCGGGTTGAAATTTGGTACACATATTTAGAATTACCAGGGAGCGAACTGGATTGTTTTTGGTGACAATTTAACAACCGGAAGTGGTAATTTTTACATACGTTTTCTTAGGGATTTATTCGATTTTGACCAAATTGATACCAGCTCATCCTCCAGTGACTTTAAATATGTATCCTAATTTACAGATCAATGGGATGAGTGGTTTAGCCGCTATAAGAGTTTATAGAAGTCTAGACTATATACTACATATTTTGGCAGATAAATTTGAATTATTTTGATGTTAAATATGTTTAGTTGTCCTCAATAAATGTTTTGTGGTTAAAATTAAAGATAGTTCTTTCTTATTAAGACAGTTATGCATTGGTTTGTCACTCAAATGTTGACTTCCAATCACGTTCAAGGTTATCCTAGGAATAGATTTAGAAAATCCGCATAGTTTAAAAATAGTGTATTATATACAAGTGATAATTGTTACCAGCAATGGTTGTTGATGAAGTTTAAATGTCAGTGTCACAACGTGGCACAAGTAAAACGGAAAACTTTAGAATAGCCGGCTTAATCTAGGCATCAAAATCCCAATGAGAGTACCAATAAGACAAGTAAAAATGGTGCTGATAGACCTCAACGGAACATTACTCGTCGAAAACAATGTACTACCGGGAATACCGGAAGCACTGGACAAGTAATTACTTCTTCCGCCAGCATCCCCAAAACAAACTTTCATTCCGCGAAATTTTTAGATTACGCTCTTCTAGTTTGATAACAAGATTCGTGACGAACACCAGTTGGAAATGTAAACGAAAACTGTACGAGCAGATGACCGTTCTTGGTTTCGACATAATGATGGACGAGATCCATACTTGTCTGACCGCTGTACGGCAGGTCATCGAACAGAGACAATTAAAGCCGCTGCTATTACTGTCGGAAAGCGCGTTGGAGGATTTTCACGGCGTTGAAGAACACGACGATGACAAACAGAACGCCGTTATTGTCGGTCTTGCACCAACAGAGTTTCATTACACAAGATTAAATAAAGCGTTCAGGTATTCACGTTATTTTCCTTAAACAAACTTTATAAGACTTTAGGACGATCGTTTTTAGGTTATTATTGGGTGGGGCTTCTTTGATTGGCGCTGATGCCGCAACATATTACAGACAGTCGGATGGATGGTCTTTGGGACCAGGTTTCTTCATCAAAGGTCTCGAGTCAGCAGCGAACATGAAGGCCGAGATAGTAGGCAAACCTTCGGCCGCGTTCTTCAAGTCCGCTCTGGTGGACACCCCCCCTGAAGACGCGGTCATGATCGGTGATGTAATTTCTCCCATTAATATAACCCTAACCCTACAGAACTTCAAAATATCAAAATTCCTTCAAAATATCATCGGAATTTGCTTCATGGAATATCTTTTATGTATTTTTTTCTGTTCTATGTTTGGGTTTTTGAAAATGAAACAATAAAATATATTTAGTTGTCAGATGGGCGGTGACGTTGGTATTGCAACATAACCTCACTATACGTTGAAGTTGCGTTTGACGTTTTATCTGTCAACGGAAAATCATGGCACACTACGTTTTTTTTTACGTTTAACCTTTCCCTTTTCTAATATTATCGTTAATACAGTGTTTTTAATGCATAAAAATGTTTTTTTTTAGGATTTACTGGCTGATATAAAGGGTGCTCGAAGTATAGGGATGAAAGCGATAATGGTGCAGACGGGGAAGTACAAGCAAGGTAGCGAGGCGACCCTTCCGGACCCGTTGAAGCCGACCGCAGTGGTGCCAACATTCGCGGAAGCGGTCGAAGTCGTTCTTAAAAATTATACCGATTTCTACGACTACCACGCTCCATAAAAATTACGCCGTAACTTATGTAAATTCTAAGAATATTAATAATAATGGTAAATATCGAAGAAATAACACAAATGAGACTTGTCGCATACTTAGAAAAACATCTTTTAATAAATATGTAATTTGTCAATAAATAAAAATATGTTTCCAACGAGGTTCACTTGCGTTTCCTGAAACAGAAGAAACAGAGGGCGTGTTAGTAGTGAGGCACGGGGGGGGCAGAGTATGATTTTAAGAGAAAAGTATAGCTTAATTATTTTTAGTACTAGTTCAACAATAATAAAACGACAAATCGACTGGTCGCGACTTTATTTGAACGTTGATGATAAGCGGGTCAGGTGCATTTTAGGACAGCACGTCACGAACAAAATTACCGCATTTTCTTTTAAAGTCATACTCCAGAATTGGTGCGGACGTCAGAGGATAGGTTGGGTAAGGTTAAGTAGGTGAAATTTTGGCCTCGCAAAATGTTTAGTGTAGTTATCACAATAATGACACGTTCTATTGCGTTCTATAACCGCCAGAGCAGGCTCAAAACAGTGTTAAATTTGTTGAAATAATGTTGAAACTGTTCTAGTGTCAGAACGGTGTTACAACGGTCAACACAATGAAGTGTTCAGCAGTGCTGAAAACAACGTCAAATCGGCTCACACTGTTGAGTAAATTGCCAGTGCCAAATCTGCCACTGTCAAAACTGTTGAACAGTGTTAAAATTGCCAAACAAGAGCTAGAACCATAGTGTAACTATTTTTACATGGTGGGCCAAGAACGCAACGATCTCTTTCTAAAAAACTCAGTCCGTCTCTATCTACCTTGTTTAAGAAAGCCCAATTTTGCCAATTGTTGGAAAAACACCAGAAAGTGTTGTCAAGTATTGGAAATATCACCAGAACATTATTAATATATATTAATCGAAGATCGGTGCTTTACAATTAGAACAATATTTACCATTTGAAATTTTCGCAATAAGAATTTCGAATTTTTCTACTTTGGTTCCACAGTAGACTCAGTTCTCAGTGTTTACTTCTGACTTTGGTAACAATGGAATCCACCAACCAATATAGCTGTCACATTTACTAAATTTATAAATGATAAATGTAGCACTCGTTTTGTAAGACGTATTGACCATAGTAGTACAGAAAGAAAAATTTAAAGAATACAAATTATTACAGTTATTATAGAATACTGTAATGGTGTCACCTATGTAGCTTCGAGTAGCAGCCATAGATGGCCATAGTAGCAACGACAACTTTTGTAAACTACCATGCATTGCGGTTTGAACAAAGTTATTCAATGTAGAGTATTTGGAATAGTTGAAAGACAAGATTATGGTTTAATTTTTTAAATAGGAATCAAAATCTCGCATTCGCACGCACGCATGCAACTGAAGGGCAAAATATTACTGTCCTATGTTTGTTCCTTACAGAGTATGTTGGCAACACTTCTCTTTCCTCTGCGAATTGCCGGAAAAGTAGGGATTTCTTGGCCCACCATGTAAAAATAGTTACACTATGGCTAGAACTGAAAAGAACTGATAAATGATAATATAGTGCTAAAACAGAAAACAGGTTTAACACTCAAACTTCTAAAAACGATGTTGAAACTATTCAAACAGCGTCAAAATATTGCCAACACTGTGGTACCATAGAAAAAAAAATTAAAACAGCGCTAAATAGTGTTAAAAACAGTGCTAGAACCGAAAAATAGTGTCAAAACAGTTGCAAAATAGTGCCATAACAGTGCAAAACAGATAACAGTGTTAACACTTCACACGAATTGTAAAAACAGTGTTGAAACTGTTAAACCTGTTAAAATAAGTGTCAGTAACAGTACTAAAACTGAAAATAGTTACACAACACTGATACAACACTGTTAATACAATGTCAAAGTAGTGTCAATACAGTGATAAAATTGAAAACAGCGTTAAACTTGTAAAAATAGTCTAAATAGTAAATAGTAAATGGTAAAAACAGTCTTCAAACTGCTAAAAAAAAACTTCAAAACAGTGTTATAACTGTTAAAATAATATAATAGACAGTATAATAAGACAGAAAACAGTGTTAAAACTGTAAGAGCATGATTAAACAGTGTTAAAATTTATTAAGACATAGTTAAAAGTATTTAGGCAGTGTTAAAACAGAACCAAAAGAGTGTCGAAACCATTAAAATACTGTTAAAACAGTGCTAAGACTGAAAATAGTGTGAAAACTGTTACAGCAGGTTATACAGTGTTAAAAATTGCCGAAACAGAGCCGGAATCGTTCTACACTGCCACAACAGTGTTAACACTGCGACGACAGTGTTAACACTGCGACGACAGTGTTAGAACTGTGAAAACAGAGACAAAACAATGCTAAAATTGAAAAAAAAATTGTTAGACACTGTCAAAACTGCAAGAGCGTTGTTGAAACTGTTAAAACTGTTGAAATGGTGACAAAACTCTTTTACGGTGTCAGAACAGTGTTAAAACTGTCAAAACAGCACCTAAATTGTTAAGACAGAGTCGAAATATATACCAAAACACTGACAAAACTGTCAAACTGTTAAAACTGTGCCTGAAAATTGTTAAAATTGTCTCAACAGTGCTAAAACTGTAAAGACAGTGTAAAAAACAATACAAAAATTGAACACACCGTTAAAGTTGTTAAAAAAACACAAGTTGTTAAACACTATCAAAACTGCGAAAACAGTGGTGAAACTATTACAGCAGTATTGAAACTATTAACTAAACTAAACTAAAAAACAGTGTTGAAAGTGGTAAAACAATGCTAATACTGTTGAAATAGTGATAAAACTGTTTTACAACACTGTCAGAACAGTGTTGAAACAGTCAAAACAGTGCTAAAACCATAAAAACTGTATAAAAAACAATGTTAAAATTATAAAAATCTGAAAAAACGTCAAAACAGTGTTGAAAGTGGTAAAAACAGTGCTAATATTGTTGAAATAGTGATAAAACTATTTTACAACACTGTCAGAACAGTGTTGAAACAGTCAAAACAGTGCTAAAACCATAAAAACTGTGTAAAAAACAATGTTAAAATTATAAAAATTTGAAAAAACGTCAAAACAGTGTTGAAAGTGGTAAAAACAGTGCTAATACTGTTGAAATAGTGATAAAACTGTTTTACAACACTGTCAGAACAGTGTTGAAACAGTCAAAACAGTGCTAAAACCATAAAAACTGTGTAAAAAACAATGTTAAAATTATAAAAATTTGAAAAAACGTCAAAACAGTGTTGAAAGTGGTAAAAACAGTGCTAATACTGTTGAAATAGTGATAAAACTGTTTTACAACACTGTCAGAACAGTTTTGAAACAGTCAAAACAGTGCTAAAACCGTAAAAACTGTGTAAAAAACAATATTAAAATTGTAAAACTTTGAAAAAACGTCAAAACAGTGTTGAAAGTGGTAAAAACAGTGCTAATACTGTTGAAATAGTCATAAAACTGCTTTACAACACTGTCAGAACAGTGTTGAAACAGTCAAAACAGTGCTAAAATCGTAAAAACTGTGTAAAAAACAATATTAAAATTATAAAAATTTGAAAAAACGTCAAAACAGTGTTGAAAGTGGTAAAAACAGTGCTAATACTGTTGAAATAGTGATAAAACTGTTATACAACACTGTCAGAACAGTGTTGAAACAGTCAAAACAGTGCTAATATTGTTGAAATAGTGATAAAACTGTTTTAGAACACTGTCAGAACAGTGTTGAAACAGTCAAAACAGTACTAAAACCATAAAAACTGTGTAAAAAACAATGTTAAAATTATAAAAATCTGAAAAAACGTCAAAACAGTGTTGAAAGTGGTAAAAACAGTGCTAATACTGTTGAAATAGTGATAAAACCGTTTCACAACACTGTCAGAACAGTGTTGAAACAGTCAAAACAGTGCTAAAACCGTAAAAACTGTGTAAAAAACAATATTAAAATTGTAAAACTTTGAAAAAACGTCAAAACAGTGTTGAAAGTGGTAAAAACAGTGCTAATATTGTTGAAATAGTGATAAAACTGTTTTACAACACTGTCAGAACAGTGTTGAAACAGTCAAAACAGTGCTAAAACCATAAAAACTGTGTAAAAAACAATATTAAAATTGTAAAACTTTGAAAAAACGTCACAACAGTGTTGAAAGTGGTAAAAACAGTGCTAATACTGTTGAAATAGTGATAAAACTGTTTTACAACACTGTCAGAACAGTGTTGAAACAGTCAAAACAGTGCTAAAACTGTAAAGACAGTGTAAAAAACAATGCTAAAATTGTAAAACTCTGAAAAACGTCAAAATAGTGTTGAAACTGCTAAAACAGTGGCAACAATGTTAAAACAGTGATAAGACAGTGTAAATATTGTTGAAATATGTAGTGTTAAAACTGTTTGACAGTATCAGAACAGTGTTAAAACTGTCAAAACAGCGCCGAAATAGTTCATTTAGCGTGTCAAAAGTGTTAAAACAGTGTAGAAACCGCTAAAACAGCAAACAAAACTAATACAAAATACGATTTTCTATTCACTTTTCATCATAGATTTATCATAATTTTAGGCAGATAATGAAATTTCGCAAACGCGAACGCCGAAAACTTCACCTACGCACACCGCGCCAGCCCCTACCTTATCGCGACGGGCAGACCCGACGATTTCGGCCCGCCTTCGTTCGCTACCGTCACCGCGGCAACAGCACCCTCGCTCTCCTCCGTCATCACCACCGCTCCTCCACCATCGAGTCTATTACGCTCGCCCTCCTCGCTCAACTCTCGCCGCCTTCCCTCCACGCCGCAAATCCCCTCGCTCTTGATAAAGATATCGTTCACCTTCCGCTCGATGTCGTCCAACTCGCGCGTCAGATGCGTCGCATCGAGAAACTCGCTCAACGTATTTCTCCTACCCGAACGTTTCCGAGTACACACGGGAATCTTACTCGGATCACGCGCCGTGCCCAAATTCAAACTATGCCGTTTGTGGACGTTCCTATTTCGATTCTGCTGTTCGAGACACGAGGCGGAGAAAACGCTCGAGTGTCGTTTGTTTTTTAGGGTGGGGCTTGCTCGAGTTAAGACGGGGATGTTGCTGCTCATCGTTTTGAGCGGTTCGGCAGCGGCGTTCGGCTTCGTGATTTTCCGTAGGTTGACTTTGACGTCGTCGGTAAGATTCGGCGCGACGTTCTCGAGCATGTGTATGTCGGCCTCGGATAGGATCGGGATGGCGGTCGGGAGCGATGTTGGGAGCGACGAGGCGACGATTTTTGACGCTTCTGTCAGGTCGGTTTTCGAGGTTAGGACGTCGGGTAGGCCCACGCCGGCGTCGATGTAAAAGTGCTGTTCTAGGAACCGCATGTCGCTAAAACGGTTCGCAAGAAATAGAGAAAAAAGAAGAAGCAGAGTCCCAGAGTTTATTGCTGTAGTTCATTATTTTTTTAATAAACTATTTGTTTAATTTTTTTTTATTATTTTGTCAATCTTTTTAAAGAAAATTTTGTTGGGGAGGTTTTTACTTACACAGCGGTTGCGCCTGGTCTGGCACCAGGGGCTGGTCTGGTTGCGCCGGCAGACACGGCTGGACGAGTGACAGCCGCAGGTTTTGCTTTCGCCGATTGGGGCCCTGCACACAGAAAAAAAAACAAAAATGCATATTATTGCATATTACAGTGTAGTAACAGGTTTAAAACTGTCAAAACGGTGTAGAAACAGGTTTAAACCTGTCAAAACAGTCTAGAAGCAGGTTTAAAACTGTCAAAACGGTGTAGAAACAGGTTTAAACCTGCCAAAACAGTCTAGAAGCAGGTTTAAAACTGTCAAAACGGTGTAGACACAGGTTTAAACCTGTCAAAACAGTCCAGAAGCAGGTTTAAAACTGTCAAAACGGTGTAGAAACAGGTTTAAACCTGTCAAAACAGTCTAGAAGCAGGTTTAAAACTGTCAAAACGGTGTAGAAACAGGTTTAAACCTGTCAAAACAGTCTAGAAGCAGGTTTAAAACTGTCAAAACGGTGTAGAAACAGGTTTAAACCTGTCAAAACAATCTAGAAGCAGGTTTAAAACTGTCAAAACAGTCTAGAAACAGGTTTAAAACTGTCAAAACAGTCTAGAAACAGGTTTAAAACTGTCAAAACAGTCTAGAAACAGGTTTAAAACTGTCAAAACAGTCTAGAAACAGGTTTAAACCTGTCAAAACAGTCTAGAAACAGGTTTAAAACTGTCAAAACAGTCTAGAAGCAGGTTTAAACCTGTCAAAACAGTCTAGAAACAGGTTTAAAACTGTCAAAACAGTCTAGAAGCAGGTTTAAAACTGTCAAAACAGTCCAGAAGCAGGTTTAAAACTGTCAAAACGGTGTAGAAACAGGTTTAAACCTGTCAAAACAGTCTAGAAACAGGTTTAAAACTGTCAAAACAGTCTAGAAGCAGGTTTAAACCTGTCAAAACAGTCTAGAAACAGGTTTAAAACTGTCAAAACAGTCTAGAAGCAGGTTTAAAACTGTCAAAACGGTGTAGAAACAGGTTTAAACCTGTCAAAACAGTCTAGAAGCAGGTTTAAAACTGTCAAAACGGTGTAGAAACAGGTTTAAACCTGCCAAAACAGTCTAGAAGCAGGTTTAAAACTGTCAAAACGGTGTAGACACAGGTTTAAACCTGTCAAAACAGTCCAGAAGCAGGTTTAAAACTGTCAAAACGGTGTAGAAACAGGTTTAAACCTGTCAAAACAGTCTAGAAGCAGGTTTAAAACTGTCAAAACGGTGTAGAAACAGGTTTAAACCTGTCAAAACAGTCTAGAAGCAGGTTTAAAACTGTCAAAACGGTGTAGAAACAGGTTTAAACCTGTCAAAACAATCTAGAAGCAGGTTTAAAACTGTCAAAACGGTGTAGAAACAGGTTTAAACCTGTCAAAACAGTCCAGAAGCAGGTTTAAAACTGTGAAAACGGTGTAGAAACAGGTTTAAACTTGTCAAAACAGTGTAGAAGCAGGTTTAAAACTGTCAAAATGGTGTAGAAACAGGTTTAAACCGGTCAAAACAGTCTAGAAGCAGGTTAACTGTCAAAACGGTGTAGATACAGGTTTAAACCTGTCAAAACAGTCCAGAAGCAGGTTTAAAACTGTCAAAACGGTGTAGAAACAGGTTTAAACCTGTCAAAACAGTCTAGAAACAGGTTTAAAACTGTCAAAACGGTGTAGAAACAGGTTTAAACCAGTCAAAACAGTGTAGAAGCATGTTTAAAACTGCCAAAACGGTGTAGAAACAGGTGTAAACCTGTCAAAACAGTCCAGAAGCAGGTTTAAAACTGTGA
This sequence comes from Aphodius granarius, assembly GCA_963971325.1. Taxonomy (NCBI): domain Eukaryota; kingdom Metazoa; phylum Arthropoda; class Insecta; order Coleoptera; family Scarabaeidae; genus Aphodius; species Aphodius granarius. Next base: position 42,522,444 of record OZ020221.1, on the reverse strand, counting down.
AAACGGTGTAGAAACAGGTTTAAACTTGTGAAAACAGTCTAGAAGCAAGTTTAAAACTGTCAAAACGGTATAGAAACAGGTTTAAACCAGTCAAAACAGTGTAGAAGCAGGTTTAAAACTGTCAAAACGGTGTAGAAACAGGTTTAAACCTGTCAAAACACTCCAGAAGCAGGTTTAAAACTGTCAAAATGGTGTAGAAACAGGTTTAAACCTGTCAAAACAGTCTAGAAGCAGGTTTAAAACTGTCAAAACAGTATAGAAATAGGTTTAAAAAAATAAAAACAGTGTAGAAACGGGTTTAAAGCAGTCAAGACAGTGTAGAAACAGGTTTAAAACAGTCAAAACAATGTAGAAACAGATTTAAAACTGTCGAAACAGTGTAGAACAGGATTTAAACTATCAAAACAGTGTAGAAGCAGATTTAAAACTGCCAAAACGGTGTAGAAACAGGTTTAAACCTGTCAAAACAATCTAGAAGCAGGTTTAAAACTGTCAAAACGGTGTAGAAACAGGTTTAAACCTGTCAAAACAGTCCAGAAGCAGGTTTAAAACTGTGAAAACGGTGTAGAAACAGGTTTAAACTTGTCAAAACAGTGTAGAAGCAGGTTTAAAACTGTCAAAACGGTGTAGAAACAGATTTAAACCTGTCAAAACAGTCCAGAAGCAGGTTTAAAACTGTCAAAATGGTGTAGAAACAGGTTTAAACCGGTCAAAACAGTCTAGAAGCAGGTTAACTGTCAAAACGGTGTAGATACAGGTTTAAACCTGTCAAAACAGTCCAGAAGCAGGTTTAAAACTGTCAAAACGGTGTAGAAACAGGTTTAAACCTGTCAAAACAGTCTAGAAACAGGTTTAAAACTGTCAAAACGGTGTAGAAACAGGTTTAAACCAGTCAAAACAGTGTAGAAGCATGTTTAAAACTGCCAAAACGGTGTAGAAACAGGTGTAAACCTGTCAAAACAGTCCAGAAGCAGGTTTAAAACTGTGAAAACGGTGTAGAAACAGGTTTAAACTTGTGAAAACAGTCTAGAAGCAAGTTTAAAACTGTCAAAACGGTATAGAAACAGGTTTAAACCAGTCAAAACAGTGTAGAAGCAGGTTTAAAACTGTCAAAACGGTGTAGAAACAGGTTTAAACCTGTCAAAACACTCCAGAAGCAGGTTTAAAACTGTCAAAATGGTGTAGAAACAGGTTTAAACCTGTCAAAACAGTCTAGAAGCAGGTTTAAAACTGTCAAAACAGTATAGAAATAGGTTTAAAAAAATAAAAACAGTGTAGAAACGGGTTTAAAGCAGTCAAGACAGTGTAGAAACAGGTTTAAAACAGTCAAAACAATGTAGAAACAGATTTAAAACTGTCGAAACAGTGTAGAACAGGATTTAAACTATCAAAACAGTGTAGAAGCAGATTTAAAACTGCCAAAACAGTGTATAAACAGGCTTAAAAGTATCAAAAGTAAAAACTGTGTTAAAATAGCATTAAAACTGCCAAAATAGCATTAAAACTGTGTCAAAATAGTATCAAAACAGTACTAAAATGGAGTTGAAATGAACTTAAAACAGTATTAATTGTTGAAACAGTCAGAACCTTTTTGCAATGAACAAATAAATGCTAAATCTTATCCTATAGATAGAGAGTAGTGAAGTAAGTAGCTTACCGGTGATGGTGGTGGCGGCAGGTTTGGCAGAGCCGCCTCCGGAGTTCTCCTCGTCCTGCTTGGCGAGGTCCTTCGAGTAGAAGTCCTTGTTGTTGGCGATCGTCATCGTCGTCATGTCCTTCGTCGTCTTCTTGTACACGTCGAGGACGAACTTCAGCTTCTCGTTCGACTCCAACTTCTGCATCGCCTCCTGCAGCTGGATCTTATACTTCGGGTCCAACGGCGGGCAGAGCGTGATCAGCTTCAATTTCGGTAACAACTGGATAAAACTATAGCGGACGTTAGGCACACGATCACCTAAAATCACACTTACTTCAATTGGGCAAATTCTATAAATCCAATAAACAAAAAACAGTGTAGAAACAGGTTTAAAACTCTCAAAACAGTAAAGAAACAGGTTTAAAACTGTCAAAACAGTGTAGAAACAGGTTCACACTGTTAAAACAGTGTAGAAACAGGTTTAAAAGTGTCAAAACAGTGTAGAAACAGGTTTGAAACTGTTAAAACAGTGCAGAAACAGGTTTAGAACTGCTAAAACAGTGTAGAAACAGGTTTAACACTGTCAAAACAGTGTAGAAACAGGTTAGCACTGTTTGCTAAAACTGTGAAAATAGAATGTTACAACAACATTGAATTTTTATCAATATGGCGTTTAAATACATAGACACAAAAAATAAAAATGAGAACAGTAGAAAAAGTTCAGTCGGTTAAAACATATGTATGTGAGATGAAGAAAAACTTACCTGCTAAACTTAAAAGGGGCACGAAAAAATGTTCCTTAAAATATTTACTACTAAACACTTCGATACAGTTATAACAAATCTTGACATAGGTCTGCCTCGTGTAGCACGAGTCAGAGTAACAGAACTGATTGATCAGGGCGTCCCTGAGCCACTTCTGCTGGTTCTCCTTATTGTTGTACCGCAGGAAGACCAGTAGCGTCTTCGTCGATTGGAATATAATCGGTTTCATACGCTGAAAATAACAAAACATTAAGCTGGAATAGACCGTGGGTTAAAATAATCAAGATGCATCCATTAAAAATGAATAAAACGAGGTAAACCAGCTGCATATGCAACCAAAACATCTCGTGCTTTCGGTTGCATAAGCATCAGAGTTTAACATTGAGTTTCATACCCCGTTAGTGGCTGTCCCCAGGACCATCGGCGTAAAGTGCTGATGGATAAAGTCCCCCGGTATACATTTTGGAAGGACCTCAAGCTGCTCGATGAACTGACAGAGCAGCCTCCAGTTGTAACCCTTTGACAGCTCGATCTGGCACTTTAGCAGGGCCCTAGAAATCTCCATGGTGGTCTGGTCGGTCCTGTCTTTCGACAGGAAGCCGTACTGCGAGAGGAGCATCATTGTGACGCTCAAGTGCGGAACCAGCATCTGCAAGACGTCCTCGGCGTCGTCACGTAACAACCTGACTATGTCAGACTTTAGCATCTTATTCTGAGAGGCTAACAGAATGAAAAAGCAAATAAAAATCAACCGATAATTTAATTTAGGTGTTATAAATTTCTATATTAATTTTATTTTTTAATATTATTTTCTTAGTCAGGAGGACTTTTTAATAACATTTTAGATGTTATATTGTTGCATAAAAACTTACCTAAAGTCCTTGCAATTTCATGCAAACATGCTGCAACCGCTTTCCGGACAATATAGCACGGATCCCCGGCAAGGTCCCTAAAGATGGCGTAGAGAAGTTCAATTTGCGCAGGCATGCCAGTGTTGACAAATTCGGCGACAGCCGGTAAGTTTGTAGCACAGTTTTCTCTACACAAGACGTCCTTAAAAGCAATAAGTAATTTTAAAATCTTCCTGTTATTTTTTATTTTCGAATAATCTTTGATAGGAATTTATGCAACCGCAAGCACGAGATGGTTTGGTTGCCTAAGCCTAAGGTTTACCTTTGACGCATCAGATGTTGCCCCCATATTAGCCCTGGTCTCAAAGCCTTTCCTGGAGAGTAACTTATAGTAGGTGAGGAACCACAGCCTATCGTCGTTGCTCAACAAGGGCCCCAAAAACTGAATTATCGTGGCAAATTGAGCCGATACGATTACCGCCGTGTTGTCTTCCGGGACACCCTTCTCGCAGAATTTTCTCAGCAATGGAATCACCGTCGACGTTAAAACTTCTAACGTAATGTAAGAAAAATTGTATTTCAAAAAAAAAAATTGTAATTATTTCAGAATTTTAGTTTTAAAATTCAATAAAAATTGTTTTCAGTAACAAAAAATCGATGTACCTTTTTCTAAGTACTGCAGCAGATTTACCATAGTGAGTACGGCTGCTTCTCTCACAAGGGGACTGGAATCTGAGGCCAGTTCGATGTACGATGGTAATAGGTTGACCTTGACAAAGGGCATTGTGAGCCCTAGAGTTTGTAAATCAGGAAAAATTGAAAATTTTTATAAACAATTGGAAAATTTAAGGTAAAAACAAACCTTCTGCGACTGCTGGTAACTGGACGCACATGATGGCACGAACTTCGACGCTGACATCCGCACAGAGACTCTGGACAAATGGTAGAATGTCCTTTTTTACACTGATTACAAAAAAAAATATTTATTAAAAATTATATATGGTAATAAATCTGAGAATTAAAATTTTCTCTATTTTATGACTGTTTTTTTAATTGTCTCCTGCTTTCTTTTTGGAATTTCTTTTGAAGACCCTGTCCCTTTCTCTGCTTTATGTCATTATACAAATTTTAAAGGTTAGAGTTAACCAATTTTTTCTGTCTGTTCTTTTCTTTTCTTGGCATTTTTGTTGTTGTTTCTGTTTCTTTGTTACCACAATTTTATGACGTTTCTGTATGACCTTTATCAATTCCTAAAGTGTATATCCAACATAAGTTTTTTAAAAAATAAATCATGGTATGGTAGATTTTTTTCATTAAACATACTATACATTGGATGTATCTATTTTGTTATTTTTTTCAGTTTGTACTTCCACAAAAACAGCAAGCTTTTTAATGTTTAACTAACAATGAATAAGTTTACTGACAATGCAGGCTTCTTCTTTATTTCTTGATAAAATAAAAAAATAAAAACAAAACATTTGAGAACTTTAAAAGAATTTTCTTCTGTTAAATATAAGAGTCTGAAAAGAGTAAAAACAAAGACAAATATACGTATACGTACTCCGGTGGTTTCAGATCTTTGTGGTTGGCGATCTTTCCAATAATTCTGCATGCGGCCACTCTTTGTATTACCGGTTGAGACACTTGCGATTTTGCAGCAATCAAAGGTATAATCTATAAACCAAAGAAATTCTAATTAGTTAAAATTTATAACTAGGCTTTGAAATAAATTCAGCGTCAAAAAAAGGCCCCAACAAATTTCACAAATTTTGATCTTCAATAACTTTTGTAATCTTTGATGGATTTTGATGATTCTTTTAGCAAATTATAGACAAATTCTTCAAAATTCTTCCTAGCTAATAGAAATCGTTACAATCGGTCAAAAAATACTCAAATAATGGAAGAGGAAACTTAAATTTATATTAAAAGTTTAATTTAAATGTTTTAGTTAAAACGCTGTATCTTTTTTGAACATCAACATATTGAAATAAAATTAATGTCAATACATTGCTAATTGGTTTGTCTTTAAAACTTAGTAGGCAAAACCTTAACCAAGGTACTTAATTGTTCTACAGAGTGTTCCAAAACCTTAACAAAATAATGTAAGCAGACGATAAATGCATGCGTTTTAGAGGAGAAAATTATACGTTATCATAATTTTGTAGGCTCATAATGCCAGATAAAGTTAATCTTAATAATGTTCCTAATGCGATGATTCACCACAAAAGTATAAATTCCTAACATATCTTGTTTTTTTCCACCTTACCTGTGATCTATAAAAAAGTATATCACAAAAACAATTCAATGTATGCTGCAAACATTTTAAAAATTGTATTTTATAACTAGAAAGAATTTAAGTCACAAAAATGAGATGAATAATAAGAATAAGCCAAATTTCAAGTAAAAAAATTGTAGTGTTAAACAAATCCTTACCTCTCTTTTGATGACGTCGATTTGCAAGAAGGGGGTGACGTTTAACAAAGTGTCCATCCACGCAGAAGACACAACGGGGTCCCTGGCGTCAACACCCTGTATAACAGCGCTGAGCAAATTTATCGGTAGCTGCTTCTCGATGAGCACTCGGAATATCTGGCTAGTGGTAATCTGGAATTCGGCGGAAGCTTTCGGCAGCTCCTGCTGTATTTTTGGCACGATACGCGAGAATGTCGCCTGCTGGTCGATCTTAACCAACTGCGGAAGCGTTTGGATAATACTGAGTTTCTGGATATCATCTCCTTTTCTAAAACAAAAAAATATATATATATTACGGAATAAATTACAAATAATCAAATAAAACTACGATTGATACATACAGGAACATATCTTGGAGTACTAAATACTTGTCGTCAGCTGGTGACGGTGTTGGTGTGTTTGTCTCAATTTCCATTGCGTAAATTTGGTATAATTAATAGATTAAATATCACCTCGAATCAGTCATTGGTTGTTGTAAAGTAATAAGCACTGGGAATTTAAAAAAAAAGGATTCACTCCAAAAAACTACATTTTTATTGAGGTTATTGTCTTCTTGCAACAATGGTGTGACAGATTAGTGAACCGGATGGTGCTCAGCCAAAATAATAAACAGAAAACAAAAGAGGATTGCCATGGCAACGCCCCAATTCTCCCTATGCATCGAACTAAAATTTGTAAACAAGAATTTGACGTTTAACATATGTTTTCTCATACGGTAGTGTATTTGTCATAACGGTTGTAATTCCTAAAAGGGTCACTTACGTGAGTATGTGGAGTGCCCTCTCTATCGGCTTATTTTCAAAATTCGAGTCCAAGGTATGTTTTTGCAGCTGTTCTCGACTCTGAAATGTTTGACGATGATATCTTTCACATAAAACGGATTGAATATAATGAATATTTACACCTTGCCGCTCATGGGCCTATCCAAGATCAGGTTTTGTTCATCGTCCATTATTTGTCTTGGGGTTTTCTTGTCTAGCCCCTCAGCGCATCATATGAGGAATTTTTAAAAGGATTTCGGATTTTGCTACCGTTGTATAAGGAAATTTTGGCTCCCGCTGTCTCACCGTTCTGTCATCGTCAATCTTGACAATCGACAAGTTTTCTTCGCTTTCTCGTCTTTTTCTCGAACTGGGAATTTGTGGATATTTAACGGGGGCGGTGTTGCGAATCTATGGGATGCCCCGAGAATACCTTCCGCAAATCATCACCGTAAATTCTCGCGGTTGACAATTAATATTTCACATATTTGAAATGTGTCAAAGTCTATATTCCCGCGCGATCTTAGTTCGAAATGCGAAAATCACCGGATAGATGGCGCCTTAGTTATTGAAGCAAAATCAAAATTTGTCAAATTTTTGGTGGCGCTGAGCATAGTTTCAAATTATGACGTTTTCTAACCAAATTCTTGAAACGAATTCTATTCTTTTACGCTATTATTTTACATTAAATAATTAAACATTACGCAGTTTTTCTCGAAACGACTTTTGTTGATAATAATTATGCCCTACCAACAAATATCAATGTTTTTAAAATAGACAGATAAGATTGCGATATTACAACAATCGTACTATTAAATTCGCGAAAACAAAAACGAAATAATTAAAATACGTACGCATAAATTAAAAATTCATCCGAAATACATATAAAAACATAACCACACTCTTGGTAATACAACCACACATACCGGAATGCCCCCCACAATGGGTAAGTTTACCTTTAAAAAAATCCTCAAATCACTAAAAAATAACGCATTTTAGACGAGAATATCAAAGAAATAAACCAGGAGGTACAGAATGACCACGAAGCTGGGTCATCGGTACAGAAAGATGAGAAAATCTTAAAAATGATGGTATGGATTTGATTTGGCTACAAGAAACACTTTTTGTGATATTTAGTTTTAACTTCTTTGTGATATTTAGATGAGAATGGGTTACAAGACCGGAGATGGATTGGGTAAAAACCATCAGGGCATTACTAACCCCGTCAATCTGCAAGCGCAGCTCGGTAGATCCGGATTTGGAAGGACCATCAATAATATTTCCGAGACCTGGGATCCATCACAAGAGGTAAGTATATCTTTTCAATAATTATTGTTAGTTTCATTAGGATTGGATAATTCTTTTTTTTTTAATCATAATTTCTCTCTCTGTAGACAATCACTGTAAAGGAAGACCTAACCTGGTTAGAAAACCCAAACCGTCAAAATTTCACATACGATCAATTAATTTCATACATAAAAATTGCACCATTGAAGCAAACAATCGACGACGAAATAAACTACGTGGACCCCGATCTTTTAAGAGAAGTACTAAAAGGGAAAGAGATTTTTAACGAACTGGATCAGAACGACCTAGCAAAAGCACGCGCAAGGGCAAACCCTTTCGAAACGATAAAGAACGTATTCTTTATGAACAGGGCCGCGTTAAAAATGGCAAACATCGACGCAGCGACAGATTTTATGTTTACAAACGTCGACTACGACCCGAAACATCAAAACCGCGATTCTCCGTATTATTTCGCCGACGTCTGCGCCGGACCTGGAGGATTTACCGAGTACGTCCTGTGGAGGAAGAAGTGGTGCTTTAAAGGATTCGGATTCACTCTAAAAGGGGAACATGATTTTAAAGTTAGCAACTCGACCTGTGCTTCCCCGACGACTTTCCAGCCGTATTACGGGGCGGCCGGCGACGGGAATATCTGTAATTTAAAGAATATTGTCGATTTTCGATGTAAGGTCTTGCATCATACCAAAGGAAAAGGCGTACACTTCATGATGTCCGATGGGGTAAGTGTGCCCTTTCTTTTTTTTTTTAGTTTTAATGTTAGAATCTTTTTTTTGAGGTTAGAATTTTTAGTTTTAAGGTTAGAATTTTTTGTTTTGAGGTTAGAATTTTTTGTTTTGAGGATAGAATTTTTAGTTTTAAGGTTAGAATTTTTTGTTTTGAGGTTAGAATTTTTTGTTTTGAGGTTAGAATTTTTAGTTTTAAGGTTAGAATTTTTTGTTTTGAGGTTAGAATTTTTTGTTTTGAGGTTAGAATTTTTAGTTTTAAGGTTAGAATTTTTTGTTTTGAGGTTAGAATTTTTTGTTTTGAGGTTAGAATTTTTAGTTTTAAGGTTAGAATTTTTTGTTTTGAGGTTAGAATTTTTTGTTTTAAGGTTAGAATTTTTTGTTTTGAGGTTAGAATTTTTTGTTTTAAGGTTCGAATTTTTTGTTTTGAGGTTAGAATTTTTTTGTTTTGAGGTTAGAATTTTTAGTTTAAGGTTAGAATTTTTTGTTTTGAGGTTAGAATTTTTAATTTTTAGTTTTGAGGTTAGAATTTTTAGTTTTAAGGTTAGAATTTTTTGTTTTGAGGTTAGAATTTTTAGTTTTAAGGTTAGAATTTTTTGTTTTGAGGTTAGAATTTTTAGTTTAAGGTTAGAATTTTTTGTTTTGAGGTTAGAATTTTTAATTTTTTGTTTTGAGGTTAGAATTTTTAATTTTTAGTTTTAAGGTTAGAACTTTTTGTTTTGAAATTAGAATTTTTAATTTTGAGGTTAGAATTTTTAATTTTGAGGTTAGAATTTTTAGTTTTAAGGTTAGAATTTTTAAGTTTTGAGGTTAGAATTTTTAGTTTTGAGGTTAGAATTTTTAGTTTTGAGGTTGTTTTTTTTTTGTAGGGGTTTTCTGTAGAGGGTAAGGAAAATCTGCAGGAGGTCCTGTCTAAGCAGTTATATGTCTGTCAATGTTTGATGGCGTTGGAGATCGTACGACCGGGAGGCCATTTTGTTACAAAGTTGTTCGATCTGTTTACTAATTTTAGCGTTGGGTTGGTTTACTTGATGAGGCAGTGCTTCGAACAGGGTATGTTGAAAAATTTCATTGATTTTGACGTTGATTTATATTGGTGTTAGTTGTCACAATGTGGCTGGTGGCGCTAGTATAACTCTTCGAACTTCTTCTCTTTTGTGGTATGTTTAATAAAAAAGGGTCTAGGCCCCTCTTGGCCACTCTGAAATTTGACATCATAGAAAACGATGATATATGTAACTATAACTTTTGTATAAAATATTTTATGGTTTTTCTAAACAAAACGTGAATAAATGTTTTGCATTTTCTTTATCATCGTCAAAAAATATGTCTGATATTCAAAATATTATCATTATTTTAAAGAAAGCTTTTCAAAATAATTTCAAATAATTATAATTGATATCTAACTTTCTTTTTGAGTAGTAACATCAATATTAATTCATAAAACAAAATTCCAGTTGCCATTTTGAAACCAAACTCATCGAGACCCGCAAATTCCGAGCGATACCTCATCGGAAAGTGTCTCAAAAACGACGCTCACACGTCATCCATAAAAAAATATCTCCACAAAATCGCAGGTGAGTTATGGAACCTAAAAGAAACAAACACCGATTCCGACATAGACGAAATAATCCCCGAAGAAATCCTAAAAAACGACAAGGAATTCCACGACTACATAAAAAATTCCAACAACGCAATCGCCCGCAAACAACTTGCCGCCCTGAAGAAACTCGCAGCGTTCTGCCGAAACCCGTTACTAACAGAAACACGCCAGGATCAACTACGGACCCAGTGCTTGAGATTCTGGCAGATTCCGGATAAGAACAGAGCCCCCGCGGAACGGTATTCCGTCGATGATCTGTTACAATCGGCGATTTCTAAACCGGAGTTTATGTTGGTGCAACCGAAAGAAATTTTAGATTTAACGGTCCTCAAAAGGACCGTTAACTCCGTTAACGATTGGCATTACGTTCCGTTAATTTCCTCGACTCAATCAAACTATTGCAGCTTTTTCGCCGGAATTAACAATTCCAAAGTTATGAAACTCCAAAAGAACAACAAATGGGTCAAAGTTAAAAATGTTAAGTTAAATAAAGGGACTTTAATTTATGGGGAATTGGTAAAAGAGGTCTCTGTTTCGAAACAAACAAACGAAGAATCGGAACGGTTGAGTTTGCATGTCGTAGACGCTTTGAGGTTAGAAAATATAAGCCTGGCCGATATGACCTTCCGGGAACGATTGACCTGCGTAAAAACGTTCTGTGAAGCCCTCAACTTCGAAGAGAGTACCTCAAATGTTAGAATAAGACCGAAAATTGTGAAACCGTTACGGAATCTTGTAGGGGATTCTAGCCTCAAATTCGATGTGAAAACGCGGAGTTACGTGCAAGATTTGGAGGTGTTGGGTTTTGGGAAATCGTCTGAAACTCATTCGGTTAACTCGATATTGCTGTTGAAGACGGATGATCGTTTCTCGTTCGATTCAACGTATGTGTTGAGAGCGCAAGTATTTATTGAGGATCTTGGGGCAAACGAGGAAAATGGTGTCGCTAATGTGCCGTTTAGTGAATTGTGCGAATATGTGAAGAGCTTACTGTGATTTCTGTATTTATTAAGCGTAACTAGTTTTAGTTTTGTATTTATGTATGATAATAAACCAATTGAGTATTTGTTTTGAGTTAATTATTTAATTCCTGCACTGAAATCCTGAAAAAAATGTCCTTTCTGTTTTGGTCTTGTCTTTAGTCAGGAATGTTGTATTTTACGACTAGAAAGAATTTAATTCGCAAAAATCAGATGCAATAAAACAACAAGTAGTCCCAATAATCAATAAAATTGCCTTGGGTCAGGAATTTTATGACAAGAAAGAATTTAATTCGCAAAAACCAGATGCAATAAAACAACAACAGGTGATCCCAATAATCAGTAAACTTGTCTTAGGTCAGGAATGTTGTATTTTTTGACTAGAAAGAATTCAATTCGCAAAAACTAGATGCAATAAAACAACAGGTAGTCCCAATAATCAATAAAATTGCCTTGGGTCAGGAATTTTATGACAAGAAAGAATTTAATTCGCAAAAACCAGATGCAATAAAACAACAGGTTGTCCCTATAATCAATAAACTTGTCTTAGGTCAGGAATGTTGTATTTTTTGACTAGAAAGAATTCAATTCGCAAAAAATAGATGCAATAAAACAACAGGTAGTCCCAATAATCAATAAAATTGCCTTGGGTCAGGAATTTTATGACAAGAAAGAATTTAATTCGCAAAAAACAGATGCAATAAAACAACAGGTAGCACCAATAATCAATAAACTTGTCTTAGGTTAGGAATGTTGTATTTTATGACTAGAAAGAATTTAATTCGCAAAAACCAGATGCAATAAAATAACAACAGGTAATCCCAATAATCAGTAAACTTGTCTTAAGTCAGAAATGTTGTATTTTACGACTAGAAAGAATTTAATTCGCAAAAATCAGATGCAATAAAACAACAAGTAGTCCCAATAATCAATAAACTTGTCTTAGGTCAGGAATGTTGTATTTTTTGACTAGAAAGAATTCAATTCGCAAAAACTAGATGCAATAAAACAACAGGTAGTCCCAATAATCAATAAACTTGTCTTAGGTCAGGAATGTTGTATTTTTTGACTAGAAAGAATTCAATTCGCAAAAACTAGATGCAATAAAACAACAGGTAGTCCCAATAATCAATAAACTTGTCTTAGGTCAGGAATGTTGTATTTTTTGACTAGAAAGAATTCAATTCGCAAAAACTAGATGCAATAAAACAACAGGTAGTCCCAATAATCAATAAACTTGTCTTAGGTCAGGAATGTTGTATTTTTTGACTAGAAAGAATTCAATTCGCAAAAACTAGATGCAATAAAACAACAGGTAGTCCCAATAATCAATAAACTTGTCTTAGGTCAGGAATGTTGTATTTTTTGACTAGAAAGAATTCAATTCGCAAAAACTAGATGCAATAAAACAACAGGTAGTCCCAATAATCAATAAACTTGTCTTAGGTCAGGAATGTTGTATTTTTTGACTAGAAAGAATTCAATTCGCAAAAACTAGATGCAATAAAACAACAGGTAGTCCCAATAATCAATAAACTTGTCTTAGGTCAGGAATGTTGTATTTTTTGACTAGAAAGAATTCAATTCGCAAAAACTAGATGCAATAAAACAACAGGTAGTCCCAATAATCAATAAACTTGTCTTAGGTCAGGAATGTTGTATTTTTTGACTAGAAAGAATTCAATTCGCAAAAACTAGATGCAATAAAACAACAGGTAGTCCCAATAATCAATAAACTTGTCTTAGGTCAGGAATGTTGTATTTTTTGACTAGAAAGAATTCAATTCGCAAAAACTAGATGCAATAAAACAACAGGTAGTCCCAATAATCAATAAACTTGTCTTAGGTCAGGAATGTTGTATTTTTTGACTAGAAAGAATTCAATTCGCAAAAACTAGATGCAATAAAACAACAGGTAGTCCCAATAATCAATAAACTTGTCTTAGGTCAGGAATGTTGTATTTTTTGACTAGAAAGAATTCAATTCGCAAAAACTAGATGCAATAAAACAACAGGTAGTCCCAATAATCAATAAACTTGTCTTAGGTCAGGAATGTTGTATTTTTTGACTAGAAAGAATTCAATTCGCAAAAACTAGATGCAATAAAACAACAGGTAGTCCCAATAATCAATAAACTTGTCTTAGGTCAGGAATGTTGTATTTTTTGACTAGAAAGAATTCAATTCGCAAAAACTAGATGCAATAAAACAACAGGTAGTCCCAATAATCAATAAACTTGTCTTAGGTCAGGAATGTTGTATTTTTTGACTAGAAAGAATTCAATTCGCAAAAACTAGATGCAATAAAACAACAGGTAGTCCCAATAATCAATAAACTTGTCTTAGGTCAGGAATGTTGTATTTTTTGACTAGAAAGAATTCAATTCGCAAAAACTAGATGCAATAAAACAACAGGTAGTCCCAATAATCAATAAACTTGTCTTAGGTCAGGAATGTTGTATTTTTTGACTAGAAAGAATTCAATTCGCAAAAACTAGATGCAATAAAACAACAGGTAGTCCCAATAATCAATAAACTTGTCTTAGGTCAGGAATGTTGTATTTTTTGACTAGAAAGAATTCAATTCGCAAAAACTAGATGCAATAAAACAACAGGTAGTCCCAATAATCAATAAACTTGTCTTAGGTCAGGAATGTTGTATTTTTTGACTAGAAAGAATTCAATTCGCAAAAACTAGATGCAATAAAACAACAGGTAGTCCCAATAATCAATAAACTTGTCTTAGGTCAGGAATGTTGTATTTTTTGACTAGAAAGAATTCAATTCGCAAAAACTAGATGCAATAAAACAACAGGTAGTCCCAATAATCAATAAACTTGTCTTAGGTCAGGAATGTTGTATTTTTTGACTAGAAAGAATTCAATTCGCAAAAACTAGATGCAATAAAACAACAGGTAGTCCCAATAATCAATAAACTTGTCTTAGGTCAGGAATGTTGTATTTTTTGACTAGAAAGAATTCAATTCGCAAAAACTAGATGCAATAAAACAACAGGTAGTCCCAATAATCAATAAACTTGTCTTAGGTCAGGAATGTTGTATTTTTTGACTAGAAAGAATTCAATTCGCAAAAACTAGATGCAATAAAACAACAGGTAGTCCCAATAATCAATAAACTTGTCTTAGGTCAGGAATGTTGTATTTTTTGACTAGAAAGAATTCAATTCGCAAAAACTAGATGCAATAAAACAACAGGTAGTCCCAATAATCAATAAACTTGTCTTAGGTCAGGAATGTTGTATTTTTTGACTAGAAAGAATTCAATTCGCAAAAACTAGATGCAATAAAACAACAGGTAGTCCCAATAATCAATAAACTTGTCTTAGGTCAGGAATGTTGTATTTTTTGACTAGAAAGAATTCAATTCGCAAAAACTAGATGCAATAAAACAACAGGTAGTCCCAATAATCAATAAAATTGCCTTGGGTCAGGAATTTTATGACAAGAAAGAATTTAATTCGCAAAAACTAGATGCAATAAAACAACAGGTAGTCCCAATAATCAATAAACTTGTCTTAGGTCAGGAATGTTGTATTTTTTGACTAGAAAGAATTCAATTCGCAAAAACTAGATGCAATAAAACAACAGGTAGTCCCAATAATCAATAAACTTGTCTTAGGTCAGGAATGTTGTATTTTTTGACTAGAAAGAATTCAATTCGCAAAAACTAGATGCAATAAAACAACAGGTAGTCCCAATAATCAATAAACTTGTCTTAGGTCAGGAATGTTGTATTTTTTGACTAGAAAGAATTCAATTCGCAAAAACTAGATGCAATAAAACAACAGGTAGTCCCAATAATCAATAAACTTGTCTTAGGTCAGGAATGTTGTATTTTTTGACTAGAAAGAATTCAATTCGCAAAAACTAGATGCAATAAAACAACAGGTAGTACCAATAATCAATAAACTTGTCTTAGGTCAGAAATGTTGTATTTTATAACTAGAAAGAATTTAATTCGCAAAAATCAGATGCAATAAAACAAACCAAATCAAACTGTCATACTTGACAACTAAAAGCGCGGGTGATTTGAAGTAAACCAACGACACATCACTGTTATGACATCGGACTGACATCATAGGATGTCCTTGTCAAAACAATATTATACAAATTACCACAGCAACAACATACAGAACAAGAAACAAACCAACATTTCGAGACCATTTTATTCACAAGTGCTCTTACAAAAGTACTTAAACCTACAAAAGTAGAAAAATCGCATCTTCACACCACACTCTCCAAGCAACAATCAACAAAAACAAACTAATCCACCTCAACCACACACACACCCTCCCCACTCATCCTACAATCCCTCACGTTCCCATTAACATGCTTCAAAACAGCAACAGACCGCATCTCAAACAACCCACTACTACAATCACCATCCCCCATATTCTGACTCCAACTCTCTCTCGCATTCGAAACGACAAACACCGAATCCCCCGCCGAACGCAAAGCCCTACGATCCCCATTTACAACAACCCGATGATGATCCGCACTCCTCGAGGTACTATCTCCATACAAATTGACAGGTTGCGTACGATTCTTGCGTAGTTTTAAAGGATTTCGACGAGGTTTCGTATTTTGTAACTCTAATTGTTCTTTTACCGCTTGCGTTGCACTTTTCGGACGTTCTAATGAATCGTTAGCAAAGCCGTTTAATTTGTTTGAATATTCTGAGTATAATTCGATTACGTCGTCATCACGTTTTTGTCTCTCTTGCGACTTTCTAAGGCGGTCAATTATCGCTTTACGGTTGGCTTGAACTTCGATTTCTTGCTCTGCTACGTCTTCGAGGACCCGGCGGTTTAAATGTTTGTAATCGCGGATGATGCAGTGTAATAACCAATGATAACCTTTTCGAATTCCTGCGTCGATTGTGTTTTTATTTGTGGTTTTTGTCGCTGAACAAGATTCAACAAGCGTGGGGCATTTTTGTTTATTAACCAACTCCTCAAGTTGTAAAGTTTCAATCAAATCTAATTCATCCAACGCGTTTTCGTTGTCTTGTTTATTTGCTAAGATCAAAACTGGTTTTCCTGAAATTTTCTGGTGTGAAAGTAAATTTGTTAAGACTTCTTTAACCTCCGGGAGTCGGGAAAAATCGGAGGAATCCACCACGAAAATAATTCCGTGAGCCTAAAATGAATGAAACATTATAAATGATTATTTACCTTGGGAATTTTTTAAAGATACATCGACAAAATAGCGATGCCATATCCCACGGATGTTTGGGCCGCCTCCAAGATCGTAGACCTTAACTTTGTAACGGTTCGTCATGAGGTCGATTACGGAGAATCCTATCGTAGGTACGACTTCGTCTATCGACTCTCTGGCTAGATTTTTGGCGGCTACGGTTTTTCCTGCGTTGTCCAAACCGAGTAATAATAGGCATATCGTCCTAGGAAATCAAAAATTAGGGTTTTGAATTTAAGCTATACGTAAAAAACTCAACTTACTTGTGCTTCTTTCGCTTGCAACATGATAAATTACCCATAACATTACATGTCGTATATTTCAAACTGACAAGTGGCTGCCATTTGTAAACAACAAACGGTTTGTTGTGATTGTCCCGTTTTGTTTGTATTGTAGAATATTCCCAATTATCTCAATTTCAATTCCGCTTTTTAGTTGGAATAGTTTAAAATCTTTAAAGTTTAAAGTCGCGCAATGGCCGAAATTCAAATTTCAAAACTACGAAAGAATTTTCGCGGTTATTGTCTCTAGCAACCAGTGTGGCCAGACGTAGGGATTTCTCCCTACACGTAGGGATTTTTTAGCTTAAAAAATGCGTAGGGAGGTTTTCTTGGGATTGTGGAAAATGTAGGGATATTTGTTACTGCAGTATGGGTACGTGTTTTTATGTATATTTGAGAAAAAATATTTATTTATTGTGTTAATTTTATGCGAAGAAGGACTCATGGGGCGCCCTAGATGTCCACCGATCGCGAGACGGGTGATACGTTCTGTGGTTATACCATGTTATACCATATAAAACAATAAATTAATTTTGTTGCGTCGTTGATGCTGACGTTACAACTTTTAATTTAAATTCGCCTGAACGAGCGAATGTAGATGACGCTATTAATCCTGACTGTTTAAGTTCAAGTTTCTACCACCAGAGCGAAGACTCTTGTAAAAAAATATAATTATTCACCTACCCATGAAGTTCTGTATTGCGATTTCTCAAATACGTCAAATTTTGTTGTCCTATTACAACTCGTACAAGCAATATATTTTCGACGGATGTGTAGAAAACGTTACCTTTTCTTGCAGGTTCTGCATATAATTATTATCTCTACAAATAGGACAACAAAATCAGTTTATCTAACTCATCTGTTCAGGATTTCATGGGTAGGTGAATAGGGTTTATTGGCCTAAGAATGAATAAAAATTTATACGTATATGAACTTTACTTTGGTATTCCCCCCCCCACGCTAGCAGCGTAGGGAGCATAGTGTAACTATTTTTACATGGTGGGCCAAGAACTCCCCACTTTTCCGGCAATTTGCAGAGGAAAGGGAAGTGTTGCCAACATACTCTGTAAGGAACAAACATAGGACAGTAATATTTTGCCCTTCAGTTGCATGCGTGCGTGCGAATGCGAGATTTTGATTCCTATTTAAAAAATTAAATCATAATCTTGTCTTTCAACTATTCCAGATACTCTACATTGAATAACTTTGTTCAAACCGCAATGCATGGTAGTTTACAAAAGTTGTCGTTGCTACCATGGCCATCTATGGCTGCTACTCGAAGCTATATAGGTGACACCATTACAGTATTCTATAATAACTGTAATAATTTGTATTCTTTAAATTTTTCTTTCTGTACTACTATGGTCAATACGTCTTACAAAACGAGTGCTACATTTATCGTTTATAAATTTAGTAATTGTGACAGCCATATTGGTTGGTGGATTCCATTGTTACCAAAGTCAGAAGTAAACACTGAGAACTGAGTCTACTGTGGAACCAAAGTAGAAAAATTCGAAATTCTTATTGCGAAAATTTCAAATGGTAAATATTGTTCTAATTGTAAAGCACCGACCTTTGATTAATATATATTAGTAATGTTCTGGTGATATTTCCAATACTTGACAAAACTTTCTGGTGTTTTTCCAACAATTGGCAAAATTGGGCTTCTTAAACAAGGTAGATAGAGACGGACTGAGTTTTTTAGAAAGAGATCGTTGCGTTCTTGGCCCACCATGTAAAAATAGTTACACTATGGGCTAATCTAATAGGATAATTGGTATCTAATCAAATGAGCTCCTGAAAAGATTTGCCTTTGAAAGCTCTACAATTGAATTTTGAGTATTTTGTTTTTGTGTTTTAT
Source organism: Aphodius granarius (assembly GCA_963971325.1). Taxonomy (NCBI): domain Eukaryota; kingdom Metazoa; phylum Arthropoda; class Insecta; order Coleoptera; family Scarabaeidae; genus Aphodius; species Aphodius granarius. Next base: position 42,503,989 of record OZ020221.1, on the reverse strand, counting down.
ATTATATCAAGAGCTACAACTGAAATTATTATGAGTAGAATACAGACAGCCCCTTGGTCTTGATGATCAATTCTTTGAATAAAGAAGCAAAACTTGAAGATAAGCAGTATCTACATTCAACCACAAAACAATATACTTTAACAATAATGAAAAATATGCACAATTTTTAAAATTCTGTTTAAAGTTTATGATCAGAAGCAATACCATTACATTGCATTTCCACAACATTGTGCGGGATTCTTGTTTATAATATGAATTAGAACAATTAAATGTTGCTGTAAATTGTGTAAATTAAAGTTATTTAAAGTTAGGTTTTGATTGGATAAAATATATTTTTACACATAAAAATGGTGCTTATTTAGTTTGTTTAAAAGGCAAATCCAAATATCTTCTTGCAAAAATATACCCCTGATGACACAATTTTTTATAACATTCTTTCATAAAACATGTTCCATTTTTAATTATTAAATAAAATAAATTTCATTTTTTAATTTGTCGAAATCCTTATGGAATTTAAACTGCTACAATAATACAAGCCAAGTTAAATGCTTAGAATCAAATGTTTTTTGATATAAGAATAAAACAAACTACAACAATTTATAGTTTATTAAAAATAAAACTATTTTAAACAAAACATCCACTCTTATCTTTAATAAAAATATAAAATTAGGTTTATTATACTTTAACTTTATTATACTGCGTAATCCTAGCTAATATAGCGGCTCTGCGATCAGTATTTTGGAAAAGTGCCCTGATAAGTTGTTTTAGCTCTTCTGGCTTGAACTGTAGTGCTAATGGACCCTTTCCGTCAGCCCACCGGTCTCCAATATCGACTAAACTCGAACTTAAGACAAACACCAATTCATTCAGCTTATACCAATTCTTCACGTACACAAAGATATCCTTACTGTCCGTGAATAATTTAGGACCTCTCGTTATTATCACCTTTAGAACATCCACCAAGTTTTCCCCTGCTTCCGATGAAATATCCTCGTATTGTAAAACAGCGTTTATTATGAAGTTGCAGAGGAAATCCAAAGTCGTCCCTAAACTGGTGTTGTAGTTTGAGTAACATAGCACTTTAAGCCATACTGTCCTTAGAAGTTCCTGTTGCCTTAAGCACTGTCTAACGCATTTTTCCGTGTTTGGTTCCAAGTCTTGTAAACTGGTGATGTTTATCAGACCAGAGTCTTTCATTATTTGTTCGATCTGCTTAATCTGCTGCTCCAAAAAGTCTGCAAAAACTCTATTTCCAATCAGCTCGAGTGTTCTGATTTCTGACCCAAATATCGGCGGCTTTACATCTACAGCATTGCATATTTGTTTGCTGTACTTTAGGTTCCATGTAGTCAGTTTATACGAGAGGTATATGCAGTTATTATGGAACAACGCCACCTGTTGGGGTATCGTTTGTAATAACTTTTGGTGGTGCTCTGACACTACATCTCCATACTGATGGAAAATTTTCTGAACTGTACAGTATAATCTCCCGGCACTAGCCGTGGAACCTTCGGTTATCTTCTGCATTATTTTTTCAGCAAAGTCCACTAGGTCTATACAACTCTTTGAAACAGACCTAGAAGAATTGTTAATTAATTTTTTTATCATAATATAGTGGGTAGATACTAGACTACCCATATATTTTCATATTTTTATTGCATTTCTAATAATATTTAGGTTATGGACTATGGTTATGTTGCAATACCAACGTCGCCGCCCATCTGACAACTAGCGCCACCTGGATTGATAGAGGAGACTAGACAATAGACTAAAAGTTACACAAACATTGATGTCTATTAACTTTTGCAATTTTTGGTGGATTTTGATCATTCTTTGAGTAAATTATAAACAAATTCTTCAAAATGGATCCTAACTAATACAATTCTTAAAAAAATTATTTCTACCACTCATTTGATCTGTGTTGTCAATATGATGTTTTTGTGGTCCAAATTTCCAGTTATAAAATACAATTTTATTTAGTTAAAAATGTGTGATAATTGCTCTTTTAAATAATGGTAATAATAATGGTAGCAAGCCTCTTGAACTTGAATACGAATACCAATTTGCCCTCTGGTGGCAGTCAGACAAACTAAACTTGTTGGTATCTTAATCTTTTATATATTAAAACTGGTATGCAGTAAATTACATAAATAAAATAATTAGCCATAAAGTTTAGAGATAACTTGGAGAAAATAGAATTTAACAACTTATTTTTTGACAAACCTTTGTTGAAAAGCTCCTTCTTCTAGCTTGAATGGGTTCTCCAAATCCGGCGGCGTACCAACCTCAACCATTTCATGCAAGTCTTTCTTCATTAACGTTATTGCGGTCGTCAAGTATGATTGGCATTTCCTATTTATGAAATGAACGTCAACATTGTTTGCATATTCCAGTAGTGAAGTCATATCTTCGCTGAATATTCCGCTGCTGATCAATTTCTGTTGGAGTTTCTCAATCTCTTCGACAATAACATCATATTTTTGCAATTCATCCGAATTTTTCGGAATAGTATCGCTCAGGCAATTTTTAATGAGCAATTCGGATAGGTTGTCATGTAAATCATTTCCGATATACTGCAGACTAGTAAGGTTCTCTCTCAGAGAATATTTAAAGTTCCTCTCGAAAAAGTCTAGTACCTTTTTGAAATTCTCAAAGACATCCTTGTAATAACTCTTCTCTTTATCTGATAATATTTCTATTTCCAATATGTTTTCTTCGTCCAATATATATGATTTAACGGATACTTTGCAATAAACTAACGGAGAAAAGATTTGATCCCACATGAATTTTGTTATATTATTTAGAGGGGTAATAACTTCATCATTGAGTCCATATGCCGACAAAAGTTCGTCTAATTTAGTTGTTATTATTTTGAAATATGTTTTGTTTCTTTCGGTGTAATATTTAACAAGTTTATCGAAATTAATCTTCATGTTAGTCAAAATTTCCCGTTTTAGAAGACTTACTTCATCCGAAATAGCATTTAAGACCTCTAATTGATATTTATCATGCAGATCATCAATATTATCATCAATTTCTAAAGTATGTTGAATTACCTTCACAAATTCTTCCTGTTTTAACAGTGCTTTTGCGATAAATAACTTCTCGTGGATATCAATCAGCCGATTACTGATATCCAATTCAATCTCGGCTTCCGATAAAGTCTTCTTGCAGGTTACAATTTTCTTCTGGGTAGCACTAACATCCCTAACGGTTATCTCGTTAATTTTTGACTGTAACTTAGCAATTTCCACGGTCATTGTTCTTAGTTTATCACAGAAGTTTGCATTCTTCTGGAGCGGCTGGGAGAATTTAGCGTACACTTCTTCCAAATACTTCAAGAGTTCTCTCTTCGTAACAGTTATTAGGCGACTTACATCTGCTGTTTCAGAAAGTACAGTGCTGAGTTGAACCTTTTCAGAAAAGGTGATCACATCTGACACTAAACTCATCTTTAACTTTTAAAAATTACTTGTTAGAAGTCATGCTTGTTTGTAATTTTGTGAATTAACATGGAATTAACCTTCTTTTGTACGCAATGTGGCCAGATGTTCTATAGGAAACATCCCTACCCTACAGCCGACACGAAATGTCCCTTAGGGAGGCGTAGGGACATTTCGTGTTGGCTGTAGGGATGTTTCCTATAGAACATCTGGCCACATTGCTAGCAACTGTTGCTAACTTCGCAAGCAACTCATATTTCAAAACTTGTCAACCTCTACGCGTGTTATTGGAAGTTTTTCTCGATTATTCCACGTGTATTATTAATCTCATCAGTGCAAAAACTAAACACGTAGTATGTCTGAGCCATCTAGTAAAGATTCGGGAGCCACAAAAGCTCCTATGGTATACATATGCGGCTGTAAGTACAAAAATTAAAATTTCTAGGTTATGTTATGATAAATTTAGCTATTTGATTCATATAACTACTTTTAATGGTTTCTAGCTTGTCATAACGATAACGAGATGAGGCCTAGAGATCCCATTCGTTGCAGGGAGTGCGGTTATCGTATTATGTATAAGAAACGGACAAAAAGATGTAAGTACAACTTTTTATTTCGAAGTATGAGGTCTTACGATGTCTATTGTTTTAGTGGTGGTCTTCGATGCAAGATAAAAGCAGAAGGTGTATTTTAATAAGCTTAGTTTTGTAAGATTTTTGTTTTGTAAGGAAATATATACGATTGTGGTATAGATATGGTTTCATTGTTTGCGAAATGTGAGCAAGAATCCGGGAGGCATTTTTGGAATATCGAAGTCACGATAAGGAATTATTCCTGGTTAGTGTGTTTTGTGCGTTGTAACGATGAGTGTAGTGGGGAAATGTGACTACTGTAAGAAAAGTAATGTTAAAAATTTGGTTTGATTCAAATTTTGAGTTTTTACTGAGTTTTCTAAAAGGGGTAAGTATTGTATATGTGCTTTTACTGATTATTTATGATTAAATGTTGGTTTTTCTGAAATTAATACTATTTAAAGTCTAACCTATAATAAATAAAGCACAAAAACATGGCACTTTATAACAGTCTATGGTATCTTATTACATTTTTTGAAGAAAATGCTCAATATCTCAAATATTATCGTAAAAATATTGTATCCATCCTATTCTTGTATAACCTACGATAACAACTTTCACTTTCCCCTAAGCAATTTTGGCGACAGCATCCGAAAAACTGGAGTTCTACCCCCCCACCATCGCATCGGGGCACGCACACAACGCGAACGTCAACGATCGATTTGCCTTGCTCGCGGAGCGCCGTGCGGTAGTCAAGGTCAGCGCGCAAGGGCACAACATTTGACCACTTTCCAGGCGCTTCTTAACCAAATTTCAAGGTCACGCTGCACACAAACCATCAAAGGATCAATAACACGAAATACGCAATCCGCAAACACCGAAATATTCCACCAAAGACTCGACGATTTAACAAAGGATTTTAAAGAAACTTTGGTGGAGTATCATTGTATCCCTTAAAAAAATGTTCGTGATTTTTTTTTGCGTTAAAATTGGTGTTTTTTGGGGGTTAAGACGTAAGATATGGCAGTAAAAAAGGGGTTTTGTTCTTTGGGTTGTATTTTTTGCGACGTTTTGGGCGATTTTTGCGGTAAAAATAAGTTTAAATTGGATTTTTATAACAGGTAATTTTGATGTGAAATACGGTAGCGACATCTCGAATGTCCCGCGCGCACATAGGCGTCGATACAAGTTGGTAAGGGGGCGGAATTTTGAGATATGAATTGTTTGTTTTGATAACAATTCGCCTCAACGAGCAAAAGAGTCGCCGCTCTGGTGGTGAAAGTATTAACTAGTGTCTTTGGGATAATTTTCATCATTTATATGGTGAAATCGACAAAAAAAGAAGCAGCAGAAGTAAGACCTATAATTGCTCTCTACAATGCAATTCATATCACAGCGAGGGCTTGCCATTTCACATGTTTCCTAAAGGGAATAAAATGTCTAAAGACATTATTTTAGCTAGCGTGTTCAAAGCATTTTCTAAAAGAAGATTTGTACACGAACAAATCAAGTTGAGTGTACAGTAAAGGAATCATATTGTTTTTAAGTTTGACATATTGCGGATCTAACCTCAAAATGAAACGTTTTTATCAAATAACTTTTCTCCTTTTTCAAGGGGTTCTCCCTGATAATATGTATACATATTTTTTTACAATAAGGGTTCCGAAAATACTTGTAAAAACTCATCAGCGTAATTAAAGTCATATAGCTGACCATAGTTAATTTAAATTTTATCTCGACTCGTGCGCCGATGTTAGCGCCCTCTATATTCGCCCGTTCAGGCAAATGTCATTTTGACAGTTGACTTTTCAAAAGTCAATTTGGAGGTTATGCACTTGTCATGGCCTAAGCTTTAAACTGACACCGCATATTATTTTTCTGTAGAACCTAGTTTGTATTGATTTTGTTGCAATACGTTCCTTCTAGGATACTACTAGTCGGAAAATAATAGCTGCTTTCCATTTGCACATTTCTGAGTTGATATTAGCTGAGCTGAGCTAATCTAACTTATGCGTAGCGTTCCTTTTGTTTTGGTGAAGTAAGACAAGCTCAGACAAATTACCTTCCCCTTGCCCTTGGCTAGTCATGCGAAAAGGTAACTTAGATCGTCTGAGCTGTCTGAGCTAACCTAATAGAAGAAGAAGAAGAAGAAGGAGAACCTAACCTAAATCCGCCATCGTGCGTGCGTGCAATTTGGTTTTTGTTTATTTTATAAACTATAAGAAGTTTCGGCAAGATGGATGAAGTTAACATATTTGACGTGTGTGGCCTGATTACACATCTTCGCTACGAAGTAGAATTAAGTCACGAGGACGGTATACGCGTGCAAAGAAGCGGTTCTGATACCTATGTTTCTTATTTGTACCTATAGATGATAACATTGATAACACTTGTTGTCAGGCAAGTGGCGCCGCCACTCGCTGACATCAAGTTCCACGAACTTAGTTAGATAGAATGGCACCGAACGCGTTCCTTTTGCCAACATAGCTTAGCTTAGTTGAACTTGGACCAAGCCAGACGGTGTTAGATTAGCTCAGCTAAGATTAATTCAGAAGTGTGCAAATGGAAAGCAGCTAATAAATTGTAGTCCCCTTGGCGAGTTTTTATAGACGGCGCCTATGTATTTCTCCGGAGTGTGTAGTGACGCAAGCGCCGTTTCGCGGCGACTTCGCGAACCTAGACCTAGGTATCCAAAACAAGTGCGCTGGTTCTTGCAGCAATTTCGCTGATTTACGCGGTGTACCGAAAAAGGGACAATTTTCGGACGTTTTGAATACGGTGGTGATATGTTTTGTGCGCATTTCGATCCGCTGCAGCACTGTGATCCATTTGATACGTTCAGATCGTCCTGTCAAACGGTGAAATCGTCGAAAATAATCGGTGAGTCGACTGGCCGATTGTTGTTGTTGTAGGACATGGATGTGTCTTGAGTTGATTCACGCGGAAAATACACGGAGGTAGTTGCCCCTATTGCGTGTGTGTGTTGTGTATGTGTTGATTTGATTTGTATACGGGTCGTGTTTGTATGTTTTTCGCAGCCATCTTTCCGGACAAGGAAAATAGATAACAACCAACACACTCGTTTTCGATTGTAGTTGGAATTACGTAGTTAGGAAATTCCTGCTAATAACTACTGTTAACTGATTGTTGCGTGAATATCTGGCGTGTTATATACTTTGTTTACGTTTACAACCGGGCCGTTTTATTCTTTTTTTTTCCTACTGCGCACTTGTGCTCCCGGTATTATGTTGGAAATTGTACCAGCTCCAAAATGAGAGGGAAAATTTCTGGTATTGATTTCCACGTTGTGCCTGAACCTAAACGAAAATTTCCGATTCCATTTCGAATAGGTATACCTGTCTTCTCATTATATTTAGATATCTAATTCTATTTTGAGGATAAATGCACACAGACATGTGGAAATGTCAACTATATCTGATCTTATATCTAAATACAGTGATAAGATTAGTATTTAGATTTTTATTGTTTCGAAATTTTATGCAACCATTTTTTCCTCGGCCTGAGGGATGTTGAAAATGTCGAAGTTCACCCTTTGTGGATGAAAGGGTGCGTAATTCGATCATTGTCAAACAGGTAGAAGTGTTAGAATCAGGTGGAATATTTTTTATAACAGGTGTAATATTAATTTGCAGGATTAATTATCCAGTTTATCACTAACTTAAAGCAGAATTTAAACAAAAAATTAGTACATATTATAACCTATACTTTCATATAAACAATATAGTAGAAGTTGTGGTAAAATTCCGTTTAATAATGGCTTGCATTAATCAATAGAACTGTCATTTTTATTCACGGCTTCAAAATATTTGTCAGTTTGTTTTGCATAACTAGCCATTTGACAAAAATTATAGCTGTCACTGTGTGACATTTAGTTAAAAACGAAAATACATCAAAAGCACGTTTTACACTATTACACATTTACTCACATACTTTCCTATTATATATAATCAATAAAAAAAGATAAAGGTTAATAGTCAAAGTAAATAATATTAGCTGCTTTCCAGTTGCACACTTCTGAATTAATCTTAGCTGAGCTAATCTAACACCGTCTGGCTTGGTCCAAGTTCAACTAAGCTAAGCTATGTTGGCAAAAGGAACGCGTTCGGTGCCATTCTATCTAACTAAGTTCGTGGAACTTGATGTCAGCGAGTGGCGGCGCCACTTGCCTGACAACAAGTGTTATCAATGTTATCATCTATAGGTACAAATAAGAAACATAGGTATCAGAACCGCTTCTTTGCACGCGTATACCGTCCTCGTGACTTAATTACACTTCGTAGCGAAGATGTGTAATCAGGTCACACACATCAAATATGTTAACTTCATCCATCTTGCCGAAACTTCTTATAGTTTATAAAATAAACAAAAACCAAATTGCACGCACGCACGATGGCGGATTTAGGTTAGGTTCTCCTTCTTCTTCTTCTTCTTCTATTAGGTTAGCTCAGACAGCTCAGATGATCTAAGTTACCTTTTCGCATGACTAGCCAAGGGCAAGGGGAAGGTAATTTGTCTGAGCTTGTCTTACTTCACCAAAACAAAAGGAACGCTACGCATAAGTTAGATTAGCTCAGCTCAGCTAATATCAACTCAGAAATGTGCAAATGGAAAGCAGCTATTGATAATAAATGTAAATAATAAGTTTAGTGCATTTTTACTTTCCGACTAGTACCTTAGAAGGAAAGTATTGTAAACGACGAAAAAAAATTGGGATTTCAGCGGAAATACGCGTTTTGTCGGGTTAAAATTTGGTATACGTATTTAGAATTACCAGGGGACGAACTGGATGGTTTTTGGTGATAATCTGACAACCGGAAGTGGCAAATGTTACATCCATTTTCTTAGGGATTTAACCAATTTTCACCTCAAAAAACCAAAAATCCCACAAGAAATCATTAAAATGGGAATATTCTCAAAGAAAGAAACATAAAAGCGCACATATTCTCAAAAAAAGTATAAAAAAACACAAAAAATGCATTGTTCTGAAATTCTCAAAAATTCGTGGTTATCCTTATGGAATTTAAACGGCTTCCATACAACAGTCCAAGCAGAATGCTTAGAATTGTCACTCAAAAGATTGCTTAGCAACATAAATACTACAAATGTCATTTTGACGTTAAAATGCTGTCATTTCATACGGTTTTAAATTAGTATATTACTAGCTCTGTGTATATGTCAAAATTTTCGATTTTAGTTATTGGGCATTCTAGAAATATGTGGTTAAGGCTTCCCACCTGTCCACATTCGCAATATGGACATTTTAGGATACATTTTAGGTTATCTGCTATCTGTTACTGTTGTTACGAATGTCCGGCAGGGGGCGTTTCGGGTTTGACGTTACTGTGGTGATAGCAGCAAAACACGGGTCGACAAAAATCGATTTTTTGGATCGAAAATTATTTTTAAGGCCGTTTTTTTTTGCTCAAAACTCTTTGCGAAGGGTATTTAGAGGGATCTTATCGTAAGACATGAGAGCGAGCGGCTTTTATAAGGTCGGCAGGAACGGATAAAAAATGTAAATTTTTGACGTTCATCGATCCGCTTGTCGGAATTTCTAGACGTCACGTGACATTTTCTCGAGGTTCGCCTTCACCCGAAGAGGTGCAAAAACGTGATTTTTTTTCAAAATTGACGCATTTAATTTACAAAATATCGCGCAGTCCACGCGGAATTGTGTCCTTTTTTTCAATTCGAGCGTCAAAAGTAATATCGAAAAGCCCAATTTTGCAGCTACTCGATCGCAAATGTCGGCGAAAATGGGCGATTCCGCTGAACGCGCCCTACACTTGAAAGTTCGTAATTAGTATAGGTAGATTATACAAGTTTTATAAGACGTCAAATTGGCGCATGAGTTGTTTGGGGCACGAGGAGCGCCAGCGACGAGTGCCCCAAATGAACGAATGCACCAATATGTCTTATAAAACGAGTGTAATATACTATTTTTTCTACTTTGCGTCATTAATTTTATAAAAATTTAGAAGTATATTAGGTAAAATTCCAATCTAGAGTATTTATGGGTGCAACCGTTGGTAACACTGTCATCTGTCACTTAAATTCAAATATCTGTGAAAAAGTAATTATTGATAATTATTATATACCATCATATACTAGTAGTACGAAACCTAGGATGCAACACGCATGTTTAAATATGTATAAAAATATACATACTTCGCAGTTTGTGCGATTCTAAAAAATCAGTTTGTGCTTACTTTTGTGGTTATGTGTATTTTCGTTTGACATGCATTTGATATCAATGTCACCAATCTTAGAAAAAAGTTACTAAAAACGGTGTTACGATTTGCTAATTGTAACACCGAAAACAGTGTTACAATGTGTGCATTGTGAATGCAAAGTAGAAAAAAACAGTTTTCGAATGTTTACGTAAGAAATTAAATCAAATAAAACATAACTGTAATATAGATGGCGCATCGAATCGACTTATTTCCCGAAGTGTCATTTTTTTTAGGTTAGATTTACGGTAACGTCAAATTTAAAGAAATAAAAAAAACATAAGTAAAATATACAACAAAAATATACACATACAGAAATTGTATCGTATATATCTGCAATTTAATAATAATCTAGATATTCTTATTAGTACTAGGTACATACTGATAAACCAATCGACAATATCAAGTATAATCATAATTAGATCAATAAAAAGATTACAAAATGCATGCACCATATCAAGTGGCCTCCGTAATACCTAGATCTCTTTTATAAATGATCCAGTTTATCTAACCTTAAAATATGTCAAACGTAAAAAAGTGTACTTACCAAGTAATAATGACGTTATTTTTTGTCTTTATCAGGTGCTAAACAACGACATTTCTTTTGTTTCAGGTTAGATGATGTCGGCCGAAACCGAGGCACATAACATGCAGGCGCCGATTCAACAGCTGCTACCGGACATAACAAGTTTAAGCCTGCTGCATCGCCCCCAAGGTCCCCTGCATGCCCACACTATGCAACCCGGTAAGTCCCACATAACAAAAAATACACGCACTTTCGGGACGGCCCATATACCCAGTGTCTACGAGCCGATATAGATGTCGCCAGCGTCGCCAAACACGCGACTCGTCTGCTTTTTACTACAATCGCATTTTGCGCATGCGTACACGGACTACACGCACGTTACACCGTTCCTAGGAATTAATGACTAATAGAAAATCCGAATTATTCGCGGAAATACTAATTATTTTATGTTTTAAACCGGATTTGTCGGTCTGACTCCAAAATACTGGTTCAAATCGAACTGTCACGAAGTTAGGTTAGGTCCGTTATATCGTATTTCTAGCCCTTACCGTCGGTTGTTTCGTGTTATTTTAGTGATTAATCGAAAGATAATTGTGTTTTTATCGGGAGTGCTTGCGAGATACGGTTAAATTTATTAGGAAAATGCGCGAAAATTGTGTTTGAATCGTCGGGATAGGTTCGTATTTTCGCTGGTGACGTCATATCCTCGATTGCAAATGTCCGCCTACCTTCGCCAGTGGTATAGACAGTTTACTGTTTGTGGTGTGTTTTAAGACCCAAAGTGTTGGTTTGTGCGTGAAAAATGTTTCCAGCTCCGAGTGGAAGTGAGTACCGAAGTTATTTATACAATTTCGAAAATTCCGCAACCCCTTGTTTTATGGTTAACAATCGTTTTAACTACAGGTTTACTATCCGTAGCGATTGTTTTGCTAGCGGGTGTTTTGATCGTGTTACTATGGTTATTTTGGCCGTAATTTAGGCGTATTTCGAACCAGTGTGTTAGAATTAAGATAGAATTTAATGCGCTATTTAAAAAATAGGGTACTGCGAAATATTCTTTGTGTTGTGGAGTTACCCATTATAAATAAGGTCACCGTTATGTATATGTGTGTAGTATCGGAGGCTTAGAAAAATCGTTATTCCGTCAATAACCTAAATAACTCTTGGGATCAGCTCATTATCAACTCCGAGTTTTTGGGGTTACTTATTCGTTTGTTTACGCCGTCGAACATCTGCACCACAAGGCAGGTGTTCAACGTAGACACTACCTTTTTGATACTTTTCAATCCGCCAACGAAAAACCGAAAGATTTAACGCGATTTTAATAGATACCTAACCTAAAAATTAGATATTAAAAATTGCCAAATTTCCGATAGTCGATTGTTTTTGTCAGGTCCCGCGAGTTCGATGAACTCTGACCCGTGGTGTCTGGTACTATTGATTCCACTCCGGACCTTATTTTACCATTTTTTTCGGATTATTTCCGTTTATTTCTATCAAAATCCGCACGAACGAGTTAAAAAAATCGAAAAGGATGATTATATGTGGAAAAATGCAATCGGGTTATTGTCTTATCGATAAAATAGGCACCTGTTCCATTGATAACTTATGTCATTGCTAGCTTTTGTTTTACAACTTGAGTAAATACGGATTTTTGAAGCGTGAAATTTGAATTTTTGACGATACAACTTGTTGAATTTCAAATTTTGGTTTATCTTAATAACTGTTTTAAATCGATTGTTTTATGATTATTCAAAACATAACCTAGAAATTGACAGATACTGTTGACTTACCTTGTGCTGTATATTTTTTTTATAATTTTATTTTTTTCGAGCTTGTTTTAGTTAAAAATTCAATAAATTACCTTGTCGTTTTCTAAAATAGTTATGCTAGACATCGTATTTTATGATTATTGTTAGTAACATAACCTAAAAGTTGTTACTTCATAAATGTCCCACAACGAATTTTAGCGCATGTATGACGTTTTTTGGAATTAATTTGCCATTTGATCCCTTTTCATATGCAAGCACACAATATTTTCTCGTGATATTTGTGTTATTGTAAACATTTCGATGAGTATTGAATATTTTGAAAGCTCTCGAATTTAATACGCGTTTAGCTCAAACACTTCGGGGTATGAATGCAATTTATTATTGACTACGTTGCTCTGTTTACTATTTAAGTGGCCGAGGATTAAATAGACGCAAAAAACAGATTCAACAAACATAAGCTTGAATTATACAGTGCAGTTTCGATCATCCTTCAACCTCCAATAACTTTTGTAATCTTTGTTGGATTTTGATCATTCTTTCACCCAGTTATAGACAAATCTTTCACCAAATTATAGATAAATCTTTCGAAATTCTTCCCAGCTAGCACAGTTTTTATAATAATTATTCCTACAATTTATTTGTGGTCTAAATTTGAAACACTCTGTATAGTAATAACACACTCTGTAGAGTAATTAAACACCCTTTAGAATAATTAGCGATCTACCACTTGATCGACTTTTAGATTACAGTGAAGTCCTGTCAATTCTAAATGCACTACTGTGTGATTTATTACGCCATAGGTTTAATGCAGAAGTCAGATTCATTTCCTGAGAAAAGTAGGTCGTATTTTAGCAAGGTGTTTTTGCTAATGCGTGTCATAGATATGTGAGAAGGGCTGAAAGTTGTTTTCAAGTAACGAATTTCAAATTTTCGCTATAAATAAACACGTTAAACATTGGCTATATTTCGGATTTTTTTTGCACGTCTGTATTTTTGTCTGACATCGGGGTGAAAAGACAAGAATGACTTTTAACCTTACACACATTCATGTACAATCGCGTGGTTTCCAACATTTTCTCAAAATAAATTCCGTCGAAGCACAAAATGAAATTTGGTAACGCCATGTTTAGCGAAAAAATATCGGGAATGCTACGATGTGCTGGTATCTTGTGGTGGTTAGGTGAACTATCACGCTAACTGCGTGTTACCGACTCTGTACCAGATGTCAAAAATGACAAGACAACATATAACGATAAAATTCCCTAAATGCATAAGAAAATGATTCATTATTTTGACTTTGAATGTGTTAATTACTAATTTGGAACTGAGATTAACAATACTATGGTCGTTATTTTGTCGTAAGCATTGTTAGTTCTATAAGCAATGTCGTAAGCTAGGAGTTAGGTTATGTCTAGGTTGTCAAATCTAAAAATTGGATTGTCCTGTCTTTGGTGGCGCCATCTAGTAAATACCACAAAACAGTTAGCACGTGTAATATTTTATATCTGTTTTATATCGCACTTGCTAACACGTGCTTGTAGGCAACACATAACACATCTATCCATGCCAAATGTACGAAAACGACCTTTATATCTTGACTGATATCAACCCACGCATTTTTAGGGTGGGGATACGTTTACCTGCACCCCGTTTCCACACAATTTGCTATTTACCCTCTAACTGTTACAGCAGAAGTACAGTTAGTCTTTAGAAATATTCTGACGTAGTTTCTAAACTATCTTTCTGTGATCGAGCACGTGGTATTCTACGTTTTCTCTCTCCCATATTCTAGGTATCTAGTGTATCTAAAGTGTACGGGTTTATTGTCGGTTTTTTATCCGCTGGTTGGATAAAGTTGAGTTTGAAATGTGCGACAAAGATGATGAGAAAGGGCCATCAGATTTGCAGTTAGTCGATGGGACGGCCGTAGTTGGTTTAGAAACTGGAAGTCAGGATGAAGGTATGATATACATATTTCTATCTATCTGGCACATAGCTGTACATAATTTTACGTGTAGGTGAATAAACCAGCCCATAGTTCAATTCATATTTATCTTTTCAACATAAATTAAATAGAAGAGCTTATGTTGTCGAAAAAGGTACATACATACAGTGTTTTAAATTAAATCGTGTACATTTAACTTTTACCTTAAACCTAGTAAATTTAACGTGTCCATAGCGTGATAAATCAAACAGTAGTGCGTTTAGAATCGACAAGACTTTATTGTAATGTAAAAAGCCAATGAAGTAATACACCCCTAATTACTCTACAGCAGTGTTTCCCAACCTTTTTTGAGCTATGCCCCACCGAAGCTGGTCTAAAAATCTCATGCCCCACTTCGAACGGGTACGTTTCTCATTTCGTCATTGGTACAGATTCTGCCCAACAAACTTTGACTAATTTCCTCTCTGTGACGTAATGAAAAACTTGCGCCATTGGGGGTATAAAAATAATAACATAAAACAATAATTTATTTGATTATTGAAATAAATAATAAGCATTTTAGCAGAAACAAAATTTGCTACATATTCTATTGTAACAAAATAGAAATAAACATTCACTTAAAAACTAATACAACACAAATCTGCCATATTTTATTATAACAACACAAAGTTAAACATTTACTCTAAAACTGAAATTGTCACTGCAAGTGTTAATCGTACCCTTGAGTCTAGTTATCAAATATTCGTGCTCATTGCTAAATCTGGAAAAAGCACAAAATAGGGGAACATTTAATTAAACTGTCAATATCAACATTTGTAAAAATGGTTTTAGAAAAAGATGACAAAGATGTGATAGCTGTGCCCCTTAGTAACAACACTGTCAGAAAAGGAATGGTTAAAATGAGCAAGAGTGAGAGGCACTGAGGCCTTGTTGATAACTTATGTAAGGTACATTATTAAGGAACATTTTTTTGGGGAAATGTTATTCTGCAAATTATAAGAAAGCACCACGACCTCCAGAGATATTTTTTCTAAGCTAAAAAACTATGTTATTAATTATGTCGATAATATTCCAATACAGAACATAACATCTTGTGCTGCCAATCGTGCTCCTAACATGATGGGCAAGAAAAGTGGCTGTTTAAAGATGAAAATCCAGAAATGCTTCTTGTGCATTGTGTAATCCACGGGGAAAACTTGGTAGCCAAAAATATTTGTTCAATGAAGTATTAAATTTAGTTATAAAAAGTATGAATTATTTTGTACTTCACAAATTAACTTGAAATGTCACATTCGGCATTAGCTTTGATACAATTGACATATTTTATAACCGAATTTAATCTTCATTGAGAACTGGACAAACATTTTTGGTTACCAAGTTTTCCCTATGGAGCCTATATTAGACAATGCACAAGAAGCATTTCTGGATTCTTATCTTTAAACAACCGCTTTTCTTGTCCATTATGTTAGGAGCACAGTCTGCAGTGCAGGATGTTATGTTCTGTATTGGAATATTAAAGACATTGAAGTAATTTTTTTTGCTTATGAAGAATATCTCCGGAGGTTGTGATGCTTTCTAATTTACAGAATAACATACCTTCAACAAAATGTTCCTCAACAATGTATCTTAAGTGGCATAGCTATCACATCTTTGACATATTTTTCTAAAAACGTTTTACAAATATTGATGGCTTAATTAAATTTTTCCCTATTGTGTGTTTTTTTTCAGATTTAGAATTGTGTAGGGATATTTAATAATTAGCCTCAAGGATATGATTAACGGTTGCAGTATGAACGGTACAAAGAGACTTTAAGGTAGGTTTTTTTTTCAAAATTTTTCTATATTCCAATTGACCCCCTCAACAATCATATTGCCCCCTAGTGGGGTGTACGCCCCACGTTGGGAAACACTGCTCTACAGGGTGTTCAAACTTAACCTACTGAAGTCTGTTTTTCGTACTTCGGTATAAGAATTTGTAAGATATCTTGCTTTATAATTATGTATTATAATTAACATAATTACCACAACCCGTCTAATGTCTGACAATCTTCTTTACATCGCACACTGGTCTGATCTAGTTGTGCAAAACTCGTATTAGCGTTCATAATTCCAAAGTTAGACCACAAAAACATGATCTCGGCTAAACATCATATCGCTTGCACGGATCAAATGAGTTGTAGAAAAAATAATTATAAAATTTGTATTATTTGTATCATAGCAAGGATTGCAAAGAATTTGTCTATAATTTGCCGAAAGAAGCACCAAAATCCACCAAAATTTACAAAAGTTATTTGGGATTAAAATTTGTCACATTTTCACTTAGACCGTTTTTTTGCAGGACTGGGTATAGATAAAATGCGCATTTTCTTTTTATACAGAATACCACTGAGTATCAGATGTCTAGCAATTTTATTATCAGGTATCTTTGTAGCTAGAAATAGCACGGATGTAGGTGGGCTACCTTTCTATATACCATAGTTCTTAGTATCGGCTTTGCCGCAGAAAATATCCCGGTGCGTGGAATCAAACTCTGTTGTTTTCATGACAACGCGTAATACCTGAGCCCTTTGTGTACGATACGGCGAAATATCTATCTATACTAATTGCGAACTTTCAAGTGTAGGGCGCGTTCAACGGAATCGCCCATTTTTGCCGACATTTGCGATCGAGTAGCTGCAAAATTGGGCTTTTCGATATTACTTTTGACGCTCGAATTGAAAAAAGGACACAATTCCGCGTGGACTGCGCGATATTTTGTAAATTAAATGCATCAATTTTGAAAAAAAATCACGTTTTTGCACCTCTTCGGGTGAAGGCGAACCTCGAGAAAATGTCACGTGACGTCTAGAAATTTCGACAAGCGGATCGATGAACGTCAAAAATTTACATTTTTTATCCGTTCCTGCCGACCTTATAAAAGCCGCTCGCTCTCATGTCTTACGATAAGATCCCTCTAAATACCCTTCGCAAAGAGTTTTGAGCAAAAAAACGCCCTTAAAAACAATTTTCGATCCAAAAAATCGATTTTTGTCGACCCGTGTTTTGCTGCTATTCAAACCCGAAACGCCCCCTGCCGGACATTCGTAACAACAGTAACAGATAGCAGATAACCTAAAATGTCCATATTGCGAATGTGGACAGGTGGGAAGCCTTAACCACATATTTCTAGAATGCCCAATAACTAAAATCGAAAATTTTGACATATACACAGAGCTAGTTTAGCACTAAATACCTAATATCTATTCGAAAATACCAACGTGGGCTATATCATTTATTTCAATATTACAGAAAGACAGTTTGAAGTTATATATGCAATGTATTTCATATTTTAAATCTCCCGCGCTTTTGTGTGTCAAACTTGAGCTTAGGATTGAGAAGAACGTCATCAACGCCATCTAATGACACATGTTCGAATGTTTTTGGTCATTTTTAATGTTAATATGTTTGTCTTTGTTGCAGCTGGCCAGCCAACGACGCCAATCGGTGCGACAAGTACGGCGGTCGCGCTGCCCGGTGCTGCGGGCGCTACAGCGCTGACGACAGTGCCGCCTACCACAGACCCGCCACACTTCCAATGCCCGCGACGGCCCAATCTGGGCCGCGAGGGCCGCCCGATCGGCCTCAGGGCGAACCACTTCCAGATCACGATGCCCCGGGGCTTCGTCCACCACTACGACGTCAACATACAACCGGACAAATGCCCGAGAAAGGTAAGACGATCCTCTTATGTTTTTTTGAGTTTTCTCTTCGAAATCGAAATAATATCGTGTTTGTAGTCGTTTTCGACCCTAATTTGGGTGTTCTAAATCGATTGGTGAGGTTAGTTTTCGCGTATCTTTGATAGTTTTCGAGTTACGACGAAAATTTAGTTCTGGCGTAAAAAAAACTTGACTAATTTAACTAAAATCTTATCGATAGGTAAATAGAGAGATCATTGAGACGATGGTGCACGCGTACACGAAGATCTTCGGGACGTTGAAGCCGGTGTTCGACGGGCGGAATAACTTGTACACGCGCGATCCGTTGCCGATCGGGAATTCGCGCGAAGAACTCGAGGTGACGTTGCCTGGCGAAGGCAAGGACCGGCTGTTCCGCGTCACGATCAAGTGGGTCGCCCAGGTGTCGCTGTACGGGCTCGAGGAGGCCCTCGAGGGCCGTACGCGCCAGATACCGTACGAGGCGATCATGGCCCTGGACGTCGTCATGAGACATTTGCCGTCGATGAGCTACACGCCCGTCGGCAGGAGCTTCTTCAGCAGCCCCGAGGGCTACTACCATCCGTTGGGAGGCGGCCGCGAGGTATGGTTCGGCTTCCACCAGAGTGTCAGGCCCAGCCAGTGGAAGATGATGTTGAATATAGACGGTGAGTTTTTCGTCTTTTTATTGCTGAATAATTTATTTTCTTGATTCTTTGTAATTATCAATGATTCTCTACTTCTCTACGATTTTTTTAGATTCTCTGATTCTCTATGATTCTCTATGATTCTCTATGATTCTCTATGATTCTCTATGATTCTCTATGATTCTCTATGATTCTCTATGATTCTCTATGATTCTCTATGATTCTCTATGATTCTCTATGATTCTCTATGATTCTCTATGATTCTCTATGATTCTCTATGATTCTCTATGATTCTCTATGTTTCTTCATGATTCTTTAGAGTTCTGTTTAATTGCTGCTTCTTCATTGTCTTGATTCGCTGTAATTGTCATTGATTCTCTATGATTTTCAATGATTCTCTATGTTTCTTCATGATTCTTTAGAGATCTGTTTAATTGCTGCTTCTTCATTGTCTTGATTCGCTGTAATTGTCATTGATTCTCTATGATTTTCAATGATTCTCTATGATTCTCTATGTTTCTTCATGATTCTTTAGAGTTCTGTTTAATTGCTGCTTCTTCATTGTCTTGATTCGCTGTAATTGTCATTGATTCTCTATGATTTTCAATGATTCTCTATGATTCTCTATGTTTCTTCATGATTCTTTAGAGTTCTGTTTAATTGCTGCTTCTTCATTGTCTTGATTCGCTGTAATTGTCATTGATTCTCTATGATTTTCAATGATTCTCTATGATTCTCTATGTTTCTTCATGATTCTTTAGAGTTCTGTTTAATTGCTGCTTCTTCATTGTCTTGATTCGCTGTAATTGTCATTGATTCTCTATGATTTTCAATGATTCTCTATGATTCTCTATGTTTCTTCATGATTCTTTAGAGTTCTGTTTAATTGCTGCTTCTTCATTGTCTTGATTCGCTGTAATTGTCATTGATTCTCTATGATTTTCAATGATTCTCTATGATTCTCTATGTTTCTTCATGATTCTTTAGAGTTCTGTTTAATTGCTGCTTCTTCATTGTCTTGATTCGCTGTAATTGTCATTGATTCTCTATGATTTTCAATGATTCTCTATGATTCTCTATGTTTCTTCATGATTCTTTAGAGTTCTGTTTAATTGCTGCTTCTTCATTGTCTTGATTCGCTGTAATTGTCATTGATTCTCTATGATTTTCAATGATTCTCTATGATTCTCTATGTTTCTTCATGATTCTTTAGAGTTCTGTTTAATTGCTGCTTCTTCATTGTCTTGATTCGCTGTAATTGTCATTGATTCTCTATGATTTTCAATGATTCTCTATGATTCTCTATGTTTCTTCATGATTCTTTAGAGTTCTGTTTAATTGCTGCTTCTTCATTGTCTTGATTCGCTGTAATTGTCATTGATTCTCTATGATTTTCAATGATTCTCTATGATTCTCTATGTTTCTTCATGATTCTTTAGAGTTCTGTTTAATTGCTGCTTCTTCATTGTCTTGATTCGCTGTAATTGTCATTGATTCTCTATGATTTTCAATGATTCTCTATGTTTCTTCATGATTCTTTAGAGTTCTGTTTAATTGCTGCTTCTTCATTGTCTTGATTCGCTGTAATTGTCATTGATTCTCTACGATTTTCAATGATTCTCTATGATTCTCTATGTTTCTTCATGATTCTTTAGAGTTCTGTTTAATTGCTGCTTCTTCATTGTCTTGATTCGCTGTAATTGTCATTGATTCTCTATGATTTTCAATGATGCTCTATGATTCTCTATGATTCTCTATGTTTCTTCATGATTCTTTAGAGTTCTGTTTAATTGCTGCTTCTTCATTGTCTTGATTCGCTGTAATTGTCATTGATTTTCAATGATTCTCTATGATTCTCTATGATTCTTCATGATTCTTTAGAGTTCTGTTTAATTGCTGCTTCTTCATTGTCTTGATTCGCTGTAATTGTCTTTGATTCTCTATGATTTTCAATGATTCTCTGTGATTCTCCATGATTTTTTAGATTCTCTGTTGTTCTCCATGATTTTCTATTATTAGGTCCTTGTTTAATCCCTAGTTCTAGTTTATTGTCATGATTTTCTATAATTGTAATTGATTCTATAAGAAGACGATTTGAATTTGCCGTCATATCCCCACCTTCGACTACGAGCTTTTCCGTTGTCGACATGCGTCGTGGAAGCAGTTGATGTACAGATCTTACAGTGTACAAGACGTAGAGTAAAATAAACTAATAATAAGCCACTGTTGGTTTTCATTCATTACAATTCTTTATATTTTCTATGATTCTCTGTAATTCTCTATGATTTTCTGTTATTGAGTCCTTGTTCTGTTGCTACTTCTTTTCATTATCTTGCTTCTCTATAATTGTCATTATTTCTCTACGATTCTCTATGATTCTCTATGATTCTCTATGTTTCTTCATGATTCTTTAGAGTTCTGTTTAATTGCTGCTTCTTCATTGTCTTGATTTGCTGTAATTGTCATTGATTCTCTATGATTTTCAATGATTCTCTGTGATTCTCCATGATTTTTTAGATTCTCTGTTGTTCTCCATGATTTTCTATTATTAGGTCCTTGTTTAATCCCTAGTTCTAGTTTATTGTCATGATTTTCTATAATTGTAATTAATTGATTCTATAAGAAGACGATTTGAATTTGCCGCCATATCCCCACCTTCGACTACGAGCTTTTCCGTTGTCGACATCCGTCGTGGAAGCAGTTGATATACAGATCTTACAGTGTACAAGACGTAGAGTAAAATAAACTAATAATAAGCCACTGTTGGTTTCCATTCATTACAATTCTTTATATTTTCTATGACTCTCTGTAATTCTCTATGATTTTCTGTTATTAAGTCCTTGTTCTATTGCTACTTCTTTGCATTATCTTGCTTCTCTATAATTGTCATTATTTCTCTACGATTCTCTATGAGTTTTTATTATTCTGTCATTATTTAATTGCTACTTCTTCAGTGTTTTGATTCTCTGTTATTGTCATTGAATCTCTGCGATTCTGTATAATTTTCTATGATCCATATTTAATTGCTACTTCATCGTCTTGTTTCTCTGTAGTTGTCATTGCTTCTCTATGATTTTCTTTATTTATTATTTGTGATTATGTTCTTGTTTAATTACTACTTATTGATTATCTTCTCTCTTTATGGTTGTCTTTATCTTCGTTCCTCTATGATTCTCTATGATTTTCTATGATTTTGCCCTTGTTTGATTGCTACTTCATTGTATTGATTCTCTGTAATTATCATTCATTTTCTATGATTTTCTATGATTCTTACTCTTCTTCATCGTTGTTTCTGTATCCTTCTAAAGTAAACCTAATTTTCTTTTCATTTATTTGTTACTAGTATCTGCGACCGCCTTCTACAAAGCGCAGCCCGTCATCGAGTTCATGTGCGAGGTGTTGGACATCCGGGACATAAACGACCAGAGGAAGCCGTTGACCGACAGTCAGCGTGTCAAGTTCACCAAGGAGATCAAGGGGCTCAAGATTGAGATAACGCACTGCGGCTCGATGAGGCGCAAGTACAGGGTGTGCAACGTCACGAGGAGACCCGCGCAGATGCAGAGCTTCCCTCTGCAGCTCGACAACGGCCAGACCGTCGAGTGTACCGTCGCAAAATACTTCCTCGACAAGTACAAGATGAAGCTGCGGTATCCGCATTTACCCTGCTTACAGGTTTGTACAAATATATGAATAAAAAAAAGAGAAGAATTTTATGCGTTTTTTTTGTTTTTAGGTTGGCCAAGAACACAAGCACACGTATTTACCGTTAGAAGTCTGTAATATAGTAGCCGGGCAGAGGTGTATAAAGAAACTTACCGATATGCAGACGTCAACTATGATCAAAGCAACTGCTAGGTATGTCATTTACATATTTTTCTTTTTAATTTTGTCATTGTCCTTTTTTTCCTATGTTGTTTAATACTATTTTCTATTTAAAAATGTTTTTCTATGATTTTCTACGATTCTCTATGGTTCTCTATGATTCTCTATGATTCTCTATGATTCTCTATGATTCTCTATGATTTGCTATGATTCTTTAGTTTTCTGTTTAATTGCTACTTTTTCATTGTCTTGATCTGCTGAAATTGTCATTGATTCTCTCTGATTTTCTATGATTCTTTGTGATTCTCTGTGATTCTCCATGATTTTCTATTATTAGACCTTTATTTAATCTGTTCTTCTATTTTGTCATGATTCTCTCTAATTGTCATTGATTGTTTATATTTTCTATGATTGTAATTCTCTATGATTTTCTGTTATTGAGTCCTTGTTTAATTGCTACTTCTTTTCATTGTCTTGCTTCTGTATAATTGTCATTATTTCTCCACGATACTCTATGATTTTTTATGATTATGTCCTTATTTAATTGTAACTTCATTGTTTTGGTTCTCTGTTATTGTCATTGATTCTCTATGATTCTCTATAATTTCCTATGATTCGGTCCATATTTAATTGTTACTTCTTCATCGTCTTGTTTCTCTGTAATTGTCATTGGTTCTCTATGATTCTCTAATATTGTCTGTGATTATCTATAATTTTCTATTTCCTCTTTTATTTTGTTGTTCTTCTTTTTTCCTAAATTGTTTAATCTTATTTATCTCACTAACATTGTTTTTCTACAACTCTCTATGATTATGATTCTCTGATTCTCTATAATTCTCTGTGATTCTCTATGGTGCTGTATGATGCTTTATAATTCTCTATGATTTTCTATGATACTCTATGATTCTCCACGACTCTCTATGATTCTCTACGATCCTCTATGATCGATAACGATAATATTTTTTCTTTCAGGTCCGCTCCAGACCGAGAAAGGGAGATAAACAATTTAGTTAGGCGAGCAGATTTCAACAATGACGCGTACGTCCAAGAATTTGGCTTGACGATAAGTAACAGCATGATGGAGGTGCGAGGGAGGGTCTTGCCCCCGCCCAAGCTGCAGTACGGGGGTCGGGTGGCGTCGCTCAGCGGACAGGTGGGCTGGCACGTTAGTTTCCGTTCCGTATTTTTACTTTTTTTTTAGTTTAGTTCTTGCGGCATGACCCCTTTGTCAGACTATTCTGATACATTTTTATCGTTTTAAATATTATTTATTTCTTAGTTGCTGGTGTAGTGACACAGGTTTTTATTTTTTCTAAAAGGTTGTATGTTTGGAATTTTTACTTTCATGTATTAATTATTTAATTGTAATTATTATGTGTTATTGTTTGTTTATGAATGAATGCCTGTTTGTGTAGTAATGTATTTGAATGTATGTATTTGTTTATATAGCGAGTGCTGTTATTGAAACTGACAAGTTTCTAAAAGAAAATAAATTTAAACTTTTAAAGTCTTGTTTCGTCTTCATAGCTTCTGTTTCAAATTTTGCTATAAATTCTGTATTAAGAACAAGAAAATAAAGATTATCACAAAAAATGACTAACATTTGCCGTCAGTTGACAACAAAAATGAAATGCGAGTGTTACAGATGTCTGTTCTTTTTATTGTACAGAGCAAACAACAGGCCATGCCAAACCAGGGGGTATGGGACATGAGGGGGAAACAATTCTTCACGGGTGTCGAAATCAGAGTGTGGGCGATAGCATGTTTTGCTCCGCAGAGAACAGTACGTGAAGACGCGCTACGGAACTTCACTCAACAACTTCAGAAGATCAGCAATGACGCAGGTATTAAAAAAATTATTATTATCGTAAAATCTGACAATTTAGATCTTTCTGGTACATTCTAACCTCTAAAACTTGAATATTGACATAATTTTTGGTTAGGTATGCCGATAATCGGTCAACCGTGCTTCTGTAAGTATGCGACGGGTCCAGATCAGGTGGAGCCGATGTTCCGATACCTGAAGACCACGTTTGCCAGCCTGCAGCTTGTCGTCGTCGTCTTACCCGGGAAAACGCCCGTTTACGCCGAAGTGAAGAGGGTCGGGGACACAGTGCTCGGCATGGCGACGCAATGTGTCCAAGCGAAGAACGTTAACAAGACCTCACCTCAAACTCTCTCGAACCTGTGCCTGAAGATCAACGTCAAGTTGGGCGGCATCAACAGTATACTAGTGCCATCTATCAGACCAAAGGTTAGTTATCAACTTATCAACTTTTTTCTTTGTCCTCTTTTGTTGATTTTCTCTCTTTCTTCCTTGCTGTCTTCTGTTTTTTCTTTCTTGTCTTTTTTTCTTCTTGTTGTCTTCTGTTTGTTTTGCTATCTTCTTTTTTGTTCTTCTCTATGATTCTTTGTGATTCTCTATGATTCTATAATTTCCTATGATTCTGTCCATATTTAATTGTTATTTCTTCATCGTCTTGTTTCTCTGTAATTTTCATTGGTTCTCTATGATCTTCCAATATTCTCTGTGATTATCTATAATTTTCTATTTCCTCTTTGATTTTGTTGTTCTTCTTTTTTTCCTACATTGTTTAATCCTATTTTTCTCTCTAACAATGTTTTTCGACGATTCTCTATGATTCTCTATGATTCTCTATGATTCTCGATGATTCTCTGTGATTATGATTCTCTATGATTGTCTATGATTCTCTATGTTTCTTAATGATTCTTTAGAGTTCTGTTTAATTGCTGCTTCTTCATTGTCTTGATTTGCTGTAATTGTCATTGATTCTCTATGATTTTCAATGATTCTCTATGATTCTCTATGATTCTCTATGATTCTCTATGATTCTCTATGATTCTCTATGATTCTCTATGATTCTCTATGATTCTCTATGATTCTCTATGATTCTCTATGATTCTCTATGATTCTCTATGATTCTCCATGATTCTCCATGATTCTCTATGTTTCTTCATGATTCTTTAGAGTTCTGTTTAATTGCTGCTTCTTCATTGTCTTGATTCGCTGTAATTGTCATTGATTCTCTATGATTTTCAATGATTCTCTATGATTCTCTATGATTCTCTATGATTCTCTATGATTCTCTATGATTCTCTATGATTCTCTATGATTCTCGATGATTCTCGATGATTCTCTGTGATTATGATTCTCTATGATTGTCTATGATTCTCTATGATTGTCTATTATTCTCTATGATTCTCTATGATTCTCTATGTTTCTTAATGATTCTTTAGAGTTCTGTTTAATTGCTGCTTCTTCATTGTCTTGATTTGCTGTAATTGTCATTGATTCTCTATGATTTTCAATGATTCTTTATGATTCTCTATGATTTTCTATGATTCTCTATGATTCTCTATGATTCTCTATGATTCTCTATGATTCTCTATGATTCTTTAGAGTTCTGTTTAATTGCTGCTTCTTCATTGTCTTGATTTGCTGTAATTGTCATTGATTCTCTATGATTTTCAATGATTCTCTATGATTCTCTATGATTCTCGGTAATTCTCTATGATTCTCTATGATTTTCTATGATTCTCTATGATTCCCCTTTCTTCCGTTTTCTTCTCATTTCTTCCTTTTTCTTATCTTTTTCTTACCTTTTTCTTCCCCTTTGTTCCCTTTTCTTCCCCTTTCTTCCTTTTTCTTCTTTTCTTTTTTTCTGTTACCTTCAATTTTACAAAAACTTAATATTTTTTTCTAGATATTCAATGAACCAGTCATATTTCTGGGAGCGGATGTTACGCATCCACCCGCAGGCGATAACAAGAAGCCGTCAATAGCAGCTGTGGTTGGTTCCATGGACGCTCATCCTTCTCGATACGCCGCTACCGTTAGAGTACAACAGCACCGGCAAGAAATCATTGCCGAGCTCAGTTCTATGGTCCGGTACGTAGTTTTTTGTTGCTTACAGATTTTCTAATAGTTTTAATTTAACGTGTTTATAAGAAAAAATAGTTATTGATGGTGATTTATTCGTGTTTGAAAATAAAATAAGAAGTGTACAAAAAGAATTTTTATTTTCCCTATTTTCTTTCTTTTTTTTTTTTAATTCTTTGCCTTAATGTTAATTATTATTATTATTTTATCGTAAAAACTTTTCTTCTAGGGAACTACTAATCATGTTCTACAAGTCGACGGGCGGCTACAAACCGCATCGGATAATTCTGTACAGGGACGGCGTCTCCGAGGGTCAATTCGTCCAGTTATTGCAGCACGAGCTTACCGCCATCCGTGAAGCTTGTATCAAGCTTGAGGCGGAGTATAAACCTGGCATTACGTTCATAGTAGTGCAGAAAAGGCATCACACTCGATTATTCTGCGCCGACAAGAAAGAACAGAGCGGCAAGAGCGGCAACATACCCGCCGGAACGACCGTCGATGTTGGCATCACGCACCCTACAGAGTTTGATTTTTACTTGTGCAGTCACCAGGGAATACAGGTAAAAAAAATATATATATATTTTTTTTAATGTAAATTTCAATGTTTTTTTTTTTTGTTTGTGCAGGGAACGTCTCGTCCGTCACATTACCACGTCCTCTGGGACGATTCTCATCTGGATTCTGACGAGTTGCAATGTCTTACGTATCAGTTATGCCACACGTATGTGAGGTGTACTCGGTCAGTTTCCATACCGGCACCGGCATATTACGCTCATTTGGTTGCGTTTAGGGCACGGTACCACCTGGTGGAGAAAGAACATGACAGGTTAGTGTTTTTTTTTTTTTTTTTCTTCGTATAATGCACTTTATGCTTTCTATTACATACATTATTCTTTTTCATATAATAATTTTTTTATTAATTGCAGTGGGGAAGGGTCTCACCAATCGGGCTCTTCGGAAGATAGAACACCAGGCGCGATGGCCAGAGCGATAACGGTCCACGCCGACACCAAGAAGGTCATGTACTTTGCCTAATAACCGCCGACAAAGAGTATAAAATTAAAAACAAACGACGTACCCCACTCACAACTAATCCGAATAATTCTAACGATAATAATAATACGTTTCCTGTACATAACGCGTAATAATAATATACATACACTTAGTTACTACTCGCTATATCTCCCGTACAATTTAGATGCGTAATAAGTTGATTTAATAATAATTGACGCCGAGCACCCCAAACAATGCAATTTGTGTCACCAAAAAACAAAACACTAAGCCAAATAACGTAGCCTTATATAGCTATTATATATGTAAACTTTTTATTTGAATTTTAATGTACGTGATGGTAAAAATACCACCCCCCCCCTCCCAATGTTTTGACACACAAATTACTCTGTACGATAATTTTTAGACATTCACTTGTTTACTTTTTGTTTGTATTTTAAGGTTAGATAGGTACTGTTGCCGCTTTTTGTCCCAAAATATCGCATACCTACTTTTAAATAATTAATTATTGATAGGGTTTGGCAGGTGAGATTTAATAAGTTTGTCGTTAAATCTCTTTTGCTTGCATACATTTTACTGTTGATCTCACAAAGTGACCAGTCGTTAACTAACGCTACGTTTCCTCAAGGACACGTATCTTGTAAGTACGACAATTCACAGTTAGTGTTTGATCGTACTATAACAGCGTTTATTGCAATATTTAGAAAACAAAACATCACGAGGTGATTATCAAACAATTTTCTATAAATTTTTTGCCTTAACGTTCTCGTCGTAAAACTGCACTAATTTGTACATATCTCCACAGATAACACAACTATACAGGGTGTTAAAATACACCACTCTGTATATTTGATTATCGTTTTGTTAAGTTTTTCTTTTTACCTGTCTCACTTGTTTCTGCTGTATTTTTTCTTTATTTCTTAACTTTCTAGGGTATAATATTTTGACTAGATAGGTCTTTTTTTCATCCAAAGTTACAGTATATAAAAACTTGCCCGAATTATCACATCCAAAGTAAGTTATTGTGGTATATTTCTACAGTTTTCGCCAGAATTTTGTACAGAATTTGCCATTCTCGAACGAAAAAATCTCGATTTTTTTTGCATATTTGACGCAACCCAATAAAAATTGTTTTATGCAACGTTTAAAGATCAATGCAAGACAAAAGTAAAGTGTTTTTGATGTTTTTTTTTTGCGTAAATAAATTTAGATTTAACTTAAAAGAAAGTTTTACTATTAATTCTTAGTATTATGGATTATAATTAAACTTGTAAATAAAAGAGAGAGTTAGTTTTTTGTCAAAATTGTTCATTTATTGCATTGACGAGATATAAGCCCAAGAATTTTAAATAATAAAAGTATATTATCGTGTAATATGTATCTACTTTCTTTATTATTTTGTTTATAGGAAAAAAAATCACTGTGTACAGGATGTACAAAAATGTTTTTCACAAATATTTAATTTTTGTACAGCCCTGTATAATACATGTCTTATTATACAGGTGTTCCAGAAATATGTAACCAGATTTATCTACAAACTGAATAAGACGTCAAAATAGCAAAATTTCTGGGACATTCTGTATAACTATCAATCTATATAAAAAATAAATGTAAATACAACAACAATTTTCTTGTCCGCAAACTGGGATCTCGTAGTATTCATTCAACATTAAGATTTAATAATTACAATCTGTGGTATAAGAACACGAAAGAATTATATAAACAAGAATAGAAATCTTATATAAACAAGAATAGAAATCTTATATGAACAAGAAGAGAAATCAAAATTCGCAAATTGGTCTGAGAAAAAAAATAAGTTTGTGCCAAAAATAATTTTGGGCAGTACTGATTATCTCTCAAAATTAGCGAGCGTTTTATTTTTATTTTAAGTGCCTGGAATAGTTTGGGGGCTTGCTACACACTGCAAGAAGTTAAAATCTGGACATTGTTACAAAAAATGTGGTATTGTAACTTTTGCTGAGCAGTGTATTTTGAGAGATAAAAGAAAAAAATATAAAACGCCGAATCCAAGTGTTATACACTGACCAGCAAAATTAACAAAACAAAATTTTGCTTGATATTGTTCGTATAAAAGTTTGTTGTGTTAATTTTGCTGGGGAATGTATTATTGTATATATTAGATAATTATTTCTGTCAGAACACAACTGTAGCTAAAATATCGTAGACAATAAGGTTATTAAAATAAAAAATTACAAAAAAAATGAAAGTAAAAGAAGTATATAAGGAGCTGTTTACATTCCTGTGAAGCAAAATAAATACTTCGTGAAGTCTCAGCAGCATAATAAAACACTAAAACTGGGTGAAAAATATTATAAAATAGTATAGAATGCGTAGATTGTAAGGATTTAAAAATGTTGTGCCGGGAAAAAAATATATATAATGTATAGTATGGGAATTATTGTGTAACAAAACAAAAAAAAATTATCCGATTAGTGTCTAAGTTTGTTGTTCAAGAAAAAAAAAACCCTTCTACTCGTTTTTAATTTTATTTATTAAGTAAGCCGACAATCATTTCATTTCTCGAGAACAATTTTTAGAGTATAGTGCCATCTTGCAGAATATAAAATTAGAAACCATTAATTAATAATAATAAACATAAATGTCTATTTATTTATAATATTAAACAAACAAAAAAAAGCAAACCAAACAGCTGACATTTTTACGGACAATACTTTATTGGCTTTTTTCGTGTCTAGTATTTAAGATTGTCTTGATAATTTAAATCATCGACTCGGTTAAAAAAAGTGCAACTTTATCATAGTCAGTATAAAGCATATCAAAGGCCCCCCACAACCCTTAGTTTGTAAGTATTTACGCTTGCGCCTCATTGAATGTGACGAGTAACTGTGGCCCCCAAGGTTTGCCCCAACGTTTTGTGCAGCTGTTCAAAACAAAAGCTCTCCAATCACGGAACGAATGCTGTCATAAAAACTGTATGGTCGAATTTATTTTAAGTGATAATGTTCATTTTTTTTATCATGATTATTACTATTATTATTTATAGGGTAGATTTGTTGTTAGGGCTTGAATGTTTTTAATTAACTTTTCCTTCGCCAATCATTTATTATTATTATTATTAAAATATTTTATGTCCAGTAAATTATTTCAGAAATATATTTGTTTTATTTTTCCCCTGTCTCTGTTTCCTGTACCTATATATAGGGACAAAATCCCCGGATTTGAAGTCAAAACAAAAAAAAGATAGTTGTTGGTTTTTATTACATCTTGTTTTTGCGAATTAAATTATTTGTAGGCGTAAAATACAACTTTTTTTACTTTGCATTCACAATGCACACATTGTAACACTGTTTTCGGTGTTACAATTAGCAAATTGTAACACCGTTTTTAGTAACTTTTTTCTAAGATTGGTGACATTGATATCAAATGCATGTCAAACGAAAATACACATAACCACAAAAGTAAGCACAAACCGATTTTTTAGAATCGCACAAACTGCGAAGTATGTATATTTTTATACATAAAACATGCGTGTTGCATCCTAGGTTTCGTACTACTAGTATATGATGGTATATAATAATTATCAATAATTACTTTTTCACAGATATTTGAATTTAAGTGACAGATGACAGTGTTACCAACGGTTGCACCCATAAATACTCTAGATTGGAATTTTACCTAATATACTTCTAAATTTTTAAAAAATTAATGACGCAAAGTAGAAAAAATAATATATTACACTCGTTTTATAAGACACATTGGCGCATTCGGGGCACTCGTCGCTGGCGCTCCTCGTGCCCCAAACAACTCATGCGCCAATTTGACGTCTTATAAAACTTGTATAATAATATACTATTATTTCCAAGGTAAAAATATACACGATTACATAAAAATAACCTAAAAATAACAGCTGTCAAACATGGCGCTGTTGTATGCACGTCAAAATTTAACGATTTTATTTCTAATTTGTAACAATGAAAATTATTTTAACGTATAAGTGTTGCATATCATTGTAATCGCGCTCATTTCGACTTTTTATTGGTATACATCACAACATCGTCGTTTGTAGATCGTACGAGGAAACAATAAAAATTCAAACGCGAATTTTATTTATATTGAGTCGGTAAGTTAAATAACTGCATAAAACCGTAAATACGCAAGGTAGAGGTCAGGTTTATTTATATAAAATCGATTTAACCTTGTCCTTTGCGTCGTGAGTAATTCTTCAGCTGTTATTTATTTACCTGGTGTTGCATTCTTTGTTACGTTTCGAGTAATTTATTTTTAGTGTACGAGAAGATGAGTTGGACGATTTTGGTATGCGAGAATTCGATGAACAGTTTTTCGAGTTTGCTTCTCTAAAACTTTCACGGGCATTGCGTGACCTGATTCGAATTTATTCTCGCGGTTACCGCGAGGTGCTCGCGCTATGCGCTCTGCGACAGTCTTTGTCAAGCGGTCGTGATGCGTGGACGGAGAAATATCTTGTTCATGCCGTCTCAAACTACGACAATTTACCGTCTCTCGCCGTTATAGTGAGACATGTTTGCTTAAAACTGTATCTTTACTATTATAAATAAGGTGCTAAGTAGTTATATAACCTAAAACCGGATTATTACGACTTTTATTTATTAAGTTTCTCGTTAACTTGGATTATATTCTTCTTCAATTTTCTTCCCTCGTCGTTTGATGTCAGGTAAGTTTTGTCGTTTAATTTTGTATTTTTGTTTTTGTATATGTTGTTTTTGTCGCCCGAGGTGAAATTTCACTGGCGCTTGTGTGATACATGCTGAAGAATTGTATAGTAGGTTAAAAGACTCTTGAAAACTGGCACAAATGATACGAGAACGGAAAAAGAATGGAGAGAAGTAGAGAAAAGTGGTTGTAGAGCGATAGAAAGAAGGTAGTTCATTAGGAAAATATTATATACCATGATATAAGATCAATTCTGAAAGAAAAATGCAGATTCCTACTATTGTAGGATACAAAAGAGTCAGTTTTCTTTATGGAATGGGTTTCACTCTTGGTGCATGCTTATTGTTAAGTGCTACAAGCATTAATTTAACCAATTGTCGGTTATGTTTATGATTCACATGCGACAAATAAGTACCGATGAAAGTTAGATTTCTAAATTTAATATTTTCCACGTTTCAAAATAAAATATCCGGGGTGGCCCATACCCAATTTACCGACTACATCGTTGGCACATTGAAGTGGTCTAAACACTTGCAATTATTCAATTTTGTAAAGCCACAGTCATTTTGGATCCGTCACTGTCATGTGTCAGTGTCACTGTCATCAGTGGTCACTGACGTTTATCAAAATCTGTCAGACTGTTTCTATAATAGTATATTGTTATTATACAAGTTTTATAAGACGTCAAATTGGCGCATGAGTTGTTTCTCGTCGCTGGCGCTCCTCGTGCCCCAAATGAACGAATGCGCCAATATGTCTTATAAAACGAGTGTAATATACTATTTTTTCTACTTTGCGTCATTAATTTTATACAAATTTAGAAGTACATATATTAGGTAAAATTCCAATCTAGAGTATTTATGGGTGCAACCGTTGGTAACACTGTCATCTGTCACTTAAATTCAACGTCATGCACGCGTATTTTGATGAACAAAACTAAGAAAGCCATACAATAGGATGCAACACGCATGTTTAAATATGTATAAAAATATACATATTTCGCAGTTTGTGCGATTCTAAAAAATCAGTTTGTGCTTACTTTTGTGGTTATGTGTATTTTCGTTTGACATGCATTTGATATCAATGTCACCAATCTTAGAAAAAAGTTACTAAAAACGGTGTTACAATTTGCTAATTGTAACACCGAAAACAGTGTTACAATGTGTGCATTGTGAATGTAAAGTAGAAAAACTCTTATAGCGCATTAACAGCTGTTCTCATTGATCTGCAAATTTTGTATACATATTTAAAGTCACTGCAGGATGAGCTGGTATCAGTTTGGTCAAAATCGGATGAATACCTCAGAAGACATGTAATATTTGTCACTTCTGGTGGTCAGATTGTCACCAAAAATAATCCAGTTCGTCACCTGGTAATTCTAAATGTGTATACCAAATTTCAGCTTAATCTGTTGTTACAATAAGTACTTTACTTCTAGCTTCTGGATACTAGTCGGAAAGTAAAAAAGATCTAACAAGGAAAAGTTTGTAGTTTTTAGAATAAAGTGTGTTTAGTTTAGACATTTCTACCGGTCGTTAATGTTTGTTTGTAGAAAATGTTGTTAAATAACTAACAAAGAATATGGTACTAATTATTGTACTCTACTGTACCACATATTTCCATTGTTGATATTATCTATTCAAATAACTTTTTACTACGACTTTTGGCACGTTCTCTTTTGTCCGCAGGACCTTGAATTTTGGTCAAATTTTCTACAGTTGTCTCTTTGTGTTTATGAATTTGTTATTGAAGTATAAAAACAAATTTTAGGTTGACAACTCGTTAGGCTAGTTATCTCGTTTGAGAATTATACAAAATTTTATGTTGACCAAGTGAATTAGATGCCTGTTTAGGCGCTATAAGCTTTTACAGATGCAGTTTGACAG
This sequence comes from Aphodius granarius, assembly GCA_963971325.1. Taxonomy (NCBI): domain Eukaryota; kingdom Metazoa; phylum Arthropoda; class Insecta; order Coleoptera; family Scarabaeidae; genus Aphodius; species Aphodius granarius. Next base: position 42,469,838 of record OZ020221.1, on the reverse strand, counting down.
AATCCACAGGCTTCGTCGCCGTGTTGCAAATTGTGAGATTTTGACAAACGTCAGTACCACTGACATGACATTAAATGTCAGGATGACAAACGTAATTCTGTCACTGATGGCTGGTTTACACGTTGCCAGTGACTAGCATGCCAGTTGCCACGGCACTAGCATGTCACCATTGGCAAAGGATTGGGAAAGTCCAGTGGTTATTTACACGTTGCTAATAAGTGTCATGCAATGTCGTGCCAGCAGGAGGAATAATAATTTTGGCGATCCATTTTAGGGCCCTTTTTATCTTTTTGGCCATAATTGATAACTATTCAATTTTCAATATAAACTGAACACTGCGCTTTATCATCATAAGCTTGAACTGGCTTGGACTACCAACTGGATTGGAACTGTTTACAAAGTGCAAGCATTTGCGCCAGTTCAAAAAAGTGGTGGGGAACTATGCCAGTCTGCCACTGAATCAAATAGTTTTGTTTCGCTGGCATCGCCAATAACTGGCACAACTGGCTTGCTAGCCACTGGCAAGATGGTGTCTACACCTTGCAAGTCGCTTGCCAGTAGGACTCGCCAGTCACTGGCAAACTCTACTGGCAGGCGTATTGGCAACGTGTAAACCAGCCATGACGTTAGGTAGCTTCCAGAAATAGCTCTGGCTTTACTAAATTAAATAATTGCAAAAGTGTCGTTGGCAGTTCATTGTGCCAACGATTTAGTCAACGCCAACGATTGAGGGCCACCCCAGATATTTTTTTCTCAAGAAGTTGGTTTATTATCACAAAATTCTTTTATTACTGGTAAATGGCGACGTTCATTTATTCCTTATAATAGGTTAATAGCTGTCTCCGTTAATTTTTAACTGTGCAGTCACATTCTTGGCCATAAAAAGAACGATTCAAAGAACTTTGCAAAACTAAACCAACAGACAACAGGTGCTGTTCTTTATAACGGAAAGACCCAAGAAAAAGTGGGATTGGCACCACAGAATTAACATCGGCATATTTCTGTGTATTTTCCCTTTAATAATTAATTTACAAATCAAATATCAAAATTCAGACATCTAATATACATATTTACTAAATACAGAAAACAAAAATAACTCGCTAGACTTTATTTCTGTCTTTTTGTTTGTGTACGTACAATGTCTGCTATAAATTTCATTGTATTGTCGTCTTTTTATATCATTTTTTTTTTTCTAAAGACAATCATTGTACCCACATATTCCTTTGTTGTCTTTACACCCATATGATATTATTATCTGATTAGTATGCCTTGAATAATGTGAATGTAACTGTAAAGAGCACTCACAGCTCACGAAGCGTTCGAAATAAAATGTTCCTTTGGAACAATGTCAAGGTCTACGTCAGGATACCTCGTCACACTTTAATGACCGCTACTCATCAAAAATATTTCGATTTATTCCAATATCACTGCCCTTCCGAAAGCTTTACGGAAATGTTACTTAAATACTTAATTATGAGTACTTCACTAATGTTTTAACAAAAAAAGACATCTAGATATACGACTAGAATTTATCTAGAGCAGTATAAAGAACGAAGAAAACTATAAGAAATTTGTCTTTGAAATGTTCTCGATTTATTGGAAAATCGTTTTGACAACCATTAAAAGTATGTAGAGTACTTTCAAACTAAGAAGAGCACAGTTGTATATGCAACCAATCATACCCAGTGTATGGTTTATAAATTGCCTCTGTATATTTGGTTGCATATACAACTGTGCTCTTCTTAGTTTGAAACATCTATAATACGATTTGTGTTAAGAAAGCAAGTGAAAAAGACAATACATACAAAGAAACGTAATCACTTTTCCGCAAATAACGCGTCGTATGATTCGTATTGACCTTTACTTGTCGCAGATGATTTGCAATGTTTTATAGATAATGTCTTGTGTATTGCTACACATTACAGAAAAGAGTGGATAGTCGTTATTATCGTTTTCTTTTGTATTTCAGGCTATTATTATTATCATGGACAATAAAGTAGTACTGCTTGTAACAATTTCGCTATGGATGACTCAAGTATTAGGTAAGTGGTTGTTTTTTTTTTCTTCAATAAAAATATTGTTTGACCTATTAGCAATAATAGTTTATGTTTTCGCTATTTTGTGTCTTTAGTTGGTGTAAACGCAAGAAATGACGCAAAGATAGTGTATTTACTTACGCACTTTTCTTGCAAATGTGATTGATAAAGCTTATCTGATTATTTAATTTAACGTAAACAAATTGTGAAGCAATCTATAACAGAATATATTTTTCCTCCTCTTTCGTCTTTTTTTTTAGAATGCTTGCAATATCTCTCCGCATGCTCTTTCTTTTGGTAGTCCTATCAATGTACTTCATAATACCGATATTTTTCCATCTTGATTTTACTATTTTAACTATTTTAACATTAATTAGACATGAAAATCCTTTTGACAACTAATAGTTGCAATTTTGCTACATGGGAACACACCATTAAAGACTTTGATGCTTCAAACTCATGCTTTCATACCTTTTTTTGTGTGTTCTGTCTAAGTTTCTTTTTGTAGGCGTTCCCATAAATGTTATTATCGCAGACAATCTGGTGGAACCGGAAGCGGAAGCACAATTCTATGACAATTGGAATTTCAAGATCGAATCCAGCAATGTGCCCATCCTGAGCAACAAAACAAGGAACCATACACTCCCAGAAACAAGTCGATCCACTGTAAGTACGTATTTTATTTATCTTACATTGCTAGAGCATATTTCAACTTAGATGCCTTCAACTATGAGTCGCATAACCTTTCTGTAGCGAAATTTTGAAACTATTTCGTGTTGTTTCTTCTTTATGTTATGCTTGAAGAAGTTGTAAGAAGTCGTGGTCTCAAAATGGACATAAATAACCGATTTATTTATTTGCAGGGTCGATTTTGGGACATGGATCAAGAGAAAGCAACCCACTTACCCATGTTCGTCGATAAAGCGTTGAGGTTATTAAATTTGAAGCAAGTGGCGTTTGAAATCGAGAATTCACTGCTGTCGAAAGTGTCCTGTACAGCTTGCAAAGCTGGTAGGTATATATTTTCAATAAAAATGGTCTATTGTACTCTGGAGTATTGTATAGGTGGCTATTAAGTATTGTAGGTTGGCTACTAAGTACTGTAAGTTGGCTACTATGAAATTTGACAGTTACACTTCTACTTTATGTCATTATTCTAGTTTTAGAGGTTGGATTTGACCAGTTTTTCATACTACAGTCAACATACTATACCTTTTCTATAATAAAATCTTTCCTATAAATAATAAAATCTATACCATCCAATATTGTGTATGTTTCTTGTCAAAATCAAGGTGCTGGACTTTTGCAACACTACATCAAAACGGGAAAAACCGAGAAGGAAATCAAAGCGACCATTTACCAGTTCTGCGTTAATTTGAAGATACAATCCCCTAGGGTTTGTGAAGGCATCACTGAACAATTTGCTGGTGAAGTTATTTATGTGCTGGGCAAAGTTACGCTAGGTATGGTTCAAGAATTTTTGGGTTTAACTGAAGAAATGATGCATAATGTGTCGTTTTATTGACAGGTCCTGAAGAAGTCTGCAGTTTTGTGATCGGAGATGGTTGTGGAGATGTTTATAACCCATATCATGACTGGGAGGTCATGTTTCCCCCAGTGCCAAAACCTGCAATAATTGAACAAAAAATTCCTGAGGTAAGCACAGTTCCTTTTCGGAATAAGATTGGCCAAAATATACAAAATGTCCAGAAGGTTTAAAGTTTCAAAGTTATTGTTTAAAATGACTCCCTGTTGATTTGTTGTAAAGATATTTTACATATTGTATAATGATGAAATTTAATTTATTTTTCTTAGGCTCAAGGACCTGCTTTCAAAGTTTTACATCTCTCTGACACCCACTACGATCCTTATTATCAGGAAGGAAGCAATGCAGACTGCCCTGAACCCCTGTGTTGTCGCCTCACCAATGGTCCTGCAGCCTCCAAAGAACAATCTGCTGGAAAATGGGGCGACTATAGGAAGTGTGACACCCCTAAAATCACAGTGGACCACATGCTGAACCATATTGCCGAAACACACCCGGTAAGCAAACATTTTAACGCCGCCGCGCCGGTTTAGCGTAACATGTTGGACCGTGTGTGGCACCCTTTATCTAATTTTTTTTGGAGTTTTTTGGGTTTTTTGCGGTTTAAACTATTTTGACAGGAGAAAATCAATTTCCCATGATTAAATTTTCAAACAGACCATGTTCTTTACATATCTTTAGCTCTTTTAAAGGAAATTTACTACACTAAATTAACTTTTTGTTATGTTCTGTCATACTGGTTGCAAAACAGGCACTTTTTTAAGCACTAGGTTTTAAAATAATTTCGAAAATTAGGCCAAAACTAGTCTTCTAAAATTTCCTACATATTCCTCCACAGTATTTTATACTGGCGTTTTTTAATCATCGATACGAATTATTAAGCTATGGAAAGAATTGTTTTCCGTGAAAATCTTATGTTTTCCTCCATCTAGGACATCGATTACATCCTTTGGACCGGTGACCTACCACCCCACGACATCTGGAATCAAACGCGCGACGAAAACCTAAACATCATAAAAGAGACAGTTCGGCAAATGTCGGATATGTTTCCGAACATACCGATATTTCCAGCGCTGGGAAATCACGAGTCAGCTCCAGTTAACAGGTTTCTATACCTAAATTACCAAGAAAACACCCACAAACGACATAAATTCGTATTTTTCTTTTCAAGTTTCCCGCCACCGTTTGTTGACAACCCAGACAGCTCCATCTCTTGGCTATACAACGAGATGGACGCCCAATGGCGAAAATGGCTGCCTAGTTCTGTTTCTAACACCGTCCGCCGGGGGGCGTTCTATTCAGTGCTAGTCAGACCCGGATTTCGACTAATTTCATTGAATATGAATTATTGTAATAATAAGAATTGGTAAATTTGATCGAAATATCGAAAGAAATCGTTTAATTTCTTAAAATTTTAGGTGGTTATTGTTAAATAGCACTGACCCAGCTACTGAATTGCAGTGGTTCATCTATGAGTTGCAGTCTGCGGAATTTAACGGAGAAAAAGTCCATGTTATAGGTTTGTTTTTGATTTATTATGATATATTATGACGTATGAATTATATTTATTTGTAATTTTTGCAGGTCACATCCCTCCTGGTCATTCTGATTGCCTAAAAGTCTGGTCTAGGAATTATTATGCTATTATCAACAGATATGAATCGACTATCGTTGCTCAATTTTTTGGTCATACCCATTTTGATGAATTTGAAGTTTTTTACGACCATCATGACTTTAGTAAGTATAAATATTTGAAAATAAGCATCTGTACTCGTATATTGTTGTATTAATGTTACATTATATTAATGGATATTAATGGAAATAATGTTACTGTAGGTCGAGCTATTAATGTCGCTTACCTTGGTCCATCTGTATCGCCATATTATGACCTAAATCCCGGATACAGAATCTACTATATCGACGGAGATCATGACCAAACAACAAGGGTAAGATTTCGTATTTTTGGAGATTAGATAAATACGTCAAATTTGAAGAAAAAAAATATTGATAATGTATTTTATTTTGTCCCCTTTTCTATTTTTGTATTCATACTTTTATGACCAATAGCTACTATAACCTAAAAAAGTACCAACACTGACTTTATCCTGATATTGACAAGGGCCATCTATGTTTGCTCATTTAGGCAAATTAACCAAAAAAAAAAAAAAAAAATTAAATTTTTATGTTTGAATTTAGTAATAGATTTTCAATAATTTTCAATAAACAATTATCCATTTTCTAACCAATTTTAGGCTGTTGTTGATCATGAATCATGGACGATGAACCTTCGAGAGGCCAATGTCTATGGTTACCCAATTTGGTTCAAACTGTACTCGGTGAGACAAGCGTTTGGCATGGAAGCCTTACGGGCCCAAGATTGGGACGATCTCGTCGAAAAGATGACAAACGATCCACAAATGTTTGAACTATTTTACAAGTATGATTATTTTTTTATTGATAATTTTTTTTGTTCACAAAATTGGTTGTCACACAGAATTTGTTGTCACACAAAATTTGTTGTCACACAAAATTTGTTGCCACAAAATTTGTTGTCACACAAAATTTCTAGTCACAAAATGTGTTGTCACACAAAATTTCTAGTCACAAAATGTGTTGTCACACAAAATTTCTAGTCACAAAATGTGTTGTCACAAAATTTGTTGTCACACAAAATTTCTAGTCACAAAATTTCTAGTCACAAAATGTGTTGTCACACAAAATTTGTTGTCACACAAAATGTGTTGTCACACAAAATTTGTTGTCACACAAAATTTGTTGTCACAAAATTTGTTGTCACACAAAATTTCTAGTCACAAAATTTCTAGTCACAAAATGTGTTGTCACACAAAATTTGTTGTCACAAAATTTGTTGTCACAAAATTTGTTGTCACACAAAATTTGTTGTCACACAAAATTTGTTGTCACACAAAATTTGTTGTCACACAAAATTTGTTGTCACACAAAATTTGTTGTCACACAAAATTTGTTGTCACACAAAATTTGTTGTCACAAAATTTGTTGTCACACAAAATTTGTTGTCACACAAAATTTGTTGCCATAAAATTTGTTGTCACACAAAATTTCTAGTCACAAAATGTGTTGTCACACAAAATGTGTTGTCACAAAATTTGTTGTCACACAAAATTTGTTGTCACACAAAATTTGTTGTCACACAAAATTTGTTGCCACAAAATTTGTTGTCACACAAAATTTCTAGTCACAAAATGTGTTGTCACAAAATTTGTTGTCACACAAAATTTGTTGTCACACAAAATTTGTTGTCACACAAAATTTGTTATCACAAAATTTGTTGTCACACAAAATTTGTTGTCACATAAAATTTCTAGTCACAAGAATTTGTTGTCACAAAATTTGTTGTCACAAAATTTGTTGTCACAAAATTTGTTGTCACAAAATTGCTTTTGTTCACAATTTTTTTTTCAGAAAACTTCTTGTATGAACAAAATTTACGTTTATTCACAAAATTTCTCTTGTTCACAAAATTTCTTTTGTTCACAAAATTTCTTTTGTTCACAAAATTTCTTTTGTTCACAAAATTTCTTGTCACAAAATTTCTTTTATCCACAAAATTTCTATCCCTTGTTTTAGATATTATTATAAAGCTAGTCCTGTGCGACCTACGTGCGATATGGAATGCAAGAAAAGGATTTTGTGCGATTTAAGGTCGGGCAGATCGCACGATAGACGGAATTTGTGCCAAACTATAGAATCTAGAATCGATACGTCTACAAGTGTGTCGTGGAGAGAATGGTTCTACAACACTATATCAGTCTCGTAAGTATCAAAATTCAAAATTGTTCTTCGTTTTTCACTGTTATTTTTCTTTGTAAAAATTTCTTTTTACTAGTTTAATTTAATTCAAATCTTTCTAATTTACTTTTGGGTTGGTTTTCTCTGCCTATATTAATTCTGTACTAAGAATCTATAAGAACAAATTAATATTTTTTTTGATATATCTTAACCTAACATTCTTGGCAATTTTGTAGTAAAAAGGAGATTTTGTATGGAACACACTGTATGTTATTTACAGTGTGTTGTATGTACAGTATGTCTCAGGGTAGTGTTAGATATTGCATGTCAAAAATTGTATATATATAAGACATTAATTAAGAAATGTAATTTAAAAACATGTAAATTCCTAATTTAAATCAAAATATTGGAAATTATTTTATTAGTATGGCGAGAGGCACATGTCTGCGTCGGTAATACAGGTGCCAACCTACTGGTCGTGGTAATTAACACCCAACTCAATAGATGGCGCGGCTACAAATTTCTTCAAGTTAGGTTTTCTTTAGTGTTTCTTTTTCATCAAATAATTTTCTTTGTTTTCTTATAATTTATTTTATTGGTAATTGGTTCTAATTCTGTATATATCTCTTTTAGTCTTATTTAGGTGATATCTTCTCTACATTTAATGCTCAAAATGGTATAGGAAAACTCCAAAGGTATATTTCCCCTTATGACTTTTGACATAACCTTTTATGGTATTAATTTTTTTAAAATTATTTATTTTTTTTTAATTTTAGAATGTCCATGCTGTGGTCCATACCTAGGCTAACAATACAGCTACCAAAATATGTTTTAGGCTTAGGTTGAAACTTCGATATTTTTAGGTACCAAGAAAGTGCAAGAATGTTCTTAATTTATTTATTTATTTTCCCTAGTTTCAAAAACTGCAATTATTAGTTACTTCGGAATTTTTACATTAATCCGCATTGTTATTATTATTATTATTATATTATAAAAATAGGGTAGATAAAGGCTGTGTATTTTTAAAAATTAACCTACAAATTTGTGTATTTTTTTTAAAATTAGCAACTGTACAATGATTTGTTCAAATTGTCCAAAAGATGAGTTGATAATTACAATTGTAGTATATATTTTTATACTTAGGGATATGCTCATAATAAATACTATTATTATAAAAATTGTGTTTATTTATTAATTTTACCATGTTCTTCCTGCAAAACAATAACGTTTCCAAAAATTGCAAATAAGCCCTAACGATGGTTATCGAAAACCCATTATACTAACGACAAAAATTACCAATCATTCGCATTTATACTAAAATACCCTCAAAATCTAGAAAGTCGTGGTCAATCTGTCATAATTTTCAACACTGGATGGCGCCAGTCACTCAAATAACTCTCATAAAAATTCAATGGAAGAAATCATCAAAACTTAGGTTATAATACAGAGTATATACAGGAAAAGACATTTTAAAAACAGATATTTAATCTCCATAACATCAATCATATAAAAACAATTAAACAAATAATAAAATTAACCTGTAAACTTTACAACCGCAACATCGCGAACGAGACCTCGCGAAGCGCCGACATCTCCGAGACGGCTTCGTGCGCCTTCGTTCCGGCTAGAACCAATCGAATCGCCGCATTTTTAATGTACGCGACCCGCGGCTCGTAACTCGTTTACCTGAATACGGCGCGACGGTTAGTTTACCTTGGGTGTTAGCAGACGTTAGCGTGCTGCTCCGTTCTCTCGAGTTTTCGCGACAAAAACCGCTTTGTTGAACCTTTTCTTGACTAGACTTGTGCTCTGTGTCTGTTCTGTGCGTTCTTTTGACACTTGCGTGGATTAATCAGGGATATTCATCAAGAATTTCGGTGAGTTTTATTCATTATTTTGTTGGGAATTGCCTTAATAATTGTAAGGTTAGTTCAAAAGTTTGAGCGGTGTTTGTTGTCATTGACATTTCCCTGGTTTCTATGTCTTTTCTGGTGTTCAACAAGGATTGTTTGGTTGAATTTCGAATAAATTAATGGGTTATATCATTGGAATTTGTCGCGAAACCTGTTTTTATGCGTTAAACGTGTATAAGTAGCTAATTTTAAAGAGATATCAGGTAAAATAGCACCTGTTTTGTGCTAGAATTGATCGGTTTCAATTTGAGTCATGTTTTAACTTTTTTTTTTCGGTGTTTTATCGAACTTTTATGCACCTATCTACGGCCAATTGATTAATTTTGATGGTTTTGGGTCTCGAATGAGTAATCTTGGAGTGTTTTGCAAGAAACGCGTTGGTGTTTCTCGGACATCCACGCTTTGCATATAACGCCGGTTATTCTGGTTTTTCGATTTTGGGTCGACAAATGGACGAGTTAATTTTAGATTTTGGTATTTCCCGGTTCATATTAGAACGTTGGCATTTGCAATTGTGTTTTCGCTCATCTCTAACAACATAAAGAAATTATCAACAAAACTATCTCCAGAATTTTCATATTTTTTTGTATCAGAATGACAGTAGTTGTAAAATTTACTTTTTCTACTTTGCATTCACAATGCACACATTGTAACACTGTTTTCGGTGTTACAATTAGTAAATTGTAACACCGTTTTTAGTAACTTTTTTCTAAGATTGGTGACATTGATATCAAATGCAGTCAAACGAAAATACACATAACCACAAAAGTAAGCACAAACTGATTTTTTAGAATCGCACAAACTGCGAAGTATGTATATTTTTATACATATTTAAACATGCGTGTTGCATCCTAGGTTTCGTACTACTAGTATATGATGGTATATAATAATTATCAATAATTACTTTTTCACAGATATTTGAATTTAAGTGACAGATGACAGTGTTACCAACGGTTGCACCCATAAATACTCTAGATTGGAATTTTACCTAATATACTTCTAAATTTTTATAAAATTAATGACGCAAAGTAGAAAAAATAGTATATTACACTCGTTTTATAAGACATATTGGCGCATTCGTTCATTTGGCGCATTCAAACATCTCATGCGCCAATTTGACGTCTTATAAAACTTGTATAATCTACCTATACTAATTGCGAACTTTCAAGTGTAGGGCGCGTTTAGCGGAATCGCCCATTTTGGCCGACATTTGCGATCGAGTAGCTGCAAAATTGGGCTTTTCGATATTACTTTTGACGCTCGAATTGAAAAAAGGACACAATTCCGCGTGGACTGCGCGATATTTTGTAAATTAAATGCGTCAATTTTGAAAAAAAATCACGTTTTTGCACCTCTTCGGGTGAAGGCGAACCTCGAGAAAATGTCACGTGACGTCTAGAAATTCCGACAAGCGGATCGATGAACGTCAAAAATTTACATTTTTTTATCCGTTCCTGCCGACCTTATAAAAGCCGCTCGCTCTCATGTCTTACGATAAGATCCCTCTAAATACCCTTCGCAAAGAGTTTTGAGCAAAAAAAACGGCCTTAAAAACAATTTTCGATCCAAAAAATCGATTTTCGTCGACCCGTGTTTTGGTGCTATTACCGCAGTAACGTCAAACCCGAAACGCCCCCTGCCGGACATTCGTAACAACAGTAACAGATAGCAGATAACCTAAAATGTATCCTAAAATGTCCATATTGCGAATGTGGACAGGTGGGAAGCCTTAACCACATATTTCTAGAATGCCCAATAACTAAAATCGAAATTTTTGACTTATACACAGAGCTAGTAATATACTATTTTAAAATGCATATTATGTGTTATCTGACACTTCTATCTCGATTAAAATGATGACGTAAACAACAAACAGAAAAAACGTACACACTTCTGTTTCTATATGTGCTCCTATATTGTCTTAAATGACGTTTTTTATGCTTTGACCAGATAAAAAACATTTTTGTCAGTCGTAGAATAATATATGACATATTATATTCACTGGCCACTGACGTTTATCAAAACTTACCAGTTCACTCATAGGTTAATCAAATATAGGTTAAGAAAGTTTTGGAATTGAATATGGTAAAACGGTAATTAAATTTTTGAACATCCTGTATAAGATACACCGATAAAACTAACGGTGGCCCATTTGATAATATCTGGGGAGTAAATGTACCAAATTTGAGCTTTCTAGCTTCAATAGTGGCTGAGAAATGCTGTTTTAAGTGATATGGTGATAAAATTAACAGGAAAATTTTAAAAGCGAAATAAATCGAAAACAAAAAGCACCACACAGAGTGCAAATTTGTTCGACACAACGAATAGATGCTTGTATACTTGTATTTTACTTGAACCAACCGCAGAAAGATCATTTGGGTGGTTCAAGTAAAATACAAGTATGTTCCAAGTATGTATTATGTTTTCTTGCTTTAAGTATGAAGGAACTGCCGGAAAGGAATTACGTCTGTTTTAAGCGATACGTACGTATACTTTTGGGTCAAGAAACTGTTTGTTCGTTGAAGCATGTATATTTTTCACCCAATTGATGTAAAACGAACGTCTTACTCTTTTTATATGTAGAAGAATAACATTTTCTTCGTCCAGAGCAAAATATACTCAACATAAACATACTAAACTTTTAAACCGGAAGAATAACTAGCCGTTGAAATTACTATAACATATACTGAAATTATTATTACAATAAAATATTAATTATACCATTTCGTTTAAAATAACAAAGTTGTGGTCTATTTCCGGTTGACCGGAAGTGGGAATCATCTTGAAAATATCTCTTAGATAAACAGAACGGTATGAAGAACATCTACATTCTGAATTTCAAAGAGCTAGGTCAATAGAACCCTGTATAATATAAATATTGGGCAATTTTACCGATTGGCTGTTGATATAATTGCCGAAAATTGAAGAGAGAATTAATTCACAAAGAACATAGGCCAAGTTAAACCTTGAGTGAGAGATTAAGCTTCGTAATTTGTGTAATTCGCGCGACCTTGACTCAATAAAAACGTCAATTATTAAATTTGGCAATGAAGCAATATATAACAAATTCCTAAAAATACTGCAATACATAAATTTGCTGTTATACATAGGTATATATTATATGCCATACATATAAAGTTATTTATTGAAATATTATAGCATTTATTCATGTAGATGCAAAATTACAAGACCACGACTGCACTGTGGTGGAATTCTTTCCCCACGGGGATGTTAACCCCTGTAGTGCATCGTTACATTCCCTTGCAGGCATTTCATCACCCCTCACAGATCGATGAACTTTCCACAAAAAATAACCCCCTGTGGACAGACCAATGGTGCCACTGTGTGGGCCCTAAAAATCAGTTTTTTGTAAGCATATCGTTTACATCTTGTATAACCTTATACAAAATTTTGTAGCATTAAATTCTCGACAGATTTTGTCCCCAATAGTTTTCCTAATACTTGAATCTTTTGACTTATGCAATGTGCAAACTAAGAGTTTTAGCTCATTTTATGACAAATTTCAGAATTAGTGAGACTTTCTTGAGTTGAATTGTATCAAAGAGAGACTTTCTTGAAACTTTATCATACTTATTTTCTTTTCTGTATAGACAGTTAATAACTAACACCCAAAACGACTGAATGAAGATAATTAAGTATGGTGTACATTCAACAATTTGTGAGGGAAATGAATGTATCCTCATTACTGAAAGGCGTTAAAATATGCGGAACAATCCAAGTTTTAAAACGATTCGTTAGTAATTTACATCTTCCTTTGCTGTTCAACACATTTCACACAATTATTTTTGATCACATATTATATATAAACCTATATACTTGGGCGCTATAGGCCCAAGTGGTTCATCCCATTGATCTGATATACATGTTCAAAGTTACTGGACGATGAGCTGGTATCCATTCTTGGTATCAATTTGGTCAAAATTGTTTCAATCCTTAAGGGAATGCCTGTCAGCTTTGCCACTTCCCGTTGGCAGATTGTCATTAAAAACAGTCCAGTTCATCCCTTGGTAATTCTAAATATGTATGAGAAATTACAGCCCGATCTGTTGCACCGTTTGGGCGCTATCGTATTCGCAGACATACACACACATATAGACATTTTCCAGAAATCATTGCAAAATTATTACATAAATCAAATTTTTTTTTAAACTCCGTATATATTTTGGAACAAAATTGCCTATTAGGTACTCTAAGTAAAATTGTGTCGTTTGACATACAGAATATCTATCGACAAGTATTCGTTTAAGTAAATATTTGTTATTGGTGTATTTGCTTATGTAACAAGATAAAAAATCATTGCCCTTTTATAGCTTGTGCGTTTAGAATATTATGTAGTTTACTTTACAGTGATTTTGTCGATTGATTCGTATATGTTTAATTCGTATAATTCAAAAATGTTAGAAACGGTTTTTTTTTTTTCAGTGAAAACTATTTCTTTTTACTTTCAGCCTATGCAGCTCATTTTTTTAAAATTTAACAATACTTATTTGTTTCAAACATATATTCTTTCCTTGAAAGAAATATCTCTCTGTGTATGCAACCACGTAGATTATGCGTTTGTATATGTTACGGTTAAAGTGATAAATGTGGTTTGTATTAATAATTACCGGCAAAATTAATAATAACCGCATCATTTGGTCAATGTGATTAGAAACGCTTAAATAATCACAAGGACCGGCTATTATTAATAATTTCCTAACGGGCACGGTAAAAGTGATAAAAATGTTACTTTTTACAAAAGATCTTTTGTATACAGTCTTCAAAGAAGTTAGCTAAGTTATTTTGATTACTATGTAAGCTATTACATTTATTTACTCGACGCAAATCATCAGTACGGCTACCCCAATGACCAAAATTACGAATAATACAAAACATTGATAATACAGAATGCTTTTTTTGTCTCCCTTGTACTTTAGAAACTACTGGATATAATTGGTAATGATATTTGGTATACACCCAAGGACGGGTCAATGGCGAAAACATAAAAAAGAACAGTTTATACAGAGTGTTCAAAAAAGTTAACCATTTTATTATCAATAACACTCATTTTTATATTTAATGCATGTGGGTAGTTTGTTGTAAATGTACAATTACAATTTATTAAGTAAATTCTCAAATCCTAATTATCTTGAAATGTTGCGCATTTAATAAAAAAAATTTCAATGCAAATATATACATGCAAGAACTAGACTAGTTTACATAGATGTTTTTACATAAATTGCACCGCACAAATGATGCAAACATTTTTTTATGGTTCTGTTCCTAACACGGTATTTTTACTTTTGGTGTTTGACAATAATCTTATAAATAAAAGATTAAACATGGTAACAACTTGCCTCAATCTTCCCTACATTAGTATGTCCATTACCTATACCTACCCTAAGTATATATCTAATATCTCACAGATATATTTATTATAAAAGTGTTTATCGCCAACAAAAAATACAAAAAAAAACAAAAGAAGATGACGTCCTATTGTTACAAACTTTATTTCGTTTTATTTCGACAATATAAATGGTGTCATTGTTGTACTACCACAAAAAATAAAGGTCTAGAAGGACTTTTATATTCAAAATTAAATATAAAACATTTTTTAAAGTTTTGTATTAAAAAGATAATAAAGTTATAAATAAAAATATTTTTTTGTCACGAATTGCAAAATGCAGAAGCACTACGTACGTTTGCACTGGTAAAATAATCCAAACCGAGTTTTTAATTAATTACTTACTTTGCTTTTAAGAATTGCGCAAATAAGCATGACCCAAAGAGTTACACACTCGTGCTTGCAATTAGTGTGGATTGGCATTTTTTAGTCTCGTTTTGATAATCTTCCTTATTTTAGTCATGAGTAGTAACTAAATAAGTTAGTCAGGACTAACGTCACTAAAGGCCCAACACTGAAAACCCAGTGAATAGATTCGTTGTGTGGCGATTATGTAGATACTAACAGAATTTCAAATCTGAGGCTCTATTATATTGTAGCATCACCTTATTGCAATATCGAACTGAAATATATCACATTGACCACAGCATGCTGGAAATTATTAATAATAACCGGTAATTATTAATAACAACCTATTTATCACTATGACCGTAACATATACATACTAATTTACATTTGAAAGGAAATTATTGACAATTTTACGTAAGCAATACATTTGCAAAATAATGCAATAACTACAAGACGATATTTTTATTGTAATCTATGTTTATTATCAACAACAACAACACTTCTATAAATATCTATATTATACTGCGGTTTTTAATTTTATAATTCCTTTACAATTATTAAACATTTCCTTTAAATTTCCACGCATACCATCAAATTTAGATCACCCATACATGTTTATAAACTACGTTAAGCATCGTTTTGGTTTGTCATGTTACACATAGAATTCACTCATGACGTAATGTTGTATTTTAGTGTCTATTGTATTCCTGCTATAAATAAAATTAACAATAACAACCACACCTAAACCAAACATGTGTTTAATACATTAATTCGCAATTATAGCCAATAAACCGTCCATCTCATTGATCTGTAAATTGAAATACATGTAATATTTGCCACTTCCGGTTGTTAGATTGTCACCAAAAACAATCCAGTTCATATCTCGGTAATTGCTAAACATACACACCAAATTTCAACCAATATCTCTCAGTCCAAAAGTAAAAATGAGCACGATTTGTATCTTTAAAACGAGGTATTACTGTAGCACCGTAGGAGTTTAATAGGACTTATTGACACAATAATAGGATCTTTAACCTGTATTATTTTATTTTACAAACGATGCACGCCCTCCTCGTCTGTTTATTTTGGTGAGTGGATTTATTAATAGTTAAAGCTGTGTGCTGTAGGCACTGATTTGAAATACAAAACGCCACCCGCTGAGTTCTGTTTTCGCTTAACATCTGCGGGGCTGCGCATTTTTCAATCGGATTTTTGACCGAATTTCGTTGCCGAAAATAAACCGATCACTCACGACGTCAGATGGAAAATTATAGCAAAATTTGTTGGGAAATTGTGATTCCTATACCCTAAAATGTTCTTTATTGTTGTATAGTAGTAAATTAGTATATAACATGTTTTGGTGTACAGTCTGGATGTGTAAACATCCAAAGTAAGCGTTTCAAAGCCGATTAAGTTTTTTAAATTTCGTAATCGGATAATGCAGGTATTGTTTTTCCGGTGAAACGATTTTCTAGGCGTCTTAGATTGACAATAGCCGACGCTGCACAGACTTACGTACGTATGAATGGGCACAGAATCTTGTTACCAGAAAATCACCATCCGTTCCTTGCGTTCAAATCGATTTTGTACGCGTGTTGTATCCGTGAAGAACCTATAAAACGATTTCTACAATGTTTATGGATAATAATCATATTATAAACACAATAAACTGCATAAAGTATTAGTTTGTTTATCGAATGATCTTTACAGACTCAAGTATTCACTGCAAGCCTCAGGATTTAGCACAATGGACCTCTGATAGGTGGCTTCTTTGATTGCATAATCAGATTGTGGTGTAGAGGTTTGGTCAGGTGCTGAGGCAGGTAGAAAAAGGTATTCTTTTGTAAAAGATACAATACAACAACGTACACATACGTACGATTTGCCTTAGTAATGATTACGAATCAATTTTGTCATTATTTCAGTAATAATACTAATAAAAAATATCATAAAGTATTGGAAATGTCTTTTGAAATAATTAATGTGCAATAAAGTAATAAATTCCTGTAATATTAATACGAAATAACATATATTATTTCGTACAACATATATTTTGTTGAACCTTCTTGGAAATAAAAGTTAGGTCTGTTTGTCTTTTCAATTAATCCCATCTATTCATTCTGACTGCTCCACACAAAAATAGAGGCAAAAAGAAGCAGGAATTTTTGTGTTGGTCTATTTAGGATAGACTTGAACGTGTAGACACTATCTAAGTCACTATCTGCTTGGTATATAGGACTGGTGTAGATAAAATAGTTACCTAATCTGTACCATAACTATGCAGTAAACTCATAAAGTAGTAAAGTGGTTCTTATTTCTGAAATGTACCTTTGTTTATCTGTGCAATTTCAACCAGAGAATGTAGCTTTTCAAAGATATAACTAAATTCCATTGTTGTTCCATTACTTTCCAGCTAGTACCCTAGAAGAAAAGTATTCGACGAAAATTTTGTAGTCGTGTTTCGTGGGATACTTTCCCATATAGTACCGTTCGAATCGTCCAAATCGCACGACTAGATCCGACACAGTTTGCTCCGAAAGGAGAAAATGTCGTAAAATAGATATTTTGACACAATTTTCAAACTTTGGAACGTCATAACTTTCGAACCGTTTAAGATAGAGGAAATCTAATAGCACCATTGAAATCAGCGTGAAAAACTGTATTAAGGACCTTAATTGGATCAGAGATATAGTTGACTTATTATCGACTGGCCAAAATTTTGTAAAAAAAACGCATCTTTGAAATTATAATTATCAAGTGGCACGCTTATCTCGAAAACTGGGTCTCGGATCGACATGAATCGATCTTCTATCTTACTAAAATGGATGCGCTAATCACAAATTTGCATAGAACAAGACTCTATCTCTAATAGTTTCCGAGTTATGTCAAAATTTCGATGAAACCATTATATTTTTGATGTACTCATCGAGATCTATTTTTTTTGCTGGCCAAGTCACGGCCCTACGACCAACTGTTCAGAAGTTCGATTTTCCCTACCTCAGTAAGTAAATATGTACATCAGTTATATCATATTTTTGATTCATTCTGGCTCAACGGTACAAAAAGGCATGTCTATGATCGGATCTTCAATATCCAAGGTGAAAACAAATCTGCATCACCAACAAACAATGTATGTATCTAAACTGTTTCGTTTTCCATTAAAATGCATCAAATTGCCTCCGATTCTATTATATCCAATTCATTTCAGTCATCGAAAGGAAATATTTAGTTCCGTCCACTTTCTAGAGCATTTTTCAGTTGTTTGTCATGAAACTTTCCTGTTCTATTTCTTTGTGGAACTTGAATCTTTGGTTTATCTCAGAAATTGTACATAATACATAATGAATGAAAGCCTTAAAGACATTAGTACATCCGGAAGGCAATAACGACGATTGTGGTGCCGTCTGTAGCGGTAAATCAATACCATACTTTGACCATAGTGTACAGCTGTAACGGATGCTATCAGCGACACTTTTGGGTAGACCAAAGCAGGCAAGAAGCCACGCTGCAGCCTCAATATGGTTTCGAACTGAAGAAGCACTACCACAGTAAAGACTATAATAATACCTTAGACCGTTCAGGTGCTAGGTAGCAAAGCAACACAACGGTTCATTGACTTTAACACTCTAACACTTATTGCAAATTGAGAATTGCCATTTGTTAATAACTGTACACGTTTGATAGTTTTATGGTGGTGAGTTTATGAAAGTTGTTGACAATTATATCCAATGACTTTGATTGATTTATTCAAGATCAAATATTGATATGAATAAAAACAAGGGATCTATTTTATTACTTATTACTTTCTATGGTCAAGTCAGTTTTGATATATTACCAAGTAAACCAATGAAATTAGTGAACCAATTTGTTGGTTACACATGATGTAGTTCTGCTACGGCTTACTGCTTACTTTAAATCTTCAACTATGTTCTTTCATCAATTAACACCTGTAAGAAGAAGTCTATTACTTGAGGCGTGAAATGTTAAATTTGATCTACGCGGGATGTCACTCTCGATTATAATAACACCAAGAAGGACTATAATAGAGGAAATTGAAATATGAAAGTCTACAAGAACAGATAATTCAGTAGATTAAGTAATTCTGTAGATGAATGAATCTCAGGTTAAGTATTCTGCAATAAGCTATTTGAGTTCTATATTATATCCTTTAATCCGTGTAATAAAATTGAGGTTTGCAACTGTGGTTATATTTTTATGTTCCGACTAATACCCTAGAAGGAAAGTATTGTAATCAGCGGAAAAAATGTTGTCGAGATTTCAGTGGAAATACGCGTTTTTGGGGTCACCTAAATCGATTGCAATGATTTCTGAAAATGTAAAATGTATGCGACTTAACGATGATTTGTGTCTGTCAAACGACAAATGTTTACTTACATAATATAGTAATAAGCATTTCTATTCCAAAATATATAGAGCTACTGTGGCTTCCTGAAATTTAAGTATTATAATACTTCTATAAACTTTCTATAGAAGGTTTCGTGTTCTTATGTGTTAACGAGGTAGTCGAAAAGGTTGGTTCATTTTTGGATAACTTTAGACCCATTTTACACTATTTTAGTTAATTTTAGACAATTCAGGACTATCATTTAGACAATTGTCAGCAATTTTCTATAATTTTGAACAGTTTGATTTCAAGTGTAACATCAGCTAATATTTAGACCATGACTATTTCTAAAGAATAACTTTTCACGAAAATCATGAATATAGACCACATAATTTTGTAGATCGAGGCTATACTGTATAAAAACAATGCCTCAATTTCCACAGTTTTGCTTCGCTAACAAGATCTCTCGTTAGGAAAGACAAATTCCACGTCTAAATTTATAACGCGATTCCTCGAGCTTTGCAAAGTGCCATCATCCTTTCAGTCCGTTGTCCTCATCTCTCCCATTTCATTGTTCTTCACTTTTACCCCGCTCTGATAACACTGAAGACCCATGCAAATACAGAAGGGTCGTTCTCATTATTCCATTTTTACGTGTTTTCTCATACCAACAAGTTCGAAGACTTTTGTGCTCCTCATTCTACAAGCTACAAGCAGTTCCCTCCGTTCTACAAGCTTCCTTAATTAATCTAATTAATAACTTATTATCGAGCACCTAATTGATTAATTAGATAGTTCTTCTCTTCGTGGTGGTTAGAAATAACCTCTTGGGGAACATAAATCGGTTTTCTTTCGCGAAACTAATGGTAAGTAATGAGACCTCGACCATAATAAATATTCATGGTCCACGAGAGGCAAGAACTGCTATAATCCATAATCTCTGAACTCATTAAAGCCATTACTCTCTGGGCACCTTCACAACTGCACATATAATAAAGACATAATATGTACTTCCTTATGGCAAAAAATGTCGTTCTACGGTACCTAGTGTTTTTCTTTTACAGCAGAGAAATCATGGCCGTTCATACGACAACGTTCTATAAAGAACAAAATACCAATTTCTCATAGAATTTAGATTTAGAACGTTTGTGTTTCTTATGAATTTATTGATTGTTATGAATTTAGATCAATTTGGTTAATTTTAGAATTTTTGTTTTAGTTTTAGATAATTTTAGACCATTTAGAACGGTTATTTGCACATTGTCAGTAGTTTTCTATAATTTTGAATAGTTTGGGATCATTTTTAGCAATTTTGGATCGTTTTGTCAAAATTGCCTTTGAATCATTTTGATTCTTTTTCGAAGAGTTCATTTTTTGTCAAGTTTCTTAAGTATTGGAGATCAAAATGTGTCTAATTTTTAAGTGGGTAGTTTTTCTATGACCCTGAGTATATCTAAGTCTCACACATTTAGTCTCGGTTTGAATTTTTATAAAATTACTGCTGTTCCTGCTACTGTCAGTGGTAATTTAATGATATTATGTGCGTACGTCGTAATGAGCTTGGTTATTTACTTGATACGAGACTTCCTGTGCGGTGTAGTTTTCAGTTTTCCACTTAAATCTTCAAGAGGTGACAATATGGTTCGCATAACTCTAAAAACAACCAAAAGAACTTTTCAAATTTTGCTTTTTTCTTTCGTAATCCTAAAAATAGGAATGAACAGAAGCGACGACCAACAAAAAAAGACAATGGGGAGACAAAGAATACCACACGTATATATAATTTAAATTTTCACTTTCATTCCCTATTGTCACGCATCGTCTTTCGCAGGGTAATTGCCATAATTCAAGACATGCGACAGGTTCGTAAAATGTAACGTAAAATGTAACTTAGTGCATACTGGCTTCGGTGAAGAAATAAAAACTTATTTTGAGACAACAATGCATGGTATTCGCGTTCGTCACACTCTATGGTCGTGAGCTATGCCCGTGAAATTAAAGCAATATGTAAATTAGTCGACTTTAATTAGATTAACAAGTCTGCTACTTTAAACAAAATAACAAAAGATATTAACTTTTGTTATTTTGTTTAAAGTTTTGCATCTCATTAAAGCTTATATTCGGAGAGAACATTTCTAAAACAAGAATATAAATATATTTAATAATATGATATAAATTAACTGAATTGTATTAGAAAAGTTACTACTAAACTTACTACTACTAATACGCATTTTTATCGGTTGATTTGCGAACACCTGGAATGTCTGTCTCCGCTCTTACAACAAAACAGAAAATAACAGCAAGGCTGTTCACTCCTCACCACAAGGTAATCATCATCATGGGGCTAGTTCTCGTTTGCCAGTGCTTGGCAGTAGCGTGTGATGGAAGATAGACTAGAATAGAGTTCGAAATTGCGTTTAACGCAATCATTTGCACCGGTAGGCAATCAGTATGTAAAAGATTGAAAACTAGATAGGGAAGGTTAAATTAGTATATGTGCGTATGAGTGTACAATTTGCAGCTAATAACGTGAAGTACACACACACAGTATTACTAAAAAAGTTAAAACGTGATAGACCTGATGGAAGAATATAGAGAAATATGAAATATTGTTGTGGTAAAATCGAATTTAGGCAATAGTTTCGCAATATCTTAATGTAAATTTAAGTTTTCACAACTGAAGTAGTGCTAATGTTAATCATATTCGCATAATTTGTGAAATTGCAGTTTTGTAATTTGTTGTGCAATGGTCGATATAGAAATGTCAAGTGAGTGGTGAACTGTTTATGCCATAACTAAATGTGTTTTTCGAAGTAAATAATTTATTTCTCCTTAATGAAGAAATTTATTTAACTAGTTATTGTCTAGTAATTTCTAAGATGAATTGGAATTTCTACGATGAATTGGAATTTCTACGATGAATTGGAATTTCTAAAAGAATTGGTGTTTATAAAACGACGAATTTCAAAAACAGGCCTCGATATAAACACAAAGACTTCTTGTATAAAATGTCATCTGCATATCTCACAGTGTCACTCTGTATAAAGGGAAGATACACCTGTCTATATTTGGGAGTCCAGGTGTTGTCCACAACATGATTGTATAGTTTATGTGTGTATGTATGTGCCTCACACACTCTCTCATATTATGAACCCCATCTTTTCTGGCTGTGAGTGTGACTCATGTTAAAACCATCCACATATCATTCCACAACTATCATTCACTACAACGGATCAATAGATAATTTTTTTTGATTATATCATACGTTTTCGATTATTATCTATAACAACACTCTTCTTCCTAACCAAACAAAAAAATCTAGCGGTTATACGGCATATAAGACCCAATAATAACGATCATAATAGAATGAAACGGTTCGCGTATCACAGAAAACATCGAAAATGCACCCTTCTGTCTGCCAGCTTTAAGAACGGAAACGGTGGCTTGGAAGACACTTCCTGTTCTTGCTAATACAGGTGCGTGACTGAACTGTCATGTGCAACGACAAAGAGGGAAAGATCTTTTGTACTCGAAGACAAAGGTAGACTTTTCTTGATACCATATGATCTAAACTGAAGTATAAAAGATTTTTAGTGATCCCCCATTTTCCACCATTAATCTGCTTTATATTTCATGCAAACATACTTAATATTACATAAGAACCCACTTCATGGACTCCCAAATTAATTTCTAACGTTCGTCTTCGGAAACGGCCATCAGCGACACCTTGCGGCTATATATAACTGTCATTCTCGATGGTTCGCGACCACATCGGCCTCTTAAGTGGCACAGGTTGGAATATTTTGGGCAGTGATGGCCCACACAAAGAATCAACCTGCCCACTCTGTGACTCCCGTATAATACTATCTTGTATTATTTATCTCTCCCAAGCAGTGGTTTTGTTCCCGTTTTGGCAACATCTAAAAATGCTAATTTCCAAAGAGGAGAATGGAATGGTCTGGTGTGCTATTTTACGAATTAAGACCAGATCAAGGTAGTTCTATGTTTTAAGAATTTAATCAATAACACTAACAGCTCTCATGTTTATGGTTTGTTTAAATTCAATTTAAAACTAAGTACATAATTAATTTATTTAGACGTGAATAATAAACATGTCTACCACCACAAAATAGGTAGAGTGTAACCCAACAAAACCAAGATAAACGATGCTGGTAATCAAGCCAAAATGACGATTTATTTGCAGCATCCGCTCGTAAATTATTTCGCCCCCTTTCCAATTTGCATGCCGCAGAAAGGGTTGCTCGAGGTGTGTAGGTAAATTGGAACGCCAACCAGCCCCTAGATTCGCAATTTTCGATACACCTTCGTGGTAAAACTGATTAAAGAAAGGGAGATTACAATCGATATATAGCCTCTAGTCACATTTAAAACCCTCTCAAGTAAAAGTCCAATAATCAACTGAATAAGGGTATATTATTAACTAAGATATATTCTTTTATGACTTATGATATTTGTACTAAACTTATAACAGGAATTCATAACAGTTGTTAAGTTGGAAAGCCAACAAACGAAGAGAAACCTGCATCCTACAAATGATCGTAATAACAGAATATGTCATTTGTGTCGTTAGGAACAGCTAAACGTATTTAACACAGATATTCAACAAACTGTAAAATGATGACATGAGACGCCGTTTCTCGTGAGATTTTTATAACTTTGCTATATTCTGCAATAATTGTCGATAACCTCAATTCTAAGCGCGATTTTTGTTCTGGCGACACGAAGACTATACCAGAAACGTCAGATGGTAGATTTGCTTCCTACTGATGTATCGTTTATTTGTTTGTAATGTACTTTAAGAGATGTGTGCCAATGCTGACATTTAAAGCACTTGGCTGGCATTGAATGTTAATAACCCACTTCATGTATTTACTTAAGTATTACTGGTAGAGACTCCTTTTGCTTAGAAACTATACTTAGAAATAAAAATTGTTTTTGATATTATACTCTAAGATTTGATATGATAAAAGTCAGTCTTTCAACACATTGTCTTCATCACCATTTTTATCTAGTTGCTCTCATCAAGTCTGGTTCCAAAGCACTACAACACGAAAACAATGACTTAAAGGCAACAACAGAAAATTCATCGAACATTTTGTTAAAACTAAACTGGACAGACAATTTTTATCTTATTTGCTTCTTTTAATACCTAAATATGTACTATTATTTGGGCAGAGGAAACCAAATTCTACAAAAACATCAGACTTATTAGGATAGAAAAAACAATGACAAATTTATATCTATACTTATTAGCAAGTAGTTATGTTGTTGACCTGAGTTCTACGCATCATGAACTCCTGCAAACAGAAATAAAATACCATACCAAGAAATTAATAAGACACTATTTCCTTTGTCTGAACAAATAACCAAGGTTATATAGCCTAACAAACTCTTTGTCACAAAAGAAAAACTATAATAAGAACTACACCACAGGCATGTTTTTGCTTAAAAATACTCGAACGTACGTTTCGAATTTATAATATTTCGACCATATCAGGCGTTATGCAATGGAGGTCGTGATATTTTATTCATAGCCAATATACCATAATAGCCCATTTGTCTCGAGTGTACCTATATTTCTCTAAGGACATTATCTAAAGTACTTCTCGCTTTACTGACGTAATGTACAGAACACACTTGTCGACACTGTTTGCTGTACCATTAAAAATTTATATTATTTCGATCAGGCGCTATTTTTGGAACTCTGACGGACGCAGAAGTAAAAATTTCATACAGCTAATACTTGTTTTGTGAGGTGAAAAATTTGTAGCTGGATGTTCGAATGTTAATTGCGTATTTCGATGCCTGTAGTGTCGCTTTATACTGATCGATAGAGAAACGAAATTGCCAATTAGTTCCGATAATTACTGACGTTGTTACAAGCTCATCTATAAGCCGTGGAAATCAATAAAGTCCAGACTGTAGTGAACTTTGAATTGAGGCTGCCAAATCAAGAAAGGAGACACATTCTATATGAAAGTTCTATGTCCATAATCTGCAGTTTAATCTTCATAGGGTACAGATGCAAATTTCTAATTATAAGTAAGTAACACGTATCTAGAGAAAGTTTTCTACAATATATACTTATAGAAGGAGACAAATTACTGTGGATTCGGTGTATTGTCCTGGAGAACAATGCCGAAAGCGACAATTAATAGTGAGTAGTAAATGGGACAAATTAGGTGCTTTATTAGCTGTGTTAGAAGAGAAATTAGTGTCGAAAGGCAAGAGTAATTTGTCGTTATTGGAAAGATTATTTATTTTTGTTTAATTGAATGGAAAAACCGAACGCATTATGTGCAAAGTTTCCCGATCTTTTACAAAATAATAAAATTAGAATTTCATATCTTTACACCATACATATTTTTTTTACTCCTGGAAACTAATTGGTTAGATATAAATTTGTTTCTTCAGATTGTAATAAGCATTTCAAGCCCTATTTGTAAGGCAGGATTTTGATCAGAAGAAAGTTTGTGAAGTAAGTGCATTTTTCGTACGTTTGGATACTTTTAGGTCATATTTTGCTAATTGTTTAAACGTTTTTAAAATGTTTATTTAATATGTACACATTGTACACTGTACAATACATCAAATCTCTCTCTATTCTCTGGAGCACAAATTAAAATATGGTTTTAACCACCAAGAAACTATACAGGGTATAAAAACAATAAATATCTGTGGTGGCTCTCACCTAACTTTCCGACTACATCATTGGCACTATAAAGTGTCTGGACACTTTAGTAATAGTTCAATTTTGTTAAGCAAGAGCCACTCTAGACCCTACCTAATGTCAGTTTCTATGACATAATTACATTTGTCATACTGACATTTAATGTCATGTCATGTCAATTGCACTGACGTATGTCAAAATCTGACAATTTGCAACATAAAGGCTGTGGATAAATTTACAAGGTTTAATTTGCAGAAAGAAAACGTTGTGGCGGTTTAAAGAAATCAGTACAAACACAAAAAAACTGTACAAATATATCAAAAATATGTAAATACAAACAGCACCACACTGAGATATGAAAAACGTTTATTATATGGTAACTTTTTTGTCACACTACTGACTATGACTATTCGTTACTTTTGTCACACCCTGTATAACAGGAACGATAGGCATTTAGTCCAGTTACGGATTTCTCACACACACCTTCCACTAATTCCTTACATCCTTCCACTTCCACAATCCATCCACAACAATTATCTCCATTCGTTATAGGTTTCTCTCAATGTTTCAAACTGTGTCAACCCTTCTTAATCTTCCACTTTATGCATTACTTTCCGTTATTACCACACCAGAAACAACTTGAGAACATCTCATACACTATCTTCTCCCTATCTCCTTTCCTCTCATCATTAATTGAAGGCTATATTCATAGTATATATCCACTATGCGTATATACACTATATCTACAGCGACGAAGAGGTACCCACAAAGCCAAGGAAGGAACGGTTAGGCCTGTGCTCGGCGTGTGCCACTTTTGAGGACGCAACCTTGCACCTAGAATGAAGAAACAGGTGATCGAGCGCTTCTGATGGCTCGTTCTTCGGTCCATCTCGGTCCCAGATCTCCTCATGTCCGCTGTATATATGTACATATATGTATACGTGCACCGTCAAAGAGAGTATACACTTTCCGTTATCGTCCATTCCTGTTCTATCAACTATGTTTACGTTCTCCGAGGCTCTGCTCTCTGCTGTTCATTTGCATACTGAGATTGGCAAACAGACAAAAAGAAAGATTATTTATTAGACGAGTTTATAGGTGTTTTCTTATTATATCTTAGAGAAAAAGTGCCTACATATTAGATGGACTTTATACAATAATTTATTTGACTTTGGTGGTTTTTGTAAACAACCAACTTACAAATTTATCCTATGGATCTGTAATTTGGTTACTGGAGGTTGAATCCCTAATAAAAAGTATGTAATATTTGCCACTTCCGGTTGTCAGATTATCATAAAAAACAATCCAATTCATCTCCTGGTGATTCTAAATATTTATACCAAATTACAGCCTGCTTAGAGTTGCATATTCACTATTTACTGTAAAATGGAATACTGGTTTCTGTCTTTCAGTTCTCTCATACAGGAGCTGGTAAAAAGCTCCTATTTTTCTATGCTATAAAACTATTTTTATCATAAATTCTTCCCCTCGTAGTAATTGGATAATATTGGTAATAGAACATATCTCTTCATTACTGGTGTTTGCCAAGAACAAACGTACAATGAAAGTGTTAAACTTGACACAAAAGAACAATAGAATCGCCATCCTCCAGATCTGCAAGCACTCCGAAACAATGCATTTCCATTTCGTTTTCTCTTATAATCATTTTAAAGGCAGATTTCTCTGTCTGTACTAGTCCATACACCAACGGATCATCATAATCTGTTGAAAAAAAAAAAAAAAAAAGAAAACGCCAAACATTTTCGTATACAATTCACAATTTCCAATAC
The DNA here is from genome assembly GCA_963971325.1 of Aphodius granarius. NCBI lineage: Eukaryota > Metazoa > Arthropoda > Insecta > Coleoptera > Scarabaeidae > Aphodius > Aphodius granarius. Next base: position 42,441,994 of record OZ020221.1, on the reverse strand, counting down.
ATTCTGTCTCTAAATAACTGTACAGAATTCTTTGGTGGTGTATTTACGCAAGAAACAGTTTATATGTGCCTGATGCAAAGTGGTACGCTAGATCCTTGTAAAAGGAAGAAACCCATTTAAATATACTGTTTTAACCTAGTTGCCATTATTACAAAATTGTGTAGGAACTCGTTCTTATGTATATATGGCGGACTTAGGCATGACGTATAAGTAGCGACATTTTTTTAAACGGAAATACACGATTTAGGGTCACATGTATTCGAATCAACTAAACAATTCAATGAACAACTACTACCTGAAGATTTTTTTTACTTTCCAATTTGATCTCCTAGAAAAAATCGATAAAAAACTCATTTCACCAGGATTTGGATGAACGGTACAAGCGTATATAGAAGCAGTCTGACAGTAGTCGCAGCCTTACTGACATTTATCAAAATTCCTAATAATGCCTGTAAGATTTGCCACTTTCTGTTGTCAGATTGTCACCAAAAACAACCCAGTTCGTCCCTTGGTAATTCTAAATACGTATAACACGTTTCGGACCATTCCGTTGCTCCGTTTGGGCGCTATCGTGTTCACAGCGTACACAAGAACCAACAAGCATTATCCAGAAATCATTGCTATGGACTCAAGGGACCTCAAAACGCATATATTCGTTAAAATCCCATTTTTTTCGTCGATTAGAGTAGTTTCAAACTAAGAAGAGCACAGTTGTATATGCAACCAATCATACCCAGTGTATGGTTTATAAATTGTTTGTGTATATTTGGTTGCATATACAACTGTGCTCTTCTTAGTTTGAAACATCTATACAATACTTTCCTTCTAGAATACTAGTGGGAGAGTTACCCCAGTCATTTTCCACGACTTTTAAACAATATACATGCATAGATTTTCTCATTTAATGTCTCTTGTGACATTTTTAGACACACATCATAATAACGAAACAATAACAAAACGACATCAAAACACCATCATAATTTTTTTACCATTATGGCCTTTTAATCACCCTAATCGCCATCTATCTGAAACGAGCAACAAAACAAACTAATTCATTTTCCCATTGTTTCAGGTGAAAGACAAACTCAAATCGACCAAGACAAATAGGCAGCATGTCCGGACTCATCAAACAGCCGACGACACGATGACGAGAAAACCGCGCCAAGAATTCAAATCGCGCGCCACCACGCGACTCCCGGTAAGAATTCAGTGCGGCGAACGCCATCTAGATGCGCGAGTTGAGAGTGCGTAGTTACTACGGCGGCAACGGCAGCAGCACCGCGGCGCCACCATGCGGCGGCAGCGCCGCGATGACCGACTGGGACCAGATGTTCATCAGGTCGTTGTCGAGGCCTCCCACCTGCAGATCCCTGCAAGACCTGCAAGTCATCTATTACGGTTTGAGCGGGCTGGAGGCGCTGCAGACGTTACGCGATTCCGCGTTGCGCGCCCTCTGTAAGGTCGTACGCTACGAGAAGCACCTGGCCAACGACGTCCTCTACTAGTGAGTATACGAAGCTTTTGATTGAGCGTGTTCGTTCATAGATGGCGTTGTACTTGTCAAATTTTGTGACATTTATGTTTTTATCGAAATTAGTAATTATTAATTACGTAATGTTTGGGTATTATTTATATATATATATATTTATTATTTTATTAGTTCGGCAATTTTAGACAAAATACGAATTTAATGACAAACAACAATCCGAAAAGTTTTAGTTAGGAACTGATTTTTTTCAAATATTTAATTAGGAATAGAAGAATTACTGCTTTTATTAAATTGCAGCCACGACAGTGGTATTAGGACACAAAGAAACACACAATAACTTTATAAAAAAGACGTGATATTATGTACTATTAAAAAAGAACAAATTACCCCAGAAAACAGGAAATTGGTATATCTTTTTTGTTCGTATTAGTTTTGGTACATTTGGTATGCATGATCTTTTGTAAAGTGTCTATAAAACCAGGTAACCTACTCTCTGGGTACTGCACAATATAGGTTTTCTCTATGTAGCATATGGCTGCAAGAGACCCACATAAAATTACACTGAGTTTCTTCATACATTAATTGCAAACATCACAAGCATTAAAAATCCCACATGGTTCCAAATATCTCACTCCAAAATCAGCAGAACTCAAGTAAGCGCTGTTTTTAATCCACATAACATTAGTAGGCGCCAAATTGCTACTTAGATGCAGACATATCCACGTAAAGGTTTACTCAAATCGCTGCGGACATGCAGACTGGAACACGAACGCGAACACAAACACGATTTCTCAGATACAAATAATAATTTCGAATTTGTGAAATGTATTTAGAAAATAAATACTAGCTCTGTGTATATGTCAAAATTTTCGATTTTAGTTATTGGGCATTCTAGAAATATGTGGTTAAGGCTTTCCACCTGTCCACATTCGCAATATGGACATTTTAGGATACATTTTAGGTTATCTGCTATCTGTTACTGTTGTTACGAATGTCCGGCAGGGGGCGTTTCGGGTTTGACGTTACTGTGGTGATAGCAGCAAAACACGGGTCGACAAAAATCGATTTTTTGGATCGAAAATTGTTTTTAAGGCCGTTTTTTTGCTCAAAACTCTTTGCGAAGGGTATTCAGAGGGATCTTATCGTAAGACATGAGTGCGAGCGGCTTTTATAAGGTCGGCAGGAACGGATAAAAATTGTAAATTTTTGACGTTCATCGATCCGCTTGTCGGAATTTCTAGACGTCACGTGACATTTTCTCGAGGTTCGCCTTCACCCGAAGAGGTGCAAAAACGTGATTTTTTTCAAAATTGACGCATTTAATTTACAAAATATCGCGCAGTCCACGCGGAATTGTGTCCTTTTTTCAATTCGAGCGTCAAAAGTAATATCGAAAAGCCCAATTTTGCAGCTACTCGATCGCAAATGTCGGCGAAAATGGGCGATTCCGCTGAACGCGCCCTACACTTGAAAGTTCGTAATTAGTATAGGTAGACTAGCTCTGTGTATATGTCAAAATTTTCGATTTTAGTTATTGGGCATTCTAGAAATATGTGGTTAAGGCTTCCCACCTGTCCACATTCGCAATATGGACATTTTAGGATACATTTTAGGTTATCTGCTATCTGTTACTGTTGTTACGAATGTCCGGCAGGGGGCGTTTCGGGTTTGACGTTACTGTGGTGATAGCAGCAAAACACGGGTCGACAAAAATCGATTTTTTGGATCGAAAATTGTTTTTAAGGCCGTTTTTTTGCTCAAAACTCTTTGCGAAGGGTATTCAGAGGGATCTTATCGTAAGACATGAGTGCGAGCGGCTTTTATAAGGTCGGCAGGAACGGATAAAAATTGTAAATTTTTGACGTTCATCGATCCGCTTGTCGGAATTTCTAGACGTCACGTGACATTTTCTCGAGGTTCGCCTTCACCCGAAGAGGTGCAAAAACGTGATTTTTTTTTTTTCAAAATTGACGCATTTAATTTACAAAATATCGCGCAGTCCACGCGGAATTGTGTCCTTTTTTCAATTCGAACGTCAAAAGTAATATCGAAAAGCCCAATTTTGCAGCTACTCGATCGCAAATGTCGGCGAAAATGGGCGATTCCGCTGAACTCGCCCTACACTTGAAAATTCGTAATTATATAGGTAGATATATAAAAAAAAATAAAAAACGACGTTAGATTTTGTACTTGGCCAAACTTTAGGTTGATTTTTGAGAGAGAAGATGCCTGTTTTGGTCATAGCATAGCATGGGACTTTTACTATCCCAGTACCTGACACTTACTCATATTGTTTTATGGCACTTCCACAATGATAATTACCATAAACCAACCAAAAATTATTGTTCTGTCCACTTTATCTTGATCGTAAAAACATCGTGTTCGTCCAAAAACATCGTGTAGTCTCCAATCTAAATATCGTGTTCGTGTCCGCTTGTCTGCGCCAATGTGAACAAACCTTTGATTAGGCATGTGTGTTCAGTGCTATACATACATTATTTTATTGGATCCGGCGCGACTGTCAACTAAAAAAGGTGACGACTGCTGGTATTGAGTCATTGGTGATATCTGGCTGCCTTCTTTGAGTGGTTTGAGGAGCCAGTAGGCGAGGTCTATATGAGAAATTGATTTACATTTTAAATGGTGAAGTGGGTCTCCCAATGTTGATGTCCCAATTCGCACCTGTGATGATGGCGTATTTCCGAAATTTCCTCTGCCTACTTAATTTTCTAATTAGGGCGTGTTACTCTGCATGTGTGAAGGTTGTTTGCTTTTTTCTTCGCCTTGCAATAATGTATTATATTCTTGTTAATTTCTGCTTAAGTTTTTGTTGTCGTTCAAGTATTTCTCAAATTTGAACTTTTGGTTTTGGGGTTTCTGCTAATATTTATCTTTCAAATGTATTTAATTAAATTTAAAACAGAGTTCTGTCAAAACGTAATCAAGATGATTTATTTGTCGTCTAAGTTTGGAACACCCTGTGTGACAATTAAGGACTTTAGTCAAGTTTTTTTCCCACTCAGTATTAAAGCCAAATTAATTAGCAATGTATTGTCGTTTGATTCCTTTAGATATGTTAATTTTCGAAGAAGATACAGCCTTTTAACTGAGAGCTTGTGGATTTAACTTTCACTCAAACCCAAGGTCCTTAATCGTTCCACAGGTGTCCCAAACTTAATCCACAAAAACACCCTGTTGGTTACAGAGTTCAAAAGTTCGCCTGAATTAGCCTTCTGCGCAATATAACCTAGTATTATATTCTTGTTAATTTCTGCTTAAGTTTTTGTTGTCGTTCAAGTATTTCTCAAGTTTGAACTTTTGGTTTTGGGGTTTCTGCTAATATTTATCTTTCAAATGTATTTAATTAAATTTAAAACAGAGTTCTGTCAAAACGTAATCAAGATGATTTATTTGTCGTCTAAGTTTGGAACACCCTGTGTGACAATTAAGGACTTTAGTCAAGTTTTTTTCCCACTCAGTTTTAAAGCCAAATTAATTAGCAATGTATGGTCGTTTGATTCATTTAGATATGTTAATTTTCGAAGAAGATACAGCCTTTTAACTGAGAGCTTGTGGATTTAACTTTCACTCAATCCCAAGGTCCTTAATCGTTCCACAGGTGTCCCAAACTTAATCCACAAAAACACCCTGTTGGTTACAGAGTTCAAAAGTTCGCCTGAATTAGCCTTCTGCGCAATATAACCTAGTATTATATTCTTGTTAATTTCTGCTTAAGTTTTTGTTGTCGTTCAAGTATTTCTCAAATTTGAACTTTTGGTTTTGGGGTTTCTGCTAATATTTATCTTTCAAATGTATTTAATTAAATTTAAAACAGAGTTCTGTCAAAACGTAATCAAGATGATTTATTTGTCGTCTAAGTTTGGAACACCCTGTGTGACAATTAAGGACTTTAGTCAAGTTTTTTTCCCACTCAGTTTTAAAGCCAAATTAATTAGCAATGTATTGTCGTTTGATTCATTTAGATATGTTAATTTTCGAAGAAGATACAGCCTTTTAACTGAGAGCTTGTGGATTTAACTTTCACTCAAACCCAAGGTCCTTAATCGTTCCACAGGTGTCCCAAACTTAATCCACAAAAACACCCTGTTGGTTACAGAGTTCAAAAGTTCACCTGAATTAGCCGTCTGCGCAATATAACCTAGTATTATATTCTTGTTAATTTCTGCTTAAGTTTTTGTTGTCGTTCAAGTATTTCTCAAATTTGAACTTTTGGTTTTAGGGTTTCTGCTAATATTTATCTTGCAAATGTATTTAATTAAATTTAAAACAGAGTTCTGTCAAAACGTAATCAAGATGATTTATTTGTCGTCTAAGTTTGGAACACCCTGTGTGACAATTAAGGACTTTAGTCAAGTTTTTTCCCACTCAGTTTTAAAGCCAAATTAATTAGCAATGTATTGTCGTTTGATTCATTTAGATATGTTAATTTTCGAAGAAGATACAGCCTTTTAACTGAGAGCTTGTGGATTTAACTTTCACTCAAACCCAAGGTCCTTAATCGTTCCACAGGTGTCCCAAACTTAATCCACAAAAATACCCTGTTGGTTACAGAGTTCAAAAGTTCCTTCTGCGCATACGTTCTCATAACAGATTGTTTAAGATATTACGAATCAACAAGTTTTTTGTGTTATTTTATCAAGTGAAGTTATACAGACATTCTGTGCATTAAAATATTGGAAGTGATCGCAGAAGATGTTGTAAAAATTCACCAAATTAGTTAGATCGGACTTTTAAAGTGGAATCTTACGTTAGTCGTTATAGGAACGAATAGACTAACTTTTACACCGTTTTTTTTTTCGGAATTACTTTGAAATCGTGTAAAATTAGACCCTTTTAGACCACCTTTGCTACTCTCAAAGGTGGTAACATCCCTTCAGGTAAAGAGACTTTATGTGAACAATGAACATAGGTATAGATATTGTAGTAGTTATACAGAGTTTCTACATAATATAAAACATCTGTTTTCAACCTAATTCAAACTCTAAATACAAAAAATCAATTGATAAATACATCTTACTAGTTTTGATTCGGTATAGATTTGAAATAAATATTTTTTTTCTGTAACTTTTCTTATTTGGTACATCCTGTATAGCGCGGAATGCGTTCAAGCACGTACGACTTGTCGGATCGCTATTTCAAACGGTAATTTCTTTAATTACATAAATGGCGGTGAGCCTAGATCGGCCGGAGAGGTTCAGTTAGAATTGCCGGTATATAGATGCTGCGGCAAACATAATGCACCATAGTTACCGATCCAATAACACATCACGAAAGCCTGGAGGCGCTTACTTTTTCTCCGGACTGTATAATACACGTACAGTCAAGGAAAAAAAAATCAATTCAGGAAAAAAGACTTATTTCTCATAAAAAGGTAATGTTTCTTTTACACGCTCGTGTGATATATAGGTAAGATATGAACAAAAAATACGGACAAAGTGGAGAATTTAATTGATTAAAAGCCCTCGAGCGGTGGCCATTACCAGAACCAGTTCGACGTAGAATAATTGTAAAATGCGAGAACTTCGAGTTCCAGGGGCGGCCTTGATGTCCTGTTCGAATGCAGATACGAGTTGGCGAGAAAAATCGAACTGATTGATACAGAAAACAATTATCTTTCCAATAATTTATTCATATACAGGGTGTTTCGTTTGAAAAAAAAATGTGTTTTTGACATTTGAAAATGTCAAAATGGATTTTTACATTCTGAACACCCTGTATAAGATATGATATAAAAGTAAACACCTTTCTAATGGTACACCCTTAGAGTATCTTCCTACCAAATATGGTTGTGGTAGCTTTAATATTAACCGAGATATTCCACATTAACTTTCACCCCGAAAATTACAGAAAAATCAAAATAACTAGAATACGGTGATATTTGGGTATAGGGAACCCTGATAAAAATCGATGCATTTTCATACGCGGAATTCAAATTTGGCATAAAAAATATAGTATTCGATTTCAAATAACGAAGTTGATGTCGACTTCCGGTCACCGGAAGTGGCAGTTGAGCTGAAAGTATTTTAGATTGATAGTTCGGATGGAATATAATAACATTACAAAGTTTAAATAACGTCGATTAAGTGAAACATTTGCAACTTCTAATAGATCATGAGACACACTGTATATGCATGGTTTTAGTTAAAGCATTGTATATTCATCCACAATGACCATATCGAACTGAATCAAAAGACAATAAATGTTGAAGAATTTGTCTACAATTTGCTGAAAGAATCATCAAAATCGACCAAAAATTACAAAAGTTATGCGAGATCGAAATTTCTTAAGTTTTGAGCGTTGAAATTTGGTACTAAATTTTATTTTTTTTTTGTTTCAGCACCGGCGAGCTGTCAACTTGTTGGTACATCTTGCTCTCAGGTTCTGTTTTCATCGATGGATCCATGTTTCTACCACGAGCAAGGTAAGTTTATTTTTTGGTTTGTTATACAAAAAAAAATCAAAAAGCAATGTTTGAGACATTCCTAAACATTTAACCAGTCAATATAACCTAGTTATCGACGAAACAACTATAAACTTCAACAATAACTTAAACAATTCCCATTAAAAAAAAAAAAACACGCTAAATAACAACAACATAACACAAATTACACACCTCAACACAAAAAAAGAACTAAGCACCTCTCTACACGCATACAATCCGCATAATTCAAACTAGAGGCGGTTTCGTAACGTTAGTTCGCGCATTCTCCGCCTCGATCGGGCAGCGCTGCGCAGTGTTTTGTCGTCGTCCGTGCGTTGCGGTCTTGCGTGTCTGGCCTCTAACCTAAAACCGTGTTTTCGTACCGAACGCCGTCGAAGAAACGGTAAAAAACGACCAGAAACTGTACGATAACGATAGCGAAAAGGTTACGGTACGGTTCGCAAGTGAATTAGAGTGCGAAAAAGCGAATTTTCGCCGTTGATTTGGTGGTTATGGTTATGTTAGCGTGCTGGTGACGTTTGTGGAAGAACTCATTGTGTGTTGTCTCTCTACAGGAATTTTTGTGCTGTGTGATCTGTGCTGTTATTTTATGAATTAGGATTAATTTTGGATGAAATATGGGTGAGTTTTGGTTTTTGTATATGTCTCCTTGTTGGGTACATTTCAAGGTTCTAAGCGTCTTTTGTTGGATTTTTTCAAGGTAAACTCGACTACCTAACTACCTAACTAGTTTCTCTGTATGTCGAGGTTTGGTCTGGTCCGTAGAAATAAGTGAAAATATCTAATAGTAATGGAAAAATGTTTGATTAAAAATTGTACATATCTAACCTTGCATATTCACGCGTCCAAGTTGAAAAAACTCTTGTACACGGACCATTGTTGTTGATTGCTGAGTGTATTAACATTGAATTGGCCTTGCGGTTTTTATTTGCATGCCAAATTTATGGGTTTTGCTATTTGGTTATTCATGGGCTTGGAAAATGTTAGTTATAACGTGTGATGTTTTATCGAAAATGTCTGGTTGTGTAGATTTGATCTAAAATACCATTGGTTTTGGAAATGAAACGGGAACAAAGCTCCAACCCTGAGGCACGCCGTATTGAGTCAAGGGTGCTAAAGGCCCACGCAATGTTGTCAAATTTCTTAGGTCTTAGGCCTTGCCAAATTTCTTAGACCTTGCCAAATTTCTTAAGCCTTACCAAATCTCTTGAAGGCCTCAATTGTTTTTAATCAGTGTTACATTAAAGTTCGATATGTTTGACGTGCATTATGAGTGTCAGTTTATGAGATTCGGTATAAGAATGGGAATGAGGGCGAAAAGTGGACACATTTTAATCACTAGTTAAGAAAGATTGCATAGCAACATATCAAAGTACTTTACGTATGTCAGTTTGACGTTACTATGCTAAGGTCAGCATTTTCTAGGCATTTAATTGATGTGGTTTCGCGCACTGTAAATAATGAGTGTAGAAATGAGTGTCATGTTGTAGATATAAGTGATTTTAAGAACGAGATACACATTCACAAAGATGTGATAAAAATTTCATAAGAAAATGGGACAAGCTATCATACCAGCTCAACCTCTACAGTGGAGTTACACAATCAATTGTAATTCACTGGTACCAAGTTATATCAATTTCAATCTAATCTATATAATTGCACCAGTAATCTAAATGAACCAGAGTAGCAAATGCGAGCTGTTATTCTACATCAGCCTGTGAAACACACACTCGAAAAAGGAATCCATTTCGAGGGTTGTTACAGGACAGATGCGAGGGAATTTCGTATCCCAACTTGCCCCTAGGGCTTTAGACACTTCTACGAACTAAAAATAGAACGAGAGAACACGTGTGTAAACTTACGTATACAACGCAAATTTTGCCATCGGACCATAACCGAAACAAATTCGGATAATTCGGTATAACTGTAACAACGGATCTACGGCCGTAAAGTGGTAAATTCCTGCTTGAAGTACAGCTTTAAAAACCGTTTGTAGGAAATAAATACGCAATAATTTCGCGTGCAATATTAACGATTAGGTATACAGTAAAAAGAAAACTGAAATAAATATTCTTGGGAATCTAAAGAATTAAAAAAAAAGCAATGTCTACTATAAATATCCCGGAAATAATTTTAAAAAGTCTCGTAGCGTGACTTCTCCTGTTATAAACTTAGATTTGTTTTGTATAGACTACAGTTCTCTCCCCCTTTTCAATGCTAAAACGGATGTGAACTCTTTTTTTTCCAGTCTATTCTCCCGTCATCAGTGTACCCAAAGATTTTTTAATTGCGGTATTATGGTCATGATTTATTCTATTCTATGTAGTTATAAATACAATACAATACCCTAGTTGTTTATTTAATTGAGGTATGAATGAAGTCGAGATCGAAAAAAACGAATCCAAACGTAGTATTAGTACTAGCTCTGTGTATATGTCAAAATTTTCGACTTTAGTTATTGGGCATTCTAGAAATATGTGGTTAAGGCTTCCCACCTGTCCACATTCGCAATATGGACATTTTAGGATACATTTTAGGTTATCTGCTATCTGTTACTGTTGTTACGAATGTCCGGCAGGGGGCGTTTCGGGTTTGACGTTACTGATGTGATAGCAGCAAAACACGGGTCGACAAAAATCGATTTTTTGGATCGAAAATTGTTTTTAAGGCCGTTTTTTTGCTCAAAACTCTTTGGGAAGGGTATTTAGAGGGATCTTATCGTAAGACATGAGAGCGAGCGGCTTTTATAAGGTCGGCAGGAACGGATAAAAAATGTAAATTTTTGACGTTCATCGATCCGCTTGTCGGAATTTCGAGACGTCACGTGACATTTTTTCGAGGTTCGCCTTCAACCGAAGGGGTGCAAAAACGTGATTTTTTTTTCAAAATTGACCCATTTAATTTACAAAATATCGCGCAGTCCACGCGGAATTGTGTCCTTTTTTCAATTCGAGCGTCAAAAGTAATATCGAAAAGCCCAATTTTGCAGCTACTCGATCGCAAATGTCGGCGAAAATGGGCGATTCCGCTGAACGCGCCCTACACTTGAAAGTTCGTTATTAGTATAGGTAGATAGATTATACAGGAAGTCTCAGTTAATCCTGTAATAAGGACAAGTCAATATTTGAGTTTGTACGTAAAAAAAAGTTGTACGATATCTAATCTGTATTTATTGTTTGCCTAAGTCTTCCGGGAAAGACATTAGCGACATGTTTATGTGGAAATTTATGCTTGCAACTTGTTTCCCTTAACTTTTGTCATACAAAACGTGTCTCAGAAAGTTTGCAATATTATAGGAATTTTATTTATTGTTTTATTTATCTTTTGCCATTTCACATAAGTTCCAGATGCTGAAATTTACACGCAGTATCAGGTGTTGAAAGTAACTTTGTTAAGCCATTTATTGGTTACGAGCAAACCTCAACCTGAATGGCTAATTTTTTGGAACTTGTTCTAATATTGTTTACACTATTAGCAGTATATATAAGGAGTGTTCAAAAGCTATGAAAGTCAATATTTGCACTGCTCTGGCAAGAACTAGAAATGCCAGCAGATGGCCTTCGAAATCTGTACTGCAGTTACACAAGTTTGCTAATAATTACTTTTGGGACTTAGACATTCACCTGCATAATTAAAATGTGGGACCGACATCCGTTCATTCATATCCAAGGTTGTTCTGATAGATCTGCACTCAATTTCATTTAAATATAAAACAAATTTAATTGACAATTGTAGCAAAACTTATCCAATAAAGAATAATTGACCACATTTCTTTCTACAACTCTACATACAATAACTTTAATAACATAATGCTGAAACTGCAAGAAAATCATGAATCATATCATTGGTGATTAATTCCCCACAAAACAAGAACTCATTTCTCTAAAATATGAGTAAGAAATCTGATCCCAATGCTTATTTGGTGGCACGTATTTCGCAAGTATGGCTCTTTAATTCTCGGAATGTTGGTATGCTGTTAGAATCATGAATGAAACGGATTGAAGAAGCCTAGCATAGTCACGCATATGGATGTCTCTTTTCCTCTTGTTGAGTGTTCACTGAACCCCGTTTGACCTCAGCTGTGATGAGACTGTTGAAGACGCCTAATTGAAGACTTACTTGCCTAAGCATAGTCTTATAAAACATGCGTGACATCTATAGAGTGATACTGCTTATTAAGACTATAATATATTAAGACTGTATTAAGACTTTATATATTAAAGATGAACTGGGCTTAAATTGGTCTCTATTGCTTCTTATAAGTTCAATAGTTCATTGACATACGCGGTATTCTATTGTTAAAATTAATTGAGACATTTTAGAAGCAGTCAAAACTTGATATAACTGATAATTCTTTAATTAGTGTATTTAGGTACCATTCAAGTAAATAATTATGGAAAATATGTGTTGTGTGGTATAAAATAAGTTAATAAACATAACTAGAGACGCGAATAGCCAATGGTTGGCTAAATAGACGTTATTATAGAACACAGATGGTCAGATAGAACAGATCTCTACGCGTCTGGTAACTTGCGACATATGTTTCCGCATTGCCAACATAAAGGTATTATAATAACTGTCACATTACTGATATTATACTTTCTTGTACAGACTGGAGAATAAGTAACAGTTAAAATCGAAAATTGGAATAATATACACTGACCGACAAAAGTTTACACAGAGAGAACTCTATTCTTGGATATCAAGAAAATTAGTATGTTTTTATATCAAGTATATTTTTCTCTGACGAAGAAAATGTATGTTGAGTATTCTTCTACAATATTCTGCTACATATCAAAAGAGTAAGAAGTTCGTTTTACATCAACAACAATATTTTGTTGGGAAAAGAAAATCATATTCTTACTCTGAGAATTTTATATTTTATGTACTTGAACCACTTCACTCAATGATATTCGTGTTCTATCGAATAAATTTTTCCCTCTGTGTATAAGCCGCGGTTTTGTAAACTTTGGTGGATTTAAAATAGAGTCTTTTTCGACATTTTCAACATCAAATATTCTAAGAATGTTGAAGAAAGCTAAAAAGAAACAGGAATGTTTTAGATAAGAAATAACAATATTATCATTATCAGTTAAAATTTCAATAGTAATACAGTTGATTTATATTGCTTTAGGTGCCATAATATGTTACAGTAACCAACTGACCTAATCTATATCGAAACGGCGAAATATGCTGTTCAACAGTAACCATTAACCAAGAATAAATTCGACTTTCTTTCGTTTGTACACCATAAACGGTTTTGCGGCGGAAAACGAGGTTAAAAGGAAATGCAGAAGGCAGAACCTGTGTTCAATTTTGTCCGATCGGAAATATGCGAGTCAATATAAAATTCCATATTCTTTGACCCAGGTAAAAGCAGGTCATTTTAGCCCGCAAATAGAGCGCGCAGTACATAGCTCCGGTATTAAGTGACCAAAGTCTATAGTCCGGTGAAATAAATACCTCAACGTCATGTTATTATTATTGTTAGAGAGGTAAATTTGGCTCGGGTTACAATATACGTTTTATAAACAACGCCAAATATCATATTACAGGAGTTATGTTACAAAACATTTAAAATACCTCTGTTTTGAAATGATGCCTTTTAGTACATTTTTTACACATATTTTATTAACTTCTACTACATTTGTCTTACCCTGTCTTAGGTATTGAAATTTCCATCAAATAAAGATACCATGGGGTTTAAATTTACTGTTTCTGTCAGGACTTAAAAGTTCCAACGCCCACACTGAGTGACATTTGCGTAGCAACGTCACGACTGACACATAAAAAATTTATAAAATGCTCTACTCTGTTTCGACCTTTTGGGGTTATACTCACAACATTGAGAGGTAGGTAAACCTTCAGCATTAAGTGACACTTTGAGAACAGCACATTTCAATTTACAAGAAAGAAGCTTTTTTTTCTACAATCATATTGAAACTCTGTTTGCCATGCATTAAAAATGTTACTTTATTTTTATATTCAGGGCTGGTTTATTCCATGTAAAAAGCCATGTATAAATATGTGTCAGATAAGTCAAATTTTGTTGGTCTGTTACAACTCATTCAAGTAATAGATTACTGGCAAATGTTCACATATTTTTTTGTTGTTGTACCAGAAAGTTACAGTACAAAAAGTCATCGAATTAACTTCGAAATAACTTCCAATATATCTAAAAAATAGAGCATTTAACATAACCATAAGGCTTGCAATTTGAGCTGCTAAGAAATGCGACAGCCCCTAATTGGGTGATAAACCAAGTTAAGATAGCAATTCCTTCCGGCTTTAATAAGAGGCCGAGCTCCCTTTTATCCGCATCCACCCCCGTATAATTTCAACCCCTAGCGAAAATTGCTCCTACCCCACGTCTAAAAGACCTAAGAGCACGACTTCTCGATTTGTCACGGTGGATTTATACCATCTAACCTACCCCCTTGCACCCTTAACCCCCGAAAACCTACTGCGTGCGTGCTTCAGGGTAATCCAGGGTGCGGTCCAATGCTCTACCCCTAAAGGTGTGTCACCCCATAATAAAATCACCAAAACATAAAAAAATATGCGGGATTATTATTATTATTATTATTATTATTATTATTATTATTATTATTATTATTATTATTATTATTATTATTATTATTATTATTATTATTATTATTATATAATATTGTTATTTAAAATTATTCATATTGTACTATTAAAGGGTGTGGTTTTTGCGTGTCCTTTGACATATGTTACGATTAGGGTTTTTTGCGCGTTATTGTAACTGAGGGGTTAATTTCAAATAGGGGTTAATTATTATGGGGTGGGTATATTGGGGTAGGTTTGTATTACGACGTTTTGTACAACAAACCATTCCGTATGCGGGGTTGCAACTGTGCATCTGCTGTTTTTGCAAGGGGTGCCTAACAACCCCTTAAAATATATATGGAGCTATGATACATAGTGGTCAGACAAATTGGCGAAACGAGAATTGGCTGTACTGCTTATCTTCGATCATTTAATTCAATTTCATAATTGCTATTATTTTTTTTACATAACAATAAGTTTTAAAGTATTAACACGAAAAAATTGGTGCAAGTAATTCATGAAAACAATCTATCCTATGTTTAGGAGTACTATTATTAACATATTGAAAGTAAAAGCACTTATAAAATTTTGCATATAAGGCCACAAATGTAAACCCGCCTAATTACATATACAGCGATGATAAAAAGAACTTAAACTATGCATAATTACTATGTATATCTCTCAAATTCACTTTCTAATACCGTAGTTGTAGTAAAACTATCCGTTCTCTTGTTATTGTTGTAATTAAGCGTTACATTATTCTATTTACAAATGTAAAATCTCAATAAATAGGTGATAAGGTGTGTTGTACAACCCGCTTTTTATGTGATAATCACAAATATTAATATTGTATATGTAATGAAAAGGATACAATAAAAAGTGAGAACGGAATTTCAATTATTACGCATGTATATAGCTACAGAGATAAGCTTATAATTGCTAATGTTGGTGACTAGTGTATGTACAGTTATTGAAAAGCATGGATTGAATTTAAAATATATTCCTAAGGTTAGGGAAATCTTACATAATCACAATCTCTAACAACAAAACAACAGACGCAATTTATTTTAAATATTTAAAGCCCCCATTTCAGCTATATTTAACTAGATATTTTATAATATTTGGTATACAGTATTACCAATTATTCGAAATTTGAACTAAAATAAACCGTACATGTTGGACAACTGTACATTCCATAGAGACAATGCTATTAAATAACGGTACTAACCTGTGAATGGACGCAGTCATTCTTAGGAAATGAAACAGTTTTCTCATTGTTTTGACGATAAATACATAGGGTGAGTAATTTTAGTAGCGGTCGCCTATATTGCAAGACAAGTAGTATCTTTAGTACAATGTAAAATTAAATAAATGTATTTACATATTTCGAATATTTCTTAAGTAAAAAGAAATAATTTTCACTGAAAAAACAATGCTTTTACACCAAATGGTTTTCCATAATTTACGTAAAGTAGAAATTGTTTAGGTTTAATTGCAGAAAGACGTTTGAATGAAATAAATCTGGTTTTATTTGAAATAAAGATCGGCCTTGAGGTAAATAAATATTCTATTTGAAATTATTTGCAAAGGAAAGACATATAGTATTGAGTGAAAAAATTATGTGTTTGAATCAAAAACGTGCGGTTTCATTAAAAATTACCGCTATGTTAAAGAACAAAATTACGTATGTATTAAGAAAATACAAAAAATAAAGTAATTAATGAGTTGTGAAATGTATTTCATGAAGATATGATTGTTTTTATATGCGGTAGTCAAGCAATATTGGCCTTATAATGTAATGCTGACTATTTTTGTCAGTTTGTTGTTAAATTTCTCTGTAAACGACGAAAATACTAGCATATTATTGGTCCCTAATATTATAAAATTGCTTTAAAAAAACATTATGTTAGTTATGAAGATTAAATAAGTTGTAAATAATAATTGTAAACATAATATTAGCTATAGAAAGATTTTAGAAGAATGTGTTCATAATTTTTAACATAACATTACTACCATTAAACAATAGTACAAGTTCGGCTGCAATGGTTCGATATATCTCTAGAGTTCTAGAGAATTCAAACTTTTCACAGTCTTAGAATAACTGTCTATGCCAATTAGCGATTCTCACGGTACATTCCGGCCAAATTGTCGCAATTCCTTTGAAAACTTTGCCACTGAGTTATGTAAATGCCATTGTTCGTTCCCCCCTTACCTTTCCCCCAGAAATTTTACGTAATTACATTTCAAAACCTGGCAATTTTCGGTTGTGCGTTATTTCAACCATGAATATCACATAGACATACACAAAAACGAGTTACAAAGACATTCTTCGTAAAATACGCACATAAACACGGATATTTTGAATTTTACGCCGAGCTTTGGTGTATTTTCTTCGACCGTGGTGGAATAGATATGCAAGATAGTGACTTCCGTGTTTGCTGCCTTCTTCCTGTCTCCGCTCAATGGCGTGCATTGACAAAAGAAAATCTGAATGTGTCCGAGATACGATGTATAGCGACTTGAACGCTCCCTAGCGGAAATGATGTACACAAGAGAGATTTTTCGTGTTTGATCTTTGAAGTCTACGAATAGAAATATAAAATATTCTTTTCCTGCTTCTGCTTTGTGACTTTTAAATCCGCACTCAATATTCTGATTGGCATAAGTAGCGAAAGCTATATAAAAAAATGAATAATAACTCTAAAAGCATTGCAAGATTTAATCGAAACTTTCGAATGTGATGATTGATCGTCTGCAAATGAAAGGAAAACTGACATACATAAAGTATAATTATAGGATTTATTCATGTTGTTGCTATATTCGTATTTTACCGCATAATTTATGCTTTCACGATAAAATAGGAACTTGATATTTCATGATAACAACAAACATTTGTACTTCATCTTCAGATTATTTATGTTAGTAGCAGACGAAATCTAAACACAAGCTTTCTTCGTTGCAATTTCGAAATGTTTTGACATTCCACAACGTGCAAAATATTTTTTAACATGTATATTTCTGCATAATAATTGAGTCACCCGTTGTGTCAGCAGTTTTGAAGGAACGACAACAATAACAAATCAGAAACACTTGTCAAAGTACCAGCAAATATAATCACCCAAACTCAGTAATAATAAAATTACTCACCGATATGTAACAACAGATTATACACTGGGATTTTCGATAAGGTGCATTATCGGTCGTGGAAATAAACTTTTGAAGTCAGATTAAAACAATACAGGAATCGTATTTATTACTACTAACGGATTCTAGCTTTAATTATGACTGTACCTATAAAATGATATTTGAAAGCCTCTACAACCAGCTGTTTCTCTCTCAGTCAAAAGCCAATCAATAATAAAAATTTTAATGAACTCGCCTCTGTCAAGAACATTGAAGCTTAATTGCTAACACGTTTGGTCCATTATCTGTTACACACGGGTATAAATAATTCTGCAACGGTACAAGGATTGCATAAGCTTACATTCTCGTGGTCGTAGTTGGTATTCTGTCAATAAATTGATGATAAACTGACCTATGCTTGTCTGGTTGGTGAATAGGTGAATACTCGAGGAGATCGGAGTTTTGCAGAATCCTTTCTAAAGTGCTTTATCATCGTCTTGTTGTGAATGTTCACAGGAATTGTGTGTGTGTGTGTGTGTGTTGGTATGATTATAGTACGTTCACTGTTCCTTGACATGAAAACTGTTGCGATTACTTTGAGTGAAGATGATTGAAGCCGTTCTAATGATCACTGGACATTATTTTTTATAAAAAAAGTTTAATGTTAGGTAATTTAACAGAAACACTGCATTGTTTCTTGCAGAGAACTTGGTAAACATGTTTAAAATTACCAGGGGATGAACTGGATTGTTTTTGGTGACAATCTGACAACCGGAAGTGGCAAAGTTTATATCACAATGTTTGACAAGCTTTGATATAAACTTTATATAGATAATGATCATTTTTTGCTAAAAATTTGCTTAGTAATTTGTTACACGTCAAATTTAGATCAATGTGGACCTGTTTTGGATCAGTTTTGATAACTTCTGACCAATTTAGGGTACTTAGAGTAAGTTTAAATCATGTTTTGGCAAGCTTTGAGCTACTTTTAATCAGTTTTGAACAAGTTTAAATCACTGTTGATTACTTTTGAACAATTTTGGATAAATTTATGTCAATTTTTATCAGTTTTCGACAAATTTGGAGCAATTTTGATCATGTTTGGACAAATTTGGGCCCTTTTTTGTGACAATCTGACAACCGGAAGTGGCAAAGTTTATATCACAATGTTTGACAAGCTTTGATATAAACTTTATATAGATAATGATCATTTTTTGCTAAAAATTTGCTTAGTAATTTGTTACACGTCAAATTTATATCAATGTGGACCTGTTTTGGATCAGTTTTGATAACTTCTGACCAATTTAGGGTACTTAGAGTAAGTTTAAATCATGTTTTTGACAAGCTTTGAGCTACTTTTAATCAGTTTTGAACAAGTTTAAATCACTGTTGATTACTTTTGAACAATTTTGGATAAGTTTATGTCAATTTTTATCAGTTTTCGACAAGTTTGGAGCAATTTTGATCATGTTTGGACAAATTTGGGCCCTTTTTTTGGTGACAATCTGACAACCGGAAGTGGCAAAGTTTATATCACAATGTTTGACAAGCTTTGATATAAACTTTATATAGATAATGATCATTTTATGCTAAAAATTTGCTTAGTAATTTGTTACACGTCAAATTTAGATCAATGTGGACCTGTTTTGGATCAGTTTTGATAACTTCTGACCAATTTAGGGTACTTAGAGTAAGTTTAAATCATGTTTTGGCAAGCTTTGAGCTACTTTTAATCAGTTTTGGACAAGTTTAAATCACTGTTGATTACTTTTGAACAATTTTGGATAAGTTTATGTCAATTTTTATCAGTTTTCGACAAGTTTGGAGCAATTTTGATCATGTTTGGACAAATTTGGGCCCTTTTTTTTTGGTGACAATCTGACAACCGGATTTTTTTTACTTATCCTCCGGTGACTTTAAATGTTTAAATTTACAGAACGGTGCTATTGACTAGAAGCAATCTGACAGTAGTCCAGTGAGTTAAACGTGAATATACTAACACAGTAACTTTTGATTTTGGCATAATTTTTTCATAACCATGTTTATGTTTTCAACTCACCATGTTTTCTTTATTGTTTCAGGTAAGTTTGGAGTTTTTATAACCACTGATTAGTGAGCAATGCAACGTTGGTAATGTATTCTTCCAAAACACAAATATCGTGGCATAGAAAGACTGTCATTTTCCCCATACAAAAAAATCTTTCCTGACAAATTTTATGCCTATTCGAGTATACATCTCGATGACAGCAAGCTGCGAAAGCACCCCTAGTTAGTAAGTAACCCTCCTCCCTTAGCAACACCACCGATACATAAAAATTCGCGACAGCCCTCCCCAACGCAACAATACCTCGCACCGTCACCTCCCTTGTTAGCGACCCGAAATACCCTTACGGAAAATAACCCCGCAAACTAAAATCTCCAGTCCCATTTGCATATTTTCGACACAATGCCAGTTCGAAGCAACACGTCGCTTTCAGTCGCTTTCGAGAGCGACGACGTCAAACGGCGTCCACCCCTCCCTGCCCTTCGCAATCCGCAGCCCTCGGCAATAACAACCCCCCATATCTATCTCTCATTGATAAATTTGCGAACGGCCGAATAATTTGCTTGCCTCGGTCGGTTTACGTCACACTTCGCTGCTCTGACGCATATCTACTCAGTTATCGGTCTGTTACTGGGTGCTTTTCTCTTGCTGTGGGGCGTGTATCCGATTTCAAACACGTTTTACGTCGATGCTGAAGGACTTTTTGAAGCGTTCGAATGTGCTTTGTTATTTACAGCTTCCATTTAAGCTGTCAATAACTGTTTTGTGCCAAACTAGACAGAATTTGTATTATAGAGACCAGAAAGTGGACATTTTCTAGTCTTGACAAGCAATTATTATTTATTAACGCTAGCAACAAACACAGAGAAACGATTTATAATAATTCTGTGATAAATTGACGGTCAGACAGCTGACAGCAGATGATTTTAACATCTGTTGCTTTCAAAACAAACATGAATGCGATACACAGAGAAACAAGAAATGAAAAATAAAAAAATCTTTCATGTGGAAGTAAAAAGTAACAGTGCTTTCGATTACAGATATTTTTCCTATTCATAATTGTTCAAATTTAGACAAAAACTATGGAACGTCGATGTATACTTAAGTCTGAGTCATTTTTGCAATAAATAACAAGAGAGAAAGAGATAATAATTGTGCTGGGAAGTCATTATTGTGACCACAATGCGGGACTGCTTATATCTGGGTTATGGTTCATTTCGCAGTTGAGAGTTTGATGTAAAAATTATCGAAAATTGCTGAGATTGGACGGTATTATGTATAATTAAGGTGACTAAAACAAAACTAAGGTGATAAATGCTATAAAAAGCCGTTTTAATTGCTTGAAATTTGCAATTTAAATGTGAAAATATGGTCTAAAAATATTGTTGTGTAACTGGGAAGATACCTGACAGGGCATACATTAAATTTTCGATGCAATATATGTACAATTTTGACAATTTTATGCTTAGAAGAACTCACTAACTAAACGTAAGACCAAATATTATTGATATATGTAATAAATAACTTAAACAAGTTCTTAAGTCTGAAAATTAGAACCAAAATATTCGAAAGTGGAATTTTTTCAAGCATCTACCTACTTACACTAGATCGGGTCACCAAAAACAGTACAAATATATATAACATAAAAATAACAAATGGCATAATATGCACTACAAATATCGACTTTTAACTAAGAAGTCTGTCAAGTTTAATCTGAAATACATTTATATAATATAAACAGTTCCTTTGTCGGAACCATGAAGTAAGTAAAATATGATTCTCTTGTCTACTTTGGTAGCTCTAAATTTTCTTACAAAGATACATAAATAGAGAAGAAAGATTTCTTTGCCTTAAGATTCATTTTAATATCATTATTTTCCTAGAAGTTGCAAAGCTTCAAAAATTGTCAGTATTGCACCAAACATGCCAAAATTGTTTATATATGTTTATAAGTTTAATATGTTGGTTATCACATAGACGAACGTGTTTTTGTTACACCATGTTTGAGAACTTAAAGTTTGACGATTTTGTGATCTAAGTTTAGAACACTGAAGTGGAACAATTAATGACCTTCGTCAAGTTGTCACCTACTTAGTTTCAAAGACAAGTTAATTACCTATGTATTGGCTTTGGTTTAATTTCCATATGGTCATATTCAAAGAAGATACAGTATTTTAACTGATAACTGTGAAATTTAACTCTACGATGTGTATTCTAGTTTATATTGGATGCTGTAAAAGAATATGCGGATGTGATATCTGTACATCCTGAATTATTGAACCGGTAGAGACTCCATTTATGTGTCAATATGTCACACTGCATCCCCAATAATGCTGAATATTCAACGAATATTTCGACGCCAGGCAGTCGACCGACGACGGCTCAGCGTATAGAACAAAACCAATTCTCTCCCTTCAAATTGGAATACACAATCGGATCGGATCGAAAATCCGAATATGTTATCATCCAATCTCTATATTACGCATCCCATCTCTTCCATCTATCTACATCTATCTCTTTTCGTCTCTCGTAATCTCTCTACCTTCTCTGTTGCGTTCTCGTTATTCTTGTACCGCGCGATCGACATTACCGCTTCTCCGTGCCCGGGAAAATCTTATTTCCTTACATAAATCCTTATTAGGACGCGCTGACAGTTTTCCCCGGGCTTGTCACGTACAGTACGACCGACGTCGACGTCGTGGACGTCGTTTTTTTTTATTTCACGCCCGTTTTCTCCAAGCAAATCTAATTTGACACAAACCAGCACCGTATCCAGGGGTGTATACAAGATTACGTATTGAATAATTAAGAACGCACCCTCCCTGGCAATAGAGATGTCATACAGTTTTTGTGTCATCCAGAAACTGTATATATGTTACGGTTAAAGTGATAAATGTGGTTTGTATTAATAATTACCGGCTATTATTAATAATAACCGCATCATTTGGTCAATGTGATTAGGAACACTTAAATAATCACATGGACCGGCTATTATTAATAATTTCCTAACGGGCACGGTAAAAGTGATAAAAATGTTACTTTTTACAAAAGATCTTTTGTATACAGTCTTCAAAGAAGTTAGCTAAGTTATTTTGATTACTATGTAAGCTATTACATTTATTTACTCGACGCAAATCATCAGTACGGCTACCCCAATGACCAAAATTACGAATAATACAAAACATTGATAATACAGAATGCTTTTTTTGTCTCCCTTGTACTTTAGAAACTACTGGATATAATTGGTAATGATATTTGGTATACACCCAAGGACGGCTCAATGACGAAAACATAAAAAAGAACAGTTTATACAGAGTGTTCAAAAAAGTTAACCATTTTATTATCAATAACACCCATTTTTATATTTAATGCATGTGGGTAGTTTGTTGTAAATGTACAATTACAATTTATTAAGTAAATTCTCAAATCCCAATTATCTTGAAATGTTGCAGATTTAATAAAAAAAAATCAATATTGTATTTTTATGCAAATATGTACATGTAAGAACTAGACTAGTTTACATAGATGTTTTTACATAAATTGCACCGCACAAATGATGCAAACATTTTTGTATGGTTCTGTTCCTAACACGGTATTTCTACTTTTGGTGTTTGACAATAATTTTATAAATAAAAGATTAAACATGGTAACAACTTACCTCAATCTTCCCTACATTAGTATGTCCATTACCTATACCTACCCTAAGTATATCTAATATCTCACAGATATATTTATTATAAAAGTGTTTATCACCAACAAAAAATACAAAAAAACAAAAGAAGATGACGTCCTATTGTTACAAACTTTATTTCGTTTTATTTTGACAATATAAATGGTGTCATTGTTGTACTACCACAAAAAAATAAAGGTCTAGAAGGACTTTTGTATTCAAAATTAAATATAAAACATTTTTTAAAGTTTTGTATTAAAAAGATAATAAAGTTATAAATAAAAATATTTTTTTGCCACGAATTGCAAAATGCAGAAGCACTACGTACGTTTGCACTGGTAAAATAATACAAACCGAGTTTTTAATTAATTACTTACTTTGCTTTTAAGAATTGCGCAAATAAGCATGACCCAAAGAGTTACACACTCGTGCATCCAATTAGTGTGGATTGGCATTTTTTAGTCTCGTTTTGATAATCTTCCTTATTTTAGTCATGAGTAGTAACTAAATAAGTTAGTCAGGCCTAACGTCACTAAAGGCCCAACACTGAAAACCCAGTGAATAGATTCGTTGTGTGGCGATTATGTAGATACTAACAGAATTTCAAATCTGAGGCTCTATTATATTGTAGCATCACCTTAATGCAATATCGAACTGAAATATATCACATTGACCACAGCATGCTGGAAATTATAAATAATAGCCGGTTCATGTGATAAATTCTTCACTTTAACCTCGCCACTTGGCTATTATTAATAATAACCGGTAATTATTAATAATAACCTATTTATCACTATGACCGTAACATATACAAGAAACTTTACACGGGAAATTATGTATTTTTGAAGTGTGTCTTATAAATATTATGCGAGGTAATATTCTCCCAATATATAAAGAGGGTTGTGCCGAAAAGTTGTGCTGCAACGTTGATTGGAATGCGAAATCTATCCTATCATTATAATACATATCCCAAACACCAAATCAAAACAGAAACACACCATAGTATTAATAAACCCCCTCACCAGTAAGCACAACACACCCCTATAGTCTGCATTACGGTATTAAAAGCCCTTTTTGCGCCGTCCGTCCGCGTGCGTATTTTTCGTTGTAATCCGCGTAGCGGAATCAATTTGGAAGTGCACTCGAAGCACCCCAAACAACTATAAATTTCTCCGGTGCGTTGTAGGGTATGTCGGTGGCATATGCGGGGCGAAGGAAGGCAAGGGTGGACGCTAAACATTGCGCCCGTTGACTGCAAACAAAGTCGACGAGCGAAAACGTCAGGGTTGCGTCCAAATTATGATTGATTGGCCCGAGCGGCCATATAATATCGAATCATCCCACTCCCTATACCCTTCGAAACCCTTATTCATTACTGCTAACTGCGTTTTCGGGGGTACGAGTAGGGTGTGGTATATTCATGTGGTAATGGTAATAGTAATACAAGAGAAACTAGCGTTGGGAGGGATTAAAAAGTCCTATGATTTGCAGCACAATGGGTTCGTTGATTGCGTTGAACGGATAATCTTTGTGTTTAGCCCATATTACTGATCTAATGCCATTTTTTAATCAATGTCAGCATAGGAGGGATTAATATGGCGTTGAGCAACCCTTACATAGAGGGAAAAATTTATTTGATACGAGTAAGTGTCAGGTGAAAAAAAAATAAAACAGTAATATTTCTATAATTTCAATGAAATAAACAAAACGTCCACGCATTCCTCTAGAACTAACCGTTAATTGTTCCATACTTATATGACTTTCTTCATTGTCCGATGATGGTGGTGTATTTCGATTCAATAAGACTCTTGTCTCTAACTTTAAGGACTGGTTTCTTCTGTACGTTTTCTTCTGCTGTTGCGACCATAGTGTAACTATTTTTACATGGTGGGCCAAGAACGCAACGATCTCTTCCTAAAAAACTCAGTCCGTCTCTATCTACCTTGTTTAAGAAAGCCCAATTTTGTCAATTGTTGGAAAAACACCAGAAAGTTTTGTCAAGTATTGGAAATATCACCAGAACATTATTAATATACATTAATCAAAGGTCGGTGCTTTACATTTAGAACAATATTTACCGTTTGAAATTTTCGCAATAAGAATTTCGAATTTTTCTACTTTGGTTCCACAGTAGACTCAGCTCTCAGTGTTTACTTCTGACTTTGGCAACAATGGAATCCACCAACCAATATAGCTGTCACATTTTCTAAATTTATAAACGATAAATGTAGCACTCGTTTTGTAAGACGTATTGACCATAGTAGTACAGAAAGAAAAATTTAAAGAATACAAATTATTACAGTTATTATAGAATATTGTAATGGTGTCACCTATGTAGCTTCGAGTAGCAGCCATAGATGGCCATAGTAGCAACGACAACTTTTGTAAACTACCATGCATTGCGGTTTGAATAAAGTTATTCAATGTAGAGTATTTGGAATAGTTGAAAGACAAGATTATGGTTTAATTTTTTAAATAGGAATCAAAATCTCGCATTCGCACGCACGCATGCAACTGAAGGGCAAAATATTACTGTCCTATGTTTGTTCCTTACAGAGTATGTTGGCAACACTTCCCTTTCCTCTGCGAATTGCCGGAAAAGTGGGGAGTTCTTGGCCCACCATGTAAAAATAGTTACACTATGGTTGCGACTCTCCACTTCTTCCGTCTAATACGCTTTTCTCTTACATCACACTCCTTTATACTTTTTATCAGTCCCAGTTCTTTTTTCTTATGATATCGTTGTTGTAAATCTACAATTTTATAGTAAGACACCTAAAGATAGAGAAGTTTTAAACGATTTAAACCAGTGTTTCCCAACGTGGGGCGTACGCCCCACTGGGGGGCAATATGATTGTTGAGGGGGGCAATTGGAATATAGAAAAATTTTGAAAAAAAAAACCTACCTTAAAGTCTCTTTGTACCGTTCATACTGCAACCGTTAATCATATCCTTGAGGCTAATTATTAAATATCCCTACACAATTCTAAATCTGAACAAAAAAAACACACAATAGGGAAAAATTTAATTAAGCCATCAACATTTGTAAAAACGTTTTTAGAAAAATATGTCAAAGATGTGATAGCTATTCCACTTAAGATACATTGTTGAGGAACATTTTGTTGAAGGTATGTTATTCTGTAAATTAGAAAGCATCACAACCTCCGGAGATATTCTTCATAAGCAAAAAAATTACTTCAATGTCTTTAATATTCCAATACAGAACATAACATCCTGTACTGCAGACTGTGCTCCTAACATGATGGACAAGAAAAGCGGATGTTTAAAGATAAGAATCCAGAAATGCTTCTTGTGCATTGTCTAATATAGCTCCATAGAGAAAACTTGGTAACCAAAAATGTTTGTCCAGTTCTCAATGAAGATTAAATTCGGTTATAAAATATGTCAATTGTATCAAAGCTAATGCCGAATGTGACATTTCAAGTTAATTTGTGAAGTACAAAATAATTCATACTTTTTATAACTAAATTTAATACTTCATTGAACAAATATTTTTGGCTACCAAGTTTTCCCTGTGGATTACACAATGCACAAGAAGCATTTCTGGATTTTCATCTTTAAACAGCCACTTTTCTTGCCCATCATCTTAGGAGCACGATTGGCAGCACAAGATGTTATGTTCTGTATTGGAATATTATCGACATAATTAATAACATAGTTTTTTAACTTAGAAAAAATATTTCTGGAGGTCGTTGTGCTTTCTTATGATTTGCAGAATAACATTTCCTCAAAAAAATGTTCCTTATTAATGTACCTTACATAAGTTATCAACAAGGCCTCAGTGCCTCTCACTCTTGCTCATTTTAACCATTCTTTTTCTGACAGTGTTGTTACTAAGGGGCACAGCTATCACATCTTTGTCATCTTTTTCAAAAACCGTTTTTACAAATGTTGATATTGACAGTTTAATTAAATGTTCCCCTATTTTGTGCTTTTCCAGATTTAGCAATGAGCACGAATATTTGATAACTAGACTCAAGGGTACGATTAACACTTGCAGTGACAATTTCAGTTTTAGAGTAAATGTTTAACTTTGTGTTGTTATAATAAAATATGGCAGATTTGTGTTGTATTAGTTTTTAAGTGAATGTTTATTTCTATTTTGTTATAATAGAATATGTAGCAAATTTTGTTTCTGCTAAAATGCTTAGTATTTATTTCAATAATCAAATAAATTATTGTTTTATGTTATTATTTTTATACCCCCAATGGCGCAAGTTTTTCATTACGTCACAGAGAGGAAATTAGTCAAAATTTGTTGGGCAGAATGTGTACCAATGACGAAATGAGAAACGTACACCGTTCCGAGTAGGTTCATAGGTTCATTTCATAGGTTCATTTCCAACTCTGTTATAGGTATAAAAAAAGACAATATGAAGTGGGGCATGAGATTTTTAGACCAGCTTCGGTGGGGCATAGCTCAAAAAAGGTTGGGAAACACTGATTTAAACGAACGCAGCTTGAAAAGTTAGTTTATCTTTGATTTCCGTCGTTATTTTGCGGTCTGAAGTTTGCTTAATTAAATTTTTTTTTAATGCACAACTACGCAAATATGTATTTTGCCAGTCAAGTACCTTTACCAACAGCAATCAGATATTTGCGTCATCACGGTGCAGTTAATATTTATGTTTGTTTATATATTTATTCGCGTTTGTTTACCATTGCGTTGATGTGATAACCGTTCAGCATTTTTTACATGATAAATCACCCTACTTTATCCACAAAGTAATCTATTAAAGCATGATGCCTTTAACCATCATTATGTGTGTGACTTCATAGTTTATGGTTTTTTTATATATTAATTTTTTTTTCGGTGAGTTTCAACTAGTTTGACTAATTCCTGTCATTGTTAATTTCAAAAATCAGTCACAAAACATTTTTTTTAATCTTTAGACTTAAAATCTCTAAGTACTAGTGTCGAAGGACTAAAAAAGGACTTACTTGAGAGCAAGCATCGATGTCGAAGGAACACGCATCCTAACGGAAGGAAAGGCTGGAGATTCAACATGTTTGAGGGTGGATGCCGGCGGGGTGTAGTGGGGGTTGTATAATCGATACGGGGGGTGGGGGCGGCTGCCGGTATCAACTGGAGGCGGTGGCAACCACCACCGGCACAAAACCGCCGCCAGATCTCGAACGTCCGCGCATTCCTAGAGTAACGCGACGCGAAATACAATTTTCATGCCGGCTTCTCAGACGCCCCGCACGGTCGAGCGCAGTCTTTTGTGCTGAAAATCTTGTTTTCCGGTGGAAAATTTTGGTTTTTCGACGGAATTAAGTTCGTGTCGAAGAAGTGCGAGTGTAGGTTGTGGTTTGATATTATTTTTTGTTTAGTAAGGGGTGTTTTGGGACATTTAACAGTGAGAAGATTAGGTGAAATGGTGAGATTTTGGTTTTGTAAGCATGATTTTTGCTATTAGGACTCATGACAGTCGTGTATATCACCCTTTCGTTCAATGTGGGTTAGTTATTTGATAGAATTTGTTTGTCAGGTTTATTATAATTAGAATTCTAGAAACTAATTATTAATTTCGAAGATTTTCGAAGACATTTTTGTCCAGTTTTCTGTTATTATGTCATATGTGCATCATTTACTATATCATTTATCCACCTTTGAAAGATGGACTACTTAAGAAAAGATGGAATTTTTATTGGAATAGAACCAATTTTATTCCAACATTTCCCTTCGTAAAAGAGTTAATTGAACCATGAACCCCTCACATCCTCATTAATTTGTGATGCTTGTTGCGCAACACATCAGCGGCAACGGAACCGGCGAGCAGCTAAGCTAAGCAAAGCCTATATGGCATACAACCGCCAATTAAAGTCATTGATTCATTGAGACGATCTCGCAGAGCAACGGAATCTCGCATAGTTGACCTTCGCCTTGCTTCGTCTGACCACTCAAGCCCAGTTCACATCGCCATTCGTGTGACATAACATTTTACTCGATTAAACGTTTTCAGTGTGGACGCGCCTTTTTCCCGAACTAATTTTCTGTTCGCAGGCGAACATGCGATCTAGGTAATGTGTCGGACCTTGAACGTGATGTCGCAGACTGTTTTAATGGATTTGTTATTGCGGGAAGGACAATTACCAAAACAATGTTTTTGTTTGTTGGATTGGTTTGTGCACCATCTATTGGTCTTATCCTAGAACTACTTCTTGTAGACTATATTGTGGACAAATGCATCTGGAGGATTGTTTATCATCATTTTTCCGCGGTTAACTAAACAAATTGTACTATTAAAAACCACCTGTATACCTTGGAAAAAAAGCTGTTACTTTATGTGCCTATAACGCCGAAACTATAGGTACTTGTGTTATGTTTTCGTCATATTTTGACGTGGTTAGTGACCTGGTACATTTATGTCGACAAGTTGCAGAACACATAATAGGACTCGCTATGTAAACAAGACTTAACTTTAGGTAAACAGGCGTGTAGGTAAACTAGACACGGCCTCTCAATGTCACTAAATTAGATCCGACTGCATTAGCATATAGATTGGATCTTGTTCGTCAACTGCAACATGTATTTACACATGAGATTGCTTCACATCTTCTTATTGTATAATTTCTAGCCAAATTTTAGCAAGACAAACGACCATGAAAAATTTATGGACTGTCAACTATACTAGTGTCTTATGTATGTTTTCTAAATAAAATACTACAGTCAAAAAGACTGTAGTAAAATGCGCATTTTTATAAGCAGTAACTGAAGAAAGGTCGTGCTTAATTTTGCAACACGTCACGCAAGGGTGGGTTGTACATTGCGTAGGGTTGCAAACCCTCTAGTAACCCCGTTCAAGTTTTAATTAAAAGATTTGAAATTACGACCCCATCCAACCGTGGAGGACTTTTCTTCTGTTTGCCCTACTATAAAGTTGAACTTGGTAAACTTAAAAGTTTAAATTTAATTTTGAATTTTTTATATTTTTTAACTACTTACTTTTTTATGTCTTAATTGACCATACTCTGTAATGTTTACATTACACAGTATGGTCGAGAAAAAAATGCGAGAAATAAAGGAAAAAAAAAAACTTTCCATTGAACATGTGTGTAACATGTGTGGGTTCAAATCCAGGCATCAGCTGAAGATCCTCGTCCCACCGCCTTTCGCAAGAGGCGTAAAACCGTGGGTGCCGGCAACCAGTTGAACACCTCTGGTTGTCGTTATCAAACAGTATGTAAAAATGGGTAAGCACAAAGGGCCAAGAATTGGCCTAGGTGCAGCGGAATAAACCGCACCCAAAACAACTACAACAACATGTGTGTAGGCAAAAGGCCTGCGTGTGTAGATGACAAAAAATGAGCAACATGGGGTCGCTCAGCGATCGGAAAATCGCGTGCTCGGATGAAAACGATCGCTAATCGGGTGCCAGTGAAAGTCCTTTTGATCATTTCTCGACGCTATGCCGTAGTATGAAAAATACCACCCTAAATTTTGTATCACAGTTTTTTTTTTTATTGATACACTACTTAAGATAACTTTCTGCCTATTATGTACTCACTTATATTTACATTTTCGACTTTAGTATCGCAATTACAACATAATATATCAAGGAAACGGTACAAATCATACGGAATATAACTGTATATAACCTGTACGTAATATACAGTATGTCCCACTTAAACAAATATTCTTTTCTATCCAGAATCTAAAATTTCCTTTTTGTGCATTTTCTTCATTCGTGATATTTTTTATCGCACTTCGCAATTTTGCTGCATGCTGTGGGAAATAACGAACAAATAAACATCTCTAAAATCTCGTTTCCATATTGGCACTGCATACAGAGATACATCATACATGAAAATGCATTCTAAATGTAATTATCAAATTGCAATTTCGCGTATTTTGAACGCCCTGAGCGCGTAGTATGCCTGAATTTCAGGCACTGTCCAATTTCAGGCACTGTCCAATTTCAGAATTTACATGAATATGCTTTTTGTTGCTCGCGAATGCGGCAACTGCATACATATTCGAGTAGTCGTTATTATTGCAGTTGTCCGAGTTTGTTACGTGTCAAAAATAACTCAACTCTAAAATTGGACGTAAAAAGTTCACAAATTCCCCCACTATTTCCACCATTGTTTGTTTATACCCACTCTTCATTATTAAAGTAAAAAGTCTTTAGTGACATTCTTTTCTTGGGGCATTAACAGTGTTTCCCTTCAAAGTGTTGTTAATAATAAATTCTGAAACAGACGACTTTAACCGTTTAGGAATTATAAGGGTTCGCGGATTTCATAAGCGATAAAAATGGGGAAGATTAAAAGTTATTATCCTGCGGAGAGCGCTCACGAAACAGTTTTGTTTTTCCTTAATTAAGCTCGCGAAGATTGCCTCTAGAGATGGGGAGAGAAAGGCGAATTCTGAACGCTGAAAGATCGTGCACAATGGCGTAATTAAAAGTGCCATTCGCAGAACAGAAGGCAGAAATGGGCCAGTTTGCGTCCATGCAACAGATGACTGCGAAATATTCATTGATTTTCTCGGAAAGAAAAGGAAGTTTTGCCTGTTAAACATATTATGCCTTTACGAAAATAACAGATTTTTTTATGTAACTTTGTGACATTGTTTTTGGAACTATAACTTTGATCTGCCACAGAGAGAACTCTATTCTTGGATATCAACAAAAATTATTCTTGCGTATATGGTGTAACATGAAGAGGTTTTTTTTCTAGTCAAATAATAATTAATGAATTTCAATATAGTCGTTTCAACGGTTAGTTATTCTTACGATTTAAGAATTTAGTATATTTATGTTGAGTATTGACGAAGAAAATGTTATTCTTCTAAATATAAAAAGAGTAAGACCTTCGTTTTACATCAACAACAATATTTTGTTTGTAAAATATACATTCTTCAACGAACAAACAGTTTCTTGACCCAAAAGTATACGTACGTATCGCTTAAAACAGACGTTATTCCTTTCAAACAGTTCCTTCATACTTAAAACAAGAAAACGTAATACTTCGAACATCAAGAAAATCATATTCTTACTCTGAGAATTTTTTAAATTACTTAAATCGCTCACGAAGTTGAAGAGAGAAATCTCCGTATAAACACGAAGGACCAAAAATTTTAACTTTTAGTTGGATTATTTGCCATTCCCACGATGCAGTAGAGAAACCTCGGGTCAGTATGTTTGTAGGTTATGTTGATACTCAAGCCGCAGAAGAGAAGACGACTTTCTTCCTCCACGATCGCAGATATAAGTAAAAGTTGTGGAACCTCTTCTGCACGCGATTCTCAACATTTTCATATTACGTTGGTACACAATAATGGAAAGTTAATATAAACGAAATTGAGAAAGAAATTCGCCGATATCAATCTGGAAACAAAACAGGCGAACGTTGTTTGTTGTTGGCGGCTCGCTTTGGGCCGCAACATAATTTAATTATTGCCGTGCCATCGGGTTCTAAAGGGACAGAAATTTCAGCGTTTCAGAACTAAATTAGGTTATATAGGCAACCGGCGGAGCACTGTAAAAGCGCTTCTCGGTATCGATAACTCGCTTCAGGCATCGTGTACTGAAATGCATACGTGTACGAAGAGCAATTCGTGCTTTCAACGTGGAAAAAATTGGTTATTCCTCGTCAGTTGATACACCAGCAAAATTTGTGATCACACTGTATAGGCAGTTGAATAAATTCCGCACGTGTCCTCTCGGTGATGATCACGTTTTCTGTTATGTTAGTGAGTGCCGCTCTCGACTATGCGAGTAGAAGTAATAAAATGCCTAGGAATATCAGCAGCATAGCTGCGACAGGTGCGCGTTTCGCTGGAGAGAGACACGCCCCGTGACAGTTATGTGCAGACTGTGACGACTTGTCTAGCTTGGCTTGCTGAACAAGATGAGGAAGTTGCCTCTAGGTCTGCTCACGTTGGTCGCATGCACCAATGTTTTTTACTATTTATGAACGTCTCCGATAATTTTATACTTCACAGAAATGCTAAAAGATTATCTAAGATTGTACAAGATAGTTTAGGATGATTTATGTTTGTCTTAGATTAAGTTGTCTTAAATTGTCTAAGATTAAGATTGTTTAGGATTGACTAATATTGTCGAAGATTATTCAAAAAATGGACAAGATCGTCAAAGATTGTCTGAGATTGTCTAGGATTGTCTAAGATTGTCTGAGATTGTCTAGGATTGTCTAAGATTGTCTGAGATTATCTAGGATTGTCTGAGATTGTCTAGGATTGTCTAAGATTGTCTGAGATTGTCTACGATTCTCTGGGATTGTCCCAAATGATTCAAAATCCCAGCTAACTTTGCCCAAAAGGTACCACAACGGTGAAAATTGACTAATTTGGTCCGTATAATAACCCAAAGCAACCAACCCGCTTTGTCCTTACTGTGTCAAAAAAAAGCAGGAACTGTGTCGAAATGATCGAAATTGTCCAAATCTGTTGAAAACGAAAAAAATCCCAGTCAACATTGGCCAAACTGCTCCACACTGGTAAGCAAAAAATGATCCAAATAACCCAACTCAACGCACCGTTGTCCACAATGTACCAAAAATGCTGGACATAGCTCATACTGATCCAACATTCTCCAATGTCCAAACTCTACAATCGTATAGAATCCCAGTCACCATCACACAACATTATTAAAACGGTAAACAGTTACCTACAATAATCCAAAAGAGCCCAACACAACCACCATTGTCCACAATGGTTTAAAAATGCATACAATGTCCCTAAATGAGCCAAAATTGTCCGGAACTGTCCAAGATTGTAGAAACCCCAACTGGCTTTAACCAAAGGTAAACAATTGCCTAAACTGACCCAACATAACCCAACCCAATACACCATTGGCCACAATGTGCCAAACATGCTCGAAATGGCACAAAATGGTCCAAAATGATCGAAAATGTTCCAAAACTATCGAAAATGATTTTAGTCAACATTGCCCAAAAGGTATTTTAATGATAGAAAGTTACCTGCACAAAGTGGCTCAAAATGATCTCAAAAGCTATCCAGTATTAGCCAATATTTCCCCAAATTTGACCCAAACCAACCCAAAATAATTCCAAATTGCACATAAATACCCACAATTGTCCAAAATATCTTATTCAAACAACAATCATTATGTATTGGCGTTCTGTTATCATTTATAGCAAGTGAGAACGTTTACAAAGAGTAAATTGTTTAAAACATTGCTAATAAAACAATTTTCGATATGATGCAAACATCCCTGGACACTCTGTGTGTAATATAGGAGTGATTTTAGAACAATACACCGAAAGCTGTCTGCAATAGACAGGTTGGATGCATTGATGCTCCAGTTCGACTCAAAACGATGCAACGGAGTGTCGGTAATCGCTATTGTCGTCTGTCATGTGCCATATTCTTGCGTAACAATGCAAAATTGATTTTGGCGAATGCAGATCTACACGTGGCAATTAGGAACACAGGGCACTTTAAATTATGGTTTGAAAACCATAAAATAGGCGAGTGAAACAAAGACGTCGACGATTTTCTTCTGGATTTATGTGATGCCCATTATGTTGCCACGTGATTGTCTATCACACGACATAATGCAGCTTTTGCCACTATGGGAAAGTGCTTTTCCCGTTATTAGTTGGGTACACATGCACCGGAAGACTGACTGACTCCACGGTGACTCATTTCTCTTTTCATCAAAAGATCAATACCGGCTTCACACGTTCACACAGCATGTCTATAAAACGTGTACATATTCTTTCTTACTAAAGATAATGGGGAATAATCCCACAATTTTCCTTGAAATTTCCTCTCCTGTGTGAGAATTATTACAAGAAATAATGATTATACGAAATAGAAGTGATTATTAAAAAAAAACTTCAAACAATAATAATAACTACATACATACTGAAGAAACAAGAAAATATCACCAGTTTATGACCGGGACCACTTAAGCTCCTAGTATGTTTGGCAATATACTACGCTTAAACGTGAAAGCGGTTGCCTATAAACTCGGCGTATATTTATCCGGTACGCTGTTAGGAATTAATTACGGTTGCGTCCGCGCGGGGTCGCTGCTACTAGTACGGGCGCCTCCTTTTTAAATATTTGACCGATCCTAAGCCGGGTAATCCCCTAAGCTACACCCCTTAATGGACGCCGTTGTTTGCTCTGAAAATTGTTTCTGTAATTGAAAACGTCCCACCTAGTTTTTTATGTTTGTGTGCTTTTGTTCTCAAATTGGTTAACGCTGAAGTCTCTCGTTGATTAATACCTAGCGTCTACGCTAGGTGGCGCCACTAAGGACTGTACAATCCAATTTCCAATTATCAGGATTTTTTTTTCACAAAACATAGCATTACTAAATTTCATTTTAAGCTTTGAGGGAATTTATTTCGCGTAAATGTTGGGTACCTCGCGATTGTGCATGAATGTGTCTTGGGCTAAAAGTCATTTTTGTCCTCTCACCCCGATGCCTGACAAAAATATAGACTTGCAAAAAGTCTATATTCTTGTCTATATTATACATTCCTGAAATAGATTAGCGAAAACACCGTTGTAGAACGTGACCTACTTTTCTCATGAATTGAAATAATAAAGTGCCATGTTTTTGTGCCTTATATCAGGGGGGTAGACTTTTACCTTAAATAGGATCAATTTGCTGGGTGTATTTCCCCGA
The DNA here is from genome assembly GCA_963971325.1 of Aphodius granarius. Lineage (NCBI taxonomy): Eukaryota > Metazoa > Arthropoda > Insecta > Coleoptera > Scarabaeidae > Aphodius > Aphodius granarius. The sequence continues at coordinate 42,405,982 of OZ020221.1, read as the reverse complement.
AATTTGCAATGCGTGGATTATAATTAATTAATTAATTAATTTAGGATTAAATCGGTAACACTATGTTTTACTTGAATTAATTAGAGTAAAATGTTTATAAGCGTTGTATGTTTTATTTTATAGCAGTATTAACACGCTCTAATTTACTTAATTGATATTATGTATTTGCTGTTTATTATTATAATTGACTGCATAGAATTTGTGATGCGTATATAATCCAGATTTGTTAATGAATTGAAGTAATTGAATGTTATATAGCGTTGTTATGGTATTTTGTAGATGTGGATGTAGAGTAATTGCCCTTAATCACACAGAAGGATGTCATTTTGTATAAATGTGCCAATAAACATTAAATTTATTACAAATAAGTATCCGTACGAATGAGACAGCTTGATTGAATATTAAACAATTTTATTGATTCAACAAAAAATTAAACTCAGAAACTGAATATTAATATTTAGTAGGGTTTCCCTTTGATGTAATTACTGAATTAACCAGTTTTGTCGTGACCGAAGGTTCAGTTTTATTCCACTCATCTTAGAGCTTTTCTCTCGAGTCATCTTTGTTACTTATTTTATGTGTGCGGATTTTTTTCTCCAATTCTTCCCACAAATGTTCTATGGGGTTGAGGTCTGGTGATCGAGGAGGGTGATTCAGTGTTGCTTTGGTCCTATATAGAAGCCACTCCTTCACTATTCGAGATGTGTGTTTGGGATCATTGTCGTGCATAAAGTCATCTCGTATTCCCAAATTTTGCACACTTTGTAATAAATTTTTGGGACAAGCATTATTGTCCATTGTTTCTTCTATAAAACATAATTGACCAACTCCTGCTGCCGACATACACCCCCAAACTATAATACTGCCACCTCTATGCTTAACAGTTACAGTGAAATTTTCGACATTTAATTCAGTATTGGGCTTCCGCCACACTTTTTGTTTGCCATCTGATCCCTGAATATTATATTTGCTCTCGTCACTGAAAATTACCTTGTTCCAGTACTCTAGATTTTTATTTAGATGTTCTGTGGCATATTGCAACCGTTTCACTTTGTTTACCGTCGAAATGAATGGCTTTTTTCGACAGGCTCGCATATTATAGTTATTTTTTTAAGGTATAACCTAAAAACCATACTTATATGTTTTATCGAAAGTACATTTCAAATAAGTTTCAAAATCTTATTCAACATCTTCAGTTCGACTTTCTGTTGCAAGAACAACGTCTCTAATAGATTTTCTTAACAGTACACAATGCATCAAAGAAGTTCTCGTCATTAATTTAAATTTTAATTATTACAAAGCACTATTAGTAACACCTGTTACCAAGAAACGATACATACTACAATGGTTACTTATTAGCGATTGCCGGGAGAGAGAGAGGCAACATAGGAGGCAACATTGCCGTCATTGGCGCAACAACACGTTCGACAAAATGTACATAATCTCACGTCTGCGTTACAATGGCGTGAATCCATCTAATCTGAATAAAGGAAAATGTGAAACTTAAACCATTATTGTAAGTAAGTAACACGGGTAACAACGGTATATATAATTCGTTCTCTCGCCGAATGCAACGGATCATTTTGTAGCGGTTTCGTAACTAACTAGTTTTCTAGTTGTAATCGCTGCCTGAACTGATCGGTGTTGTTTTATTTAAGTCAAACTTGCTTTCTAGACGGTAAAAGACAAAACGACCATCGAAATATAAACCTCGGAAACCAACAAAATCCACAACATCCAGAACCCTCTCAAAATTCAATTTTACTCTCCATTTGACTGCCCGCCCGCATATTATGCTCACATATTTGCGAAACATTCCGTAGGGACACGCAGATGTGCCGAATTGGCCCAATATCCGAAACGACCGCGAGTTAGGCGTCGAAAACCCTTTTTCGGTGTCTTGTCTCGTCCTTATCCTCACTACAGGAGCGAAGGACAGCTGCAGGACACTTGAAACAATGCGCGACGCGAGATTAAACCGAAAGGGCCCTTTTCGGGGATTCGAGGGGTCCCAGATGGATTCCTGAAACGGCGACTGAATTCAGAGGAGCGAGTGAATGGAATTTGGCTCTCTTCTACGGGTAGTCTGCAGTCATAAATTTCCCTCCAAGGCGTATTGCGCGTTGTAATTGTTCCTCTTCGCTTTTCGAAGTATGGGGGCCCTTTTAACAGGATATTACCGTACTTTTCGTGGAATTACTTCGCTAGTTTACAGGGCGAGAAGTTTTATTATGGTCTTCTGTCAAAATGTCGCGAGCAATACGGAAAAGCGATCAACAGGAATGTATGTAGTCAAGAGATAAAGAATGTTTTTCCCGTCGTCAATTTTATGAAGTATATAAAAGAAGATAATAATAAATGACATTCCTTATTTGTGCAATATTAGATACGAATGAACCAAATAGCAATTATTTCCTCAAAGGATCTCTTGCCAAATAAACATTTCCCAACAAACATTACCAACGTAAAAACAAATGTTGAGCAACAAAAACCCGCAATCGACCAGCTATATCGGTCTGTGTCAGGTATTTCCATAAATCCCCCGAATATGAAGCAAGAGAACGATAAAATAGTGAAAAGGGAAAAAGGAGCAGGAAAAGTTTATTTTCTATATCATCGCGTCGGCGGATGTGTCCATCACCGTGTAAATATATCCGACTGAAGACCCGAAAACTAGATAAATAAACCGATTCCGGTGCACAGCGGCGACGGTGGCGAGTTATTTTTTGTCTCCTACGAAAAATACAATGCCGTCGTAAGATTGATGCGTTGTCATTCGGTATTTTTATAGAGCAGATCAGAGCCGGTCTATTTTTAATTATTGCATCGGGATGCGGCCTGGAATTCTGTGTGTATTCCTGGGTTTCCCCTTTTCTGATAATTCTATTGTTCTTGAATGATTTATATACCTAGTACTTCTTGTTTTATTGCATTGTGAACTTCTAGAAATATTGGTCATGCTTTTGTGTTGTTTTTTTAGCCAAAACGCACGTTGTGGTAAACTTTGTGGCACTCGTACGCTGAAACTATTCATTTTACCAAAGAAAAGGTTATTACATAAATTATAGAAAATTTTCTGTAGTTTAATTTATTATATTATTGTTTTTATCGCAAAATGAGTCGGAAAGAAGATATTGTCAAAAAACTATTTCTAAGCACTTCCGATCGGCAAAGATATGAGGTGGAAAACTTCAGAAGATTTTCCCAGTACATACCTATTTTTTGAGCACCAAAATGACTGAACTACTAAGGCATAGTTGGTTTTTCTGGTCACTCATGACTTGTTTTATCATTCCTTGATAGGATGACGTTGACTTTTGGGAGACTCTGTATAAATTACTCAATTATTACACAGAATTTATTACACTTATATTTTTTTATCATATTCGCTCGAGTTATCACAATAAACCGTCTGTTTATCTAAACTAACATACTCGTATAATTCCACGATGTGAAGAAATCGGTAATCAAACGGTGAATCAATCCCTGGCTCCTACACAATAAATGCTATCGTTCGGTAATCGTGCATTTTGCATTTGCAATAAATTTCTTATCGCCGCAATATAATAGCGCACTTCCTTTTCGGTATATTTTATCATAATTATTAATCATTTTGTGTACCGTGCTCCATTATTACGGTGAAACGACTGCGCACAGATGTTGCTAATAAAATTTATACGAGCGGATAAAGTGAAATTTTATTTAGTCTTTCGTTACTCTATAGTAGACGTAAAATTCTTCCCTGAACAACACTTGTACTCAATTACCCGGTATAATAAGTTACACAATGTTGTTACTTAGTCACACTCATTGAGTTTTATGTTGGGTTAGCTCAGATAAAGTAACAAGTCAAATAACATGCTTTTCGATTTTGTATATTTGATATAATAATTTGGTATAATAAACATCGTATTCCATGTTTTATTTGTTGTTATATTTTTGGGAATTTATGTCGTCATTGTTCACATTACGCCACTGATGGCAGATAATAATAAAAATCGTCGACAATGTTTATGTACTATGACATATATGGACTCCTGTAATTTAATACTACTAATCATGGTGATGTCTGACTCATTCATTCATTGGCTTATCAAGGGTAAGGTTGTTGTTAATTGACAATTGTCCTCGATGATACCTTATGAGTGAGAGAGATTACGTTCGATTTTTTTTTCTTAGTGGTGCTGTGCATTGTACCTACTCTTAAAAAGTGAGAAATTATACTAAACATTTTTGTGTTGTTATTATTATCTAGTGCAAATCATTGGAGTGTTCCCTTACATTTTGGACCTGTTAGTGTAAAATTGGTAATATACTTCTCTTAGTTTTGATGTTATTCTTGTAGAATTTAAGACACATAGTTTTCTATATCTTTATTCGAGCAGCTGTCACGAATTAGTTCGTTGTTTTTATATGACACATATCTCTGTAAAATTAATTTCAAATTAGTTTTTTCACTGCTCAAACAAACCTTATTACTTCTGTAAAATATGTTTGACATATTTTCAATACAATGGGCGCGTTCAGTGTAGTCAACAAAACAAGTTGTGGTTTTGTATTACAATGATAGCTTTTATTACTATTTTGTGTTACTATTACTGTTTTTATACTGTGTTTGTTGAACGACTTTGATAAGCAGTGCTACCAATCAACGTATTAAAGCAGTGAACCAACATATTTCGCAAAATACTTGTTTTCGTTGGCATTATTTGTGGAACTGTTTGTTGATTATCCACAACGTTGGACACTATACACTTCTTTTTGTCCATTCTTATTAAAATTATGAACGCGATAGCACCCAAACGGTACAACGGATCAGGCTAAGATGTAATACACATATTAATCTGTGTCTAGAAATACCTGGGATTTTGGGATTTCCAGATTTTCTTAGGAACTTAACAAATTTTCTTAGGACTTTGACTGTTTTTCTTCGGAATTTGACAGTTTTTTAGTAATTTGACAGTTTTTCTTAGGAATTTAACAATTTTTCTTAGGAAGTTGACAGTTTTGTTAGGAATTTGACAGTTTCTTAGGAATTTAACAATTTCTCTTAGGAATTTGACAGTTTTTCTTCGGAATTTGACAGTTTTTTAGTAATTTTACAGTTTTTCTTAGGAATTTAACAATTTTTCTTAGGAAGTTGACAGTTTTGTTAGGAATTTGACAGTTTTCTTAGGAATTTAACAATTTCTCTTAGGAATTTGACAGTTTTTCTTCGGAATTTGACAGTTTTTTAGTAATTTGACAGTTTTTTTTTTTAGGAATTTAACAATTTCTCTTAGGACTTTGACTGTTTTTCTTCGAAATTTGACAGTTTTTTTAGCAATTTGACAGTTTTTCTTAGGAATTTAACAATTTTTCTTAGGAAGTTGACAGTTTTCTTAGGAATTTGACAGTTTTTCTTAGGAATTTAACAATTTTTCTTAGGAAGTTGACAGTTTTCTTAGTAATTTGACAGTTTTTCTTAGGAATTTAACAATTTTTCTTAGGAAGTTGACAGTTTTCTTAGTAATTTGACAGTTTTTCTTAGGAATTTAACAATTTTTCTTAGGAAGTTGACAGTTTCGTTAGGAATTTGACAGTTTTCTTAGGAATTTAACAATTTCTCTTAGGAATTTGACAGTTTTTCTTCGGAATTTGACAGTTTTTTAGTAATTTGACAGTTTTTCTTAGGAATTTAACAATTTTTCTTAGGAAGTTGACAGTTTTGTTAGGAATTTGACAGTTTTCTTAGGAATTTAACAATTTCTCTTAGGAATTTGACAGTTTTTCTTCGGAATTTGACAGTTTTTTAGTAATTTGACAGTTTTTTTTTTAGGAATTTAACAATTTCTCTTAGGACTTTGACTGTTTTTCTTCGAAATTTGACAGTTTTTTTAGCAATTTGACAGTTTTCTTAGGAATTTAACAATTTCTCTTAGGAATTTGACAGTTTTTCTTCGGAATTTGACAGTTTTTTAGTAATTTGACAGTTTTTCTTAGGAATTTAACAATTTTTCTTAGGAAGTTGACAGTTTTGTTAGGAATTTGACAGTTTTCTTAGGAATTTAACAATTTCTCTTAGGAATTTGACAGTTTTTCTTCGGAATTTGACAGTTTTTTAGTAATTTGACAGTTTTTTTTTTAGGAATTTAACAATTTCTCTTAGGACTTTGACTGTTTTTCTTCGAAATTTGACAGTTTTTTTAGCAATTTGACAGTTTTTCTTAGGAATTTAACAATTTTTCTTAGGAAGTTGACAGTTTTCTTAGGAATTTGACAGTTTTTCTTAGGAATTTAACAATTTTTCTTAGGAAGTTGACAGTTTTCTTAGTAATTTGACAGTTTTTCTTAGGAATTTAACAATTTTTCTTAGGAAGTTGACAGTTTTCTTAGGAATTTGACAGTTTTTCTTAGGAATTTAACAATTTTTCTTAGGAAGTTGACAGTTTTCTTAGTAATTTGACAGTTTTTCTTAGGAATTTAACAATTTTTCTTAGGAAGTTGACAGTTTCGTTAGGAATTTGACAGTTTTCTTAGGAATTTAACAATTTCTCTTAGGAATTTGACAGTTTTTCTTCGGCATTTGACAGTTTTTTAGTAATTTGACAGTTTTTCTTAGGAATTTAACAATTTTTCTTAGGAAGTTGACAGTTTTCTTAGGAATTTGACAGTTTTCTTAGGAATTTAACAATTTCTCTTAGGAATTTGACAGTTTTTCTTCGGAATTTGACAGTTTTTTAGTAATTTGACAGTTTTTTTTTAGGAATTTAACAATTTCTCTTAGGACTTTGACTGTTTTTCTTCGAAATTTGACAGTTTTTCTTAGGAATTTAACAATTTTTCTTAGGAAGTTGACAGTTTTGTTAGGAATTTGACAGTTTTCTTAGGAATTAAACAATTTCTCTTAGGAATTTGACAGTTTTTCTTCGGAATTTGACAGTTTTTTTAGTAATTTGACGGTTTTTCCTAGGAATTTAACCATTTCTCTTAGGACGTTGACTGTTTTTCTTCGGAATTTGACAGTTTTTTAGTAATTTGACAGTTTTTCTTAGGGATTCAATAGATTTCAACCAAACTGACATTAAATAGCCCATCATGCAGTGACTTCAAATATGTACACCGGTGTATAGATCAATGAGACGATCGGTTTGGGCTCGGTAAGCGTTCATGGAGACAACCTGACAGTAGCCGCAGCCTTAGTCGCGATCTAAGGTCACTGGCTACTAACCTTAGAGGTTCTGATCCAGAGTGGCTGTTAGGTTGCACAACATTAAAAAATTGTAAAAGGTTTAGACTCTACATTTTGTCGTATTTAATATTTTTAAGTTCTGCTGAGTTCTGTTCCTGCAATAACTTTATATATTTTTTATTGACTCTTATTTTGCTAGTTTCTAAATTACGTGATTTCTAATTAAGTGATATCTAATATTCTTTTCTTACTATTGCAGCTTCGGCAAACGAACAGGAGGTGGCGCGAGGCGACAGAACGAATGTTTCGTTCTCGAACCGTCGGAGATGATTGTGGTAAGTCCAGATTTCGCACAAGAAACCCCAAGTTTGCTAAAAAATACCAAATATTCTTTATACGAGATGTTCTTCTCTAAACTAAAGTAATAACGTTTTCGTTGTGACGTCATTGGGTTTCACCTTGGATGTTTCACCGAGTACACACGAACAATTCTCGGGTGTTTTCGTCGCGTGTTCTATCAAGTTTGCCACACAAAATGGCGGGTAATTTAAAATGGAACAATGACGACATTCGTTTGAGAGCTGTAGCGTTTGTTGTATGAATTTGGCTAACGTCAGTTTGTCTTTGATTTTGACATTGTTTGTATTGCTATGAGTTGTCTATAAAAAATTATCAAAATCAACAATCATTGCTGTAGTAAGAAGTAGCAATTAGTCATTCGACATCACACAAAACGATTACTAATATAAACATCGCATGCATCGACCCATGACTCGCGATATCACGGAATTTCATTGATAAGAAATGATTCTCGTTATAATAGGCGCCCGTCTGATATTCGTTTTTCCTCAGTTACTCATCTAATGTGGGTCATATCTTGTGGAACACATCACATCACCGATCTAAACTAAACTAAGAGCAAAGATCAACAAGTTCTGCATAATAATGTAAGGGAAACTAAACTAACTGCTAGGCGACGCGACGGTTTGAGCTGTCTCTGTTAGTTTGTAATGTTTGTATCCCTGGTTAAATATGGGGGAAGACCTTACTAACATCTCCCTCGCCTCCTGTTTACCGTCCGCTTTATAAATCAAATTAGAGTCCATTTTCTGGCCTAATTGGCGCTGGGGAGCTGATGGATTTAGAAAGGGTCGAATTAGTAGGCGGTTGTTTGAAATTCATGGCGTCGCGTCGCTTACCTTTTTTTGGATGGATTTTTTTAATGAAGGTTTTTATGAAAAGTTGCAAAATTTTTGTACCAATTTTTCGTACCATCTATGATGTATTGATTATTTTAAAATAGTATTTCTTCTGATGGAGGAGATAAATGTGTGGTGATTGTAAATGATTGTGAGTGCTGATTGTACACAGAGAGAACTCTATTCTTGGATATCAAGAAAAATTATTTTTGCGTATATAGTGTAGCATGAAGAGGATAATTTTGCTATCCAAATAATATTTTATTGTAATAAGAATTTCAATATAATGTAGTTATTTCAACGGCTAGTTATTCTTCCGGTTTAAGAGTTAAGTATGTTTACGTTGAGTATATTTTGCTCTGTCGAAGAAAATGTTATTCTTCTACATATAAAAAGAGTAACACGTTCGTTTTACAACAACAACAATATTTTGTTGGGTGAAAAATATACATGCTTCAACGAACAAACAGTTTCTTGACCCAAAAATATACGTACGTATCGCTTAAAACAGACGTAATTTCTTTCAAGCAGTTCCTTCATACTTAAAACAAGAAAACGTAATACTTGGAACATCAAGAAAATCATATTCTTACTCTGAGAATTTTATATTTTACTTGAACCAACCAAATGATCTTGATATAGAAACAAGTCATATTCTTCACTCAAAGATATTGGTGTTGTATCAAATAAATTTTTCCCTCTGTGTAAATGTTACTATGGCCTTATTTATTGAATCGATTATACCATGGATATCAAATGGTTGGAGACTTAGACCGCAAAGAGAAAGCAAAATTTATTTATATACAGTTGACTGACTGGTCCGTATAAATTCTTTTATTTGTTTTCAATCTTTTGCACTTTGTTTAGAGAGTAGCAGGATTTAGAACACATTTCTGCTGTTTGTTCGCAAAAAAAAACCTTTATAATATAAAAAATAAGAGTAAAAAGTCGAAAACAGACACGTAATAGCTTAACGAACGTAATGAATAATGAATGGTAATCAAATCTTAGAAGAGTGATTAAATCTCACTCAAACGCACGTAAAACCGTTGAATTATGTCCAGTCACCCACAAGAAAAGGCCGGAAACACTTCCTTCCGTCGATTTTCCGGTGATCTTGCGTTGTTCCGAGTTAAACCACTATGATGTCAGAGCGTTACGCAAAAAAAGAGAAACAGCGACGTGGAAAAAAAACGGAAATTCGAGTAAATCACTAGGTGTTATCTAGTGACGAATCGACATATAAAAATAACCTCCACCTCCTTCTCTAATCGAGATCTTAGTCCGCTTTTTGCCTGCTTTCCTTCGACTTTTTCTTGTTTTTCTTAATGGCGGCGAAGGCGAGATTCGCGCGTCCAGATTAATGGTGGAAAGAAGACACTCACCCATTAGTGGTAATGAGGTAGCCTTCGCTGTTTTTCTTCTACGTGAATTATATTTTAGCGAGGTGGAAATTACGTTTTTTCTTCTGAGGATACTTGGGGATGTTTGTTGGGTAAGAATTTTATTATCAGACAGGTTTTTTTTTCTTTTAGATTGGGTTGGGTTGGGTTATTCTAATAAGAATTTCAATATAGTTGTTTAATTGTTTCTGCGCATACGTCCAATAGATAATAAATTAGATGGAAGTTTAATCTGTTTCGGCCTGGACCTGATGGCGTATCGGAGGTAACTCCCTGAAGGGTCATAGGTCAACCATCTCGCCTGCCCGGTCTCTGATGAGCTCGCCCAGGTATTTAGCTAGATACAAAATTAGCAGAGGCAACAGTTGAACCAAATATTCAAGGAGGATCAATAAAAACGTTTAAAACAGTGGCATAATATACTCATCTAAAAAAAAAAAAAAAACTTAAAATTGGACAAATTTCTATCACGAATAATTTAATAAGATTTTGATTTAGTTTCTTTTGAAAACTGCACTTAAAAACCTTCTACTTGAAGCTCCACAATTGAAATATCGTTGTTTGGAAACATCAGACTTGTCACTTGTAGAGAAAACTTCCGTGAATATGGCAAAGTTTACACGGGCTTAGTACTTGTCATTAGTAGCTTGTCATTAGTAGCTTGTCATTAGTAAATAGGATGGGCTTCTATTCACTCGCACTGGCACTGTCACTTATACTAAGCACGTATTCAGCCTGTTTACACGATGGGTATAAGTATAAGTGACAAGTACTAAGCATTAGCAACTAAGCCCGTGTAAACTCTACATATGTCACTGTGCGCTTTTTTTTAGCGGATAGATACCTCGTGAATACCGGTTTAACATGGACGCTTTCTAGTCACTTCGTTTCGAACGAGAACATGCGCGAGCAGCGAGAATATTGATACCTATACTGGGAGGAACAATCCTGAATAGCAAATTATTCCTTCTGTTTAACAGTTACGGCACACCGGTCCGTGTTTTATTTACAATTTGGATTACCTGGTTACTGCATCTAGACAACGCTCGCTATATATACAATGTACATGCTTTGTTTTAATTTTGAAGCGGTCTGTGTGAGAAGAGTCTACAACCAGCATGTTGTATGTATGTCGTTCTTCTTCCTTGTCGGTGTTGTCGAGTATTTGTTTAGAAACTGTATGTATGTATGTAAACACCATATAAGTATAACAGTTTTACACAGGTTATGACCTATTATTTCTGTCTAAGTTCTTGATTTCTTGAGAAGAAAGAGAAGAACTATGAGATTGAAATATTTCTTAAGTAAAAAGGAATAGTTTTCACTGAAAATACGAATTATATAAGCTCAGCTACAGAATGCGAGCGGAATTCTGGTTCCTCTTCATTTGGGAATAAGTCTGTAGTCTTTAGTAAAGATTACCGAGGAGTACAGTAATCTAATGAGTCTACCATAATCTTTTATTGTGGTTTTCGACTCAAATATGTTTGGATTATATAATCAAGGTCCCATGATTATAATCCAAACATAATAAAATATTAATTTGATAGTACACTTTACTGAAACTAAAGTATAGTAAAAACCAGGAGAGCTGCAAATGATTAAGCGATTTCTGCTGTTATTTTTGACGGACGTGACTGATCTTGTTTGATCGATCACATGTGTTAGAATGAAACAACCTTCTTTTTGTATATCTGTTTCGTAACGTTGTAAGGGATGAGTCATTTGCAGCTCTCCTGGTTTGTACTATACTATTTGATTATATCAAAATTTGTAGTTTTTAAATCAACATTCGATTTTATTTATTCAAGTACTAAACTGTCAAATAGTAAAGAAAAGTTTTTTTTTACTTAAAAAGAACGTATAGAGTTCTTGAAACAAAATGCTCATTTCTCTTGAAAATATTACGTTATTAAATTGAAATTAATTAACATTCACACAAATACGATAGCTTTGAAATCTTACCAAAGAAATAATTTCTTTGCGGCAACCAAAGCTTTGTAATTTCCATAAAATTAACCATAACTATGACACAATTCATTTAATTTTGTTGTCATTCTTTTCCCTCCAATTATATAAAAGTTACATTTCGAGGCAGAGTGGGTGTTAAAATGGCAGAAACAACGCTGAAAACTTGTAACGACTTCGGCATAAGTCGGGGGCGAGTTTTCTCTTATTCCATTATTATTTAGGCGACTTTGCGAGTTACACAACTCCTCGCGGGCGGGTCGGGGGCTGTTGCCAATACGCAGAGAACCTAACCAGCCCCTTCATCAGAGAGTCTTCTCGCAACTTTGGACGCAAAAGTTTCCAACGACGCGAATTACGTTTGATTCGTTAAACGTGACTTCTTGAGAGATTACGGTTGCCGAAACAGGTGTAGAAGAGCCCTTATACACGGGGAGGAGGAGGGAGACGATGAATACGAAATTAGGAGTTCGTAAGACTCGTAATACAGAAATTAAGTGAATTTTATCTGTCATTTTATATCATTTTTATGTGTTATTTGATTCCTGTCTCTTATAATGTTATTATTAACAATTATTATTAATAACAATACACTAATTCTGTAATTACCGAACAAAAAACACACACAAGATCGTATAGTTCCCGCGCTTACGACTTTTTCTAACAAGCCATCTGAAGGAATAACAACGCAACCGATCTGATCTCTTATTACGTATACCTAGGAACAAAAGAAGATCGCACAGCTCGAAGCAAACCGACGTGGCGGCGTCTCAATTTTTCCCATCCGAGCCGTCAAAATATTCATTAACTCGCCTCATTATTAATAAATGTGTGGAAGGAGCGATCAGGAACATAATGCAAGAGCGGACGAGACAATGAGCCTACGCCTATACGCGTACGTTCGCTGAATCTCAGTGATTATTTCGTGAAATTGACTTGCTTTCTTGATGCTAATTAGGGTTGCGGTGGGGCGAGTTGGACTTCTTTCTTCCTGGTTCTGTCGTTGTCGCCTTTCTATTCAAATCAGTCTTTCAACGCACGTCTGACGTGAGGTACGAGCGTGTTTGTACGCAGACATGTTTTGCGTGAAAATTGATTTCGAGTTTTCGAAAATTTAACATATCAAAATCATCAAAATCAACCAAAGATTACAAAAGTTATTCCCTATCCAAACTTCTTGTAATAGAAATTTGGCTTTGAACATTTACAAACCCGAAATACCTCGAAAAAGTCAAATTAGGATCTCAGTGCTGTCCCGGATTTGAAACTTTGTTAATTTACCCTCTGTGTAATCTGTACCGGCTTACCAGGCTACTCCTCATACCTTCCACCCACACCCTGCTTTCATCCCTTGCTCTCTTGTAACTCGCATTCGTATCGCCGGGGTATCAGATTACCCTGGTAAATTCCTATTCGGCTAACGTAATTAGCTTGCCTCGACAGTGTTGCTTAAAACGCCGAAGCTGGTAACGATTATCCTCCGTAATCCTGTAGGATCTGTAGAAAGAACACGTTAAAACACAATTAAATACATATATTGTGTGTGAAGTGATTATTAGAAGAAAGAAAACGATTCTTTTATACCAAATGGTTTTCCATAATTTCCGTGAAGTGGAAATTGTTTGGGTTTAATTGCAGAAAGACGTTTGAATGAAATAAATCTGGTTTTATTTGAAATAAAAATCGATCTTGAGGTAAATAAATATTCTATTTGAAATTATTTGCAAAGGAAAGACATAGTATTGAGTGAAAAAATTATGTGTTTGAATCAAAAACGTGCGGTTTTATTAAAAATTATCGCTATGTCAAAGGACAAAATTACGTATGTATTAAGAAAATACAAAAAATAAATTAATTAATGAGTTGTGAAATGTATTTCATGAAGATATGATTGTTTTTATATGCGGTAGTCAAGCAATATTGGCCTTATAATGTAATGCGGACTATTTTTGTCAGTTTGTTGTTAAATTTCTCTGTAAACGACGAAAATACTAGCATATTATTGGTCCCTAATATTATAAAACTGCTTTAAAAAAACATTATGTTAGTTATGAAGATTAAATAAGTTGTAAATAATAATTGTAAACATAATATTAGCTATAGGAAGATTTTAGAAGAATGTGTTCATAATTTTTAACATAACATTACTACCATTAAACAATAGTACAAGTTCGGCTGCAATGGTTCGATATATCTCTAGAGTTCTAGAGAATTCTAACTTTTCACAGTCTTAGAATAACTGTCTATGCCAATTAGCGATTCTCACGGTACATTCCGGCCAAATTGTCGCAATTCCTTTGAAAACTTTGCCACTGAGTTGCGGTTTCATTAAAAATTATCGCTATGTCTACTGGCGGGGAGATGGCGCTGACAGTCTCTAGTCGCGCGTTGGTTTACTTTGAGCTTATATAAGTTGAGCTAGAGAAAGCGAGCGGTATTCTGATCTCTCTTTATTTGGGAATAAGTATGTAGTCTTTACTAAATATTTCCGTGGAGAAAAATCCCAACCAAAATCTTTTATTGTGTTTTTCGATTACACTATGTTCGGATGATTATAAGACGAACATAGTGCAATCGAAAAACTACAAAGATCCCATGATTATAATCCAAACATAATCAAATAATGATTAAATTAAAGAAAGATTATTTATTTTAATTTAACAAAAATAATTAACGGTCGTAATATTTATCTAATTTGAAAATAGACTTTACTGAAACTAAACTATTATTTGGCTAGGTATATTAAAATTTGTATTGTTTTTAAATCAACGTTTGATTTTATTAAGTCAAGTACTAAATTGTCAAACAGTAAAGGGCGATATTTTATTTAAAAAGAACGTGAGGTGCCTTGTATGTATTGTTATAATCCCGATATAGTATTATTATTTATTCGTTTTTTGGTGCCACACCAGATATTTTATAATGCAGTAAATGAACTCATTATTTGTACATAAAAAGAACAATTCATTATCTCTGCGAATTATATGAACGCGCACACCAAGGAACAAAATGTTCCTTGTTCCTTCATCTTTCTTGTCACGTTTTTTTTTTGCCTAACTGAACGTCTCTATATTTGTTCTTCTCTTTACTATTTAATTCAGCGTAATCCTTCGACCGTAACACAATCATTTCTTCGATTCACAATTCCAACAATCATTATTATATTTACGCAAACCTCCTTTACAATAAAAAAACCCAATTAAACTTTTTCACAAGCCTCCAGCAGAAGACCACCTTTACAAATAAAACCAGAACAACCAACGTAACATCAATCGAAACTATGCAATTCCAAGTTGGACGAACTCTTTGCTTGCTCTTGGACAAGCAAACTCGTCATACGCGATAATCTTCATCTAACCATCGTGTTCTTAGCCTAAGGAAAGAAAGGGACATCTTTCTTTGAAGGATGACGACGCCAGACGCTTGGGGTGGACTATATTTAAACTATATTTCGTCGGCGTTTTTAGTCTTCCCAGTCACCGTCCTCGTCTAGTGTGTGTATCACACAGGATGGGCGACTTCCGGTCCTTCTCTTCGTCTCTACTACTACTACTAGGCTCGACCATAATACCAAAACCGTAGACTGGAAGCAGCGTTCGACTCATTCTACCGGAGTTAACGAACCGCGGCGCAACACAGCGCGAACACTTCTGGTTCACGCGCGCAAGAAAACGCGTTCCGTTTGTCCGGTGTATGTTTATTGAAACTTGTGTTGTGATTTTCGTTTCTTCGAATGTGCATGTGTGTGTGTTTGTGTGCATCAAACAGGATAAATTAACGCCGACTGTGATATATATAGCCAAATAGAAGATGATGGATTATTTCTTCGATTGTTGTCAGGTGATGTTGGTTGCGATTTCTTCGTTTGCTCTCTGCTTATACCGATTTCTATCTGGATCTTTGGACACTCCGGAATGAGAAAGTTAGAAACTCGACCTTGCGGTTTCGCGCTAGTATTATATAGTTTGTTATAAATGGGGTA
Source organism: Aphodius granarius (assembly GCA_963971325.1). Taxonomy (NCBI): domain Eukaryota; kingdom Metazoa; phylum Arthropoda; class Insecta; order Coleoptera; family Scarabaeidae; genus Aphodius; species Aphodius granarius. The sequence continues at coordinate 42,390,259 of OZ020221.1, read as the reverse complement.
CCGATTGATAAAAAGATACGATTTGCATTTTGTGTCGCCCTGAATTGGTCGATTTATTGTTTCTTGCTGGATATGTTTTCTTTATTATTAGAGTGAGTTTGCTAACGACTTTTATTACGATTTATTCTGCATAATATATATTATTTAAGATAAAATATTGGGAATTGATGATGATTGGTTACCAGGTCTTGCTATTGTATAATTCTGGCTTTAATTTGGTCGAAAGTATACCTTTTGTCTTTCCTGTTAAAGCTCATTATGTAATATTCAACATTGCAAATGATTGTTAAAAAATATCCGGTGAAATTTGTTGAAAGAACCCAACAAATTCGTTAGAATATCTTTATTGAATAACCTGAAAAAGGAGAAAGACATCTCGGCTGTTTTCAAGGGCTTTAAATTAAGTTGTGTTTTTTTTTTTCAAATTCTTAAACGTTGTTATATATTATATAATAATTATATATAAAAATAGAAACAATCGTCAAGAGAGGCACTAAATAAAATATCCAAATTTGCCATCAGCATCGCGACCTATCCCCCACGGAGAGAATCATCCTCTCCCAAGTGCGCCATCCACTTCACCATCTTCGATTTTGACACAGAATAAATTTTGCCGGTTTGAAGAAACTTGCCTGGTTGGACAGAGTGTCTGAAATCACTTCTGTCAAATCTGGCAAGTCGTGAAGATTCATAATTTGAATTTTTAGGAACACCTCACCTTATAAACCAGTGCGAACTGAATGATTTGGTTAAAGACTCAGTTTTATTACAAAAAAAGCTGAGTTATTGGGTTCTAGGCTATAGGAATGGAATCTTTTCGCACGAGGTGTGACAGTGTCTTTATTTACAAAGCGTAACAAGCCTTTTAAAGCATATTTTAAAATGGAAGGATCTTTACGTGTACGTCACGATGTTGAGGGTCTCATGAACGAGTTTGATATTCCCCACGATCTTTCTGAATGGTGGCTTTTTATCGATTCATCAAAATAGAGCTTGACAGCAGTACTTTTGCATATTCTTTGAATTTATATAATTTGTTGACTGATTTTGTTGCAGTTTTCTCAGTTTTTTTAAAGTATCGTTGTATCTTTAAATCTAGACCTGTTACAATAAATCCACTTTTAGTTTCTAGTTTAGTTATGTAAGGTTGTATCAGAGAGTTGGAAATTTGTTCCATTGCGTAGCCGATACAAATAATCTAGACATTGGAATTGTACCTTCAAATGTTTCCTTCCAAACTCTGATATATTTTGTGTATGATTTGAGTATTATTGAGAAAAAGTAAATAGAAAACCAGATAATAGTTATAACATTGATGATAAGTTGATAACACTATAATTCTAATATATATACATTTCAGTCTTTATCAAATTCATAGAAATGAAGTTTTTATAAGACATCGAAAACATTCAGTTACAACCAAATGTTATAACTAAACCTGATCCGTTGTGCTAATATGACAAATGTATTAAAAGTGTACCTACATTAATCATTTTGATTCTTTTCCATATAACAATCTATAATGTACTTTTAATCTGAGCTACCGTATGACTTATCTGAGAAAGGTGAATGGTAATATGATTTGCAAACGTGCTCGTATAAATTTATTCCTTACAAACCAATTATTCTAATAACACAGCTGTCGGAAAACCGCACTTGTCGCAATGAAAGGCACGTTGTTAAGGAGCAAGTTATAATAAACGTCCATTATTGTAGTGTCACAATAATTGATACTATATAATATCAAGGAGAACAGACAGCGTATAACAATTATTTTATTCTTTCCTACGTTTCTCTGTTTCAAAATGTATATTTATCATTTTTTTGTTATTATTTACAGTCTAAACAATTTTAAAGAAATATATTATAGGTATTATAAATATAGGTACGTAATATTTGTTACGTTACTTATTGCATGGGCAGTTAATATTATTTTTCTTTACCCAATAACGAGCAATTTGTTTAACCCAATTATCGGTTATAATGTACTATCGGTTGCTACACGGCGAATTTGATATTCGTCGGTAATTTGTCGTGAAATTACCATAACTAATTTAAGGATATAAAATAGTATATTACACTACGGTAGAAGTGAGCAGTGACTAAGCAAAAGTCGATAAATCCCATATACTAGAGTCTCTCAGTAGTGATAATCCAATAAACTTAGCACAAAGATATTTCTTCCTATAGGTACATACATCTGTCAAAATTTCCCTTAGCAACATTCATTAGTTAAGTCTAAGCAATTCTGACAGATGGATGTCAGTCACATAAAATCTTTCTTACTGTTATCTCAGTTTAACTGAATCGAATGCTGTGTAATTTTCTCTACTCCTGAAACTTACTATTATAGTGCATTTCAGTAGTAAGAAGGGTGACTCATCGATTGGTGAGTCGCCCCCTTTACGCCTGAAACATACTATTATATTATGTACTTAAACTTACAAGTTTATTATTAATTTTATAAAATTTACTTATTTTTTTAAAACTCTTATCTTACGGAAACATCCGGTGTGAAGTGTGTTGATTTGTATATATGTATGTCTCGTTGACCTAAATTTCACTAATAAAAACCCGCAGATAAGCGCTAGAATTGAAACTGAAAACGCAGAACTGAAAACGCACACACACAGCGACAACTTGAAAACACATGCATTGTTTACGTAAACAAGAGCTATTTATAAATTCAGCCCGCCCAGATGCAGCACACAAGATGCTGAAGAGTTGTTCAGGCTCCGCCAAAGCGAACCGTTTTATTTCATCAATTAAATGTAGGAAGTTGGTGGGATACGACCTTAACCTTGATTGCAGAGCTCGATATTAAAAACCGAATGATTTATTTATTGCGCGAATATAGAAAGAGATATAGGTATAGGGGGAGAGAGAGATAGGGTGGATTTTGAAAGAAATGAATGAAACGACCGTTAGAATGCATTATCGGGTAACAAGTATACTTTCCGCGTTGATTTTGTAATCTACAACGGACGGAAACTGTGATAGTATGTTTTTTTACCAACCAGATTGATAAACAGTGGAATTTTTTCATTCAAAAGGCGTATTGTTTTGAAAAAATGATTGTTTCAGTTCGCAAATATTTATCTTTGCACATATTTCTTTCAAGGAAAGAATATATCAAGGAAATAATATAAATTCTTTTCCATCGTTTCCGTAAAGAAATAAATCTGGTTTTATTTGGAATAAAGATCGGCGTTGAGGTAAATAAATATTCTATTTGAAATTATTTGGAAGAGAAATACCTAATAGACTTGAGTGAAAAGATTATGTGTTTGAATCAAAAACGTGCGGTTTCATTAAAAATTATTGCTATGTCTACTGGCGGGGAGATGGCGTTGACAGTCTCTAGTCACAGGCTGGCTTAGTTTGAGCTTATATAAGCTAAGCTACAGAACGTGAGCGGTATTCTAGTTACTCTTCCTTTGGGAATAAATCTGTAGTCTTTACTAAAGATTTCCGTGGAGAACAATAGTCTAAAGAGACCACCATAATCTTTTATTGTGTTTTTCGACTTGTGACCTTGATTATAATCCAGTTGTAATATGTTATATAAAACAATGTTTAACAAAAAAGATGATTTATTTTAATTTAACAAAAAATTAATTCATGGTCGCAATATTTATCAAATTTGAAAGTACACTTGACTGAAACTAAGCTATTATTTAGTTTCAGAATAGAAAAGATAACTTAAAACAAATTATTAAGGGACAGAAAAAATCCACTATGATTTCATGCAATTCCTAGGGGATACGAATGTATTTGTACTAAGTTTACTGGATATTCATTATATAGAGACTTTACTGTATGGGATTTATCTACTTTTGCACAGTGACTGCTTACTGGTGCCGGTACTATAATATACTATTTTATATCCTACTATAACAAACTATTATACATTTTGATGTTAGTTACGGTAATTTCACTACAAATTAGCGTCAAATATCAAACTCGCTGTGTAGCAACAGATATTACATTATAACCGATAATTGTGTGAAACAAATTGCTCATTATTAGGTATTAGGTAAATTTCACTTTCATTTTTGATAACTTCGTATTTTTTTACCAATTATGGCCATTTTTTCAACCCGATGTAAAGCAAATTGTCAGAATTAGAGGTCTACGCTGAAAGAAAAGTACCTGGTAAATTTAATCGTAGTAAATTTGATGGGTCATTGGAACGATGGATAATTTTATAGAATGACTAAGTCAACTTGACAAAAACTAACTTTACCATCCAAAAAAATTAGTTTTACTAAAAATAAATGTAAATTTACAATGTACTTTTGCTTTCAAATGAAATATTCAGAATGCAATCAGTAAAAATACTGTTGTTTTAGTAACAAATTTACAACTAAAGGAAGGTAAATTTGATTTACTCTCGTCCAAAGTTCGGAGATCACTCATGAAGAAACTAATCACCTAAACAAAACCATACAAAGACGCCTAAATTTCTCACATTACCCTAATTACATTGATGCATAATAACATTAATAACCCTCTGAAAATGTCAAATATAGTCCTCGTTCACAAACCAACGAAGACGTCTGTCCACAAATTAACCACTAATTAATATAATTATAGTTCGAGACATTGCCAGACTCGTTGCTGTCAGCGGGCTTTCTAATTTATTGCAACACTCCGATGCAATGCTGCCGTCTCTTTCTCTAACTCCCTAGACTCAAGTTATTAGTGCCGTTTTTACGGAGACGATGTTATAAAACCGAACGATTTATCGATAATATGTTAAAGCCGATAGGGCGGGCACTAGCGTTTTAAAATATACCGTCATATATCTATAAATACGCGTTTTATATGGTCTACCAACGCTGACAAGGGAGTAGAAATAGCACATTTTTCACCGTCATGTAAATATAGCTGTGCATACAAGCTGAATAAATTGTTACGATTTTATTAATATTTTGCATTGCTGTGTTGTTGTACATAAGATTTCTATATAATTTGTGTCCCTGATATTACAATCCATGTTTAAATTCTAATAATTGTGTTTTGATGTGCAAATTTCCGTATTAGGTATACATTCACCGTTCTATAATTTATTTAATTTGTCTACATCACAACGGCGCTCGCAAATTTACGTTCACTTTTACTAAGACACCTTTCTCATTCCAAACCGGAGTAATAATAACAATAATAGACCTGTTGAAATACTCAAACACTCGAGTAAATATTTTAAGAGCATAGCACGCGGCAACTCGCAAGTTTCAAAACAAATCGGTTCTTGTGTTCGACATTAGAAAGTCAAGCAATAAGAACAAGCCAGTGACAAGTTCCTTAGCAGACAGACCGACTTTCCAATCACCTCAAAGGCAAATTTTCTTCGACCAGATAGCACAAAAAAATGCACTTTTAAATCACTGATTAATTAACTTAATCAATTCAGAGCGCACGCGGATATAAGCTTAAGTAAAATGGGTCGAGTTTAACTTTATTCAACGAGGAGTTTCCAAAGCGATATGGAAGGATTTATTTTATAATAAACGTTACAGTTTTCAGTGCCAAATATTATATTCGGGATATGCGATGATAACGGAGGTATTCTGCGATAAGGAAGGGAAATAATATTAAATAGAGATCACCTTGAGAAGTGTGTGGTTTTGGTTGATAGCGGCCTTGATCTCTGGTTAGCTTTCGCAAATATGTTGAAATATTCGATACATCCCGTCCCGGATAGGGACCAATATCTGGTGAAAAGGAGGTGTAGCATGATTTCTGTCAAAATAAGGAGGAAGAGCATCATTAGTACTTGTTCAAATGATAGGGTGATCTTGAGGAAACACCGTGGGAGACATTCGTTTTCCTGGCCGAGTTCTACAATCGAACCTGAGGTATTAAACGAAAAAGAAGTAACAAAAATAATAAACGTTTAGGATAAAAAAATATTTTTTTTGTCATGATGATTTCTATGTTTGTGTTAAGTATATTTTTCTCTGACGAAGAAAACGTTATTCTTCTATAGAAAAGTAGACGTTCGTCTTACAAAAACAAAAATAAACAGTTTTTTGACCCAAGATTCTTACTTTGAGAGATACATAAAAAGTTTTGCAATTACTTTACAGATGGCGCTAATAGTTTCTCGCGTCTTTTGCCACATATTGCCGCTATATAAGTTTGACGATTTGAGTGTTCGTATGTTGTTTGTTTACATCAATGCTTAAGTGTTTTATTTCATGGGTGACTTACAAGGATTATGAGGAAAACCAGGATGCAGTGGAATAAGGCTACACAAAGAGAACTCCTAACATTCTGTTAAGCTGATTAGTTCTCGTACATGAAGATTGTTTGGGACAATGGAATGCCTTCATAAAATGTCTTGAGATAGATACTAAACAGCGCAAAATTCTACGTCCATAGTGATTGATTAATGGTTGAAAAGAAAATTATTGAAAAAGTTCTTAAAGTTTCCGACCTGTTGCTATTAAATAATAATAAAGGGAATGCAATTTCGAACATATCCCAGCGTGTGCAGCGAGGTTACATTTACGTTGTTTACATTTTGTGCCAGCTGTTTATTCTACAAACTGCATCAACACCCATTTGTAATAGATGTTATAAACTTGTAATATGGGGGGTCAGTATAGCAGGTGTGTAAAGTTATAAAAACAGCCATGAAGAGGACAACACATTTCATAGTGATAAAGACCTGGGTTATCTAATACTAACACAGATACCGGGGGAAAATTTGAGAAACTCAAAGTTAAGCCTAAAAGTCATTTCAACTGCAATTTACTTGTTTGTTGAAATATTAAGACGTGAAATTTAACAGTTTTAAATAGTTTAAGCTCTCAAATATGCCGAATAAACAACATTTTTGTTGTTTTTCTCCGTTTTTGTGGTTTACATTTAACATTGTTGTTGTTTATTGAAGGTCATATTTTGTTGTCTGTGGGCATAATGTAGTGGTACTCAACTAAATTTGAATCATCTCTCCTACATAATTCATGTTATTCTTGCTAGAAGTATTACAATACTTCAGTTTAATCAGTCCCCTCATTGTTATCTATAATATTCAATAACATTACTTACCAAAGTAACAACGGCCACACTACACCATATTCTCTTTCCCCTCTTACAGATCGACTATCCGGAAATTGAAGAGAACAGACTGCATCAACAGAATTCCCCAATAATGGACCACCACCATCATCAGCCGCAGCAACAGCACCATCAGCAGCAACACCAGCAGCAGCAGCCGGCACACCATCCGCAACAGCCGACCAGCCACCTGCACCAGCGGCTGAGCATGTACGAGGAGAGCAGCGCTTACGCTCAGCTGATCGGCGGCGCCCTCGGCGGCGGCGGAGGCGGTCGAACGATGCACCTGTACCAGAATCAGAAGTGCAGCAGGGGATCGCATTCCTCCGACACGAGTTCCGCGTACAGCGGATCGGACACGATGGCCTCCACGCACTCCGAACTCGAGAACGACGAACTCGACCTCACCGGTCTGGTAGAGAGCGTCGTCGACAGCGACGAAGATGACGACCTACCAGAGAGCATGGACGTAAGTTCGCCATGAATCATGATTGCTTTTTTTTCGTATTTTATTCGGACCGTTGCGGGAGAGGGGTGGTCCCATGTCCTGACGTGATGCGACGTGACCGTTCAAGTTGTTGTTTGTTGCTAGGAGTAAAAGTATCTAATAGAGAATTATAACTTCACCAAACAATTTTAATCTAATGTTATATTAATTTCCCTGATAAAAAAAAATCAACCATTAACCTCTTCCTGCAGAGTCTGACGGTACGAGATAGGATACGCGACTGCCTGGAGAAGGATCCGAACGAACGAACCGAAGAAGATATAGAAACCCTGCTGGAGTTCACGCAGCACCTGAAAGCGTTCACGAATATGACTTTGGCGGTACGGCGAGCTCTTTGCCAGGTTATGGTGTTTGCCGTTGTGGATAAGGCGAACACCATCGTTATGAATGATGGTGAGGAGCTCGACTCCTGGTCGGTTCTGGTGAATGGTTGTGTTGAGGTTACGATACCCGATGAGGAACCGCAAATTTTGAATGTGGGGGATGCTTTTGGGATTTTGCCCACGATGGAGAAGCTGTACCATAAGGGTGTGATGAAGACAAGATGTGAAGATTGCCAGTTTGTGTGCATTACGCAGCAGGATTATTATAGGTACGTTTTTTTCTGTGTTTGTAATAAATTATTGGTTTTTGGTGGGAATTATTAAGGTGAAGAGAGGGAAAACTATGAAGAAGTTGTTGATGTAAAGAAACATTGTAATATTTGAGGTTTTGTTATGTTTTTCTTGGATAACAAGAAGAAATTATGAAATAATTATGTGATTGAAAGGTGAATGCTTGGACAGGTCATCCATAAATTTTACTTTTGGTGACAGTTTTGATATTTTCATAGTAAAACTGAAATTATGAAATAAATTTGTTGAATTCAAACAACAAACTCATTATTCCAGGATACAGCATCAACGAGAGGAAAACACGCTACGCCACGAAGTCGACGGCCAAGTTGTTATGGTCACGGAACTCCGAGACTCCTCGGAGAACCAAGGCTCGCACCGCAGAGGCCACGTGGTGATCCGGGGAACCCCGGACCGTCTCATGCAGCAACTAGTCGAAGAGAACAACCTCACCGACTCTACCTACGTCGAGGACTTCCTCCTAACCCATCGTATCTTCATCCCGTCCCCACTCAACGTCGCCAATCAACTCCTCGAATGGTTTAAAGACCAAGAAGTCCGAGACAGAGTGACCCGAGTCGTCCTCCTTTGGGTCAACAATCATTTCACCGACTTCGAAACAGATCCAGACATGATCGAGTTCTTAGAAACGTTCGAGCAAGGTTTGGAGAATGAAAAAATGATCGGACAATTGCGGTTGTTGAATATCGCATGCGCGGCGAAAGCTAGAATTCGGAATATTGTTTTGGCCAGGTCGAATCGCGATGAGTCGTTAAATTTCCAAATCCTCGGTGGGTACGAGAGGAATTTTGGGATTTTTATCTCGAAGGTTGATAAGAAATCGCGAGCTGAAGAGGTCGGGTTGAAACGGGGCGATCAAATATTGGAAGTGAACGGGCAGAGTTTCGAGCATATGACGCACACGCGCGCTTTGGAGTTGTTGCGCGGTTCTACGCATCTTAGTATAACGGTGAAGTCGAATCTGTTGCATTTTAAGGAGATGTTGAACACGCCGGATAATAGTCCGAGGCCGCGGAGTCGGAAGGTATCGGATATTCCGAAGATGCAGGCGGATCCGAGGGTTAGGTTGTCGAGTGTCGACGGGAACGTGATGCTGGGGCCGGAGACTCCTTGCTCACAGCCGATCACCATTAGTAGTCCTCAGAAGGAGAACAAGAAGATCAGTTTTATGACGCTCGGGCCGAAGAGGCGGCTGCAGAAGGCGCTCATGAAGATGAACATCTTGCCCAAGAGTATGAAGTAAGTGTATTTTATTTGTTGGTTTTGGTGCAATTCATTTTTTTTTGACAGTTGATAATTTGACACTTGACAGTTTTTGACAGTTGTTATAGATTTTTGACGTCTGCGTTTTGTTCTTGTCATAATTTCTTGTTCTTATTTCGTGTTTTATACGATTAATACTTTTTATTTGTTGGTTTTGGTGCAATTCGTTTTTTTTTACAGTTGATAATTTGACACTTGATAATTTTTGACAGTTGTTACAGATTTTTGACGTTTGCGTTTTGTTCTTGTCACAATTTCTTGTTCTTATTTCGTGTTTTATACGATTAATATTTTTTATTTGTTGGTTTTGGTGCAATTCGTTTTTTTTTGATAGTTGATAATTTGACACTTGACAGTTTTTGACAGTTCTTATAGATTTTTGACGTTTGCGTTTTGTTCTTGTCATAATTTCTTGTTCTTATTTCGTGTTTTATACCATTAATATTTTTTATTTGTTGATTTTGGTGCAATTCGTTTTTTTTTGATAGTTGATAATTTGACACTTGACAGTTTTTGACAGTTGTTACAGATTTTTGACGTTTGCGTTTTGTTCTTGTCATAATTTCTTGTTCTTATTTCGTGTTTTATACCATTAATATTTTTTATTTGTTGGTTTTGGTACAATTCGTTTTTTTTTTTTGATAGTTGATAATTTGACACTTGACAGTTTTTGACAGTTCTTATAGATTTTTGACGTTTGCGTTTTGTTCTTGTCACAATTTCTTGTTCTTATTTCGTGTTTTATACGATTAATATTTTTTATTTGTTGGTTTTGGTGCAATTCGTTTTTTTTTTGATAGTTGATAATTTGACACTTGACAGTTTTTGACAGTTCTTATAGATTTTTGACGTTTGCGTTTTGTTCTTGTCATAATTTCTTGTTCTTATTTCGTGTTTTATACCATTAATATTTTTTATTTGTTGGTTTTGGTGCAGTTCGTTTTTTTTTTTTGACAGTTGATAATTTGACACTTGACAATTTTTGACAGTTACAGATTTTTGACGTTTGCGTTTTGTTCTTGTCATAATTTCTTGTTCTTATTTCGTGTTTTATACGATTAATAGTTTTTATTTGTTGGTTTTGGTGCAGTTCGTTTTTTTTTGACAGTTTTTGACAGTTCTTATAGATTTTTGACGTTTGCGTTTTGTTCTTGTCATAATTTCGTGTTTTATACGATTAATATTTTTTGTTTGTTGGTTTTGGTGCAGTTAGTTTTTTTTTGACAGTTGATAATTTGACAGTTTTTGACAGTTCTTATAGATTTTTGACGTTTGCGTTTTGTTCTTGTCATAATTTCTTGTTGTTATTTCGTGTTTTATACGATGAATATTTTTTATTTGTTGGTTTTGGTGCAGTTAGTTTTTTTTTGACAGTTGATAATTTGACACTTGACAATTTTTGACAGTTCTTATAGATTTTTGACGTTTGCGTTTTGTTCTTGTCATAATTTCTTGTTCTTATTTCGTGTTTTATACGATTAATATTTTTTATTTGTTGGTTTTGATGCAGTTCGTTTTTTTTTTGACAGTTGATAATTTGACAGTTTTTGACAGTTCTTATAGATTTTTGACGTTTGCGTTTTGTTCTTGTCATAATTTCTTGTTCTTATTTCGTGTTTTATACGATTAATACTTTTTATTTGTTGGTTTTGGTGCAATTCGTTTTTTTTTTTGACAGTTGCTAATTTGACACTTGACAGTTGTTACAGATTTTTGACGTTTGCGTTTTGTTCTTATCATAATTTCTTGTTCTTGTTTTGTGTTTTATGCATTAATATTTTTACAGTGTTGGAATCGGGACGGACCAAGTTGACAGTTTCCAGCAACCAGCAACGCTCGGCACCAACCTTTACCAATCGCAGAGTAACCCCGATCTCATGTCAATTTGCTACGATGACTTACGATGCACCGACTACCCAGAACACGTTCTAAAGGTAAAATTCAGAATAAGCAATGATTTTTTTTTTCTATGACATTTCTACAGTCTGTTCAATAAACGAAAGGTCGAGATCTGCCATGGAAAATATTGTAGGTTGGCTACTCTAAAATTTGACAGTTAAACTTAAGTTTTATAGGTTAGAGTTGATCAGTTTTGGTGTTTTTGTTATTTTTTGACGTTTCTGTCTGACGTTTTATATGTCAATTCTTAAAGAGTATTGCCAACATAAATTTACGAATAAATTCAATAAATAATATTGACCATACGATAATTCTCTTTTCAATTTTCATGTTTTGTGTGCAGGTGTTCAAACCGGATCAAAGCTACAAATACCTCTTAGTTCATAAGGAGACGACGGCCCACGAGGTGGTCATGCTCGCCCTGCAAGAATTCGGCATGACCGACCCAAGCAGCAACTTCAGCCTGTGCGAGGTCTCCGTCACCGACACGCAGACGATAAAGCAACGACGGCTGCCCGACCAATTGCAGAACTTGGCGGAACGCATCGGCCTCAGCAGCAGGTACTACCTGAAGACGAACGGCGTCACCGAAACACTCGTACCCGACGAGATGGCCCCCGAACTTGTACGCGAGAGCGCCGTCCATTTCCTTCAGTTGAACGCCGTCGAAGTTGCCATTCAATTGACACTTCAAGTAAGTATTGACAGTTTTTTTGACATTTGCTTGCATTGTATTTGCCAATTGACAGTTTTACACTTTTATTTTTGATAAATTTGACGCTCTGGTGGTAGAAATTTGAATTAAAACGGTCGAGGTAAGTTTGCTGGTATAGCGCCATCTACATTCGCTAGTTCAGGCAAACTTTTCATATTTTGACAGTTTTCGTACTACATATTTGACAGTTGGTACGATTTTTTGACACTTGTGGTACCTGATGACAGTTATAACATTTTTTTGTTGGTTATGGAAAATTATTACATAGTTTTATTCTTTGCTTTCTCGTCTAGGATTTTAGTATATTTAGACAAATTGAACCGACTGAATACATCGATGACCTTTTTGAGTTGCACTCAAAGTACGGCACGCCTATGCTAGAACAGTTTGCGGCTTTGGTGAACAAGGAGATGTTCTGGGTGGTGACGGAGGTCTGCAGCGAGCATAACGTCGTACGACGGATGAAGATCATCAAGCAGTTCGTAAAAGTGGCCCGACAATGCAAAGAATGCAAGAATTTCAACTCGATGTTTGCGATCGTGAGCGGTTTGGGCCACGGAGCTGTCTCTAGGCTACGGCAGAGCTGGGAGAAATTACCCGGGAAGTACCAGAGGATTTTCAACGACCTGCAACAGTTGATGGACCCGTCGAGGAATATGAGCAAGTACAGGCAACTCGTTAGTTCCGAAAATCAACCACCAATCGTAAGTATTTTTAACTTTGGGAATTTTTATTGTGTTATAACTTGTTCCTATGTTTTTTTTTGTAGATTCCTTTTTATCCCGTGGTAAAAAAAGATCTGACGTTCATCCACCTTGGGAATGATTCCAAAGTGGAGAGCTTGGTCAACTTTGAGAAGTTACGAATGATTGCCAAAGAAATCAGAAGCTTGGGAAATATGTGCAGCAGTCCTTACGATCTCCTGACCATGCTTGAATTAGGGGGACAACCCGCTAGTAATGCGATGGTCGCCCTCAACCAACTTACCACGGCCAGTTCACAACATCACCCTCAAGGTACGCTAAAGAATAAATACAAAAATATTAAATTATCATAATGTTTTATTTAATATTAATAACTAATATTAATAATTAATATTAATAACAAATATTAATATTTAATATTAATAACTATTATTAATAATAATAATAATAATAAACTTTTAGGTCAGACAACAGTGAAGAGGCGTAAGAAGTCTGCAGCCGCACCTAATCCGAAGAAGATGTTTGAGGAGTCTCAGATGGTTCGTAGGGTGAAGGCGTACCTGAACAATCTGCACGTGGTGACGGACGAGGCGAAACTGCACGAGATGAGTCTGGAGTGCGAGGGGACCGCCGGCAGTGCCTCCACGGGTCAGTTGGGCTCCAGGCCAAAGCGTCACGCCTCACCGGCGCCATCTACCACCAGCAGCACGAGCAGTGCTAGCGACGAACGCAAACCAATAGCTAAATTCGGTAAGTGAGAGGATGTTATTTACTTTTTTTATGTTATTTACGTATTTTTTATATTATTTACTTCTTTTTTTATAACATTTTTTTTATATTTACTTCTTTTATCATTTGCATCTTTTTTGATATCATTTAGTTCTTCTTTGATATTATTTATTTCTTTTTTTGGTATCATTTACTTTTTTGATATCATTTACTTCTTTTTTTATATCATTTACTTCTTTTTTTTATATCATTTACTTCTTTTTGGTATCATTTACTTCTTTTTCATGTTATTTACTTCTTTTTTTTTTGATATCACTTTTTTGAGATTATTTGCTTTTTTGATATCATTTACTTCTTTTTTTATACCATTTACTTATTTTTTGTCATTTATTTTTTTGATATCATTCACTCCTTTTTGATATCATTTACTCCTTTTTTATATCATTTACTTCTTTTTTTGATATCATTTAATTCTTTTTTGATATCATTTACTTGTTTTTGATATTATTTTCTTCTTTTTTAATATTATTTACTTCTTTTTTTGATATCATTTACGTCTTTTTTGGTCATTTACTTCTTTTTTTGATGTCATTTACTTCGTTTTTGGTCATTTACTTCTTTTCTGATATTATTTACTTTTTTGATATTGTTTACTTCTTGTTTTATATCATTTACTTCTTTTTTGATATCATTTACTTAATTTTTGATAATTTTTTGACAGTTTAATATTTTTGACATTATCTAACTATGAAACCTATCAATTTCTTCATAATTAGATTTGACACTTTTAGGAGTGGTGGCTGTCGTGACAATTTTAAAACTTTTGACAGTTTTGATCTTTTGCAATTCTTACAAGTTTGTCGTTTTTCCTTTTGACAGTTCAAAAAGGATTTTGCCATTCTTGATAACTTTGATAACGGTTCCTATAAGTTTGGAAGGTTTTATAGTTTCCTCATATGCGACGGTTTTATTCTTGACAGTTTTGAGATTGTTTTAATATAATTTTAAAAGCTACATATTTCTCTTGACACATCTTTGATAAATTTTACTAACCCATTTGACAGCTTTGACATATTATGACACTTCTATCACTTCTTGCATACTTTCCAAACTCTTAACGACATTTTTCTTACCGTTTAGGTTCGGCTTCACCACAGGCAGTCCGAAAGCTGCTCGCCCTCTCCGAGCAGACGAAAACAAGGCCGCACCAGCCGAAACAGCCCCCGTCGTCGTTGATGCTGAACTCGGCGAGCCCGTCGGTGAGGAGAGCGCCGAGCGCCACGGGCAGCTACTCGAGTTACGGCTCGCATGGGTCCAGCGGCTGCGGGGGCCGCTCCATGCACGAGCGCTCTCACTCCGACACCCCAACGCCTCTACCCTCGGTTGCCCTTTCGGCTGAAAGCAGCAGCGTCACTTCTTTGAGCAACTTACCATTGAGAAAGACGCTGACTTCCGGTGAGTTGAGAAATTTTACTCAATTGTGTGTGTGATGTTTGGAATAAGTGAATAAACGAAAAAAAAAAAAATGGATGAATAGTAAAAGTATATAGTCTGTTCAATAAAAAAGGTATAGTTTTCCATGGAAAATTATATAGGTTCTAATATATTATATATAATATAATTCTAACCTCTAAAACTGAAATTTAACTGTCAAAATTTAGGCTATTCTGAATTTTTACAGTTAAACTTAAGTTCTAGAGGTTAGCATTTAACTAACCTCCAAAACTTAAGTTTAACTGTCAAAATTCAGGCCATTCTGAATTTTGACAGTTAAACTTAAGTTTTAGAGGTTAGAACTTAACTAACCTCTAACACTTAAGTGTAACTGTCAAAATTCAGGCTATTGTGAATTTTGACAGTTAAACTTAAGTTTTAGAGGTTAGAATTGACTTGTTTTTTTGTTACATAACTTTTCAGATTAAAGAATTTAATAAATCATGGCATACTAGACGTTTTCTTTATTGAACATACGATAAAAAACATGAATGTGTTTCTTGCTATCTCTTTCTACCAACAACAGCACATTTCTCAAGCATGATCTTGCATGTGCGCAGGTTCTGTGGCATCGTCTGACTCTGGACACAGCACCAATAGTTCCGGGGATGTGTCGCACTACCAAACGCTAGGGCCTAGCCCACCAAAGCAAACGACGGCCATACCGGGTACGTAGCACCATTTTTCGTTTTCGAAAAGAAGGAAAGCACATTTGCCAGCAGAGAACGAACAACATTTTACAAACTTGCATCATGTTTTCTGATTTAGTTTTTGTGCAGTTTTGCAGAAACATGAAATATATTTATGAAAAAAGGTGTTGTTTTTTTGTCTGTTAAGATATAGTGCATAATTTATCTTTTGCAAAGCTTCGTAAAGGGACTCTGGGTCTGCTATGGTGTTTGGTATTTGGTTTACGGTCATTTTTAAATTGTATATACACTGGATATGTTGTGGTGTATTGCTTTTATACAGGTGTCCTGCAGAACTGGTCTATGAGAAGTTTATTATGTTCCACTTATTTTATTTGTTTGAATCTTACGTTTTCGTGTGTCACAAACTTGCCATTCAAGAAAAAAGTTTAACTTAAGTTTTTAAAAGTTTAACTTATTTTTTAAAAACTTTTACTTTAAGGTTAGCTTGAAAAAAGCTTTGATAGTTTATTAGGTTGCATTTATATTTCAGTTATTGTGTTTATTATTAATGTGTTCATTATTATCAAAATCTTCTAATAGACCGTTCTGTGAGACAGCCTGTGCATTTATGGTGATTGTGTACAATCATTGGTGTTTTTTGGAAGATCTGATACATTTAATTTTATGACTTGATATATACAGGGTGTTTGAGTGCACAAATTTTGGGAGGTTTACCTAGCTGGTAACAAAATTCTTAATCAAAGAGAACATTATTTGAGCGTCAAATATTATGGGTAATGATTATTTAGTAGTTAATTGGATTGAAACATCTTTTACAACAATTACTGATGATTTGTATACTTTTGAACTGATCTGACAGGTACTACTGCAGTAAAATTTTTCCATTTTGGGCAAAAGAAACATCAAATCTTCATGAAATACAGTTTCTATGTCCTTAATTACTTTATTTGTTTGTATTTTTTTGCTATCATTTGTCCATTATGAGGTATGGTATAAAAGAATATAAGGATGTTTTATCAGAATTTTATGGTCAGAAGCCAAAATCTATTATACCCCATTTTTTGTGCGCTTAACCGTGTTACACAACCTGTATATAATTACATTTTCCAATACTTGTAAACTACAGAGGAAAGAACATTCTAAGTTGTTTTTTTTTTGGCAATTTTAATTGACTTGGGATTCTTTTTCATTAAATTGAACCTGATTTTTTTATATATCAAATTTTTTTTTGTAAATTTGACACTTCTTGAGTTACCAACCAAAGTCCTACAACGATCTGTCGTCCCTTTACCCGAAGAATTATTTGCGTTTACAAAAAAATTGTACCCGTCTCTGTATTTTGTCGTTACCTTGTGCATATGTGGTAATAGGTTGGTACCCCATGCGTGTTGGCGTAACCCCACCCTGTCCCCAAGCGGTCGCAGTGTTACCACCCCTACCCCAAGCTTTACGTAACAACGGTAAGTCCACACTTTGCTTTTCCATTACTTTTCGTGTCTCTCAATTATGTTTTTTTTTTCTTCCTATCTTCTCTTCATTTCTATATTTTTGTTTTGCTTGCGAATATCCTGCACCCGCTCAATGAGCTTTGGTTTGTTTTTTGTAATTTTAATAAAGGTCAATTTCACAAAACATCGACCTGCATTTAATTATTCTTTCTCACCGATTATTATTGTTGTTTTTGTGATGTTTGATTTGTTGAGATCGTCTCGTCGTAGTTTGGTATTTTACGTTGGCATCACTGGGCTTTTGGGGTTAACTTTGGTGGAAGACGTAGTTGGCACTGACTGTAGGAATTAACACAAGTGTAAATGTGACTTTTATTATGTAAAAAATACATTTTTTTTATAATCTGCATTTTTTTTTAGTTAATTATGTCACATTTGCATGAGTGGGGGGTAAATATCACACACGTGTATGTTGGTTGGGTGGTAAAGTGAAAATTTCGAAATAGAAAGACGAGAAATGTCTCGAATCCCTCTAAAAATTTGTTGTATTATACCAAATTAGGACCTGGGAGAAGGCAGCCCCCCGCATATAGTGTTGTAGCGCAAATGGCAAGATATCACAGAAGGTTGGGCCGGGCCTATTCTCACGAGGGCGTAACGCAGGGTTACCACTATCATACAGATCCTGATACGGATCACGGTAAGCACCAAAATCACCACACTTGACTCTCTTCAAATTTTCCGCCTCTATTTTTGGTCTATCTCTTTATATTTTTATTCTTCGTTTTTTTGCTGTTTTTTTTTTACACAAACAACAAATAAATCATGTATAAGTTACGTATATACCACTAATACAAGGGGTGTCACCCAGGTGATTGTTACTTACGTTATACTCGCTTAAACACCATAAAATAGAATCGGTGCCAAAAAGAATTGTCACCCAAAAATTTGATCGGCGATAACTTTTGTAATTTTCAGTGGATTTTGATGATTCTTTTAGGAAATCATAGACAAATTCTTCTAAATTCTTTCTAGTTAATAAAATTTTTACAATCATTATTTCTATATAATTATTTCCTATTTTTTCCGCAAGGTGTTCTAAACTTAGATCATAAAGACATCACATTGGTTACAAATATCTAAAAAGTAGTAGAAATAATTATTTTAAAAATTGTATTATCCAGGACGAATTTCAAAGATATATTTTGAAAGAATCATTAAAATCTATCAAAGATTACAAAAGTTATTGACCTAACCCAACCCAAAAATTAGTGGGTGGATGTTGTTTTTTTCTTTTTGGCACTATAGTCCAGTCATTTGGTGCTAAAAAAAGATGTTACCTGGAAAGTTTTCCTGGAGTTGATTTTATACAGTGTGTCTAGGAAAGTCCGAACCATATGGAAAAATGTTTTATTATCCATCTCTCAGAAAATTTTATTCTTTGTGAAAGTTGGCTGAAGGTCTAAAATCAGGAATACCATCATAAGATCTTAAAAATATTGCACCAGATGATGGGTGTTTGAACAATGTGAAACGGGCTTAAGGGTAATAAAGTACCTGGAATATTAATATTATCGAAAAAATTTATTTGGGAATGTTGCTTGGGAACAAATTTTTTGGCTTCTTTTTTAAATTTTCACTATTTGAGAACAGTTTTGTAGCGGCTAGTGATTTGAAATGGTTCTCCTTAAATGTTTTCTGAGATATTTGTTCAAATTTCTTACAATACTCGCTTTCAATAGCGTTTCCAGCGCTTCTTTAAAATCATTACAAAAATTACCGTTTTCTTGGTGCGCTTATGATTTTCACCCAGTAAATATCAAAATATCATGTGATACACAAGTAAACCATAAAAATTTGAAGTCTTTGTGAAAATGCATGGAGTATACACACTAATAAAACAATTTCATGACGCTGTTATGCTTTCCTTTCGGATTCGCCATATTTTAGAGGTGTATACCATACAAATGCGTGAACAGCTGAGAAATTAGTATTATCAGCACACACACAATCACCAATAATAAGTCAATGGAAGCTATCTTACTTACCTGTGTTGCGTATTGCATGATATTTTGATATTTATGCACCAAGAAAACGGTAATTTTTTCAATGGCTTGTGGCAATCGTACTCTACGTAAAGAAGATATTGTCAAAAAACGGTTTTTAGGCGCCATTTTTTCAATATGGCGACGCGAGCGGCAAAGATAGGAGGTAGCAAGAGAACAATTCGGAAAGAATACACCGAAATCTAAATTTTCAAAACTCCCAAAACTTTCCAAACAAAACAAATGACTGGCCTAGTAAAATTAGGTTTCTATCCTGTGACTTTTGATGGACCTGATAACATTGACAAATTATTTTTTGTTTACTTCAGGTGATCAACTGACTGACTGCGCCAACTTATCATCAGACTCTGACGTTGACTCGCTTATCGTTATGGTGTAAGTGTGACTTTGAACGACGATGTTATCCGACTGACACCGACTATGACAAAACTTGACATTTTTACGAACCCTTCTGTATTTTTTGTACTGAGAAATGAACCCTATGCTACTAAATAAATATTATTTATTCAAATCTGTACGTACACATTGTACACACATTCGTATATAAAACAAAGCTCATTCAGCAAGATTACGCTAATTTTCCATTCCCAAAATTTGAGCATGAGACTTTGAACCCTTTGCCCGAATAAATAAGACACTGGGAGCCTGTGACCAGTTTATACGCTCATAATGTACAAAATATATCCTTTCGAAATACAGAAAATGTAAGTATTAGTTATTATTTTTGCACACAAAGTGTTTTGTGTATAAATTTGTGACTGGCTCTCGGTATATAAGGATCAATTTTTAATGTTTTGTATGTTCTTCTTGCAGATGACGATGAAACCCAAGTGTCAGCGGTTTAAGCGTTATTGGAATTTCTGAATCGTTCTTAATACTGTACTTGTCCAAATTACCTTTGCATATCTCTCTCTCTTTCTCTGTGTCGTTAGTATTAATTAATACTCGTGAGTGAAATGTACATGAACACACTCGCTGGGGAAGGAAGAAAAAGGTACTGGAGGCAAGCGCACTCCAGTTATTTCGTTTAAGGGATGAATGACCTTTGTTCAGTTCGTATTTTTTTCGGACGCTTGCCTCGTTCACCGTGTACCTGAGTTAATTATTTATTGTTTTGTCGTAAGGATCAAATGATTGTATTATTATTATCGTAAGTAATGGTTTATTGAGAATATTATTTAGTCTCTAAACTTAACTATCTCAGAACAGAATATTGTAAATAAGTTTTTTTTTTGATTTGTATTTATGATTTTTTTTTTTAATTGTACATACGTACTTGTAAGTTTTCCTTAATTTATATTTTGACTGCCCTTGTCTGTCATTCCATCGTGAACATTTTCGCATTTCTTTTTCTACTTTTTAAGCACTGAATCTCTAAATAAGCTCGAACAAATTATGTCTCGTTTACTATTTGAACTTATTTTTTTTTTTCTTTGTATATATATGATATAGATATTATAGATGTTTTTACTGAATTTAATTAGGTAGTAATGTGATCCGACTAGTCGCTCGCGTGCGGTAGACGCAATATTTCCGTCAAATATCCGTTAAATTCCGGTACAAATTATTTTTGTAACGAGTATATAGATAGAGACGGCTTTAGGAAGGCGTGGACGGTTTTACGTGACAAATTTTCGGAGAGCTCGGATCTTTTGACGGAATATTCGTCCGCCGTTACCGTTTACACGATATTACAGGCCGCGTTTTCTATAGCATTTAGCGAGAAATATTTTTAAATGTAATATAAATGTTTCGACGTCATAGGAAACCTATCTGATCAATGTTAAATATATATATGTATATTAGTGTACAAATAAATACTGTCTTCTTTTGATGGATAAAATATATCATAATAATAATAATAAAAAACATAAATTGCGTTATTATCATACCTTTCCTTTATACATTTTTAGAAATGGTAAGGAGAAGAATGGAAAATGTGTTTCTATTTCACAGCATGGGACGTTTGGAGTAGGTAGGTTATTAATATGATTTCACACGTTGCGTCTGGTGTAGAATGTTACTAGGTTTCATGAGATGGTACTAGGTTTCATAAGATGTTACTTTCCTTCATTACGTGCCACTCTGCAAAATTTCAAACCGTGTAAGACAAAGTGGAGTCCAGTAACATGAAGTGAAAGCAAGTGACACACAGGGATATGATATGATTTCACACGTCGTTCATGATAGAAGTTAAATGCAATTTATTTCCGGCCCTTTGTATCTTCCTTCTTGGTTATCTTCTGAGGGTCCACAGTGGTCCACAGTATGTCCAATGATAGATAATCATAGATGGTTCGCATCAACAACTTCTTGTTATTAAAATATTTCATTTCAGTATGTAATTTCTTTAAAAATAACAAATATTAGACGGAAGGCTGTGATACTAGATAAATTTTGTCACGTGTCGTGTTGGCATATGGGCTGCATATGATCATCATGCGTGAGACACACGCGTGAGGCAACCATGTCGCTAATATGATTTCTAATGTATTTAATATTTATAATGATTACTACAGAAAAATCTCCGGAAAAGAGAAATCTCTCAGAAAAACCGCAATTGGCTTTAAAAAACCCGCTACAGCACACACCATTACGCAATTTCAAAAATAACTACACCATTCTATAAACGGCGATGTTATTTATAGTTCGGATGCATTCTCTAAGAGGTTACGCGACGACAGACACAGAAATTTTCGGCGTTTTGCCAACAAAAAACACCGTACAACTTGAAACACACTTTCGGAAACCTTGAACGCGGTCAGGGTTTTCATTTCACCGTAAATTCCGCAGATATTTGGCGTAGTGCCCGTTCCGCCTAACGGGCATGATTCACACATTGCAATTTCTTCGAATCGAGTTTATTTTTGATAGGGAATTCCCTAAAGTAGTAAACATAACGAAAAGATTAGGTTAATTTTTGTTTCTTGTTGTATGTTCAATAAAAAAAGATCTAGCGTGCCGTGGAAAATATTGTAGGTTGGCTACTCCGAAATTTGACAGTTTAGGTTAGAGTTGACCAGTTTTGTTGTTGTTTTTCTCAGTTTTTGTTATTTAAATTTTTTGACGTTTATATGTCAATTCCTAGAGCGTATAGCCAACATAAATTTAAGAAAAAATAAATCATGACGCATTAAATCTTTTTTTCTACTTTGCATTCACAGCACATTGTAACACTGTTTTCGGTGTTACAATTAGCAAATTGTAACACAGTTTTTAGTAACTTTTTTCTAAGATTGGTGACATTGATATCAAATGCATGTCAAACGAAAATACACATAACCACAAAAGTAAGCACAAACTGATTTTTTAGAATCGCACAAACTGCGAAGTATGTATATTTTTATACATATTTAAACATGCGTGTTGCATCCTAGGTTTCGTACTACTAGTATATGATGGTATATAATAATACATTTCTAAATTTTTATAAAATTAATGACGCAAAGTAGAAAAAATAATATATTACACTCGTTTTATAAGACATATTGGCGCATTCGTTCATTTGGGACACTCGTCGCTGGCGCTCCTCGTGCCCCAAACAACTCATGCGCCAAATTGACGTCTTATAAAACTAATAACTAATAATATACTATTGTAACATACGACATACGACATATTGCGTATATCATGGTTATGTAGGTGTTGTCGGCCTCATTGATAACCATATGTTTTCCAATTATAATCAACAAATACAATTATTTTAATTATCCAAGGAATTAAAACGATCAAATTGCGACATATTAGTAAATAAGTAGGTATACCACAACCACGTTATTTTTCCACTGGCTATAAAACATCCCACTCATACATTCGTAAATAAATAAATCACTATTATGTTAGGAAAATCGCTAAGTATGAGTATATACGCCTACAAAACTATTTATTCCCAACAATTATAATAATTATGTAATTATTTTTAAAAAATATAATAAAAAACTAAGTTGTTGATGATTTAAAAATATAGTTTGGTTTGAAGAAATTACATAAGATTCAAAATTTAAGACACTTATAGTTGGGCGTTTCTTTTTCTTTTGCTGTCTCGTTTTACCTCGGGTTTACAGTCAAAGAAAAACATGCGAAGATCTCGTTAAAATAGCATAATCATCCTCCAAATTGATTACTTATACAATCGACCATAAACTCATTTAGAAAAATTAGGTATATCGCGCATAGCGATGTACTTGGTTACACTCTACTTCCAACTTAGTTAAATTAATATGACTTTCACATGAACGATAGAACATGCAGCCTAAAAGAAACAAAAGACATTATTTTTATAAAGAAATACCCTCCTACATAACCACACTTCCTGGTAAATGCAACAAGATGAAAACGAAGAATATTTATTTACAAATAATTATCAATTATTTGAAAGTTGACACGTGGCGTAGTAACATTTTTTTTGACTGAATATTCATGACTTATAAGGCGGAGCTATATGAGATTAATTAGCAATTGTAATTCTGATCTCGTTTATACTCTGATTGTTCCTAGACACTGATTGTGTGGCTCATAATTAGACCAGCATCACTTAGCACCTGTATGATTTTATAAGACTACAAGCGTTGGTTAAATGTTGTGTAGGTTTAGTGTAATTCTCATGTAAGGTTTCAAGGTAATTAGTCATTAATTGCAAGTTGAAGTATCTAAATATTTACTGTATATATACAATTACATAGACTGTAGAGCAGTGTTTCCCAAAGTGGGGCGTACGCCCCACTGGGGGGCAATATGATTGTTGAGGGGGGCAATTGGAATATAGAAAAATTTTGAAAAAAAAACCTACCTTAAAGTCTCTTTGTACCGTTCATACTGCAACCGTTAATCATATCCTTGAGGCTAATTATTAAATATCCCTACACAATTCTAAATCTGATAAAAAAACACACAATAGGGAAAAATTTAATTAAGCCATCAATATTTGTAAAAACGTTTTTAGAAAAATATGTCAAAGATGTGATAGCTATGCCACTTAAGATACATTGTTGAGGAACATTTTGTTGAAGATATGTTATTCTGTAAATTAGAAAGCATCACAACCTCCGGAGATATTCTTCATAAGCAAAAAAATTACTTCAATGTCTTTAATATTCCAATACAGAACATAACATCCTGTATTGCAGACTGTGCTCCTAACATGATGGACAAGGAAAGCGGCTGTTTAAAGATAAGAATCCAGAAATGCTTCTTGTGCATTGTCTAATATAGCTCCATAGGGACAACTTGGTAACCAAAATTGTTTGTCCAGTTCTCAATGAAGATTAAATTCGATTATAAAATATGTCAATTGTAACATTTGCAGAATAACATTTCCTCAAAAAAATTTTCCTTATTAATGTACATATATGTAATGTATAAGTTATGAACAAGGCCTCAGTGCCTCTCACTCTTGCTCATTTTAACCATTCTTTTTCTGACAGTGTTGTTACTAAGGGGCACAGCTATCACATCTTTGTCATCTTTTTCTAAACCCGTTTTTACAAATGTTGATATTGACAGTTTAATTAAATGTTCCCCTATTTTGTGCTTTTTCCAGATTTAGCAATGAGCACGAATATTTGATAACTAGACTCAAGGGTACGATTAACCCTTGCAGTGACAATTTCAATTTTAGAGTAAATGTTTAACTTTGTGTTGTTATAATAAAATATGGCAGATTTGTGTTGTATTAGTTTTTAAGTGAATGTTTATTTCTATTTCGTTATAATAGAATATGTAGCAAATTTTGTTTCTGCTAAAATGCTTAGTATTTATTTCAATAATAAAATAAATTATTGTTTTATGTTATTATTTTTATACCCCCAATGGCGCAAGTTTTTCATTACGTCACAGAGAGGAAATTAGTCAAAGTTTGTTGGGCAGAATGTGTACCAATGACGAAATGAGAAACATACACCGTTCCGAGTAAGGTTCATTTCCAACTCTGTTATAGGTATAAAAAAAGACAATATGAAGTGGGGCATGAGATTTTTAGACCAGCTTCGGTGGGGCATAGCTCAAAAAAGGTTGGGAAACACTGCTGTAGAGTCATGAATGATTTCGTGAACGACAAAATTCCCAATGATTATTATTGTTATAAGATGCACTACCAAGATTGGTCACGAATGTCTTACAAACGGATTTTAAATGTAATATTTTCGCAGAGTTATCTTATCGAGTTTGATTCAGTCGATTATATTGAAGTGTATCAAAACATGGGTTTTCTTCAAATAATCACAAATATTTATCATGATTCACACTAAATAATATCGATAATAATAATAATGACTCTTAACCATATTGGGAAGAAATAATTTTGCTAACTTACATATTTACGTAGCATGGATGAGATGGTAACTTGCTGTCAAAACTCCAAAAACTGCAACAATAGAAAAAACACAAGATAAATTATCAATTAAAATAATGATGAGAATTATAACGTTTGAACAATTTATGATACAAACACTACAAACTGATGGTACAAAGAATGGGGCTGAAATTTGGTATCCACATTTAGAATTATCAGGGGACGAACTGGATTGTTTCTGGCCACAATCCGACAACCGGAAGTGGCAAATGTTACATGAGTATTCTTAGGGATCAATCCGATTTTGACCAAACTGATACCAGCTCATCCTCTAGTGATTTTAAACATATGTAGCGATTTTTAACGTCTTTAAAAAAAATGTTATGTTAGCCACACGCAAGGCGTGGTGTATCCACAAAAATCTATTTCGGTGGCGTCAGAGAATCCGTGGAATCCCGTCCGATTTTGTCCAAAGACGGCGTTGGTCCGATGCACCGAATTAACCGTGTGTCTGGTGCGCGTACACCTTGATCGCGACATGGCGGGGGGCCAAAAGGAGTCGACGCCTCGTCAGCCCTGCGTCCTTATTTGGGTCCGCCGTCCCTACTACCATCCGCTATCCATAAATGGCCCATAGTTCCGAACCTATCTATAGGCCAACACCACCTCTGATAATATAAAAAGAGTGATCGGCCCACACACGAACCACTCACACATTGCACGAACAACGGCGCGCTATACCAGAGCGAACCATCAGACATCATCCTCGTCTTCTACTTCTCGCACCAGAGGTTAGTTGTTTTAGTGTGGCGTCCAAACAAGTACCAGTGCGTCTCTGTAGTCATTCTGTTATACAGGCGAAAAAGTGTTGGTGTAATTGTGGACTGTCCTGATTTGTGTTCGAACGGTTTCAGGTAATTCCACCACGGTTTCTATGTTTTTTTTTTTCAATTTTCATTTCCCATCCAAATGTTTTTTTTTTATTAGTAATATCGATTGAATCTTAGTTTGTTTCACACGGTTTCTTTGACGTAATGTTTCAATTGATTAAACGTATTTGAAATGAAACGTATTTTTAATATCATCTATTCTGGCGTAGAATTGTTGGTGTAATTGTGGACTGTGCTGTTTCAAGTTCGACCGGGTTTAGGCAATTCATCCACAATCGTTAGAGATTTTTTTTCAAATATGATTTCCCATAGAACAGTGATTTGAACTGATTGTACCATTGCAATTGTTTGAAAAGCATATTTAGTCAGACAATGACAAGTGTGTAGTGGACTGTTTTTTTTTATTTAAAGGTCAATTTATAATTTTTGTTCGTTAAATTATAAGTATGAACGGATCATGTGGGAAATTTTGGACAAATTGTTTGAATCATTTATTATATTGATAAATTTAGATGTATTCAAAAAGATTTTATCCCACGTTACCACAAGTATTTTAATACATACAAGCAAAATGAAGAGTTAAACTAAAGAGTCATCAGATCCATGAAACATCCTGTATATATTGTTTAAACATCGCTTCCACAAAACCTTAAATTTTGTTTGAAATATCTGGGTTGGCATCTAAACCTTCTGCACTTCTTCAATTTCGTGTAGCCACAGCCACTCTGCGTCACAACTTAATGATAGTGGCCTGTGATGTTTATCAAAATTTGCCAGTTCTCAACGATAGCAACATTTGGTACTTCAGATTGTCACAAAAAACAATCCATTCGTCTTATTATTTTTATTAGTATTGAGTATATGGTACAAGTACAGGATGTTTAAGAACAGCTGACGCATACCTCAAACCTGGCCAAGAAAATTGTTTTTCAAAATTTCCTAAGACGGACAAATGTGTAGTCATATCATTTAAATTACAAGGAAAAAAAAAAAACAAAACAAAGTGTCTAAAAAGTGCGAATAACGGATATAAAGCGCGATAGAAAAGATTTTTTTTGCAGAACATCCTGGTATACAATTCTGAAGACTTACAATAAATGACTGTGCAATAAAAGAAATATTTTGGTAATCGATCTACCAAGTAATCTACCTATAAATTTACCCAGACAACACAATATGAACGGATGCACAAGTTAATTAGGCTTAGCAAAACATGGGAATGTTCACCACACACAATACAAACGTCGACTTTCCTCGCGCAAACAGCTTTGTACCATCGTTCACACAGCCTGTAATTATCACTACCACTTTACATTATTTAACCAGCCTTTTATCTTCACTTTTATCTTTCACACAACAGGCCAAGACCTGCAGCAATATTCACACAATCAATTCATTCCTCAATTCTTCAATTCATTCTTTCATTCCAGCCAAACCACAACCAATAATCCAAAATGTGTGACGACGATGTCTCAGCGTTGGTCATAGACAACGGCTCCGGTATGTGCAAGGCCGGTTTCGCTGGAGACGACGCTCCACGCGCCGTGTTCCCATCGATCGTGGGTCGCCCAAGACATCAAGGTGTCATGGTTGGTATGGGCCAGAAAGATTCCTACGTCGGAGACGAGGCCCAGAGCAAACGAGGTATCCTCACGTTGAAGTATCCCATCGAGCACGGTATCATCACCAACTGGGACGACATGGAGAAGATCTGGCATCACACCTTCTACAACGAGCTCCGCGTCGCCCCAGAGGAACATCCAATCCTCCTCACCGAAGCCCCATTGAATCCAAAAGCCAACAGGGAGAAGATGACCCAAATCATGTTCGAGACCTTCAACACCCCAGCGATGTACGTTGCCATTCAAGCTGTCCTCTCCCTCTACGCTTCTGGACGTACCACTGGTATCGTACTAGATTCTGGTGATGGTGTGTCCCATACAGTGCCCATCTATGAAGGTTACGCGCTTCCTCATGCCATTCTCCGTTTGGACTTGGCTGGTCGCGACTTGACCGACTACCTGATGAAGATTTTGACTGAACGTGGGTACTCCTTCACCACCACGGCTGAACGTGAGATCGTGCGAGATATCAAGGAGAAACTCTGCTATGTCGCTTTGGATTTCGAGCAGGAAATGGCCACCGCTGCTTCCTCAACCTCTTTGGAGAAGTCGTATGAATTACCCGATGGCCAAGTCATCACCATTGGCAACGAGAGGTTCCGTTGCCCAGAGGCATTGTTCCAACCGTCTTTCTTGGGTATGGAATCCTGCGGTATCCATGAGACCGTCTATAATTCGATCATGAAGTGCGATGTTGACATCCGCAAGGATCTTTACGCCAACACTGTACTCTCTGGTGGTACCACCATGTATCCAGGTTAGTAATTCTTCTTTCTCTATATAAAAACACTCCTAATAATTGATTTTTTCTTCAGGTATTGCTGATCGTATGCAAAAGGAGATCACAGCATTGGCTCCATCTACAATCAAGATCAAGATCATCGCTCCGCCGGAAAGGAAGTACTCTGTATGGATCGGTGGATCCATCTTGGCTTCTCTGTCCACGTTCCAGCAGATGTGGATCTCGAAGCAGGAATATGACGAGTCCGGCCCTGGAATCGTCCACCGCAAATGCTTCTAAACGCGCCCCACCATTCCCTATGCACCTTGTCCCACTTCTGGTTTACCTGTATGCGTATGTATGCGCGTATCTTTGCGTGTACGCCGTATACACATTGCTGTATTTATTACTTTGACTAGGAAAGTCCCCACACACCCAATATACAGATCGCAAGGACGGAAATAGCAAAAGGTTGCACTGCCAAAAAGACTATGTTATAAAATACGATGTAATGATTTTTTTCTTAATTAGGATTTTCTTATTATTGTATTACTTAATTAATTAATTATTATTGTGTAAATGATAAACGAGGAGTCACCTTCTGCGATTGCTGTATTGTGTAATTAATAATGTGGATATCTACGTCGTATTATTTATTATTATAATTGTACTATTGTATATTATCAATGATTGATACAAAAAAGACAAACGTCAGTTATTAATAAAGTATAATTTTTGTTAGATCGTTGCTTTTATTATTTTTCCCTTCGGGCTTTCGGTTTACCAGTTCTTATATAATGGGATTATCGCATTTTTTTTCTGAGTATTAAGGTCGCTCAATAACACCAATCAAAATGGGGAATTAGGTTACAAGGAAACCTGGCAAAGTCGAAATAAAAGTGACATTTTCCAAGTAGGTAAGCATGTCGTACTCATTAAATTAGTAGTGGCGTATCATCGGGAGTCCAATCATTCTGAAAACAGGTTTTCAGATTGAATTATTTAGATTGATTATACAGATTGCAATTATTTATTTTCCTGAAACCACAGCCATCACAGAGAAACATAATGTAGGTACATCACCTAAAATGCGACTAATTTAGTAGGTAAAAATTAGCCTTCTACTCGTATCTGATGAATCATCTAACTTATCTACTAAATTATCTAACTATTGAATATGTACCGATAAATATATGTTGAAATAGTATGTTAACTTTTCTCTCTGGGCAATGTTTCTCAATCATAAAATAGCATTTAGGGCTAGTTTTTGAATACTAGTTTAAACCACGAGTGAAGTTCAGTACTGCTGACAATGATGTTTTGAAGACCAGTATCCAATCAGCTTTGGCGAATCTGACAGAAATCAAGAATTGAACGGAGTTCAGCAGAACTTAGAAATAAACCAGTATTGAAAAACTAGCCCTTAATGTTATGTCATGTCAGTGACTACTAACGTTTATCAAAATTTGTCAATTCGCAACCACAGCGACGATGGTTGTGGGTTCTGTCAAACTGATAGCTCCTAAACCGTTTATGCCGTTGATCTGTAATTTGGTACACATGTCTGAAGTCACGGGGGATGAGCTGGTATCAATTTGTTTCAAATCGGATAAATCTCTAAGAAAACGGATGTAAATTTGATGCTTTCGGTTGTCAGACTATGACGAAAAACAATCCAGTTCGTCCCCTGGCAATTCAAAATAAGTATAGCAAATTTCAGCCCGATCCATTGTTCTGTTTGGGCGCTATCGTGTTCACAAACGTACATACACACATACATATATACACACATACATACATTTTCCAGAAATCATGGATTCAGGGGACCTCAAAACGCGTATTTCCGCGGACATCTCGAAATTTGTTTTTTCGTCGATTACAATACTTTCCTTCTAGGAAATAGATAAACAACAACAGATAAAAGCATATTTATTCATTATATAATATTTAATTCTCTATCCCCTTAAAGAACAACAACGGATAAAAACGCATAGCCAGTTTCAAAACGGATTTTTGCGTTGCTTGAATCAGCCAAATGCCCCACAGATCGATCTAAAAATATCACCGCTACACCACGGTGACCATAAATGGTAATAATAATTTCAGAGTGCATCGACAGCGATGCTTAGCGTCGTCCAAAAATAGGACCTGACGCTTTTTAACTGCTGTAACCGCCGAACGGAAATAGCGTCACCCATACTGGCAACACGTGTGACCATCTTGCCATCGAGGCATTACACACAAATACAGTGTTGTATTTGTCTGCTTCTTCTTTTTTTTTGTGTATCCACAACTATAAAAATACGATCTTGTAAGTTTAGGAGTCAACCGTTTTGTCTAAGAAAGTTTCAAGCTTAAGATACATCGATACAGATAGAAATGCAAAACAAGGTACATTCAGATTTATCAGATCATTCAAAAGAAATTAATGATTGATGTTAATTTTAATCAATTGAAGAATTGTTTTTATTTAATAAGCTGTATGCATGAACAATCAATCATATTATTGGAGCGTCAGGGTGCCGGACCTAAACCCAATTGATTTTTTTTACAGGGGCTGCAGAAAGGAAAAAGTTGATTCCAATGCTATTCAACGCCACTCAAACAGTTGAAACAGCTGAAAGATCACTGCAACTCGCTACGAATGTTTTATCAAACGAGCGAAAACGCTATGAGCGAAAAC
The DNA here is from genome assembly GCA_963971325.1 of Aphodius granarius. NCBI lineage: Eukaryota > Metazoa > Arthropoda > Insecta > Coleoptera > Scarabaeidae > Aphodius > Aphodius granarius. The sequence continues at coordinate 42,358,872 of OZ020221.1, read as the reverse complement.
GCCTATACGTCTGATTTTGTGGCCGAGGCATTAAAAAGATGTAGACGATGCCGACGAGACTGTATTAACGCTGAAGGTAAAGAATTCGAGCATTTGAATTTGTTAAATAAAAGCACCTTTTCGTATTGTTTCTTGCATACTTTCAAACAAAAATTCTCATTTTTTTGGGCAGAAAAGTAGCAAGTGTTGTACCCTTTTAAATCCTATCTAAATGGCCCAATTTTTAAAATAATTTGCCGAAGGTAGTACAGTATGTATACTTTTTCTGTAATAAAGGGACAAAGTTAAGTGACAACATTTTTCCAAACCACAACTCAAACAAACTACCTTATTTTTATCAATGTCACATTTTTTTTTGGATCGATTAATGGTACGGTAACATCATATTAGCAAAAAAAAAACGGAAGAGAATTTGTTGCCGCAGTAACTAAAGATGTGATAAAAGATGTCGATTTTCTACGTTTTTTGAAAAATGCCAATTATCACTCAACTAGGTGACAGGCATTTTTTTAAATATTTTTACCAGAACGTACATAAACCTGTCGTCATAATGTCCTGTCACATAAACGGTCTGTATATATACACTACCAATTTGGTAGCGTTGCCAATTTGGCGTCCCTGATTGAGGTCCCTTTTTAGACTTTTCCATTAAATATTTGTACAATTTCTTTGTTCAGAGATATTAATTTTGTTCGAGCAGCTGCAAAAAACTAGTTCTGAGTTACTTTTTTATATGACACAAATAATATAATCTGTCATTGCTATTTATAATGCTGTTGCCATTGAAACATAATATCTGGCTTATCCTGTCAAATTAATTGCAAACTAATTTTTTTTCACTGCTCGAATAAACCTAATTAACGATTCTTGACTCGCAGATGAGAAGTGACCCTCACGAAAACTTCTTTCGTTTTTGAGCTTGAAACATGGACCAAGAATTCCTGAATTGTGTCTGAGTTGGCAAGCAGACAACTAGGTCCGTTCATTCATACCGTTTTCCACGACTAATAATTCACAGAGACCAGCTGGCATTTGTGTTACAAATTGCTACAACTCCACAATAATTTCTTCACGGCTATTTGGCACGAATTCTATTCGCTGTGTTTAGAGTTATTGTTAACTATTGCTATAATTATTCATAATGTCAAGCTAATTGGTCGTGAGTGCGTGCACAGTGTTTAGACAGGGAAGCTTTTTCACGAAATTATTCAATAAGCCAATTGGACACAAAATATGTATATGGCCTAATGATATTTTTTATTGGTGCTAATCGAATAGGGTCTTTTAGGTAGTGTTTTGTTGAACGGCAACATAATTAATACAATTCTGGTAAACCTAGGTAATGTAGAAAGAAAACAACAACATCATTCAAAACACTTAATATATTCATACATCATACAATATTATACATATTATACATAAAATATTAAGTCATATATTAAATAATTATATATTTACAAGTAATTGGCAACTAAACTAAGAAATATTAATTTACACCTAATAATATTATTGTTTGCAATAACTTCAACTGTAGAGAGGTTAAATAGCCCGTATGTTTTTCTTTGAAGGTCCGGGAAAGGAAACTTGGATTCCAAGATAAGAAAACATTTATGCCATAGGTGGGTGACATATACAGTGTGATGATAAAGTTTGGAACATAATTCATATTTGCGTTTTTTAACGTTTTCAAGAAAGACGTTCGGACAGGTCAACTTTAACTTTTAAATAGCCAACTTATGCCGTAAAAATTTTATTTATGGCGTCACTTATTTCGGAACAATGACGTCATCGTTAATTTTTTTAAATGACTTCCCCAATTTTATGCTGCTTTTCCATAGAACTTCTTACTACTTAAATAACGATGTAAGAAATGGCACATTCGCTTAAAAAATAAAAACTTAATTTTAATGAAAAAAATGATTATTGAGCCCAATAAAAATAATATTTAGCGCAGATTTTCAAATTGTTGTCAACCAACCATTTTTTGGCATTGACCGATACGACCGTAAACACTTTGTAGTACACTGCGCCCCAAAATGTTAGGACTAATTTGGTTCACTTCAGCGCAAATTCCTTGCTTTAGCTCCTGAAGAACAATTCGAACTTTTGCGCTAAATTTTGTACTTTTTTTGGGTTCAATAATATTTTTTCCATCACAATTAATTGTCAAAAGTAAATGTGCTATTTAAAAAAACTGTTATGTAAGGTACCAATTTCTTTACATCATTATTTGAGTAGTAACGAGTTCTATGGAAAAACAGCAAAATAAATTGGGGTTGTCATTTAAAAAAAACTTGGATGACTTCATCGCTACGAAATCGCTAACGTCATAAATGAAATTTTTACGTCACAAGTAGGATATTTAAAAGTTAAAATTGATCTGTCCGAGCGTCTCTGCTTGAAAACATTAAATAAAGCAATTATGAATTATGTTCCAAACTTTATCATCACACTGTACACCGACCGAAAAAAATGTTAGAGAGTTTTAAATACAAAAAAAATGATAAAATACGATGTGTAATATGTATGTAAGGTTTCGGGATAAAAAATTACAGCTGGAAAGCTTGGGTGAAATAATAATAGAATAATAATAAGAATAATGGAATACATTTATAAAAACGCAGAAAAAGCTTAGTTAAAGTGCAACTGAAACCAAGGACATTATAAAATAACATGTTAAAACATATAAAAAGGGTATAAGATTAGCACTGAGAAAATTTTGGTTAAGATTAAAAATAAGGTTACGTTAAACATAGGTAAGTGTTGAAATGTATTGAAAATGATGAATTTTTTCATGAATTAAAATTGTGTGTTTTTTTTTCTGATAGCAAATTCCAAAATGTTATTTCTTGACAACACTAGACGAAGATACTGGAATAATTAACAATTAAAATGTGTGTTATTATACTAATTTGTCACATAGTAAATTGAAATCTTCCCATCTCCCTTGGTGTGATAATGGGATGGACTGACATAATACTTCTTTTTATCTTTCCGTTTTCCCTCGCCAAATGCTAAATCATGATGGTATCCCCTACGTTCAAGTCGCAAGGCAATAAACAATGTGTTGAAAAATGACAAACATCAGCAAATGACAGCTTATCGAGCAAAACCCCTCCCCGAAAATAAAATCCAATAAGCATTTTCCCAAAATTATGTGTAACGAATTTGAAATTTCATCTAAAATTCTGACATCCAACGTCTCTTAAATTACAACTTGAAACTCGAAGTAAAGCTAATATGGAACAAGAACTACCAACCAGATTAATGATTTTATAATACTCTATATATATACACTTAATTGTAAACTGATGCCAAAAATTCAATGTCTTGCTATTTATTTTGGTAACTTTTTATGTAAATGTAAAAAATCATACAACTTACGAAAACTGTGTATTCAGAATAGCTCAAAGTAGCACTTTCACCAGCAGAAGAAGCACTGGATGCCAAAGAACTGTAGCAATGTGTAATCCATATTGGTGGCAAAAACCCTGCCATAATTCGCCTCAACGAGTAGGATTCTTTTGCTGGTGGGAAAAATATGATTTACAATTGTCGGGATATGTATACTGATAAAACACATGCAAGCATTGTCAAAATCATTTTCTTTTTTTAGAAAAGAGTATCTCATAAATCAAGGTCAATAAATTGTACACTTCAAACAATTTAAACAAAACCCCTCAAAAAAATATACTACGGGGGAAGTGCAGATTATAGCAACATCTATATTAGCTCGTTCCGGTAAATCTGTACGCAATGGTTCAATAAATGAGGCTATGGATAGTTTCAGAGTAATATCAAAAGTTTTGCTTACTTATGTAGTCAGAAAGATGTGACTATTCCACATGGACAGATCACCAGATGATTTGTTTGCTGTGTAAGATCTAAAAACAATCTTTATATACATCGAATATTTTGTTAATTCTTGTTAATACAAGAAAGACGCCATTTTTCCGAATGTCTGATTGATGAAATACACAGCTGTCTATTCAGTGGTTGTCAGAATGAGAAACTGTAACTTGCACTATTCCTGGAAATCGTTTCATGATTCTTCCATCGTTGCTTCTTCAGCCCCATTCTTAACTAACCAATCGATAACATCCGAATGCCCGTGCTTTCTGGCAATCGCTAGTGGAGTTTCTCCTGCGGTGGTTTTCGAATTTATATCGAGTCCCCTTTCAGAAAGATCAATGACAAATTGTAAACAGCCTCCCTTGGCGGCATAATGAATTGCAGTCAATCTACTGTCGTCCGTTAGTGCAGGATCCGCACGGTGCTCAAGGAAAAATCGCGCAGCAACCGTATTATTATTACGGCAGGCTATATGAAGTGGCGTCGCTCCCTCGTTGGTTCTTGCATCAACGTTGAGCCCCCTTTCCAACAATAGCGTCAGTATTTCTAATTGTCCCTTCTGGGCGGCAGAATGCAGAGGAGTCCATCCCCTGTCGTTCGTTAGTGCAAGATTCGCACGGTGCTCAAGGAAAAATCGCGCAGCAACCGTATTATTATTACGGCAGGCTATATGAAGTGGCGTCGCTCCCTCGTTGGTTCTTGCATCAACGTTGAGCCCCCTTTCCAACAATAGCGTCAGTATTTCTAATTGTCCCTTCTGGGCGGCAGAATGCAGAGGAGTCCATCCCCTGTCGTTCGTTAGTGCAAGATTCGCACGGTGCTCAAGGAAAAATCGCGCAGCAACCGAATTACTATTCATGCTGGCTATGTGAAGTGGCGTCGTTCCCCGGTTGGTTTTTGCATCAACGTTGAGCCCCCTTTCCAACAATAGCGTCAGTATTTCTAATTGTCCCTTCTGGGCGGCAAAATGCAGAGTAGTCCTACCGTCATCGTCCGTTAGTGCAGGATCCGCACGGTGCTCAAGGAAAAATCGCGCAGCAACCGCATTATTATTACCGCAGGCTATATGAAGTGGCGTCGATCCCTGGTTGTTTTTTGCATCAACTTTGAGCCCCCTTTCCAACAATAGCGTCAGTATTTCTAATTGTCCCTTCTGGGCGGCAAAATGCAGAGTAGTCCTACCGTCATCGTCCGTTAGTGCAGGATCCGCACGGTGCTCAAGGAAAAATCGCGCAGCAACCGCATTATTATTACCGCAGGCTATATGAAGTGGCGTCGATCCCTGGTTGTTTTTTGCATCAACGTTGAGCCCCCTTTCCAACAATAGCGTCAGTATTTCTAATTGTCCCTTCTGGGCGGCAAAATGCAGAGTAGTCCTACCGTCATCGTCCGTTAGTGCAGGATCCGCACGGTGCTCAAGGAAAAATCGCGCAGCAACCGCATTATTATTACCGCAGGCTATATGAAGTGGCGTCGCTCCCTCGTTGGTTTTTGCATCAACGTTGAGCCCCCTTTCCAACAATAGCGTCAGTATTTCTAATTGTCCCTTCTGGGCGGCAAAATGCAGAGTAGTCCTACCGTCATCGTCCGTTAGTGCAGGATCCGCACGGTGCTCAAGGAAAAATCGCGCAGCAACCGCATTATTATTACCGCAGGCTATATGAAGTGGCGTCGCTCCCTCGTTGGTTTTTGCATCAACGTTGAGCCCCCTTTCCAACAATAGCGTCAGTATTTCTAATTGTCCCTTCTGGGCGGCAAAATGCAGAGTAGTCCTACCGTCATCGTCCGTTAGTGCAGGATCCGCACGGTGCTCAAGGAAAAATCGCGCAGCAACCGCATTATTATTACCGCAGACTATATGAAGTGGCGTCGATCCCTGGTTGTTTTTTGCATCAACGTTGAGCCCCCTTTCCAACAATAGCGTCAGTATTTCTAATTGTCCCTTCTGGGCGGCAGAATGCAGAGGAGTCCATCCCCTGTCGTTCGTTAGTGCAAGATTCGCACTGTGCTCAAGGAAAAATCGCGCAGCAACCGAATTATTATTCATGCTGGCTATGTGAAGTGGCGTCGTTCCCCGGTTGGTTTTTGCATCAACGTTGAGCCCCCTTTCCAACAATAGCGTCAGTATTTCTAATTGTCCCTTCTGGGCGGCAAAATGCAGAGTAGTCCATCCGTCATCGTCCGTTAGTGCAGGATCCGCACGGTGCTCAAGGAAAAATCGCGCAGCAACCGCATTATTATTACCGCAGGCTATATGAAGTGGCGTCGATCCCTAAATCTAAATATGGAAAGTTAATTTTCTTTGCATTACGTCCATATATGCCCATATAGCCGGTTACAGACTGAATAACAAAACATGCTAAATAGCAACCAAAAAATTTCACTTTTTAGAAAAAAATATGTTATACAACAATGCGTTACGTAACTACGACTAAGTAAGTCCTGCAATAATTTTCGACGTACATGATAGATCCTTTTTGATAGATCAGGCGTCTTAGAAAGAAACAGCCTCCATTTCGTATATCTATTTCGTAACCGTTTAAACGATGAGTCGTGTGCACCACTGGTGGATCTTACTATAGTGCGGATGCTATGTTATATAACGCAATGTTTTATAAAGCAGAATGTCAAACAAATGTGTTGTACCAGTTGCTGTATATATAACATGTTTTCTAAAATAATCTGGACCCGGCTTAATAATGTATAGATTAAAATTGTATACTTACTTTATACTGCTTTATTCTGTTGCACAAACTGACACTTTTAATGTAAGGAGAACTGCTAAATAACCACTATTGATCATTTGCACTACAATTCGTCTCTCTTATAAGTGTTATCACCAAGCATTTTTACCGTTCCTCAAGTACTGATAGGTAAATACATTACGTCAACTTGATAAGAAAAATCATGTTTATTAACCAAATTAAAAAAAATTACTGTGACCATCGCAATATCGACCTTACATTTATAGATCCACTGAAGAATATTTATCGATTTATTCAGATGTGCCATGCCATGATGTATATTGTGTAATGTTGATTGCAGTGCAAAATTTCGAGATTTGTTAAAGCCGTTGTCAAAAATATGCATTATTGTACTAACAATAATGACTGCAATGTTAATATTTATCGAAAAATCCCTGTTACGGAAGATATTTACATATTTAACACTTGTATGCTCATTGCTCATTCTTTTATATTCAGAGACCAGAGATATTATAATTTATACATTGTATAAAGTTCATAATGTTAGGTGCAGCGATTCAAAAGCTTCTTTAACCTTTAAATAGCAAGAAAATGCAAAAACCAAAGTAATAAATGACATAAAAAATGTACTTCATGCAAATTTGTAAGTTTTATTTGCTCATAATGGATAAAAACTTATTACACGAAAACACCTACGCATCAAATGTTCATGTGATAGCAGTTGCAGTGATGCAATGTTTATTTTAAGTAATAAAATATATTGATGCTTTGTTTGTTATAGATATTAGCGTTGACTGATAAATTGTTTGACTTTCACAAAGGATTCGTAATCAAGTCACTAGACAATGATTTCTTTTTTTTTCCTCACTTAAAAACTACCAACATCTACCAACATCAATTAAAACAATAGGATCAGGAACTGAATATTATTTGACTATACATATTTTCTTTAGAGATTGTGTCCCGCGATTTTTTAAATACCAAACTGTTCCAGAATTATTGATTTATCAGTTTTTTAGTAAGGGGGAATGAGGTACGTTATTTATCGGTACCGCGGCAATACAAAGTAGTAGGTATATTTCCAGTTCATGTTAACTTTATCAAATTCCAAGCGGAGACATTATGTTATCGCGCATGAATCGCACTAACAAACATACCTATAGATAATATTGACACCATAAAGATAAACAGTGTAAAAAAATTGTACTCAGTACAAGATTTATACAGTTATATTGGGTATGAAGATTATGAATCACGAAATATGTTATGTACAGGTATATGACTTACGTCTTAACTGGAAGTGGCACCACCATTGTTGTACTAAATGAAACATTCTGTATATATTTTTTAAAATGTTACTACCTACCGTTACTTCTAAAAATCGCCGGAACAAAACACATCCACAACTTGTCAATTTCTACCGATGTGTTAGCTCAAAAATGTATAGCTCCGAATATGCCACTTAATAGCTCACACTTTTCCAAGTAAATTACATAAATGTGTAACAATCTCGCTTTAAGTCCCCGCCTAGATTCTCTAGATCGAAAGTATTCTAAGTGACGGAAAAATTCTAAATTTTAGAAAAATTACTGGTTTTGAGGTACTCTGATTACAGCGTGTTTTTAGGGAACATAAAAGCAAAACATTCGTTAAAATTAAAAAAAAAATAGTATTTTCGTCATATAAGCGTTTAATTCCTTTTCTAAACGGACACCTGCGTTAGTGTCTCATAATAGCACTGTTTAATTTAAGCCCTAACAAATTTCGCTTAAGAGTTTCGATCAAATTGCAAATAATATATTCAAGCTTACCCCTCGTGTCTTCATCGCCTCCATCGACAGATGTCATCTATGGAACGTACCTTTCAACGTCTTCAGACCTGAAAATACACTTCATTATATCATTTTACACATAAACTGGGGTTTAACAATAAATTTGACTTTAAGGATATCAGAAAACCGTTTTAGAATTTAAATTAAATAAGTAATTTTTATGATAACTGGTGGCATATTAGTATATTTACTTGGAAAAAAGTAGGTAAACTAAAAATAAACTAAAAAAAACGAACAATCAATATCTAAGATTTGTAGTCTTTTCCGTATATTATCTAACAAAACTAGTAATTAAAACGATATACGAATCACCAAAATCACATGAAATCCAAATCACGTAAAAACAGTTCTTTTCTCTGTTCTCCTGAAGAATGTAGACTACCAATTATTCCACAGTGCTGTAACATGAGTTGCATACAACAGTGAGTACTACTATATAGGAAAGACACAGCGTAGGTGTTGCGTGCAATTGGTTCTGGCTTATAAAGTTATAAGCCACGACTTCTTAAATTATAATCAAAATTAAAATATAAATTTATGAAGTTTTCAGTAAAACTCGAATTTACAAGGTTTAAGTTAGAGGACAGCATCTTCTACGAAAATTAACATATCGACATGAATTAGACGATACCTAATATTAATTGATTTGGTTCTAAATCTGAGTAGCAGGTTCACCGAGGTCCAAACTTAGATCATCAAAACATAATTTCGGTTACACAGATAAAATTATTTTAAAAATTATTAGAAATAATTATTTGCAAAACTACCATAACGAGGTAATATTTCAATCATTTGCAGTTGGCTCGTACTCTGGAGGTTATCAAGGAGATTCAGCAGGTTTGCATAATCGTATCATTTTCTTAAAAAACCAATATGCATTTGGGTGCATAAACAGACCTCCGTCAAGTACTGACATCTTTCCGAAGCAATTTAATGTGACGTTGGGCCTTATGCAGCGTGTCTCTGATGTGATGTATTGTGTGGGATGTGGTAATGTTAAGTTTTTGAGTATTAATGATGCAAATACTCAAAAGTTTGGCGAACTAGTGCTTGATGTGAACCTTACTGTTTATTGACACACCTACACAGAAAGAACTCTATTCTTGGATATCAAGAAATGAAGAGAATTGTTTTTCTATCCAAATAATATTTTATTCTAAGAAGAATTTCGATATTGTTGTTTCAACGGTTGGTTATTCTTACGATTTAAGAATTTAGTATGTTAATGTTAAGTATATTTTGCTCTGACGAACAAAAACTTACTCTTCAATAAAAAAGTAGACGTTCGTCTTACAACAAAAATATATATGCTTCAACGAAAAAATAGTTTCTTGACCCAAGATTCTTACTCTAAGAAATACATAGACAGTTGTGCAATTGCTTTACAGATGGCGTTAACAGTTTCTCGCGTCTTTTGCCACATATCACCGCGATATAAGGTCGACGATATTGAGTGTTCGTATATTGTTTCTTTACGTCTATGCATATGTGTTTTACTTCATGCTCCGGGTGATGTGTATTTCCTAACATCTGAAAAATCGCATTAAAAACCCCCTCCCAAAAATAAATAATCAAAATATCTCTACCGACTTGCACCCTATAAGCATTCTGCCAACTTTCTCCAAGATTATGGAGAAATGCATCGACCAATAATTACGGCTGGTTCTGTATGATAATAATATATTCCTTCCCATATAGTCCGGATTTCGACCATCGTTTAGCTGCGTGATACCTTTGACAAGGATGGCAGATGATACCAGTATACATTTCAGATATACCAGTCAGGCTAAAGATAACAACAGAAGTTTAATACTAGTCTACTAGATTATAGTAAGACATGCGATAAAGTCAATCATAATATACTTTTAGCCATAAAGTATCTGTCTTTCTTCGGATAAATCGAGTGATATCGCGAGCTATCTGATGAGCAGATATCAGATGGTCTCTGTTGATGAACAGTTGAGAGATCCCTTACCCATTGGTTGCGGAGTCCCGCAGGAATCAATTTTAGGTCCACTTTTATTTTTCCTGTATAAGTACCTCGCAAGTACCTGACTGCTTACAACATAGTTCAATCCAGATGTATGTGGATGACGCGCAGATTTATATATTCCTTAATCCAAGTGACGTTCTGGCAAAATGTGAGAAACCGAACTCTGACCTGAGATCTCTGTCTGAATATTCGAGTAGATTATCACTGACGCTTAATCTATCCAAGTTAAAGGTAATCACGTTTGGGTAAAACGACAGTCACAAACAATTTCTGGAAAAGTTGAGTACCCCACTTTGTCAAAACAGCTATTATTGTTTTACTCCTGTTTACTAATACTACATTTTTATGTGGGTGGGGATTTGCTTATTATTATGCTACGAAGACAAAGCTTAGAACAAGCTCGACGCCACACCAGATGTAAGAACACAACTGTATACTACATTGCATCTGACACCAAGAATCTTTCGTTGAACAAGTTTATTTTATTTTGTCTTTTGTTAAGATTTATTATTATGAATATTTATATAAATATAATTTTGTGTTGTTTTACAACCGCTATTGCATTGCTATATAAGGCAAGTATTGTAATGGGTAAAAATTTAATCCTCAATTTTATGATGGAAATACACGCTTCTCAGTCCGAGGAACCCAAATCCACAAAAACCCAATGATATCGGTCTGTGTTTCGTTTGTGTGTATGTTTGCAGAATTCCGGAAAATCTACTAAGCATGTACTGATTAACTTTTGGCCGAATCAGGCCTATAAGAGAATGAACAATGACCAAAGAGGTGTTAATTACGTACATATCTTTCTTATTAGGTTTTCATCAGTTGATATAATCATTACTGATCATCAACGCAAAATAAACTTTTATTAGAACTACTTTTCTCTAAACAAACCTTTCAAAATTCAATCAAAACTATTAATGCGTATTTCTTACAAGTTTGATGATTGATACATAGTACCTATTTCTGACAATGACATTAATCAAAATCTTCAAAATTGTGCTCTACACACGACATTTTACGTCACATCATGCACTTCTTGAGAAACCGATACATATTCTTTCTTCAGTTGGTCAATAAATGAAAGGCGGTCGGTACTGTGACGGCCATTCCAGATTTTTTTTTTAGTTTATGAATTATGGCAATGCCAACTCTGTTGACGCAGAAAGGTTAGGTTTTCACCACTTTCCTGTACGCGGGACAGTGGCCACACAACACCGTTTAGTTTTCTTTTACGCCTGTTGTCCGTGTGCGAAATTAACACATGGATCACTGGTTGCTTTTGATTGCTTTATATTGAATTCACAGACTCGAAAGTCCCCTGTTCAAGTTGTAGACAATTAACATAATATCGGACGAGAAAATTTGTCAATTATCTACATTTTATTATTTTTAGGGGGGGGAGTAACAAGTCTCCTCTAAACGTCATATGGATTTCTTTATGGATCCATATGATTTTGATGATGTAAATTTGAGCAATAGTTCATGTATTGAAGAACTGTTACAATAAAATATGAGTTCAAAATAAAACTAAAATCCATTAAAAACATTTTTATGTCTATGGTTCGGTATTCACTTGATTATGATGATTATAATCCACATCGAATACAAAATGGTAACCAATATTTTTCAATTAGGTTAGGTATTTTCACCTACCTATGAGCCCTGCATAAGATCCCTGCCAAAAGTGTAAACTTTGTTTTTCTTTATGAAATGGAAGGTAAGTTTCTATATTAAAAACCTCCTAACATTGGTAACTTATTTTCTTTTACAAGAATAATAATCTTATTTAAAAAAAATAAAACAACAAAATCATTCAAGACACTTCATATATTCATACATCATACAATATTATAACATGCAAATACATCAATAATAAAACAAAATAGTAAGTCATGTATTAAATAGTTATGTATTTACAAGTAATGGCAACTAAACTAAGAAATATTAATTTACACTTAATAATATTATTATTTGCAATAACTTCAACTGTAGAGAGGTTAAATAGCCCGTATGTTTTTCTTTGAAGCTCTGTAAAAGAAAACTTGGATTCCAAGAAAAGAAAACATATACAGTGTGATGATAAAGTTTGGAACATAATTCATATTTACGTTTTTTAACGTTTTCAAGAAAGACGTTCGGACAGGTCAATTTTAGCGTTTAAATAGCCAACTTATGCCGTGAAAATTTTATTTATGGCGTCACTTATTTCGGAGCGATGACGTCATCGTTAATTTTTTTAAATGACTTCCCCAATTTTATGCTGCTTTTCCATACACTTCTTACTACTTAAATAACAATGTAAAAAATGGCACATTCGCTTAAAAAATAAAAACTTAATTTTAATGAAAAAAAAAAAAGATTATTGAGCCTAAAAAAAACAATATTTAGCGCAGATTTTCAAATTGTTGTCAACCAACCATTTGGCATTGACCGATACGAGCGTAAACACTTTGTAGCACACTGCGCTCCAAAATGTCAGGACTAATTTGGTTCACTTCAGCGCGAATTCTTTGCTGTGGCTCCTGTAGGACTATTTGAACTTTTGCGCTAAATTTTGTTTTTTTTTTTTTTGGTTCATTAATATTTCTTCCATTAAAATTAAGTTATTTAAAAAAACTGTTATGTAAGGTGCCAATTTCTTTACATCATTATTTAAGTAGAAAGGAGTTCTATGGAAAACAGCAAAATAAATTGGGGTTGTCATTTAAAAAACTTGGATGACGTCATCGCTACGCAATAGGTAACGTCATAAATGAAATTTTTACGTCACAAGTAAAAAGTTAAAATTAAAAGTTAAAATTGATCTGTCCGAGCGTTTCTGCTTGAAAACATTAAATAAAGCAATTATCAATTATGTTCCAAACTTTATCGTCACACTGTACACCGACCGAAAAAAAATAGAGTTATAAATACAAAACAATGATAAAATACGATGTGTAATATGTATGTAATGTTCGGGATAAAAAATTACAGCTGGAAAGCTTGGGTGAAATAATAATAGTACCTATAATAATAAGAATAATGGAATACATTTATAAAAACTCAGAAAAAGCTTAGTTATAGTGCAACTGAAACCAAGGACATTATAAAATAACATGTTAAAACATATAAAAAGGGTATAAGATTAGCGTTGAGAAAATGTTGGTTAAGATTAAAAATACGGTTACGTAAAACATAGGTAATAACATAGGTGTTGACATGTATTGAAAATGATGAATTTTTTAATGAATTAAAATTGTGTGTTTTTTTTTTCTAAAAGCTGATTCCAAAATGTTAGTTTCTTGACAACACTAGACGAAGATACTAGAATAATTAACAATTAAAATATGTGTTATTATACTAATTCATCACATAGCAAATCTTCACAATGAAATCTTCCCATCTCCCTTGGTGTGATAATGGGATGACTGACCTAACACTTCTTTCTATCTTTCCGTTTTCCCTCGCCAAATGCTAAATCATGATGGTATGCCCTACGTTCAAGTCGCAAGGCAATAAAACTGTGTTGAAAAAATGACAAAAATCAGCAAATGACAGCTTATCGCGCGTAACCCCTCCCCGAAAATAAAATCCAATAAGCATTTTCCCAAAATTATGTGTAACGAATTTGAAATTTCATCTAAAATTCTAATGTGTCTCTTAAATTACAACTTAAAACTTGAAGAAAAGCTAATATGGAACAAGAACTACCAACCAGATTAATCATTTTATAATACTCTATATATACACTTAATTGTAAACTGATCCTAAAAATTCAATGTCTTGCTATTTATTTTAGTAACTTTTTATATAAATGTAAAAAATCATACAACTTACGAAAACTGTTTATACAGAATAGCTCAAAGTAACACTTTCACCAGCAGAAGAAGCACTGGATGCCAAAGAGCTGTAGCAATGTGTAATCCATATTGGTGGCAAAAACCCTGCCACAATTCGCCTCAACGAGTAGGATTCTTTTGCTGGTGAGAAAATATGATTTACAATTGTCGGGATATGTATACTGATAAAGAACAGGCAAGTATTGTCAAAATCTTTTTTTTTATAGAAAAGAGTATCTCATAAATCAAGGTCAATAAATTGTACTCTTTAAACAATTTAAACAAAACCCCTCAAAAAAATACACTAAGGGGGAAGTACAGATTTTAAGCGACATCTATATTAGATGGTTCCGGTAAATCTGTACGCAATGGTTCAATAGATCAGGCTATGGATAGTTTCAGAGTAATATCAAAAGTTTTGCTTACTTACGTAGTCAGAAAGATGTGACTATTCCACATGGACAGATCACCAGATGATTTGTTTGCTGTGTAAGATCTAAAAACAATCTTTATATACATCGAATATTTTGTTAATTCTTGTTAATACAAGAAAGACCCCATTTTTCCAAATGTCTGATTGATGAAATACACAGCTGTCCATTCAGTGGTTATCAGAATGAGAAACTGTAACTGGCACTCTTCCTGGAAATCTTTTCATGAGTCTTCCATCGTTGCTTCTTCGGCGCCGTTCTTAACTAACCAATCGATAACATCCGAATGCTCGTACTTTCTGGCAATCGCTAGTGGAGTCTCTCCTGCGATGGTTTTCGAATTTATATCGAGCCCCCTTTCAGAAAGATCAATGATAAATTGCAAACAGCCTCCCTTGGCCGCATAATGAATTGCAGTCAATCCACTGTCGTTCATTAGTGCAGGATTCGCACGGTGCTCAAGGAAAAATCGCGCAGCAACCGTATTATTATTACGGCAGGCTATATGAAGTGGCGTCTCTCCCTCGTTGGTTCTTGCATCAACGTTGAGCCCCCTTTCCAACAATAGCGTCAGTATTTCTAATTGTCCCTCCTCGGCGGCAAAATGCAGAGTAGTCCATCCCCCATCGGCCGTTAGTCCAGGATCCGCACGGTGCTCAAGGAAAAATCGCGCAGCAACCGTATTATTATTACGGCAGGCTATATGAAGTGGCGTCTCTCCCTCGTTGGTTCTTGCATCAACGTTGAGCCCCCTTTCCAACAATAGCGTCAGTATTTCTAATTGTCCCTTCTGGGCGGCAAAATGCAGAGTAGTCCATCCCCCATCGGCCGTTAGTCCAGGATCCGCACGGTGCTCAAGGAAAAATCGCGCAGCAACCGCATTATTATTACCGCAGGCTATATGAAGTGGCGTCGCTCCCTCGTTGGTTTTTGCATCAACGTTGAGCCCCCTTTTCAACAATAGCGTCAGTATTTCTAATTGTCCCTTCTGGGCGGCAGAATGCAGAGGAGTCCATCCCCTGTCGTCCGTTAGTGCAGGATCCGCACGGTGCTCAAGGAAAAATCGCGCAGCAACCGTATTATTATTACGGCAGGCTATATGAAGTGGCGTCACTCCCTCGTTGGTTCTTGCATCAACGTTGAGCCCCCTTTCCAACAATAGCGTCAGTATTTCTAATTGTCCCTTCTGGGCGGCAGAATGCAGAGGAGTCCATCCGTTGTCGGCCGTTAGTGTAGGATCCGCACTGTGCTCAAGGAAAAATCGCGCAGCAACCGAATTATTATTCATGCTGGCTATATGAAATGGCGTCACTCCCTCGTTGGTTCTTGCATCAACGTTGAGCCCCATTTCCAACAATAGCGTCAGTATTTCTAATTGTCCTTTTTCGGCGGCAACATGCAGAGTAGTCCATCCGTCATCGGCCGTTAGTCCAGGATCCGCACGGTGCTCAAGGAAAAATCGCGCAGCAACCGCATTATTATTACCGCAGGCTATATGAAGTGGCGTCGCTCCCTCGTTGGTTTTTGCATCAACGTTGAGCCCCCTTTTCAACAATAGCGTCAGTATTTCTAATTGTCCCTTCTGGGCGGCAGAATGCAGAGGAGTCCATCCGTTGTCGGCCGTTAGTGTAGGATCCGCACTGTGCTCAAGGAAAAATCGCGCAGCAACCGAATTATTATTCATGCTGGCTATATGAAATGGCGTCACTCCCTCGTTGGTTCTTGCATCAACGTTGAGCCCCATTTCCAACAATAGCGTCAGTATTTCTAATTGTCCTTTTTCGGCGGCAACATGCAGAGTAGTCCATCCGTCATCGGCCGTTAGTCCAGGATCCGCACGGTGCTCAAGGAAAAATCGCGCAGCAACCGCATTATTATTACCGCAGGCTATATGAAGTGGCGTCGCTCCCTCGTTGGTTTTTGCATCAACGTTGAGCCCCCTTTTCAACAATAGCGTCAGTATTTCTAATTGTCCCTTCTGGGCGGCAGAATGCAGAGGAGTCCATCCGTTGTCGGCCGTTAGTGTAGGATCCGCACTGTGCTCAAGGAAAAATCGCGCAGCAACCGAATTATTATTCATGCTGGCTATATGAAATGGCGTCACTCCCTCGTTGGTTCTTGCATCAACGTTGAGCCCCATTTCCAACAATAGCGTCAGTATTTCTAATTGTCCTCTAACGGCGGCAAAATGCAGAGTAGTCCATCCGTCATCGGCCGTTAGTGCAGGATCCGCACGGTGCTCAAGGAAAAATCGCGCAGCAACCGCATTATTATTACCGCAGACTATATGAAGTGGCGTCGCTCCCTCGTTGTTTTTTGCATCAACGTTGAGCCCCCTTTTCAACAATAGCGTCAGTATTTCTAATTGTCCCTTCTGGGCGGCAGAATGCAGAGGAGTCCATCCGTTGTCGGCCGTTAGTGTAGGATCCGCACTGTGCTCAAGGAAAAATCGCGCAGCAACCGAATTATTATTCATGCTGGCTATATGAAATGGCGTCACTCCCTCGTTGGTTCTTGCATCAACGTTGAGCCCCATTTCCAACAATAGCGTCAGTATTTCTAATTGTCCTCTAACGGCGGCAAAATGCAGAGTAGTCCATCCGTCATCGGCCGTTAGTGCAGGATCCGCACGGTGCTCAAGGAAAAATCGCGCAGCAACCGCATTATTATTACCGCAGACTATATGAAGTGGCGTCGATCCCTGGTTGTTTTTTGCATCAACGTCGAGCCCCCTTTTCAACAATAGCGTCAGTATTTCTAACTGTCCTTTTTCGGCGGCAAAATGCAGAGGAGTCCATCCCCCATCGTTCGTTAGTGCAGGATCCGCACGGTGCTCAAGGAAAAATCGCGCAGCAACCACATTATTATAACAGCTGGCTATATGAAGTGGCGTCACTCCCTCGTTGGTTTTTGCATCAACGTCGAGCCCCCTTTTCAACAATAGCGTCAGTATTTCTAATTGTCCTTTTTCGGCGGCAAAATGCAGAGTAGTCCATCCCCTGTGGTCCGATAGTGTTTGATCAGCACAGTTGTCAATCAACCACGCCACGACATCTGGACGTCCTCCAATCACAGCGGCCTTTAACGTTCCAACAATCATCTTGCTGTTGAGTTTTATGGAAGAAGAATCTGTGCCCACACCTAAGAAAACAAACAGAAGTTATTAAAAGAAGGAAGACAACGGAATAAGAAGAACGGCTTTGGAAATTTAATTGAGATCGAACAACTAGTACCAAATTTGATAGCCAAGACCTATATGTGGATATTCAGTAGAGAGATAAAATCGATAACCATAATCTTTTTGTTATTTTCAAATATTTCCATACGCCAAATAATTGTGGCACAATAATCTTTGCATACCAGTCATGTAGAAAGCCGTGTTTTCGACAATATGTACGAAAATGAAGTAGATAT
The DNA here is from genome assembly GCA_963971325.1 of Aphodius granarius. Taxonomy (NCBI): domain Eukaryota; kingdom Metazoa; phylum Arthropoda; class Insecta; order Coleoptera; family Scarabaeidae; genus Aphodius; species Aphodius granarius. Next base: position 42,340,818 of record OZ020221.1, on the reverse strand, counting down.
ATGAAATATCATAATTTTTAAAAGTATGTTCATAACATTTATGCTCATATGAGCAGTTTATGCGAGACAGTGGCTTGGAATTGCAGACAGTCGTAGTGCATAGACATCGTAAACAATGGGAAATAATTGTTCAATAGTTTATATTATACCTAATATTTTCAACAGTGTTAAATACGAATCTGACTTTTGCCACCTCTATATAATTTCACGTTTTTAATTGTTATGTTAAAAACAATACTTTAAACACCAGTTGTAATGCTTGGAACACTAATGACAGTTTACCTAGTTTGTTTTCCGAGCCTACTGCAACTTTTAATAAAATTGCGAAGCGTCGGACACTTTTGCTTTGCTTTTACCAGTCCCAAGCCTGCTACTTTCTATCGTGAAAAAGTAAAAAATTGGGAATATCTCCAAAACCGTAAAAGATAGACACTATAATGCCTGTGTAAAATTGAAAGGAAATTAAATTTTACACCCGGTTATGGAAAAATTGGTATATCGTTCCATTTAAAAAAATCAAGTTATCCATGATTGAAAAGTTCGAAATTTACAGATTCCTACTTAAGACCTCCGTAATTTAAATGCGATAATTTTCTAATAGCTTTTTTAGTGTTTTTCTATGCTTAATCCAAAATTGAAAACCGCATCTTTCTATCTTTTACAGTTTCCGAAATATTTCCAAATTTAAAAGACTCTGCAAGTGCCATTTTTTTCGAAAATTGTCATGTAGTTCAAAAACGATGCCACTTAGACACAATGTATCCTTATCAAAGTACCATTGAAATTTAACAAAGAATCCAAAAGTGCAATAATATACAGGGTGTTTCATTTAAAATAACAAAGTTGATACCTATTTCCGGTATAAGCGGAAGTCCACCATTACTGAAACTAATTTTAAAATGTGTAGACTATGGTTCAATGCAACTTTTATCTGAAACATTTTTATAAAAAATCAATAATAAATTGGCTATGGACCGAGGCAGCTTAGGTGGGACAGCTGTATATACATACATTTTCCAGAAACCATTGCAATCGATTCAGGGGACCCCAAAACGCGTATTTCCACTGAAATCCCGAATTTTTTTTCCGTCGATTACAATACTCTTCTTCTAGGAACTAGTCGGAAAGTAAAAATGCATCGCTTGGGTGTTATATGTTTGCTATTTAGAGACGTTGCATTTAATTAATTCAAACTGTTGTCATTTAATGAAATGGATAACATAGTGAGTTGTTCAGATAGCCATATTTTGATCTTATTATGTATTCATAGTCAGCGTAACAAAACTGTGGAAATGTAAATGTAAGGATTATATATGTACATATAACGAGAGAGAGATATTGCCTATAGGTACTATAACAACAAAGAAAAAAGGATTGATAAAAATACTAGTTCAAAATATAATATCACGACAGCAAATCAATATTTAACCCTCCTTTAGTTGTAAATTTACAAATATGTTACTAAAACCAGTATTTTTACTGATTGTACATTGCTAATTTACATTTATTTGTAGTAAATTTACGTTTTTTGATGGTAAAGCTAATCTTTGTAAAGTAAATTTACTATCATTCCACGGGTAACAAAATTACCCATCGTTTTATAGTAAATTTACAAAATACTTATTTCAGTGAAGACACAAATTTAGAAAAGTGGTAGAATAGTGGTAGCATACTTTGTGCGCAATCGAATCAAACAATGAAAAGAGTGTGAGGTTATGTTACCCAAGACTGAATAAAATGTTTCTATAATTTGCGTCATGACGCCGCTAGATTCACTAGAAAATAGTTGAGTGTAATTCTATTTGTAAAAGAACAAGTCAAGTATAATATTTGTGCAGCAGACTTCTAAAATGCGTTTTATCAAATTTTGACAATTGCAAAATATTAAAAAAAAAACTGCCTACTTATTCAAACATTTTGTGTATGATAGGTACATATATTATCTACACTGGTATGTATGCACCTAGATACAGTATGTATAAAAATATGAAGCATGTATCAAATTAAATAGAATTGTTTGATTTTCTGGCCATTTACAAAATTGGTCGAATTTTGAGGAGATGTTCCTGATTTCCTGTCAAATGGTAGTGGTAAGAATTTCAATTTGAATGAAATGCACAAAATTTTCCATCGAATTATAAATGGTCTCTTTATTCGATGTTTTATAACAACACTAATAGGACCACAAAAATACTCACCATTTCCGTTGCGAATATGATCCACCAATAATGACACGACATTCGTATGTCCTTCCGCTGCGGCCACATCTAAAGGTGAGTAACCATCTATTTCGTTTCTTATGTCAAGATTAGCTTGCTTTTCTAAAAGTAATTCCACGATGTTGCGGCATCCAAACGCGCAAGCAATATGCAGCGCAGTATTGCCATTTAAATCTTCCTCGTTTAGTAGCACTGGTCGAAGATCCAAAAGTAATCTCACGATACTCTCATTTCCTGTAGTGATGGCAGAGTGGAGTGCCACTATACCAAGTCCTGTTTCTAGCAAGAATGGTTGAGATTTCAAAATATTGCTAACGTCGTCGTTTTTCTCAGAATCGATGGCAGTTAACAGGTCGGTGCAATTGTCAGCATGGATTTCTAGCAATGGCACGCACTTTGGGCAATCTTCATTAATTTCCTTAGCGACGTTTCCTGAAGCTATAAGTATACAAATATATTAACCAGTGTTATTTAACAATCATTTAAAGCACGTGTGTTATATGACGAGAACAGGTAAAATTTAACGATTCGCTAGGAGAGTATGGCCTAAACAAAATACTCACAACGTATTGTTGCAAGCGACAGTGGTTTCCGATGCTCGGTGGCCTCATGAATAATAACTAGAAAGCGTCATGGCTAAGAACTTAAGTTTACCGAAATAGCGTTGTGGTTAAATTTAAACCGAATTCATTTGATAGTTTGGTTCTCGTGAGTTGAACGCTGGACTTAGGTAATAGAAATACATAAGATTTGTGGAAGAGGCCAAAGCGATATAGAAAATAATCGATATAAAATTATTAAATTATATAATTACATACCATAAGTATATCGAAACGGGTGGTGCTGCAAGGGTGTCCATTGTAGAAGGGCATCCTTCCTAAATAAAAGTCGGAAACTACACATTGCACGATTCGAATGCACGAATCCGAATGCCACGTAGTCATATTCCACATGTGCAAAATTTCTTCCAAATTCATCTAGTTTGAATATATCACATCCAACACATAAATTATTTCTTGCTTTTGACCAAATAGCAGAGTACTTGCTAAGTTCGTTTATCATCGAAAGGATGGTGCTGTGGTTGTCAACAACTTTCTCGAAAAAATACTTCAAATTATCCTTATTTGAATTTTCTTCGGTTGCCATTTGCAACAACCAATCTGCAACAAAATACTCCGCAAATGTTCTATGGATGAAACTAAACGCCCCATTTGAGTTCCGTACATCTACAATCCCGATATTATGCTTATTAATATATTTTAAAATGTTTTTAAATTTGTCGTCCTTTGTTAGACCATGGGAAATAACACACTCCTTTCCGAATATTTCTACTAGTGCTATTTTACGATGGTTCTTCATTGATTTATCAGTTTGTCCTGTTGCTGATTGATGATTAGCAGACAGTCCTATTTTCTCATTGTACACTTTGTGTTTTATTTCGATAAATGTCTTGTACATATTTCCTTTTGTTAAAGAAGTGGGATTTTTTGTTTGCTTGTAAATCTGTGATATCATGTTCAAATGGAGCGGATTACTTAAGAAATCGTCGTCAAATTCCCATATATCATCTTCTATTCCTATAATTTTCATCAGGTATTGTTCTATCTGTTCATCAGTAAGCGACGACAACTCTAGGCATGTGGTATTAAGTTTCTTAGTTATTTGTTCTTCACCGTGTGGCCGTGTGGTACAAACTACTGGTATGGCGAAACGGCCCAAAATGGTGGTCAACAATGACGATATTCGCTCCCCATGGCACGGCAATATCTCGTCGAAACCATCCAAACATATAAACAGACGTTCTCTAGTTTTATGACTTTGGAAGATGGAATGTGTAATGCCGTCATCAGTGTTGTCGATAGCCTTCTTGAAAAAATATTCGATTGGATCAGTTTGTATACGAGACCAATTATCTTCCTTCTCAATATCCATCAGGCAATCCCTTAATTTTATGAAAATGACGAAATCTTGAGGCGAGTAATTGTATGCTAATTCTTGTAGTACAGTTGATTTTCCCATACCTGGAGCGGCAGTAATTATGTGCAGTCCAGGTGTAATGATTCGAAGGACATCATCCATTGTAAGTATTTTTTTCGAGTCGGTATCAGATTTCTTTCCATATTTATCCACAATGCTTAAGCCGGGGTGATTCTTTTCTAAGTTTTCAATTTGTCCTGTTGATTGAGTTTCTTCCTTGTTCTGTTTTCTGGTAAAACTCCTCGTGATAAAATTATCATCTGGCTTTGGTAATATTCGGCCAACGATATGCCGCTCAGGGCTTATATTCTTGGTCCAACTTAACACTTGGGATATTTTTAGCTTATCAGTTATCGAAGGATCTCCGTCAGAAATTGCTGAAAGGGTAACTGGAGGTCGACCTTGTAGGGACACTTCAACTTTCATTACTTCTTCCAATGTTTCATCGCTGGGGATGTCCTTAATATGTGTGATTACCTCAGGACTACCCTCGCTGTTGAATACTACAAACCCGCCATTAACAGTCTTAAAATCTTTGACAAATTTCACAAGTTGTTGCGTACAATCCGATCGAATGGGCAGAGGAATTTTACCATTTCGCCACAACGAGAATAATAAGTCTTTGAGTTCGGCCACATTCTCGTTATATTTCGCTTTCCAGTCGAAATATGGGTCATTCCTACGTATGACGCTCTGATATTGATATGCCAATAAAGGCCATATTTCTTCTCGTAGATTCATTACCAGTTCTTGGTTCTCGAAGATTTTTTGCCATAATATTTCAAACTTTGGAGCAATTTGTTCAACTTCTGAACTGATATGCATCCAATGTGATGTTACCAATACTTTGAACCATTTTATTTCAAATTCTAATTTTGTTAAAATGGGTTGGGTTTTTTTGTTCTGTTGCATGTAATTTTTGACACAGTCGTCTAGATTCACCAATCTTTCTTTATATTCTTCGCCCAATATCTGCGCGATTGCGGAATCCATGCCCTGATAGTCAGCTTGTTCTAAGAAGACGTAAAGTCGTTTGTAGAAGATGCTATTCAAATTATGATTCTGATACGGAGATTGAAATTGTCGGTATTCGCCAGGATTTCGGGTATTTAAAAAGTAAATGGGATGCCATTGATTAAACTGTTTGACTTGCAGTGCAGGATCAGAAGTTTCCATGTTGGTGAAAATGCACACAAAGTAATTATTTTTGCGAACCCCATGTAAAAGCTTTCGCAACGGTTTCGTTTGTGGTTGATTACTTGACATCGTTTTGATAATATCACTGAATGCTTTTTCATATAGCTTTAAGTCAATATCAAAGCATTTTTTAACAGGTTTTTTTGCGTTTTGTAACTTCAGCCATAATACTGTATTTGCCAGATGTGCAAGTTTCGATTGGAGAAATAAAACAATGTCCTTTCTATTCGTGAACGATATCCTCACGACAACATCATCTATTTTGTCGATCCCAACTGGATTTGACACTATCCAAAAATCTTTCACATCCTTATTTTTTGATAGCGAGGCGGCTATAAACAGGAGTATCTTTCTCTCGTAACCTTGTCCGTCGTTTAAGTTTCCTGCATTCCATGGTACCTAAAACCCATAGAGAGAGCATTATTAAATTTGACATTAGCCGGCAACATTATATAATTCAAAATAACTAGGTTTTAGAATACTCCTATCTTAGTACTTGTTGAAAATTTAAGAAATCAAAGTTGTAAGGAAATTAAAATAACCCCCATATTCGACGATTTTTTGTCTATCCGATTTTGTCCAATCAGGTATGTACTTACGTTGAAGAGATAAACTTGTACACCACATCTGAGATGAATTGCTCAAAAATTACGTGTACACGGACAAACAAACTGCTTACTAGTTGATATTTGTAGTTTTCATGTTTGTAAATATTGTTTGTAGAAAATAGTAGTATTATATGATACTCGTACTATTTTATTCGCTTAATTTTATTTTTATTTGTGGATCGAAAAGTTGCGCCACTCGCTATGCTAATGGCGTAAACATCTTTTCTCACCATAACATTACTATTTTTGCACTAGTGTCATCAATAGCTATTTTCTACAAATCTATTAAAAGTAGTCCTTACGGTATGAAATTTATACGTTATGACATTTAGAACAAAAATTTCAGTAAATGCGTTACTTTATTGCCACGAAAGGTCCTTGTATTGGAGAATCTAGCAAGACGCTCACCGGCCGAACGAGAGTCATTATGCTGATAAGGTGAAATCCGGGATATTGTCGAAAGGCAATAGGAACATGACAGCGGATAAGCGTGCGGCCGGGGAGAGGATGGCGATGGATTCATTCATGAGATGGTTAGCGCTTAAGAGAGAACTTGTAGAGGCTAGGGAATAAAGAGATTTAAGGAAGGGTCCACGTTTCATTCAAGAGTCTCCAGATATAGTTAAGATACAGTTAAATGTCGATACATAGCAGCTACACACCGGACTGATAAGGTAAGTGCGTTTTATATTATTTGTTTATATATTGTTACGTTTTAGGTTCGAAGAAAACGTCCAGTGTGTGTAAAGTTTATTTATTTTAAACACTACTAAAAATCACAACTCTATTTATAACTATAATAACCCTATTTATGTAAATACAGCACTTATTTATTTGCACACTGTCGCTATGTGGATCTCTTGGTATTCACTCGTAGCGCTTCCAGGCAAGAACTGACAATCGCGTCGTCCGTTACGCGCTTATATAGTCCGCGCCTCGACCTTCGTGATAATTCCAGGCCTTTCTAGACTCTTCGCGAACATAGGCCGGGCCAGCCCACGCGCCTGTCAGCCACGCCGCACGCCTTCCCGTGTCCGCCGGAATATTCTATATCGGGGAGTCGCACTCGCGTTTACTCTGGTTTCTTCTCGATTTTACCCGCGCCGCGGCGACGTCAGTCCTCGCTTAAGCAAGGCACTATCGTTACAATATATTGGTACCGCCAAGCGACGTGACAATTGGTGGAGGCCCCTTAGATCCCGTTTTCTTGTTAAAAAATTGCTAACATAGTGCTGTCAGAAAAACATAGCGACAACTAGATTGCAAGAAAAAAGCAAACGCTCTTAAACGAAAAAAATATTGATTTGAACTTAGTTTTGGAAGAAAACGCATTTGGCAAAAGTTTAGTCACTTCTAGGACTCCTGTTAGCATGAGCACACCTTTTACGTATACGATATCGACAGAACCCTAACCCATATTTAGTACTGCTACTGGTACAATTCCCCGACTGAATAGATCACTTCCAACGCGATCAGCCCCACCCCCACCGACACAAAATATTTTCCACCTACCGAGATACCGTTTGATGATGCGCATACCCTAGGGTCTATGAAATCCCTGTAAGTTCACCTCTTGCAGCATGGGGTTTAGACACGCCATCGCTCCCAGCCCAGACACCGATGGCGCCGTTAAAAAGTATTTTTGCGATTAAAAATCCAGTCTCAACAGCAACATTAGCGGATATGGAACAACTAATAGATTCAATTTCTGAAACGGAACGCGGCCGAAGTGTTTACCAAAATACACCTAGTATTAGTGAGAAAGACAAACCAACTGAACCGGATATGGGTGCGGTGATAGGGGATATGACAAGAGAAATTTCTAGAATTGTATTAGCTGAATTAAGAAATGAACACCAAAGTTTTAAACAACAGTCAAATCGCAGGCCACAAAGCGAACAGAGAGGTGCCGATCGACTGGAATATAATTATAATTCGCGAACTAGAGACGGCCGTCCTGTTTGCTACTATTTTGGTGTCCCCGGTCATATTGCGTCGATGTGTCACATTCGAAATTCGGAGGCTAGACAGGGAGAGCAGGCTTTAAACTACAAAGGACAGGCCAATCGAAGGTCCTAAGGTCTGTCCCTAATATTAAAATACTAGTTAGGAACCGGACTTTCTTATCCAACTCACGTCAGCAATCAGAAAGTTAATAAATTCCTCATTTAAGAACCGTAAATAACACATTAGTGTCACCACTAGGCAAATCTAAGATCAAAATTATAATTGCGGGGATAGAATATTTCATAGAAGCGCTAATAGTAGAAAATTTACCAACGAATCTGTTGCTAGGGTACGAATTAGAAACTTAGCGGTCTTTGTGGATTAAAATATAAAAAGTTGATACAAATCCTGCGAGAAGTATTCCAAAATACCAAAATTAAAATTTTTATTTGTAAATTGGCACGGGCGGAACCAGTGCAGACAAATACCGTTCAGCCAAACGCATAGAGGAAATTATCAGGACCCTAGATTCCCTAGAAGATACCAATTACGGAGGCCCCGCTGATCGAAGAGCTGCAAAAAACTATGATATTAAAGACGGAGTACTGTATCGGCGTAATTTCACAACCCATGGGGAAACCATGCTGTTAGTGATCCCACTGGAACTTCGTCAAGAAATTTTACTCGCGCACCACAACGAACCAGTGAGTGGACAGTTGGGGTATACCAGAACATATGATAAGTTACGAAAGAGGTACTACTGGGATGGAATGCTAAAGGACACGAGACAATACATAAGAGGATGTCCTGACTGTCAAACTAGGAACCTTTTGAAAAAGTAGCGATTGATTTGATTGGTCCCATAAAAAGAACATCGAGTGGGAAGGTATATATTGTGGTTGCCACCGATTATGCCACACGATGGGTGGAAGTCAAAGCACTTCCTAGCGGAAAAATAGGACCAGTTGCAAAGTTTTTGGTGGAACAGATAATCTGTCGATATGGATCCCCGAAAATAACTGCTAAGCGACAGGGGAACTGTTTTCATGTCAAATACTGTGACAGTATTTGACATGAGTATCCCCAGTACTAAAACTACTGGGGACAGAAAATGCCTATACCACCGCCTATAAACCGTCGACAAATGGATTGAAGAGCGAGCAGATAAACCAATCGTCGACATGATAAGCCTCTACACGTCGACATCGCAAAAAGATTGGGACGTGTTCCTACCACACTGTGTCTTTGCCTACAACTCTACCAAACAGGAATCGACACAGTTCAGTCCATTTCGGTTGGTATATGGAAGAGAACCGGTACTACCTACCGATGCGCAACTAACGGTTAACTTGTCCTTCCGACTACGGAATACAGAACTTAGATGCCATCTTGGAAGTTAGAGAGCAAGCCAGAAAAAATATAAAAAAAACACCAGGACGGAGATAAGGAACGATACGATAGTAAGCACCGAGAGGTATCCTTTAACGTGGGCGATAAGGTACGACTCCGAACGCCTTTGAGACAAGTAGGAAAAGGCGATAAGCGGCAGCCTTATATTTTGGTCCTTACACAGTCGTTGAGAAAACAAACTATCTGAATTATATTGTAGAGTCTGGGTCGGGAGGTAGAAGTAAGCGTGATATAGTTCACGTGTCACGTCTAGCGCATTATCATGACCCCTGGAAACCATAAGTTTTATATGCGAATATAGTTGTCTCTGTGTATACATTTTTTTTAGTCTTAGTTTAAATGATTATTTCTAAGGTTCTTCTAGTGGGAAATATAAGATCATGCGTCCAGCAGTACCCTTGTTGTTGACGCTTAGAATCTTAGATCATTAAGTTCGTATTACTTAGAAGTAGTAATCCTAATGGTAGAGAGTTGGCCTAATGTACCGTTGTAATTTTTGTTTCTTCTCTGTTTCTATGTATGACGGCGATCTGGGTGACTCAGTGGGCAACGGAAAGGTTAAAAATCGGCCAGAAGGGATTTTGGCATGTTCGAAAGCACGAAGACGTCGCCTCGCCAGCAAAGAAAACGTGTCCGCAAGACACCCCAGAACCAATGCAGGGAACAAAAAGCCTGGATATAGTAGGGCTAAACTACTGTTCCATCGCTACCCAGAACCCACACAGTAGTTCAGTAAATCGCAACGCCATCTCAAGGAAATAACACACCCAACGGTCACATTTTTTGTTTGGTTCTCCGTTGTTCGTATGTTACTTGTACTAAATTAGTCTTTTTATGGGTTAGGTAGAAATAGGTTGTACGCATGTCTAAACGTTATAGGGTACTATTAAGTAGGATAAGAACCAAAACAAGAACTTTGGTGGCTGTACCAAATAAGGTGTGGTTGAGTGTAATTGAGCACAATATGCTGGGGCATTTTTTTCCCAAGGGGGGGGGGGAATACCACGAAAGGTTGTTGTATTGGAGAATCTAGCAAGACGCTCACCGGCCGAACGAGAGTCATTATGCTGATAAGGTGAAATCCGGGATATTGTCGAAAGGCAATAGGAACATGACACCGGATAAGAGTGCGGCCGGGGAGAGGATGGCAATGGATCCATTCACGAGATGGTTAGCGCTTAAGAGAGAAATTGTAGAGGCTAGGGAATAAAGAGGTTTAAGGAAGAGTCCACGCTTCATTCAAGACTCTCCACATATAGTTAAGATTCAGTTAAATGTCGATACATAGCAGCTACACACCGGACTGATAAGGTAAGTGCGTTTTATATTATTTGTTTATATATATATATTGGTACCACCAAGCGACTTCCCGGCCCCTTAACGTGACGATATGGTACGACATTTTTAACATCTTCATGGTATTCTTGATTTCAGACCTACGGCCAACAAATTTTCTCAAAAATGGAAAACAATTTCTTTTTATTTTCCCATATGGTGCAGACCTTCCTGGACACACCGTATATCTTGGGGTGCCGCTGTATGAGAAACAATACTTTAAGGGTGTCGTAGCGGTAAAAAGGTTGAAGAACGCTGTTCTATACGTTTAGAGAGTTTATAAACGTGTAAACAGTGTGTCAATGTAGTCGGAAAGTTGGGTGGGGGCCACACCAGATATTTGTATTAGCAACACATTTATATGCTCAGGACATTTCATGTTTTACTCCGAGTTTTTTTTTTCAGTACTGTTAGTACTTATTTGCGCGATTTTATTTTGTGAGAAAAGAATTTGCGTCACGATCACAAGCTCGCGGCTTATCTCGCGCCATAAATAGTGTCATAAATGGTAATTTACGAACCGCATTGTTTAGTGACAACTGGAAGTGGCAAACGTTACACGCGTCTTCTGAGGGATTCATCCGATTGAGATCAAACTCATTATCCAGTGACTTTAAATATGTAGGTATACAAATCTGCAAATCAGTGAGACGAACGGTTTAGGCGCTATAAGTATAAGCGCTTAAAAAAGCAGTTTGACAGAAACCGCAGCCTTTGTCGCTGTGTTGCAAACGTCAGTGCCACTGACATGATAAGACATTGAATGTTACTATGACAAATGTCATTATATCACAGAAACTGACGTTAGGTAGTCCAGGACTCTGGTTTCACAAAGTTGAATAATTGCAAAAGTGTTCAGACACTTCGTTGTGCCAACGATGCAGTGCGATGCAGTCGGAAAGTTGTATGAGGGCCACCCAATTTTTAATGAATGAATATACCAGACATTTTTAATGCATGTCAAATAGCATGTACGTTTGACACATTTAAAATTATATACAAATACGCAAAAAATATAGATTCTCACTCACCGTTTCGGGAATATCTGCCATTATCTCTGAGGTATTATCTGATTATATCAAAGTTCAACCTGAAAATAAAAAATCGTTAATAACACATAGTTTACAATCTAATTTTATTTATTGTATAACACAGTTAACACAGGCAAATAAAATTTGATTTTGGGTTGCTGGAATGATTCTTAAATCTTCTTACATCCGTTGCAAGTAATGACGCCAATGGCTCATGGGTGTCTGCTGTTGTACATATGTCGTAAGTTATCGATTCTATTTGACAAATTAGAAACAAACAGGGATGTTATTGTAAATCTATTTCGTCTTATTATAAACTTTTTAAGCGACGAGTCATAGGCGTATCTATTGAAAAGTGCTTTAGAGCTGGTTTCGTTATTTACTCATGAGTACCCATTTCTCATTAGTTAGTTATCTGTCAGATATATCAAATTTTATTGACAGATTACAACTCGTTCAATTTCATTACAATATCTTGTGACTAGACACAAATATTTTAGAAGCTAAATATGGAAAGTTAATTTTCTTTGCATTACGTCTATATATGCCCATAAAGCCGGTTACAGACTGAACAAAACATGCTAAATAGCAACCAAAAATATTTCACTTTTTAGAAAAAAATATGTTATACAACAATGCGTTACATAACTACGACTAAGTAAGTCCTGCAATAATTTTCGACGTACATGATAGATCCTTTTTGATAGATCAGGCGTCTTAGAAAGAAACAGCCTCCATTTTGTATATCTATTTCGTAACCGTTTAAACGATGAGTCGTGTACACCACTGGTGGATCTTACTATAGTGCGGATGCGATGTAATATAACGCAATGTTTTATAAAACAGAATGTCAAACAAATGTATGGTACCAGTTGCTTTATATATAACATGCTTTCTAAAATAATCTGGACCCGGCTTAATAATGTATAGATTAAAATTGTATACTTACTTTATACTGCTTTATTCTGTTGCACAAACTGACACTTTTAATGTAAGGAGAACTGCTAAATAACCACTATTGATCATTTGCACTACAATTCGTCTCTCTTATAAGTGTTATCACCAAGCATTTTTACCGTTCCTCAAGTACTGATAGGTAAATACATTACGTCAACTTGATAAGAAAAATCATGTTTATTAACCAAATTAAAAAAAATTACTGTGACCATCGCAATATCGACCTTACATTTATAGATCCACTGAAGAATATTTATCGATTTATTCAGATGTGCCATGCCATGATGTATATTGTGTAATGTTGATTGCAGTGCAAAATTTCGAGATTTGTTAAAGCCGTTGTCAAAAATATGCATTATTGTACTAACAATAATGACTGCAATGTTAATATTTATCGAAAAATCCCTGTTACGGAAGATATTTACATATTTAACACTTGTATGCTCATTGCTCATTCTTTTATATTCAGAGACCAGAGATATTATAATTTATACATTGTATAAAGTTCATAATGTTAGGTGCAGCGATTCAAAAGCTTCTTTAACCTTTAAATAGCAAGAAAATGCAAAAACCAAAGTAATAAATGACATAAAAAATGTACTTCATGCAAATTTGTAAGTTTTATTTGCTCATAATGGATAAAAACTTATTACACGAAAACACCTACGCATCAAATGTTCATGTGATAGCAGTTGCAGTGATGCAATGTTTATTTTAAGTAATAAAATATATTGATGCTTTGTTTGTTATAGATATTAGCGTTGACTGATAAATTGTTTGACTTTCACAAAGGATTCGTAATCAAGTCACTAGACAATGAGTTCGTTTTTTTTCCTCACTTAAAAACTACCAACATCTACCAACATCAATTAAAACAATAGGATCAGGAACTGAATATTATTTGACTATACATATTTTCTTTAGAGATTGTGTCCCGCGATTTTTTAAATACCAAACTGTTCCAGAATTATTGATTTATCAGTTTTTTAGTAAGGGGGAATGAGGTATGTTATTTATCGGTACCGCGGCAATACAAAGTAGTAGGTATATTTCCAGTTCATGTTAACTTTATCAAATTCCAAGCGGAGACATTATGTTATCGCGCATGAATCGCACTAACAAACATACCTATAGATAATATTGACACCATAAAGATAAACAGTGTAAAAAAATTGTACTCAGTACAAGATTTATACAGTTATGTTGGGTATGAAGATTATGAATCACGAAATATGTTATGTACAGGTATATGACTTACGTCTCAACTGGAAGTGGCACCACCATTGTTGTACTAAATGAAACATTCTGTATATATTTTTTAAAATGTTACTACCTACCGTTATTTCTAAAAATCGCCGGAACAAAACACATCCACAACTTGTCAATTTCTACCGATGTGTTAGCTCAAAAATGTATAGCTCCGAATATGCCACTTAATAGCTCACACTTTTCCAAGTAAATTACATAAATTTGTAACAATCTCGCTTTAAGTCCCCGCCTAGATTCTCTAGATCGAAAGTATTCTAAGTGACGGAAAAATTCTAAATTTTAGAAAAATTACTGGTTTTGAGGTACTCTGATTACAGCGTGCTTTTAGGGAACATAAAAGCAAAACATTCGTTAAAATTAAAAAAAAATAGTATTTTCGTCATATAAGCGTTTAATTCCTTTTCTAAACGGACACCTGCGTTAGTGTCTCATAATAGCACTGTTTAATTTAAGCCCTAACAAATTTCGCTTAAGAGTTTCGATCAAATTGCAAATAATACATTCAAGCTACCCCTCGTGTCTTCATCGCCTCCATCGACAGATGTCATCTATGGAACGTACCTGTCAACGTCTTCAGACCTGAAAATACACTTCATTATATTATTTTACACATAAACTGGGGTTTAACAATAAATTTGACTTTAAGGATATCAGAAAACCGTTTTAGAATTTAAATTAAATAAGTAATTTTTATGATAACTGGTGGCATATTAGTCTATTTACTTGGAAAAAAGTAGGTAAACTAAAAATAAACTAAAAAAAACGAACAATCAATATCTAAGATTTGTAGTCTTTTCCGTATATTATCTAACAAAACTAGTAATTAAAACGATATACGAATCACCAAAATCACATGAAATCCAAATCACGTAAAAACAGTTCTTTTCTCTGTTCTCCTGAAGAATGTAGACTACCAATTATTCCACAGTGCTGTAACATGAGTTGCATACAACAGTGAGTACTACTATATAGGAAAGACACAGCGTAGGTGTTGCGTGCAATTGGTTCTGGCTTATAAAGTTATAAGCCACGACTTCTTAAATTCTAATCAAAATTAAAATATAAATTTATGAAGTTTTCAGTAAAACTCGAATTTACAAGGTTTAAGTTAGAGGACAGCATCTTCTACGAAAATTAACATATCGACATGAATTAGACGATACCTAATATTAATTGATTTGGTTCTAAATCTGAGTAGCAGGTTCACCGAGGTCCTTAATTGGTCCAAACTTAGATCATCAAAACATAATTTCGGTTACACAGATAAAATTATTTAGAAAATTATTTTAAAAATTATTAGAAATAATTATTTGCAAAACTACCATAACGAGGTAATATTTCAATCATTTGCAGTTGGCTCGTACTCTGGAGGTTATCAAGGAGATTCAGCAGGTTTGCATAATCGTATCATTTTCTTAAAAAACCAATATGCATTTGGGTGCATAAACAGACCTCCGTCAAGTACTGACATCTTTCCGAAGCAATTTAATGTGACGTTGGGCCTTATGCAGCGTGTCTCTGATGTGATGTATTGTGTGGGATGTGGTAATGTTAAGTTTTTGAGTATTAATGATGCAAATACTCAAAAGTTGGGCAAACTGGTGCTTGATGTGAACCTTACTGTTTATTGACATACCTACACAGAAAGAACTCTATTCTTGGATATCAAGAAATGAAGAGAATTGTTTTTCTATCCAAATAATATTTTATTCTAAGAAGAATTTCGATATTGTTGTTTCAACGGTTGGTTATTCTTACGATTTAAGAATTTAGTATGTTAATGTTAAGTATATTTTGCTCTGACGAACAAAAACTTACTCTTCAATAAAAAAGTAGACGTTCGTCTTACAACAAAAATATATATGCTTCAACGAAAAAATAGTTTCTTGACCCAAGATTCTTACTCTAAGAAATACATAGACAGTTGTGCAATTGCTTTACAGATGGCGTTAACAGTTTCTCGCGTCTTTTGCCACATATCACCGCGATATAAGGTCGACGATATTGAGTGTTCGTATATTGTTTCTTTATATCTATGCATATGTGTTTTACTTCATGCTCCGGGTGATGTGTATTTCCTAACATCTGAAAAATCGCATTAAAAACCCCCTCCCAAAAATAAATAATCAAAATATCTCTACCGACTTGCACCCTATAAGCATTCTGCCAACTTTCTCCAAGATTATGGAGAAATGCATCGACCAATAATTACGGCTGGTTCTGTATGATAATAATATATTCCTTCCCATATAGTCCGGATTTCGACCATCGTTTAGCTGCGTGATACCTTTGACAAGGATGGCAGATGATACCAGTATACATTTCAGATATACCAGTCAGGCTAAAGACAACAACAGAAGTTTAATACTAGTCTTACTAGATTATAGTAAGACATGCGATAAAGTCAATCGTAATATACTTTTAGTCATCTCATAAAGTATCTGTCTTTCTTCGGATAACTCGAGTGATATCGCGAGCTATCTGATGAGCAGATATCAGATGGTCTCTGTTGATGAACAGTTGAGAGATCCCTTACCCATTGGTTGCGGAGTCCCGCAGGATGCAATTTTAGGTCCACTTTTATTTTTCGTGTATAAGTACCTCGCAAATACCTGACTGCTTACAACATAGTTCAATCCAGATATATGTGGGTGACGCGCAGATTTATATATTCCTTAATCCAAGTGACGTTCTGGCAAAATGTGAGAAACCGAACTCTGACCTGAGATCTCTGTCTGAATATTCGAGTAGATTATCACTGGTATCCAAGGTAATCACGTTTGGGTAAAACGACAGTCACAAACAATTTCTGGAAAAGTTGAGTACCTCACTTTGTCAAAGCAGCTATTATTGTTTTACTCCTGTTTACTAATACTACATTTTTATGTGGGTGGGGATTTGCTTATTATTATGCTACGAAGACAAAGCTTAGAAACAAGCTCGACGCCACACCAGATGTAAGAACACAACTGTATACTACATTGCATCTGACACCAAGAATCTTTCGTTGAACAAGTTTATTTTATTTTGTCTTTTGTTAAGATTTATTATTATGAATATTTATATAAATATAATTTTGTGTTGTTTTACAACCGCTATTGCATTGCTATATAAGGCAAGTATTGTAATGGGTAAAAATTTAATCCTCAATTTTATGATGGAAATACACGCTTCTCAGTCCGAGGAACCCAAATCCACAAAAACCCAATGATATCGGTCTGTGTTTCGTTTGTGTGTATGTTTGCAGAATTCCGGAAAATCTACTAAGCATGTACTGATTAACTTTTGGCCGAATCAGGCCTATAAGAGAATGAACAATGACCAAAGAGGTGTTAATTACGTACATATCTTTCTTATTAGGTATTCATCAGTTGATATAATCATTACTGATCATCAACGCAAAATAAACTTTTATTAGAACTACTTTTCTCTAAACAAACCTTTCAAAATTCAATCAAAACTATTAATGCGTATTTCTTACAAGTTTGATGATTGATACATAGTACCTATTTCTGACAATGACATTAATCAAAATCTTCAAAACTGTGCTCTACACACGACATTTTACGTCACATCATGCACTTCTTGAGAAACCGATTCATATTCTTTCTTCAGTTGGTCAATAAATGAAAGGCGGTCGGTACTGTGACGGCCATTCCAGATTTTTTTTTAGTTTATGAATTATGGCAATGCCAACTCTGTTAACACAGAAAGGTTAGGTTTTCACCACTCTCCTGTACGCGGGACAGTGGTCACACAACACCGTTTAGTTTTCTTTTACGCCTGTTGCCCGTGTGCGAAATTAACACATGGATCACTGGTTGCTTTTGATTGCTTTATATTGAATTCACAGACTCGAAAGTCCCCTGTTCTAGTTGTCGTAGACAATTAACATAATATCGGACGAGAAAATTTGTCAATTATCTACATTTTATTATTTTTAGGGGGGGGAGTAACAAGTCTCCTCTAAACGTCATATGGATTTCTTTATGGATCCATATGATTTTGATGATGTAAATTTGAGCAATAGTTCATGTATTGAAGAACTGTTACAATAAAATATGAGTTCAAAATAAAACTAAAATCCATTAAAAACATTTTTATGTCTATGGTTCGGTATTCACTTGATTATGATGATTATAATCCACATCGAATACAAAATGGTAACCAATATTTTTCAATTAGGTTAGGTATTTTCACCTACCTATGAGCCCTGCATAAGATCCCTGCCAAAAGTGTAAACTTTGTTTTTCTTTATGAAATGGAAGGTAAGTTTCTATATTAAAAACCTCCTAACATTGGTAACTTATTTTCTTTTACAAGAATAATAATCTCATTTAAAAAAAATAAAACAACAAAATCATTCAAGACACTTCATATATTCATACATCATACAATATTATAACATGCAAATACATCAATAATAAAACAAAATAGTAAGTCATGTATTAAATAGTTATGTATTTACAAGTAATGGCAACTAAACTAAGAAATATTAATTTACACTTAATAATATTATTATTTGCAATAACTTCAACTGTAGAGAGGTTAAATAGCCCGTATGTTTTTCTTTGAAGCTCTGTAAAAGAAAACTTGGATTCCAAGAAAAGAAAACATATACAGTGTGATGATAAAGTTTGGAACATAATTCATATTTACGTTTTTTAACGTTTTCAAGAAAGACGTTCGGACAGGTCAATTTTAGCGTTTAAATAGCCAACTTATGCTGTGAAAATTTTATTTATGGCGTCACTTATTTCGGAGCGATGACGTCATCGTTAATTTTTTTTAAATGACTTCCCCAATTTTATGCTGGTTTTCCATACAACTTCTTACTATTTAAATAACGATGTAAAAAATGGCACATTCGCTTAAAAAATAATAACTTAATTTTAATGAAAAAAAAAAAGATTATTGAGCCAAAAAAAACAATATTTAGCGCAGATTTTCAAATTGTTGTCAACCAACCATTTGGCATTGACCGATACGAGCGTAAACACTGTAGCACACTGCGCTCCAAAATGTCAGGACTAATTTGGTTCACTTAGCGCGAATTCTTTGCTGTAGCTCCTGTAGGACAATCTGAACTTTTGCGCTAAATGTTGTTTTTTTTTTTTAGGTTCAATAATATTTCTTCCATTAAAATTAATTTTTTAAAGTAAAAGAGCTATTTAAAAAGCCTGTTATGTAAGGTACCAATTGCTTTACATCATTATTTAAGTAGAAAGGAGTTCTATGGAAAACAGCAATATAAATTGGGGTTGTCATTTAAAAAACTTGGATGACGTCATCGCTACGAAATAGGTAACGTCATAAATGAAATTTGTACGTCACAAGTAGGGTATTTAAAAGTTAAAATTGATCTGTCCGAGCGTCTCTGCTTGAAAACATTAAATAAAGCAATTACGAATTATGTTCCAAACTTTATCATCACACTGTACACCGACCGAAAAAAATAGAGTTTTAAATACAAAAAAATGATAAAATACGATGTGTAATATGTATGTAAGGTTTCGGGATAAAAAATTACAGCTGGAAACCTTGGGTGAAATAATAATAGAATAATAATAATAAGAATAATGGTGTCATACGTGGGGTTTTGTCTTTTGCTTTGGGTTTGCGTAGAATAAACGGTCGCAACAGATGGCAAAGAATAGCACAGGGTATTTGTTCAACAAACGTTTTGACCTGATCGGGTTTGTTTCGAGTTTGCTTGTGAATTGTGAATAGAGTCTTTTTCTGGAAGTTGAGATGCTTCCTAACATTCTTAGGTCTGGGGCGGAAGTAGGATTTTTTGCTAAAATAACGAACTTTGGTTCTGTGTGTGGGGGTGAAACAGCCTTCTTGGGTTTTAAAATATATTTTAAATATCAGTCGAGGTCGTGGTTTAGAAGACGAAAGATGTAGTCGTTACGTGTTTTAGGGCAATAGGCCCTTATCTTGTGTTTTGTTTCTGTGTGTGCCCGTGATGCCATCTCTGCTGATGTAAATTTGCCAATAACAGTTTAGGTAATTTTTATGGTAATTATGTCTCTGTCATCCGTTTTCTCTCCAACTATTTTCATTAATGTCAAGAGGTTCACTGATTCTTGTACACTCGATTTGAAGGGTTTTTAATCTTTTTGTTCATTTTGTAAATATATTTGTTTTGGTTAGAATTTGACTTTTAATCACCCTAAGGTTATACTTTGTGTTCATTTACTATTATTTTTGGCTTTTAAAAATCTAGCGATACCAAACCCTCAAGGTTTGGAAGAAAGTTCTCGCGTCCTCCGTTTGAATTTGAGTTAAAATAAATTACCTTTTGACCGCTCTGTTTCCATGCTACCAATAAAAACAGACCCAGGTCCCAACCTCTTACAATGGAATACATTTATAAAAACGCAGAAAAAGCTTAGTTAAAGTGCCACTGAAACCAAGGACATTATAAAATAACATGTTAAAACATATAAAAAGGGTATAAGATTAGCACTGAGAAAATTTTGGTTAAGATTAAAAATAAGGTTACGTAAAACATAAGTAAGTGTTGAAATGTATTGAAAATGATGAATTTTTTAATGAACTAAAATTGTGTGTTTTTTTTTTTCTAAAAGCTGATTCCAAAATGTTAGTTTCTTGACAACACTAGACGAAGATACTAGAATAATTAACAATTAAAATATGTGTTATTATACTAATTCATCACATAGCAAATCTTCACAATGAAATCTTCCCATCTCCCTTGGTGTGATAATGGGATGACTGACCTAACACTTCTTTCTATCTTTCCGTTTTCCCTCGCCAAATGCTAAATCATGATGGTATCCCCTACGTTCAAGTCGCAAGGCAATAAAACTGTGTTGAAAAAAATGACAAAAATCAGCAAATGACAGCTTATCGCGCGTAACCCCTCCCCGAAAATAAAATCCAATAAGCATTTTCCCAAAATTATGTGTAACGAATTTGAAATTTCATCTAAAATGCTAATGTGTCTCTTAAATTACAACTTAAAACTTGAAGAAAAGCTAATATGGAACAAGAACTACCAACCAGATTAATCATTTTATAATACTCTATATATACACTTAATTGTAAACTGATCCTAAAAATTCAATGTCTTGCTATTTATTTTAGTAACTTTTTATATAAATGTAAAAAATCATACAACTTACGAAAACTGTATATACAGAATAGCTCAAAGTAACACTTTCACCAGCAGAAGAAGCACTGGATGCCTAAGAGCTGTAGCAATGTGTAATCCATATTGGTGGCAAAAACCCTGCCACAATTCGCCTCAACGAGTAGGATTCTTTTGCTGGTGAGAAAATATGATTTACAATTGTCGGGATATGTATACTGATAAAGAACAGGCAAGTATTGTCAAAATCTTTTTTTTATAGAAAAGAGTATCTCATAAATCAAGGTCAATAAATTGTACTCTTTAAACAATTTAAACAAAACCCCTCAAAAAAATACACTAAGGGGGAAGTACAGATTTTAAGCGACATCTATATTAGATGGTTCCGGTAAATCTGTACGCAATGGTTCAATAGATCAGGCTATGGATAGTTTCAGAGTAATATCAAAAGTTTTGCTTACTTACGTAGTCAGAAAGATGTGACTATTCCACATGGACAGATCACCAGATGATTTGTTTGCTGTGTAAGATCTAAAAACAATCTTTATATACATCGAATATTTTGTTAATTCTTGTTAATACAAGAAAGACCCCATTTTTCCAAATGTCTGATTGATGAAATACACAGCTGTCCATTCAGTGGTTATCAGAATGAGAAACTGTAACTGGCACTCTTCCTGGAAATCTTTTCATGAGTCTTCCATCGTTGCTTCTTCGGCGCCGTTCTTAACTAACCAATCGATAACATCCGAATGCTCGTACTTTCTGGCAATCGCTAGTGGAGTCTCTCCTGCGATGGTTTTCGAATTTATATCGAGCCCCCTTTCAGAAAGATCAATGATAAATTGCAAACAGCCTCCCTTGGCCGCATAATGAATTGCAGTCAATCCACTGTCGTCCGTTAGTGCAGGATCCGCACGGTGCTCAAGGAAAAATCGCGCAGCAACCGTATTATTATTACAGCAGGCTATATGAAGTGGCGTCGCTCCCTCGTTGGTTCTTGCATCAACGTTGAGCCCCCTTTTCAACAATAGCGTCAGTATTTCTAATTGTCCCTTCTGGGCGGCGTAATGCAGAGTAGTCCATGCGTCATCGTCCGTTAGTGCAGGATCCGCACGGTGCTCAAGGAAAAATCGCGCAGCAACCGTATTATTATTACGGCAGGCTATATGAAGTGGCGTCGCTCCCTCGTTGGTTCTTGCATCAACGTTGAGCCCCCTTTCCAACAATAGCGTCAGTATTTCTAATTGTCCCTTCTGGGCGGCAAAATGCAGAGTAGTCCTACCGTCATCGGCCGTTAGTGCAGGATCCGCACGGAGCTCAAGGAAAAATCGCGCAGCAACCGCATTATTATTACCGCAGGCTATATGAAGTGGCGTCGATCCCTCGTTGGTTTTTGCATCAACGTTGAGCCCCCTTTCCAACAATAGCGTCAGTATTTCTAATTGTCCCTTCTGGGCGGCAAAATGCAGAGTAGTCCTACCGTCATCGGCCGTTAGTGCAGGATCCGCACGGTGCTCAAGGAAAAATCGCGCAGCAACCGAATTATTATTCATGCTGGCTATATGAAGTGGCGTCTTTCCCTGGTTGGTTTTTGCATCAACGTTGAGCCCCCTTTCCAACAATAGCGTCAGTATTTCTAATTGTCCTTTTTCGGCGGCAAAATGCAGAGTAGTCCATCCGTCATCGGCCGTTAGTGCAGGATCCGCACTGTGCTCAAGGAAAAATCGCGCAGCAACCGAATTATTATTCATGCTGGCTATATGAAGTGGCGTCTTTCCCTGGTTGGTTTTTGCATCAACGTTGAGCCCCCTTTCCAACAATAGCGTCAGTATTTCTAATTGTCCTTTTTCGGCGGCAAAATGCAGAGTAGTCCATCCGTCATCGGCCGTTAGTGCAGGATCCGCACTGTGCTCAAGGAAAAATCGCGCAGCAACCGAATTATTATTCATGCTGGCTATATGAAGTGGCGTCTTTCCCTGGTTGGTTTTTGCATCAACGTTGAGCCCCCTTTCCAACAATAGCGTCAGTATTTCTAATTGTCCTTTTTCGGCGGCAAAATGCAGAGTAGTCCATCCGTCATCGGCCGTTAGTGCAGGATCCGCACTGTGCTCAAGGAAAAATCGCGCAGCAACCGAATTATTATTCATGCTGGCTATATGAAGTGGCGTCTTTCCCTGGTTGGTTTTTGCATCAACGTTGAGCCCCCTTTCCAACAATAGCATCAGTATTTCTAATTGTCCTTTTTCGGCGGCAAAATGCAGAGTAGTCCATCCGTCATCGGCCGTTAGTGCAGGATCCGCACGGTGCTCAAGGAAAAATCGCGCAGCAACCGTATTATTATTACGGCAGGCTATATGAAGTGGCGTCGCTCCCTCGTTGGTTTTTGCATCAACGTTGAGCCCCCTTTCCAACAATAGCGTCAGTATTTCTAATTGTCCTTTTTCGGCGGCAAAATGCAGAGTAGTCCATCCGTCATCGGCCGTTAGTGCAGGATCCGCACTGTGCTCAAGGAAAAATCGCGCAGCAACCGAATTATTATTCATGCTGGCTATATGAAGTGGCGTCTCTCCCTGGTTGGTTTTCGCATCAACGTTGAGCCCCTTTTCCAACAATAGCGTCAGTATTTCTAATTGTCCTTTTTCGGCGGCAAAATGCAGAGTAGTCCATCCGTCATCGTCCGTTAGTGCAGGATCCGCACGGTGCTCAAGGAAAAATCGCGCAGCAACCGAATTATTATTCATGCTGGCTATATGAAGTGGCGTCTCTCCCTGGTTGGTTTTCGCATCAACGTTGAGCCCCTTTTCCAACAATAGCGTCAGTATTTCTAATTGTCCTTTTTCGGCGGCAAAATGCAGAGTAGTCCATCCGTCATCGTCCGTTAGTGCAGGATCCGCACGGTGCTCAAGGAAAAATCGCGCAGCAACCGAATTATTATTCATGCTGGCTATGTGAAGTGGCGTCGCTCCCTCGTTGGTTTTTGCATCAACGTTGAGCCCCCTTTCCAACAATAGCGTCAGTATTTCTAATTGTCCTTTTTCGGCGGCAAAATGCAGAGTAGTCCATCCGTCATCGGCCGTTAGTGCAGGATCCGCACGGTGCTCAAGGAAAAATCGCGCAGCAACCGAATTATTATTCATGCTGGCTATGTGAAGTGGCGTCGCTCCCTCGTTGGTTTTTGCATCAACGTTGAGCCCCCTTTCCAACAATAGCGTCAGTATTTCTAATTGTCCTTTTTCGGCGGCAAAATGCAGAGTAGTCCATCCGTCATCGGCCGTTAGTGCAGGATCCGCACGGTGCTCAAGGAAAAATCGCGCAGCAACCGAATTATTATTCATGCTGGCTATGTGAAGTGGCGTCGCTCCCTCGTTGGTTTTTGCATCAACGTTGAGCCCCCTTTCCAACAATAGCGTCAGTATTTCTAATTGTCCTCTAACGGCGGCTAAATGCAGAGTAGTCCTACCGTCATCGACCGTTAGTGCAGGATCCGCACTGAGCTCAAGGAAAACTCGCGCAGCAACCGCATTATTATTAAAGCTGGCTATATGAAGTGGCGTCGTTCCCCGGTTGTTTTTTGCATCAACGTCGAGCCCCCTTTCCAACAATAGCATCAGTATTTCTAATTGTCCGTTCAGGGCGGCAGAATGCAGAGTAGTCCATCCCTTGTCGTCTGTTAGTGCAGGATGCGCACCGTGCTCAAGGAGCAGTCGAGCCGCATCCTCATGTTCATTACGGACGGCTATAGAAAGTGGCGTCTCCCCCTGGTTGGTTTTTGCATCAACGTCGAGCCCCCTTTCCAACAATAGCATCAGTATTTCTAATTGTCCGTTCAGGGCGGCAGAATGCAGAGTAGTCCATCCCTTGTCGTCTGTTAGTGCAGGATGCGCACCGTGCTCAAGGAGCAGTCGAGCCGCATCCTCATGTTCATTACGGACGGCTATAGAAAGTGGCGTCTCCCCCTGGTTGGTTTTTGCATCAACGTCGAGCCCCCTTTGCAACAATAGCTCCAGTATTTCTAATTGTCCTTTCTCGACAGCAAAATGCATTGCTGTCCATCCCCTGTCGTCCGATAGTGTAGGATCTGCACAGTTGTCAATCAACCACGCCACGACATCTGGACGTCCTCCAATCACAGCGGCCTTTAACGTTCCAACAATCATTTTGCTGTTGAGTTTTATCGAAGAAGAATCTGTGCCCACACCTAAGAAAACAAACAGAAGTTATTAAAAGAAGGAAGACAACGGAATAAGAAGAACTACTTTGAAAATTTAATTGAGATCAAACAATTAGTACCAAGTTTGATAGCCAAGACCTATTTGTGGATATTCAGTAGAGAGATAAAATCGATACCTATAATTCTTTTGCTATTTTCAAATATTTCCAGAATCCAAATAATTGTGGCACAATAACCTTTGCATACCAGTCATGTAGAAAGCCGTGTTTTCGACAATATGTACGAAAATGAAGTAGATATATGAAATATCATAATTTTTAAAAGTATGTTCATAACATTTATGCTCATATGAGCAGTTTATGCGAGACAGTGGCTTGGAATTGCAGACAGTCGTAGTGCATGGACATCGTAAACAATGGGAAATAATTGTTCAATAGTTTATATTATACCTAATATTTTCAACAGTGTTAAATACGAATCTGACTTTTGCCACCTCTATATAATTTCACGTTTTTAATTGTTATGTTAAAAACAATACTTTAAACACCAGTTGTAATGCTTGGAACACTAATGACAGTTTACCTAGTTTGTTTTCCGAGCCTACTGCAACTTTTAATAAAATTGCGAAGCGTCGGACACTTTTGCTTCGCTTTTACCAGTCCCAAGCCTGCTACTTTCTATCGTGAAAAAGTAAAAAATTGGGAATATCTCCAAAACCGTAAAAGATAGACACTATAATGCCTGTGTAAAATTGAAAGGAAATTAAATTTTACACCCGGTTATGCAAAAATTGGTATATCGTTCCATTTACAAAAATCAAGTTATCCATGATTGAAAAGTTCGAAATTTACAGATTCCTACTTAAGACCTCCGTAATTTAAATGCGATAATTTTCTAATAGCTTTTTTAGTGTTTTTTTATGCTTAATCCAAAATTGAAAACCGCATCTTTCTATCTTTTACAGTTTCCGAAATATTTCCAAATTTAAAAGACTCTGCAAGTGCCATTTTTTTCGAAAATTGTCATGTGTTCAAAAACGATGCCACTTAGACACAATGTATCCTTATCAAAGTACCATTGAAATTTAACAAAGAATCCAAAAGTGCAATAATATACAGGGTGTTTCATTTAAAATAACAAAGTTGATACCTATTTCCGGTATAAGCGGAAGTCCACCATTACTGAAACTAATTTTAAAATGTGTAGACTATGATTCAATGCAACTTTTATCTGAAACATTTTTATAAAAAATCAATAATAAGTTGGCTATGGACCGAGGCAGCTTAGGTGGGACAGCTGTATATACAGACATTTTCCAGAAACCATTGCAATCGATTCAGGGGACCCCAAAACGCGTATTTCCACTGAAATCCCGAATTTTTTTTCCGTCGATAACAATACTCTCCTTCTAGGAACTAGTCGGAAAGTAAAAATGCATCGCTTGGGTGTTATATGTTTGCTATTTAGAGACGTTGCATTTAATTAATTCAAACTGTTGTCATTTAATGAAATGGATAACATAGTGAGTTGTTCAGATAGCCATATTTTGATCTTATTATGTATTCATAGTCAGCGTAACAAAACTGTGGAAATGTAAATGTAAGGATTATATATGTACATATAACGAGAGAGAGATATTGCCTATAGGTACTATAACAACAAAGAAAAAAGGATTGATAAAAATACTAGTTCAAAATATAATATCACGACAGCAAATCAATATTTAACCCTCCTTTAGCTGTAAATTTGTAAATATGTTACTAAAATCAGTATTTTTACTGATTGTACATTGCAAATTTACCTTTATTTGTTAAAATTACGTTTTTTTTTTCAATGGTAAAGATAATCTTTGTAAAGTAAATTTACTATCATTCCACGGGTAACAAAATTACCCATCGCTTTATAGTAAATTTACAAAATACTTATTTCAGCGAAGACACAAATTTAGAAACGACTGAATAAAATGTTTCTATAATTTGCGTCATGACGCCACTAGATTCACTAGAAAATAGTTGAGTGTAATTCTATTTGTAAAAGAACAAGTCAAGTATAATATTTGTGCAGCAGACTTCTAAAATGCGTTTTATCCAATTTTGGCAGTTGCAAAACAGTAAAAAAACTGCCTACTTATTCAAACATTTTGTGTATGATAGGTACATTATCTACACTGGTATGTATGCACCTAGATATTGTATGTATAAAAATATGAAGCATGTATCAAATTAAATAGAATTGTTTGATTTTCTGGCCATTTACAAAATTGGTCGAATTTTGAGGAGATGTTCCTGATTTCCTGTCAAATGGTAGTGGTAAGAATTTCAATTTGAATGAAATGCACAAAATTTTCCATCGAATTATAAATGGTCTCTTTATTCGATGTTTCATAACAACACTAATAGGAGCACAAAAACACTTACCATTTCCCTTGCGAATATGATCCACCAACAATGACACGACATTCGTATGTCCTTCCGATGCGGCCACATCTAAAGGTGAGTAATCTTTTGCGTTTCTTATGTCAAGATTAGCTTGCTTTTCTAAAAGTAATTCCACGATGTTGCGGCATCCAAACGCGCAAGCAATATGCAGCGCAGTATTTCCAAATAGATCTTTCTCGTCTAGTAGCACTGGTCGAAGATCCAAAAGTAATCTCACGATACTCTCATTTCCTGTAGTGATGGCAGAATGGAGTGCCACTATACCAAGTCCTGTTTCTAGCAAGAATGGTTGAGATTTCAAAATATTGCTAACGTCGTCGTTTTTCTCAGAATCGATGGCAGTTAACAGGTCGGTGCAATTGTCAGCATGGATTTCTAGCAATGGCACGCACTTTGGGCAATGTTTATTAATTTCCTTAGCGACGTTTCCTGAAGCAATAAGTATACAATATATTAACCAGTGTCATTTAACATTCATTTGAAATTAACCATATATCTTCATTGACGAGGGCCGGTAAAATTTAACGATTCGCTAGGAGAGTATGGCCTAAACAAAATACTCACAACGTATTGTTGCAAGCGACAGTGGTTTCCGATGCTCGGTGGCCTCATGAATAATAACTAGAAAGCGTCATGGCTAAGAACTTAAGTTTACCGAAATAGCGTTGTGGTTAAATTTAAACCGAATTCATTTGATAGTTTGGTTCTCGTGAGTTGAACGCTGGACTTAGGTAATAGAAATACATAAGATTTGTGGAAGAGGCCAAAGCGATATAGAAAATAATCGATATAAAATTATTAAATTATATAATTACATACCATAAGTATATCGAAACGGGTGGTGCTGCAAGGGTGTCCATTGTAGAAGGGCATCCTTCCTAAATAAAAGTCGGGAACTACACATTGCACGATTCGAATGCATGAATCCGAATGCCACGTAGTCATATTCCACATGTGCAAAATTTCTTCCAAATTCATCTAGTTTGAATATATCACATCCAACACATAAATTATTCCTTGCTTTTGACCAAATAGCAGAGTACTTGCTAAGTTCGTTTATCATCGAAAGGATGGTGCTGTGGTTGTCAACAACTTTCTCGAAAAAATACTTCAAATTATCCTTATTTGAATTTTCTTCGGTTGCCATTTGCAACAACCAATCTGCAACAAAATACTCCGCAAATGTTCTATGGATGAAACTAAACGCCCCATTTGAGTTCCGTACATCTACAATCCCGATATTATGCTTATTAATATATTTTAAAATGTTTTTAAATTTGTCGTCCTTTGTTAGACCATGGGAAATAACACACTCCTTTCCGAATATTTCTACTAGTGCTATTTTACGATGGTTCTTCATTGATTTATCAGTTTGTCCTGTTGCTGATTGATGATTAGCAGACAGTCCTATTTTCTCATTGTACACTTTGTGTTTTATTTCGATAAATGTCTTGTACATATTTCCTTTTGTTAAAGAAGTGGGATTTTTTGTTTGCTTGTAAATCTGTGATATCATGTTCAAATGGAGTGGATTACTTAAGAAATCCGTATCGAATCTCCATATTATATATTTTTCAACATCCATTGACCCCAGGTATTGATCTATCTGCTGATATGTAAGCGGCGACAACTCTAGGCATGTGGTATTAAGTGTCTTAGTTAACTGTTCTTCGCCGTGTGGCCGTGTGGTACAAACTACTGGTATGGCGGAACAATCCAAAATGGTAGTCAACAATGACGATATTCGCTCTCCATGGCACGGCAATATCTCATCAAAACCATCCACACAGATACACAGACGGTTTCTAGTTTTATGACTCTGGAGGATGGAATGTGTAATGCCGTCATCAGCGTTGTCGATAACCTTCTTGAAAAAATATTCCATTGGATCAGTTTGTATACTAGACCAAGTATCTTCGTTCTCAATATCCATCAGGTGATCCCTTAATTTTATGAAAATGACGAAATCTTGAGGCGAGTAATTGTATGCTAATGCTTGTAGTATAGTTGATTTTCCCATACCTGGAGCCGCAGTAATTATGTGCAGTCCAGGTGTAATGATTCGAAGGACATCATCCATTGTAAGTAATTTTTTCGAGTCGGTATCAGATTTCTTTCCATATTTATCCACAATGCTTAAGCCGGGGTGATTCTTTTCTAAGTTTTCAATTTGTCCTGTTGATTCAGTTTCTTCCTTGTTCTGTTTTCTGGTAAAACTCCTCGTGATAAAATTATCATCTGGCTTTGGTAATATTCGGCCAACGATATGCCGCTCAGGGCTTATATTCTTGGTCCAACTTAACACTTGGGATATTTTTAGCTTATCAGTTATCGAAGAATCTCCGTCAGAAATTGCTGAAAGGGTAACTGGAGGTCGACCTTGTAGGGACACTTCAACTTTCATTACTTCTTCCAATGTTTCATCGCTGGGGATGTCCTTAATATGTGTGATTACCTCAGGCTTACCTTCGCTGTTGACCACTACAAACCCGCCATTAACAGTCTTAAAATCTTCGACATACCTCACAAGTCGTTGCGGATAATCCGACTGAATAGGTAGAGGAATTTTACCATTCCACCATAAGGAGAATAATAAATCTTTTAGCTCCGTTTCATTCTCTTTATATTGCGTTTCCCAGTCGAAAGCTTCTTCGTCGCGCTCTCTTCGAATTACACACTGATAATGATATGCCAATAAAGGCCATATTTCTTCCCGTACATTTATTACCAGTTCTTGGACCTCGAAGATTTTTTGCCATAATATTTGAAACTTTGGATTAATTTGTTCAAGCTTTTTTGAACTGATATGCATCCAGTGTGTTGTTGCCAATATTTTAAACCAATTTTTTTCAAATTCTGATCTTGTTAATATTTGCTGTGTGTCCATGTTTAGCTGCATATAATTTTTGACACAGTAGTCTAGATTCACCAATCTTTCTATATATTCTTCGCCCAATATCTGCGCGATTGCGGAATCCATGCCCTGAAAGTCAGCTTGTCCTAAGAAGACGAAAAGTCGTTTGTAGAAGATGCTATTCAAATTATGATTCTGATGCGAAGATTGAAATTGTCGGTATTCGCCAGGATTTCGAGTATTTAAAAAGTAAATGGGATCACATTGATCAAACTTTTTGACTTGTAGTGTAGGAAAGGAAGCTTCCATGTTAGTGAATATGCAGACAAAATAATTCTGTTCGTCAACCCCATTTAAGAGCTTTCGCAACTGTTCAGTTTCTGTTGCGTTACTTGACATCATTGCGATAATATCATTAAATGCTTTTTCATATTGGGCAACGTTGATTTCATAATTTTTTTGTCTGGGTCTTTTGTTATTCAACCTCAACCATAATAATTTATTTGGTGCTGTAAGTTTCGACTGGATAAACAAAACAACGTTATCTCTGTTTGTGAACGATATCCTCACGACAACATCATCTATTTTGTCGATTCCAACTGGATTTGACACTATCCAAAAATCTTTCACATCCTTATTTTTTGATAGCGAGGCGGCTATAAACAGGAGTATCTTTCTCTCGTAACCTTGTCCGTCGTTTAAGTTTCCTGCATTCCATGGTACCTAAAACCCATAGAGAGAGCATTATTAAATTTGACATTAGCCGGCGACATTATATAATTCAAAATAACTAGGTTTTAGAATACTCCTATCTTAGTACTTGTTGAAAATTTAAGAAATCAAAGTTGTAAGGAAATTAAAATAACCCCCATATTCGACGATTTTTTGTCTATCCGATTTTGTCCAATCAGGTATGTACTTACGTTGAAGAGATAAACTTGTACACCACATCTGAGATGAATTGCTCAAAAATTACGTGTATACGGACAAACAAACTGCTTACTAGTTGATATTTGTAGTTTTCATGTTTGTAAATATTGTTTGTAGAAAATAGTAGTATTATATGATACTCGTACTATTTTATTCGCTTAATTTTATTTTTATTTGTGGATCGAAAAGTTGCGCCACTCGCTATGCTAATGGCGTAAACATCTTTTCTCACCATAACATTACTATTTTTGCACTAGTGTCATCAATAGCTATTTTCTACAAATCTATTAAAAGTAGTCCTAACGGTATGAAATTTATACGTTATGACATTTAGAACAAAAATTTCAGTAAATGCGTTACTATATTGCCACGAAAGGTCCTTGTATTGGAGAATCTAGCAAGACGCTCACCGGCCGAACGAGAGTCATTATGCTGATAAGGTGAAATCCGGGATATTGTCGAAAGGCAATAGGAACATGACAGCGGATAAGCGTGCGGCCGGGGAGAGGATGGCGATGGATTCATTCATGAGATGGTTAGCGCTTAAGAGAGAACTTGTAGAGGCTAGGGAATAAAGAGATTTAAGGAAGGGTCCACGTTTCATTCAAGAGTCTCCAGATATAGTTAAGATACAGTTAAATGTCGATACATAGCAGCTACACACCGGACTGATAAGGTAAGTGCGTTTTATATTATTTGTTTATATATTGTTACGTTTTAGGTTCGAAGAAAACGTCCAGTGTGTGTAGAGTTTATTTATTTTAAACACTACTAAAAATCACAACTCTATTTATAACTATAATAACCCTATTTATGTAAATACAGCACTTATTTATTTGCACACTGTCGCTATGTGGATCTCTTGGTATTCACTCGTAGCGCTTCCAGGCAAGAACTGACAATCGCGTCGTCCGTTACGCGCTTATATAGTCCGCGCCTCGACCTTCGTGATAATTCCAGGCCTTTCTAGACTCTTCGCGAACATAGGCCGGGCCAGCCCACGCGCCTGTCAGCCACGCCGCACGCCTTCCCGTGTCCGCCGGAATATTCTATATCGGGGAGTCGCACTCGCGTTTACTCTGGTTTCTTCTCGATTTTACCCGCGCCGCGGCGACGTCAGTCCTCGCTTAAGCAAGGCACTATCGTTACCTTATTGGTACCGCCAAGCGACGTGACAATTGGTGGAGGCCCCTTAGATCCCGTTTTCTTGTTAAAAAATTGCTAACATAGTGCTGTCAGAAAAACATAGCGACAACTAGATTGCAAGAAAAAAGCAAACGCTCTTAAACGAAAAAAATATTGATTTGAACTTAGTTTTGGAAGAAAACGCATTTGGCAAAAGTTTAGTCACTTCTAGGACTCCTGTTAGCATGAGCACACCTTTTACGTATACGATGTCGACAGAACCCTAACCCATATTTAGTACTGCTACTGGTACAATTCCCCGACTGAATAGATCACTTCCAACGCGATCAGCCCCACCCCCACCGACACAAAATATTTTCCACCTACCGAGAAACCGTTTGATGATGCGCATACCCTAGGGTCTATGAAATCCCTGTAAGTTCACCTCTTGCAGCATGGGGTTTAGACACGCCATCGCTCCCAGCCCAGACACCGATGGCGCCGTTAAAAAGTATTTTTGCGATTAAAAATCCAGTCTCAACAGCAACATTAGCGGATATGGAACAACTAATAGATTCAATTTCTGAAACGGAACGCGGCCGAAGTGTTTACCAAAATACACCTAGTATTAGTGAGAAAGACAAACCAACTGAACCGGATATGGGTGCGGTGATAGGGGATATGACAAGAGAAATTTCTAGAATTGTATTAGCTGAATTAAGAAATGAACACCAAAGTTTTAAACAACAGTTAAATCACAGGCCACAAAGCGAACAGAGAGGTGCCGATCGACTGGAATATAATTATAATTCGCGAACTAGAGACGGCCGTCCTGTTTGCTACTATTTTCGTGTCCCCGGTCATATTGCGTCGATGTGTCACATTCGAAATTCGGAGGCTAGACAGGGAGAGCAGGCTTTAAACTACAAAGGACAGGCCAATCGAAGGTCCTAAGGTCTGTCCCTAATATTAAAATACTAGTTAGGAACCGGACTTTCTTATCCAACTCACGTCAGCAATCAGAAAGTTAATAAATTCCTCATTTAAGAACCGTAAATAACACATTAGTGTCACCACTAGGCAAATCTAAGATCAAAATTATAATTGCGGGGATAGAATATTTCATAGAAGCGCTAATAGTAGAAAATTTACCAACGAATCTGTTGCTAGGGTACGAATTAGAAACTTAGCGGTCTTTGTGGATTAAAATATAAAAAGTTAATACAAATCCTGCGAGAAGTATTCCAAAATACCAAAATTAAAATTTTTATTTGTAAATTGGCACGGGCGGAACCAGTGCAGACAAATACCGTTCAGCCAAACGCATAGAGGAAATTATCAGGACCCTAGATTCCCTAGAAGATACCAATTACGGAGGCCCCGCTGATCGAAGAGCTGCAAAAAACTATGATATTAAAGACGGAGTACTGTATCGGCGTAATTTCACAACCCATGGGGAAACCATGCTGTTAGTGATCCCACTGGAACTTCGTCAAGAAATTTTACTCGCGCACCACAACGAACCAGTGAGTGGACAGTTGGGGTATACCAGAACATATGATAAGTTACGAAAGAGGTACTACTGGGATGGAATGCTAAAGGACACGAGACAATACATAAGAGGATGTCCTGACTGTCAAACTAGGAACCTTTTGAAAAAGTAGCGATTGATTTGATTGGTCCCATAAAAAGAACATCGAGTGGGAAGGTATTTATTGTGGTTGCCACCGATTATGCCACACGATGGGTGGAAGTCAAAGCACTTCCTAGCGGAAAAATCGGACCAGTTGCAAAGTTTTTGGTGGAACAGATAATCTGTCGATATGGATCCCCGAAAATAACTGCTAAGCGACAGGGGAACTGTTTTCATGTCAAATACTGTGACAGTATTTGACATGAGTATCCCCAGTACTAAAACTACTGGGGACAGAAAATGCCTATACCACCGCCTATAAACCGTCGACAAATGGATTGAAGAGCGAGCAGACAAACCAATCGTCGACATGATAAGCCTCTACACGTCGACATCGCAAAAAGATTGGGACGTGTTCCTACCACACTGTGTCTTTGCCTACAACTCTACCAAACAGGAATCGACACAGTTCAGTCCATTTCGGTTGGTATATGGAAGAGAACCGGTACTACCTACCGATGCGCAACTAACGGTTAACTTGTCCTTCCGACTACGGAATACAGAACTTAGATGCCATCTTGGAAGTTAGAGAGCAAGCCAGAAAAAAATATAAAAAAAACACCAGGACGGAGATAAGGAACGATACGATAGTAAGCACCGAGAGGTATCCTTTAACGTGGGCGATAAGGTACGACTCCGAACGCCTTTGAGACAAGTAGGAAAAGGCGATAAGCTGCAGCCTTATATTTTGGTCCTTACACAGTCGTTGAGAAAACAAACTATCTGAATTATATTGTAGAGTCTGGGTCGGGAGGTAGAAGCAAGCGTGATATAGTTCACGTGTCACGTCTAGCGCATTATCATGACCCCTGGAAACCATAAGTTTTATATGCGAATATAGTTGTCTCTGTGAATACATTTTTTTTAGTCTTAATTTAAATGATTATTTCTAAGGTTCTTCCAGTGGGAAATATAAGATCATGCGTCCAGCAGTACCCTTGTTGTTGACGCTTAGAATCTTAGATCATTAAGTTCGAATTACTTAGAAGTAGTAATCCTAATGGTAGAGAGTTGGCCTAATGTACCGTTGTAATTTTTGTTTCTTCTCTGTTTCTATGTATGACGGCGATCTGGGTGACTCAGCGGGCAACGGAAAGGTTAAAAATCGGCCAGAAGGGATTTTGGCATGTTCGAAAGCACGAAGACGTCGCCTCGCCAGCAAAGAAAACGTGTCCGCAAGACACCCCAGAACCAATGCAGGGAACAAAAAGCCTGGATATAGTAGGGCTAAACTACTGTTCCATCGCTACCCAGAACCCACACAGTAGTTCAGTAAATCGCAACGCCATCTCAAGGAAATAACACACCCAACGGTCACATTTTTTGTTTGGTTCTCCGTTGTTCGTATGTTACTTGTACTAAATTAGTCTTTTTATGGGTTAGGTAGAAATAGGTTGTACGCATGTCTAAACGTTATAGGGTACTATTAAGTAGGATAAGAACCAAAACAAGAACTTTGGTGGCTGTACCAAATAAGGTGTGGTTGAGTGTAATTGAGCACAATATGTTGGGGCATTTTTTTTCCCAAGGGGGGGGGGAATACCACGAAAGGTTGTTGTATTGGAGAATCTAGCAAGACGCTCACCGGCCGAACGAGAGTCATTATGCTGATAAGGTGAAATCCGGGATATTGTCGAAAGGCAATAGGAACATGACACCGGATAAGAGTGCGGCCGGGGAGAGGATGGCAATGGATCCATTCACGAGATGGTTAGCGCTTAAGAGAGAAATTGTAGAGGCTAGGGAATAAAGAGGTTTAAGGAAGAGTCCACGCTTCATTCAAGAGTCTCCACATATAGTTAAGATTCAGTTAAATGTCGATACATAGCAGCTACACACCGGACTGATAAGGTAAGTGCGTTTTATATTATTTGTTTATATATATATATATTGGTACCACCAAGCGAGTTCCCGGCCCCTTAACGTGACGATATGGTACGACATTTTTAACATCTTCATGGTATTCTTGATTTCAGATCTATGGCCAACAAATTTTCTCAAAAATGGAAAACAATTTCTTTTTATTTTCCCATATGGTGCAGACCTTCCTGGACACACCGTATATCTTGGGGTGCCGCTGTATGAGAAACAATACTTTAAGGGTGTCGTAGCGGTAAAAAGGTTGAAGAACGCTGTTCTATACGTTTAGAGAGTTTATAAACGTGTAAACAGTGTGTCAATGTAGTCGGAAAGTTGGGTGGGGACTACATCAGATATTTGTATTAGCAACACGTTTATATGCTCAGGACATTTCATGTTTTACTCCGAGTTTTTTTTTCAGTACTGTTAGTACTTATTTGCGCGATTTTATTTTGTGAGAAAAGAATTTGCGTCACGATCACAAGCTCGCGGCTTATCTCGCGCCATAAATAGTGTCATAAATGGTAATTTACGAACCGCATTGTTTAGTGACAACTGGAAGTGGCAAACGTTACACGCGTCTTCTGAGGGATTCATCCGATTGAGATCAAACTCATTATCCAGTGACTTTAAATATGTAGGTATACAAATCTGCAAATCAGTGAGACGAACGGTTTAGGCGCTATAAGTATAAGCGCTTAAAAAAGCAGTTTGACAGAAACCGCAGCCTTTGTCGCTGTGTTGCAAACGTCAGTGCCACTGACATGATAAGACATTGAATGTTACTATGACAAATGTCATTATATCACAGAAACTGACGTTAGGTAGTCCAGGACTCTGGTTTCACAAAGTTGAATAATTGCAAAAGTGTGCAGACACTTCGTTGTGCCAACGATGCAGTGCGATGCAGTCGGAAAGTTGTATGAGGGCCACCCAATTTTTAATGAATGAATATACCAGACATTTTTAATGCATGTCAAATAGCATGTACGTTTGACACATTTAAAATTATATACAAATACGCAAAAAATATAGATTCTCACTCACCGTTTCGGGAATATCTGCCATTATCTCTGAGGTATTATCTGATTATATCAAAGTTCAACCTGAAAATAAAAAATCGTTAATAACACATAGTTTACAATCTAATTTTATTTATTGTATAACACAGTTAACACAGGCAAATAAAATTTGATTTTGGGTTGCTGGAATGATTCTTAAATCTTCTTACATCCGTTGCAAGTAATGATGCCAATGGCTCATGGGTGTCTGCTGTTGTACATATGTCGTAAGTTACCGATTCTATTTGACAAATTAGAAACAAACAGGGATGTTACTGTAAATCTATTTCGTGTTATTATAAACTTTTTAAGCGACGACTTATAGGCGTATCTATTGAAAAGTGCTTTAGAGCTGATTTCGTTATCTACTCATGAGTACCCATTTCTCATTAGTTAGTTATCTGTCAGATATATCAAATTTTATTGCCAGATTACAACTCGTTCAATTTCATTACAATATCTTGTTACTAGGCACAAATATTTTCGAAGCTAAATATGGAAAGTTAATTTTCTTAGCATTACGTCTATCTATGCCCATAAAGCCGGATACAGACTGAATAACAAAACATGCTAAATAGCAACCAAAAAATTTCACTTTTTAGAAAAAAATATGTTATACAACAATGCGTTACGTAACTACGACTAAGTAAGTCCTGCAATAATTTTCGACGTACATGATAGATCCTTTTTGATAGATCAGGCGTCTTAGAAAGAAACAGCCTCCATTTTGTATATCTATTTCGTAACCGTTTAAACGATGAGTCGTGCGCACCACTGGTGCATTTTACTATAGTGCGGATGCTATGTTATATAACGCAATGTTTTATAAAGCAGAATGTCAAACAAATGTGTTGTACCAGTTGCTGTATATATAACATGTTTTCTAAAATAATCTGGACCCGGCTTAATAATGTATAGATTAAAATTGTATACTTACTTTATACTGCTTTATTCTGTTGCACAAACTGACACTTTTAATGTAAGGAGAACTGCTAAATAACCACTATTGATCATTTGCACTACAATTCGTCTCTCTTATAAGTGTTATCACCAAGCATTTTTACCGTTCCTCAAGTACTGATAGGTAAATACATTACGTCAACTTGATAAGAAAAATCATGTTTATTAACCAAATTAAAAAAAATTACTGTGACCATCGCAATATCGACCTTACATTTATAGATCCACTGAAGAATATTTATCGATTTATTCAGATGTGCCATGCCATGATGTATATTGTGTAATGTTGATTGCAGTGCAAAATTTCGAGATTTGTTAAAGCCGTTGTCAAAAATATGCATTATTGCACTAACAATAATGACTGCAATGTTAATATTTATCGAAAAATCCCTGTTACGGAAGATATTTACATATTTAACACTTGTATGCTCATTGCTCATTCTTTTATATTCAGAGACCAGAGATATTATAATTTATACATTGTATAAAGTTCATAATGTTAGGTGCAGCGATTCAAAAGCTTCTTTAACCTTTAAATAGCAAGAAAATGCAAAAACCAAAGTAATAAATGACATAAAAAATGTACTTCATGCAAATTTGTAAGTTTTATTTGCTCATAATGGATAAAAACTTATTACACGAAAACACCTACGCATCAAATGTTCATGTGATAGCAGTTGTAGTGATGCAATGTTTATTTTAAGTAATAAAATATATTGATGCTTTGTTTGTTATAGATATTAGCGTTGACTGATAAATTGTTTGACTTTCACAAAGGATTCGTAATCAAGTCACTAGACAATGAGTTCGTTTTTTTTCCTCACTTAAAAACTACCAACATCTACCAACATCAATTAAAACAATAGGATCAGGAACTGAATATTATTTGACTATACATATTTTCTTTAGAGATTGTGTCCCGCGATTTTTTAAATACCAAACTGTTCCAGAATTATTGATTTATCAGTTTTTTAGTAAGGGGGAATGAGGTATGTTATTTATCGGTACCGCGGCAATACAAAGTAGTAGGTATATTTCCAGTTCATGTTAACTTTATCAAATTCCAAGCGGAGACATTATGTTATCGCGCATGAATCGCACTAACAAACATACCTATAGATAATATTGACACCATAAAGATAAACAGTGTAAAAAAATTGTACTCAGTACAAGATTTATACAGTTATATTGGGTATGAAGATTATGAATCACGAAATATGTTATGTACAGGTATATGACTTACGTCTTAACTGGAAGTGGCACCACCATTGTTGTACTAAATGAAACATTCTGTATATATTTTTTAAAATGTTACTACCTACCGTTATTTCTAAAAATCGCCGGAGCAAAACACATCCACAACGTGTCAATTTCTACCGATGTGTTAGCTCAAAAATGTATAGCTCCGAATATGCCACTTAATAGCTCACACTTTTCCAAGTAAATGACATAAATGTGTACCAATCTCGCTTTAACTCCCCGCCTAGATTCTCTAGATCGAAAGTATTCTAAGTGACGGAAAAATTCGAAATTTCAGAGAAATTACTCGTTTTGAGGTACTCTAATTACAGCGTGCTTTTTGGGGAACATAAAAGCAAAACATTCGTTAAAATTAAAAAAATAGTATTTTCGTCATATGTCAGTGTCTCATAATAGCACTGTTTAATTTAGGCACTGACAAATTTCGCTTAAGATCGATCAAATTGCAAATAACATATTCAAGCTTACCCCTCGTGTCTTCATCGGCAGATGTCATCTATGGAACGTACCTTTCAACGTCTTCAGACCTGAAAATGCACTTCATTATATTATTTTACACATAAACTGGGGTTTAACAATAAATTTGACTTTAAGGATATCAGAAAACCATTTTAGAATTTAAATTAAAGAAGTAATTTTTATGATAACTGGTGGCATATTAATCTACCTACTTGGAAAAAAGTAGGTAAACTAAAAATAAACTAAAAAAAACGAAGTCAATCAATATCTAAGATTTGTAGTATTTTCCGTATATTATCTAACAAAACTAGTAATTAAAACGATATACGAATCACCAAAATCACATGAAATCCAAATCACGTAAAAAGAGTTCTTTTCTCTATTCTCCTGAAGAATGTAGACTACCAGTTATACCACAGTGCTGTAATATGAGTTGCATACAACATTGAGTACTACTAGGAAACACACATCGTAGGTGTTGCGTGCAATTGGTTCTGGCTTATAAAGTTATAAGCCATGATTTCTTAAATTATGAATCAAAATTGAAATATAAATTTATAAAGTTTTCAGTAAAACTCAAATTTACAAGGTTTAAGTTAAAGGACAGCATCTTCTACGAAAATTAACATATCGACACGAATTAGACGATAATATTAATTGATTTGGTTCTAAATCTGAGTAAACAACAGGTTGACCGAGGTCCCTAATTGGTCCAAACTTAGATCATCAAAGCATAATTTCGGTTACACAGATAAAATTATTTAGAAAATTATTCTAAAAATTATTAGAAATAATTATTTGCAAAACTACCATAACGAGGTGATATCTCGAAAAAGTTGCCTATAGTAAAAACCAGGAGAGCTACAAATGACTAAGCGATTTCTACTGTTATTTTTGACGTACGCGACAGTGACTTGTTTGACCGATTACCCATGTTAGAATGAAACAGCCTTCGTTTTGTATATCTGTTTCGTAACGTTGTAAGCGATGAGTCATTTGCAGCTCTCCTGGTTTGTACTATATGACTTACTAATGAAAACAACAAAATCCACCAAATATTCCAAAAGTTATCACATTCTGATCTACTGATCGTTTCAAAGGCATGAAGGTTATCTTATCACTATAACTGTTCCAAATATATTTTCAATCTATTTATGTAATAATAACAATTGAATGATCCACTATACTATAATCATTAAACATACACAGAGAGAACTCTATTCTTGGATATCAAGAAAAATTATTCTTGCGTATATAGTGTAGCATGAATAGGATATTTTTGCTATCCAAATAATATTTTATTGTAATAATAATTTCAATGTATGTAGTTATTTCAACGACAAGTTATTCTTCCGGTTTAAGAGTTTAGTATGTTTATGTTGAGTATATTTCGCTCTGACGAAGAAAATGTTATTCTTCTACATATAAAAAGAATAAGACGTTCGTTTTACATCAACAACAATATTTTTTTGGGTGAGAAATATACATGCTTCAACGAACAAACAGTTTCTTGACCCAAAAGTATACGTACTTAAAACAGACATAATTCCTTTCAAGCAGTTCCCTCATACTTAAAACAAGAAAACGTAATACTTGGAACATCAAGAAAATCATATCCTTACTGTGAGAATTTTATATTTTACTTGAACCAACCAAATGATCTTTCTTCGGACTTAAACAATATCGTCCTTGACTTTAACCTCCTATATTTGAGTTATTAAGAAGAACAAAAAGAATTTATTGATCAGCTAGCCAAAACCTGTTACCCCTCAAAGTTATTGGTGTTATAAACTTCCGCATGACTGTAAGATTTGTAACATCTCAAGTCCTCAGTTCTTCCGCTAGGAAAGCATAAGGTAAAATGATAAATTCCGAATGAAGAGATCATTTGGATGGCGTTCGTTCAACTTATTTGAGAGCGCTGACTCATTATGACCCAAATTCCGATCGTGCGTTGTTATATTTTTTTCCGAAATGTTTAATGACCCAGATTATGAATTATCCACGTCACGCTACGTCATAGGCCACCAAGTAGAACATGCCCGAAGAAAGAAAGAAACACTCACTACGTCTTCAGGTTTTTGAGTGACACGTAATCTCTCTTAATACTGTGTATTAAGTAATCGAATTGGATGAATATCGTTATCTACCTATACTAATTACGAACTTTCAATTGTGGGGCGCGTTCAGCGGAATCGCCCATTTTCGCCGACATTTGCGATCGTGTAGCTGCAAAATTGGGCTTTTCGATATTACTTTTGACGCTCGAATTGAAAAAAGGGCACAGTTCCGCGTGGACTGCGCGATATTTTGTAAATTAAATGCGTCAATTTTGAAAAAAATCACGTTTTTGCACCTCTTCGGGTGAAGGCGAACCTCGAGAAAATGTCACGTGACGTCTAGAAATTCCGACAAGCGGATCGATGAACGTCAAAAATTTACATTTTTTATCCGTTCCTGCCGACCTTATAAAAGCCGCTCGCTCTCATGTCTTACGATAAGATCCCTCTAAATACCCTTCCCAAAGAGTTTTGAGCAAAAAAACGGCCTTAAAAA
Source organism: Aphodius granarius (assembly GCA_963971325.1). Lineage (NCBI taxonomy): Eukaryota > Metazoa > Arthropoda > Insecta > Coleoptera > Scarabaeidae > Aphodius > Aphodius granarius. The sequence goes on along the minus strand of OZ020221.1, from coordinate 42,298,381 downwards.
CAATTTTCGATCCAAAAAATCGATTTTTGTCGACCCGTGTTTTGCTGCTATTACCACAGTAACGTCAAACCCGAAACGCCCCCTGCCGGACATTCGTAACAACAGTAACAGATAGCAGATAACCTAAAATGTATCCTAAAATGTCCATATTGCGAATGTGGACAGGTGGGAAGCCTTAACCACATATTTCTAGAATGCCCAATAACTAAAATCGAAAATTTTGACTTATACACAGAGCTAGTCTAAGTACTAATATCTAGAAGAAACGTATTGTAACCGATGGGGAAAAGTTTTGAGGTCCCCAGAATCCTCTGCAACATTTTTTTGGAAAATTACTTTGTGCATGAATGTTTGTAAATACGATAACGCCCAAACGGTACAACGGATCGGGGTAAAATTTGCTATACATATTGCATGCGTCAACGAGCAAACGGTTAGTTAAATATGCGGTAAATTTATGGATTGTAGAGTATGCCGTTTCTGTAGAATGTTAACAAACAGTTTTTGTAATGGCACGATCCCAGTTCCGGGGAAAAACAGCGCTCCAGTAGCGAGAATTGTCCAGGTGAGCGGAGAAATGCACGAATTTTTGTGCATTTCGAATGCTTGGAATACTGTTGGATTTGCGACGTCACGTCAATCAAGATAAAGTCGCAAGAGGATAATAAAATTGTCAGGAGTTAAACGGATTTCAGTCCTCCACATGGCGCTATATATTACACAGAGGGAAACATTTTGGTTGGTTCAAGTAAAATATAAAATTTTTAAAAGAATATGATTTTCTTGATGTTCCAAGTATTACGTTTTCTTGTTTTAAGTATGAAGGAACTGCTTGAAAGGAATTACGTGTGTTTTAAGCGATACGTACGTATACTTTTGGGTCAAGAAACTGTTTGTTCGTTGAAACGTGTATATTTTTCACCCAACAAAATATTGTTGTTGTAAAACGAACGTCTTACGTTTTTTATATGTCGAAGAATAACATTTTCTTCGTCAGAGCAAAATATACTCAACATAAACATACTAAACTATTAAACCGGAAGAATAACTAGCCGTTGAAATAACTACATTATATCGAAATTCTTATTACAATAAAATATTATTTGGATAGCAAAAATATCCTCTTCATGCTACACTGTCACCAAGGCGAGTGTCAAAGTTCAAGAAAGCGTGTTTTAGACAAAAAGATGTAAAAATGACGAGTACCTTTGAAGCGCTTGCTATAATTGGAGAAGCTGGCCTTACGAGAGCACAATACAATATTATACGAGCTACTAACAACAAATTCTATCCGTGCGAAGAAGAAGTAAGAAATCAAAATGCTGGTGTGAATTCACAAATGGAAGGTTACTTTTCTGTCTAAAAGATATTGTAAGTACGTACAAGTAAAAAAAAAGACGAAAGAAACGAAAATAACCTTTGTTTGATATTACATTAGTAAACACTTTAGTAATCGATTTCTCAATCAATTATTATTATCATAAATAATTTTAATCGTTCTTAAATAATTTTGGAAATATAATTTTGGCGAAATAGGTACCCCAGTGTGCGGCGATGCCACAAACAAATCTTGATCTAAATCGTCGTCATAAAACGCGCGACAAAACGGTAATTGGGACTCTGAAATTTACAGTTTCCAACGCGTTAACATACTGACTTATATTTCATATTCCAATTAGGAAGTCCGTTTCCTCACCAGGTACAAACATCATATAAGCACGCAAAAACAACGTACCATGGCGCTTGGTCAAATTACGTTCTTCCGTTCTACCTTCTACCTTATTAAATAGGGGTCACTTTAGTTACCCAATAATAATTTTGTTGCGTGCTATTGGAAAATATCTGGTATGTTTACACATTTATAAGCTGTCTAAACCAGTGTTTCCCAACCTGTGGTCCGCGGGTCTATTCCAGGGGGTCCGCGGATAAAATGCAACAGATAATAGACCTATGGAGTAGCAATACTACTCCACCAACTACTGCACCAACTACTTGGACAAATTTAGCACCTACGAATGTCCAAACTCATCTACGTCATTAAAAAGTTCCTCAAGAGGCTGAAGAAAGCTTTTGGACAAACACCAATCAAACTTAGCAGGCAAACTCAACTTCTTGAATGAAATATTGCACCAATGAATGTCCAAAAGGTTGTACACCAGAAGAAATTTCCTCAACAGGCTGAAGCAACCTTTTAGACAAACACCAATCAACTTCCTCGGCAAATTTAGCACCTACGAGTGTCCAAACTCATCTAAGTCATTAAAAAATTCCTCAAGAGGCTGAAGGAAGCTTTTGGATAAACACCAATCAAACTTATCGGGCAAACTCAATGTTTTTAAAGCAAATACTGCACCAATGAATGTCCAAAGAGTTATACACCGGAAGAAATTTCCTCAAGAGGCTGAAGCAACCTTTTAGACAAACACCAATCAACTTCCTCGGTAAATTTAGCACCTACGAGTGTCCAAACTCATCTAAGTCATTAAAAAATTCCTCAAGAGGCTAAAGGAAGCTTTTGGACAAACACCAATCAAACTTATCGGGTAAACTCATTTTTTTAAAGCAAATGCTGCACCAATGAATGTCCAAAAGGTTGTACATCAGAAGAAATTTCCTCAACAGGCTGAAGCAACCTTTTAGACAAACACCAATCAACTTCCTCGGTAAATTTAGCACCTGCGAGTGTCCAAACTCATCTAAGTCATTAAAAAATTCCTCAAGAGGCTAAAGGAAGCTTTTGGACAAACACCAATCAAACTTATCGGGTAAACTCAACTTCTTGAATGAAATATTGCACCAATGAATGCCCAAAGGATTGTACACCAGAAGAAATTTCCTCAAGATGCTGAAGCAACCTTTTAGACAAACACCAATCAACTTCCTCGGTAAATTTAGCACCTACGAGTGTCCAAACTCGTCTAAGTCATTAAAAAATTCCTCAAGAGGCTGAAGAAAGATTTTGGACAAACATCAATCAAATTTATCGGGCAAACTCAATTTTTTTAAAGCAAATACTGTACCAATGAAAGTTCAAAAGGTTGTACATCAGAAGAAATTTCCTCAAGAGGCTGAAGCAACCTTTTGGACAAACACCAATCAACTTCCTCGGCAAATGTAGCACCTACGAGTGTCCAAACTCATCTAAGTCATTAAAAAAATACCTCAAGAGGCTGAAGAAAGATTTTGGACAAAGACCAATCAAACTTATCAGGCAAGCTCAACTTCTTGAATGAAATATTGCACTAATGAATGTCCAAAAGGTTGTACACCAGAAGAAATTTCCTCAACAGGCTGAAGCAACCTTTTAGACAAACACCAATCAACTTCCTCGGTAAATTTAGCACCTACGAGTGTCCAAACGCATCTAATTCATTAAAAAATTCCTCAAGAGGCTGAAGGAAGCTTTTGGACAAACACCAATCAACTTCTTCGACAAATTTAACACCTATCAATGTCCAAACTCGTTTATATCATTAAATTAGCTAACTTTTTTCAAGAGCGGAAGTAAAAGTTTTTTGGGGTCCGCGGACCATGGTAAGGTGGCGCTAGGGGTCCGTCCTTGAAAAAGGTTGGGACACGCTCCTCTAAACGTATAAACTATAGAGGGTGAAACACCAAAAACGAATGTCCGTGAGATAATAATAATACTAAAAAACATAAGCAATAATGATAGAGTGGAGCCGGTCAGCTGTATCGATGTTAAATTCAGCTCTTCGTCGCATACAGAGCGAGAAGAACTAGAAAAAGTACCGGTAGCCTTAGTGTTTCATTGCAGACATTAAATACAGTTAGAACTTAGTTCGTAATTTAGGATCACTAATCATTGCCAACCTAAGCTAAAAATTATAGTCGATCGAGCATAAAAGTCCCAAAAATAATGAGTTTGATTACTAATTTACCCTAACGAACCTCAAGAGATGATTTTTACGACAAGCATCTCATCTCTTCCCAAGAAAACCAATCATTAAACACATAATTCAAGTCGTAATCGAACTTTCCGCCCTGACAAACACCTTAGGCATGCTGTCAAAGAGAAAGTTACAAGAAGCTGTCCAGAAAACACTAGAAGTCTTTTTTTTTAGCAGCAATAGGCTCTTTTAATGAATTATGAGAATTGTTCAAGAAGAAGAAGAATCATGAAGTACCCAGTAAAGTTGAGGTTACGGTTCCACCTTGAGAAGACGTATCGGCCTGAGGAAAAGTTCTTCTTGAGTCAGTTTCAAGACAACTTGAAAATATGTACGAGAGGAGAGTTTTTTTTTGTGGGGCTACGACGAACGTACAGATATTGTGAGTGAGTGAAACCCGCTACCGCTTGCGTTCAGTTTACCGAGATATAGCGGGACATTCGCCTACCAACCTGTGTCGTGTTAGTTGGTACTGTCGATAAGCTGAAGACAGAAGTGGGCACGCGGGCAACGGTTCAAGTTCACGGTTCGTGGTCGAAGTTTGAACGGACCTTGGCCATATTTTTCTGGTTGTTTAAGGACGATTTTACTACGACTTGGATAAGTATAACGACGATGGTAATGTGCGCGATCCGCGGAAGGTAGTGAAGGATTGTAATTTCTAAGTTTTACGTTTTGATTGTTTAGGGATTGAAAAGGTAAGAACCTAGTTTCTTTTTAAGTTCCAAGTTCCAAAGTATGCTTGCCATTAATAACATTGAAGATAGTTTTTCAAATCTGTACTGTCACTCGGGAATATGTATACCGTTTTGTCAAATAAGTAAACAAGTAACAAACAAATAGAAAAACATAGCAATGATTTCTGGAAAATGTATGTATGTGTGTATGTCTGTGAACACGATAGCGTCCAAACGGAACAACGGATCGGGCTGAAACTTGGTATACATATATAGAATTACCGAGGGACGAACTGGATTGTTTTTGGTGACAATCTGACAACCGGAAGTGGCAAATGTTACAAGCGTCTTCTAAGGAATTTATACGATTTTGGCCAAACTGATATCAGTTCAGTGGGATGAACGGTTTTGGCGCTATAAGGGTTTCTAGAAGCAGTTTGACAGAATCCAGAGCCTTCGTGGTTGTATTGCAAATTGTCAGATTGTGACAAACGTCAGTGGCATTGATATGACATGACATTAAAGGTCAGTATGACAAATGTAATTCTGTCACTGAAACTGGCGTTAGGTAGCGTCCAGAGATGACTCTGGCTTTAAGTGATCAGTAACTTACACAGTCTCAATTGCTAACAGTGAGCAAGACTTCATTTTCCTCGTTTAAAAGATTGTAAGCAAAAAAGTACACTAGCTTAAAATTAAATTGCACAACTGAAGTGTCATTCCATGGATCTGTCAAAGAAACACTGAAAGAAATAAGACCGACAAACGGTTTGTGATAAGGATAAGATTTGTCAACTTCCACCAAGATTTAGTTAAATGATTTGATCTTTTAGGAAGTGATATTGATATACAATAAATTTATCTTGATTTTACAACTGAAACATCAGTAATCCCAATGATCTGTGTAAATTAGTATACACTTTTAAAGTCAATGGAGGATGAACAGGAATCAGTTTGATCAAAATCGGGTGAATCCCTAAGAAAACGCATTTAACATTTGCCATTTTCGGTTGTCAGATTGTGCCCAAATACAATCCAATTCGTCCCCTGCTAATTCTAAATATGTATAACAAATTGCAAGCCAATTTTCCTTCTGAAGTACTAGTCGGAAATTAAAAATGTTGGTAAAATATGTATCTGTTACGTGCAATTCTATGTTCTAATTCATTGAAAAAAATAGTACATTACCGATAACCAGTGTGCTTTTAGTAATTAATACGTAAAACGAAAGTAATTAATTATTCATATCCAAAAGTTTTTAATGAACAGATACATATATAAATATTAATCCATATAGACAGATCAGAATATGTATCCGGTAAACGTATCAAAATTTTTCTGCACTAGATTTAGCACAAGGCCTCTAAAAATCCCTTTATTGCGCCAAAATCTACATTCACCTTGTTACCAGATTAACATATTACACCAAATCGTGCAATACAGCTTCGTCAAATATTTATTATCATAGACAAGCAAGAAAGAGTTTACACATAAAATGATTTGTGTTTTTAATGCTAATAATATATTATGCGTTGTTTTTCTTATATTTTAATCTGAATTTGGTAAATAAACCGATTGCTCTGACCTGTGCCTGAGTTGTTTTGTATTTAAAATAGGCATTTATTGTTTATCGAAGTGGTTAAATTTGGTGTCCTAAAAAACTAAGATAGGTTTCGCTGTACAATTCCATTACGTAAATCGAAGAGAATTTACATACAACCAATGGCAAAACATGTAAATTTCAATTGTATTTTTTTTTAACTCAATACCAAATACCACTGACTGCTTTTTTCCCTAATCGCTCGAATACTGATACCTAATTCGATTCTCGAGATCATTCGATAATGCCCATCACTAATTCGACCTTCGTTTGGTTTCTGGGCAAGGCAGATGCTGAGCGGCTTGACCCATTTCCACAGAGACCCACTGACTGACAAAGGCGGGCCGGATCGCATTTTTCGCGTTGAATTTTTCAATCTAGTTCGCGGGCCACTCACAGACCGAGACATTCCCGGCCTAGGTAACGGTAAACCGCGGTAAACGGACCCAGCAATCGCGACGAGCTATGCAAATACGTGAACAGCGCGCCCGCATTACAAATCGAATAAATTCATCCAGATTCAGCCAGGACGCACCCTGATATATATAACTAATCTTCCAATCTTTTTAAAAATATACTGAGAATATTTTATAAACGATTTTATCTGCGTGACGATAGGGTAGGGTATATCATGATCATTTAGGGGGTGTTACCCAGTGAACAAAACTCTTGAGCTTCACAAGGTAGCTACCCCTATTACGTGACAGTATATTAGAGTTATTTGTATCGAGGAGTCAGTCAGTCGTATTGTTATAATCCCGATACAGTATTATTATTATCTTATGGGCATTCGCTTTCGGAAAGTATAAAAAGTACCTAAGCATAACCACTGCATTATTGTAATCAAACATCATAAGATTTGCATACAAATTTATCATACAAATAAGGCATTATAAAAGGCATGTATTACCTGTGTGCCTGGCTTTGGAAAACGTCACTTTTGTGACTGCTAGAGCTGATCTAGATCGGTTAGGTTCTTCCTTCCTAATCTGCAACAAGAAACGTATAAACTCAGTGTTGTTAAAATAGTAATTACTTCATTCATCTACAAAGTTACTTACTTCAAAAAAACATAACCCTGATCATCACTTCCAACATGCTCTTAAAACTAAAAAAAAAAAAAAAATTCTACTTATAAACATTGAACACTTTTGTAGCGCCTATTGAAAAAGAAACCCAACTCCTCCTCCATCTGAAACAAAAAAAAAACACACATGAAGCAGAAACGAGCAAGAGGGAAGATCCCAAACCACCACCCCGCTAACCTGCAGCGACATCTTCGTCCCTCTCGCTCGTTTCTGCCAGGTATCGCAAGAATTACAAAGAAATACCCACTTACCGGAATTTTTCAATAATACCACCAATCAACGTCAGATGATTATCACTACCACTGCTTCTGACGACTCTACAGAACTCCGTAGAGAGTCAAAAAGGCCGCTAACGCGCCGCGAACCTAGACAAGTCCAAAAATCCTACCTTATTGAGTCTTCTTCCCCTCCAACGAAGGATGACATCTCCTTGAACCTACCTTTAGATGTCTTCGTCCTTGGAAGCTGCCACTCCGGTAAAATCCTCCTCCAAGTCAGCTCTTCTTCTCCCTTGGGCATCTACGGCTGCTATTCAACACTACACACGCAAGATTTAAAAACGCGCACAACTAGATGTCCAACAATTCACTACATCACCGACGTTGTCCATCTGCAACAATAATATAACACTAGTCAACAAAATAATAAAAAAAAATGTACATTAGATGCCACTATTTTTTTCTTAGATACCATGGCCCGCTAAACTCAAAAATCGCATTAAAAATTTTTTGAATGGATACGTTTTCGAGTTATGAATTTTTCTTTTCTTTGTTAATTTTTTTGGAGGTAGTTCGACTATTTGGAGCATATCTCGAGTTCGGAACATCAAATCTCGTCGTTCGGTACATCAAATTAAAACCAATTGAATCACCAATAAATGTTATTAATATTGTTTTACAATCGCTTCAGTGGTTTCAGTGCAATTGACCATAATTTGAAATTTTTTTAGTATAAATGAAAATCGAACATTCATTTAACCGCCAGGGAAAGGTAGAAATAGTAAAAATATGCTCAGTTTCTTATTTTTTACGTAGAGTTTGCCCTTTTACGAAGAGAACAAGGTATTTACGATGAAAATCTATGAAAAAATACCGAAGTTATGATCAATTATGACCAATGGGTACGAAACTACCAAAATTCGGCCTTTTCTCTATTTTGCATTTTTCGTCATTTATAGCAGTTTAAATGCATGGTAGAGGTCGGATCCATTCGGAAGACGAGTACGTCACGTGATTCGCACCAAGATGCGCATCTTTTAGTCAACGTTTTGCACTCTGTTGCAAGAGGCATCTTCAGGACGGAGAGAATGAACGTGTGTGGAAGGGTGAGGGTATTTATCGTCGCTCAAAACACGTAGTGGCATATCTCACCAAAAAATGATATTCAGATATGTCAGTACGTGTTTCGATCGACGTTATATGTACCTGGCGCAGGTGCCTGCGCAGGTAGTCAAACAACTATTGGTTGGGAGGGCGGTTTGGGGTAGCTGTGATTGGCTGTGGTGACCGTAAAAGTGGTTTCCAGCTATGATGCAAATGCCAACCGTCATCTCGATTGAGATTGGAGGGATCTTTAAAGATTTCGATCGCTTCGCGGATTCTACGAGGATAATAACGTGATTCCCGGGAGATGATTTTTGTTTGGTCGAGAAGAATTGTTGTGTCTGTGCTCAGCAAGCGCTGAACTGGTGATCTGGCGCAGCCTTGTACAACGTTCATGTTCTGAAACCCCAACGCTGACAGAGCGCTTTATCTCATCAATGTAGACACTGCCACAAGCACATAGGATACGGTATACACCTGGAGCTAGCAGTTGAGAAGATTTCATCCTGAGAATCTTGGTGTCGTCAGTGACGAGCATGGTGAGAGGTTTCACTAGGAAATGAAGACTATTGAGCGGCGCTACCAGGGATTTTGGATTGAAAAAATGATGGGCAACTATATCTGGTTCCTCATAAGAAAAACAGATTTCGACAAGAATATAAGGCGAAGCAGCAATCAAACTCACTTCTAATCTCCTTTATATTGAAAACATCACATTAAAACTAAGCACAATGAATTAAACTTGTAAACAGAGAAAAAGTAGAATTTTGGTAGTTTGGTACCTATCAATCTTAAATGACCACAACTTCGCTATTTTTGCATAGATTTTAATCGTAAATACCTTGTTCTCTTCGTAAAAGTTCAAACTCTACGCAAAAAATATTAAACTAACTATATTTCCACGATTTCTACTTTTCACAGGTGATAGAGTAAATGTTCCATTTTCATTTTGGCCAAATTTTTATAATATCGTGGCCTATTGCGCTAAAACTACTGAAGCGATTGAAAAATTATATGAGTGACAATTGTTGGTGATACAATTAGCTTCAATTTTATGTGCCGGGCGACCAGATTGGATGTTCCTAACTCGAGATATGCTCTAAATAGTCGAACTACCTCCGCAAAAAAACAAAAAAAAGAAAAAAAATTGTAATTCGAAAACGTATCCATTAAAATTTTTCTTATGCGATTTTTGAGTTTAGAGGGCCTTAGTATATATAAAAAAAATAGTCGCATCCAATGTACATTTTGACTGTTGACAAATATAACCAAATAAATATAACAAATATTCATCCACAATGTTTATTATGATCCAAACACTACCAGTACTATACATACACACATACATACATACATTTTCAAGAATTCATCGCAATCGATCCAGGGGATCGCCATCTCTGGGCGCTACGGTACGTCAATTTCTATGACAGAATTACATTTGTCATCCTGACATTTAATGTCAGGTCAGTGGCACTGATGATGGTCTAACTCTGAGGTATACATACTACTTCATAGCTCTATCGATATCGATTGACATATGTTTCATTATCAATTGGGCGCTATCGTGTTCGCAGACTTACATACGCACATACATCTCCCAGAAACCAATGCAATAGATTTGGGCGATCCCAAAACGCGTATTTCCGCTGAAATCCCAAAAAAAATCCCACAAAGGAACTTCATTCGCTTTGGTGCGTCGATTTCGCTCAACATCGAAAGTTGGCAGCACGTTATCATGTTCTATACGAGAAATTCTGACCCAACCTAACTGCAATTTCGTTTTTCTCGAAATTAATAACTTTCTAACGCAGTCAAACAAAAAGCCATCTCGGGAAAGGAATAATTAATTAATCTAGAATTCTAGGTTATTTCCAATGGAAATCTCAACTCTTGTTCGCGCCATCATCAAACCAAGCGACAAAAAGCAACATATCTTCGCTTTTTATCAAGGCTTGAACACGAATGCGCTTCATAGTGCTTTCACAACGATATCTAATGCATCGTTTTCGTGTATTTTTTTGCCAACAACTGAAATTACCGCCTATTTTTGCCATTCCGACCGTTTTGGTGGGAAGTAGGCTATATCCGATCGCACGTTATAGCGTAATGTATTCAAATAGGTTATGTCCTGTTCTTAAAAAACGTACAACTGTGATTTAGCGACGATTTCGCCTCAACAATGCGTATAACTCGTGTGACCTGTGACTTTTGCTTTGACCCGTACTGTTAGTTAAACGTGGTCGGTTTCCTACTTTCTGGGACATTATTTCGAGCACTTTTTCAGAAGTTGTCTTGATGATATTTCGTACTAGGTAATATGGATGAATCACAAATTTGTCAAGGTGGGCGGTACATATCGGCCTAACGGGCCGAACCAAAAACCACGGCCAAATAACGCAGCTCGGTCAAGGTAATTTGGTGGCCTTCACCGGCTATCCGAGACCGTTGACCTAATTTCAAGAACACCTGACGACCAGGAAAGAGCAGACGCGGACATTGCTCTGAAAAGCCAACCTATACAGAGGAATAAATACAGTGCCAGTGGTCCAGTGCCAGTGGTTTGCGTCTATTAATTATAAAATTATATTCCGAGGGCAATTTCTATCAAAAAAATTAAAAACATTGTTAAAAAATGTAAAGAAAATAAAAATAAAAAATAAAGGCACAGTGAAACATTCTCGTGCATTTAGTCGTCCATAAGTTTTGAATCAACATCTTGAACGATATATTCTACGAGAGATTAAGAATTAAGACTTGAGATTTCGGAAAAAAACAACTATAATACGCGAGCCTGTCGAAAAAGCCATTTATTTCGGTGGTAAACAAAGTAAACGGTTCCAATATGCCAAAGAACACCGAAATAAAAATCTAGAATACTGGAACAAGGTAATTTTCAGTGACGAGAGCAAATATAATATTCACGGATCGGATGGCAAACGAAAAGTGTGGCGGAAGCCCAATACTGAATTAAATGTCGAAAATTTAGCTGTAACTGTTAAACATGGAGGTGGCAATATTATCGTTTGGGGGTGTATGTGGGCAGCAGGAGTTGGTCAATTATGTTTTATAGAAGAAACAATGGACAATAATGCTTATCCCAAAAATTTATTACAAAGTGTGCAAAAATTGGGAATACGAGATGACTTTATGCACGACAATGATCCCAAACACACATCTCGAATAGTGAAGGAGTGGCTTCTATATAGGACCAAAGCAACAATGAATCACCCTCCTCAATCACCAAATCTCAACCCCATAGAACAGTTGTGGGAAGAATTGGAGAGAAGAATCCGCACACATAACATAAGTAACAAAGATGACTTGAAAGAAAAGCTCCAAGACGAATGGAATAAAACTGTACCTTCGGTCACGATAAAACTGGTTAATTCTATGGAACGAAGATGGCGAGCAGTAATTACATCAAAGGGAAAACCCTACCAAATATTAATGTTCTGTTTGTGAGTTTAATTTTTTCTTGAATCAATAAAATTGTTTATTTTTCAGTCAAGCTGTCATATTTGTACGGATACTTTAATCACCAATTTGCCTTTAATTATATGTAAAAAAAACCTGCGTTAGTTTTGCTAGTTTCTTTAACATCCTGTACATTACGGTATGCGCTATGAGATTTACTGTTAAGTTGGCGCTTAGTATGTGCGTTGTTAGGCGAGGCACCTCCTTAATTGTTGTTCCATAACGGCCACAACACGAAATAGTTTACTGCCGCTCGAACTTCTTTGCTTAACATACATTCCGTTGACCAAGAGAAAAAAATGTGCTAATAGACACAATAACTGTGCCACAGGCCGAATATAATATTTATATTATAATTATAACATTCCTGACTGTGTTTCAACGATCGCGTATACTAATTTATTTATTTATTATACGTGCCTCGCGTAAAAGTCTATATTTGGAAAAAGATTTACTTTCAAATGCAAATTGAAAAAGTCGATTCCGTTGTTTGTCATGAAATAGAAAACTGCGTGGGATTTGATTGTTTGGCGTAAATAGGTTAAGAGGCGATGTATGATAATGAATTTAGGAGAATAATAGTCGAGTTGAAGTAATATAAACTGCACCTAATTAGTACCCAAAAAGCTAGAAATTTTCTTGGCGTAAAATTCATTGAAACCCCAATTGATACAGAACAATAATACAAATATCTGGGGTGGCCTTCACCCAACTTTCCGACTATATATTATGCACAAAGAAGTGTCTGAACACTTTTGCAATTACTCAATTTAGTAAAGCCAGAGCCATCTCTGGACGCATTTGTCATCCTGACATTTAATATCATGTCATGTCAGTGGCACTGACGTTTGTCAAAATATGATAATTTGCAATACATCGACGAAGGCTGTGGATTCTGTCAAACTGTTTCTAGAAACCCTTATAGCGCCTTAACCGTTGATCCCACTGATCTGCAAATTTGTATACATATTTAAAGTCACTGGATGGCGAGCTGATATCAGTTTGGCCAAAATCGGATAAATCCCTAAGAAGACGCTTGTAACATTTGCCACTTCCGGTTGTCAGATTGTCACCAAAAACAATCCAGTTCGTCCCCCAGGAATTCTAAATACGTATACCAAATTCTAGCCTGATTCGTTGTACCGTTTGGGCGCTATCGTGTTCACCGACATACATACACACCCACACACACACATACATACATACATTTTCCAGAAACCATTGCAATCGATTCAGGGGACTCCAAAGCGCGTATTTCCACTGAAATCCCGATTTTTTTTCCGTCGATTACAATACTTTCCTTCTAAGAACTAGTCGGAAAGTAAAAATAACTAAACTGAAGAATAATGCAGTAACTTATACCGGATCATCATAAATGAGAGTCATCGGGTGCAAAACTTTGTTCCGGTAGTTTCGCACTAAACTTTAGTCCCAGTTATAGCGCTAAATGCTTGGAGCGTTATTATTGGTCAAACTAGGTCTAACTTCACACTGTTTACCAAAAGTTGAACCTAGTTGGACCAATAAAAACGCTCCAAGTATTTTAAATTCACTGGCGCTATAACTGGGACTAAAGTTTTGAGCGCAACTACCGGAACAAAGTATTGCACCCGGTGACTCTCATTTATGATGACCCGGTATTATACCACGTTTATTCAGGGTATAACTTTGACTTCAAAATATCTACTATAGTTTAATTGCTACAGCCATTTAATTATAAAATCACATGCATTATTATGAAATAAAGTGAAATATGTACAAGATTTGGAGGCAGAAAATTCTACAGAAACGTAGTCCACTAAGTTCTAGATTTTCGAGTCCAATGAACTCTGAAAATGAAACTTTGGAGACCTCATGTAGACACACGAAGAATTGGAACGACATTTTGGTGAATCAACATCTCCACGTGTAGCATTGCCATCAATTTCTACAAAACCTATATTTTGCTCGATCAAATCTATTCTATTAATTGATAACTGTAACCCTTTTTATACAACAACCAACAATAGTACCGTACACAGAGGAACAAATTTATTCGATACAATATGAATATCTTTGAGTGAAGAATATCACTTGTTTCTATATCTGCAGAAAGATCATTGGCTTGGTTCAAGTAAAATACAAAATTCTCAGTGTAAGATGTTCCACGCATTACGTTTTCTTGTTTTAAGTATGAAGGAACTGCTTGAAAGGAATTACGTCTGTTTTAAGCGATACGTACGTATACTTTTGGGTCAAGAAACTGGTTGTTCGTTGAAGAATGTATATTTTCCACCCAACAAAATATTGTTTTTTTTTTTTTAGGGTATATTTTCAGTTTTTCAGAGCATATTTTCTTATTTATAGGGCATATTATAAGCGCTTAAGAGTTTTTTTTGACATATTTAAGTTGCCCTACTTATAAGTTACCTAACCACCAAGTACAACACCACTTCTGTTAATTAATTCCTCATTCACGATTTAATCGTTAAATCATCTCCTTCTTTCAGACTGCAACCAACCATGGAACTGAAAGCAATAGTCCTAATGATAATCAAAATAGTCATATCCATACCGACCATAGTCATGCTCATAGCGTCACAAGCAGACGGAGCGGCGTTGATGGGCGGCCATATCGACAATCGAAGAGACAGTTCGTCACTGAACAGGACAAACTTCATCCTAGAGGAGATCGATCAAAGCGCCCTAAAAGAATCCGTAAGTTTCTTCACATTTCCCACGTTTTTGGTTTTTACCACAATCTCCATTTTACAGTTCACCCGAAAAAAGGATCTAGCAGATCCTGATAAAGACGATTTTGGTAAATCAGACCCTGGCAAGGACGATCCTGGCAAGGGCGATCTAGAATCCATACCAGATCCCTCGGCGTTGGTCGTCCCTGGTTACAATCTACCAGATAACATCTTCAACAAGGGCAAACCCTTCTATTTGGAGAAGAACCCAGTGACGGGGGAACTCAACTTCCCTGTGAACGCCCAGCAAGACGAGGAGGTTGAGTATGAATACGAAGATGACCCTGAGTCCACGGATATCTTCGATAAAGCCAACATCGACCGGAAGGATGGACACATCGGAAGCCACAAACCGAACGACGTCAACCAGTTGACGCCAAACTTCCACGACTTCTTGAATCTACCGGTGAAATACAGCTCTGATAAACACGTCTATCCCCTGATATCCAGCTCGTACGCTAACACGAAAGTCCAAGGGAACATCAACAGGTATCACAACCATAAAGATTTTTCCGTGACCACGTACAAACCGACTAAAACACCGACGTACCTGTCAAGTAGATACTTTGACCAGAAACCGACAACAACGAGGTATACCACGCAATCAACAACAAGCACAACTCAAAAACCTATAACTCAAAAACCAATAACTCAAAACCCCATAACTCAAAAACCCGCAACTCAGAAACCAACAATGCAAATCTATCTGACGACCAGCGATGATAACTTGATGAACAGTCCTATGAACCATCAGAGCTTCCAGGATGATTACACCTCAACGCAGAAGAATAAAGTTGACGATATCTTCCTAACAACAACGGCAGCGATGGAGACGAAAAGGCCGCTTTCGTTGTTCGAGCAGTTGTTCGGGTCTTACGATGATATGGAAGCAACGACCAAGAAGCCAGAGAAGGTCGAAGACTACGATATCAACGGACACGCTGGGCCTTACAATCACAATGTAATGACAGGGACAAACATGGGACCCTACGAGTATGACTACGAAGAAGGGGTAACGGATAATATAGCTGTTGAGAATCAACAACAGACTCAAGTATACGCAAAACCTACACAAACAACTAAAGCGCCTACAATCGTTACTACAACTCTGTCCACAACCACCACAACGACTACAACAACGACAAGTAAACCTACAACCACAACCACAACAACAACAACAACACGTAAACCGACTACGACAACGACCACAACACCTAAACCTACCACAAGAACAACACCTAAACCCATCACGACTACTAGAAGACAAGAACACCCAAGGCCTACGACATACGCGCCGAAAATAACATCGATGCCTCTTGGGGAGTTCTACAACAACCAGCAGCAACAGATTATAGTCTCGACGCAACATCTTCGCGATCAGCTGAACAACGAGAAGGTGCTTCCGAGGCCGTTCGAGCGGCCACAAGGCCTAGCGCCCAGTAGTAGCAATATAAGGGTTCCGGCTGATCAGAACACGGTGTCGTTCGTGGTCGGTAATCAGCAAAACGTGGGCAATGACTATGTCGGTTTTAAGGAAAGTCCCTTTGATAATAAGCCGTTCAGGCCGTTGTTTCCCGAGGAGGAGTTCGTGCAAGACACGGCTAGTTACCAAGTTGGGACGAGCATCAACTTGAATAAAGATAGCAAGCCTTATGGCATCGGGGCTAGTTCTGTTATGCACCCGATCAGGAATTCTGAGACTTCGCTGGCGATTGGGGTGCCGGTAGAGATGGTTAAGAAGCCCGGTCAGGTCGTGGATGATCCGTCGGAGATCCAGAACGCCCAGATCGAGTTTCCGAAGGGTAGCGGTCCGAAGATAGTGTTTCCCGAGGATGAGAAGACCGATGTGTCGGTGCAGCAATTGGTAAGCACGACACCTGTGAACTTGAGGAAACACCAGTATAACGTGAACCAGATGAACAAGGAGATCTTGAAGTTAAGCTCGAAGCCGATGCTGCACCAGCTGCCCAGTGATTTGACGCCACCTAGTGAGCCGGTGACCAGGATTCACCTGAACAGGGATAGACCGCCGTGGGATCCGAGGCCTGGACATTTCCATTCGGGAAGGCCTGAATACGCGAGACCGCCACGGCCTAACGAGGTGTTCAAGCGAGTAGACAACCTGCCTAATATCCTTCCGCAGTTCAGGCCGAACGCCAAGCCGCCACACTACTTTGAGTATCATAAAGGATATCTAAGACAACCGTTACTGGAGAGGCCTTCAAATAGGCCTATCGGGTTCTTTGAGAAGCTACAACCGCCACCGCTACCCAAGCAGAACTTGAGGAAGGGTCCTGTTCAACAATACGAGCACTTTCAACAGAACCAACAGAACAAGATTCAGCAAGAATCGAAGCCGAGACACCCCATCGCCGATGATAGGATTACCAATGAAGGTTATAAGAAGACAACACCCGATTACATATACTACCAGACCCCACCGAAGGTTGTTTTGGCCCAGAGGAGAAATGGAGACCCGGATGTTGAAGTAGAGACGTTACAGATGCTCCAAGCGAAAAAAGACAAGCCGGAAGAAACGAAACAAGAAGACGCAGACGACATACAAACGTCCAACCCAATCCAGCAAAAAGACAAGAACGAGAAGCCGATTTTCGTGGTTTACCCCGTGAATTCAGGCCCTATGAAGTTAGACGTGTTAGATTCCAATAAAAAAGAGACCGTTGTCATAGGGAAACGTGCGGAACTCCCTCTGCCCCCCTCGCAGATCCAAGATTACGACCAGGAGTCCTCAAAACCGTTCGATTTCAACCTCCACGAACGACACGATTCTCCAATTCTCAAACCACACCCCAAACCGAGTTTCCCTTCGAAAACCGACTTCCCATATCCATTGGAGAGACCGGATCCGTCCCTACTCAGCGCGCCTGAGGTCCCCAACGCCATAGACAACGTTCCAAAGTTCGAGAGCAATTCCTGGGATACCCTGGATGATACCCAATCGAGGATAGTGACTGAGGCGAAGCCACAAAGCCAGATCTCGGTGAAACTGAAGACGTACACCGAAAAACCCATAGCGGTTGCCTATACACCAACCGAACCGCACCGGTCGGCTGATAAGTACTCTTTACCGAATTATGCGAGTCCGGTGATTCCAGAAATACGAAATCCTGAGGATGGGAGTGAGATAACGGTCGGCGCGGTGATGAACACGCATAAAGGTGACCACGAGAAGTTACTTTACAAGACTGAAGATGGCGATGGGAGGTTGCCTCAGTTGGACTTTCAAGCGCCGTTCCAAGCGAGTGTCAACGTCGATAGCATGTCGAATAGTGGATGGTCCGTTGTTAGGGAGAAGAATAGGCAAGGTGATGACGTGGAGACGACCACGCAACCGCTTATAACGACGAATAAGTTCGATATTGAGAATTTTAACCCGCAGTTGCTCGGTGGGTTTAAACCGATCTATAATTTCCCTGATGACGATTCGGAGAAAGATGGCGAAATCAAGGAGAGGCAAGAGTGATTATGAAAGGCATAAGATTAAGAATGTGATTATGAATAAGAACGTGCAATTTTGGTTTTGGTAGGGATGATTGAAGTGGCGTGAAGTGAGTTAACTTTGCAAGGGACGCTTCGCATGGTTTCTTTTTTTTGGTTAGTTTAAAATGTGGTGGTTTAGTCAAATGAACTGTTGATTAGGCTAAGATGCTGTACTTACCTGTTTACGAATATTATTAGTTTTTAGTTTGTTTGTATCTGGAAGGATAACGTTGTAGGTCGTTGTATTTCGCGTGTAAAAATAACTGTAGATAAGAACGTATTTATTTATTGTTTTATTTAGGTAACGTTTACGTTAGGTCGACCATTTTTATTACCTAAGAAGAAAAAAAAACAGTAAGACTTACTATTGTATCATTATTATTTATTGAGAACGCTGTTGTATTTTTGTAATTTTTATAAAAATAAATCATTCAAAACAAAGCTTTGTGTTCTTATTATAAATTCACTCAATTCACGATGCAGTTCTATCACAATATTATTATTAAATATCCCCAATAATATTGTTTTGACAAAACTGCGTTAAATTGATTAAAACACAATAATGGAAAGACAGTAAAAAGTAAATTAACAAGATTCATTATAGTAAACAGTATTATGTTAAACAATTATTTCAAAGATTTTAACAAATCTTTTAGGATGCACTTAAGATACTCGTGTGCAAAACCGGTTAACTGGACTTTTGGTAAAAATATGTCATTTAAATTCTCCCTGGCTATTGTAATTTTGAAAATAATTATTTCTACAATTCATTTGTTCTACAGTGTGTCCAGGAAAGTCCGCACCATATGGGAAAATCTTTTATTACCCATTTCTCAGAAAATTATATAATGTTTGTGTAGTCTAAGTTTAGAACACCTGTGGCATAATTAAGGTCCTTTCAAGTTATTGGACACTTAGTTTCAAATGCAAAGTAATTGGAATTTGTTGTTGTTTCGTTATGTTAAACGAAATGTGAAAAAGAAACGATAGGATCTGACATTAAATATAAATACTGGCCAATTGGTAGAAATTTGGATTTGTCCACATATAACAAGCTTCTTCTATATAGAAAATGGGAGGTGAGCTGCAGGTGAGTTTTCTGGGAAAATGTCTTGTCAGAAATACATAAACTAAACATCAAAATCAATCAAATTGGTAACAGCAATAATAATTTTAATAATCAAAAAGATCATAGAATTTGTGTTGGAGTCAACAGTTCTGCACACAAGCTTCACAATTAATAATACATATTTAACATTTCAATATTAGATTTGTGATAACATCAAAGGACAATTAACAAAATATCAGAGCTTATAATTTTTTTCTAAACATTTTTCAGAGAGTATATCACATAAGCAAATTAAAGCTTTGCTTACAATATCAGTATGTAAAGGGATAACCAATGTAAAGGGATAACAAATACCTTGTCGAGTGATTATTAGTTCACAATTTTGCCACAGAAAAAAAGCGATGATTGTCCATCAAATTATCAATATAATTGAACCAGAAATTCAATATCATTAATTCTACAATTCCAACGTTTTTTATCCATATATGTTATTATAAATATCGCCTAATAATTCAATTTTTGGGCGTTAGAGCCACACTCAAAAACACAGATAAAACGCAATAGTATAAAAATTAATTAACACGAATACAAAAGCTATTTTGGACCTTATTAATTGTTTGTTTTGATATAAGCAGGTAGGTGTATAGGCCTCACTTAAATAAACCGATATAAAGAGTGTTCATTTTAAAACAATCCATTTTTGAGTAACTTTAGTTGAGAAAATCAGATGTTTACTCAATCTTGGAAAATTTTAAACTGTACAAGTTGTCGAGACATGGTCAAGACATCAGACATGATGCATCACATTTAACTCAATACTTGTAATAGTTGAAGGGAATAACAATTATTGCCATTTAATTTATATAACTAAGCTAGGCTAACAATTTGTGGGCACTCAACGATATTCTGCACATTTTACTAAAAACCAACAGCCGAATGCAGAAATTTTTTGCAAGTTTTTAGCTTCTTTTTATTCAAATTAATAAACTGGCTTGCTTTATGTCTGTCTGAATGCCCACAATTAATACATTATGCAATAGGATGTGATGTAAACTCTAATACGAACTATGGTACGATATGGTGTCTATATAATAAATAAAATATATATTTTATCTCCCCAATATAACAGAGTTTCTAGCAAAGCTATATCATAATGCATCTATCATTCATACACTCTAACTTTGTGGAATAAAGACGTACCAGCAAGGTAAAGGGTCATTATTTTCATAAATTAAAAGAAACTCCCGGAAAATATAGGTTATAGTACTGCAGTTAACGTGACAGTCAACAGCAAGAATACGAACTCATTGATACCGACCCGACTTTAAAAAAACAAATCGAAAAATTAACTCACCCACACCTCGCGGGTCCTCAACTTTTCGCAAAAATTGGCAGCACACACCACACTTCATCACAGAGGCACAAAACACGCACCGACACGTTTAATTAGGGTAAAAATCTATGAAAACTACACCGATGTTAAACTCGTACGATACTACTTACGAAAACGTCAAACATGCATAACCCTTACGGCAAAAGTAAGAACTAATGATCGACACACACATTCTGACTGAATACGGTAACAAAACACATAAATTTAACTAAACAAAATTACGTCCCCGACGGTTTGTGGATGCGATTTTGTCTAAAAAAATAGGTAGCACGTTATCACGATTCACATCAGTTACAACACTGGCAATAACACCTTTAAATTATCACGATTTTTTTTCGAAAATTAGACCGAGTTTGAATCACGTACAGCGAGCGCGTCCATGTTTTCCGAAACGTCAGATTTGCGATTTCGCATTGTAGACCGACTATTTGGCGCGAAATTTAAAACTATAACCCTAGTATAATTTTTAAAGAGATGATATTAGTGATGTTATGAAACATTAGATAAATTCAATCCCCTTTTACCTTGCTGTACTTCACTATAAACTATATTCTAAGCCTTATGGGCACTTACACCCTAAATTTGGAGTTACATTTTGTGTTTTATAGATTATTTCATCCGTTTTATAGCCTAAATAGATTAAAGTTAAAATTAACAACAAAACGTTACTTGGAAATATAAATAATCGATAGAAGTAGAGTAGTTTTAAACTAAGTAGAGCACAGTGACATATGCAACCAATTATACCCAGTGTATGGTTTATAATTGACCCGCGTATATTCGGTTGCATACACAACTGTGCTCTCCTTGTTTTGAAACATCTATAACAACCATAACTTTTTCGAATAACCTTTTATTGTCTATATCGTACCTTTTAACGTTTATACTTACACAGATACACTTTTTTAATAAATAATTAATAACTTAATAATTAAATAGGAACGCAATATTTTTATTTCCAAGTAAGGGTACCGGATAGCCATGAAAATAGAGTCATAACCTCAAAACGTCACTTTGACAGTTAAACCGTTAAACTTTCCGGGATTAAATTTTTGAGCTTGGCACGCCTCTTTTATGAATAAATAACTCTCTTTGTATATATATTTTTGTTTCTTGTGCAGATATAACAAGGTCATAATAATTATTATTAATATTACTAGCGTAATTATAAATGGAAGATACATCGGGACCGAATGCGTTACCAAGTTGGCGGGTTTTGCGTCAGGGCTTTTATTAGCAATCGTCTGCGCGACTCGTAGGCGTACATTTTCGATCAGTAACTCGTAAAAAGTTGCAGATCTAATTTGACGGTTACTTCGCCCGACTCGACCTGATGCAGGATCAGCTTCTTTACAATCGGTCCGTTGGTGTTCTGCGATTCGCGGTACACATCTTCCAATCTCAGATCCGCACGCCCAAGAAAAACTAAAAAGATAATAACATGGGTTCAATAAAAACAAAATGACTAAAACACGCTAGAGCCATGGAAAAGACGGTTGGCTACTCTGAAATTTGACATTTAAACTTTTTACGTGTCTTTTTTTTTTTCTTTATGTCATTCAGCAAGCTTTAGAGGTTAGGATTGACTAGTAACATTCTATTCTGTCATTTAATTTAAGATTTTTTGAAACATTTTCTTTAATACGTACCATCAGGTTTAAAGAAGCACTGTTCGTACACCTGTAAGCTGAGTACATCGTCCTTAACGCTTGTAACGTGAAATTGCATGCTGCAGTTCCACGTCATGGCGGGAACTTGCGGGTAGCCGTTCTGGGGCCCGTTTCCGTTGCTCACGCTGTCTTTCCCGACGTCGGTCTGTTGCTCCTGTTTGCCGAGACTCACCTTGCAGTACACATTTTCGGTGAACAATTTCCCTAAACGCAGTAAAAGTAAAGTGAATTTCGAACAACACACAACAACGGTATTACAATACGTAACTTTTTTGAATTACCGATTTTGTTATTTTTCGTTTTCTATATTTATTCTATGTTAAATTAAGTGTGGATACCTTTACGCCACATAAAAGAATTTCTACTACGTGCAGTTCTACTGTAAATTTCGGTGCCCTCCGCGACGGTGACGTTAAACAGGTATCTGGTGTCGTCGCACGCTGAAAACGCATGCAGAAAAATATCGGATTAGAATCGCCTTACCTAAGTGTATAAACCTTTTGCCCTTCTGAACAAGTACGAGAAGCCGACCACACGTTTGACCCCCTGCACACAACAAATAACATGACACTCAAACATCTCGTTATACAATTCACCGTACAATCAATAAAAACATATCGTATATTCAATACCAAAAAAAGTTTAACTGCCAGTTTTTAGATAGCTAATATTTCCCTGGCAAACTAAACTTTTTTTATTGAAAGAGTATAATAAAAAGACAAAAGCAAACCAAGCGTAATTAGAAAAAACAAAAGAGAATCACTCACTTGGGTGCGATGGTTTTCCTGACGCTACAGTTCTTTCGTATTCTTCTTTGGCCTCTTCTATTCTCTTCATCCACAGGTTGCACTCATTTACACTAGGTGTCAGCACTGCTATCACCTGTTTCTTGTCCTGAACTCTTAGAACCCTGTTGGAGTCTGTACCGTGTTCGACATTTTCCAGAGCGCCTTTACTGGCTTTCAATTCGTGTATTAGAACAGGCTAAAAAATAATATTTGCATAGATTTTTATGATTTTTTCAGGAAATTATGGACAAATTCTTTGAAATTATTCATAGTTATGATGTTTTGTGATTTATGTTTGGACAAAAAAAAAACTGTCTAAAATTGTCAAAATCTTTATTGTAAAAACATAATTGTGTCATAAGTGAATGTCAAGTGCTGTTTAAAGGTTAGACTTGCTCCTATTTGCTCCATTCTTATTGACGTTAATCCATTTGTGATACCGACATAAAAATAATAACCAAAATCAGCAGGACCTATACTGAACCTTTTTGTTTATTTGAGCAAATATTAACTAAAACGATTCACTTCAACGAGCGAAAGAGTCCCGCTCTGGTGGTAGAAACTTAAATTAAAGTCAGGGTCAGGGTCAGTATGCTAGTATAGCGCCATCTACATTCGTTTGTTCAGGCGAATTGGAACACAATGGTTCAATTTTACTACGAAAGATTGTGAATTTTATTGTATGTTTTCAGTACCTGTTTGTATATCTTGTAGACAACGTTGTTGTTCCTCTGGAATGTGAATTGACTGATCGACTTGCTGGGTTGTACGAGCAATAGGAAGTCGTTTAGCAAAAATCCGATCAACTCTTTCCCACTTTTAACCTGAAAAGTAATATCGTTCGTTCAAAAAATGTGTAGGGTGCCATGATTTATTTTTTTCTTAAATTTATGTTGGCTATACCTTTGACATATAAAACGTCAAACGTTTTAACCTCTAAAACTTGTTTAACTGTCAAATTTTAGAGTAGAATATTGTAAACTACATCTTTATTATCGAACACACTATGTATAGTATCAATAATAACAATTAATTATTCCTATCGCATTATTTATCATAAATGTTCACCTAAATCACCAATAATAATTACCTTAGTCAGTAGACCGTAGTGCAAAAACTTCCTGGGCCCCAATTTATTCGTAAAACTATCGAATTCAATATTCAGATCATTCTGAACGTTATTCTGCAACCACTCGAGTCGTTCATGGTTTTCTTTGATTCTGACATTCTCGTTCACCTGCCGTAGAAAATCCTCCGCAGATTCCAAGGCCTGCTTCAAATATACGTAATCTACGGAACATTAATTTTAATAAAACAACTCAAAAATTTATCGGAATGTGTATCAAAACGTACCTGAGTGATTTTCCGGTGTGTTATCGAGAATTTTCATTATCAACAACGGATACCTCGTGATCCGTTGCATCGGTTTTATGAGGAACGAACTCAGGGGCATCCCCTTGGGGTCTACTTCCAACTGGCATTGTTTCACGACGTCACGGAAAGCGACGGAGGTCTCCGTCAGCTTTTGTAATAGCGCAGCGCTGTCCAACTGCTTACTGCAGAACGTTATGTAAGCGGTCATTTTTGGTAACTACAATTTAGAATTGATCAGTTTTTTCTTTAAAATTTCTTTAAAAAAATTTTTTTACACAGTAAATATTTTTTTTACAGGAAATATTGTATGTTCCATAAAAAACAGGTGTAGTGTACCATGGATAAACGTAAACTTGTCAAAATTCAAGGTGTAGAGGTTATTGACATTTCTGACTAACGTTTTATATGTCAATTGCATATATTAGCCAACATAAATTAAATTATGGCACACTAGCCTTTATTTTATTGAACATACTATATAATAATAATTCAATATTACATACGTGTGTGTAAATAACATCGCCGATAATATCGCTACCAGATCTGCGTCGGTTTTGCAGATCGTCTAGAAAATTCTGGTTACACTGTAAAATATCCTTCCAGTTGACAAAAATAGCCTCGATGTCATTCCTGTCGACTACCCCGCTCCTCGTTAGGGGAATTTCAAAAACGTTGTGCACAACTTTCATGTCCGCAATGTAGGCCTCTTCCGTCTGAATGAGTTCGTTTATGCAATCCATACGTTTTTTATCCGTCGGACTAATAGCTGCATAATTTTTCAATTAGTACCATTTCTTATCACGCTTTAGAAATAAAACAGCGTAATCTAATTTACAATGTCTTTAATATCACATTTGTGAAACGTAATGGAAACACAAAAAATTCTTTCGTATATAAGATGACTTCTCTCGAATTTTTAAGCAATAGCACAATGGAAAAGTAATAATAATAATAATAATAGTAATATAACATTTAAAAAGAGTATAAACATGAGTAATAAAGGAATAAAAAGGGTCAAACGTTGACACAACTAAATAGAGCTACAACTAAATAAAGATACGACTAAGTAGAGATAAAAATATACAAGATATAAATAAAAAAAGATCATGGTAGATATGGCTCTGTTTAGTAGGGTGGTTTCGGAATAAGATAAGGGATCGTTTTCGGCTAAATTCAAAGCATTTGTATAGTTTTCCCGAACAAAAAGATCTTGTAAAAGACATAACGGCAACCCACCCTACCAAACGTCGCTGAAACAAGAAAGACAAAAGCACAGGTTAACAATATATATTCGTGCTCCTACCCAAACGGACACTTATTGACCGATTGTCGTTTTTTTTTTTTTTTTTTTAAGAACATATTACGAGATACGCTAACATCCAGATCTAAAAAATACTGTTAAAAATCGCTTCATTTTGATGCATTTTTTCTTATTTGAAGTTTTCTTTTAACAAAATGTGTAGAGCCGTTACTGCTTTCTAAGAAATTGCTAGAGAGCAGTTAAAAAAAAAGAAATATATAAAAAAGAATATATATATATATATATAAAATAGGAACAAACTGTCAATAACTGCCCGATGAGATTAAGAACATCAACTTATTACAATAAATATAATTTTCAGAAGCATAGAAATTTCACTTAATAACAACGATATCAATAATAACATACAATAGCTAAATTGTTTAATTGAAGTTTTTTCTCCAATTTACATTAGCAACTTGTGTGTAGTTTTTTTTCTTTAATTTTAATATTCGTTTAAATTTTATTTACTTAAGCAAGGTGACTTAACTCTTTCGTTTAACTTAACAACTCGATAGTTTGCATCTTGACGAGAGATATGACGAGATACAACTAAGAAAATTTACTATAAAAATTGTTAAAACAATTGTCTTAACCTACATAAACTAAATGGCAGCTTGATGTGTTTAAAAGAAGACACATGGCACCATTAAAATAAAGAATATACATAATAGAACCATAGAAAAACGTAAAAAAGGTTAAAAGAGACCAAGTATTATCATCTCACGGTTAAAATTGTCGAAAAACACCTTGCCAAAATGCAAACTAATTCGAAGACAATTACCGACATATACATACAATGACTCTATCATCTAAAACACTCTAACTACGCATAATTAATAATAATAATAATATAATAATAATAATATATTTGCGTTACGCAGCTTCGTTTATGGTAGGATGGGTGTGCGGTTACGTTCCTACAAAAGAAAATGATTTCAGAATCGGGCGATCGCAAAACAAAACAAAAACAATCCCATCTGTCAAAGTGACATTAGTAATTTCAAGGTTATATTGACATATATTTCATTTGCAAAAAAACTGTCCCGCTGTGTCATCAATTGCCCGCAGGATTGTTTTTCTTTTATTTTTCCTATTTTTTTTTTCTGCAAGGATTAAAAGCCCTTTATCTATATATATTATGTATTTGACGACTTTGCGCAAAGATATATCAATGTTCAACAAAAATAAATAAATAAATAAATAAATAAACAGGTTCTACTCACATTGCTGCAGCGGGGCAACGTAGTTGCTCGGGAACACTCCGGAGACTCCGTTCAATTCCCCGCGCCACCACGAAGCTTCCTCTCGCGCCGTCACGCTGATTATGTCGTCCTTTAAGAAGCTAAGCTCGTCCGGATTAGCGGCAGTGTACGGATAGAGAGCTACTACTTTATCTGAAGAAAAAAAATCTCTATTAAAAACATTTTTTAATTCTTTTTAACATTTTTTAATCGTTTTTACATTTTCCAATAAATTTTTAACTGTTTAATAGTTCTTTTAATGGTTTATGGGTAACTTTTTATAATGCATACCTATGACTACTTCCTGTTGCATCCGAGTGGTCGAAACCGGGGTCGTGCGTCCGCTTGCCCGTCCGCTGCTGTTAAGCACTTTGACGTAGCTGGCGGGGAACCAGCCCACCTGACGTTTCCTGCCCTTCGCCTGCAGTTCCCCCTCCCACCAACCGGAATCTGTCTTCTTCCGGATCATGATAAGCTGGCCCCGTTGCAGCGACAGCTGCTCCGTGCTGGTCGCTTGATATGGAGCGATTACTGACGCTATTTCAGGCTTCTTATTGCCTTTCAACGTCTAAACAATGAGATAATGGTAGATATTTACACAAATTTCTTGTCTTTTTGATAATTTCTTTCACTAGAAATGTGGTTTTTGTTTTTAAGAATTTATTTTTGTCCTTTAAACACTAAAAACAAGACACCTACCTGTGAATTAGCACTCATTGCAGCAAAGTCTGGCTTTTCATTCTCCTTATTCTCATTGATCTGACAGACCTCGTTGTCCATCTGCGCGTTATCCTGCGACGACTGCAGGTCCTGACTGGGCTGCGTCGTCGCCTCAAAGCCGTTGTTAGCACTCGAATTCTACACACATACGTTAGTCACAAACAAAAAAAAAACAACAAACCAAAAATTAACTAACAAAAAAATCAACTAACAAATGAAAAAATCAACAAACAAACTTTAGCTTACCACGTCAACTTTCTGCACGTAATTACTCGGGAAGATTCCGATTCTGTCGGCGATCTTTCCCGTCCACCAGTCGCCCTCCTTCTTGACGACGGTAATCATCTCGCCGGCGGAAAAGGTTAAGTCGCCCTGCTCGACAGATTGGTACGGGTAATTCGCTATGTAGTATTCGATGATCTCCTCGGCAGGCGTGAATGTCTCCTGGGAATCGACGGGCGCCGCCTGTTCCACCGGTTGGACGGGCTCGAACGATTCCGGTATCGTTTCCGGTACTTCTACGATACCCCTGAAATATAGATACAAAATGATGGACTTCTATGAAATGAGAATTATTGCCTTAAGAAATGAGAACTTCTTTTCTATAAAAATTTGGGTACTTCCCAAAAATTTTTTAAAGCTCTTGCAAAATTAAAAAAAAAAACATACTTTTCTTGAAAAAGATACTCACTCTAGTCTTTTAGCTTCTAATTCTTCTACGTAGGAAGGTGTAGTCTCGGGTACGACAGCTCCTCTGACACCAACGCCATCTACAGGCTCCACATAAGACTCAGGAAACCAACCCGTCTGACCTCGTATCTCACCAGCAAGCCAACCAGGTTCCCCAGTTTGTTCCAACGGCACCTAAATAACAAAAAACAAATTGTTACAAAAGAAATTATACATTTTTTCTTCAAGTTTCTGGCGATATTTATAGCCATAAGATAAGTATAGCCAACATAAATAAAATAAAAGAGAAACTCACCAAAATAATATCACCAGGTTGGAACGAAATCTCGTCGGCATTCCTCCCGTCGAAAGCATATAACGCTCTGTATTTAACCGCGCCGACCATGGACGCCGTGTGTCCGGCGTGCGTCTCCTGGGGCGACTGCGCGGGTTCCGTGGGCCAACTGTCGACGGGCCATTCGCTCTGAGGGTCGCCCCAACCTCCCGCCGACGTCGTGTTACTCTGCCACGCGGTATCGTAGCTTTTCGTCGTCGCCGTCGACTTCATGTCGAGCACCTGATTTTTCTTCTGCTCGTAGACGCCGTACAGGCCTTCACACTCCTTAATAAGCTGCGACATCTGGGTTTTTAGGTCGGCCAGTTGGGAATTGTTATTCTCGATGTCGTGGAGTTTGCCGTCGATTTCTGACTGCATATCGGCAACCTAGAGGTTAAAGAGAAAAGGTTATGCTAAAAAGTAACTTATCATCATGAAATATACGCCAAAATATTGCTAATAAATTTGGTTTTTATGCTGAATAAGAATTTAGAAAGAATTTTGAAAGATTTGTCTATAATTTGGTGAAAAAAAATCATGAAAATCAATCAAAAAATGAAAAAAAGCCCGGGGGCTTGGGGCTTTTTTTTGCTGCCCAAGGGCCTCAACATCAAGTGATGCCCGTGACTTTATACAAAAATTTGCTGCAACTTATTAATTTTGTCAACTTTTTAAGCATGCTGTTTCTTTTTTTATGTTGATACTATAAAATAAACACTGACCTTTTCTGTTAACATCTTGATGTTGATCTCCTTGCTCTCGAAAGCCTGCTTGGTCTGTTCCGTTTGCGAATTGTCGTTCATCGATTGCGCGTTCATTTTGTTCCTGGCATCGAGCTTGGCCTTCTCCTGCGATAGGGCGAGTAATTTAGCGTTTTGCTCTTTGAGCTTGTTCTTGAGCTGCGACATCTCCTGCATCTGCGTGTCCCTCGTCGACCTCATGCCGTCGATGGTGGTCTTCACGTTCGAGACGCCCACTCTCGTGTCGCAGATTTTCTGCGAGAGTTCCTTGACCTGATCGTTGAGGGTGCCCAGTTCGATTGTCAGACTTTGGTTCTTCGCTTTCAACTTGAGAACGGATTCTTGCTCGCGTTGTCTCTGCTGTTGGAGCTCCTGCAGACGCTGTTTCTCCCACTCCAGTTGACGTTGTCGCTCCATCTCCCTAAGGAAATTAAAGAGAGACCATATTTATAGAAATTATTAGAAAAAATGTAAATTTAATTATTTTCTGTTCTATAATGTTCTTGTATAAAATTACTGGCAGAAAGTGGCTATAAAATGTTACTATAACTTATAAGTTTATTGATACTCAAAAAAATTGGAAAAATATGTTTTTCTGTAGTCTATTCAATATTAAGTGTAAAATTAAGAGGAAGGGGGCTATGTTTTATTCTCAGTACCTTCGAGCCGCTTCCCTCTGCTCAGCCTGACGTTTCCGTTCCTCCTCAATCATCCGTTCTTTCTCCTGCTGCTCGCGCATCTGCTTCTCCAACTCTTCCATGCGTTTCCGCTCCGCCTCCTGCCTTGCCTTCTCCCTCCTCTCAATCTCCTCTCGCTCCTTTCTCTCCCTCTCCTCAGCCTCCTTCTTCTGCTGAGCCAAAAGGTCCTTACGCCTTCGCTCCAACTCCGCCTGACCTTTTTCAAAATTCTCCTTTCTCTTATCTTCAAACGTATCTACGTATTAAAATAAAAGAAAAAAAAGAAAAATCTGACCAATGAAAAAATTTGTTTTTCATTTTTTTTTTTTTTTTAATTTTTGGTAAAAATTTTTTCTAATTACAAAAAAAATTAAAATGTGATATATTACTTTGTGATATGGAAGACGCAACATCCACGTCCGGCTGGCTTGAGATCGACGGATTCCTGGAGGCGGTACGAGTGGGTCTCCGGAAAGACGGGGGCACCAGATCGGGGGGCAACTCCTTTGGCGGGGCCACACCGGCTGCGGCCTGCTCGCAGAGGTGCATCGCCAAGACGAACTCCTCACAGCCTAGTCGACCGTCTGCGTCCATATCAGACAACCCCCTATCGCCGAAAATAATGGGTAATAATTTATCGCGTTTTACTCGCAAACGGTACATTTTAGAGAGACGAGGTCTTCAAAAATGGATTCCTGGGATAATTTCCCATAAGGTAACGTTGGAATCATCTATGTCGAGTGATTAGATTGGACACAGTTTGCTTTGAAAGGAGACGATGTCGTAAAATAGGTAATTTGACCTATTTCATAAATTTGGAACGTCACAACTTCTGGGCCGTTTAAGATGGACAAAATCCGATAACACCGTTGGAATCAGCGTAAAAAAGTGTATTAATAACCAGATCATTTAAAGGTGCCCCAGTTGTAAAAAGGTTGAAAAACACCGTTTTAAATTCTTGCTCATTCAAAGTATTGAACGTTTAAAATTAGAATGATAATCAGTTATTTAATAATTCAATTATTTGACAATTGTTTACTGTATTGCTGAGTATTAATTTAAGAAACATTTATTACTTTAATAGACATAATCTTTATTGGGTAGATATTTTCTTTACTTGCTCAATATTTTATGAAATATAAACTGTAAATGCGCATTTGATTTTGTCTTTATTGGTTGTTTAAATTCTAGAATGATAAAAATGATGAACTAACCAAATTTGTGCGAGAGTGGGCTGTGGTAATTTTGTCTGCACCATGACGTTCCTAGCTTGGACTCCGGTCAAGAAACCCGTTCTAGTCCTGTCCGTGGTGTTGAAAAGTTGCGTGTACTTGAGCTTGGTGTGTTGCGGAACTGACCAGTCTGCTTGGCTGGAAATATACAGAAAATAGCAATAAGATAATCTAGACTTTATTACATAGGTAAACATACGGCAGAATTTTGTAATAAAGTTTTGGAAAAAAGGTGAATGTCATCAATATACCTATGTCAAACAGTTTATTATGAAGAATATATTATTTTATATGGTTACTTATATCACTTCCTATGAAACTTTGTCATAATTTGATTGCATCAATTCTTTGTAATTAAAATTAGTCATTTATGTTACCTAACAAATGTATTTTGATAAAGGATTTGAATAAAATATAAACACAATATTGAGTATAAAAATTTGTACATGAAAAAATTAATTATACACAAGGAATAATTTGCAGTTATTTTTTTGTTGTTTAAAATAATAGTACATATGTTTATTTGTCTTAGGGCTGGTTTATTCACCCACATGTAAAGTCCTATACAGCTATGTGACAGATAGGTCAAATTTTGATGGTGTGTTACATCTCATTCAAGTAAGAGATGGTGTACAGAACTCGTAACATGATTCTTTTATTCACATTCTACACAATGCCACTAACATATTTCTGTGATAATGACAAAAAATGGGGCAACAAAACAACTTATCTGACACATAGCTATGCAGGGCTTTACATGTAGGTGGATAAAGCAGCCCTTAGCCTCAGTCTTACAAAACAGTTTATACCATAGTTTATACCCAAGATAACAGAACAATCAGTATAAACTCTAGAATTAGATGTGGTATAACTTTGCACAAAATTATTTTGAATAAATGATTATTATTTTTATTAGTAATTACTAGGGCAACCAAAAGTATGCAAGGGCATATCTTTTTTCTGTGGTCCTAGTATGAAACTGGTTAGATGTAAATCTTTTTCAGAGAAAGCCAAACATTTTAAAACATATTTGTTACATCATATTTTTGTATATTCTGCCAAAATTTGTTATAAATGCATATTTTAAGAATTTTGCATATTTTTAATGCATAATTTGAGCATATTTTCATTTCTATATAGTATATGTCATATGTTAAGCGCCTAAAAGTGATTTTACACTACAAGTATTTACACTTTTTAGGTCACATTTTCAGTTTTTTAGAGCATATTTTCATTCTTATATCAATACATTATATTATACTTTGTAATATAATATTATGATTGTATATTGAGGCTCTAGTACCAGTGATTTACACTGTTTTAGAGTCAGCTATAAAAAAACACAAAAAAAATACTTGTAATTATTATTAATTCATTAAACTTACCTATCGACAACAGCCCCCTTATCCAAACTAACGACACTCCCTCTCGGAGTACTTGAAGCCCCAGGGCCTCCGATACTTCCCGCAGTTGACCCGACAGGGGACATATGTGGCACCGGAACAACTCCCGAGACCGGCGGAACCCCACCAACATTCGGAGGAATCCCAGAGACAGGCGGTACACCACCCATCCCCATCCCAGCACCCGGCAGCGGAGGTATAACAGGGGGCCCCGCAATGGGGACCACACCCCCGCCGGGCATTACCGGTTGTACTCCGGGCATCATAACCGGTTGGTGGTTGATCAGCGGGGGCACAGCACTGACCGAGGGCCCCATGGTGGGGATCCCCGAGATCAACGGTTGGACGCTCTGCATCGGGGGCACGATGCCCGTCGGGATCGGTTGCTGAACGGGAAGGTTCGGGATTAGCGGGGCTTGTTGCGCGATTACGGGGGCTACTTTTGGGGGCTCGGGGCGTGGAGGTGGGTTGATTTGAGTCGTATTCGGTAGAGGGGGTATTGCGGGCGGTGTTTGAACTTTTAGGGAGGCGAGGAGGCCCGGGGGCAGCGCTTTTGGGACCTCAAAGCCGCGTAGTTTTAGGTTGATGAGTTTACAGGCTATCGAGAACTCGCTGATGTCCATCTTGCCGTCGGCGTCCGTATCTGCCAGAGCCCTGCGTCAAAAAGAATGAGAAATAAGATAATAAAATAGTAATTGTTGGGTAATTTACCATATTTGTCCTAAGATGAGTGGAGGTAGCTGCGATTGGAGTAAGAAACCCTTCACTTGATCCCCAGTAACAACGCCGTTGATCGGTTTGAGCGATTTGAAGTGTTCTTCATACTTAGCACGCTCCTTTGCCAAAATGACCCAGGGGTCAGTGGATGGGGTACCGGCTGCAGACATTTTTCTACAAAAACATAACAAGTAACACCCCTTTAGCACAGATTAGACTAATCACCGGACTCAAATGTCATTACAAAGGATTCTTTACATACCTAATACACCGATAATACTAGATTTCGAACTACAAACGCATTTCAGGATCGACTTCTCACAGTTTTCTCGAATAATTTCATAGCTCGGTGACCCACTCACCATTTAACGTCATGGAATGAAATCAATAGACTTTGGTGAACGACAAGACGCCGGAACGCGCCTCTATGCGACAAGATTATAAGGGGCAGTATTCAATACAAAATACGCAACATCTAAATTTTCGACTCACGACCATTGTAAACCTTATGCGCAAGTGACATAAGGATGATAGGTTGACAGCTCGTCGCGCAGATCGCCGACCCAACCGCCACCTATCCACCAAACTCCCAATCAGAGATATCGTTCTCTAAATTATTAACATTCTCTAGTAGATTTTTTGATCTGTATGCGAAATGCACGCTGTCAGCTTTGAACTATCAACAAAAAACCGTTTGAAAGTACGATTTTATAAAGCGTGATCATGGATAAAAAGAATTTTAACATAACACAAGAAGAATGGGACCTGGTTCAGCAACAAAATTACGAATTAAAGAGGGAATTGCACTGCCTGACACTCTTGGAGAAGGAATATTTATCCGAAATAGAAGTGTTACAGTCGAACGCAGGTTCAGGTTGTACGAACTTGGAGGGGACTATTCATGCCTTAGAACAGGAGTTGAAAAGCTTGAAGTATTCGTAATTATTCTATAAAAGATTTTTTTGCCGTGATGCCATTTTTTGTGGTGAAAAGGCGAAGATATGTTACCAAACATTTTTAAAAGTTTATAACTTTCAAAATAATTAAACAATCCAAATGAAACTAACCAGAATTCTTGCCAAGTGTCTAGTAAACAAAATCAAGTCAATAGAAGTGGTTGAAACCACCATAAATATCAGTCAACACAATATAAAGTCAAGAGAACAATTCATGAAGACATACATATTCACAAACATTTTTCAAAAGTTTCTAACTTCAAAAATAATCATCCAATCGTAATGAAACTAACAGTAAATAATGTAAATATCGCCAAGAGTCTAATGAACAATATAAAGCCAAGAGCAATCCTTTAAACCTCCATAAATGTCAGTCAAAACAATATAAAGTCAAGGGAACAATTTATGAAGACAAACATGTTTTAAAAGTTTATAACTTTCAAAATAAGTAAACAATCCTAATGAAACTAACCAGAATTCTTGCCAAGTGTCTAGTAAACAAAATCAAATCAATAGAAGTGGTTGAAACCACCATAAATATCAGTCAACACAATATAAAGTCAAGAGAACAATTCATGAAGACATACATATTCACAAACATTTTTCAAAAGTTTCTAACTTCAAAAATAATCATCCAATCGTAATGAAACTAACAGTAAATAATGTAAATATTGCCAAGAGTCTAATGAACAATATAAAGCCAAGAGCAATGCTTCAAACCTCCATAAATGTCAGTCAAAACAATATAAAGTCAAGGGAACAATTTATGAAGACAAACATGTTTTAAAAGTTTATTACTTTCAAAATAATTAAACAATTTCAATTAAAATAACCAGAACTATTGCCAAGAATCTAATAAACAATATAAAGTCAAGAGTAGTCGTTAAAACCAGCAAAAAAGACGGTCAAACAATATTATAGAGGGAATAAGTTATGAAGACAAAATATTGACAAATACACAGTTTGTAACTTTCAAAATAATTATGCAATCATAATGAAACTAACAATAATTATTGCCAAGAGTCTAATGAATAATACAAAATCAACAGTAGCTGTTGAAACCGTATATATATTATTTTTTTCCCATATTCCCAAGCAATTTTCAAAACCATGCACACACTGAGATGTCGGTAATTCGATTTTATAAAAACGGGCACTGGATGTCGCTACGAGCGCTGTTATTATGTTCATTATCCATACTGCCCGCTAGCGCCGCACGTAACAAAACATGCAAACTACCGTTTCAAAATAACCGTTGTCAAATTCAAATCTCACCAACGTCTAGCGTGCCCGCGATAAGGTTGACAAATAACGCTAACTCCTCAAATTTCGTTCCCAATTTTGAAATTTAACGCCGCAGGGAACACGAAAACGCCATGGACGACGACACAGCAGCCTTCACCCAAGTAAACTCTATTATTTTATAATTTTACCGAATTACGCTGTAATAACACCTCGTTTTCTGTGATTTCCTCAGGGTATACTTGCCAGGGCAAGGGAGCGACAAAAGATGATCGACGAAATGAAGAAAAAGGAGAATATTTTAGATGCACCGAAGAAGGAAACATCACCAAAGACACCTACAAAAGCAACGTTGAAACAAACTGTGGATAAAAAAGTTGAAGAGGAAACCGCGCAGTTTGAGACAGGTACTAGTGAGAATCAGTCCGTATCTCGCATTTCATCATTGAAAACGGAAAATCGCACTAGCCCGGTCACAAAAATCTCATCCCATATGCCCGGATCACCTCAGCCGCAGATGAAAACTTTAAACATTCAAAAAGACAACTTCAACATGGAAATTAAACTTATTTCCGCAGAGAACGTCAGAGTGGAGGTGGAAATTCAAGACGAGGAATCCGACAAAGAAAATAACGACGACGACGCAAATTCAGAATTATCGGGTCTCCGGGAACAGGCGAAATATAAATTACGAAAACTCGGAAAGTTATATTCAGGTATTTGACAACAACAAATTTTTAATACACAATTACTAATTACAATTCACAAATTAAGACAATTACAAAAAATAAAAACTATAAAGATTAAATCTGCATGAGTCTTGTGTAAAATTTGTCGATATCGATCTCATTTTTGTGGAAACTGATGTTAAATGCGTCATAATAAAGCAGTTCGATTTTCATGGATAGTTTTTCGTTAAGCATTCGAAATTCTTCACGAATGTGTTGTCTCAAAGCTGCTATCTGCGCCTTAAGATGCTCTCTGAGGATGTCGTAATCTTGCATTAAGTTTTCAAGCACTTCCGCTTTGACATCGTCAAGTTTGTTTCGCCAAGAGCAGGGTGCCAGTAAACTGCTGTCATCACTTATAGACAGATCTTCCATTTCCCTATTCGATATTTAAAATTTAAAGGAATAAACTGTTTGATTTTGACAGGAGAATATTTTGATTTGATAATTACTAGTTCATAATTCAATTTGACATTTGTAATGACAGTTTTGTATGACTTTTATTTAAAGGTATCCAAGTTATCTTTGATAATTAAAAGTTACAGAAAGAAGAATGTCTTTTTGTCTTGATGATAATTAAAAATTATATTTATTATAAACATTCTTTCTGCAAATGCAGCTGATGGGGACACAGCGGATATTTCATCGCCCATTCAAAATTCCGAGGCGTATTTTAACGTACAGAATGAAACGAGCGAAAGTCGCAGGCCTGTTGACGGCAACTTGAAGAGTAAAAAGGGCCTGAGTAAATTGGCAGATTTGGCTCAGAATATTCGACAGTGGGAAGACGATACCAGTCCGGTAAATATTAAAAACAAAAACCCCACTTTATCGTTGTAACATTGAAAATATGTTGTTTTTTTTATTAATGTAGACAAAGAAAGAAAAGAAAATGCCCGGATCACCCGCGAAGAGGAATTCCGTCTCGAAATCGACGGTGACAAGTTATAATAAAGCTCGTGCGTCACCCGGTAAAAAAGTTGAAGAGAAATCTGGTGGACCGAAGAAAGTCGAATGGGATCAGGGTGTTATTAAAGCATTGGTGAGTGATCTTTATATTTTACAGTTTTTAACAAATGTTTTTCTGGATGAGCAGATATACATAGATTGCGTTTCTAAATCCCAATTGTGTCGTTGTCTAAAGTGTTTTAGCAGTTGACAGTAATATCACTTGACAAATTAAACTTATACTCATTTTAAATACCCATGATAAAAACTAGTAGTATTTGCAATAACTACAAGTTCTTTCACTATAATTGTTAATGCAGAAATTACAGTGTATTCAATATACAGTTTCACAGAGACCAGAGATGTATACTTTCTCAAAGTATATTATATTGTAGAATCTATAATACATTCAACTGCAATATTCTTTTTGCTTGCTACTTTGATTTCAGTTATGCTATAGAAAAATTGATGTAATAGAACAAAAATTAAAATCATATAAAATTTATTACAAAATTTCTCAGTCAACAATTAAATAAATTCGTTTTGTTTACTTACAAACAGTTTTTTGTTCACTTACAAACAGACAGTAAATACATGTGGTGTTTATCTATTAATATACATACATGAAACACATACACTAACCATGTTAAGAGATCCCTTTCTAATCTTATAGGAATCACAAGGTTTCACAAGAACCGATTCTAACACCCGCTTAGTTTACGACTGCAAATCCCCAAAAAAAACCTCAAAAACACAACAAACACCCGAAAAAAGAATCACAGAAAATAAACCGACGACCACCATCAACCAAAAACGCTCCATAGAAGACAACGTCCCTCCATCCGGCATCCAATCCAAAAAAGCCCTATTCGAACCATCATCGCCCATCAAATTCAACAAAAAATTAAACGACTCCATCTCGAAAGATCCGTCCTTGCTATCTTTGGCGGATCGCAAGGCATTGTTCGAGAAGAACAAGGGGGCCGCTTTGGTCCCCAAGGCTGCTTTTGGTATGGCCGTACCGGTAAATAAAGAGGGAAAGTCCGAGGTGAAAGGAAAAGAGAACATTGCGACAAAGTTTGCAAAAGCCGTGGAACAAAATCGAATTTCGGAGAAGAAAATTGATGTTAAGGGTGTTGTAAAGGGTAGTATTGCAGGACGGATTGAAGCGTTGCAGGAGAATAAGGTTGAGAAGGCCGTTGTTGGTGACGGGACGATGACTACTCAAGAAGAGATTGAGATGTTGAGGAATCGCTTCAATAAAAACAAGAATGTAAGTTATTTTTTGTATGTTTGGGATGTTTTCTTATTATTGTTTTATTTTTAAGAATCAAAACTATATAAACTGTTTTCTATTCATGTTAGATCAACGAGGAAGCGTCCACAGTTGATAAGCTCCAAAAAGATCATCCGCAGCCGGACAAACCGACCGTGAAGAACG
Organism: Aphodius granarius; assembly: GCA_963971325.1. Classification (NCBI taxonomy): domain Eukaryota; kingdom Metazoa; phylum Arthropoda; class Insecta; order Coleoptera; family Scarabaeidae; genus Aphodius; species Aphodius granarius. The sequence goes on along the minus strand of OZ020221.1, from coordinate 42,259,431 downwards.
TAATTCTAAAATCCGAGCTGAGCACACCCGAGCAGAGCAAAGAGGAGGTGAGGAGGGTCAGCGAGAGACGCAGGAGCCGCAGGAAGAGCGACAGCCCGCAGGTGACGTCCGTCCTGGACGGCCTCAAACACGTCAAGGTCCTGAGACCGAAGGAGGGCCATCTGTATCCCCCGTTGTCGGACATCGAGACCAACACTGAGACGGAAGTGGAACCTACGCCAACATCGTCCGAAGACAACAGGTTAGTGGAAAGAATAGAGAGTTTTTTCAAGATTTTTTTTAGCAACTGTGAGTAGTGTAACACTATCTTTATAATGTTTGTAATTTTAGCTTCAACTACAGTTATAATGATACTTCCGAAGATGGAAATACCAGTTTTGGAAGGGAAATTCTACAGGCGGTGTGCAAAAATCAAACAACAACCCCTAAGAAAAGGGTAAGTTTTAGTTTTCTTTCTCTTACGTTTTACAATAACATCTTTTTCTCGAATTTTTGCAGTCAATTTGCGATGAGAGCTCGGATAGCAACGTCTCAGACATTCTAGACGATATGGATGATTATTTGGACGAGGCGATGGCCCACGCTGAAAGGTCGGACTATAGCAACGGTCCAACACCACCAAAAAAAGCAAATAACCTGGTAAATTTTTTTTTAAACTGTTGTCTTTTCTTTTGAATTTTTCTCTCAACTTCTACCATTTATTTAGAATGACAGCGGTCTAAAACAGTGCAATTCTTTCCACTACAAGAGCTTCACGTCTGAATCAAAATTCTCCTCACCCACAAAAATTATCACGTCTCCAAATTGTGTCAGGTCTCCGAGAAAGTCGTCGGATTTGCCCACTTTTGTCGTAGATGGAGAGAACGTAATGCCATTGAAGCATACTGTTAGTGTTTACCGCAAACAGCAGACGCAGGTGAGAATTAGAAAAAAATGTGTTTAAGAGTTAAGAAAATAATTTTTTGGGAAATTTTTAGGTTAGCACTCCGCTAAGAAAAGTGGTCCACAATCCTACGATAACTGAGGATGAGGATGGTCTTGAGGAGGACGAGATAACAGCATGTCTTGTCCAGGACAAGATAAAAGATCTTACAGAAGAAGTATGAATTATTTTAATTTTTAGGTTTTCGTGACGTTATTCCTAGTTTTTTGACAATTGTCAGATAAAAACTTCAGAATATATGTAAGGTTATGTGTGTTGTTTGACAGCTGTCAAATCAACTCTCCAATAATTGTTTGTGAGGTTATACCTAGTTTTTTGACAGATGTCAAACCAGAACTTGACAAAACAAATCTATGTGTAGTGTTTGACATTTGTCAAACTAACAACTTCAAACAAAAGATTGTGTTAAAGATACTTTTTTTATTAATTATTTTAGTTTTTATGTGTTATTGAGTGATATATGTAATTGATTTTTTTTTAAATTTAGGTGAATAAACAACAAATGATTATCTCTCAAACTAGCCGAGCGTTGAATCTTTGCAATTCTACGTTGGAATTTATGGGAAGCACAGAACAAGTAGAAGCGGAAAAATTGTTGTTACTCGCTAGTAAGTACAAAAATCTTTTAAAGATAAAAACGTTGCTTTACTTTTCTTACCCTCAATAATATTTGCAACATTTTTTTGACATGGACATTGACAAACATTTGTAATTTTGAAAACATAAAGACATAACATCATTTATTATATATATTACACTATTTTATACAAAGTGTAGCAATAAAAATAAAAAAAGTTACGTTAAAGACATGTTCTGATATTTTCTGTTAATAAACTTATTTAATTATTAATTACTTAAAACTTAATAAGAGTACTTCTTTTAGCTCATCGTCGACAGGCTGCCCTCCATGAGGTTCAAAGGTTAAAGGTCCAGGGCACTCTGAGACCGCAAGACCACCATGCTCAGAATCTTCCATTGGAAAAGGGTACATTGACCATCAGCAACATCAAGCTGCCATTGAAAAGAGAGTATGTTCGTGCATTGGCAGCAGGTTAGTAACGGTGTAAAAGAAACAACTTTGACAGCTGTTAAACTGGCAACCTCAAACAAAATATTGTGAGGTTATACCTAGTTATTTGACAGTTGTTAAACTGTCAAATGAAAACAGAGTCAAACACATATATATATTATCTACTATATTGCCAACACCGATTCGATTTTGAAGCCAACATGTAGCGTGCAGGTATATATCACTATCTCTATAAACAGACTTCATTCGGATGCGCATGAGCGGACAACCAGAGGTGGGCACGTGGTCTTGAGCTAGGCACGCAGGTCGTAAAGTTAGCCGCGGTGTTGCTGTTTTGTTCGCCATTGCAGATTTGTTTATGTATTTTCTTCGGTGTCCACCACGTGTGTATTACGATTGACACTTATTTTAGTGATATAGTTTAGTTATAGTGTGTTTAAATTTAGTTCTTAAGGATTCGAGTTTTGTTTCTTAGTTATTAAGGTAAGAAATACTATAATTCAACGCCTAACCTATATTTACGTTATTTACTTTTAGTTCTGTGTACTTTTGTGGTAAGCGATGGCTCCGAATCGCTGTTGTTTGTGTCGAAAGAAAGCTCCTGATGTTTCTTTGCATTCGTAAGTAATGTGTATTTTGCAGCTTAATAAATTGTATCGAGAAATTTGTTACAGATTTCCTAAAAATGCGGTCTATCGCAGTTTATGGAAACGGATTTGTAATTTCACTCATAGAGATGAAGTATCAACACTTCATATATGCTCAAATCATTTTCTACCCACCGATTATATAGACCCAAATGCAAAATCATTTGGTGGACATTTAAGATTAAAACCTAACACATTTCCATCTGTGTCTGTCCCAAATAAATGTGAAAGAAGTGAAACTACTGTTACAACTTCTACATCTGCAGAAGAAATAAACAAAACACCAGAGATTTCAGTCATATTGGAGAATCCTCAGCAGTTAGAATTAATGGATACGACCACATCAAATGCTGGTATGTATTTCTATGAAATTTTTATCTTTATCTACACGTTTGCTTATTAAGTGCGGTATAGGTTATTGTAATAATGTTTTTACAGATTGTTTGCAACCGTGTACTCCTCCCAAGAGAAGAGATATAAATGTATCAGAGATTATTGAAAATTCCCAGCAGTTAGCTTCTACAACAGAATTAATGGAGACGACCACATCAGCTGTTGACGTTGAACAAGGTACTTAATACAGATCAGTAATTTACATACTTTTTCTTTCTTATACAATGTATTTTTTTATCGTATTTTCATCGTTTGTTTTCTTTTAGATTGTTTACCACCATGTACCCCAAAAAGGAGAAGAGTTTACTCTTCCCGTTATGTTGGTGACATTACATCACCTGATGTTGCTACTCCTAGAAGAGCTAAGAGAGCTCTTACACTAGTACAGCAGGAATTAAAAAAGAAAACACAAAAAATTAAATTATTGCAACAGAATGTTAGAAGACTTCGGAAGAAAGTTTCAACAATGCAGGACCTCCTCAACCATCTCAAGAAAAGAAATGTTTTATCAGAAGATGCTGCTGATACTATAATGGTAAAATAATTTGTAATTATTATGATTATGAAGTCTAGCAAATGTAGAGCCTATGAAGGGTGCATATCAAAAACAGCATTTGTCAAGATAGCTAAATTCTGCGGAGAACATGAAAACAGCACATGTCATTGACAAGTGCTGTATTTATGGAATAGAGAATATTTTAAAAGCAAAATTTACTGCGATTGTAGGTACTTTTGTCGAAAATAATACATATATTATATAGATATGATAAATAGGAACCAAATGCTGCCCTAATCTCTAAATTCGTTTTTTGTAACAAGTGTTGTTTTTGAAATCATATCTTCATATGCACGGTCTGAATCAATTAATTCTTGAGGTTTTGATGGAAGCCATGTTATTATTGTTTTGTATCAAAGAATATTTTAATCTAAATGAACATGAATACCTTGCAGGCTAAAATGTGTATTCCATTGATAATTGTGTTTGATTGACTTTTCATTTGGGTGGTGCCTTTGACAGTATAAAATTTTCTTATTGTAGGATTTGTTGCCAGATAGCATGAAGCAATTGATTGGGCGAAAATTGCAGACAAAGAAACGAAGAAAATATACATCAGCTCTGCGACAATTTGCGCTAACATTGCAATTTTATTCATCTAAAGCTTATGCATATGTCAGAAAAACCTGGCTTAATTTGTTGCCGCATCCATCAACCCTTCGCGCCTGGTATAGTGTAGTTGACGGCAAACCAGGCTTTACTGCAGAAGCCTTTCGGGCAATTGGTGTGCAATGCAAATCGAAAGTCGTTATAGTAAATATCGTAATTGATGAAATGGCAATAAGAGAGCAGAGAGTATATGATAAAAACATATTTTATGGAGGTATTAACCTGGGCTCTACAGGCGAACAGGATAATGATAATATTGCATTAGCAACCAGTGCATTAGTGTTTATGGCAGTGTCTGTCAACAGCGGATGGAAGGTTCCCCTGGCTTATTTTCTAATTAAGGGTCTTACAGGATCGGAGAGGGCAAACCTGTTAAGTAAATGTATAGAATTATTATTTGAATGCGGTGCTCGGGTAAATTCGATAACATTTGATGGGGCGTCAGTCAATTTAAGTATGTGCCAGAACTTAGGTGCTAATTTTAATGTCGGTACAGCTAATTTCAAACCATGGTTTCCACACCCAATAACAAAGATGAAAATATACATTTTCCTAGATGCATGCCACATGATAAAATTAGTAAGGAACACACTGGGGGATAAGGGGATCATTTTTTATAATGATAGTAAAATTAATTGGATGCACATAAAAGAATTGAACAACATTCAATTAAAAGAAGGTTTGCATTTAGCAACCAAAATATCAAATAAGCATATACAGTTTGACAACAACAGAATGAATGTAAAATTGGCGACACAAACTCTCAGTAAAAGTGTCTCTAATGGCACTATTATTTTTAAAAAACACCAATTATTGCCCAAAAGTATTTGGGGACTGCGAAGGCACCTCTCAATTTTGCGATATGTTTAATAATATTTTTGATCTCCTTAACTGTAGGAATAAGTTTGCCAAAAGAACGATGTTTAACAGACCATTAGACGAAACAACATTTCATTGCTTGAAAGAGGAGACTAATAAATTTGTAAACTATATTAAAAGCCTAAAAGATCCACACGGGGTTAAAATTATACATAGTTCTAGAAAAACCGGCTTTTTAGGTTTAATAATTAATTTAACCAATATTTTTGAATATTTTGTAGACGTAAAAAATGACATGAAATATGTTTTAACATTTAAATTTAGTCAAGACTTTATCGAAACCTTTTTCAGCGCAATTAGAAGTCGTGGGGGTTTTAATAACAATCCAAATGCCAAACAGTTTGAAACTGCTTATAAGCGATTGTTAATTAGGAATGAAATTAAATTATTTGACAATTCAAACTGTTTGGCAGATGGATTGGATATCTTGCATGCGTCTTCTAGACGATCTAAATACGTATTTCCAATAATTGATGATTGTCAAAACATTTCCGCTGATATATTCGATCACGATTATCTAACCACAATGTGGACATTAAATGCTTATGTTGAGAATGTGATCGAATACATCAGCGGATTTGTTGTAAAATCACTGTTGGCTTTAAATATATGCAATATTTGCAAAAAATATTTAGTAAGCGACTATCGTAACTGCAAGTTAATCGAACTAAAGGATGCCGGAAAGCTAATTTTTCCATCAAAAGATGTGGTTACCATCTGTAAAACTGCGGAAAAAGTTTTCAGAGAGAACATACATAAAATATTTAACCCAAGAAGCAAACATATAATGTTAAATATTATTACGCAGAGATGTTCTGCAGTTGTTTTTAATTATACCGAGCTTATCGAACATATGGAAACTCAAGACTGTTTAGACAACCATATTGTCCAGCTTATAAAGCTAATTATTGAGAAATATTTAAATATTCGCACATTTCATGAATGTAAATTAGATTCCACAAAGAATGACTATATTAGGTCTAAGTATCATCGATTAATTTTGTTTAAAAATCAATAAATATTATTTTTGAACTCTTGTGTTTTTATACCTATTCCTCTTTCTGATGCAGTACAAAAACGTAGTGAGTAAATTTTCAATATATGTATGATTAATATGTATGGGCGATTTTTAAATTTGAATAAATTTCGCGGGAGACATTCAAATTTGTGTTTGACGCATGCGTATAAGCGACCTTTCTGGCAATAGAGATGGTAACTAGTATTTCTGTCTCACTCATGTTGGCTTCACTTTGCACTTATTGTCGGGATAGGTAGCGCGCGATATAGTAGATAATATATATATGGTCAAACAGAGCAAATGTATGGTTATGTATAGAGTTTGACAGCTGTCATATATTTGATGGTTGTTAATTCATGTAAACTCAAATAAATTATACTGTTATTAATATTATAATAATTATTATTATTAAATAATGTCATAAGTGCCTTGAAAGAATAAAATATTTGTTCTTGAGGCTATGTGTAGTGTTTGACAGCTGTCAAAACTGAATAACCTACAAAAACACCGGCAAATTCTATACTATTTCTAATCTTTGCTATTTCCAGCTGGTGGTAAGGGTCACCACGTCATCTGTTTGGTAAAATCAGGGGAACAGGTTGTCTCTTCTCAGCTTGTCTCAACGGTGGCCTCCACAAACGCCAACGCGGACAATGATCTCCTCATTCGTGACGAGGTTAAGCTTGAGAACATCTACAGCGATTTCGCGGTCACCTTTGAGGTGTACTGCCTGCAGGCGCAAGAGGAAATCCTACCCCACGACGTGAAATACCACATAAATAAGAAGGCGAGCAGTAAGTTGACCCCGAAGAAGGCCAAACATGAGTCGAGGTTGATCATACCGCCCAAGGAGTCACCGGCAGGGCCCCAAGCTGTACGCACTTCATCTTTCGCCATGATGGGATATGTCGTGTTCTCGATACAGATGGTCAATAAGACGCACTTTTCATTGAATAATGTGAGCATCTTTTGTTTTAGTCTTCTTTTTTGTAAGTTTGACTGCTGTTAAGCTAACAACCTCAAACAAAAGATTGTGAGGTTATACCTAGCTTTTTTGACATTTGTCATATCAAAACTTCTGATAAAATGTAAGGTTATGTGTATTGTTTGACAGCTGTCAAACTTCATATTTGGTGTTATTTTAATTATAATTGAATTATGATTAAATAATAATAATCAAATTATAATAATAATAATATTGCAGGCACCATCAATGAGTCCTTTAGAAGGTCACGTCTACATGAAGATCTCTTGTAACCTGGCAGTCTCCTGCGAACATAAAGGCTTCCTGACGATGTTTGAAGATGTTTCTGGATTTGGAGCTTGGCATAGACGTTGGTGTGTACTCCGCGGCGACACCATGAGCTACTGGAAGTATCCGGATCACGAAAAAGAAAGGGTATGTTAAATAATTTACAAAAAAAAATATATTTTCAAGGTTATGTTTCACGTTTGACAGCTGTCAAAGCAATGTAACGTAAAAAAATCTTATCTTTTAGGCACCTATTGGTTCTATAAGTTTGGGAAATTGCGTTACTGAAAGTGTAGGACTTGTAAGCAGGTCAGTATGTGCCCGTCTGAACACTATTATGCTGGAGATGGAACGTGAATCAATACCGGGGGAGGAAACGTCGTTAACAGTGCAACATAAAGATGACAAAACAATACAGAGGTATGGCTGAATTTGTTTTTATTGAGTATGAGTTTTATCTTACAAACTTTTTAGGTATTTGTTGTCTGCTGACACGAAAGAAGAGAGAGTAAAGTGGTGCGAGATGTTTAATAAGGCGCTAATAGCCACACGAATGTGGGGGAAGAAGTGAAACAATAATTTTATTGGAGCTTTTATAATCTTCTTTTATGTGTGTGATATTTTATTAAGTAGTGTGTGAGAATGACCATTTTATATTTTTATATCACCGATTGTGCTATATATTTTAAAGTTACTAATTTGTATATGTAATTTTTATTAATTATCGTCCATATTAATCATACAATATATACAATTTTATCTGTCGCAGTTGTGTTTGATTTTTCATATCTAAAATTGCTGTTGAAAACCAGAAAACGTAAATAAACTTACAGCGCCATCTGTTATCCTTATAATTTGATAGATCCCATCATATGATTCGTTTGTATTTTTAGGTTAAAGTGGTTAAGACAACACATTTTTTGAAAAGTGTAAAACTTTTGCAGTGATAATATGGCCAAAAATAATACAGATCTTTTAACACTAATAGAACGATGTTCTGAGAACGAACTGAACAATAATTTGAACATTTTAAAGACAGATTTACTACAAACGGATTCCAATGTTAGTTGGTTGCAGCTCTTAACTAAACAATTCGAATCTCATAGAGACATTGCACAGTTCAACCTTTACGAAAAGCTTTTGATGCTTACGGAAATTCGCAAGCTAATGCCAGTGCTTCTCGAATTAAGCAACGATCTGAAAATAGCTATCAAATCCACAGAGAAAATCTGCCAAAATTACAAGTTCAACTTCGATTTTGATTTACCAAGGAACTTGCTATTGCATAGAAGATCTTGTGAACCTTGTGGCTTGACAGAATCAGATCTCAGAGAACCAGGAATCGACGAATTATACGAAAAATACTATCCCCCTCGTATAGTAAATTTTGTCGAATATATTGATAAGTGCTGTGTCAGTACTGTTAGACTATCACCTGAAGGAATGATGGAATGTTTATTATGTACTTTTAAAGTTAGAGAGACACATTTAGACATCTTGAAGGAACACCTATTAAATAAAAAACATTTGGAAAGGGTACACCACCACTACAGGCATCTGGTTGCATTTCATCAGTTCTGGCAGACACAGAAACCAAATGTGTGGAAGGACCACTTCAAATTTTCAGTCTGTGATTCCAACAGCATCAGGTGTTTAGCGTGTAATAAGAGTGTAAAGCATCACAAAGTCATTAACCACTCATCCCAGTGTTCGGAAGATTTACTTCAAGGTACAACACGGGCATTTGACAGCTGTCAAACGCACAAAATGTACAAAAACAGCTTCAGAGGTTATGTTTAATGTTTGATGCATGTCAAACCAATAAAGAAATTGGTTAGAATTGGCATTTGACAGCTGTCAAACTAACAAACGTCAAAAAACAACTTGTGAAGTTATGTTTTGTGTTTAACAACTGTCAGACTGATAAAAAGAACAAATTTCTGTTGTTAGGATTAACATTTGACAGCTGTCAAACTAACCAAAGGACAAAAACTTTGTCAGGTTATATTCGCCTGAAATAGCGCCATCTACATTCGATAGTTCAGACGAATTTAATGCTTAACACCTTCAGACCAATGAAAAGAAACAATTTTTTGGGTTAGGGTTAGCATTTGACAGCTGTCAAACGATGAAAACGTCAAAAAAACAACTTGTGAAGTTATGTTTTGTGTTTAACAACTGTCAGACTGATAAAAAGAACAAATTTCTGTTGTTAGGATTAACATTTGACAGCTGTCAAACTAACCAAAGGACAAAAACTTTGTCAGGTTATATTCCCCTGAAATAGCGCCATCTACATTCGATAGTTCAGACGAATTTAATGTTTAACACCTTCAGACTACTGAAAAGAAACAATTTTTTGGGTTAGGGTTAGCATTTGACAGCTGTCAAACGATGAAAACGTTATAGGTTATGTGTAGTGACAATTGTTAAAATGATCCTTCTTTCAGAACTTCCGCGAGGTACTTACCCCATGCAAATCGAGGAACTTCTCTTCAAGAATGTACCCTTCATCCAGCTAGCCGACAATTTCTATCCCGTCTTTCAGCGTAACAGCAAGGACGTGCTCTGTTTGATTTGCGATACCGTCGTGGAAGATGATCAACGGGTACACGTCGAAAGCGCTACGCATATCGCCATGCAGGATTCCGAACGGGTATTGATGTCGCTAAAATTGTATCACGACATTTGGTGTTCACTACCCGAGGATATGCAGAAGTGGCAGACGTATTTTGTTCGGGGACTAGAGAAAATGACCTGTAGTGTTTGCGGTCTTAATATGGATTATACAGTTGATTTGGTGCGGGAACATGTTACTTCTGAGGAACACTTGAAGAATATTGAAGGTTTACGGACGAAAAATCTTCAAGAATCTGCTAGAGAACAAGGTATTAATAATATTTTGAAGAATTTGTCTATAATTTGCTGAAAGAATCATTCAAATTTGTTTATTATATAACAAATTTATCATTTAATAAAATATGGATTTCTAGAAATAAACGAAGAACAGTCACACCAGGCCCACTGTTCGATCTACAAAGATGCACCAACAATAACAGTAGGCAATGAGTCATTTCCTGCATACCAAAGACACAAATCGATTGCAGTTGGCTTGTACCACTGCATGATTTGCAACAAAACTGTTGTTTTACACGATACAGATCGTCACGAGAAGGCGACGCCGCATTCTCTATGGCAGAATGAGGCGAGCGTGCGGGATTCCCTGGTGAAATACCACAAGGTATGGGCGGCACTTCCCGAAGGGGTGCAGTACGAGCAGGTGTATTTTGAGAGGAGGCCCGATAAGATGCGATGCAGGATTTGTCGCAATGTTTTTGTGGATTACGATGTGAATAGTGTTGCTGAACATTTGATGGTAGAGGGTCATTTGAGAGGCGATAGGAAGAGATGTAAGAGGAAAAGAAGGAGGAAAGGTAGAGATGTTGATGATGATGGAGGTAATTTTGTTTCGGATTATTATGTTATAAGTAGAGTGAACAAAAAAAGACATAAACAATGCTCATATTCTCAAAAAGGCACTAGATAGATAGATAGATTTGTGTTATGACTTTATAATATGTTTGCAGATAATTTGACTGACAAAATTGGAGAAAATAGCAAGTCTCAATGTGTGCCATCAAAATCCTGTTCAATTATTACACTAGGTATTTTTTTCTATGGCTCAATACATATGAATGAACTGGCAGCTGTTGTAATTTCTTTTATTTTGATTTTAGACAGTTGGACTCATGAAGAACATTCAGATTCCATTATTCTGTCGGATAAATCATCAGACAACGATGAGCCAGGTAAATTAAAATTATTCTTACATTGCGTTCAACGTTCTATGACTTTTTTTCTATATTTTAAAGAAAGTGACGACCAACCACAGAATAAGAGAACCAAAAGGAATGAAGATTTTGCCGGGCAAAACATAGTCAATATCGAAAAAGAAAACTCTAGCGATGATTGTGTTGGTAAATATATCCATCAAATAAAGGATACTTAAATAATGTATCAATTGTTATTACTTTTTTTATAGAAATTCCACATCGGGAACAAGTTGAATTATTATCGGATGTTTCTGACATTGAGGGACCAGGTAAACTATAATCATCGCCAAAAAAAAAAAAAACACGTGCTTAAAAGTTACAAGTTATTAGCTATCAGTAATTCTGAAAGAAACAATTTCTGGGGTTAGGGTTAGCATTTAGCAGCTGTCAAACTAACAAAACTTCAACAAGCAACTTGTGAGGTTATGTTTAATGTTTGACACGTGTCAGATGAAAAAAAGAATGTATGGGTTAAGTTAGGGTTAGCATTTGACAGCTGTTCAAGTAGCAAAAAGTAAAAAAAAGACTAATTTTGAGGTAGTTTTGTATTTGACAACTGTCAGGCTGATAAGAAGAAACAATTTCTGGAGTTAGGGTTAGCATTTGGCAGGTGTCAAACTAGCAAAACATCAAAGAAACAAAACTTGTAAGGCTATGTTTAGTATTTGACACTTGTCAAACCGAAAAAAGAAACAATTTTTGTGGTTAGGGTTAGCATTTGACAGCTGTCAAACTAACCAATCATCAAACATAGATCACAAAAACTTTATATCGGTTATACAGAACGAAAAAGTTGTAGAAATAATTATTTTAATAATGACACGATTGCAATATATATGTTGCAGATACTTTGACTGACCAAAATGGACCAAGTAAGAAGTCTCAAGCTGTCCCATCAAACTCCTGCTCAATTATTACACTAGGTACCTGTTACACTTTTTTTGTGCTGAATATGTATGCGAATAAACTGAGCTGTTGTAATTTCTTTTATTTTAATTTTAGACAGTGGAACTCACAAAGAACAGGCTGATTCCATTATTCTGTCTGATATTTCAGACAACGATGAGCCAGGTAAGTTAATGTGGAAGTCTACCCTCAAGTAATACATCCTGGTGCCGCTAGGGGGCGTTGATATCACTAGATAAGATTAAAACCAAAATTTCTTTGCAAGCGGATATTTTCAAGCATTTGGTTACACTAGATGGCACCACCAAAGACAGTACAATCCAATTTTCAATTTTTATGACTTTTTTTTATGCAGACTATGTATACGAATAATTTATAATTTCTTTTTTGTAGACATTGGTACTCATGAAAAGCAGGGTAATTCCATTCTCTTGTCAGATATTTCAGACAATAATGAGTCAGGTAAATTAAAATTATTCCTATATTACCTTCAATGTTCTATGAATTCTATCCTATATTTTAAAGGTATTGACGACCATCCACAAAGTAAGAAAATCAATGTTAATGAAGATTTTATAAAGCAAGACATAATCAATATTGAAGAAGACAACTCTAGCAATGTTTGTGTTGGTAAATAAATAACACTTAAATAATGTATCAATTGTTATTACTTCTTTTTACAGAAATTCCTCATAAGGAACAAGATGTATTATTGTCAGATGTTTCGGACATTGAAGAGTCAGGTAAAGTATACCCATTGCCAAGAAAAAGTCACGTGCTTAAAAATTGAACAAATTTTGATCGCTTTGATCAAAGTTTGTCGATTTTTTTTTGCACCAAGTATTTAATGATTGTATTTATTGTCATAATCCTTAATAAATATTCACAGATTTCAATGGAAATGATAGCCAGACCCAGGAGGAGAAAATCATTATTAATGAAGAACCTGTAGGCCAGACAATTGCGAAAAAAATGCCACCTGACAATATCTGTTTTGGTAATACATAATTTTAATATTTAATATCTAATTCATGATAAGAAGTTAGGTGTAATAAATTGTTTATTTTATAGATTACAAGCTTCCTGACTTTATCCCCTTATCCGTGTATGAAACTGAAGAATGCACCGGTACGTTATTCTGCACATTTTTGTTAATTTTACACTGATTTTTAAATTTTCTAGGTCCTAGAAGAAGTGTCCGAATTCGGATAATCGAAGAAGCCAAACTCTTAAGATAAATAAACATAGAATGGACCATATTATTTGTACTGATCTTTCTTTCAAAGGCATTATTTAATTTTTAATTTTTCATATCGTTGTCCACAGATATTATTTTCAAAGAATTTTTTAGTTTTTTTAAGTTTTCTGTTATATCGTAAATAAAAATTTTGTTTTTTTATATTCTTGTAATTTATTTCAACATTTGCTCGCTTTATAAGTTCAAACCATTTTTAAACTCAAGGTAAAAATTGTTTGGGAATTCTGCGCCATCTCTTGGCGTTATGATCACTTAACTGACATTTCAGATTCAAAGCTGTATGTATTTTAAGGTTAGAAGTGCGTAATAACAACATTAAACCTTTTTTAAAGAAGATTTTCTTCGGGGTATGACATAAATAACCGATAAAATGGCTAAAAGCCCCATGGATCTTTTAGCTCTGATCGAGGCGTGCTCCGATATCGAGCTTACAGCAAATCTAAACATCTTAAAGACCGATTTTGAATGCTCGGATGACAATGTTAGCTGGCTATCAATTCTGGCGTTACAACTAGAGATGTACAGTATCGCAACGTTAAACTTGTACGAGAAAATTAAAATGCTGGTAGAAATCAGAAAACTAGTACCGAAGATCTTAAAGTTAAACGCCGACTTGCAAACTGCGATCAAGAGTACGGAAAACTTATGCATTGGTCACAAATTCGATTTTAACTTGAATTTAGTGCAGAATTTATTGAAACATCGAACGTCTTGTCTCACGTGTAACTCTCCAAACGCAAATATCGCGCAAGTGATTGAAAACGAAGCAATTAGAATGCTCTGTAACGACATTAACGTGCAGAGCGTGCCGCAGAGTTTGCCTACTTTGGAAAGCCAACCGAGTGAAATTATTGCACAGCCAATGATTGAGATTCAAAAGAAACGAAATAGGCCTGGAAGTAGCACGAGAAAACGAATGAAAGCGGAAATGCTTAACCTTAAAAATGAAATAAAACGAGTTAAAGAATATCCGCCCCAGACAACATGGAACACACCGAAACGTAACAAAAAAGCAACCAGTAAACCGTCAAGAAGGCATTTTTCTATTTCAAGACGCGAAGTCGAAAAAATTTACCCGACGAAAATCGTAAAGTTTGTCCAGAATCTGGAGAATTCTTTCGTGAACACGGTTAGGTTACGACCTGATGGAGACATTGAGTGCCTAGTCTGCGTTGGGTATAAGATTCCGCAGGAGGGTTTAGAAAACATCAAGACCCACATCTACAGCAGAAAGCATGTCAAAGTTGTCCGGAGAGAGATGAAGCATCTGGTCAAATTCCATAAGTTTTGGGACTGGCAGCCGTTGGACGTGTGGCGACGGCAGTTTCAGTTTTCGTATTTTACTAACGGCGGTATGAGATGCGTCATCTGTGATCAGTATATGTATCTGAAAGATGTACTAAGTCACCTTGAGATATGTTCAGAGACGTCGTGTGCAGGTATTTTATACATTTTATACTTGTTTGTAGCAATAAAATTGACATTTCATTTGCCATCTGTCAAATTGACATTTTATTTGACAGCTGTCAGGTTGAATTTTCTTTGAGAACTGTTAATCTGATATTTCATTCATTTGACAGCTGTCATTTTGATATTTTAATTGACATTGATATTTGTTAATCTCACATTAGATTTGACAGTTCTCAAACTGACATTTCATTTCACATTTGTCAATCAGATATGTTGAAAAATTGACATTTTATTTGCCATCCTACATTTCTAGAAATACCGCGTGGACCGTACACCATGACAACCGAGAATTTTCTCTTCAAGAACGTTCCGTTCATTCAATTGGGCGAGAACTTTTACCCGGTCTTCCAAAGGAAACGCGCCGAACTCACTTGTCTGATATGCAACGTGTCGGTGCTGAGCCTGCAACAGGATCACGTGGAGTGTCAGCAGCACGTCGTCCTGCAGGATTCGGATAGGGTGCAGCTGTCCTTGAGGTTGTACCACGACGTTTGGTCGTCGCTGCCCGAACTGTCGCAGAGGTGGCAGGTAAACTTTTCGAGGGACGTCGACAACATGATGTGCAGGGTTTGTAACGTTCCCGTCGCTTATAAGGTCGAACGGGTGAATGAGCATACCAGTTTGGAGAGCCACATAAAATTAGTGAAGGGGCAACAACGGAAACGTGACACTTTTGATAACGGTATGTATCAAAGTCAAACACTTTCTGACTCAATTGAATATTTGATGTAATTAATTTATATCTGAAGCAACAGATTACAGCGTCATCTACATTCGCCAATCTGGCATTTCATTTGACAGCAGTCATTTTGATATTTCATTTGACATTGATATTTGTTACTCTCACATTCCATTTGACAGTTCTCAAATTTACATTTCATTTCACATTTGTCAATCAGATATGTTGTGTGACATTTGTCAATTTGACATTTTGTTTGGCTGCAATAAATTTAACATTTCATTTGCCATCTGTCAAATTGACATTTTATTTGACAGCTGTCAGTTTGGATTTTCTTTGAGAACTGTCAATCTGATATTTTATTTGACAGCTGTCATTTTGATATTTTATTTGACATTGATATTTTTTACTCTCACCTTCCATTTGACAGTTCTCAAATTTACATTTCATTTCACATTTGTCAATCAGATATGTTGTGTGACATTTGTCAATTTGACATTTACCATCTGTCAAATTGACATCGTATTTGACAGCTGTCAGTTTGGGTTTTCTTTGAGAACTGTCAATCTGATATTTTATTTGACATTGATTTTTATTAATCTGACATTCCATTTGACAGTTGTCAAACTTACATTTCATTTCAGATTTGTCAATCTGTTATTTTATTTGACATTTTTCAATCCGACATTTTGTTTGACAGCAATAAGGTTGACAATTCATTTGCCATCTGTCAAATTGGCATTTTTTTTGACAGCTGTCAATTTGATATTCACAAAAATAAATTACAAAATTGATTGTTTGGTTTGTCCTAAATAACATCTAACCCATGCATTTTTCTTGTTTTACTATTTCAGTCTCGGGTAATCCATACTTTGCAAACCGTGCGCAGTGGGTCCTTTTTAGGGAGGTTCCCTTCATTCAAATAGGCGACAATTCGTACCCGACGTTCCAAAGGAGCAGCACGCATGCCGGCATCGTGTTCATATGCCTGATCTGCAACGAAAAGGTTAGCTCGGCGCATGAGAGGGACGTTCACGTCGATAGAGATGCGCACCAGCAAGGACTGCAGACCACGTCGGTCCAGGAGTCGCTCGCCAGGTACCACGACATCTGGAACGCGCTTCCCGTCATCATGCAGTACAAGCAGACGCACTTCCGGAGGAGCACCGCACAAATGAAGTGCGTCGTCTGTAAGGAGTTCATCGATTACGACGAAGACGTGCTAAAGGCTCACCTCAAAATTGACCAGCACCTCAGCTGGAATGAAAAGAGGGCTCGGCTGGAAAAAATTGCACAAGATCGAATTGCCGACGGTATGTAAAATTGTTAAGTTTTGATTAAAATTTATAGTTTGACAGTTAATTTCTGTTCATCTTTTATGTGTGAAGCAACAGACAACAGCAATAGGTTTTCCATTGAGAACTGTCTATCCGATATTTTATTTGACAGCTGTCAAATTGATATTTATTTGCTAATTGGAAAATTGATATTTCATTTGACGACTATCAATTTGACATTGGCATTTGTTAATCTGACATTTAATTGGACATTTATTAATCGTTTGACAGAAATCAAATTGAGATTTTATTTGACAGCTGTCAATTTTACATTTGTCGTTCTAACAATTTATTTGATAGACGTCAACCTAACATTTTAATTGACACCTGTCAGTCTGACATTTTATTTGACAGCTATCAAATTGATATTCTATTTGCTAGTTGACAAATTGATATTTCATTTGACAGCTGTCATATTGACATATCATTTCACATTGATATTTGTTAATCTGACATTTCAATTGACAGCTGTCAATCTGATATTGTAAATGACAGCTGTCAATCAGATATTCATTTGACAACTGTCAATTTGCACTTCATTTGACAGCACCAGTTATTTTTTAGGGCTGTCACTCTGACATTTCGTTCGACAGCTGTCAAATTGACATTTGATTTGATAGTTATCAATCTAACATTTCATTTGACATTTGTCAATCGTTCGACAGCACTCAAATGACATTTGTCAATCCTGACATTTTATTTTGTAACTGTCTAACGTTTTAATCAACATCTGTCAGTCTGACAGCTGTCAAATTGACATTATTAGGAAATCAACTTGACAATTTCTGTCATATTAAAATTGTATTTGATAGCTGTCAATCAGACATTTCATTTGACAGCTGTCAAATTGATATATTTGAGCATTTGTGAATCTGACATTTTATTTTACATCTGTCAAACTGGCATTTCAAACATTGATTTGATAAAATCTAAAAATATTTTTTTTTTAGTTGGCGCAACAAGCAGTGGTCGAAGTATGCAAGCAGCAAATCCTCAGGTGTTGTCATCACAATCATCGTCAGTTATTCTATTGGGTATGTTTTCTTTTAGTTGTCAACAGCAATATAATTTTTGGATAAATATATTTATTTGTTCTCAGATCCTGCACCCCAAGAACAAGATGTTTTTATGGTAATATCAGATAATGAAGAAACAGGTAAATAATTACAATTATTTCGCTGCAATCATTTGTTTCATTATTTTTTTAACCCTTTTTTCTTCATAGATTTTAATGATGTTGAGCACAAATCACAAGGGCAGCAATATGGGACAGAAGACAGACCTGCAGAGCAGAAAAGCAAACATTTTGAACAGGAATCAGCACCAGGTTACATATATTATGGTAATTTTTAAGTCTACAATTTTTTTTCTATTGAAAATACCCAATAAATTTACGTATCTAATATTTAATAGATATTTACGATGAAGACCTTAGTTCACCACCAAAGGACAATCCAAGAGAAAATTCAAATCCATCGGTGGCAAAAAATGAATCAAGTAATTATAATGGTACAGTTATTTATTTATTTCTATTTCTAAAAAGTGTCATGACAGCTGTCAATTTTACATTTTATTTGACAGTTGTCAATCGAATATTTTATTTGACAGCTGTCAACTTGACATTTTCAATTTCAATTTGGCTCTTTTTCTAGGTACAAGTGAATTAGGTGGATTCTACAAAGGTTTTACTTGATGTGATATAAGTATTGTACAATAAGTTAAGAACCAAGCTGATACGTAAGCATAATGGAGTATTTGTAATGATAATTATTCTTTCAATGCTTTTTTTACATTATTTTAGGTGTTCTAGTGAAACCTTTTGGAATAAATATGTGCAAAAGTGATGAACACTCGAAATATAATTGTATGTTGAAATATTCATTATAGATTGCAATAATAAACTATATTGCAGTTTTCAAAGGGTTTTTCTTTGCGATCTAAACTTTTGGAGTGGGGGGTAATGGTCAATTCGCGAACGCGTATATCGGCCATGCAGGCAATTAAAAACAAGTCAACGCCATCTGGCAGCGCGCCCCGGGAAGATTTTTGAATTATACACAATTAGGTTACGAAAGTGACACACGTGTTTTTAAGGTTGTGATATGATTTTGCGGTTTAAATCATTTACATAATGGCTAATAATCCGAAAGATCTTCTTACTTTAATTGAGCACTGCTCTGAAATTGAACTGAACACCAATTTGAACATTTTACGGGGTGATTTGAAATGTACCGATGACAAGGTTAGCTGGCTACCACTGTTAAAGAATTACTTAGAAAATTCCGGCGACATAACGCTAAACCTCTACGAAAGAATGAAAATGCTTGTGGAGCTTCAAAAAATTGTGCCCAAGATTCTAATATTAACCAAAGATCTGAGAGATGTTATCAAATCTACAGAGGACATATGCCCGAATTACAAGTTTAATTTCGAGATAGATTTAACAGGAAACTTTCTAACTCATCGGTCTTTTTGTAATTATTGCTTTCCTCCTGCCGTAAGTGACAAGACAACGTTCCATAATGTAACTCCAAGCACCCAAATTACAGAAACCACAAGTTCGGATGTTAATTCGCAAATTTTGCAGTATTACCCAACTCGTTTAGTAAATTACGCCTGTTCTTTGGATTATTGTAGTGTCAGTACGCTTAGATTACATCCTGATGGTCTTATCGAGTGCATATTGTGTAAATTTAAGTGCTCAGAACTTAAAAATAAAAACAAAATGGATGGTCACTTGAGTAGCAGAAAACATCTGAAAAAGGTGTCAGATCAATACAACAATTTGGTAAAATTCCATGAATTTTGGCAAGGGCAAACTCTCGATATATGGAAGAAACATTTGCAGTTCAATTATAACTTTAATCGTTTGAAATGTATCGTTTGCCGTCAGACTGTCGAGTATGGACATGTTGCTAATCATTTGGGTACATGTTTGAGGACTGGTCGACGGGAAAAGCCTCATTTTGGTAAGTGCTTATTTTATCATAAACAATGTTTTTTATACAATATTTCTGGTTTTCTATGTAATTAATCTGTTTCAGAAACACCACAAGATCTAGTCGAACTTCCCTGTCAGGACATACCGACCATTCAGTTCGGTAATAATTCGTTTCCGATCTTGCAGCGTAAAGAGAATCGAGTAGTTTGCTTAATTTGCAACGTGACTTTAACTGAAGACCAAGAGGAACACATTGCAAATAAGAAACATATTGCAATGCAGAAACCAAAGCAAGTGCAGGCTTCGCTCTGTCTGTACCACAATGTGTGGAATGTGCTGCCAGAATCTTTGCAGTCGTGGAAGTCTCACTTCCAGAGGGGCCTAAGATTTATGATTTGTTCCCTCTGCAGTCGCAACATTGAATACAACGTGGAACTACTTCTGAGACACCTTAGTAGCGAGAAGCACGTGAATTGTGTCAAAGGAGATTTGGGTGAAGAATGTGCCAACATTGCTAAAGATGGTATGGCTTAGCAAAAAGTTAAAACTACTTTTTAGTATTAGTAACTATCAGTTATTTTTGGAAAGAGTACCCGTTGTTTTGTACTAGTTATAAGTAGTCATGGCTGGTTATGAGTTTTGTTATGGTTTGTGAAGCATACCATACATATTTAACATTTTCTGATCATTTTTGTATCGATAGCAACAGGTTTTACTTTGATGGCTGTCTCTCTGACATTTGACATTTCATTTGATAGCTGTCAATTTGATATTTTTATATGACAGCTGTCATATAGACATTTTATTTGACGGCTGTCAATCTGACTTTACATTTGACAGCATAATAATAATAATAATAATAATAATAATAATAATAATAATAATAATAATAATAATAATAATCATCATATTTAACATTATCAGCTCTGAAGAAACATAGACGATCCAAGCCTCAAATTCTGTACAAGTCAATGCCAGTTCTCAGATTGGGCAAAGATATCTTTCCAACGGTTCAAAGAGTGTTCAATGGTATATCGTTTACATGCATAATCTGCAATGAGGCCATTGGGAAGAACCAGTTAAATGTGCACACTACCTCTATACCGCACTTGAAAAAAGAAGGTGATAGGACTGTCCAGACTTCGTTGGGGTTGTATCACAGAGTTTTTGGTGCACTTCCCAAAAATCTGCAACTTAAGCAGATACACTTTGAGATGGGTCCCAGCAGATTGAGGTGTAAGATTTGCAAAACGTTTATCAAGTACGATCCTGAGCGCGTCAAGGAACATCTTGAGGCTGTGGTTCATCCAATGGACATTAGAAACAGACTCAAAAATGCTTATGAGAACAAACAGATAGCAGGTCGGATTCTTTTCAATTGTTTGCTAGGCAGATCTAACTAGTTTTTTTTTGTAGCTGGTAAAGCAACCAAAAATAAGAAAAGAAAGCATATAGCAACTCCTGAAGGTGCGTTAGGTTTCCATAATAAGAATTTCTAGATATAAATTTAATCGATTTTACTATTTCTAGAAAATTGTACGAAAGCAGCAGACCATTTCATCACAGAATCGACTAACAACAATTCTGGTACGGTACAATCGGTTTTGTTATGTGTAATTGTGTTCATTAATATGTATTAATTAATTTAATTTTCTGTCAATTTAACAGATTTTAATGAAATGGAACAAGAACCTCCTGTGAAGAAAATCAAAATTGAGGAGCAACCCGAAGAACAGATGGCGCCACCAGGTTACGTTTATTTCTGTAAGTTTGTTCGTATTTTTTATTTACAATAAGACCTAATTAATTATTTTAATAGCTTACAACCAGGCGGACTTCATTCCATTGTCAGTGAAAACAGAACCAGGTAGACCATTTTTTTTAATATTTTATATGTTGATTTTTACTAAGAATATAATTTATGTAAACATTCTACTCTAATTTTATTTTTGTTCATTTTTAGATGACTAAATCAGATGGACACCGGAACTGTAATGGCATAGATGTTCTGAATATGAAAAATGTTATTTATCTGTGTAAGATCTAAACTGTTCAGTATAATCATTGTTTATATATTAGTTCTATAAGCAATGGTATAATAAAAAAGTAAATAATGCTCCTTCCTTTTATTTATTTTCTCTTTTTCTACACAATTAGAAGAAAACGGTCATCCGTAGTTTCCTTTGTTTCGTTTCTTTTGCACGAGGTAATGGACGTGAATTTTGATATGATCGTTGTTTGTATATTATATAAACATTTCATTATTAGGTATTATAGGTATTATTGTAATAATAAAGTATGATGCAGTTTTTAGCGATGTTTTCCAAACAATCTAGCGCCATCTGGTAGCACGACGCGGGAATATTTTTGAATTACAAACCGACAACAATAAATTTAAGGTTACGAAACTGTCACGCATGTTTTTGATGTTGTCTTATGATTTTGCGGTTTAAATCATTCACACAATGGCTAATAATCCGAAACATCTTCTTACCTTAATTGACGACTGCTCTGAAAATGAACTGACCACCAATTTGAACATGTTACGGAGTGATTTGAAATGTACGGATGACAGGGTTAGCTGGCTACCACTTTTAAAGAATTACTTAGAAGATTCCGGCCACACAACGCTAAACCTCTACGAGAGAATGAAAATGCTTGTGGAGCTTCGAAAAATTGTGCCAAAGATACTAATATTAACCGGTCATCTGAACAACAGTATCAAATCTACGGAGAACGTATGCCCGAATTACAAGTTTAATTTCGAGGTGGATTTAACAGAGAACTTGGTAAATCATCGCTCCTTTTGTACTTCTTGCTTTCCTTCTGCTGTAAGGGACAAGGCAACGTGTGATAACGTAACTCCAAGCACCTCAATTGCAGAAATCACAAGTTCGGACGTTAATTCACAAATTTTGCGGTATTACCCGACTCGTATAGTAGATTACGCTCTTTCTATCGATCGATGTAGTGTTAGTACGGTTAGATTACATCACGATGGTCTTATCGAGTGCATATTGTGTAAGTTTAAGTGCTCAGAACGCAAAAATAAAGACAAAATGGACATTCATTTGAGTAGCAGGAAACATATGAAGAAGCTGTCAAGTGAACACAATTATTTGGTGAAATTCCATGAATTTTGGCAAGGGCAATCTCTTGATATATGGAAGAAGCACTTGCAGTTCAATTATGACTTTAATCGTTTGAAATGTGTCAGTTGCGGTAAGAGTGTCGAGTATCGACATGTTGCTGATCATTTGGGTACATGTTTGCGGCCTTTTCAACCGGAAAAACGTCATTTTGGTAAGCGCTGATTTTATTATGTCGTTTGGGAAACCCATCATTTGTAATAAACAATTTTTTTTGCTATTTTCTTTTTCCTTTGATAAATTTTGATCAATTAATCGGAAATTTCAGAAACAACTGAAGACCTAGTCGAATCTCCGTGCGAGGACTTAATGAGCATCAAGCTCGGTGATAATTCCTTTCCGATCTTGCTGTGTAAGGAGAATCGAGTAGTTTGCTTGATTTGCAATGAGACGCTAACTGAAGACCAGCAAGACCAACAGAAACACCTCGATAGTAAAAATCACAATGATTTGCTGAGAGAAAAGCCAGTGCAAGCTTCACTCTCTCTGTACCACAAGGTGTGGAATCAATTGCCGAAATCTTTGCAAGTGTGGAGATTTCACTTCAAGAGAGGAGAAATGCGTATGACTTGTACCCTTTGCAAACGTAAGGTTGAATACAACATGGAACTACTTCTTGGACACCTTAGTGGTATGAAACACCTGGATTGTGTCCATGGAGATTTGGGTTATGAATGTGCCAACATTGCTAAAGAAGGTATGGATTAGAAGTGTAAAGTTTAGTTCTTTTTTAGTACTCCTAATAATAACTATCTGTTACTTTTAGAAAGAGTACCCTCTACTTTGTACTAGTTGCAAGTAGTAATTTGTTATCATGGTAGTTCAAGTACTCATTTCTATTTGAGTTTAACATTTGTCAATAGCAATAAGTTTTTTATTTTCTTTGACAGCTGTCTATCTGACATTTCATTTGACAAATGCTAAATTGGCATTTTATTTGACGGCTATCAACTTGACATTTTACTTGACAGCTGTTGTTTGATTTTTATGTTAAATGATATTTCATTTGACAGCTGTCAAATTCACACTTTATTTGATAGAGCAAGTTTTTTCTGCTGTCAGTCCGACATTTTACTTGACAGCTGTCAAATTCACACTTCATGTGACATTGTCAATTATTATTACAGCTGTCAATCTAATGTTTCCTTTGAAAGATGTCAAATTGACATGTATTTGGATAGCTGTCAAATGGACATTTTATTTCACAGCTGTCAATTTGATATTTTATGACAGCTGTAAAATTTACACTTCAGTTGACAGAGTCAGTTTTTTTACGGCTGTTAATCTGACCTTTTATTTGACAGCTGTCAAATTCACACTTTATTTAACAGAGCCAGTTTTTTTTACGGCTGTCAATCTGACATTGTATTTGACAGGTGTCAAATTGATATTTTATTCGACTGCTGTCAAATTCACAATTCATTTGACATCAGTTTTTTGTACAAGTTTTTTGTCAATCTGACATTTCATTAGATAGCTGTCAATAGCTGCCAAAGGTGTCATTTTGATATTTTATATGACAGCTGTCAAATGCACACTTTATTTGACATTGTCAGTTTCAATCTGACATTTCATTTGAAAGATATCAAATTGACATTTTATTGAATAGCTGCCAATTTTGTATTTTATATGACAGTTGTTAAATTCACACTTCATTTCACAGTCAGTTTTTATTACGACCGTCAATCTGACATTTTATTTGAAAGTTGTGAAATTAACATTTACTGGATAGCTGTCAAATAGACTTTTTATTTCATGGATGACAATATTTTATATGACAGTTGTCAAATTCACACTTTATTTGACATTGTCAGTTTTTTACGGCTGTCAGTCTGACATTTCATTTGAAAGATATCATATTGACCTTTTATTAGATAGTTGTCAAATTGATATTTAATTTCCCAGCTGTCAATTTGATATTTTATATAACAGCTGTCAAATTGACATTTTATTCAACAGTTGTCAAATTAACACTTCATTTGACAGCGTCAGTTTTTCTTTGACGTCTGTTAATCATACAATGCATTTGGCAGATGTTAAATTGATATTTTATTTAAAAATTTGATATTTTATGACAGCTGTTCTAACATATTATTTAACAAAAATAAATAATTATATATTTTATCATATTTAACATTATCAGTTCTGGTGAAGCATGCACAATCAAACAACGTCCAGCCTCGAGTTCTGTACAAGGGCATGCCAGTCCTCAAATTGGGCAACGACATCTTGCCGACGGTCCAAAGGCTTCCCAGGCGGTTTGCCATGTCGTATAAATGCCTAATCTGCAATAAGATCACCGGGAACAAATTAACTGTTCACACCACCTCCGCACCGCACATGATAAAAGAACGTGATAGGACTGTACAGAGATCGTTGGCCTTGTATCACAGAGTTTTTCATGCTCTTCCCGAAGAAATGCAGCTTAGGCAGACACACTTTGAAAGGGGCCCGGAAAAATTGAAATGTAGACTTTGCAAATTGTCTGTCAGGTACGATCCTAAGTACGTCCGGGAACATCTTGAGGCTGTGGCCCATCCAGATATGACCAATCTTAGAAACAAACACAAAAAGGCCAAACAGAAAGCAGGTTGGATTCTTTTTTAATTATTTACTAGGTAGATCTAACTTTTTTTGTTGAGTTGTAGTTGGCAGAACAACAGAAAATAAGAAAAGAGAGCATGCACCAACTCCTGAAGGTTTGCTACGTTTCAACAATTATAATTTCTGAATAAAAAATTAATTGATTTCACTATTTCTAGAAAATCATCAAAAAACAGCAGACTATTCTGACACAGAATCACCTAACAATTCAGGTAAATAGTAAAATATCTGGTATGGTACAATCGTTTTTATTTTAATTTTCTGTCCAATTAACAGATTTTTATGAAACGGAACAAGAACCCACTGTGAAGAAAATCAGAATTGAGGAGCAACCCATGGCACAGATGGCGCCACCAGGCAACTTATATTTCTGTAAGTTTATTCGTATTTTTTATTTACAATAACAACTAACTAATTATTTTAATAGCCTACAACCAGATGGACCAAACCGACTTTGTTCCATTGTCAGAGAAAACAGAACCAGGTAGATCATTTTTAAATGTTTTATGTTTTACTTTATTAACAAAGTAATTGTTTATGTTTAGATGACTAAGAAGGAGGACACCGAAAATGTAATGGTGTAGATTTTGTTAATATGACCACACTTATTTTACAGTATAAAATATAATGTTTGTAATAAAAAAATGTTATTAATCTGTGTAAGATTTGAACTGTTCAGTATAATAAAGAAGTAAGTTTCTACGTTTCTTCCTTTTGTTTATTTTCACTTTCCTCTGTGGTTCCCCTTCACAATTCCAAGAAAAAACGGTCATCTTTTGTTTGATTTGTTTTGTTTCTTTTGCACAAAGTGATGGACGTACCGTTTGATGTAACGATACTTTCCGCACACAAAATGTTTTTAATTTTTAGTGCTATATTCATTGTAAAAACTGTTTTTTTAACCTGTTTTCAATATACAAAAGGTAATTTCGTCAAACTAAGTTTAAAGATGTGATAAAATCGAAAATTTTAATATTTTCCTTCGGTTCTACCCCTCCCACTGGTGGTCATATAGTCTCTGGAAAATGCATAGGTTATAACGTCGACGTTTTTGTTGATTAAAAACTCCACGTAGATGGCGCTGTTCGGTGTTGTTCTGCTCTGATTTTTTAGGTTAAGAACGGTCACTTTCCGCACATTTCAAACTATCTTTCCTCTTTTATCCTCCTATACTTAATGTTTCTATAGTGTTTCGTGCTGTGATGTTGTGAAATAAGTTCGTTAGGCAGAAAACCGCCCAAAATACAACGCGACGATGGCCTGTAACTCGAGGAATCTGTTAAATTTGGTTGACGAAAGCAGCGATAAGGAATTAAACGTTAGTTTGGAAATACTAAGATCCGAGTTGGCCTGTTGGGATAAGAATGTAAGCTGGTTACCGCTACTCGAGAGCCAGCTAGATCTCTACAAGAATGTTGGTATTTTAAACCTGTACGATAAGATTCGAATGCTCGTAGAGCTACGAAAATTAACACCCAAGATAATCCAGCTGCAGAATGACCTCATGAGGAATATTGAGTCCTCGAAGAATATGTGTCTTTTGCATCCGTTCGATTTTAATTTGAGCCTCTCGCAGAATTTACAACAGCACAGTGCAAGCTGCGGTAAGTGATTCATTTAGTGCCAATAGTAATTAGTAACGTAAAACAAACTTATTACTACTTTCAGCTCTTAACAATCCAAATCGCATCTTAGTAAAACCAGTTCTCGCACACCCAACACCGGAACACCCAAAACCAACTCAACAAAACACCCAAATGTCACAAAAATCACCACAACCCAAACAAAAAACCCCACAGAAACAAAAGTCACCGCAAAAACCACCGACAGAAAACTGTGGAGACCTCGAGAAACAATTTTACCCACCGAGCATTGTCAGGATGGTACGTTCGATCGATAACTGCCAAACCAGTACCGTACGGGTTTCCCCTGACGGTACAGTGCATTGCCTGCTGTGTAACTTTGAAGCTGCGCAGCGACACACGGCTCATCTAAAACAGCATGTGGCTGGCAAAGCGCACAAATCGATGGTGGATACGCATCGGGAAAGCCTGCGGAAGCATTACGCGTTCTGGAAGACCGCTAAGAAGGAATACCAGACGAGACAGTGCCAGTTTTTGTTTTGTGACGAACAGAGCGTCGAGTGTACCATTTGCAAGGCAAACGTTTCGTTTAAGAATGTCTGCAAGCATTTGGATAAGTGTCCGGAAGTAGCAAGACCAGGTGAGTAAGCGTAGAAAAAGAATGTAAAAGAATGTATATTTCATTTGACAGCTGTCAAATTCACACTTTATTTGATAGAGCCAGTTTTTTCTGCTGTCAGTCCGACATTTTACTTGACAGCTGTCAAATTCACACTTCATTTGACATTCTCAATTATTATTACAGCTGTCAATCTAACGTTTCCTTTGAAAGATGTCAAATTGACATGTATTTGGATAGCTGTCAAATGGACATTTTATTTCACAGCTGTCAATTTGATATTTTATGACAGCTGTAAAATTGACACTTCAGTTGACAGAGCCAGTTTTTTTACGGCTGTTAATCTGACCTTTTATTTGACAGCTGTCAAATTCACACTTTATTTAACAGAGCCAGTTTTTTTACGGCTGTCAATCTGACATTGTATTTGACAGGTGTCAAATTGATTTTTTATTCGACTGCTGTCAAATTCACAATTCATTTGACATCAGTTTTTTGTACAAGTTTTTTGTCAATCTGACATTTCATTAGATAGCTGTCAATAGCTGCCAAAGGTGTCATTTTGATATTTTATATGACAGCTGTCAAATGCACACTTTATTTGACATTGTCAGTTTCAATCTGACATTTCATTTGAAAGATATCAAATTGACTTTTTATTGAATAGCTGCCAATTTGGTATTTTATATGACAGTTGTTAAATTCACACTTCATTTCACAGTCAGTTTTTATTACGACCGTCAATCTGACATTGTATTTGAAAGTTGTGAAATTAACATTTACTGGATAGCTGTCAAATAGACATTTTATTTCATGGATGACAATATTTTATATGACAGTTGTCAAATTCACACTTTATTTGACATTGTCAGTTTTTTACGGCTGTCAGTCTGACATTTCATTTGAAAGATATCATATTGACCTTTTATTAGATAGTTGTCAAATTGATATTTAATTTCACAGCTGTCAATTTGATATTGTATATAACAGCTGTCAAATTGACATTTTATTCGACAGTTGTCAAATTAACATTTCATTTGACAGCGTCAGTTTTTCTTTGACGGCTGTTAATCATACAATGCATTTGGCAGATGTTAAATTGATATTTTATTTAACAATTTGATATTTTATGACAGCTGTTCTAACATATTATTTAACAAAAATAAATAATTATATATTTTATCATATTTAACATTATCAGTTCTGGTGAAGCATGCACAATCAAACAACGTTACATTCTTTTACAACAAAAGAATGTAAAAGAATGTTGTCTGTTGGTAAAATGTTTGAGATTGGTTGCAAGCGCCATCTGTGGAGGATTGCACTAAACACTGCAAAATTTGGCGGGCAATTTAAATCATTTTTTTTTTTTTGGTTAGAATTAGATAGTTGTGTTTATTTTTGTATTTATCAGGTGTAATTATTATTTTAATTAATTATCAGTATCTAACTGCTACATACTACATAAATATATGATTCTTGTATCAATTATTTGAAGTAACAGCAAAAAAATTTAAAAAATTGATACAAAATGACATAAATCATCGAGAATCTCATGAAACGCTGGAATTTCAGCAACCACTAAATCGTACGACGAACACACGGAAGAAACAATCTTTGCTGGCGTGCCGTCGATCACGATAAAGGGCACGGATTATCCGATGATTCAAGTGATCGACGACAATCCGTTCTGTCTCATTTGCAACAAAACCATGGTCGAAGTCGATTATGCCGATCACATAAACGGTTTAGTGCACGCAGATCAGGCTAACAGTCCGGAA
The DNA here is from genome assembly GCA_963971325.1 of Aphodius granarius. Classification (NCBI taxonomy): domain Eukaryota; kingdom Metazoa; phylum Arthropoda; class Insecta; order Coleoptera; family Scarabaeidae; genus Aphodius; species Aphodius granarius. The sequence goes on along the minus strand of OZ020221.1, from coordinate 42,229,944 downwards.
ACAAAGAATAACTTCAAGATGTATCACGACATTTGGATGTCGATGCCCGCCAAGGTGCAGACGCAGCAGATTTACTTCAGGAGACGTTCGAATAAGATGACCTGCATGGCGTGTAGCACATGCGTCAACTATTCAGTAGGGACGTTGAGGAACCATGTCATGTCAAAGTCGCACGAGAAATATGTCGCTATGATGGAGAGCAGAAATGGAAAAGGTGTGTAATTTTTGTTTTTTTTTTTTTTTTTAAGTAGAAGGACCTTTCTTATTTTATAATAATAATAATAATGAATAATTTTACTGTAATAACAATCAAACTGTTAACAATGATTTAACATAGGTTGCTAGAGAATAGCTTCTTTTGTGTTGCTGTTAAATTATCACTAACAGGGCAATGTTACTTTGACAGACTATTGCTAACAGTTGCTAATAACAGTTACAGAATTTTTTTCTGTCAATTACAATACTTTGCTTCTAGGGACTAGTCGGAAAGTAAAAATCACGAATTGCATGGACATACATCTACTATTTCACAAGTACAGTAGAAGATTGTCGTTATTATTGTTTATATTTGCCTCTAATAATAAGATAAGATAAACATTATCAAAAGTATGCAGTTTACATAAGTAATCTAACAATGAAACTAGTCCACTAGTGCAATTCTGTTATTATTGTGTGCTGCTCTAATGTGTGCAGTAAACAAAATAGAAAATATTAAGAAGTTGTCATGTAGAAAAAAAGTGTAAATACTTAGTTTATTTTTCATCTTTCAGCTTTGGTGGGCTCTGTAACTTCAAACAGTCGAAATTCAAATTATTCGGATACATCTTCAAACAATATTTCCGGTGAGTGTTATCTACTCTATTTTTTTTTCCTATAATATTTTAATCGTTAAAAACCATTTTAGAGCTTGCTGTGTCATGTTCGTCCAGTGCCTTGGGTGAAAGCAACAAAACAGGTAACATAAGTTAAACACACTATTTAGTCTTCTATTCTTTCAATAATATATAGGTAAATTAGTGCATTTTGACATATCTAATCTATCTTTATGCGTTTTCTCTATCTTTACTGTTTTTTGTGATTGTGACAAACAATTATTTCAGATTCTCGAGAGGCTTCGAGTTCTTCTGATGTGCTGATAGGTGATCCCACTTTCAAAAAATTCGTTGAAGGTATGTAGCAATTGTGTTTAAACAAAATGTGCAAGTGTATCGATACAGAGAAAAAATTGTTTTTAAGTTTCATCACGTTTTTCTCTATAAATATTGCAGTACAAAATCGGGGAAACCCGTAGTTATGAAACTGTTGTGTGCTTTTTGTTATCAAATCCTGTTTGTTATCTATACTTTTTGTAATCTAATATTTTTTGTTATTAAATACTTTTGATACTACATTCTGTTTTCCTGTTAGCTCTGAGGGATTTCGATGGCTTCAAGATAAGATTTGATTCAAATAATTCGGATATAAAAACTGCAAATGTTGATCATGGCGTGCTTATAAAACAGGAGGATAAAGAGCTGTTCAATGAAGGTTAGTTTTTGTAGATGTAATTGTTATTAAGTACTTCTTCAAACTATTATTCTTTTGAGTCTCTATGAATATTAAATTTCTTAAACGATTCGTTGATTTGTTTCAGTGTCAGTGTTAATAAAGTGTTGATATTTTTCAATACGTTTTTAATATTTTTTTAACGTTTCAGTATAAGTTTGAACGTTTTTATAATTTGTTGCATTATATTACATGTATTGTCAAAGTGACAGTATAGATTATGTTTTTTTTGTGGGAGACAAAGAAAATATTGTTTAAAGTAACCTATTAAAGTAACAAGAACTTTTTTTTAATTTTTGTAACATTCCTAGAATTTTTTTACAGTTTCAATGTCAGTTTTAATAGTTTCAATAATTTGTGGACATTTTTCAATAATTTATTAATATTCTTTAACCTTTCAGTATCAGTTTAGCAATTTTAATAATTTGTGGATATTTTTCAATAAGTTTTGACATTATTAATAATTTGTTTGGCACTTTTCAATGATTATTTTAACATTTTTAATATTGTTTTTACTTTTCAATGTCAGTTTTAATAATTTCTTGACATATTCTTTTTTTTTAATATATTGAAATGGTTTTTTTATGTTTCAGTACCAGTTTTAATAATTTATCGACATTTTTCAATCATTTTAAATATTTTTTATCATTTCAGAATCAGTTTTAATAATATATTCACGATTTTTTTACCATTTCTATAATTTTTTAATAGTTTTTACAATTTTTAACAGCATTTCTGTATAAAACTTTTATTTGGCATTACAGAAGTCACCTTAGAAGATCACACAGTTGAAGATCCAAGTTCAACACACCCCTCCTTATCCACCATGTCCCCGAAAAAAGAAAAAACAACCCCAAAAAAAGAAACAACACCCCCGAAAAACAAACCGATTGAAATAAAAATCACGACTGATCCAAAAAAGCCTACCCCGAAACCTGACAAAACCCCCCAAAATCTGCAATTCCCCCCCTACGATAAATCCCTGATCGACGACATCTACCCGGACGGTCTTCTCCATTACAGCACCGCCATCGGCAACGTAAAGTATCCGATGATACAGAACGTCGGGCCGTACAAGCATTGCCTCGTCTGCGCGGAGAACGTTTCCAGCATCCTGTTCCATCTTAACTCGGGGAAGCACGCGGCCAACGAAAAGCACGAGATCAACAGGCAGCTGTTGAAGAGCTATCACGACGTGTTTGTGCGGCTGCCGTTGAAATTGCAGTTCGAACAGAAGCACATGCGGAAGGAGCTGAGGTTGCTGTGCGTCCTCTGCGACGAGAAGGTTAGGTACGATGCCGAGGAATTGTTCCGGCATGTGGAGTCCGCGGATCACGGAAAACGGAAGTCGTTGTTGAGAAATAAAGGTAAATTATTTGTATTGTAATTGTTGGAATGATTATTTAAGTTTTTGATGGATGATGTGCTGCAAAGAAAATGTCATAGTGACAATATGGGTTGTGTTTGTTTTTTAGGAGGGGCAGTTAAATAAAATATTGGTTAAAGTAGCATTTTCTATTTAACATTTGTGGATTTATTTAATGGATTATGTGTTATTTTAATACATACATAAAAAATTTTAGGGACAAAATTAATGAAAATCTAACTAGTATTTTCTGTTTAAAATGTGTATTTGTTTAATTTACAATGTATTTATTTAATTTACAATATACTAAAATTTTAAACAAAAATTTAATCTTCAAAGTTGAATTAGTTTTTGTTTTTATTTGAATACTGTAAAGCAAAATGTTGACAAAATGAACTTTTCATATCACTTTTAACAGTTTTAATAATTTGTGAACATATTTCCATAATTTTTTAAAATTTTAAGTATTTTTTATATGTTTAAACTCTGAATTTATTGTATATATTTAAATACAATCCCTATTTTTTGATTGAACGTTTGTTTTTTTTTATATAGAGCCAAATTTAGAAACAAAATATGGAGTTCCCGCTCCAGAAACAGGCATCAAGATCGAACCATTGTCACCAAATGACAGCCCAAAAGCACAAACACCAATTCCAACAGGTAATTAGTTTATCTTTTTCTTTATTTATAATTATATATATGTCTATATTTCACTTATAGTTTTCCCTATAGAAAATCCACCTCAAAGATGTGCAGAAACACCCGTCAAAAAAATATTAAAATCTTCAAACAGTCCTACCAAAACAAAAAATGAACCAGTTTCCGACGAAAACAGTACGTAACTTTCACTACATTATATATTACATCCCATATCTAATTATCAAACATTACCTTGTCATTTCCAGCGCGATGCGAAGAAATCTTACGACAGATGTACCCCCCGCAGTTGAGCAGGTTGATCCGTCGACAGGAAGGCCTTAAGTTGACCTTCGACACATTCCAAGCGGAAAAGGGAACCTCAAAGTTCCTCTGCCTTTTATGCGAAAGATCCTTTGTTAAAACTGCCCTAGAAAGTCACGTCACGACTAAGGCGCATCAGAAGAGATTTGCCAAAGGCAATCGTCTCAAGGCAGTCGAGATTTATCACTTCCGCTGGAACACAATGCTTCCTAGGCACAAAATTCTGCAGCAGGAGTTCTTTCCCGTAAACGCCAGCTTAACGTTCTGCAAGACGTGTTGCATCAACGTTAAGTATGCGGACGTGGGACAACATCTGGATAAGTTCCACTTGAGTGATCAGAAATACTGTAAGTTAAAATGTTAAAAGACGTTTAAAAAATGTTATAAATTATTATTATTATTATTATATGGTTTCAACCTCTTGACAATAGTTATTATTGGTTTCTTTAAGATTGCATGGTTATTTTAATAGTTATAAACTTTTAAAAATGTTTATCAATGCCTCAAATACTTTATCATTTGAACGCAATCTCATTAATAAAAACAGAAATTTTGACTGTCCAAATTTTACAGGTCTAAAAGACAAACTAACCCCGGATTTCACCTTCAAATCCGACATCACTTACGTCCCCGAAATCGAACAGATCTACCGCCACAACGAGCCGCAATGCAACCTTATAGTGGCAAATACAACGTACCCATTGATACAGACGGGCGCTGTCGTGATGCGTTGCCTCCTCTGCAGGCAAGACGTCGCATACGACAAAGGGGGTTTCCGAAACGCCTCCGATATGGACACCGTTCGGGCTCATCTGGATACGGCGCGTCACAAGACTCTAATGGTCGAATGCGACGCGAAAAACAGGTTCAAGCTGTACCACGACGTCTGGATGGGGTATAAGGGTGAGATCCAGAGGCAGCAACTGCTGTTTTTCGGCGATACTCGGAAGCTGTTTTGTAACTTGTGCGGGTGCTCCGTGAAAATGGCTGCGGTTGCCAAGCATGTCGCCAAGAATTCGAGGCATCACGACCTGGAGTTTGACGAGTTTGGGAATCTGGTCGTAAAAGGTTAGAGAAAATAATTGATTTTTAATCCTTTTTTTAATGCGTTTTAATTTTTTTTTAATGTGTTTTAATTTTTTTATTCATTTATAAATATTTTTTAACATTTTGATGTCAATTTTAATAATTTGTTGACATTTTCAATTATTTTCAACATATTTAAGTAATTTTTGCATACAAAACGTTTTGTAATTGATTTTCTTAACATCCAATAATCGAAAAATAACATTTTTAAATTGATAATTGATAACTGTCATTGAAACATTTCAATGACAATTTGTTGACAATTTTTTTTAACTACCTCTGCAATTTTATTCTCTTCTTGTTTAAACAGCCGGTCAGGTGAGTCCTATAACACAGGCTACGAAGCAGCAAGCCTTACAGGAACATCTGGGCGTCTCTGTAGATGGTAGCGACTACAGCGGAAGCGATTCTGAGTTGACGGATGTCGATGATCTTTCCGACAGTTTAGCTACGGGGTTGGTAGTGGAGTCAGCGTCCAAACTTAAGTTGGAGACTACCAACACAGCACAGAATGGTCACGCAACTGTTGAAGAGGCAGCCAACAGTACCGAGCATGCTGACAATATTGAAAATATTAATATAAATGGTCAGTTTTAAAGATTTTAATAATTTGTTTAAATATTTTTTAACGTTTTTACAACCATTTTTAATATTTTTAAACTTTTCGATATCTTTTTTGATAATTTGTTTTCATTTTAAATGTTTTTTAATCTTTTTTAATGTTTTTAATGTTTCAATATCAGTTTTAATGATTTGTTGACGTTTTTAATGCCTTTTCAACCTTTTTTCAATATTTTTTAACATTTTAATATCAGTTTTAATAATTTATTGGCGTTTTTCATGTTTTTCTAATAGTGCAGGAAGCAGTGAATTTTTTTTGGCAAAAATATTTTCCATGGGAAACTAGACCACCTTTTTTTATCCAACATTCTATATTACCATACCGTCTTAATTCAAGAATTCTTTCACTTCCAGACTCCGCGAAAACCTTGACATTATACAAACCGAGCGTCCGCAACCGAATCTACTTTGACCTCGAGCAATACACCGTTTCGATTTACGAAGTCGAGTACCCCGTCTTTCGCAGGACGATGCAAGGGATGCGTTGCATCGTCTGCCACGATAAACCGGTCCTCCATCCCGGGGAGCACTCGAAGATTTTGGCCCACGGGCGGGCGTGCGAGGACGATACCGCAAGAGAGGCGCTCAAGCAGTTCCACCATTTCTGGTCAAAGCTGGCTGAGAATGTCCAGCACGAGCAGGTCTTTGTCGTGAACGATCAGTGCGTTCTCTGCCACAAGGAGATACCCTTCGAGAACGTTCGGTCGCATCTCAAGTCGAAGGCTCACGAAAGTAGGGCGGCCTCCGCTACTGGCGAGGTGTTGCATCAAACTTTAGGTTTGTGTGAACGATGTAGAATCGATAATTTATTTATTTGGAGATTTACAATAATTCGATTGAAGATACTAGATAGATTTTAACGTTTCTATATGATTTTTAATCGTTTTTTTACATTTTAAAATACTTTTTAATGTTTTTTAAATCATTTTTAATATTTTTTAAAGTTTTCAGAATCAATTTTCATAAATTTGTTGATTTTTTAAATATTATTTTGAACGTTTTTAATAATTTTTTAACACTAATAATGCAAAAATATTTTTATGTTCACATTTGACATATATACCACAAAATTATCTCCCATGCATTCAAAATAAACATTTCTGTGATTTTATAAGCTTGGAAAACCAAATAACAATTAAAAAATATATATTATCATATATTTTTCAGGTTTAAAATTCCTGTACTCCCCTGAAGTGTACAGCGCTCTCTACGGTTCTGTACCCTCACAACAGACGGTGGATATCGACGGGGAGATTTATCCCGTGCTCCGTAGGACGGAGCAGGGCGTGCGATGCGTCGTCTGCCACGACGTGTTTGTGAAGACTTCGAAAGACCATCTGTCTTCAGCCTGTCATCGAGAGATCCTGAAGGACTCTGAAAATCTGCGTGCGGTGGCAAAGTTCCACAAGCACTGGATGGCGCAGGAGCCGGCTATTCAGATAGAACAGCGGTACGTCGTGCAGGGAAAGTGCGTTTTGTGCGACAGGAACGTCTCTGGCGATGGCGCCGTTATTCATATGAAGTCGAAGGGACATCAGCTTAAGATGCAGCAGGTGAACAAAAAGGAAAAAGGTAAATGATATTTTTATTTTAATGTATTCTGTACTTTTTGACCATTTTGAGAAAGAAATAATGTTCTGCTGAAAGGGAATAATATGAAAGAATTATAGAATTACAAAAAGAAATAAACATAAGCGCAAGAACAAAGAAGTAAATTCATTTATTATGAAAAGCAAAACACGTGTTCTAGATGTTTATTTTTTGTTTATAATAATAATAATAATAATCTTACGTTAAATAAATAACAAATTTTATTTACCAGATCGTGAAGATAGCGCAAAGAAGCATGACATCACGGATTCCATTCCGAATGCGAAGGCACCTCACATGATCAAGCATTTGCCTGTGTACCTGAATAGTCACCTTTCTCACCTAAAATGGGACGACGACGTACACGACGAGGTCGCCTGCACCAAGTGCAAGAAAATCTGCCGCACGTCGCATGAGCTGCGTTTACACCTGGATTCTCAACCCCACGTGAACGCAACGCAGGTGCCCCGCAAGTTCCTCAAGTTCTACTGCGAACTCTGCAGGAAGTGGTAAGAATTTTTTTTTTAAACTTTGTGTAATTGTTTTTTAATTGTTTAATTGTGAAACACGTTACTTTACAGGGCAATTTTTTACCATTTTCAATTTGAAATTATAATTAATTAACTTGTTTTGATGATATTTCGGGGTTTTCTTTAGTAATTTTTTGACGTTTTTAATATTTTTTTCAATAGCTTTTAAAACTGCAAAATGTCTCATTTATTGTTTCTAATTTGAAAAGAAATTAATTTTCATTTAATTAATTTATGAAACTGTGAGGTTTCGTTCATATTTGAAATGAATAAAACAATAACAACTTTGGTCTGTTTTTAATCTATCCGAGCAAACCCAAGAAGCCAGATTTACACTAGACTAGACAAAATCGCTAGAAAATTTTACCATATATGTCAAAGTATAATTTTCTGGTTTGTTTTGGTGGTACTTGAGTTAATTTCGATACTTTTTTGACATTTTCAATAAAGTTTCAATAGCTTTTAATTTTTTAAACTTGATAACTTTAACAATTTATCTTTCCCTTAAAAAAAAAAACATTCTCTTTTAAATTATTAGGTATCCATGTGAGACAACATGGAACATGCACCTAGTCGACCCCGTTCACATCGAGCAAACGTCGAAAGTGGGCGCCGCCCGTCAGGCAAAGCTCAGGGAGAATCAGTGCGTCACGTGCGCTGTCGTCTTCTACGGGGACACGATGGCGATCATCCGGCACAGGAGGGGAGGCACGGATGAACCCGAGGTGAAGCTGAGCGGAGCGGTCAAGCGTTTCTTCGCGTCCAAGGAGTTTATCGTAGTGGAGGCCGAGCGCTTGTTGAAACTCGCCACCGATGCTGCGAAGGACCAGGCGAGAGAGGAACGTTGCTGCTTGGCGCTCGTCAGAGCTCTGAAGGGGGAATTCCCCAACTGCACGGCGTACACCTTCGGGTCCAGGGTGACCGCGCTGGGGTACGACGATAGCGATCTGGACGTGTTTTTGGATATCGGTGAGTGGTTTTTTTGGTTTCTTTTTTGGATAATTTTATAGTGAAGGTATATTTAATTATTATTATATTATCTCACAATAATACTGGTAAAAGAAATTATTTTTTTTTTAATGTGTACAACCCATTTATTGAATTACTCAAATTTGTAGTAAATATTGCTTTCATACTAAAATATTCTCTTCATACTAACATTAATTTATGATACTGTGAGGCTTTGTTCATATTTTAAATCAACAAACACAAAAATAATCTGTCTGTTTTTAAACTATGCTGAAAAAAAGGCAAGAAGCCAGGTTTACACTAGGATTCCCAGATATGTCAAAGCATAATTTGATTCTATGGTATTTTTGGAAAATAATTTCACAAATAAAAAGAAATCAATTTTCATTTAAGCTGTCCAAACCATTTATTGATTTAATCAAATTTGTAGTAAATATTCTTTTCATACTAACGTGAATTTATGCCACTGTGAGGTTTTGATCATATTTTAAATGAACAAAAACAAATGTGATCTGTCTATTTTTAAACTATGGGGAAAAAAGGCAAGAAGCCAAGTTTACACTAGGAAATGTCACCAGTTACATTAGTTACACTAGAAAATGTCACGAGATATGTCAAAGCATAATTTGATTCTATTAGGTATTTTTGGAAAATAATTCCACAAAAAACTCAAAAAATAATTTCTCTGCAGGTAAAATGTATGACGGCAAACGTCAGCAGAGCAGCCAGGCGCAAGCGGACATCGTCCACTCGGTCACCTCGATACTGCAACGCAACCGCAAGACCTTCACCGACATCAACAAGGTCCCGACGGCCCGTACGCCCATCATCCAGGTGTACCACGTCGAGACGGGCATCGACTGCGACATCTCCTTCCGGCACGGGCTTAGCGTCGAGAACACGAAGTTTGTCAGATTCTGCCTCGACCTGCAACCTTCGATTCGAGCCGCCATGCTCTACCTGAAGGAGTGGTACGCCAAGTCCGACCTTCCCTCCGGCATTACCTCTTACGCCCTCATCATGATGCTCATCTACTACCTACAGACCGAAGGATACCTGCTATCCGTGGCGAGGGTTCGGGAGCTGAACCAAGCCACGGGACCCGTCATTAACGGTGAGAATTTTATAGTATAGTTTCTCAGTGTCGCACTCTGGTGGTAAAAATATGAAGTACGAAACTCTAACCCCAAAAAAATTGACAGTATCGGAAAAGTCGCACTCTGGTGGTAAAAATATGAATTAAGACGACTCTAACCCATCTCTAACCCTAAAAAGTTTTGATTTGAGGCGCCATCTATGTTCAAATAGCTAAAACCTCTTAAAATAACTTCTACTTTTAAATTCTATTCTATTTTTTATAGGTTGGGAGACAATAAAATACACTAAACCCCTTGCGGCGATGAGGCTTGAACTGCCGGACTGCACGATGTCAGTTCCGGAGCTGCTGTCGAAATTCTTCGAGTTCTACGCGTCGTTTGACTTTGGGACGCTCGTTGTTTGCCCGCTGATGGGTCGTCCGATCGCAAAATTAGATTTCCAGTTACGTAAAGTCAAGTTACCTAGGGAGATGTCGGCGTATATGAAGAAGCTTGCTCAGCCGAATCCTGAGTTGTTCAGGATAACGGCGATGTGCATTCAGGACCCCTTTGACCTGTCGCACAATCTGACTAAGGCTTGCAGCGAGTCGTTTGTCAGGACGTTCAAGAAGTACTGCGTCCTGACCAAGGCGCAGATTGATGGTCCTTCTGGGTGATAATAAGCGCGTTTTATTTTTTTTACGCGCTTATTGGTTTTTTTGTTTAATTTGATTGTTGGCGATATGTTCTATGGTGGAGATTTGTGCCATTTTATGTTAGTTTTTAAAATGTTTCCAAGACGGATGATTGTGTCGATTGTTATCGATTAAGTTTCTTTGTTATTTAATCGTTCATTGAATAAATCATGTTAGTTTCGATTTTATCTTGTCTTGGTTTTCCGTATCTTTTATGCTTTTGTCTGGTTATACTGGTGACTCTGGTTATTATTTCATGCTGTAATTATTTTAATAAATTTTTATAAATCAAATATGTTTCATTTACATAACACGTGATTTCTGGGAGGAAACCATGTTGTTTATGTTACAATTGACGACAATTTGCACTCAGTTGCAAGAGAAATCTTCAAGACTTCTTCACACCACAATAGTTAGAAAAAGACTGTTGTCTATTTATGGGGAAGTGTTGGGATATTTATTGAGGTAGGTATACCAGGTATGTATGTCATGCTTCTCAATCACTTCCCACTGTTCAAGGCTGGTTTATTCACCTACACGTAAAGTCCTGTATAGCTATGTGTCAGATAAGTTGATTTTGTTGCCCCATTTTTTTCCATTAACACAGAAATATGTTACTGGTAGTGTGTAAAACATGAATAAAAGAATGAAACGTGACTAGTTCTGTACACCATGGTTAGTAATCTTGACTGTATTGTAACTCACCAACAAAATTTGTCCTGTCTGACACATAGCTATACAGGATTTTATGTGTAGGTGTAACTCTTGGCAATAATTATTGTTAGTTTCATTGGGATTGGATAATTATTTTTGAAGTTATAAACTTTTGAAATATGTTTATCAATATCTTTGCCATCATAAATTGTCCCCTTGACTACATATAATTTTGTCTGACATTTATGGTAGTTTCAACTACTATTGTTGATTTTATATTGTTCATTAGACTATTGGTAATAATTGTGGTTAGTTTCATTAAGATTCTTTAATTATTTTTTGAAGTTAGAAGCATCTGAACATGTTTGTCGATATCGTTGTCTTCATAAATTGTCCCCTTGATTTTATATTATTTTCTCTGGTATTTATGGTGGTTTCAACCACTAACATTGACTTTATATTGTTCATTAGACTCTTGGCAATAGTTGTTTTTAATTTCATTAAGATTGCTTAATTATTTAGGTAGTTAGAAGCTGTTGATAATATTTTATCAATGTATTTGTATTCATAAATTGTTCCTTTGACTTTATATTGTTTTGACTGACATTTGTAATAATTTCAACCACTACTATTGACTTTATATTGTTCACTGGACTTTTGACAATGATTATTGTTAGTTTTATCAGGACTGGATGATTATTTTTGAAGTTATAAACTTTTGAAATATATTTATCAACATCTTTGCCTTCATAAATTGTTCCCTTGACTTTATATTGTTTTGGCTGAAATTTGCGGTGGTTTCAACCACTACTACTGATTTTATATTGTTTATTTGACCCTTGGCAATAATTCTGGTTAGTTTCATTAAGATTTATTTAATTATTTTTTAAATTAGAGACATGCAGCATCAATACCAATAATTCTAGTTTGATTTGACTTTGGCGCGCAATGCGCGTTACCACCTGTGGAGTGCCAATACGCGTTATCGCGACACCAAAATTCCCGCTCTTTAGGGTGTTTTACAAGTGAATAGCACAAACATTGCGTATAAAACCGCCGAATTGTCGTCTAGTCGAATTATATTATCGAAACAATTATATTATTATATTGTCGATTTAATATTATTGCATCGATATATCATATATAGGCTCGTCGTTCCTGTGTGCTGTAGTTTGTGTCTGGAGTTCGAACGTGCTTTTCGATGTCTGAAATTGTATTTCGTTGCCTAAGAATTAATTACAGGTAGGTGGACTTTATTTAGGTACATGTTACATGTTTTATACGCAAATGATCGAATTTCTCAATGTCACAACGCGTGATCATCGATCGAAACCATATATTTGGATTAATATCGGTTTTTTGGTTATGTCTCCCATCCCCCCGCGCATTTGTATCTCCCGAGGAGCATTTCTAGGTTGCATAAGCATCTCAACGTGTTCATCCCTGAAAATCCGATTTCCCCATGGGAAACTTCGTAAATTTTCCGCATGTTTTCCCCATTTTAATTCGAAAATATATATTTCTAATTATTCAGTTTTGCAAAGAAGTGTAATCGCCATCTTTGTGTACAACTTCTGTTGCTAGGTGGTATTTGTGCAATCCTGCTCTCTGATTGGTGCATTATTTGTGTTCGCAGACCGCTTGTTTATTGTTCAGAAGGCGTCCATCCTTGCAAGCGTGCGGATGTCTTTTGCGTTTTGTCGTATAAGTTATACGGTTCTAGTATAATTTTTAACGTTTTTGAGTGTGTTCTATTGCGAATCCTGCAAGATTTTAACGCAGATCAAGTGCGAAATAAAGGTAGGTTTGCCAGTTTTTTCTGTTGCCTATTGTGCAGTTGCGTTTGACCGAACACCGCGAAATATTCAAGATGTCTGCATGTATTCTTCTCGCCGCTTTCTGTCGTTGTATAAATCATTTGACAAATATGAAAAAGCTCGATGTTATACGCGTTAACATACTTGCAAGTTTTTGACATATCGTAGTTTGTATTTTCTCGAGTTCACCATCAGTTTGCACGATTATTTCGATCTGTAATTCGATTTTTCGTTCGCGAACACAAACTGCGTTGTATTCAACGATGATCTCGTCGTAATTATCCCTGAAAATCAGCTTTCCCCATAGAAAACTTCGTACATTTTCCGCATGTTCTCCCCGTTTTAATTCGAAAATATATATTTCTAATTATTCAGGTTCGCAAATAACGGCAGTGGCCATCTTTGTATGCGACTTCTTTTGTCAGGTGGTGTGATTCGCAATACGGCTCTCTGATTGGTGCATTTTTCGGATCGCGAAGACGCGAACCGACTTGTTTAGTACGAGTGCATTCGTTAGAAAGTGCGGACGTTTTTTTTTGCATTTTGCCCGTATAAATTGTACCGTTGTGGCGTTGTTTGTTCCTTTGCACTGCGTATATGTATAAAAACGCGTCATCTTGTTGCATTTGTGATAATTCTGCAAGTTTTAATGATGATCCGGCGAAATATAGGTATGTTTGCTAGTTTTTTTTTATTTTGAGCGTTGTGCACCGGCGTATGACAAACGTAATTCAAGATGGCCAAATCTCTTGCATTATTCTCGCGAAAATTATGCCCATATTTCAAGACAAAATACGTTGTGATCGTTCATCTAGTATCCTCTTGTAAGCGATAGAGGATATTTTGAGCTTTGTGTCCATGTATAAAATCATTTGACAAAAATTAAGGTTAAACTTAAGGTTTTGACATATTGCGCTTTGTATTTTCTCGACTTTCCCATCGATTTGCATGATTATATCGATCAGTAGTCGGATTTTCTTGTTCGGGAGTGCAAAGTGCGTTCAAATTCACGCGTGCGAGGCTTTATTTCGGTCGATTTGGCCGAAATTTGACGGAGATATGTAATTTTGAAGTCAATTTAAGCGGATTTCGTTTTTTTTTTCTGTTAGGTTTGCTCATCTCAACTCAAAAAATTAACTTCTTTAATGTTTATAGACGATTTTTTGCGCTTTGTGTCGATGTATTGCCAACATTAAAGAAATTACTAACTTATACATTAATTGGTATTCTTTTTTTTTTTTTTTCGAATTTAGCATCAATTTTGACGATTATTTTGGTCTGTAATGTAATGTTCTTGTGTACGAAGTGCAAAGTGTATTTAAATGATCGATTAATCAACTTTATTTCGCTCAAATTGGTTTAAATTTGCCTCAATTATGCACTTTAAAGCTCATAGGTTTTTTTTTGCTTGTGTTCTATACAGGGTGTTACGGCAATACTTACATACTTGTTATAAATTTAATATTGAAGTTTTCGCTTCAAAATTTGAAAATAAGTTCGTATATTACAAACGTAAACAATTTTTACATTCGTTTGCATCATCAGTCATACATACAGGGTGTAACTTTTTAATTTTCACATTAGGAAAAAAATATTTCTTCCTTTTTATTTGAAAAGATCATAGTTTTGATTAATTAGTAATGCTCTGTAGTACTAAAAAATACATTGAAATAAATACCTTTTGTTTATCGAAGATTACAAAATTTAAGAAACACAAGTATGTAGTATCTTTTTTTTTTTTTAAGGAAATCGTTTTATTCGTTTTGTAATTTTGTTAATTTATTCCCAGTTCCTATAAACTAATCAAAACTCTAACATATTTCATATTAAATGTTGGATAAAAATTACATATTTATTATGATTACTAAGTCATGCAATTTTCGATAAATTAAAGCAATTGTTTCGATTTATTTTATAACACCCATTTTATTTATCTAACTTAGGAACTTTTATTATATTTTTTTGTGCTGAGAACCTCCCACCGCGTAAAAGATCGCGGATAGGTCGCGAGAACCACCATTCGCCAAGGAGCAAGTAGGTTAGGGCCCGGCCCCAAGCCTCCTTGCCAGCCTGTTATATAAAAGCCTATTATATACCAGCCTATTGTATACAAGTCCGGCCCATGTACTAACATACACTTACCCTCAGTTCCCAATTTCTCAAAAAATTTCTTTAAAACAAAAATTTTATGGACAAAAATTGTCACATTGCAATAAAATTTGTATTAGAAAAAATTAACTTTATAAGTATGTACATAATAAAATAATTAGCATATTAATTGATGTTTTGTGTCCTTTGTTACAGGTGAAGTTTAGTTTCGAATAGCAGAAGGGGAAGTCCAAGGAACAAGGACAACTGCTATGGAAGAGGACTTCAATACAGATACAGCTTCCAGGTGCAAAGACAGAATCTTTAAGTTCTAGCGAAATGTATTAAAGCTGAAAAGGTAACATATTTTGTGAACTTCTAAATGATTTATTTATGGTTATATGTATTTCGTTGCAGATACGTGAATACATGACTGGGATCATGAAAGCAGATCACAGCACATCAAATGGGAAGAACCTGGGACTCTGAAAAACTATAATGACGAAGAACAAGTTCTATTTGTCCTTAGGTAAAATTTGTTTGTGATAAATTTACACCTTGATTCCAATCTACATTGATTTAGCTATACTACAAATGTACTTTTATTGCAGATGGACAAAAACAGTGTTGTTTTCCTGAAGTGTTAGTGTTGTGCAGAGAACTAGCCCTTAGGGCTTGGACATTCAGTAGTGCGTGCTTAAATCTTGCGAGTGTAGTGCCGAATAGCAGCCGTAGATGCCCAAGGGGAAGGACAGCTGACGTGGAGGAGGATTTTAACGGAGAGGCAGCTTCCAGGGACGAAGACATCTAAAGGTAGGTTCAAGGAGATGTCGTCCTTCGGTGGAGGCGAAGAAGACAGTATAAGGTAGGATCTTTACACTTCTCTAGGTTCGGGACGCGTTATCGGTCTTTGTGACTCTCTACAGTATTCTGTAGAGAGAGGATATCGTGGTGAAAAGTTAAGATGAAGTGCTAGTGCCAACCGTGTGCCATTGATTTGTCCTAAGGAGATAAGTATTATTCGTGCCATACCTGACAAAAAAGAGCGAGGGGAAAGAAGGTGTCGCTGCAAGTCAGCGGGGTGGTGGAGGGCATCTCCCCTCTCGCTTTTTCCAGCTTAAACAAAACCTTCTTCAACTGTCTTGCATTTTAGTATTGCCTTCCATTGATATTATTTCCACAAGAACCAATGGCGGAACAACCATGGGTAAGAAAATTATGAACTATTATCAACAGTGTCGAATTTGTTCTCTGTTGTTTCAGTTGAACATCTACTGAGAAAATGAATGTATACTTTTGTCAAGTTATAAGAGCCTAGATGACAATATTTATCGAGGAAATGTCTTGGTTGTTTTGTGGAAATTTATCGGTCTTTGTAACTACAGAAATCACTTGATGACGACATGTATTTATCCGAGAATGACTGCCATGACGAGGTACTCCTTGAGGTATAATACATATTATGAATTGTTATTTTGAGAAAATAATTTGACTTTTGTGTAGCAGGTGGAAGAATTCTAAGGAATGCGTGAGCGATACCACCGTCTCTCCATCAGAGCTACATAGAGCCGTTAGAGTGGGTAAAATTCCCACCCTATTGGCCAATAGCACCCTGGCCAGTGTCTTGAAGATTTTCCCCTGCAAAAAAAAAGGTGGAAGAAGATAGAACCAAATTGCCCACATCAAATCCGTCAATTCTCATCTTCAATCTTTTCCGGGACTGGGTTTTGTGACTGCTTCAACACTGAAAAGGTAATAAACATTTTTTCTGAACTTTTAATTCGAACTCGTAGTTTTTTTATTGATTTTTGCAGATGGACAAAAACATTGTCGTGTTGCAGTAAAATTGTTATTATAAAATTGATGTTTTGTGTCCTTTGTTACAGGTGAACGTGCGAGGGTAGGTTTGTATAGCAGAAGGGAAAGTGTAAGGAACAAGGACAACTGTTATGGAAGAGAACTTTAACAGAGATACAGCTTCCACGTTCAAAGACAGACTTTTTAACTTCTTACAAAATGCACCAAAATTCAAAAGGTAATATATTTTGTAAGCTCTTAAATGATTTATTTATGGTTATATTTTATTGCAGATACTTGAATGCAAAACTGGACCATGTAAAGCACATCACAGCACATCAAATGGGAAGAATCTGAAATTAGGATACCACGATCTCTCCATCAGAGCTACAAAGAGAGGTTTTTAGTGGGTAGAAGTCCCACACTATTGGCTAATAACAACCTTGCCACTGTGTTTTTAAGATTTCCCCTGACAAAACAAGGTGGAAGAAGATCAGGACCAAATTGTTTTACACAAATCCGTCAATTCTCATTTTCAATATTTTCCTGGACTGGTTTTTGCAACTACCTCAAGACTGAAAAGGTAATAAACGTATTTTGTAAATTCTTAAAACCTCTTTACTGTATTTTTTCATGTTTGTCGCTGGGCTATCGTTGTATATTTTTGCTCTCTGGTGCACTTCTTTATGACGACATCAATTTGTCCAAGAATGACTGCCATAACTGTTTAGTTATATTTCATTGCAGATACTTGAATGCAAAACGGGACCATGTAAGGAGATCACAGCACATTAAATGGGAAGAATTCACGGTCTCTTCATCAAAGCTACAAAGATGGTTTTTAGTGGATACAAGTCCCAGCCACATTATTGGCCAATAACAACCTTACCAATGTGTTTTCAAGATTTTCCCCTGATGAAAGAAGGTGGAGGAAGATAAGGGCCAAATTGTTTACACCAAATCCGTCAATTCTGACTTCCAATCTTTTCCTGGACAGGTTTTCTCAACCGCTTCAAGACTGAAAAAGGTAATAACAGTTTTTGTAAACTTTTAATTCGAACTTGTATTTTATTTTATTCATGTTGCAGATAGACAAAAAACAGTTCCTATAAACTAATCAAATCTTTAGAACATATTTCATATTAAATACGTTTTATTTGGAAGTTTTTGCTTATTGCAGGTATAGGAAATTCGAAAAAGTAACTTTAACGAAAGAAATCAAATTACTTCTGTTGAATAAAAACTACATACTTACTACGATTTCTAAGTCATCCAATTTACGATAAATTAAAGCAATTTTTTCGATTTATTTTATAACACCCAAATTATTTATCTAACTTAGGAATTTTTATTATATTTTTTGTGCTGAGAACCTCCCACCGCGTAAATGATCGCGGATAGGTCACGAGACCCACCATTCACCAAGGAGCAAGTAGGCTAGGGCCCGGCCCCAAGCCTACTTGCCAGCCTGTTATATAAAAGCCTATTATGTACCAGCCTATTGTATACAAGTCCGGCCCATGTACATTATACTTACCCCCAGTTCCCAATTTCTCAAAAATTTCTTTAAAACAAAAATTTTATGGACAAAAATTGTCACATTGCAATGAAATTTTTATTAGAAAAAATAACATGTTAAAATAATTAATTAACATAGTTGATGGTTTGTGTCTTTTGTTACAGGTGAACATGCGTGGGTAGTTTTGAATACCAGAAGCCCAAGGAACAAGGACAACTGTTATGGAAGAGGACTACGACTAGGTGGTGGTACAGACAGACAGTTCAGTAAAGACAGTTCTTGCGCAATGTATTAAAACTGAAAAAGGTAATATATTTTGTAAACTTTTATATGATTTATTTATGGTTATACGTATATCGTTGCAGGTACGTGAATACACGACTGGACCATATAACCACATCATAGCTCATCAAATGGGAAGAACCTGGGCTCTGAAGAACTACAAGGACAAAGAACAAGCTCTTTTTGTCCTTAGGTAAAATATCTTTGTTATAAATTTACACCTGATCCCTTGTACATTATAAATTTACACCTGATCCCTTGTACATTGATTTTGCTATATTTGAAATGTATTCTTCTTGCAGATAGACAAAAACAGTGTAGTGTTCATGAAGTGCGCTTGTTGTACGGTGATTAGCCATTAGGGCTTCGGCATAAAGTAGTGCGCGAATAAACCTTGCGAGTGAAGTGTTGAACATTCAGTAGTGCGCGCTTAAATCTTGCGAGTGTAGTGCCGAATAGCAGCCGTAGATGCCCAAGGGGAAGGACAGCTAACGTGGAGGAGGATTTTAACGGAGAGGCAGCTTCCAGGGACGAAGACATCTAAAGGTAGGTTCAAGGAGATGTCATCCTTCGGTGGAGGCGAAGAAGACAGTATAAGGTAGGATCTTTCACTTCTCTAGGTTCGCGACGCGTTATCGGTCTTTGTGACTCTCTGCAGAATTCTGTAGAGGGAGAATACAGTCGTCAAAAACGGTGGTAGTGCTAGTTATCTGACATTGGCTGGTAGTATCATTGAACAATTCCGGTAAGTGGGTATTCTTTTTAATTCCAGCCATACCTGGCAAACAAAGAACGAGGGGAAAGAAGATGTCGCTGCAAGTCAGCGGGGTGGTGGAGGGCATCTTCCCCCTCGTATTTTTCTGCTTAAGAAACCTTTCTTCTACAGTCTTCCATTTTAGGATTGCCTTCCATGGATATTGTTTCCAAATGAACCAATGGTAGAGCAATAAATGGTAAGAAAGTTATCTAATTTTATCATCAATGTAAAATTTGTTCTCTGTTGTTTCAGTTGAACAGCCACTGACAAAATGATTGTATACTTAATTCAAATTATAAGAGCTTGGATAACAATATTCACCGAAGAAATATCTTGATTGTTTTTTGGAATGCTATCGGTCTTTGTGACTCTACAAAATTCTGTTGATGACTCCCTTGAAGTAAGTTTGTTTACTCAGAATGGTTATTTTGAAAAAAACAATGTTTTGCTTTCTTGTGGCAGGTGGAAGAAGATAGGGCCAAATTTCCTAGAGAAAATCCTTTAATTCTCACCTTCAATCTTTCCGTGGACTGGTTTTCTCGACCTGCTCAAACCTGAAAAGGTAATACCTAACAGTTTTTGTAAACTTTTAATTCGAAATCGTATTTTACTTTATTCATGTTGCAGTTAGACAAAAACAAATACCTAAATGAATTATAATGTAAATACAATTAATTATCATAGTAATTGATGGTTTGTGTCCTTTGTTACAGGTGAACATGAGAGGATTGTTTTTAATAACAGAAGAGGAGTCCCAGGTTATTGACGAGGACTTTAATAGAGATACAACTTCCACGTCCAAAGAAGACAAACTCTTTAACTTCTTACAAAATGCATCAAAATTGAAAAGGTAAAATCTTTTGTGAATTGTTAAATGATTTATTTATGGTTACATTTCGTTGCAGATACGTGAATACACGACTACCACCATGCAAGCAGACCGCAGCAGCACAACAGATGGGAAGAACCTGAACTCTGAAGAACTACATTTACGAAGAACAAGCTCCCTTTGTCCTTAGGTAAAATTTGTTTGTGATAAATTTACACCTTGATTCCAATCTACATTGATTTAGCTATACTTCAAATGTACTTTTATTGCAGATGGACAAAAACAGTGTTGTTTTCCGGAAGTGTTAGTGTTGTGCAGTGAACAAGCCCTTAGGGCTTTTGGACATTCAGTAGTGCGCGCTTAAATCTTGCGAGTGTACTGTCGAATAGCAGCCGTAGATGCCCAAGGGGATGGACAGCTGACGTGGAGGAGGATTTTAACGGAGAGGCAGCTTCCAGGGACGAAGACATCTAAAGGTAGGTTCAAGGAGATGTCATCCTTCGGTGGAGGCGATGAAGACAGTATAAGGTAGGATCTTTCACTTCTCTAGGTTCGCGACGCGTTATCGGTCTTTGTGACTCTCTACAGAATTCTGTAGAGGGAGAATACAGTCGTCAAAAACGGTGGTAGTGCTAGTTATCTGACATTGGCTGGTAGTATTATTAAACAATCCCGGTAAGTGGGTATTCTTTTTAATTCCAGCCATACCTGGCAAACAAAGAACGAGGGGAAAGAAGATGTCGCTGTAAGTCAGCGGGGTGGTGGAGGGCATCTTCCCCTCGTTTTTTTTTCTGTTTAAGAAACCTTTCTTCTACAGTCTTTCATTTCAGGATTGCCTTCCATGGATATTGTTTCCAGATGAACCAATGGTGGAGCAACCACTGGTAAGAAAGTTATGTAATTTTATCAACAATGTAAAATCTGATGTCTTGTTTCAGTTGAACAGCCACTGACAAAATGATTATATACTTTAGTCAAATTATAAAAGCCTAGATAGAAATATTCAGCGAGGAAAGATCTTGGTTGTTTTGCGGAAAGTTATCGGTCTTTGTGACTCTCTAAAGAATTCTGTTGATGACGACATCTCTTTGTCCAAGAACGACTGCCATGACGAGGATTTCCTTGAAGTAAGTTTGTTTACCAAGAATGGTTATTTTGAAAAATCAATGTTTCGCTTTCTTGTGGCAGGTGGAAGATGATAGGGTCCAATGGCCTACATCAAATTCGTCAATTCTCACCTTCATTCTTTTCCTGGATTGGTTTTCTCGATCAGCTCAAGACTTAAAGGGTAATAACAGTATTTGTGAACTTTTAATTCGAGCTCGTGTTTTATTGTATTCATGTTGCAGTTAGACAAAAACTCGTGTATTAGTAGTAAAATTGTTATTATAAAAATTAACATTGGAAGAGATAAATGAATTATGATGGAAAAATAATTAATTATCATAGTAATTGATGGTTTGTGTTCTTTATTACAGGTCAACATGCGAGGGTAGTTTTTAATAGCAGAGGGGGAGTCCCAGAAACAAGGTCAACTATTATGGAAAAGGACTTTAATAGAGAGACAGCTTCCAGGTGCAAACACAGACTCTTTAACTTCTTGCAAACTGCATCAAAACTGAAAAGGTAATATATTTTGTAAACTTTTAAACGATTTATTTATAGTTAAACATATATCTATCGTTGCAGATACCTGAATACCCGACTGGACCATGTAAGCACATCACAGCTCATCAAACGGGAAGAACCTGAGCTCTGAAGAACTGCAAGGGATAAAGAACAAGCTATTTTTTGTCCTTAGGTAAAATATCTTTGTTATATCTTTGTTATAGGTAATATATGTTATACACTTTTGAATGACTTTTTATGGTTCCACATATATCGTTGTAGGCACATGAATACACGACTGGACCACGTCAGCACATCATAGCTCATCAAATAAGAAGAACTTGGGCTCTGATTAACTACAACGACAAAGAACAAGCTATTTTTTGTCTTTAGGTAAAATATCTTAGTTATAAATTTACACCTGATTCCCTTGTACATTCGTTTGACTATATTTCAAATGTATTCTTTTTGCAGATGGACGTAAACGGTGTAGTGTTCGCGAAGTGCACGTGTCGTACGGTAAACTAGCCCTTAGGGCTTCGGCATAAAGTTGTGCGCGAATAAACCTTTCGAGTGTAGTGTTGGACATTCAGTAGTGCGCGCTTAAATCTTGCGAGTGTAGTGTCGAATAGCAGCCGTAGATGTCCAAAGGAGAAGGACGACTGACGTGGAGGAGGATTTTAACGGAGAGGCAGCTTCCAGGGACGAAGACATCTAAAGGTAGGTTCAAGGAGATGTCATCCATCGCTGGAGGCGAAGAAGACCCTATAAGGTAGGATCTTTGCCCTTCTCTAGGTATTCGCGGCGCGTTATCGGTCTTTGTGACTCTCTACAGAATTCTGTACAGAGAAATTATCGTGGTGAAAAGTTAAGTAAAAGTGCTATGGCCAATTGTGCGCCATTGAAATTTGTCCTAAGTAAGTATTATTGCAATGTTCCTGCCATACGTGGCAAGAAAGAGCGAGAGGAAAGAAGATGTCGCTGCAAGTCAGTGGGGTGGTGGAGGGATCTTTCTCCTCGCTTTTTTCTAATTAAAAAATCTTTCTTCCGCAGTCTTCCAGCGCCGTCGAGCAAAGACAAGAGTGGAAGCCCAGTAAAAAAGGACTTTTATTTTTGGATTACCTTCTATAGATATTGCTCCTAAAAAGACTAATGGTGGAGCTATCATGGGTAAGCCTGGCAACATAATCGTATACTTTCGTGACCCATCGCATTTTTTCTGCTTAAAAAATTATAATTTGAATTCAAAGCGCCATCTCTGGTTGCCCTACCATAACTGTTGGCTCCCCTGCCAGTTATTTGTTTACTATTATCACTATTATCCTGTCAAATGTCAAATATTTGTCAAACACCCCTAACCTAGAAATGTAATCACATCAAAACTACCAAAATGCCTGATTTTTTAGCAGAAAACAACGTTTGCGGGCAAAACATACTACAGCTGGTCTCAAGAGGCAACGCAATAATAGCAGAAATCTTACGACTAAAAGATTTCATCCCAAACATTTACAGGCTACAAAACAAACAAGATGCCCAGAAGTACGCTGAGATAATCCTAGATTTCAGTTATTTTAAAATTGCCGAAGCCCAGGAGCATCGAATTGAAAATAATGACGTAATACAACAAGAAATCCCAAAATTTTCATAATTATGGCCATTCTTTCTAGGCTCTACTGGATTTAGACGCAGAATTTCGCGATAACCACATAAAAATCGTTCAGCGTTTCTATTTAGCGTTCAAGAGCATTTATACGTACGTTACCGATCTAATACATTACATAGAAGAGTTAAACGATGGCATGTTTCTTCACCAGACGTTAGAAAGTGTATTCGGCGATGTAGACGGCCGACAATTAATGGTTTGCTAGATAGCATGTCCTAGAATTTAATCTTTATTTTTGGTTCTTTTTGTAGTGTGAAGCACTGTTTTTATACGGAACTATGTTACTTCTGGTTGATGCGCATATTGATGGTATCGTCAGAGAACGAATGCTTGTCTCATATTATAGATATACACCCCAACAAAACGACGGGCAAAACTGTATCGATGAAGTTTGTAAATTGTTACGGGATACTGGATTTTCTACGGGACGGAAACCAAATAATTACCCAGAAGATTATTTTAGGTTAGTTATTGTTTTGCATTAAATATCATATTGTCATTTTTCATTGTCATTTTCATTTGTTTGTACACAAGTGTCAATGTCAACTGTCAATTTTGAAAGTTAGAAACTAGTTTTTTAATTAAATTATAATCGATTCTTCGTAAATATTGGTAATTTTTCTTTTTCATTTATAGACGTGTCACTCTTCCATCATCATACGTAGACATAGTGATCGGCAGGTTGCGTTCGGACGACATCTACAACCAACTAACGGTATATCAAAGAACAAAACACCGTAGCATCGCCCTGGCAACGCAGGCGTCGATGCTTTACGTCTGTCTGTTCTTCTCGACGAATATCCTCCACAATCAAACAGCGATGATGCGCGAGATAGTTGATAAGTATTTTCCGGATAACTGGGTCGTCTCCATCTACATGGGATTCACGTATAACCTGATCGAGGCTTGGGAAAATTTTAAAGCGGCGAAAACCGCTTTGAATAATACTTTGGAGACTTCGAATGTTAAATTTTTAGCTAACTTGCACCACAGTAAGATGCAAGAGTTGTATGAGTTGACTGTTAAATTTTTGAAGGAGGGAGTTGTGACTTCGGAGAATTTGTTGTCGATTATTAATAATATTATTAATTTGTTGAAGGATTGTAACGTTGTCGTTAGATGGTTGATTCTGCACACGGCGAATGGGAGGTTTGATAAGCATAAACGTTGCAAACAGGTGAGGTTCTTTCTATTGTAAGCAATTTTTTGTATCAGAATTTCAATCTTTTTGTTTGTGGACCACTCCTTTTTCTGTAAAATTTGAACTTGAAAGCTGAAATCAAAATAGAATTCACATTAATAAAATCTAATGTCACACAAATGAAAGACTTCTACATTAATTTTTGTTGTCCCGAGTATATTTTTCTATGTTTCTAACACTCTCAATTCCTTTTTTCTTTACTATCAGATACGAGAAATGGTAATAAACGAATCAAAATGCGAAGAATCACACATTTTCAAATTGTTATTAAGCACAGCACAGTTAGAGCTACTAACAAGAGATCTCTTCAGAAATTTACTCACAGAAAAAGAACAGAACTGGAATGATTTAAAGAAAGAAACTTACAACAGCCTCATAGAGCTATCCGAGGTATTTGGTGGTACAAAACCTTTGACCCGTGTCCCGAAAAACTCAAATCTCCACAAATGGTTCCTCGAAATAGCCAAACAAGTTGACAGTTTAACTCAAAACAATTCCGCATCGGCAAGAAAATTAATCCAATTGATACAAGCTTTAGAAGAAGTGCAGGAATTCCATCAATTGGACGCTCACATGCAAATAATCCAATATTTAACGGAAACTCGAAAATATATGAATCATTTAATCTCGAACATGAATATCAAGGAAGACGTATTGATAACGATGCAAATTATAGCAGATATAAGCTACGCCTGGGAGTTAATCGACTCTTATACGCCGATAATGCAGTCGGGTATCAAGAAAGATCCTAATTTGGTGACGAAGCTTCGAGCGGTTTTCTTGAAGTTAGCTTCGGCGTTGGAGACGCCGCTCTTGAGGATTAACGAGGCGAGAAGCGAAGACTTTGAGTCCGTGTCACAGTACTATAGCGGGGAGTTGGAGATTTATATGAGAAAAGTCTTGCAGATAATTCCAAGGATGATGTTTGAGAAATTGGCGAAAATTATTGAAATGCAGACTAATGTGCTAAAGGAGTTGCCGACTAGATTGGATAAGGATAAATTGAAGGATTATGCGCAGTTAAAAGAGCGGTTTGAGTATGCCAAATTGACGCATTCGATTTCATTGTTTAGCATGGGTAATTATTTTTTTTGTGGTTATAAAGAAAACTTCTGATGATTCTCGATGGCAATTTAGAGATTATTTTTACCAAATTCTTGTTATTGTTGAATATTTTTGCGTTAATGTAGAAAAAACAGTTTAACAAAAGTTTTACATTGAGTATTTGCTTATATAATAAACCAGTGCTTCCCAACCTGGGGGTAATTACCCACTGAGGGGTAAAAAACGATTTTCTGAATTGAATTGACTCTAGTTCTTATGATGCAATCAAAGTATGTATAGTATTTTTCAAGTCAAATTATTTTAATTTAAACCTCAATAAAAAAATATTTTTGCTTTTTGTGCGGCTAGCAATTCTTTATTTATCAAAACCAATCTTTCAACTAACTTTTTGAAATATAACATGTTACTCTACAAAAATTTTTGGTGGGTAATTGCTAATATCTAACCCGCTTTGTGGGTATATGCCTCAAGAAGGTTGGGAACCGCTGTATTAGACCATAATTTGTTGAAAAAGAATCATCAAAATCCACCAAAAATTATTGAAATTTCAAATATGAGAATGCTTTTTTTGTAGAGAAAATATTGGGTTTATCTAATAATTAATATACTTTTTTTAAATCATTTGACAGGTATGCGTATGATGAAAAGCACCCTAGTTGGCGTAATATGCCTCGACCCAAAAAATTTACTTGAAGACGGTATCCGTAAGGAACTTGTGCAGCACATTTCAAAAGCGCTACATTCAGAAATCATATTTCCTCCGAAAGGGAAACACGAAGATTTTGTGGCAAAACTGCAGAATTTAGCCTGCATCATGGATGGATATAAAAGATCCTTCGAATATATACAGGTAAATTTTAAATTTTCACACAGGTAAATCACAAGTGTCAAAAAAAAACTGAAGTGTCACATTGACGTAAGCATAATCTCATCACCTGACAAAGTGATGAGGTTATGTGATATAGGGTTAGAACTCACCTGTCAAAGTGACATTATAATTTAGGGGTTAGAACTTTGACAGTTGTATAACTTAATACCTTTTTTATCCAGGATTACGTTAATATCAATGGGTTGAAGATGTGGCAAGAGGAAGTTACGCGAATTATCAATTATAATGTTGAACAGGAATGCAACGGATTCCTTAGGAATAAGGTACACGCTTGGGAGAGTGCCTACCAGAGCAGAATCGTTCCGATACCAAATTTTCCGGCTACAGACGCGGTTAGCGAGAATTTTATCGGACGGCTAGCTAGAGAGATTATCCGTTTAACAGATTTAAAGTAAAGAACTTGTATAGTATGTTCAATAAAATTAAAGGTCTAGTTTGGCATGGAAACTTCTGTAAAATTTGACAATTAAACTTAAAGTCCCTTTTTGCTTTATGTCAACATGCTAGTTTTTGAGGTTAGACCAGAATTCTACCAGAAATTGTAGAATTTCTGACGTTTCTGCCTTTCTTGACGTTTTATAAGTCAATTCCTAAAGCATATAGCCAATATAATTTTAAGAAAAAATTAAATCATGCCACACTAAACCTTTTTTTATGCAACATACAATAGTTAATTAGTAATTTTAATTCTTATTGATTTTAATTTAGGTATACGACATTTATTGAACAAACTGCGACATGGTACGACGTAAAAACGCAAAAAATCATATTAAATCGGCAAACCATATCTCTAATAATGTCCGCTATCGAAGTGACAGGCATAGTTGGTTTGGACCGTCTATTTTCATTTATGATAATAACAAACTTGCAAAAAGTTGTAGGTATGTTGTTTATTTCTTTCTTTATTCCGTTGTTGTTTGATCTTTACTCCATTGTTATTGATATCTTCTAACCTTGTTTTTTTTTCTCACAGGGATTCTGGAGAATAAAGATAACAAAAACGTAGCGTGGACGAACATAATGTCAAACGTAACATCCGAATTAAAAACCATTGATGAGAATCCAAACGCCGCAAAGTTCTACCAAAACTGTACCGGTCGGACGACAAAATTATTGAGTACTATCTTCGATTTAATCATGCATGTTGGCCAACTACAATTATTACGAACTCTAATAAATTTCCACTTGAACACCACCTGTAAGTTCAATTCGAAAAATTTGGAGGCCTCATTACAAACACTAAATAAGTATGCTTTTTCTATTCATTAACTATAAAGTTCTAAATAATTTTTTGCTATTTAGGGCATTATCTTTGGATATGGTTATGGAAGATGCCTCAAAAATCGATGAGGAACTGCTTTTCAAACTGTCGCAGTATTTTGATTACGCTGGCATGAATAATCCTTGCAATAAAATATATGTAACGGTAAAAACCAAGGAAGACTATGCCGCAGTACTGTTTATTTTTGTGGTGGCACACTTGCAGAAATTATTTTTCTTCGTTCCAGGAAGTAAGTTTGGCATGTCTTATGAGTTACATAACCTCAATTGTCACCTTGACAGTTCTATCAAAAGTTACATAACCTCAATTGTCAAAGTGACAGTTGTACTCTTTTGTGTTTTGGCATTTGTTACTAGTTACATAACCTCAAATGTCAGTGTGACAGTTCTATCAAAGATTCCATAACCTGAATTGTCAAAGTGACAGTCTTTGTTTTGTTTTTTAGGTAATATGAAGAGAACTGCAGATCAGTGGGACGGAGCGCCTTTTGTTTTCGGCTTGCACACGGTTATCAAGCAGTTTAACGTCAATTTAAATGGCTATTTTATTGAGTTTGTTGCCAAGTATATTCTGCAGTTGACAAATCAGTCTAGGTAGGTGAAAATAACTGACATATTATGAGAAATTTGACTCTGTTGCTATTTAATTTATTTAATTAAAAATTTAATTAAATTTTGACAGGTGAAACGATATGTTGACCAAATAAATATATAAAAACAGGATATAGATGGCGCTAGCAAATTTTGATAGTGACTGTGTCACAGTAACTTTTCGAGGTTAGAGCAACAATAAAAACGTCCAATTTGATGAAACAGTATGAATCATAATTAATAAACGATTATCATGTTTTCTATGCTAGTTGAATATTTTTACCAAATGATGAAGAATTGTCAGTTAGCACATTATTTATTGTATTAAAGATTACAGAAATCCCTTGAGTGTACAGGGTGTTATTTGAGTCGCCGTCATCAATATTTACGTTATGTTTAGAAAAACGACAAAATGTTTTATGTAAAAGTTACAGGGATTCAAATAACCTGTATTGGTGTCTTTTTTAGTTTTTAGAATGTAAAAGAATGTAATTTAAGCCCTTAAAACATATTTTTATGGCATATCTTTCATCATGTACTAATTACCCTAGGAAATTATTATTTTTTAAGAACAAATTTTTTATTTTAGTACAAAAACTGAACTGCCACAAGACGCTATACTAGCACTTCGTTTCATCGACTCCTACACAACACTTTCGAAGGTGTCGGAGAGTTTTTTAAAGGAACACCTTCCAGATGAAATATTCCACATATTCCAAACATTATCAAATACTAATTTATAAGATAAATAATCTATAATTAACGTTAAGTTTGTACAGATGTTTCACGGTTACATATTTATAGGTATAATAACATATTACAAATAAATTTATATTATTATTATTATATCTTATTATATTTATGTTGTTACAATTGTCTCATCCAATTCCTTCGTAAGCCTGCCGTATGGTCAAAAAGCGTCGGATTCCTGAATTCCCCCTTCATATCCAAGATATAATGCAGATAATGGTTTTTCACTTTTATGGGTAGTTGAGATATCGAAGCCTCACGAGTTTGCTTGCAACTCATATCAGACAAGGGAACTGTAAACATCCTATTTTTTCCAAATGGGGTGTATGTTACAATTGTACACTCCCCACCTCCTTTCCGTAATACTAAATACCTCACGGATTTCAATGTATACGACCAGGACACCAACAAAATACCATAACCTAAAATAATTACTCAAAATTAGAAAACGTCAAATTTCCACCTACTAAAAAACTAACCGACTAAGAAACTAAGTAAGGATATTGTATTCCGATACTTATTCTCGCCTAAATTTATCTTGCGCCACCATGCGACGTCTTCTTTTTCCTCGATGGGGGCGTCACGTAACGTTGTGAATGCGAAATATGATAGGTAACCCCAGAAGCCGAACTGGCATAAGGAGAAGAAGCTCAACATCTTGAAAAATTTAGGATTGTCGTATTTGTAGAGTATAACGTCTTTGACTACGTTGGTGCTCATGTCTAAATTTGTCGCTGTGGCGGTCGAACATTTCCGTTTGTTTCTTAATATTACGCCTGTTCCTTGCCTGGTTCTCGCCCTGATTATATTCTGCGTGAATTGGGTTAGTTTTTGTATCAACATTATGAGTGAAGATGATTGAAGTTAAACATTAAGTTAGGTTAGGATATTAAGTGAGGTTATGTGCGGGTTAGGCGGTGTCAGTGGTGACACTGTTGATAGATGTCGCTGTAGCAGGATGGTTTTCAAACACTGACGTGTCAAAATCCTAAGATTTGAAGTTAAAACAGATTAAGGTCACTGTGAAAAATTGTACACACGAGAAATGTTGAAAAGATTAATATTTTAAAAAATTCTAGACTAAAGACTAAATTTTTTCTTGCTGTTGAGAATGTCGTGCTATTTTATTGCAATTGATTTTGGGAGTTTGATTATTTTTTGCAATAAACCACGTAAATTCTTTTTGGGACTATCTGCTGTTTTATTGGACTTGATTTTAGGGAATTACATTATTTCTGGTCATAAAATACAACATTCCTGGTCTAAGACAAGTTTATTGATTATTGGGACTACCTGCTGTTTTATTGCATCTGATTTTTGCGAATTAAATTCTTTCTGGTCATAAAAGACAACATTCTTGACCTAAGCCAAGTTTATTTATATTGGGACTACCTGCTGTTTTATTGCATCTGGTTTTTGCGAATTAAATTGTTTCTGGTTATAAAATACAACATCCCTGACCTGATACAAGTGTATTCTTTTCCACAATTTCATTTAGGTAGTTAATGAGTGATAATCGATCTGTTTAATAATGGTAGCAAGTTTTTTCAACTAAATGATGTAAAATAACATTAATTTCTAAGTGAACGTTTTATCAGAAAGTCCGAAAAATCCTTTTCCGCCAAAATCGGGACCGTCCCGTTATTTTGAATTATAAACTTTTGAAAAATGTTTGTCACTATTTGTTACAGTAAATTGTCAATAATTTATCTTCATTAATTCTTCCATTCACTTTATATTGTTTTGCCTGAAATTGATGGTAGTTTCAACCACTGTTCTTGCTTTTATATCATTTATTAGACTCTTGGCGATAATTCTGGTTTGTTTCATTAAGATTGTTTAATTATTGTTGAAGTTAGAATCTTTTGAAAATGTTTATCAATAACTTTGCCTTCATAAATTGTCCACTTGGCTTTATATTGTTTTGTCTAACATTTATGATTGTTTCTAATACTGCCCTTGACTTTATATTGTTCACTAGACTCTTGTCAATAATTATTGGTAGTTTTATTACGATTGCATAATTATTTTGAAAGTTATAAAGTTTTGAAAAATGTTCATAAATTGCCTTTGCATTGTTTTGCCTGACATTTCTGGTTGTTGCAACCACTACTCCTGACTTCATATTAGACTCTTGGCAATAATTCTGGTTAGTTTCATTAAGATTATTTCATTACTTTTAAAGTTGGAAACTTTTGAAAATGCTTAAATTTGACTTAAATTGTTCCCTTGACTGATAATAAATACGGCCATCACTAGCTGTAAGCACAGCTTTCTGTGAAAACAGAAATTCCAAAGAATTCACTGGAAAATGTCAGAAAAAAAACCGGGACGGTAATTTATTATACCAATTTAATTACTATCTGCTGACTCCGCTTTATTATTTATATACCATATAATTTTTACTTACCTTGCCAAAATTATTAGCCGTGCTGCAGTTCTTATTTCAAGGCAAGTTAGTGTATAAAAAGTTCTACATTATTGACGATGGCTGCCAGAAATCCCGTAAATCTCCTGAAATTAATTGACAACTGCACAGATCCTGAATTAATCAGTAACTTGTACATTTTGAAAGCTGATTTGGGATGTTCTGATCCAGAAACCAGTGTGTTTTCTCGACTTTCCGACCAGCTGGAAGCCTACAGTGATGTTACGTCGTTAAACCTGTATGTAAAGATCAAACTATTGATGGAAATCCGACAATTGGAATCAAAGATTTTCAAATTAAAAACTGATCTTAGCGATCATTTGAAATCGAGCAAGAAGTTTTGTCAAAATTACGCGTTGGATTTCAAACTCAATCTACTAGGTAATTTATTATCGCATAGATCTACCTGCAAAACTTGTACTTTGCCTCATAAAATAGCGCAGGAGGTTGAACATACAACAAAAATTACTAGAATTTCAAAAGAGGTGATTGAACGAGAGATTTATCCAAAACATATGGTTAATTTTGTGTATAACATTGATAAATGCAACGTTTGCACCGTACGTTTGACATCAGACAAGAAAATGGAATGCTTATTGTGTGGTGTTAAAGTATATGAAGCTCAATATCGCGAGTTAAAGTCGCACCTACAGGGCAAAAAACATAGCAAAAGGGTGGTTAGACATTACAAGAATTTGGTTGCGTACCATACATTTTGGCAAAACCAGAGTTCCAAAACACGTCACAGGGAATTGCAATTTAAATTCAACGGTTATTGCTTAGAATGCGTTTTTTGCCATAAGGGAAACTTGAAGTTTGAAGATGTTTCTAAACATATGGGATGTACAGGAGCAAGTGGTAAGTTTTCTTTAGTTTTGTTCGACCAGCAGTCAAAAGAATACATAAATTCTTCGTCTCAATCCGTTCTGTTTCAACACGAAAACTATATTTTATTAAATAAGCATTAAATTTATTACAAATAAGTATCCGTACGAATATGACAGCTTGACTGAATATTAAACAATTTTATTGACTCAAGAAAAAATTAAACTCACAAACAGAACATTAATATTTGGTAGGGTTTCCTTTTTATGTAATTACTGTTCGCAGTCTTCGTTCCATAGAATTAACCAGTTTTGTCGTGACCGAAGGTTCAGTTTTATTCCACTTATCTTAGAGCTTTTCTTTCAAGTCATCTTTGTTACTTACTTTATGTGTGCGGATTCTTCTCTCCAATTCTTCCCACAAACGTTCTAAGGGGTTGAGATCTGGTGATAGAGGAGGGTGATTAAGTGCTGCTTTGGTCCTATATAGAAGCCACTCCTTCACTATTCGAGATGTGTGTTTGGGATCATTGTCGTGCATAAATATAGTCATCTCGTATTCCCAAATCTTGCACATTTTGTAATATATTTTCTTGTAATATTTTGGGGTAAGCCTTATTGTCCATTATTTGTTCTATAAAACATAATTGACCAACTCCTGCTGCCGACATACACCCCCAAACTATAATACTGCCACCCCCATGCTTAACAGTCGCAGTTAAATTTTCGACATTTAATTCAGTATTGGGCTTTTGCCACACTTTTTGTTTGCCATCTGATCCGTGAATATTATATTTGCTCTCGTGTCACTGAGGATTACCTTGTTCCAGTCCTCTAGATTTTTATGTTCTTTAGCATATTGCAACCGTTTCACTTTGTTTACGCCGAAATAAATGGCTTTATTCCATAGGCTAGCATATTATAGTTGTTTTTTCTTAAAACGTACGGTATGGTTTCATCGCTGCACTTCGTTTAGAACATATTAAAGTACGGAGATCAAAATGAATGCAAAATTAATTATTTTTAATTTACATATAAAAATATCGTACGGAGACTTTTTTGTACCACTGTATAACGCACAGAAGAGTTTATGTAGTCCTTTGACTACTGCTCAAACAATGCTTTTATAATTTACGAAAACATTAACTGAACTTTTATCCAGTGCAAGATCCGTTAGAAAAACTGTACCCCATCAAAACAAGGCAAGCCCTATTCTCCAATACACCGTTACTTGAGATCCAACAAAATTTCTATCCAATTTTTCAACGTACACGTAACGACCAATTAATCTGCTTAGTTTGCAACATAACCATAAACGAGGAGTTCCAAACAACACACTTAAACAGTCCGGAACATGTTGCTGTCAACAGCTTAGATAAAACACAGGTTTCCCTTAAAATGTACCATGAGATATGGTCTGCTCTGCCAGAATCTAAGCAAAGGTGGCAGAAGTATTTTCAAAGAAAGACTAGTAACATGAAATGTAACTTTTGCGAGATTTCTATAGCATACAATGCAGATTATTTGGTGAAGCATGTTTCCTCTAGGGAGCATATTGAATGTACAACGATCAAAAGGAAGAGGGGGCGAAACTGTCCGTCTGACTTAGGTCCTTCTGAGTTAGGTCTTTCTGAATTAGGTCCTTCTAAATTAGGTAAATTTCGCTATGAAGCAAGCAACTTTTGTTATCTTTTTTATTCCTTTTAGAAGTCCAGAATGATACGCCGGCTGTATTCTTTGTATTGACGGATGCGGAAAAAGCAGGTGAATAAAAAATATCAATCGCAAATTGGAAAATGTATATTAATATTGCTGGTAAAGAAATACTGTATGTACATATTCTTGTAGCCTTGAATATTGTGGAGGAAGAGCCGCCAGTTAAAAAATTTAGGGAAGAGCCTATGTGGTAAACACCTTTATAATATACAGGGCGTACCAGGTTTGAGTGCACAAATCTTGAGAGATGATAGGTTCTGGCTAGCTGATAACAAAGTTCTTATATCAAATTATTCTGTTCTTCTTAATAACGGAAATATCGAAGGTCAAAGTTAAGGACAGTATTGTTTGAGTACCGCGTGTGGTTGATGTCTCTAGCGATTAAAATGGATTTAAATTGTCTTTGGAACTGTTAGTGATAACCTGCATACCTTTGAACCGATCCGACAGCCATGTTGACCAAAAAACTATAAAATTTTTATAAAATACATTTCGTATGTTATTTATTACTTTATTTTTGTATTTTTTTTTGCTATTTAAAATTTATTAATATGACACGAAGTTGAGGAATGCTCGAAACTTTGTCCTTTGATGTCAGTTATGAAAAAATAAAAATAATGAAATAATTTTTTTATAAAAATCTTATGGTCAGTAGCTCAAAATCTGTTATCCCTCATTGTTCGTGTACCCAAACCTGCTACACCCTGTATAATAATTCCCATTATTTTTTTCTCCATTCCACTACATATTTATTTTATTTTTTTGTAGATTAGTGTATTGCCAATATATGGAATTTTGATTATTTAAAAGATAAGTCCTTTGGAATGGATAACGTATTACAAAGTACATATTACTATTAACTATTAGAATAAACTTTTATTGTGTACATATTATTAATATTCTTATATATTAATTATTATATTATATTATTAGGTTGTTAGAATCTATTTTTCAATTAAATATTTCTGCAAAACGTGCAAAGATATTCCCTAACTTAATATTCAAATAAACAATTATGATTTACAAATCGAGATTACAATGATTTTTGATAGGCACTCATCCAGTTTAGACCAAACTGATACTAGCTCATGCCCCAATGACTTCAAATATGTATACAAATGAGACGATGAGTAGATTCTTGTATATGAAACTTAGGTGGAATGTAAAAAAAGGTCGAATTTGGTTGAATATGAATTATTTATGACGAATATATGAGAAATAATAATTGCGGAATAAAAACTATAAATAAAAACTAAAAACATCTTTATTGTCAATTATTACTCAGTCTTAAACATACGTTGATAAAAAATATAAAATACAAATATATAAAATACACCATATACCCCCCTAAGATACTATTCTAACAGAATTTTTCAATACTAGTTTAAACCATTATCAGAGTTCACATCTTCAACCTGCATTGCTTTTATCACGTCTAATAACAAGAGTTCAGTATAATATGGTGCAAAAAACTGCATTGAAAAACCCAACGCCGTTCACGATAAATTAAATTAAGTAAGTAGAGCAGGAAAATATCCATCCGCTCACCCGGTAAATATCAGCTTTGTCCGAGCAGCTGTCAAGAACTAGTTCGCAATTTGTTTTTTAGATGACACAAGTAATCTGTCATTGCTATACTAATTTCAAACTAGTTTTTTCACTGCTCGAACAAGCCTAACCATAATAACAGAAAACTGGACTAAAATGTCCACATTTTCGAAATTAATATACTAATGTACTTAGTTTCTAGCTATTTGCATGTAAATCAGGAAATTATTCAATTTTCCAATCCTCAATCACAACATCTACGAGCGAATGTAGATGCTGCGAATTATGTACAGAATTATGAAGCAAAAATCCCACTCATCTCGTGCACTAGTTGGCAATTAATCGTCTTCTTCGCTTTCTTCGCCTTCGTGCAACCTCTCATGTTTAGCCAGTTGCGTACGACTCTTATACACCTTATCGCATACCGCGCACTCGAATTGCTCGCCGTGCGCGGCGCGCACATGCGCACGGTAGTCCTTTTGTCGCGTTGTCACAAAATCACACTCGTCACATTTAAATTCCGAGTGATTTACTTTAACGTGAAACGCCAGATTACCACTCTGAATAGTAGCATAGTCGCAATGCGGACATTTATACGGCTTTTCGCCATTATGCAAACGCATGTGGTTCTTCAAGGTGGATCCATGCCTTGTAGCATAATCACACAACGTACATTTATACGCCTTTTCCTCACTGTGGACCTTCATATGGGTTTTCAGGGTGTATTGCAACGCGCACGCGTAATCACACTTGGGACATTTAAATGACTTTTCGCGGGAATGTTTTCCCTTAATGTGCGTTTGTAGGTTAGATCGGGAATACGTTGAATATTCACAATGCGCGCACTTGAGGTCTTTCCGCGTGCCATGGATGTTCATGTGTAATTTTAGGTTAGAACTCTGCGTCGCGGCAAAATCGCATATTGTGCATTTGTACGGCTTTTCTTTCGTGTGCGATCGGATGTGCGTACGCAGCTGAGGGCGGGCGCTAAAAGCGGAATCGCAAATCGTACAGGCGAACGGTTTCTCCTTAGAATGCGTGCGCGCGTGTGCGCTTAAGTGACCCGCCGAAATGGTGCGGTAATTACATTTCTCGCATTTATACGGTTTTTCCTTGGTGTGAGTACGCATATGGACCGTCAGCGTTGTTCGTGTAATGCATGAATAATCGCACTCGCTGCAGCTGAACGGTTTCTCGTTCGTGTGGCGTTTCGTGTGCGTCGCGAGGTGTTCCTTACGCGTACTAGCATAGTCACAGTACTCGCACTTATAGGCTTTTTCGCCGGTGTGTTTTCGACGATGCAACAAGAAATAACATTGGTGTACGGTCGAGTAATCACACTCTTCGCACTGGTAAGGTTTTTCCTCGTCTTGGTGTGTCCTCATGTGGACACGCAGCTTATAGGCGTTTTCTTGGACGTCGCCGCATCTGCTGCATTTGTATTCGCCTTTTGTTGCTTTCTTCGAGTGTCGGCTTAGATGAGCTTCTAGGAATTCTGGATTCGTGGCGGAGTAAGAGCAGATGTCGCATTTGTAAGGTTTTTCGCGCGGTGTCCTGTACTCTTTGTTCTCGGGGTCTGTACGCTTCCGTTTGCGCTTAGGTGGGGTTGTTTCTGTGTCTGGTTCGGTCTTTGGGCGCTTTGATGCGTCAGCTTCATCAAGATTTACGTCGATTCTGAAAAAATTGATAGGTGTTATACAGATTATTTGTTGGTAGAGTTGATTTGAACTAAGAAGCGTCATTTGTGACGTCATTTGACCTTGAATAATTCCGAATTGAGGTGGCGGCTCGTTCCAGCAGGTCTATTCACACGGTGTGCATTTTATCACGCGTGCTAAGGAGAGATGGAAGTTTTCGGTAGCATGGCGATTCGCATAAGACCGACACCACCCATCGCTACACTTACCACGGGTGCTAAGTGTAGCGATGGGTTGTATCGGCGCAATTTGACGCTCGAGATACATTGATCTCTTTCACTACTAAAGTGGCATACCTTCTTCCGGTGCTATTCCGGGTAATTCATTTAACCTATAATTTCGTAATATGTATCTCGAAAAATATGCGTCGTACAAAAAGTATCGTATTTGAAAATGTGTCGAATTGGTACGTGTTTTTCTGTTTTTTTTTTATTCTTTATCGTGTGTAGTTTTTGACGTTTTTGACGTAGATTTTTAATTATTCATGTTACTCAGTTATAATTGTTATTTTTCTTTATTATTTCACGAAAAATTAATAAATAAATTTAATATTACACAAAATAGTTTCAAGGAAAACTTACGTGAATTCCATGTTTTCGATCTCATCATCGTATGGTTCAGTTTTAATAGTAGCTAAACAAAAAATAATTAATCTCAGTATAGTATGGAAATCCAAGTGATAATAATTAATTTTACTTACCACTGTCTGAATTTTCTGTTTCGTTTGTAGTCGTAACTAAAGGTAAGAAACAAAAAAAAAAAAACATCAGTACAATTTCTAAATTATTGTAAACAAATTATTGCGTCGATAAAGCAGATTTCTTACTTGCTCCTAAACGATCCGCTGGATCTTCAACCTTTTTGCAAAACTTCACGTGATTCGCCAAAAACTTCTCTTTACTAAATCCAAATCCGCACAGATCGCACACAAATTTCTTCGGCGAAATCTCCAAATTGTCATTTACGTCGGCCTCTTCATGTTTCACTACAGGTTGCTCCAAGGTAGCCATGGTGTTTACTAGTTAATTGGAGACTGTAATTTAAAAAAAATACATCGGTCATTTGCTGGGCCCACGACAACATTTTGAGAGTCACTGGAATTCAAGTTTCGCCATTATTAAGTTAAGATCGGACGGACACATTTAGCTTTGTTGTAAAATAGCTATTTTGGCACTATTTCTGGAAATTCTGGTCACTTAAAGCCCAGTTTATGTACGACGCGACGCGAACGCGAATAGTTTCCATCTTTCAACTATTCGCGTTTGCATCACGTCTTGATGTTCGCGTCTAGCCAATCACAGCGTTCCCATATGTGACAGTCAAGATTATAACCTCATATTTGACAACTGTTGAATGACAATGGTGGCAGCATTGGTTCAAACAACCAATAGTAATGCTATAAACAAACATGGTGGGGATGCCAAGTTAGTATGAAGTTAGTTACTTCAAGGTCTGCTGTCAAAAATCCAACCCAACAAATGCCAACCCTTTAACACAAAAAACTTTGAGCTTGCGTTCGCGTCTCGGGTTACATAAACACTGTTATTTCACGTTTGCGTTTTCTGTTCACGTCGCGTGGCGTTCGCGTCGCGTTGCGTTTGCGTCGCGTCGTACATAAACTGACCTTTACTCATGCCCGCGTCAGACATTTTGAAATATCCAGTATATGATGCATTATTTCTAAGAGCTAGTGATGTAATACTTGATTTTAGACCTACCGCCAACTTTTATAAAGAACAAAATTTTCTGAGAAATGCACAATAAAGTTTTTTTTTTATATGATCATGACTCTCTGGACACGCTGTGTCTGATAGAAAGTGCACGAAAATACTGAATAAACATAATAACAAGTCGATGAGGCCGCTAGGTCACGAAAACCACAAAAACATGATAAAACCATATATTGGTATGTAATCGGTATCAGATAAAAAATATGATCCAGGGCGGGAAGTTTTGAAAAATATTTGTTACACGCAAAATAAATTATTAATTATAGTGTTGAATCGAAAAAAGACCTGCAAAAGTTACACTGATACAACAGTTTACTGATCGCTGCTCTAAAAAGAATATTAAATATGACATCATTGGGCTTTATTTTACTGTGATAAAAACGCGATCTGAGTAATAACACAAACAAACGCTTACCTGTGATAACAGATAACAATTCCGCAGGCGATACGATCGTTGTTTTATGGGCTTAATCGGTACGATCCTTATTTCAAAACAATCGCATCAACACGTGATCAACAGGTGGACAACGTGGCTACGGCTACCGTGGCTACTTTCATTCGCTGTTCGAATTCTAGTTACCTAATCTAACTCTTTTATTGGTGGCGGCAGCACCGTAGAGTCCGTCACATCGGTAAAGTAGATTTCATGATTTTCAAACCTTAAGCTATGGTCACACTAGGCTGTTTTACTAGCGTGTTATTTGCTACTGGCTGCTAACAGCATAGTGTAACCACTCAGCAGCGCTGATTTACCAGTTGGCCAATGAGTTTAGCAGCAGCCAGCCCACCACCGCTTGTTTAACGTTTACAGCAACTAGCATGAATGTTAACTCGGGAAATTATTTATTTTGGAAATGTTTTTTATAAATATTATGCGAGGTAATATTCTCCCAATATATAAAGAGGGCTTTAAGCCATACAGTTGTTAAAATACTGATCACATAATAAATAGTCGCCGGCCGAAAAGTTATGCTGCAACGTTGTTTGGAATGCAAAATATGGGGTGGTTACACTACGCTGTTTTAGTATTTGATGCTTGCTGTAGACTATTAGCCGTAGATTATTATAGTAGTCATTGACTTTTCAAACTAAATACATTAAATATAGAATTTCTAATTTTATTGTCATCGTGGCCTTGCTTATGTTATTTACACTCGTGTACAGTGCTTTCAAAATGTATGTAGGTTCAAAGCAGGTAGTCAATAAAACCCCATAAATTGG
Source organism: Aphodius granarius (assembly GCA_963971325.1). Classification (NCBI taxonomy): domain Eukaryota; kingdom Metazoa; phylum Arthropoda; class Insecta; order Coleoptera; family Scarabaeidae; genus Aphodius; species Aphodius granarius. The sequence goes on along the minus strand of OZ020221.1, from coordinate 42,189,548 downwards.
TATCAAATATGAAATACTTTATGGTTGCGACGCCTTCACCTGATAAAAGACAATACATTGTCTCACTGTTGTATGTACCTAACTGGTGACATAGAATGCACCAGAAATAGATGACTTTGTAGTTTGAACTGAGGCTTGCTGGTAGTAGCCACCAGCGACAGCAGTACTTTTGCTGGTAAACTGTGTAAGTAGTGTGACCACTGGTGCTACTAGAAGCACCAGCAACTAGCGGCTAATAAAACAGCATAGTATGACCATGGCTTTACTTTCAAAGTTTCAAACATATCCACGGCGAGTGTTGGGTCTTTATATTTTACAGCGCGGGAATTTCAAATGAACACAAGGAATTTACAATGTAAAAGCTTTTTATTTCCTGGCAGGTACACTAACATAAGTACAAAGGTGCATTACAATGTAAGCTTAGAGTAGTAACAGATGTTCAAAAAATAACTTTAATTAACATTAAATGCGTCGTGGAAGACAGTAGAGAGTATTAGGGGGTATTGCACAAAAAACATCGATAAATCTATGAAATTTTTAACAAATTTTACAAGAAAATAATTAGAGATCATCATAATCTGGCGGCATTTCCCCCAATTTAATCTGCACGCTGTTATAAAACTTCTCCGGCCCAATGTAAAGCTCAGCAACGACAGGATCTTCCCTCATAGACTCCTTCCACTTCCGAATAACAGGAAACTCATCTTTCTTGAACGGAAGACGATCCCCAAGAACGATAGTCGTTGTCCCGGATCTTTCCGCCCACGGCCACAACATAAAATCAACCTACAACCAAAAAGCAAACCAAAATTTAACAAAACAAACGAAAATTTAATAAAACTAGAAAATCTAACCATGCCGGGTGTTTGACCCCCAAAAAAAGGTGTCCCGCGACTCTTCAACTCCTCCTCGAGAACCTCCAAATGGGGTACCAAGTCACGCTTCCAATCGTTACCGGTTTTCAGGTCCCTGCCGAGGACCAAAGACAGAAAAGTGCCGCTAAGTTTCCCGATTGTATCGTAAAGCGATCTGTCTTGTTCGCGTGCCATGGAGTCCTTGGGGTACAGAGGGGGTTCCGGATAATTTTCCTCGAGGTATTCGCATATGTCGATACTTTCAACAATCACTTGATCCCCGACATCCAAAGCAGGGACTTTACCTACACAAAAACCCATGAAAATTACATGTTTATGATGTTTTTCGTCAAAATTTGTACCTTCAGGGTTTATTTCGTATATCCATTCGGGTTTTCGCATCAAATTTATGTTGACAATCTCGTGAGGAATGTTTTTGGCTCGCAGGACAAGCCTTGCCCTATGGGCAAATGGGCAAAACTTCATGGAATACAAGCGTAGCTTTCCTTCTTCCAGCTTTGGTGGTTTCTCAGACCCTAAAATGAATGAATTAAGGTGAATTTTTGTTTGGTTAAGATCAAGGGATATATTTTGATTGATATTTACCGAATCCCAAGTGTTTGTCGCTCATTTTTGCGCCGTAATTAACTTCGAATCGATATTGATGACTCGTGCGCAGTGAAAGTTTGAATACCTTGACAATGGTAAAACAGGAAATGCGGTTACCGGCTTTGCGTAATCGATTATTTATTTCAAGACTCGTACCCACTGAGCGCAACACGTTTTGGTTTACGGATAAAACAGTGATAAAACAATAAATTAAGCAGCGCTCTAAGCAATTACTAATCATACACACATACAATTATTACAAAATACTCGAAATAAACTGTGATTTTCGGTGCAACGTATGGTCGCGGTGAGATTGAGCCTTGATTGGAAAATAAGTAAACTTACAGGTGGGGTTAGGAATGTTGTCAATTTCGCTGCTTGTGGTGCGGTTCTCGCAATTTTAAACATGTTCTTGGTATTATGTTATCGTTGTTTTGATATTTAACGAGTGCTTTTACGTAAGCTGATTTCTTGTTAGTATCGAAGATTGTTTTTGAAATTTAGTTGGCAAAGAAAGGCGTTTTTTTTGCGGGATAGAGAAGGAAAGTATCTAAAAATAGGTACAGATGTCTGAAAAAATCGATATGCGAAATCTGGACGCATATTTTACAAGTAACTAAAATAAAAATATGTATTGTTGACAATACACTGCAATATTATGTAGCACTATTTCTGTGGACTAAATAATTTAATAATAAGTCAAAAGAGATTAAGATCAATGTGAAAAAATTGTAAACATTGCAATTGTCTTTCTGGGATATACATTCTTTTTAGTAATAAGTTACAACATTAATGATCTAACACAAGTTTATTTATTATAAGAGTACAACTTATTGCATCTGGTTTTTGTTAATTAAATTTTTTCTACATAGTCATAAAGTACAACATTCCTGATGCAAGACAAGTTTATTGATTATTGAGAATACCTGCTGTTATATTGAATCTAGTTTTTACAAATTGAATTCTTTCTGGTCAAAAAATACAACATTCCTGCTCTATGACAAGTTTATTAATTATTGGAACTACCTGCTGTTTTATTGCATATGTTTTTTGAGAATTAAATTCTTTCTGGTAAAAAATACAACATTCCTGACCGACGACAAGTTTTCTTATTATTGTGACTACCTGCTGTTTTATTGCATCTGGTTTTTGCGAATTAAATTCTTTCTAGTCATAAGATACAACAATTCCTGACCTAAGACAAGTTTATTATGGAAATACCTGGTATTTTATTTCATCTGTTTTTTTTTTTGCAAATTAAATTCTTTCTAGTCATAAATTTCTAGACAAATTTATATTTATTATTGGGACGACCTGTTGTTACATTGCATCTGGTTTTGGCGAATTAAATTCTTTGTATGCAGTCATAAAATACAACATTCCTGACCTAAGACAAGTTTATTGATTATTGGGTCAACCTGTTGTTTTATTGCATCTGGTTTTTGAAAATTAAATTCTTTTTAGTCATAAGATTGATAAGATACAACATTCCTGACAACATGAGCACAATTTTATTTAGTTAAAGATGTGTGATAATAATCGCTCTTTTTAATAATACTAGCAAGCTTTTTTTAACTAAATTATAAAAACTAAAACTAATTTCTAAATTCATTGAGTGATCCATAGTAGCTGTGGCTTCACAAAATTGAATATTTAAACAACAAACCTTATTGCATTTTAACAGTTATTGGCACAAAGTGAGATCTTTCAATAACTTTGACAAGAAATTAGTTTTTTTTTGTTCACAATTCGTTCACAATTTGTCCACAATTCAGTCTCGAGTTTGACCGCTCGTTTGGTTGCCTAACCAGTCAGCAATCTACTCAAGAAGTTGCTCAAGAAAAACCTCAATGTGTCGTGCCATAAGTCGCTGACCAATGTAAAAATATGCACCTTCAAGATTTGTTTTACAAATTTACAACACGCAGCAAACATATTCGTGAGGCAGACAGGTATTCGCAGATGTTTGCATTTAAAATTATGAAATTGAAATTGAGCAGACTCAACAGAGAGAAATCCTCCTTTCTTCAACTGTGGGAGTGAGACATGAGTGAGACAACACTCTCCATGTGGTGTGGGAGTTTTGTTTATCTTTCAGGCCTAACTCTATTTAGATTATCAGTAACCAGAGCTTCCTGCATTTTTATTTAAAGATTATTCAGTTTTCTGGTTTATATGAAGCCAAAATGAGGAGTGTACAGTGGAAAAAGAAGAATTTAACGTATGTAGCTATAGCAACACTGGTGATTTATCTAGTATTTCGTATAAAAACGTTTGACCACGATGCCAGCATAACGTTAAGTAAAGCAAAGCCTTCCGAGGTATGGGAATACGTAGCCGATTTCAGTAATATGAAAGAGCTAAATCCCACCATGTAAGTTACACAAATTTTTTGCGTAAGATGTAGATAAAAATTTTTGACCCTAATTTTTTTTTTTCAGAATAGATTTTAGTGTTATTGATGAAAGTGGTAATTACGAACACTGGAAATATTCTGTTGAATATTCAGAACATCTATCGCATTGGCCGTACTTGGAAAATCATGCTACCGCTCACTACAATGTGAACGGAAACCACGCTAAGGAGATCTTCTACATAAATTCAACGCATATCACATGTCTACTGGGAAATTTTCTATGCTGTATGTATAACTTAATAATTTATTATGTGGCATTTTGATTTGTTGCATCTTTTTTTAGTAAACTCAAATAGCGTATTTAAAGTTTCAAGTGCCAAAGACGGTGTCTTGTGTCAAGAATTCATCGAATACCAATGTCCGGCAGTGATGTCGCACTTCTGCTATCGTGAAGTCGAATTTCAGAGGAAAGCAATCATGAAAAACCTGAAAATTCGGTTTCAGTCATAAACAAGGATGACCAAACTACATAAATATTGCCTATTTTGTATATACTTAATAAACTTTTTATTAAAATTCTTTTTTTTATCTATTTTATCTATTTTAAGTTTATTGCAAAAAAATCTTTGCTGCCTTTAGTTATAGGTATATAGTTTCACAATATACCACTAGGTGGCGCTACAACTAACAAACAAAAAAAAACTAGTACCTAATTCTGCATTTTAAATAATTAATTATTCGCACATTTTGGGAAGATGTAAAAAAAGGTTGGTTATTAAATACAACATACAAAATACCTATAATTTATTGGCAAAACATTTAAAATTACTTACAGTAAATATTTATTTACATCACAAATGATTCTTTAAAATATCTATTGATAAGTGAAGGGCTTCTCTCAAGGTCAAGTCGTCTTTATTCATCTCGGCGCATGCCCTTGAAGCGTCAGTGTTTATTCTTTTTTTTAATTTATAGATTTATTTATACGTATTGTTAATAATTTACATTTTTTTTTTCGCATACGAGCTTCCCTCTACCGTTTATTCGCGTTTTTCGAGAAGCATATTCTATACAAAAAGAAATATTATTACTCGCTCTCCCCCATTTTTTTTACAACAATCTATTTAGAACGCTCCAACGATGAGACATCGCCTTTTTTAAGTGCAGTACACACTTACAGAGTTTATCCGAGAACACGAACGAAAGGGTGAAAAATCGAAGGCGGCCGTTCAACATACAAACAAGTAAGAAAAAATATCATTATTACGTCGTCATTATTGCACATATCTAGTATCAAATATAACAAGTGGACAATGTCACGAAGTTCCGGTAATGATTATCTCAAATTACAAATAGACTTCCTCCAGATCTCTACATTACCGACGTACTGTCATTAGAAAATAATCATTACCGAACTCGCGTATAGTGTTTTTTTTTTATTCATGCATCGATTTTACTCTACAATCAGGCATCGCGGTAGATGTTCTTTTAGATAGTCGAATAATTCCCTGGATGCGCCGGGACAGTTGGTAAGTTCGAGTTCGCGCATGTGCCGTAACTGGATTAAACTTGACAGTCCACTAGAGGTCAGCAGTGGGCAACCTGCGAAATAAACCGAGTTCAGTACAGTTCAAGGACAGTTTAGATTCAAATTTGTGGTTAGATTTTTGTGTTTTAACATACCTGCTAGTGATAATATTTGGAGATTTCTCATCCCGCAGAGATGTTGCAGTCCAAAGTCTCTTAGTTGCGTGCACCAACGTAGATACAGCGCAGACAGCGATAGCATTGTCGAAATATATCCTACACCTATATCAGTCACGTGAACGCACCTGAAACAGATTTTTGACCATATTTTAATAGTTGTTTATGTATTATTTTACTAGAATACTAGATATTACTCAATATTACGCAATATTTTCGATATTACGCAATATTTTCACGCAAAATAAATTTTGTCGAAGCACAAAATGAAATTTAGTAATGCCACGTTTTGTGAGAAAAGAATGTTTTTCCCATTATAAAAATAGTTTGGTACGCCACTGTCCGATTTATATGTGTGCATTTGGTTGCCTACATCGGTAGTTACGTGACATTCAAACCTTTGGCTCAATTTCGACAATTTAATAATGTAATATAATACTGTAATTAGTGTAATTAATCCCAACTTCGATAATGAAATATGAAGAAGATTTTAATTAATTTCCCGCGGAAAAACACAGTAGTTCCGGTTACTCGTCTCGTTAGATTTTCCGAGAAGCTGCGGCCGGTGCTATAATTGCTCGATTTCCCCGTAACGAACGTGGCGGCGCTGTTAACTCAATTAAATATTTGAAGGCGGTAATAAAATCGAGTTAGCGAAGAAAAGTGCGCTTTCCTATTGAAAAGGTGGCGCTCTATGCGCTTATAATCAAATTCTAGAACGCCGTCGACGGAAAGGGACTGAAGTGCAAGAGCAATTTCTTCATTAACATTTCGACGTTTGACGTTTATAAGTTAGGAAGCCACCAATCGATTTTATTTTTAATCATACAAATATACAAGACCAGAAAAGCAATTTTTATTACATTTCTACTCGTTTTTCGATCGCGTATTTAGAATATGCATGACGCGGCTTGAAAACTAAAAAAAATCGAGCTCAGCGCCATCTCTCGGCATAATTAAGTCGAGAAGGCGGGAAATTCTAATGAACACTCAACCTAGATGCGAGCGGTCCATGAATAATGCAGGTAAATCGAAAGAATAGCCGCCTTTGTGCTCATCGGTCTTTGTCACGTACATAGGCACTCACTTTGAGTCACTTCACTCACCTCTATGGGTTCCATTGATCCGACAAAGCGGACGGAAACTGTGGACTAAGCGATTTTGAATGTGTACTACACGGACCGGCGCATAGATGGCGGCACGTACTCTCGGAAACGTCAGTTTTGCTTTGCGCGCTGTTTTATCGTACAACGGTCGTTAAAAAGGGTTTTTGTGCTATCTTTTGATTGTTTTGTTGGGGGAAAAGTGACGGAAATGTGTTTTTTTTTTGCTTACCTGTCCAAAGTAAGCTCTTCTAGTTGATTTAAGTCGCACGCAATGTACTCCAAGGCAGCATCGGTGACCCTCGGGCACCAAGAAAGGTCCAACGAGCGAAGTTTCTGTAGATTTTCGGCTATTAGCTCCACCCCGTCATCGGTAATCTTGCTGCAACCCGACAAGCTTAGAACTGTCAGGTTGGGCAACGAGTGAACTGTAAAAATAAGTTGTGTGCATAACTTTTTTGTTCTAACTGTGTTCATAAAAGTTAGGCCTTGTTTCGATCAGTTAAATTTCCCGCGCATTTATAATCGATTTAGGTCAAATTATCTTTACGCGAATCGGGTTGTGTTTTGTATTAAGTGTGCGTGTGTGTATCTGTGGATGTATAAATCATGGTATTAATGAGCGGAGCAAAACTTGCAAGCTGATTGGTTTTTAATGACGCGTGTACGACCCCACCAGGTCAGGTCAGGTCGAGATAAAATCGATTCGCTGTCTTGAATACCGCTAAATAATAAGTGCCTCCATGCCGTAAAAATTTCCCGGAAAAAACTACCCCCACTATAGGCTTGAAAATACTTGAAAAGAAGTGCACAAATATCCTATTCATGCTACACTATATATGCAAGAATATTTTTTCTTGATATCCAAGAATAGAGTTCTCTCTGTGTAGAACTATTTACTATAGCAATATTAAAACAGACCAAATATCAAATCAAGTTCACGGCCACGCAAAAAACGAAGTAAAACACTCCGCAAATTAATAATTTACTCAATACTCCGTTTCAATTCCCACTAGATAGACCTAGAGGGCGTTAGTGGTAGCCTCAATAAAGTCTCTAACAACTCAACTTCGCAGTTTCTCACTTCTCCTTAGAAATTATTACAGTCTCTCGAGGCATTCGATAATTAAAGATCGACAGAAACTTTACGGTGTTGATTTGATTGAGTTGGTTTCGCGATGGTTACAAAAAAGAAAACCCGAGTACACTTTGATTAAGTGTTGAAGAGAAAATTGCTTTATAACTTCGAAGCGTTGCAATTCGACAGATTGGAGAGTCGAGTGTTTGCTCAAGGGGCGTAAAGCCTTCAAGGCTGGTGCGTAAGCTTTACGAATTGCCTGAAAACCCTCAGTGAAGAGGTTTTTTTTTTGTAGACACACAGAGTTTTATTCGTTTCTGTGGGTATTTTTGAAATAATTGCTGGGTTAGGTGAACGAGGAGTTTCACTTTTCGAGATTTCAGCTTTCTAACTTCATATTTGACGTGAATATCTGGAAATTATACCCATTTTAAACCTAGAATAATCAACTAACAAATATACCTATTTCGATAGCGCATCATAAGCCAGTATTTGCCCTATACATCGGCCAATTAATAAACACGTGATAAATAGGCGTGATAAATGGATATGTGGTTATACAGTACGCCCACAGAAGCCCAACACATCGGAAATTGTACTGCCGTCAGTCGACCATAGAGTTACATAATTATTTCTCGACATCGCATCACCGGCAACATCGATCCAATTCCAGAACCGAGTTTGTCGCACGATTTTGTCGACAAATCGGCCACTATTCACTGAAATTCAAATATTGGAGTTCGGAGAGTACATTTCACTCATTTGGATTCTTGAATTTAATCAAAGCATGGTTTACACTATGCATTTTACTAGATGTGAGTGTTAATTAGAAATATTGTGCAATATTTCTGCTATTTTATAGAATATTTTATTATAATATATTACGTTCAATAAAGAGCCTAATTATAAATTCTAGGCAACATTCCCAAATAAAATTTTTCGATAATATTAATATTCCAGCTACTTTACTCTTATGAGCGTTTTACATTATTTTAAACACCCGGTATATGGTGCGATATTTTTACGATCTTATGATGGTATTCTTGATTTCATACCTATCGCCAACTTTTATAAAGAATAAAATTTTCTGAGAAATGGATAATAAAAGATTTTCCCATATGGTGCGGACTTTCCTGGACACACCGTATAACAATAAGACATAATACTTAAAACGTCAGGGAGACCCATCAGAAAATTTAAGTAACAAACACAACAAAACTGACCAACTCTAACCTCTACAGATGGGACAATGACATAAATAGGCTTAATTGTCAAATTCCAGCGTTGCCAACCTAAAATATTTAAAATTTTAAAGATATACCTGCCGTTTCAGACTATTTTCCACACTGTACAAACATTACAAATCATTTGTGCCTGTTACATGTGTCTGTGAACAATATTATTCAATCTATCAACAATATTATTCAATCTTTCAACAATATATCAACAATATTATTCAATCTATCAACAATATTGTTCAATCTGTCAACAATATTATTTAATCTATCAACAATATTATTCAATCTTTCAACAATATTATTCAATCTGTCAACAATATTATTCAATCTTGCAACAATATTACTCAATGTATCAACAATATTATTCAATCTTTCAATAATATTCAATCTATCAACAATATTATTCAATCTATCAACAATATTGTTCAATCTGTCAACAATATTATTCAATCTATCAACAATATTGTTCAATCTGTCAACAATATTATTCAATCTATCAACAATATTATTCAATTTTTTAACAGTAGTACTCAATGTATCAACAATATTATTCAATCTGTCAATAATATTATTTAATCCAACAATATTATTCAATGTATCAACAATATTATTCAATCTATCAATAATATTATTTAATCCAACAATATTTTTCAATCTATCAACAATATTATTCAATCTATCAACAATATTATTCAATCCGTCAACAATATTATTCAATCTATCAACAATATTATTCAATCTATCAACAATATTATTCAATTTTTCAACAGTAGTACTCAATGTATCAACAATATTATTCAATCTGTCAATAATATTATTTAATCCAACAATATTATTCAATGTATCAACAATATTATTCAATCTATCAATAATATTATTTAATCCAACAATATTATTCAATCTATCAACAATATTATTCAATTTTTCAACAGTAGTACTCAATGTATCAACAATATTATTCAATCTGTCAATAATATTATTTAATCCAACAATATTATTCAATGTATCAACAATATTATTCAATCTATCAATAATATTATTTAATCCAACAATATTTTTCAATCTATCAACAATATTATTCAATCCGTCAACAATATTATTCAATCCATCAACAATATTATTAAATCTGTCAACTTACCGATATTCACTATACCGTGATTGGTCAGTTCCCAGCACGAGTGCAGCCTGAGCACGTTCAAAGTATTGCTCTGCTTGGGCGAAAAGTACCCTAGCGCCGCATCTGTCACGTGATACGCTTGTAGCGAAAACTCGTACAGAGCTGGTAACAATTGAGCCACGGCACCCACCGCCTCATCGGCAACGTTGATACAGTCCGACAGCGTCAAAGACACTATCCTCTGGTTCAGACAAGCCCAGAGACCAGCCTCGGTAACCTCGTTGCAGCCTGACAGTTGCAGTTCGTACAACGCCTGAAAAAGAAAGAACAGAAATGGTAAAAAAAGCTTCTAAAATTGTACCACTTAAACTGTTCCTCCCATTCTGTAAATTGGTATACATACATAAATAAAGTCACTGAGGGATGAGTTGGTATCAGTTTGTTCAAAATCGGTTGCATCCCTAAGAAAAAGCATGTAAAATTTGCCACTTCCGGTTGTCAGATTGTCACCAAAAGTGATGTAGTTGATTCTCTGGTAATTTTAAATATGTATACCAAGTTTCAGCCCGATCCGTTGTGCCGTTTGGGCGCTATCGTATTTTATAGACAGACATACGTCATATATGTGTAATGTTTGGAAAATCGATTCATGGGACCTCAAAACGCGTATTTTCGCTAAAATTATCCCGACTAAATACGAATTAGTAATTAGGGAATGATAATAATTATTGGTGGAGTTGGATTAAAGCAAAAAAATGCCTTAGTAAAGAGTGTTTTTAACGATATAGCTAAATATAGACCATAGTCATAAATGGCGGAGGAGCCGGTTGTTTAATTACGCTTTCAGCAACAAAAACAGAAAACTTTGCCATCCGATCCAGTATAGGTACTCATAATTCAATATAGAAAGATACTCTTAACAAATTGGCCCAGCTTGCTCATAGGCAAGTTTGATTGGGCAATATTTTGTGGATGTTCACGTTTCTAGGTCGAACGGTTGACAGACTGTATCGCACGCGTACGTATGTTTGTAACTTTGTGGAAGAGTTTTGCGAACGCTGCGCGGTTTTACGATGAACCCGCAGTTGGTTTTTACGAGCTTCCACGTGGAATAACACGATGCTTGGTGTGCGTTGAACGTAAACAATGCATAGTACCAGTGCACAGTGGGGTATTTCCCGATCTAACATAATGTGTCCATAATTTCTGTACGATACGCATATTTTTCGAGATATTACAGAATCCCAAATCAAATAAAGGTAGTTTTCAATAAAATGAAGTTTTTTGTTAAAATTAGTTAGGTTTTGTTGTTGCATTTTCTCAAAAATAGATTGCCTAGTTAACAACATCACATTCGAGTAACCTAAAGTAAAAGGAAATATAAAAATAGTAATGGATTAAATGAAATAGACCATTTTCAATTATTCATGTTACTCAGTTATACTTGTTGCTATATTAGTTGATCTATGTTTTTGACATGATGTTTTTGTGGTTTAACATGCAGAACTTTAACAGAAACCTTGTGAATTTGATTTGTATCTTACAAAACTGATGTATTTGGATCAAAAACTTGATTCACAAGTTGAGAGATCTAATAAGTTGTCGAAATAATTATTTAAAAAAGAATGTATTAACCATGAATTCGAAGAATTTATCTATAATCTCTTGAAAGAATCATCAAAAACATTCAAAAGTTCTACGTAACACAGCACATAAACGATACGTTTACTGTACAAGCCGATCATTGTCAAATCGAGGGAAATAACGGACGATGACATTAGAGGTCCCAAAGGTAAACATGGGAGCAAACCAGACATAGACACACTACACCACACCAAGCTAACAAAAACCGATCGTTATCCCGTCCCTGTGTAGTCCATGCTGTCCTAGGATCCTTCAATAGACGTTACGGAGCCTGGAACGTTAACTTTCCGCACACAACGCGTCATCCTTGCCGCCATAAAAGCAAGGATAACGATCAAACTATCTATTTATGGATCGCCATTATAAAGAAAACCGTTTTCTCTACGATGCGATGGGATATAGTGGCATTATGAAAAGATTATATAACATAAAGTACGCAGATTATAACAAGAAATTGTGATTTTTTCTGTACAATTTTTATTTCATGGTATAATAATACATATTAAGAAGGTATGACATTCTCTTTTGCTTGCGTTCGGTTCTGCGCATGTGACGTCACGCGGTACGTGGCTGTCAAAATTATGTATATCCAAGCAACTATGTCACAACATTGTGACAACTCATGACTGTCTGTATCATAGCCGATTGTAGTTTGACGTTTATATATTTAAATCAGTACATATCTGACATTTATGTGTGGATCACTTACACCACATGTCGTAAGCAATATGGCTTCGAATCCGCGCAATGTCATACCTTTTAAATAATAATTTCTTCGTGCTTTTATCTCATTTGGCGTCCCTTTGCGTTTCTTTCTGTCGTGTGACGTAACTGAAAAGGCACAATGGTGTTATCCTTGCGCCCCATTTGGCCCTATCGAGTTTCGAGTTCGCGTGTGGGAGCGAATGCCCTGAATATATTGAGTAGACGAAGTGTAATGGTGGAGCTAAAGTTGTAAAGTACGGCTTTTATGGAAATAGGGGAAAGCCGCCAACAGATAGAACGCCCACGCGGACCGCCTAACTGCAAGGGTGACACGAGAAATCCGCGAGAAAATAGAAAACCTGTTTCTCCACTCTAGACCAGACGGAGAGTGGAGAGTCTGGATTTATACGTGCGCTGAAGGCGGACAAAAAGTCTGGTAGATGTTTACGCTGTCGTAGAATGACGTGCAATATAGTGGTGAATTGTATATTGAAGAACAACAATGCTGAAACTTGAAATATCAAGAAAATCATATTCTTACTCTGAGTATGTTGTATTTTACTTGAACCAGCCAAATTATCTTTCTGCGGATATAGAAACAAGTGATATTCTTCTCTCAAAGATATTCGTGTTGTATCGAATAAAATTTTTCCCTCTGTGGATGGTGTAGCACTCAAAGAAATATTCTAGCAAGTCCTAGCCTCCTTACTTGTGGTAGAATTGGTAGAAATTAGGAATAATGTCCAACAATACGATCAATGTTTGGTGTGGCGTGTTCTCGTAGTGGCACAAAGGAAACCAGTGGACCAGTTACCGTGATAGTCGAGACACAAGGCAATGGGGGCGTGCTATAACAAGCGACACTAATATCCCTTCTAAACTAACCGATAACCACAAAGCACGGAGCAGTTTACTAAATTAGCAGCCATAATCTCGTCAAAGGGATCTAATATTGAGTGAAACTGAACGCTACTGAAAATAGACCTTTGGATCACTTATCTTTATACATGAATCAAAACAGTCTCCCCAAACTTCGTTTCAAATTAATTTTATCCAGAGAAAAAAAAGAAACAGAAGTACAAAAAACCCAAACGTCATTTCTCCCCTAATGGCTTCATTTAACACTGAAGCCCTTTTCGACGTTCCAGTCTCGGAATTAAATTATTCATGGGGGAAAGAAAGTAAAAAAGAACGCTTACAAAACAGGCAACGAACAAAAAAAAAAAACGTAGAATCAATATTAACTTTGCGAATATTTGGCTACCGCCAAAAGGTTAAGCTCTCATTATTGCTCTCTCCTCGAGTTTCCCGCTTTCCTGTCTCCTGACAGTTCATTCCGTCGTCATGGCGACCGAAGAAACGTGAGCGCTATATGTACGTAGAGTAGTTTCAAACTACGAAGAGCACAGTTGTATATGCAACCAATCATACCCAGTGTATGGTTTATAAATTGCCTGTGTATATTTGGTTGCATATACAACTGTGCTCTTCTTAGTTTGAAACATCTATAATAGGTTTGTTCGAGCAGTGCAGAAAAACGAGTTGGAAGTTAATGATGTACTAATATAACAGTGGAAAGTAATGCACAAAATGTAGTGTTTAGCTCATTGATCATTATGGTTTTTACCGTGTAAAATTGGTATGTATAATAATTTTTCTTGATATCAAAGAATAGAGTTCTCTCTGTGGCAGAAATCAGTTTGGTCAAAATCGTTAGAATTTCTAAGAAGATGCATGTAACATTTGCAACGTCCGTTTGTCACATTGTCAGCAAAAGACAATCCAGGTCGTCCCCTGGTTGCAATTGATGCAATTTTTTACCAAGCTTGACAGCAGATTTGGATGGTTTCAGTACTCATTCATAATTAACACTCTCTAGTCAGATTCATTGTAATAACTTACTACATAAATTATGCATAATTGTACGACATATCTTGTTTTCGGCGCAAAAATATTTGAACAATTGTTTAAATATTCATATATAATTATCATATAGAGAGTAGTGTGAATTTTTGTGTAAATATGTGTATGTAATACCCTATTGGCAGATCAAACTATTGTAAAAGTACATATATTTCCCTACAAAACTGTTTTTAAGCCAATGTTACCAAGATTATAGTAATGTCAAACTTCCAAAGAGGTATTTGACGCTAATGTTCAGAATATTTAACATATTTCTCCATTTAACCCCATGCCATGGGACTGAATACCCCAACAGCACGCTATGTCAAGGATGTAGAATACAACGTTTGTGTTCAAACATTCGCCTCCCTCCCCACTAAATTCTGTTATTCCACGCTGTGGCTCGTAAAAACCAGGCATCGTAAAAACACGAATGTTGCCGGCAATTCACTTTCAGAAAGGTACAAACATACGTGGAACATGTCCGATACAGTCTTTAACTGTCAACTCTTTGGCCTATAAACGTAAATATCGACAAAATATATAACCTAATCGAACTTGTCTACTCATATGTAGCAGCAATTTGTTAAGAGTATTTTTACTTTGCGACTAGTACCCTAGATGGAAAGTATTGTAATCGACGGGAAAAAAAATCGAGTTTTTCACGAAAATACGCATTTTAAGGTCCCCTGAATCCATTGCAATGATTTCTGTAAAATGTTGTTGTATGTATGTATGTGTGTATGTCAGTGAACACGTTAGCGCCCAAACGGAAATAGATATTATATAATCCAAACAACATAAACAGCACAGACCAAGCAACCAGACACAAGCATATCTTCTTCCAAACAATATTTGATACATTTATAAATTAACAAGAACAACATACCTGCAAATGATCCAGAAGTGTCTCTAGACCCCTATCGGTAATACTCGAACACCTCAAACTCAAGGAATGCACGTGCTTACTCGCCAGAGGGAACGTACTGATCAATTCAATAGCATCCTCATCAGTAGCACCATACAATCCCAAACTATGGAAACCCCTCCTGATGATTGACGAGTACAACTTGGACCTTTCACCCGCCTGACAACTCCTCAACTCTCGACACTGCAGCACCGGCAATAACCCATTCCAATACCTCGGCGACCTATACAAGACATCCCTCCACCTCAAGCAAACCCTCGCCAAGACGCATCTCTCCGAAGCACAGAAATACAAGAAGAACTTCGCGAGGAACCGATCGTCCATAATCAGCTGGTCGAAACTCGCGATATACATCGTTGGTAACCTCGGTTTTGCCCTGATGATGTTGTTACTGGGTTTCGTCATCATGGTCTTGGGTAGGAGTCTCGATGGTTTTTCTGGTGCGGCGACGGTGTTATTGCTGCTTCCGCAGAAGACGTTGGTCACCCGTTCCATGACGCTCGTTTTCGTGTGGTGTTTATTGCCGCGGAGACCATTGATCCGTTTGCTGAGTTCTGCTGAAGCACGTTCAACGACGCCCTGTGCTGATATCGAGGACATGGTGGCGGTTCGCGACTTTTTGGCAAGTCGTCGTCTGCGTCAAGAACGAGGCATTACATGAGGGTTGTGGGTGGACGCGTGCTGACGACCCGAGAGGTACTGCGGGTTACGCTTATGGGGTTGGTGGACGAAAGACACGGGCCGTGTGTTGTGGTGGATCAATACCGTTGGGGGTGCCACGCGCGCGCCATCCCCCATTCAAGTTCAAGCTCAGTGAAGGCTCAACGGAAATCCACAGGACTGTATTTAATCGGAAAATTCTCTAGAGTCTCTAGAGTTTTCTTGTTTTAAGTATGAAGAAACTGTTTTTTCGCGCAATTTTTCCAATATAGCGGCACGAGGTGGCAAAGTAGAAATTAGGAAAGTGCACACCAAAACCTATAAAATCACCAATTTTCAAAACTCCTGGAAAACTTTTCAGGTAACCTCTTTTTTGAACACCAAATGACTCGATTGTGTTTATTACTATTATAAGTGGGCGAAAACTTGACATAATTTTAACACGTGCCAGTAAAGCTTTGTTTTGTGCAATACATTGTTAATTCAGAAAAGTTTTAAGTTCCTGTTGGCTGAAACAAAATTTTAGGCGATATATCCAGCCAGTTCTTTGAAATTTGTTTGACAGTTACAGATGCCATAATCGTAAAATTGTCTGATTTATTATTTTTTGCAAAATCTGACCTGTTGAATACATAAAAAATAGTGTTAAAAAGATCTTGTTACGGTTCTGTCTACTGACCACGTCTTCAGGGCATCATTCCATGGATGCACGGCGCGACGTCAACGTTTTGGTTGCCTGGCGACTTAAATCTGATGTGGGCATTGCAGAACTTTAAATCTTGAAATCATGAGTCCTACGTCAATAATACTCTTATGTTAGGGAGAAAGAGAAGGAATACAAAAGTCGTTCTTTCTACGCAGGTTATTAAATCTATTTCACAACGTCGTATATTGCGTTACAATGACATATAGGTATGTATTGCTGAAGTATATACAACTTCAACAGAAGGCGTTCGCGTTAACGAGGTTGTACTGTAGGTATTGTTCCAATAAATCATGATCTTTGACTCCTTCAAAGGCAAAACAACGATTATTTCTTAAATTTTGACACAATTTTAATGTGTAATGATAAAATTACTAAATAAACTAAGATGTCACTTCTCTTACTCGTGTTTTTTATTAACACCTCGTTTGCGTACGAAAATTCATCGAAATATGTAAGTCTCAATAAAGAGCATTATGTAATAAAACCTTCCTGGATACCTGATGTCAGTCATAGTATAACAAAACATGTCAGACATATCATGTCAGTACCGTTAGACGTTTATCAAATTTTGCCAGTTCACAGCCATAGCGACTGTGGATAAGGCTGTGGATTCTGTCAGACAGCCCGTATAAACGTTTACAGCGCCTAAACCCTTCATCCCATTGATCTGAAAATTGGTATACTTGTTTAAAGTAACTGGAGGATGAGCTAGTATCACTTTGGTCAAAACATATAAATACCAAATCGTGTTCACAGACATACAGACATTTTCTAGAAATGATTGCAGTCGATTCAGGGGTCCTAAAATCGCGTGTTTTTGTTGAAATCCCAATTTTTCGTCGATTACAATGCTTTCGTTCTATGGTACTTACTGGTCGGAAAGTAAACAAAGTTTTTATCGTTTAGGTTTAGATATATTCTTAAATTGAAAACCCCACAGAAGAATTTTATTGTTGATGATGAGTTCTGAAAATCAGCTTATTACATGACTTGACCTTTTGTGCTTGCTAGAAATTGAAAGCAAAAACAAAAGTGTAAAGACGCCTTTCATAAATCATCGAATTCCTATGGCCTATGACTCATCGTATGAACAGGGGGTTGTAGACATAACATTGAAGGGTGATTGAGTCACTGATTATAGCTTTGGAAATGATGCATATGGAATTTCCGTCAAAACAAATCATAAATAACAATTATAATAACACAAATTATTATAAATGTTAAAACAAAATGTTTTGATAATTAAAAAAGTACGACGAGGATGGGATTCGAACCCACGCGGGCAGAGCCCATTGGATTAGCAGTCCAACGCCTTAACCACTCGGCCACCTCGTCTACGAAAGATATGCCTACTAACACCAGTGATCAACCTAAAATACATTTGAAAACTACGCATCAAATTTACAGTCAAAAATAATTAAATTGCTGAATTGTGTAAAGACTGATTATACAATGTTATATTATAATTGGTCATATTCTACAGAACTTTTTTTGGACTGGGTTGATTATAAAATTCGGTTATTATTTATGAATTCGTCGAATTAGTTCAATCTACTGCACTTATACTTACAGAAAATGTTGTGGATGTAAATGTTGAACGTTCTGTCAAAGTGCAGGAGATGTATGTACTTTGGAGAAGGAATTTTCTGGATAACTAACCCAATAAATCTGTTAATAAATGTTAGAAAATAATTATTATATTCTAACTGATTTTGTCCATAGAATAAAATGACCAGAATTTCATTTGGACAAATAGGGACGAGTCAAAAGAGATTAACATCAATGAAAAAAAAAAAAACAATTTTTTTGTTATTAAGAGTGACGTTTTATTGCAATAATTGTTTTATTGGGAATTACATTCGTTTTAGTAATAAACCACAACATTCCTGACCTGAGACAACTTTATTTATTATTGGGACTACCTGTTGTTTCATTGCATCTGGTTTTGGCGAATTAAATTCATTCTAGACCTAAAATATAACATTCCTGACCTAAAATGAGTTTTCTTATTATTGGGACTATCTGCTGTTTTATTGCATCTGGGTTTTGCAAATTAAATTCTTTCTAGTCATAAAATACAACATTCCTGAATACGTTTATATTTGAGACTTCCTGCTGTTTTTTGCAAGTAGTTTTAGGAAAACGTACTTGACCTAAGACAAGTGTATTATTGACACACCTCTCTTTTTATGGATTTTTTTTGTCAGAAAAATTTATTAATGTATTATCATAATACTCCCTTATGCATGTCTGATGGAGAAAACTTGTTGAAATTATTGTTTATTATAATTTCCACAAGTTTTCACCATCAGAGGCATCAATCAGCCTTGTCAAACATTACCGACTTGAATGTGCCCTGTTTTATCGACTGTACACGCCGTCGTAGTTTTAGTGGTTCATCTGTCAAAACAACATAACCTCTCCACAATTCGTACTCACCACCAACAAAAAAATTAAACAACAAACTCGATAAAAACGGATTTATTCATAAATAATAATATTAGTCCATAACAAGTCGCAATAAATAAAAATCCAACCAACAAATAATCACAAAACAAAACCTATTTTGTACACTTCCCGCAACAGCCACCATCCGTGTTCAAGCAGTCATTCTTCGGCTTGTGATTCGGAGTCCACATACCCAAACTATCACCAGCGTAAAAGTCCATCGGATAATTCTTATTCTGCTTCTCCTCGCACCATTTCGTATCGCCCAACGCCACCGCCATCTCATACGGACTCAACAAGGGCTTCTCAAACGCACCGCCCCAATCTATCGACAGACGCGGACAAGCGACCTGCACAAACGCCGAAACGTCAAATAATTTCAATTTATCCGGGAAAATTTCCGACAGGAGTATTATAACACTTTCTCGTTTGTGATGCTCGATACGTTTACGTAAATATTCGATTACTCTCGGGTTGCCTTGACGACCCAATGTTCCCATTATAACCCCAAATTTCCCCGAAGTTTTCGCGGTAGTAATCGCTCGAAAACGATTGTTTTTCATTAAGGCGTGATCATAATCTTCCGAGGTGAATTCTTTCGAGTAGGGATCGTATTTGTAAGCTTTTAACGAAGGATTTGCGATCATCGCGGCTTCTAAATGGAACCTCCCATCACCTAGGTAAATTAGGATATCAACATCTTCGATTTCTGGGGCCGTACAACCTAGAATTTCACCGGGGGATAATGGTTTGAATTGCGGAACGACAACTTTGTATCCGATTTTTTGTAATTCGTTTGAAACGGCTTGTAATGTAGTCACAAATTGGATTGTACTAACTAAACCTAGGCGTTTCTCTGTGTCGAAATTAAACTTGATGGTTTCGATAAAATGTAACGGATCGATTTTAATGTCCACGAAAACATACAACACTTTTAACCCGGCTTTTTGGTCGATCGGTATCAGACAACTGTGTCCGTAATGCACTAATAGCTCGACGCCGAGGGCCTTCGCTGTTAAATCATCGACACAGCACGCTCCGTAGGTTACGTCCCCCATAATTACGACGTCTGCTTCGGTGAATTCTCTGATGATGTCACAAATGGTCGTGGAAAACATTAGTAAACCTTCTGGCATTTGTAAGGCGACCATGGTCGCTTTTGTTTCTTGGATTCGCCATATGGTTTTCGGTATTTCGAAGTTGTAATTGTTGGGTAACTTTGAGATTGCTTCTTGGAGTTTCTTGTTCTGTAGAATACTCTCTGGAATTTTGTTTGATCTCGTGAACGGTCGTACTATTTTTCTGACTGGTTTCGCCTTGATTACGACTACTTCGGAGTCCCCCATTGTCTTCGGTGGGACTTTGGTCAATGTTTTGGTTGTTTGCGAACGGTGACAATGAAATACACGTGCACCATAACTGGCTTTCTATTTTGCACGTAATCCGCGCGCTTTTGGTGGAGGGGAGAATTTGAAACTTTCCTATTAGATAAAATCCCACAGCTCAAATGAACATCTTTAATATTAGGTGAAGATAATATTTGGGAAGTTCTAAAGAAGCTTTGTTTTATTATATGATCAGTATGAATATTGTTATTATTAAGTTACAATATTTTATACATATTCGAAAAATTTAGGTACGTCAACGTTAGTTTACACTGCTGTCACGGTAGCGCTAGTCACTACTGAATTACACCTTTATGTTTATACTATTATTACACATTACCTGTATACTATTTATCAATAATCAATAATTTTATAGCAATATTTGTTTATTTCCTAGTCTGATATAGAATAGAACAGATTATCTTGCGATACTAAAATGTTGATTTCCAGGATTAAATCAAAGTATATATATATATATATATATCCCCTAGCGGCGTGGGGTATAACTAAAAACCCCGCACAAAATCGCCCAATAAGTTCTCCGATTAGTCACATCAATATTGACTCACCGAATAGGAGATAACCCTATTTAGCTCATCTTTCATCAAACAGGAAAATCCCGCGGAAAATTCGTGTCGACTGGCCAGAGTCCACGAATTTACGAAAATTTCCCACTCGAACCGAAGGTAACCTCAAACAGAACCCAAAAACAAAACACCCTCAAACGTTCATTTGTTTTTTTTTTTAGTGTAGAACCCAACCCAGCCCAAAAACAAACGAAAACGATGTCTGAGGTACACAGATTCGGAAATTTAGACGCTCCGATAACATGCCACGCCTGGAATAAGGACAAAACCCGTAAGTTTATTTAAAAAATCGTAAATTTATGGTTTTATTGACGCTTGTTTGTGATTTTTAGAGATTGCTTTGTCTCCGAATAACCACGAAGTCCACATTTATAAGCGTAATGGTTCCGAATGGAAATTGCTTGATGTGTTAAATCAACATGATCTCCGGGTCATGGGGATTGATTGGGGCCCCAATACTAACCGCATTGTGACTTGCGCTGTGGACCGTAACGCTTACGTTTGGACGCAAGGCGACGATGGAAAATGGAAACCCACTCTTGTCCTTTTAAGGATTAACCGCGCCGCAACTTGCGTCAAATGGTCCCCCAACGAGAATAAATTCGCCGTCGGTTCGGGGGCCCGATTAATTTCTGTTTGTTATTTCGAGTCGGAAAACGATTGGTGGGTCTCAAAACACATTAAAAAACCAATTCGTTCCACGATAACCGCCATCGATTGGCACCCAAATAACGTCTTACTAGTCGCGGGTTCCGCCGATTTTAAAGTCCGTGTTTTCTCGGCGTACATCAAAGACATTGAGAAAACACCCGAGGCGACTCCGTGGGGCACAAAAATGCCTTTGGGGCAACTCATGGCGGAATTTGTTAATTCGTCTTCCGGGGGTGGTTGGATCCACGGGGTTTCGTTCTCACCGGACGGGAATAAGGTCTGTTGGGTGTCGCATGATTCCACGATAAATATCGCGGATGCGACGAAGGGTAACGCGATTTTTAAACTCCGTACGGAGTATTTGCCGTTCTTGAGTTGTATCTGGGTGACTGGGAATTCGATTGTTGCCGCGGGGCATTCGTGTATCCCGATTTTGTATACTCTGAACGGTAATGGAGAGTTGATTTTTAATGCTAAGTTGGATAACTCGCAGAAGAAAGAAATGGGGGGCTTGTCGGCGATGCGGAAGTTTCAGTCGCTCGATAAGCACTCTCGAAGTGAGGTAAATGATACTAGTTTGGATTCGGTGCATCAAAATGCCATTACGAGTATCTACGCTTATTCGGGTGATCGGGGCGCTATTAAGAGTTTTAGTACATCTGGTATGGACGGGCAGTTGGTCATCTGGAACTTGGTGTCTTTGCAGCAGGCCATGCAAGGGTTAAAAATTGCCTAATTTGATGATGAAGGAACAATACTACTTTTGATTTTATGATAAGTATTTGATATATAATGCTTGTTGAGACAGTTGGTGCATTTAAAAAAGTATTGTTCTTATTTGTGGTATTCTTATTTTATATGAAATAAATTGTGTAACACTTTCTTGGATGTTTTATTACTGGACAAAGCGAAAATATGTTCTTTAAAATCATTTCTAAGCCCTTAAAATCATGCTATATAGAAACAAAAACAGTTCTTAATAGTGTAAAATATTTTTGCGCCCTTACACAGTGGAATTTTCATTGAAAATATATGAGAATGACATGCAATAATTTCAAAATCATTATTAACACACGTCAGTGACCACCCAACCCAATTTTTTGATAGAGATAAATGTTGAAATGTCAAATTGATTTGTATTGAAGTACCCTTGCAAATAGCAATTGTCATTGGTTACCTTACAGTTTTACCTAAAATGCTGATTGTGCAATCCATGAAAAAAATATTTAGTATTTATGAGTTTAGAATGTTTAGGATTATTTAAAGATACAAAAACCAAATTAAACAACATAATATAGTATTACAAAGTTTATTCAAATATCAAATATATTCAAAATATACAACCCAAACTCTTTACGATACAAATAACATTAAAAAACATCCATACTGTTGAACATACACATAGTACGAGCCTAAACATCATAGAATGTAATACTCGAACAAAAATAATAATAATTGATCAAACAAAACACAAATAATGTCCACATCCATACAAAAGACCAGTCAAAAAGTGATGCCAACAATTAACTTGACAACCAAATTTTTTAGTTTCAAAACATGAGTAATCCTTTACAGTCAAATAAACAAGAAAACGTATGCAATTCCGTAGTCACTTTCAGTCTTTTCGTGTTCCGCTAGCGCTTATTTTATGCACCGCAGCCAGATGTTTCTTGAGGAGATCGCGACGGCTGAACACGCTATTACAATATTCGCATTTTGTCTCGCCTTTGTGGTACGGAATATGCTGTTTCAGGAGATACATGGTCGTGAACTTTTGCGCACAAATCGGACATTCATTTTCTGGGTTTGCCTCTTTTGTCAGGTAGATTTCGTCTTGTAGTAGTTTCTGTATGTTCATCGGTGTAGCTATTGAAAAAAAAAAAAGATAAAAAAAAAATAATGCTCGATAAACGGTATGAATATTACAGGAACACTCAAAAGACAGGCAAAACTAGTTTAAATAAGGAAAACGGTCTAAAATGCTTTAATAAATAATACAAATCTCACAGCAACTTAGGATAAACACTCAAAAGACAGGCTGGATTATTTTTAAATAAGGAAAATTGTCTAAAAATATACTTAAGAAAGTTAAAAACCAAATTACAACTGGAAAAAAATAGGAAGCTGATAAAAATCACTAACTATTCAATATGCTTCAATAAAAATATAAATGTCACCAGCAAGAAAAATTGTTTAAAATATGCTAAAGACACTTAAAAATCATGCTACAACTCAAAAGAAAAATAGGAATCTTAACAAAAGTCACTTTTTATATGCTTTGAAAACAATATTACAAAAATATTAGCCCAAAACTCACTCAGAAGGCTGGTAGGACTTTCTGAAATAAGGATATTTAGTAAGCCTATGTTAGTAAGTATAGTAATTAGTATGTATGTTCAATTAATGAAAAAAGGTCTAATGTAAGTAACAAAAACAAACCTCGTCAACTTTAACCTCTAAAACTTGGATAATGACATACTTAAAGAATAACAGGTTTAAAGTTAAATTGTCAAATTCCAGAGTAGCCAACCTACAATACTTCCCATGGCACACTAGACCTTTTTTTATTAAACATGATACAACATAACCGTAAAATTAAACAAAATCCTAACCTGTTTCGTTTGATTTTGTATTTTCCAGTTCGGCAACCTCACTATCGCCGAAACTTTGGGGGCTGGTGCTCTTCTCCTTGCGTTTCTTGGTCTGCGGGGCCGTATCCTCCCTTTCCTGTTCCGACAGTCGTTTCTTATTCTCCATGGCGCGTAAACGTTCGGCTTTTTTCGATGCAGGCCCCGGTCTCATGGTCGGGGTGCTCTCGGCTTTCTCCACTTCAGAAGCCTTCACATCCTGTACCTCTTCGTCCGTATTAGAACCCAACCCGGATATCTTTAGCATTTCAGCAGTTTTTAAGAACGAACCGAATCGTTCCTGCGATACCTGCACCTCACCCAGATACATAAACTCTAGAATACTCAACATATTTTGGTATTCGACGTCGCGTAGTATGATTATAGGATGCGAACACAAGTTGTCCATGAGTAATTCGTGGAAATAGGTGCTGAAAGTTGATAGAATAAGTCGGTGTGCTTTCAGTTTCTTGCCCTCGCAACTCAAAGTTACGTCGGCGAAGTCGCTACATTGCAATAAGTTGGTGAATCTGCGCTTGATGTGGTCGTGGTACTTCGGCCAGTTCAGCGCGTAATTGTCTTTGGTCGTCATCTCGAAAATTGGGAGAAATCGCTGCAACAATCGGAGGTGTTCGGAAAAAGTGAGGTTAGACCGCCAAAAAGCTGTCGTTTGAGGCGTTTAAAATGGCCACAGATGGCGACAGGCGTGATGTATGGTCGGTAATGTAGAATGTAGAATGTAAACATTCCTGCTAAACGTCAGGAAAATGTAAAATCAAATAAATGCATTTCTTTGCACATATGTATTTCTTTCAATGAGCGAATATATGTTATTTTAGTTATTTTATTTGAAATATTTCTTAAGTAAAAAGAAATAGTTTTCACAAAAAAAAAACGATAGGCGTAGATTTGAGTGAAAAGATTTTTTGTTTGAATCAAAAGCGTGCAGTTTCATTAAAAATTATCGCTATGTCTACTGGCGGCGAGATGGCGCGACAGTCTCTAGCCACACGTTGGCTTAGTTTGAGCTTGTATAGGCTGAATTTAATAAATCTTACAAAAGAAATAGTTTCTTTGTGGCAACCAAAACTTTCTCTGCCACTATTTAATATCGATCTTTCTTTGACTTGAAGCAAATTCGTTTCATTCAAATTTTTTTCTCTCTGTGTAACAAGTACCATCTTTATTTACCATTATGTATTTCTGGCCTTTGTTTGGATCTGCAGAAGATTTGAAAATCCAACTCAAAGATAAAAAAATCCAACTCAAAGATAAAAAATCCAACTTAAATGATACAGAAACACAGTCTTAAATATGTACATAATTACGAACTGATTCTTGTTTTGTTTAGTTAACATGGGCTGACTTTTACTGGAGTGGCATGATTGATTACATTTCCTTGATGATGGATGTAAATTTGAAAGAAAACTATCCGCATTTTGAGGCTATCAAGCTGAAAGTTATGAGCCTTGTGGATTGGAAACCAATTCGTGAATGGTTCAAATACTCTGGAACAGCGACACAGAAATAAAAAATGATAGCTGATGAACTGATCACCATAATTTGCATAAAGTAATAGAAAATCTAGAGATTTTTATCATTTCTATCTTGTATATTAAAAAAGAAAGAATCAATCCAGTATAACACACCAATAAATTGATCTTTTTCTACTTTGCATTCACAATGCACACATTGTAACACTGTTTTCGGTGTTACAATTAGCAAATTGTAACACCGTTTTTAGTAACTTATTTCTAAGATTGGTGGCATTGATACCAAATGCATGTCAAACGAAAATACACATAACCACAAAAGTAAGCACAAACTGATTTTTTAGAATCGCACAAACTGCGAAGTATGTATATTTTCATACATATTTAAACATGCGTGTTGCATCCTAGGTTTCGTACTACTAGTTTATGATGGTGTATAATAATTATCAATAATTACTTTTTCACAGATATTTGAATTTAAGTGACAGATGACAGTGTTACCAACGGTTGCACCCATAAATACTCTAGATTGGAATTTTACCTAATATACTTCTAAATTTTTATAAAATTAATGACGCAAAGTAGAAAAAATAATATATTACACTCGTTTTATAAGACATATTGGCGCATTCGTTCATTTGGGGCACTCGTTGCTGGTGCTCCTCGTGCCCCAAACAACTCATGCGCCAATTTGACGTCTTATAAAACTTGTATAATAATATACTAATTTGACACATAGCTATACAGGACTTTACGTGTAGGTGAATAAACCAGCCCTTAGTGTAAAGTGTGATATTAGTAAAGTGATAAAACTTATTTCTTACATATAAAACTAACAGATATAATTTGTTTTCAACATTACTTGCAACATTACGTAAATTTAATTCGAATAAAGTACTAGATAAATACAGCGCCGTTTTGCGGAGATCAATCTAGCAAATCTATGATAACAATCTAATAACCAAGCATGACGTAATGTTTTATTTGTTTGTACCTGAAAAAAAAAACGAGACACTTCAACATCATGTGGTTTACACAGCTTAACAAAGGCGGTATTATAATTTCCAAGGTAAATAATGTACACTAAATACACATAGAATACGATTTATGTACCTACGTAGAGATGGCTTATATAATTGTTGTTATGATTAATAAATCTGTGTTTACAACGGCGTGTGTCTTGTAGATGTACGATAATAGGTCTGTACTTTCCGTGTAGAAAAATCATAAGTTTAAATTAAATTTACCGCACTTGACCTACACTAAGGTGATAAAATTACGCATGTAAAAAAAGTACGTGACAATCTCTAAGGATAATTGTATAATTCAACACGAAGAAAAATACTCTGTGTGTTCCATATCGGTGACATATGGGTTATAATATAATATTTGTAGAACTTATGAAGCACTTGTGTGATGATAACATGGCCATTTCTGTTGTTTATTTAACAATAATTGTACGACAGATATCCATACATAACCGAAGAGTTATTTCCATTTACAGGAAATGTTCAGGAACAGAGAAAAATGTGCCATATACATCCACGTTTCTATAATGGCAACATCCAATTTGATTTCCTTTTTCACTAATTTTGTTTAAGTTTAACTAAGTTTAATATAAAACGATACCTATTTTTTACTTTCCTATTAGTACTCTGGAAGAAATATATTACAATCGGCAAAAAATCGGGACTTCTGCAGAAATACACGTTTTGAGGTCCCCTGAACCCATTGCAATGATTTCTGGAAAATGTATATATGTATGTATGCCTGTGAACACGATACCGCACAAACGGAACAAGGGGTCGGGCTGAAATTTGGTATACATATTTAGAATTACCGAGGGATGAACCGGAGTGTTTTTGGTGACAATCTGATAGCCGGAAGTAGCAGATGTTACATGCGTCTTCTTAGGGATTTATCCGATTTTGGCCAAGCTGATATCAGCTCACTATCCTCCTCACTTTAAATGTCTATACCAATTTACAGATCAATGGGATTAACGGTTTAAGTGCTATAAGCTTTTACAGACGCAGTTTGACAGAATCCTCAGCTTTCGTCGTCGTGTTGGTAGGTAGTATCCAGATTAGCTGTGGTTTTACAAAATCGAATAATTGCAAAAGTGTTAAGACACTTTATTGTGCCAACAATGAAGTCGAAAAGTTGGGTGGAGGCAGATATTTTGTATTTAAAACGCATTAGTCACACAACTCCGAAGGAGAAACCCACGCGTACGGTTATAGCAAAATGCTGTTGACAAGTCACAGAAAAATTGATTATGGTACCTATTGTTAATTGTGGTACCTATTCATTAATTCCTCGAATTGATAAAGCACATATTTTTATGTTAAGTCATCGATTTTTCTTGATTTGAAACAGTTTTCATGTAATGACGATGACAATATTTCACCTTATAGATAATTCTAGATTATCCAAGCTAATTTTAGTACGATTTTAAAATAATATTGGCATATTAGTTAACAAGTTCTTTAGTAATATCAACAGGTGACTAAAGGTACACAGCAGACACCCATTTGTTTATTGTGCAATTATTAGATGGAGACGCAATTTATGTGCATTACACGTTTATGTCTGTTTACAAAAACGTACCAATGTATTGGATAATACGTTTGTTTCCGTTTTATTTCTACGTTTTATAAAAATAATGATAATAATAACCGTCCCATTAATTTAATTCGCTATTTATAAACTGACTGACACTACCACAGACACAATTCAATTCTGTTTTTACACTTTTGATTTGTTTATTTTCAAGTGGTACAAAGAAATAGACACATCATCATACATTCATTATGCCCTCAATATGTTTGTAACTCCGGCGATATTCTATCAATATCAAAATTAAATTTCTGAAGAAAAATATCTTTGGTAGCCCTCACCCACATTATTACATTATTCATAATGAAGGTAAAATTAAATATGGTAAAAAATGTAATGGTAACTTTAGAGAATGTTTAGACTCCAAATATTGTGGACAAAACTCTAATGTTTCGCGCAAACATAAACACACTGTAGATATTGATAATATAGATAATAACTTAAATCATGATAACACCGTATGAGACAGATAGTTAGATCAATATTATGACTAGGTACTCGAAAATTGTGGAAATTTTATTTTGCATCACCGATATATCATAACCAATTTTTTCTAAAGTAATGATAAATATTTACAATTACGACGTGCTCCTCGTACAAATAATATAGCGGTGCGTCTATACTTATTATATCGACGGACGATTCTTCTAGATTCTGAGAACAGAAAAATTAGCATAGCACCACTAAAGTGCCTGTTGATGTTATCGAGCGAAAAAAAATCTTAGCATGGCCAATTATGCAAGGTCTCGTTCACTATATAAGCGATACCGAGATAAAGTGCCGAACAGTTGAATTCATTTATCTGTGCGACAAGTACGGAAACATGAACGCGGTAAGACGCATATGGGCATAATACATTTTTCGAAATGTTACAGCGAATTTAAATTTTAATTTGCTTAAAATTATTTTTCTTTCAATTTTAGGCGATTAAAGTTCTATTAGTTGTGTCGGTGATTGCAATTTGCAATTCCTTCCCACAAAATGCCCCACCTGGCGTAAGTATTTTTTTATTATTATTTTTGTTCTCCATACTTAGAAGGTAGAAACATTTTTCGAAAATGGTTTTTTTTTTTAAGATACTGTTCAATATTAAACTGTCTAGTGTCAATATTATAGATTGGCAACTCTGAAATTTGACAATGACTTTAAGCCTTTTTTGCTTTATGTCATTACTCAAGGTTTAGAGGTTAGAGTTGACCAGTTTTGTTGTTGATTGTGTTACTTAAATTTTCGGATGTTTCTGTCTGATGTCAGTCCTAAAGCCTCTAGCCAACATAAATTGAAGAGTTGTAAATCAAAAGGGTCTAAGTGCCATTTTGTGTTGTTGTTTTTTTTTGAGGTTTTTGTGTCAATAGGCTCTACAGGCCACCCTCAGTAACAATCAAAAGGATCTATGTCAATATCAATTTGGGTTTAGTCCGTACAACAGTCAAAAGATGGCAAATCTTTAACACGCCCACCCATCAGTTCACAGTATTCATCAAAGCACTGCGTATACAAAGAGATAAGCTAGAAGACCTAAAGAACATGTTGGAGTGTTTGCCAGGCTGGTATTCTTGGTAATATACCTTTCTTATTGAAGTATAAGAGTAGCTGACGATTAAAATACCTGATATATGTTTTCCAAATTTCCGGAAGGAAACCACGTCAATGACGATAAGTTGTCAACGTTTTGCACTGTTTTGCAAGAGGCATCTTCAGGACGTAGCAGTAAGAGAGCTACGACGAGAATAGAACAGATTCTATAAATATTTAGACCCTTTTGATTTACAACCCTTCAGTTTAAGAAAAAGATTAAATCATGTCACATTATACCTTTTTTTCTTACCATACTATAATATAATAATAAAATCCTTATGGTATTGTTTTAGCGCCCTTACAGGGATACGTCCAGTCAAGAAACTCCACCAGAAGCAGGTACCCTGGATGGGCCACAAGTTGAGGACCTCCATTCAACCAGGGACGTTCCAAAAGGATCTCAGGATGTTCAAAATACAAGAGACATCCCCAAAGAAGCAGTTGTAAGAATTTTAGTTACCAAACACAGCAAAACATAAAAGAAACTAATTTAATTTTTGTGTGTGTTTTAGAGACAACGCAGGCAAACCAAGGATGTTCCAAAGGATCAACCATCTGGCCAAACTAAGGATATTCAAAAACTTACACAGCAATCTGTAAGTTTGGAAATATTTTAGTTCTGCTTCTTGTCTTTATTTCTGTGATTTCTGTTCTATTCTAATGGTTTCCTAATTGGTACAGAGAGTAGCAAGACAGACTTCTTCTGAACAAAGTACTGTCCCACCACAAACCAGGCCAGGATCCGCAGGACAACCACAAGTACAACCAATCGTAAGTTTTTAGTCCTCAAACACTGCGAGTTTTCCTTCATCTTTTAAAATATATTTACTTGATGGTTATTTGTCGCTTTTAGAGAACCGACAGGGTATCCAGACAAACCAAGGATGTCCCTAAGGATCAAAAAGGTGAGCTTCAAGTATTTGCAGATCCTATTCCACAACAGATCAAACCGCCAGGCTCTGCAGGTCAACCACAAGTACAACCAATCGTAAGTTTTTGGTATCAAACACTACGAGTTTTTCTCTTTTAAAATTTTTCGTTTTTAGAGAACTGACAGGGTGTCCAGACAAACCAAGGATGTGCCCAAGGATGAAGTAAATGATGCTGTAATAGGTCCTGTTCCACCACAGATCAAACCGTTGCCAGGACAACCACAAACACAACCAATCGTAAGTGATTTCATTTTTTGTTATTGCTCTTTTTTTATCAAAATAATTGTTCTTCAGAGAGAGTCTAGACAAACCAAGGACGTCCCCAAGGATCAACCGGCCCCAGCTACAAAGGATATCCCAAAAGAGGACACCGTAAGTGTAAAAAATGTCCTGAAAATGTTTTGTTTGTCTAGTTATGGTGTCACTTTTATTATTATAGAGACCTAAACGTCAAGTGGCGCAGCCTATCCCACAGCCTTTGCCAGGATCTGCCGGCCGACCACAAACTCTACCGCCGGTACGTAATATTTTTCGAATTTTTTTTGAAAAAAATACTTTTTGGTAAATATCGAGTTTGCATTCCTTTTTAAGTAAATCGATGACTAGGAATCGATTTCTGCTATTGGTTTTGTTATTTTTGTACTGGGTTTTGAGATAGGATAAAACATGCGTTTGTGATTGAAGATAACAATGAATACGTTGATAAAATTAAATGTTATCTTTTTAGAGGCAAACCAGGCAAACTAAGGACATTCCAAAGGATTCCCTTGCAGGAGCCACCAAGGATATTCCAAAGGACGACACTGTAAATACAAAAAAATGTCCTGGTATGTTTTTATTGATTTTAATGTTATTTTTTTTATTATAGAGACCAAAACGTCAGACAAAAGATGTGCCAAAGGATACTCCGGTAACTGCTACAAAGGATATCCCAAAGGACGACACTGTTAGTATTATAAAAATGTCCTGAAAAAAAAATATTTATCTTACTTTTTGATTTTTTCTTTTATAATAGAGACCAAAACGCCAGACAAAGGATGTGCCAAAGGATACTACTCACCCAGCTACTACAAAGGATATCCCAAAGGACGAAACTGTTAGTAGTAATAAACGTCCTCATACAAATGTATGTCGTATTTTTTGTATTTTTTTTTACAATAGAGACCAAAACGTCAGACAAAGGATGTGCCAAAGGATACCCCCGTAACTGCTACGAAGGATATCCCAAAGGACGACACTGTAAGTATCATAAATTTCTTCGGTGGCCTCAACCCACCTTTCCGCTTGCCTCGTTGACACATTCAACCATCTAAATCTTCAGCAATTCTTCAATTTCGTGAAGCCACAGCCACTCTGGATCCCAACCTAATGTCAGTGGCCAGTGATCAAGCAGTTAAAAAACTAATTTGAAAAACAAAACAGAATAAGCCAGATATGTTTCAATAGCAATGATGCATTATGTGTGTCATCTAAACAAACGAAAAAACGAACTACATAGCGATTAATGCTGTGAATTCTGTCAGACAGGTTCTATAAACGTTCATAACGCTCAAACCGTTCATCTCATTGATCTGAAAGTTGGCATACATGTTTAACGTCACTGGAGGATGGCCGGGTATCAGTTTGGTCAAAATCAAAACAGTGATTTTCCAGAAATCAATGGGATGTACTTTTCGACTAAGATTTCATGTTCTAATTCTGTTTTTCTATTATTCTAGAGACCAAAACGTCAAGTAGCCAAGCCTATTCCACAACCGTTGCCAGGATCTGCCGATCAACCACAAACTCAACCGCCGGTACGTCGTTTTTTCTTTGTTTCCAAAAATTTTTGAAAATTATTTTTTGATCAAATATTGAGTTTGTACTGCTTTTCGAGTAAATCGTGGGTCAGAAATCGACTTGTGATGTCGGATTTGTTGTATCTTGTCTAGTTTTCGAAATATTATGAAAAAAAAAAAAATCTACACACAATTTAAAAAAAATTTTTTAGAGACAAACCAGGCAAACTAAAGATATCCCGAAACATACACTAGCGGCCGACACCAAGGATATTCCAAAGGATGATACCGTAAGTAATAAAAAAAAATTGGAAAAATCCTGGAAATTAGCTTATTGTTTTAATGTTGACGTTTCTTTTTCAGAGACCAAAACGCCAGACAAAGGATGTACCGAAGGATGCCCCCGCTGCTGGTACAAAGGACATCCCAAAGAGCCAGGATTAAAAGGATAAAATCTCAAAAACAACAGGACTTACAGAATGTGTTAATTTTTGTACGATAATAAGCGTAGTATATACGATTATAATCTAAAATATAAAATAAAACGATGCTTTCTAAAGTTATAGCAAATTTATTATTATTTTTTGTTTTTTTTAGATATACAGTCTGTCATATTGGTAATATTCTAATATTATTATTAAGCCTGTACAAAAGAGTGCCCGCGTACTTACTTGGAATTATGTCAATTAGATCATATCAATACAATGTTACCGTAATGATAATTAATCATTATTATTATTATTATATATACAAGAAACGATACGTCTAGTACGATGAAGGAGTAAGCAGATGGCAGTACATTGCTAGCAAACGACATCGCTTTTCTTTCGTTTCTTTTCGGTTTTTAGAATTGTCGCGTCGAAAATACGCTAATAACAAATACACTACGCTATGTACTTTACAAAACGCTGATTTACTACGTAGTTTTGTTTTCTTTTTAAACACTGATCTGCAAAATACATAAGGTTCTAACTTACAGAAACACACATTGTTCTAAGAGATTGTTTTGTATCAATGGTAGTAATATCCTTTACCATGAACGACGTGTGAAATCATATACCTCTCTGTGTCACTTGCTTCCACTTCATGTTACTTCACTCCACTTCGTGTTTCTCGCTTTGATATTTTGCAGAGTGGCACGTAATGAAGTTAAGTAAAATTTTATGAAGCCCAGTAACATCCTATACCATGAACGGTCTCTTTAGAATAATATTTGTTTCTGTGCAGGTTCTAATAATCGTAGACTACGTCGTTGTAAAATGATACAAACGAGTATAATTTTGTTCACTTATTTCTTTGTTTGATTTATCTTGTATGCTACGGAATGACACGTGATATGGGCGATCCGGGATATTTGATTGAAGAACTTCATCTTTTGACAAGTTGCAAAATTAATAATAAAAAAAACAGAAATAAAAGCACAAATTTGGTTGTAAGAGTGACTATTCACATAATCTACGAATTATGACATGCATGGTTTACTTATAAAAATTGGTCCAATAAACACAATAAAATCTGAAAGGAAAATAAGAAAACGAAAATAAAAAGAGAGAAAATAATAAAAAATGAATTTATTACAATCAAATGCTTTAAAATATATATACAAAATACGACATATACACAATAAATTACTATTTAAAAAAAATAATAGAAAGAAGAAAAAAAAAGAAAAAAAAATAAAAATTCCCCACTTGAGGTAAATGCGATAAGAAAACGAAATGAGTAGGAATCCTAAGTGCTAAATGTATATCTTTGGATTGTACAAAATTAGTGTCTTAAACGAGTAATAGTTTTTTTTTTTAATCTAAGAGTAAATTTCCTGTTATAGTTTTTCCACTTTACGTCTATAATCGTTCTTACGTCACTCACACTCAGACATCCTCCTACACAGCAATATACATATTTTATATATATATTACAAAAAATATATATTCAAGACTAGCATATTTATATTATAAAAGGGGGAAAAACATCTTGAAACAAACGACGACGACGGCAAAACTCAAAATAAACAAAGAAAACCGTAGGCGTGGTCCTAAACATACTGATATTATCATTAAATATATAAAAGTGAGTGCCTTATTAGCCGCGCTATTTAAACCCTAAAAAGAACGCAGTGAATAGAGAGAAATATAAAAAAAAAACGACAAACGCACTAGGAATATCAAACTTAGCAAATTTCAGCCTTTTCTTAGAATATCACAATTTCAAAACTACTACCATCGAACGAAATATACGCCGGAGGGGGTTATATTCATATCTGCTATTTTTTATCCATTATATTTATAGCGGGTGAGTCGAAAGGGCTTTCTTTACTTGAGGCTTGCGAAAATTAATAAGTTACGCACGGAGTTTATTATATTGAGCATACAAAAAATCAATCTACTGATATCACAGTTTAGTGAAAATAAAGAGATTTTCTTCTTTTGTTGTTTTTCTCGATTCGGTCGAGGAATTCACTTCTCGAGTCGTTTCGTCTACTTGTAGGTTAGAATTTAGTGAGGCTAGATATTTTGGAAGTTATGTTTTCCTCAATATTAAAAACTAGACGTAGATTTCATTAAAAATAACTGAAAAGTCACAATTAATATTTTTCTCATGAACAAAAAACCTCGTATTAGAATACAGGGTGTTACAAAATTATTAACCAAGAAAACCTCGCATAAATCTCTTCCTCGAAAAACGTGAATCCTCGACAAAACACACGCATTGGGGTAATAAAAAACAAACGTTGGATGCTTACCTACGACACCATAAAAGAACACGACGAAACCACGAACAAAAAAAAAAATTATCGGCACATGACATTCACGACATCCTTAATCGTATTGATCACGTCATTGACATATCTCGCGTTCTCCGCTGTGTTCCTCGACCCAGCGGACCGTAACTGCCTAGCCTGCGTCTCCAATCTCGTCAGCAACTCGCGAAATTGAAATTTCGTATGCGCCAAAACCACCGAATCCGCGTAGTCCGTACACGAGGTGTGCAACAGTCCGATTTTATCGGACAACTGCAGCCAGGTGGACGTGGAAATCGTCGGGTTCGTTTTAATACTGTTCAAAGTCGATTCCAACGCTTGCGAAATCTCCAAGATGTTCTCTTTACCGGTTTTTTCGGTTTCCGTGATTTCGGGGGATTTCTCGATTTGGGGCTTTGCGGAGACAGGGGGTTTGTTATTAGGGGGGATTGGAGTTGCGTATATGGCAGAACCCGCAGGTCTGTTTGGTATTATCGGTTTGATGGCTTTAACGGGTGGTTTTGTTGGAATTATCGGTTTTTCTGTTTCGTTGTTTTCGACCTCGGTGTTTTTCAGGATTTTTATGGTTAGTTTTGGGCTTAATTGGACGTTACCGGAGTCTTCCTTGGTCTCCCAAATCTTCTTTAAACTACTGATACTCCCAGTGCTTTTCCTCTTATCATCGCCATCATCGATTTTTAGATTCCCAGAAGAGCTATCAGACGAAGCGCTTTCTCGCTTTTTCTCCATTTCCTCTTCGTTCCTCCCTTCGTCGTTCTCAACTTTCCGTAATCTCGATTTAAAATCGATAATCGTACCGGAATCGCCCTCATCTTTCTTCTTCTTCCCCCCCAAGGCATCGATTTTTTTCAAATCTCTAACACCCGAGGTAGTAAAATTCCCGTTATTGAATTTCTCTCCGAAATTTAGACTTTCCGATAGCTCTGTGACTAATTGGGTGACGGGGTCGAGGTTGATTGTCGCGGTTTGTTGTTGGGGTTCTTCGTTGGGTGATTGCGCTGTAGGGTTTTTCGTTTTCTGGTCGGCGCGTTCTTTGATCTCGTTGAGTAGTTTGAGCTCCATCTCTTTGAAAATGCTGTTATTTTTGAAGATTTTTGATTTTGGGTCGTCGTCGGTGGTGCTGTTGTTGGTCGTTGTGGTTGTTTGCGGGGGCGGTGGGGGTGGCGGGTTTGGATCTTCGGTCGGTAGGGGTACGTCTTCTGGAATTAAAGAATTGTATAAATATTTTTCCTGTACGAAGAATTATCATAATGTAAATATAGATCAACTATCATAAGCAAAAAAGAACAAGAAAAACATTGCCCTAACCTAGATCCGAACCGGCGACCATTGTACTCAATATGTTAAGATTAATAAGTAATTTTATACAGATTACAAAAAAACGACAGATCTCAAAAAACAAACAAACGTAAAAAAGCACTCACCGATCTCGGGAAACATCGGCGGGGGCGGCAACGGCTCCAGCGGCGACCCAACGTTCGGCACGTCCGACTCCACGCTCACCGGACTCTTCCCCTCCAAGCTCGGACTGGTCAAGCTCAAACTCGTCCTCTGCGGACTGCCCCCTTTCCCCCCCTCATCCTTCCCATTCCTCGCGCTACTACAACTATCCGAAGACGGCTCCCTCCTCCTCAAACTAACCCCGAAACGCGAACTCGC
This sequence comes from Aphodius granarius, assembly GCA_963971325.1. Lineage (NCBI taxonomy): Eukaryota > Metazoa > Arthropoda > Insecta > Coleoptera > Scarabaeidae > Aphodius > Aphodius granarius. The sequence goes on along the minus strand of OZ020221.1, from coordinate 42,152,426 downwards.
CTCCTCAACGCTCGGCTCGCAATTACTCACATCATTCTCGTCCTTCCGGTACATCCTCGGCGACTGCGTGGGAATCACGCGACATTTCTGTCTCTGTTGCTGCTTTACTTCTTTTAGATCAGTCGTCGATTGCGTCATTTGATTCATTTGATTCATTTGATTCGTTTGATTCGTTTGATTCGTTTGATAATTCTCTAATATTTCCGTTGGGTTATCGAACTCCTCGGGTGGTGGGGGGAGATCCGACGGCGGTGGGGGAAATTCTAGATCGGCCAAAGTCGGTTGACATAACCTAGACGGGCTACCGCCGCGGAAAGAGCTGTGATTGGCCGATTTGAATGTTTTTAGGTTGCAAACCGGTTCGGAACCGCGGGGGATGTTTCTGGTGCGCAGTTTTGAGGCGGTGGGACTGCTGGGGATCGCGTGGAAGGTTGTGACGCCGCTGGAGGAGTTGCTGCGGATCATTTGGGGTTGCGTGCGGATGTTTGTACGGGGGGATAGGGAACGCGGGGGCGATTCTTTCTGTTGTTCGGTTAGGATTGGGTTGACGGCTTGCACTTGGGGTTGTTGTTGGTCCGCGTTTGTGGTGGTGGGTTGTTGGTTGTTGCTGTTTGACATGCCGCTGACTCTGAGGGATTCTAGGTAGGCCCCGATGCGAGCCCCTTTTGGGAGGGTGCCGTACCGGCTGATTGCCTTGCGGACGTTCTGTTCTTCCAGGGCTGCTACCTGGACCTAATGGATGGATGAAATTGGGCATTATTGCAAAAGTAGGTTTTTGAAGTCTCATTTTGTCAAATCGTGTGGTTAATAATCTACAGTGGCCGACAAAAGTCTACGTACGAGCCTCATTTCTACTATCTGACACACCCAAAAGCATTATGAAGAAAAGTAATGATACATTTTTGTTTTAAATCCACATTATTATTATTATACAGGCTGTCCCACCTAAGATGCGTTCATAGCCAACATATTATTGGTTTTTTATAAAAATGTTACAGATAAAAGTTGCATCAAATCATATTCTACACATTCTAAAATTAGTTTCAGTAATGGCGAACTTCCGCTTATACCGGAAACGGGTGCAATATAAACTTAACAGATTATTCACGAAAAACGTAAGAAAAGGAAATGACAAAAATCTATGTAAGACTTGAAAATAACCAGAAAAAACTTCACTAAGGCATTTACAATTAATAATTATTTCTTTTTTAAACTCTATTTTGTGTATTACCTGTGCTTCCTTGGGTGGATAAGTTTTCGACTTTTTCCCGCGCTGTTCCAAGCCTCGATTACCCATGATGGGAGCCCGTTTGAACGACCCAGTACCGGGAACCCCAAACGTACTCGTCGCCGACACTTCCGGGTAAGAATGGGCCCCCGAGTCGTCAGTATCGGGTGTTTGGTCCTGCAATTCCCCCTCACTGTCCCCTTTCGTACTTGCTATAAAAATTCAAACCGTTTCCTTGTCAGATTTTTCGATAACAATGGGGAAAAAAAATCCGTATAATATTTATAATAGAATAGAGAATGGGTTAGTAATGAGTACACAAAACTTCTACTTACATTGTCAGGAGACTGTTATGTTTGGAACAGAAGTTTTGCCAACATTAATACGATTGTTAATGAATAATTAGTTAATTAATACATGTTGTTGTTTAATGTGTTGTTAGGTATGTAGAAATTTTGATGATGTTTTGTTATTTAAAAGTAATATCTTGATGAATTAGCCACAAGATATTACTTCAAGTAGGTGTTAGTTATAATGTGTTATATATTTAAATTTTAATTTAATTAATAAAAAAGTATTAATTAAAATAAAACAAAGGTACCAGTAATGTTTCACATACAATTAATATATTAATACATAATTGAATTAAGTATGTATGTTAGAGAAATGTGTTTGTGATATACAGACAAAGCAAAACCGTGTGAAATCTTTTCGTTGGAGGGGGTTGATTGATACCTTTGAATCGTTTAAAAATACCATATTTTAAATCACCTCCTTCGTCGTTCTCGTTGCCGTGACCCTGGTCGTCGAAGGTGCTGTCGCGGAACGAACTGCAAGAAGACAGAAGGCTGAAAACAAGTAACAGAAAAGGGAATTGTTATAACGTTGCGGACGTCGGCTCACCTAGTTAGTACTTGGGACAAAAAACAAACGACAACAACGCTACATACACCTCAACAAACATGCCAACACAAAATTTGTGACTATATATATGTATATTTGTACATATATATTTTAAATGAGCAGTCTTTAATATTACACTGATTATATCAATAAAAAAAAATTGTTATTGATATAATGAGTTTTAAAGCAAGTATTAAAGGAAGTATTGAACTTTTGACAACTCTACCACTTCTTGTCTTTCGATGAATGCACACAAGCATGCCGAATTGGATCAAGTAATGGGGTAAATACCTGGTGCGTTTTGGTGGTGCAGGAGCTTGTTTACCCTTTCTGTTGGTGGTCCTTCGAACAACCATGTTGTTCTTGCTCGAACCGCCGATGAAAGTGGTCAATTTGATGTTATCTAAAAATAATAATAAATAATAATAATTACTTTCTTTGGAGTATGAGTGTATATAGTATAATAAACGAAATGTATGATTGACAGGACACTTTTATTTTGATCAATAATTTTTTTTTATCAGTTCAGTTCAAAAAACAAAATATTTACCGATTATTTTTGACAAGTCCATTCAGATAATTAATGAGAAAGACACAATACCTGAGTTATTTTGATCACAGATTCCGACCAGACCATGGATGTTCCCTGTACTTCCCGAGTGCGATTTCTTGTAGGACATATGCGGGGTTCCCATAAGTACCGGTGTCTCTCCATCTTTCAATGACTTTTCTACCTCTGCAAATGGAAATTTCAATCATTAAAATTCAATAATTTAATAAATATTATCACTGAGTTGTTGCATGTTGTTACTACATGTTATATAACAATCTGTTTGGTACACTTGTTTCACAGGTTTTGTTATCATTATTTCAAGCCTTGTAAATGATTCTTAACAGTCTTTGACAACAATTTAAAGAGACTAAATCCTCAAAACATAATTTCTACGTGAAAAGGAGTCTTTTTGCCAACACAAACCTTCAGTAATACTTGACTCCTGAAACATATTCTCCAAAGCATTGTGGATCTCCTTGAACGTGGGTCTATCGGCTGCGTTCCACTGCCAACACTGTCGCATCAGATCGTATATCCTCGGAGGGCAACCGGGAGGACACTGCATCCGGTAGTCCTTCTCCAACATATGATAAACATCCGTCAGGTCGACACTAGGGTACGGCGACATCCCATACGTCGCAATCTCCCACAACAAAATCCCAAACGCCCAAACATCGCTCTTCGTCGAGAACTTATTGTAAGCCAAACCTTCGGGCGCCGTCCATTTTATCGGAAACTTAGCCCCAGCGTGCGCCGTATACGTATCATCTCTCATCAGTCTCGCCAACCCGAAATCAGCCACTTTTACCAAGTGGTTCTCACCGACCAAGCAATTCCTCGCCGCCAAGTCTCGATGGATAAAATTTCGGGACTCGAGGTACGACATGCCGCTGGCGATTTGGGTTGCGATGTACATGAGGACTACCGCGTTAATTTGCTGTTTGTTTGCGTTTCGGAGGTAGTCGAGAAGGTTTCCCTTGCTCATGAACTCGGTGATTATGTAAAACGGGGGTTCCCGTGTGCAGACGCCCATTAGTTGCACGAGATTTGGATGCTTCATCTCTTTCATGATCGCGGCTTCCTCGAGGAAGTCTTTTAGGGCCATCGTGTCTTCTTTCAGCGTTTTTACGGCGACGGTCATGTTGTACCTTAATTAAAATTAAATTGTTTAAAATGTTGGCATATCACAACAATAGTGAGGTCACAAAGAAAAACAATAAAGAAAAACTCAAAAAATACTTAAAAAACTCAAAAATAAAAAACAAACTCGGAAAATAATAAAAAATTCAATAAATAATAAGCGAAAATGGCACGCACCGTTTCCAGACGGCTTCGTAGACATCCCCATACTGTCCACCGCCCAATTTTTGCCTCATAACGATGTCAGTCCTGTTGATTTCCCATTCGTCAGGCTCAGGACTCAACGGGAACACAGTAGGCTTATTATGCTTCGGCGCTGGATACAGCAACTGCGTAATCAAGCCATCGCTGAGCATCGAGTGGTGATGCACCAGCTCTGCCAACGTGTTGAATTTACTCTCAGCCGTCACAAAAACCTACAAAACAAATTTAAAAACTGCATTATTTACCTCCACATACGTATTTATAAATTATAATAAAAAACAAAAACAAAAATGAAATAAAAAAAGATGCCCGTGCTTGGATTCGAACCCACACCCCTCGCATTCCACTCAAGGCACTTTAACACTAAATATCGGTAAATTAACAACATTTTTCTTACCTTTCCCTCGGGATCTTCGTTGATCCTGTAATGGTACACCCTTCCTTCGTATCGTAAGGAGATGCTTCGTTGGCCAGGGCTGGATTCTGACTCTCGGACGAGGAAGCTGCCGTTTATGCCCGAGCTGAGGAGGTATTCGGCCGCGTTTCGGGATATTGGGCCGTGATACCACGAGTGTTTCTCTAGGGAGTTGACAGGTGTGACGTAATTTGACGGGACCCAGCCCACCTGATTCGATAGCGAGTGCGCCTCGCACCACTCGCCGCTCTTGTTGTAGCTGAGAATTCGTACTTGTTCACCTGGAATTTTTCGGAAAAAATTGAAGATGGAGGTTGGTTTTTATGTTTTTTGTTTATAAGTTTCTCTAAGGATCTCCACGAATTAGGTTAAGAGAATCCGTTTGTTGCGATGTATTTTTATTTCGCTTATTTTGTTTGTTCCTATTTGGTAATGTTTAGACATTTGGTATACCTATTTAGAATTGACAGGGGACGAACTGAATTGTTTTTGGTGACAATCTGACAACCGGAAGTGATAAATGTTACATGTCTTCTTAGGGATTCATCCACTTTGACCAAACTGATACCAGCTCATCCTTCGTTGACTTTAAATATGTATGTATACTAATTGGCAGCTCATTGGGATGAGCAGTTGATATGCTGCAAGCTTTATAGAAGTAATATCGACAAAATCCACATACTTCGTCGCTGTGTTACGAATTGAGAGATTTTGACAAACGTCAGTGCCACTGACATGACAATTGTTTTATTCTCTGATTGATGTTAGGTTGGGGTCGTAGGTTTGGGAAAATTGTACATCACGTCAGGTCACAACTTTTAATACAATCCATTCCTCTTCCTGTGATATAAAATTTAGTAAAAATCTCTCATATATGCACTGTTTTGAAGACTGTACAGACTACAACACGTTCATAAGAGTAGGAGTTAACAATTTTCGCCTTCACTTCTTTTTATAGGGAAGTAAAAGGTATAAATTCGATCGGTCGTGTGGTGGCCAAAGCAGATTTTTTGTTTGTATTATTCTTTTATAAATCTCGAGCTTCAGCTTAGTTTCGAGTTTTGCTTTGGGTTTTATATTAAAATTATTCTACCCAAAAAATCTTGATACAAAATCAGACAACACTAAACTAAAGCTAAGACTTATACATATTTAGTAAAATTCAAAAAACAGGAAACGATACGTACAATTCTACATTTAACCATAACCTTGTAAGCTCCTCTGACCAACTTCAAGCTTGAGAACACAAAAAACTGAGCCAAAAAAATAACCAAAAATTTCAAAATAAAAACAGTGAAACCGTCTTACCTTTCTTCAAACTGAGTTGGTTCTCTCCGCCCGCTTGGAAATCGTACAGCGCGACGAACAGCTGAGGATCGTCCTCCTCCTGGGCGAGAAGATTTTCCTTCGAGGTCCATCTGTTGGCCGTCTCCAAGGACATAGGCGTCGACAGACCCGACGACCCCGACAACGTACCCGCATTTCCCGAACCCAGGGGATTCCCCGAGTTTAAAGTAGCCGGAGGATCCGACTCCGGCAAACTCGGTATGTGCGGCAACGGCCTGCTCTGCAGTAGCGCCTCTGCAAGACGAGAAAAACACGAAGGATAACACGTGAAACAAAAAAAAAAATTAAAAAAAAAAAAAAAAAACAAAAAAAAACAGTGGCCACCACCAACCGCAGTTATACCTTTTTCTTAACCAATAAAAGACATGAAAAGGGGATTTTCAGCATTCATTTGACGTATCTTACTTAGTACGGTTTGATTTCAAAGGAAAATCGCATGTGCGACGTAAGCGCGCTTGAAGGTGATTTACGACATAAAAGAGATATAAAAGAGACATGCAAAAGTACTGGGATTGAGCTATAAATGTGTGGCGATAATCTACAAACAGCGCCACACTGCTAAAAGGGCTTCTTTCCGTCGCGACCGTCGCGTACAAAGAAAGAATTTAAAATTGCCCGGACAAAAGGTCCGCTCTGGAAATCGCTTAAGGGGTTTTTAGTGTTCAGAAAAGGCGCTGCTGTTGGCAGAGCGACGTCCCGTCCCTAGCAATTATTGTATAATGTACACTTAGCTCACTTATCGATCACTTTTGATGTACTTGATATAATGGTACTCGGAGGCAAAATTAGGGAAGAGATAAGATGTCTATTTACGCTATTTTTACTTTCCGATTAGTATAGGAGATGGAGCAGTTTTGAACAATATTTATCATGTCTAGAAGATTTTTATAGAAAATACCACAAGCACAACTCTGTTATAATTACCAAAAATGTCCTTTCTCTGAAAAAAAGCTGCCATATTTTTTCCTATGTATGACATATGTATATAATAATATACAAAATTGCGAATACATGTATGATTCACTACTGCCCTGCCCAAACCGAAGTACATACTTATCGATAAGATGGAAATATTGATTGAATATTGTTCTTATCACATGAACATAATAGATAATAAAAGAAAGATGTGAGTTTTGTTTTTTGTAAATATAAATCCTAACATACAGTATCGAACTGTTCAAAAAAAAATTCTTACTGGTATTTTGGACGGCGATTGGACCGACACCACCCATCGCTACACTTACCACGAGTGCTAAGTGTAGCGATGGGTTGTATCGGTCTTATGTGAATCGCTATTTTTCCCTTGACTTTATATTGTTTTGACCGATATTTATGGAAGTTTCAATCACTACTTTTGACTTCATATTGTTTATTGGACCGACGATAATTCTGGTTAATCACTAATATGCCAATATCTCAAAAACTGCGTAATTTTTTACTAAGGCATATACTATTTTTCTGGGCAATCATGCTCCATCATTCCTTAACAGGATGACGTAGATTTTTGGAACAATCTGTATAGCATATATAAAGTTTTCTATTTTTCTTTATATCCTTTGTTTGTGTCTAGCTAAAAGATGGGCTGTATCGGTCTTATGCGAATCGCCATTGTTCCCTTGACTTTATATTGTTTTGACCGATATTTATGGAAGTTTCAATCACTACTTTTGACTTCATATTGTTTATTGGACCGACGATAATTCTGGTTAATCACTAATATGCCAATATCTCAAAAACTGCGTAATTTTTTACTAAGGCATATACTATTTTTCTGGGCAATCATGCTCCATCATTCCTGAACAGGATGACGTAGATTTTTGGAACAATCTGTATAGCATATATAAAGTTTTCTATTTTTCTTTATATCCTTTGTTTGTGTCTAGCTAAAAGATGGGCTGTATCGGTCTTATGCGAATCGCCATGCCACCGAAAACTTCCATCTCTCCTTAGCACGCGTGATACAATACACACGGTGTGAATAGGCCTGCTGTGCAGTGACCGATTTCGTGCAAAAAATGGAGAAAAAGACGCGATATCCCGGCGCTTGGGCGCACTCAAAAGGGTCGCCATGCCAACCGGTGTTGTACCGCCGTATGAAGTTAAAATTTCCGCACCTATCCTGCTTTGTAATTATGGGGGACACTTGTGGAGCGATATCGCAATTATTGTTGTCGAGAAAAGCGCGAACAAAATGAAAAAGCGAGCCGGGCGTACTCGTTACATTGCAAAAACCGAGTGCTGCATCTTTTCTGTTATGATGAAGATTTTGTTGATGAACAGGGTTTCCCTTCCTCTCCTCAGTCTGATGAAGGGAGACGGAATTAGTGGAGACATGGGAAGAGAGGATTGCTTTGCCAAATTCGTAGTGATGTAGGTCACATTTGGAATGGAAACCAGACGGGAATAGACTTGATCGTACGTGTTTGTCATGCCGAATTCCAATGTCGTCTGGGTTAGATCTGTCTGATGTACGAGCCAGATTAAAGTACACCGCATACAATACTTTGTTCAAATGTTGCCATTGTATTTCTTTTTTAAATTGTTAGTTTTTATGAGTTCGTTTATCATCACTAACTACGGTAAATATTTTCCAATACCTAGCCTGAGCTAGAGAACGCCTATAATAACAGTTTTATGTGGTAGCTGTTGTTCCTAAATCAATAAAAAAAATACAAACCGCCCCAGTCCGTGAGAAATTGATACCTAGCACCAATTGTACCAAACAAATGTACCAAAAACATGCACTGTTTTAATTAGTGATTGTGATAGTGTAGAAGTGTCATTAGAAAGCTCATTATCTTTTTAACGAAACATGACATATGTGAGATATGTAGGCCGACTGTATAGATATGGTTATCCGTTCTGTATTCGCGGTGGTTGCGTTTATATTCTGCAGAAACACAGACTGTCGCGAATGCTAACTGGGTTCGTTTGTTGTGGTACGATTTGGCTTACTACTGAGTGATACGGCATTTAATTTCCTGTTGCTCCGCGATACTAAAGTGGCTTTTGCTACTTCCTTGCAGATTACGCGCCTAAACATTGCAATATACAAGCGTATGTTACTGTACATGTATGGTTTCATTAGCACAAGTGTGCAGTCCCTATTTGTCTCTCTATTTGTACAGTCCACGAACAAAAAGAATATCTATTGTTTATAGATATTCACATATTTTTGTTGACCTCACATCACTTTTCATAGATCAACTCATCACAGTGTTGTGACAGGTCTAAGATCCATTTTAATTCGCTTGAATTAGCCTTCTGTGCATACGTTTTCATAACAGATTGTTGTGTGAAGTTGTGGCGAGAGCCTTCCAATCATGCAGATGCAATTTTTGCACGATAAGCGTCTCCGGATATTCGAAGAAGGATAAGCATAAAAAATATCCAAATTTGCCATCAGCATCGCGACCTATCCCCCATGGAGAGAAACATCCTCCCCCAAGTGCGCTATCCACTTCATCATCTTCGATTTTTGACACAAAAGAAATTTCACCTGTTTGAAGAACCTAGCCTGATTTGACAGTGCCTCAAATCACTGTGTCAAATCAGGCAAGTCGTAAAGATTTACCATTTGAAGTTTTAGGAACACCTCACCTTATAAACCATTGCGAACCGAATGATTTGGTTAAAGACTTGGGTTTATCAAAAAGATAAAAGGTTTATCAAAAGAAAAAGCCGACTTATTGGGTTCTATGCTACAAGAATGGAATCTTTTCGCAGGTGTGACAATGTCTTCATTTACAAAGCGTAACGAGCCATTTGATGCATATTTTAAAATGGAAGGATCTTTGTGTGTATGTCACGATGTTGAGGGTCTTATGAACGAGTTTGATATCATCCTTCTGAATGGTGGCTTTTATCGGTTCATCAAAATACAGCTTGAAAGCAGTACTTTTGCATATTCTTTGAATTTATATAATTTGTTAACTGATTTTGTTGCAGTTTTCTCAGTTTTTTTAAGTATCGCTGTATCTGTAAATCTAGACCTGTTACAATAAATCCACTTACAGCTTCTAGTTATATAAGACAAATATCATCTGGAACAAATAATTTTTTTTGGTTGTATCAGAAAGTTGGAAATTTGTTCCCTTGTGTTATTGTCAGTTTCATTAAGCTTGGATACTTTTATTTTTTTAAATTAGAAAGGCTTGAAAATGTTTGTCAATAACTTTGCCTTTATAAATTGTTCCCTTGACTTTATATTGTTTTGACCGATATTTATGGAAGTTTCAATCACTACTTTTGACTTCATATTGTTTATTGGACCGACAATAATTCTGGTTAATCACTAATATGCCAATATCTCAAAAACTGCGTAATTTTTTACTAAGGCATATACTATTTTTCTGGGCAATCATGCTCCATCATTCCTTAACAGGATGACGTAGATTTTTGGAACAATCTGTATAGCATATATAAAGTTTTCTATTTTTCTTTATATCCTTTGTTTGTGTCTAGCTAAAAGATGGGCTGTATCGGTCTTATGCGAATCGCCATTGTTCCCTTGACTTTATATTGTTTTGACCGATATTTATGGAAGTTTTAATCACTACTTTTGACTTCATATTGTTTATTGGACCGACAATAATTCTGGTTAATCACTAATATGCCAATATCTCAAAAACTGCGTAATTTTTTGCTAAGGCATATACTATTTTTCTGGGCAATCATTCCTTAACAGGATGACGTAGATTTTTGGGACAATCTGTATAGTATATAGAAGGTTTTCTATTTTTCTTTATATCCTTTGTTTGTGTCTAGCTAAAAGGTATGTCACATTAATCCTACTCAACAGAAAAAGAGGAAAAAATCATTTGTTTCACGCCACGCCGAAATTTTTTCAACGTTTATTTGAGGCCCTCTGGCGGCGTAGCCATCAATCAGCGTGAACCTATGCGGCGTGTGTCTCTGTTAACAGATAAAAGCCGGTAAAAATGGAAAAGAGAGACAGGGCAGAAAAACACCGAAAACAAATGAACGTATGCACAACATAACGAAGTATGTATGTACAATTTTCGTAACATAAGCTTTTGTTCAAATATTTACGTAATTTTGACAACCACGTCTGTATGAAATTTTATATTAATGATATTTCACAGAGACAAAATCATTTTTACTACCATTTGAGAATATTATTCCTGAACATGTTCTGGAGGCTCAAAATCAAGCGAGACAATGATTTTGGAAAATGTCTGTGAACATGATATCGCCCAAACAACCAGAGGATGAATTGAATTGAAATTGAGGATGATTTCATCAATTTGGTTCTTATATGTTTATATCTTCGTATAGTCAAAGGTATAGTATTGTTTTGGTTGTTGTGTATAGTATGTTTTGGTTCGCTATAAACATAAATTTGATGTGACGTCATAATATCCCAAGTTAATCAGCGTGGAAAGTTTTCGAATACCTAGAGAACGCGTATAATAAAAGTTTTATGCGATGGGTGGATGATCTGATTTACGACTTTATTGTGAGGTCGTTCCTAAGCCTATAAACAAGAAGAAAACTCGCCACAGTTCGCGATAAATTGGAGCTCAACACCCATTTTATCAAACTAAATATAAAAGAAAACTTGTATGTATAGAAGAAGATTTGCTTCCACACGTTTAATTAGGCACGGCGATGTTGAATAGTTTTGTGGTGAATACTGAATAGTTTTGTTCTATTTTGCAGCGTATGCAAGATATAACAGCAAAAAGATAAACCGGAACGTCATAACGATATATATATGTAACTGTACACGATTGTCAAGCAGCGCTAAACAGTTGAATGGTTAGAATTTAGAATGCCCGTAAGCAAATACTTCTGTTACAGTTGTAACGGGGAATTGTTGTTAAACCGTTTTGCCTTCACATCCTCTCAAGCTGATAAAATCGAGACATAATCAAAAATCGAATTTTCAATTCCATCTAGAACAGGTAAAGAAGTAACAGTACAGAGACTCACATCAGTACAGAGACTAACAAGACAACAGAACTAACAACTCACTTCGAGGTCAGAAAACCAAGCACATAATCTCAAGATCGAACAAGAAGTTTTTTAGATACAATCAAACATCTTTTTTTTCTAGTTGATTAAATTCGCAACTGATAGAGTTGATAGTATCTCAATTTGTCTTCTTTTTTTCTAAGACTGTACGTAAGCATATGTACAAAGATTTATTCGCAATTGGTTCCTTAAATTCCTCGACTTTGTAGTAAAAAATGCAAGGACACGTAGCGAACATAAAAATAGCGCTCGGTACGTCCACCTATAGCAAGATCCCATTAGACAGTAGACTTATAGGTACTGCAACCATTCCTGAGCAGGGATGCCAGAATACGCATGACTTACTTTACTTTTATCGACAATAATATTTTATTGTAATAAGAATTTCAATATAGTTGTTTCAACGGTTAGTTATTCTTACGATTTAGTATGTTTATGTTAAGTACATATATTTTTCTCTGACGAAGAAAAAGTTATTGTTCAATAAAAAAGTAGATGTTCGTCCTACAACAATAGAAATATTTCGTTGGACGAAAACTATATATATGCTTCAACGAAAAAACAGTTTCTTGACCCAAGATTCTTACTCTGAGAGATACATAGAAAGTTGTGCAATTACTTTACAGATGGTGCTAACAGTTTCTCGCGTCTTTTGCCACATATCACCGCTATATAAGTTCGACGATATTGAGTGTTCGTATGCTGTTTGTTTACATCTATACGTAAGTGTTTTATTTCATGGGTGACTTACAAGGATTATGAGGAAAACCAGGATTGTAGTGGAATAGCCTACACAGAAAGAACTCTATTCTTGGATATCAAAAAGAAAAGTTCTTGCGTATATAGTGTAGCATGAAGAGGATATTTTTGATATCCAAATAATACTTTATTCTAAGAATTTCAATACATTATGTAGTTAGTTATTCTTCCGGTTTAAGAGCTTAGTATGTTTATGTTGAGTATATTTTGCTCTGACGAAGAAAATGTTATTCTTCTACATATAAAAAGAGTAAGACGTTCGTTTTACATCAATTGGGTGAAAAATATACATGCTTCAACGAACAAACAGTTTCTTGACCCAAAAGTAAACGTACGTATCGCTTAAAACAGACGTAATTCCTTTCAAGCAGTTCCTTCATACTTAAAACAAGAAAACGTAATACTTGGAACATCAAGAAAATCATATTTTTTACTCTGAGAATTTAATATTTTACTTGAACCCACTGTAGTGTCCCAAGAAGATGGTTACTAACGAATAAATGAGGTAAAAGTAGTATTATGGACGGAAGATTTATGTTGAAAGATGGCACTCTGGAGGGCCATACGGGAACTAACGACATTATAAATCATTCTGAGGAAGCTATTAACTTCATCCTTCTCAAAACACTAAATTCTTCTAACTACTTTTATAATACATATACTTTCTTCTGACATATTGATCTGAAATGTAGGTAATAGGTAATAGCAGTAATCATTGATGACGTAAAAAATAGTTACGATTGTGGTTTGCCGATGGCTCCAAACAAGAAACAAAAAGCAGGAAGCCGTTAATAAGCCTTGGGGTACAGTAAACCGAAAATATCCCGATCTTATGGTATTACTTATTGCCTCTTTAAGTGCGTGGCCATATTGCAGCGAAGCGAAGCTTACAAAACATGGCATTACTTTAAATTTAATTCTGAGCTTTGACGGAATTTATTTCCTGTGAATATTGAGTACTACGCAATTGTACATGACTGTCCACACTTTTGTGAGCAGTGACTCCTGCAAAATACTCGCGAGGAGCGTAGCTAAGCTCTCTACTAGAAGCAAGGCGCTCTAATATGGCCACGTACTAACCGAGTCTCTTACTATCTTTTCCCGCGCAGTGGGTGGACTGGTCTCTATCTATTTTCTGCCGACTTTAATGATATAGGAAGCCACTACTATTACTGCTTGCCTATCTTACTGCACAAGAGGAAATAATACAGATTTTACGATTGGCGGAAAGCTCAAACAATCGACCTCACATTCCAACTCTGTTACATTGGAATGTGTTGATCAATTAATCGGTTAATTAATCGATATAACAAGTTTGAGTGTACAAATTTGAGGCAAAAAAAAGGTTTTTGCTAGCTGATAACAAAATTCTTCTCATTAACGTGGAAGTCTACCCTCAGTTAGTACCTACTGGTGGCCGCTAGTTAGGCGCTGATGTCACTAGATAAGGTTAGAACCAACAGTTCTAGTTTTTCAAGCATCTACTGGCGTTAAGCAAAAGTAGGCAATAATACAGGCTTACGAAAAGTTCAAAAAATTGCTTAACTTTGACATATTTATTCAAGGCTAAAAATTAAAATTTGGTACTTGTCAATAACTTTCCAAAACAGTCTAACACTTTTTTTTGCACACTAGTCAAAACGCCGTGGTTATACATTTCCAACTTTAAATCAACTCATTCTACTCCAAATTATACAATATTCTCAATAACTGAAATACCGAAACTATGTTGAACATTAGCATTATTCAACTTAATACATATCTATTTGCTCTCAATTTGTGTGCTGTCAAGCTTGTACACTCTGTATAGCTATTAGAGTAGGTGTAACTGTTCTTGTAGCTCCTACGTCGTGGAATTTTTGTGTCGACACTCCACAGAGTTTTCTGAAGGGCCTTAGGGTAAATGTTTATCTCTGAGAGGTTTGTGTATACTGTATATAGACTTACTTTAATTAGCTCGCTAAGAAAAAAGAACAGAGCTTTCACGTGCAGAACGGTGTGAATAATATTTCCAACAATAGAATGTTCAACACTAATTTGTCCTTATTGTAATATATTGACTTATTTAAAGCGGTTATTTTCCAAAAATAAATGCTGAAAAATCAAAATTTGTGTCTATCATCAAACCAAGTGATCACCAAGTATGTTAATGAATTTCATTCACAAAATTATTATCTAAGAAATTTTGCGGTTTAATAATCTACTAAAACCTTCTAAGAAATACTGCCAAGGTTGAATACCTTGTCTAATTTCAAGGAAACTATTTTTTCCGAGAGTTAGAATGTTACATACTGAAATAAACCTAATTTATATATAATATGAGGACGTAGAACTGAAGATAATTAAATAGTATGTACTGCTATAGGCAAATAACGACTAATATGTAGGTACTTTACACGAATATATTTTCTGTGATGTAGGTAAGCTAGGAATTGTTTGAAATGGGTGTGAGATGATAAAATGAAACTAGAGTTTGTGAAATGATTTGGTGAAATAAATCTTGAGCTTGATGAAATAAATCTTGAGCTTGATGAAACAAATCTTAAAAATAAAAATAAGGAAGGAAAGAATATAATAATGAAAAACAAAAACATACCTATCGTGTTGTGTGAACTGTGTCCTGAAAGAAAATATTAGAAAGTTTAGTTTTATGCGGTTTATTCTTCAACAAAAAAAAAAAAACAAGCAAACAAATAGCATTAGGTATAATGTTCTTCAAGTCTGTTACAAGAAAAAATATCTGGTGTGGCCTCCACTCAACTTTCCGACTACATTGACACACTGTTTACACATTTATAAACTCTCTAAACGTATAGACTATAGACTATAGAGGGTGAAAGTTTATTCTTCTACATATAAAAAGAGTAAGACGTTCGTTTTACAACAACAATATTTTGTTGGGTGAAAAAAAAAATACATGCTTACATGAACAAACAGCTTTTTGACCCAAAAGTATAAGTACTAATAAACCACTCATTTATTATCAAAAAAATCGTCCGAAAAAAAAAACAGGTAAGAAATTATAATAGATTTTAAAGTAAATAATAGTTGTGTTATTATTTTGTATGATATAATATTTTATTTGTGACACCCTACTGTGGATTTTTGCTTATAACAAAGCCAACTAAGCCTGCAATACTAAAGAGGGTGCAATATCCAGACTAGGGGTGAATCCACCCACACACCCCAAGCAACTTCGATCGACAAATAGAACACGTGACCACAGTCACAGCCAACAGCGTAGATTCTTTGATGGTTTTATCATTTTTTTTGAGTACTGCAATTAACAATATGGTACAGTGCGACCTCGATAATCCGGACTAATTAAAACAGGGGTGATCCGGATTAGTAAATAATTCGGATTACTGAAGCGAGACAACTTTTGTATTGAAAAACAAAACTTTTAATGCTAAACAACTAAAAATAGTGTTTACATAAAGATTGTTTACATCAGAAGTATACCTTATTACTATTTATATTATTTTGTAAAATAATTTGTAATTTTAGTTTGCTTCATTTTTTCTGGTTCATAACCCAGATATTATACTCGGCCGAATTTAGGAAGTTAGGGGAATCCCTCACTATCAATTTCAGTTTTCCTATATGTATAATATGTAGTTTGAATGAAGTAGATGTGTAAAAATGCAGATCTGAGTACTATCAAATCCGGATTATAAAGTACACAATGCATTTGAAATACTTGTCCGGATTATTGAAGAATCCGGTATAATGAGATCCGGATTATCGAGGTCGCACTGTACTTCTACTTATGTGATTAGTTCTTTTAATAATTTTTTCGTTTTTTTTTACTTATTTTTTAAAAAGGATGTAATCGGATCCGTTAAGGAGCTCTTAGATTCCATGTCGGGGAAGTAATTTCATCCATCAACGGGAAACGTAAAACCAACATCGTTGAGTGCTTCGACAGTGAACGACCTAGACCAGAATCTAGCCGGCTATGTAAGTGTAGGCGTGGGTTGCTGCGATCCGAGGAAAACGGAAATCGAGCACCACTCAAATACAGATATCGGCGATTTGTCGCCGAAATCGTGAAATTCGACGACAAAATGCGGCTTTGCTTATCGCGATACACGATTGCTTGTTTGATTACAGATAAAATAGAAACAATGTTTGTACTTTGTGTGTGTGTGTGTGTGTGGGTATTTATGCTTGTATATATGTATATGTTTGTACAATATTATATTATACTTTCTACTAAGTAAATATTTATTTGTTTGTGCTTTAAAAATTGTGCATTATGTGCATAATATCACGGTCGGGTGTGTTTGATATGTAGAGCTAAAGACAGATGATCGGTTGGAGTAAAATTGTGCTGTTTTACTAGCGAGCTATTTGCTGCTAGCTGCTAATAGTATAGTGTGATCACTCACCAGAGGTGTTTTACCAGTTGGCGAGTGAGTTTAGCAGCAGCCAGCCCACCAGCGCTTGTTTAACTTTTACAGCAACCAGCATGAATGTTAACTCAGGAAATTATGTAGTTCTGAAGTGTGTTTTATAAATATTATGCGAGGTAATATTCTGCCAATATATAAAGTGAACTTTAAGCGATACAGTTGTTAAAATACTGATCACATAATGAATAGTCGCCGGCCGAAAAGTTATGCTGCAACGTTGATTGGAATGCAAAATCTGAGGGGTCACACTGCGCTGTTTTAGTATTAGCTGCTTGCTGTAGATTATGCTGTCAACCAGCATAGTGTGACCACTAAGCAGCCGCTATTTTTGCATGCCGGCGAATGGTTTTGGCTGTTCCTTGTAAAGTTGAACATGTTGAACTTTTATGAGCCGCTATTTAGAGCTTGCGCTGCTGGCTCAGGACAAATGTGGGTATTGTAGAAAATACCAACCATCGATTATAATAAATAATTTAAAGCAACAATTCATTACTTTTGTGAAATGTACAACTAATAATATAAAATTTATAAATATGTGATTTATAATTTTTATTTTAAATAATATATTATAATATAATATATTGAATAACCTGGATTATGCTTATTTATGCATTTTATGCATACAATGCAAATATTATGTAATATTTATAAGCTGCTGTGACGTGTTGGGCTTTTTTCGAAGTAGAAATGCATATATGCTAATATCTTTTGTAAAATATATCGGATTTTAATTATATCAATTGTATATTAAATTGTATAATTATATAATTGTACATTATATTTTAATTAATAAATTGGACGGAAAACTGATTGAATTACTTTTGGGTTTGAAGTTAATATAAACAAAACATTAAATATAGTGTAGAAACTAAATTACGGATGAAAGCAGTAACTTTTAAACAATTTGTTATTTAGAAATATACTGGGAAACAATTGACGACCTGAAAGAGATTTTTTTATGAAAATATATAATTTAATTCATAATAATTTAATTAATAATTAAAATAATTCTGGAAATAACTAATTGTAGTAGAGCCATGGACTTTTCAACTAAATACTTCTAAAATATAGAATTTCTAATTTTATTGTCATCGTGGCCTTGCTTATGTCATTTACAGTCGTGTACAGTGCTTTCAAAATTTATGTAGTCAGGTTCAAGGCAGGTAGTCAATAAAATCCCACAAATTGGTATCAAATATGAAATATTTCATGGTTGCGACGCCTTCACCTGACAAAAGACAATACATAGTCTCACTGTTGTATGTACCTACCTGGTGACATATAAAATGCACCAGAAATAGTTGAACTGAGTCTTGCTGCTAGTAGCCACCAGCGGCAGCAGTACATTTGCTGGTAAACAGCGCAATGTGACCACCAAGTAGTCACGAAGTCCACGTGATAAATATGAAGAACTATACTGCACTGGGTTATTGTGACGGCCTGTCAAATATGTCGTGTGCAATTGCATGATTTCTACGCTAATTGGCGAAAGTATACATACATGTAGGTACATATGTGGATGTAGTTATGATGTATGTATTAAAGACGAAAGTGCACTTACGTTTAACAACGAAACAATAACCAAACGAAGAACATGTTTATACAACTTCCATCAATATTTAAACATAAATTCAACGGAAACATAAATTTCGTGAAGCCACTCTGAATTCTTATAGCCTTCAATTGATGACGTAACATTTGCCACTTCCGGTTGTCAGATTGTCACCAAAAACAATCCAGTTCGTCCCCTGGTAATTCGAAATATTGATACCAAATTTCAGCTCGATCCGTTGCACCGTTTGGGCGCTATCCTGAGTTTCTTGTATTATGGTCTGCGAATTTTCGTTTTAAAGTTTGAACCACAAACTACATTCCATTTTATCTGATTGTACTCTATTCTATTCACCATTGTGAAGCAATTTAGACGTCCTTGGAGTGACAAAGTGTTTACATCGCGTTTACCAGGTCGATGTTCATATAAACGATTGTGGCAACCTTAAACTGTCGAAACAATAACCTCAAACACAATCAATCGATTTTGATTGTTTAAAAAACACGTGCGAATTATAAATAAATAACACAAAGCGTTCGTTTTTATCGTCGGAGTACGTTGTATTTTACAATTATCGACAATAATTGTTTCCGTGAATAAATGTGTTTATATCTGCATACAATTATACAATTTTCTAATTATCCTAGCAGATTTGCGTATTTTACTCTCTAAAGCAAAGTGAATCATACTATTTTGAACGTACTGATTCATAATCGCATAATTAGTATGAGTCAAATTATTCAATGTCATTGTTTAGTGTATCAGATTGATAATGCTGACTGACATTTTCGTTTATGTGCGAAAAAAGTAACTAAATATGATTATCATTTTGTTTAACTTAAATTTTGCATGTCACCAAAACTCCAACAAAATTAACAATACACATGATGTTAAGTATTTTTTTGTGTCATTTGAAAGGTATTGTTGGGTCTGGTAACCCCCATGACGAATGCCACTGTTAATTTTGGACGAAACAATTGCCATACGCGACCGTAAAATGCTCTAATTATAGCAGACCGGGTCCTCCCGCCGATTACAAACGGCGAATTGGTCGAAATCATTAATTTGAACTGTCAAAAGTTATTTCTGGCGCGATTTAGGTACAATACATTACAGCGAGGTGACATTGGGTTAAAGCCGTGTTTTCCTAGGAGCAGGTTAGCGCCTAGCGCAACACGCCGACCGTATTGGCGATATGACGGCGTGTTGCGCTAAGCGTTAACCTGCTCCTAGGAAAACACGGCTTTACCATTGGTTACCACTCAACAGTCGACTCCGTTGTTTACTACGATCGAAAACGGCCATTTTTATGGAACGGAAGTCAAACTTTCACAAGAACAATGGGTTATGCTAGAATTTGTAATTTAATATTTTATAGCTCGATTTTTATTTTTTATAGGGAATTGCTAAGTTAATTTGGTAAGTACATGGTATAATTTTGTTGGTTATAGGAAACGTTATAGTCTGTGCTAATTTTTTTTGTTCGGAAACTAAAAGTGGTCCCGATGCGCTCTTGAGGAATTTTAATTGGTCGACCTTCTAGCATCTTGATGAAGTGAGTCTTTCCCACCGTTTCATTCATTCGGATTTTCTCTCCCATTGAATTTGTTTCGTGAAGAGATTCTACAGCGACCGAAGACTATTATAGAAAGTTGACGCACCCGTTTATCTCTTGGGCGGCGTTATTTACTAGAAATCTCTAAAAGAGTCGTATTTCCCATTTTAAACATGGATTTACGAACGGAGAAATTGAGAAAATGCATGATCTGACGTTTAAGCTAAAACAATGATAAAAAAACAAGGGATTTTATGAAAATTTTCTTGATAATTTAATTCTGTATTCTCTATCTTCAACTTCTTAAGGAAAAAGAAATAGTTTTTACCGAAAATGGTCTTTGAAAAAGATGAAATAAATCTGGTTTTATGTGAAATAGATATTGGCCTTGGAGTAAATCTACCTATACTAATTACGAACTTTCAAGTGTAGGGCGCGTTCAGCGGAATCGCCCATTTTCGCCGACATTTGCGATCGAGTAGCTGCAAAATTGGGCTTTTCGATATTACTTTTGACGCTCGAAATGAAAAAAGGACACAATTCCGCGTGGACTGCGCGATATTTTGTAAATTAAATGCGTCAATTTTGAAAAAAAAATCACGTTTTTGCACCTCTTCGGGTGAAGGCGAACCTCGAGAAAATGTCACGTGACGTCTAGAAATTCCGACAAGCGGATCGATGAACGTCAAAAATTTACATTTTTTATCCGTTCCTGCCGACCTTATAAAAGCCGCTCGCTCTCATGTCTTACGATAAGATCCCTCTAAATACCCTTCGCAAAGAGTTTTGAGCAAAAAACGGCCTTAAAAACAATTTTCGATCCAAAAAATCGATTTTTGTCGACCCGTGTTTTGCTGCTATTACCACAGTAACGTCAAACCCGAAACGCCCCCTGCCGGACATTCGTAACAACAGTAACAGATAGCAGATAACCTAAAATGTATCCTAAAATGTCCATATTGCGAATGTGGACAGGTGGGAAGCCTTAACCACATATTTCTAGAATGCCCAATAACTAAAGTCGAAAATTTTGACATATACACAGAGCTAGTAAATATTCTATTTGAACTTATTTGGAAGAGAGACATAGATTTGAGTGAAAAGATTATGTCTCTGAATCAAAAACGTGCGGTTTCATTAAAAATTATCGCTATGTCTACTGGCGAGGAGATGGTGCTGACGTCTCTAGTCACTCGTTGGCTTAGTTTGAGCTTATATAAGCTGAGCTATAAAAAGCGAGCGGTATTCTTGTTTCTGTTCATTTAGGATTAAGTCTGTAATAAAGGAAGGTCTTTTATTTAAAAAGAACGTAGAGTTCTTGTAAAACCTTCTTGTAAAATACCTCTGTTCAAAAGCCATCAAAAACTAGTTCCAAATTCGTTTTTTAGATGACACAAATAATCTGTCAATAATGATATTTATAACGCAGTTGCTATTTCTCAAACAAACCTATAATATTACAAAAACATTAAGCTTTCTATACAATCTTCATAATGTTTGTAATTTTTACGCTAGATGATTTTCCAAGGTGGCAATCCTGAAAATTACTAGGATAAATTGAACTATCTATAATTTACCGCGTAATCAACAAATTTCACTCTCTGTGGGAGTTATTACTGTCAGTCAAAAAACCACAGGACCAACAACTCAATTACTCAAAAATCTGTTGGGACTTTTCCTTTCGCGTTTCTGATCCGTATCGTTATGATGACTTAATAGAAAAATTCACTTTTAGTTACCCAGTCGAATATGAAACTCACATAAGAATTACCATTATTATTTGGTAAAATAAAGGAGGTATATTAGTATATTATTATACAAGTTTTATAAGACGTCAAATTGGCGCATGAGTTGTTTGATGAACGAATGCGCCAATATGTCTTATAAAACGAGTGTAATATACTACTTTTTTCTACTTTGCGTCATTAATTTTATAAAAATTTAGAAGTATATTAGGTAAAATTCCAATCTAGAGTATTTATGGGTGCAACCGTTGGTAACCCTGTCATCTGTCACTTAAATTCAAATGCCTGTGAAAAAGTAATTATTGATAATTATTATATACCATCATATACTAGTAGTACGAAACCTAGGATGCATGTTTAAATATGTATAAAAATATACATACTTCGCAGTTTGTGCGATTCTAAAAAATCAGTTTGTGCTTACTTTTGTGGTTATGTGTATTTTCGTTTGACATGCATTTGATATCAATGTCACCAATCTTAGAAAAAAGTTACTAAAAACGGTGTTACAATTTGCTAATTGTAACACCGAAAACAGTGTTACAATGTGTGCATTTTGAATGCAAAGTAGAAAAACATATTTAAAGTCACTGGAGGATGAGCTGGTTACAATAGATTAAATCCTCAAGAACTGCATGCAAGATTTGCCACTTCTGGTTGTCAGATTGCCACAAAAAATAATCCAATTCGTCCCCTGGTAATTCTAAATAAGTATATCTATATTCGAAATATGTATAGCACATTGTACACATACATTTTTCAGAAATCATTGCAATTCATTTTATTATTATTATTATATTTATTATTATTTGTCAGGTTTGATAATTATTTTGTTACATTTCCGCTCTAATATATTAGTCGCTGATAGTTCAATCGTAGTAATTAGCGTAATTATTGTCGTAATCACTCGTATAATTACACACAATACTATTGTTATCTTTAATGCTTTTGACCCAGGCCATATTTTTCGTATCCCATTCCTATCGCATAATAATCCAATTATAACTAAGTACACTATTTATTCTATAATTAGCCATTAGAATTTCGAATGTTTATCAATTATAACGCCATATGTTTACCGATTTTATATTTACAGTGTATTATAAAAGATAAACAAAATGTGATTTGCTAAACTATGAGATTATTTATAAATTAAGTGCTTTGTATTCAATATTTAACCAGAAACTACTTCTACCTACTTCCCATTTCTTTCTTAATATATATATAGGACGAGTATTGGTAACAAAGGAATAACGTATTGTGTGTCGAGACCCTTCATTATCTATTGAACATCTGTTAGGTTATGGTTTTTGCATCTGTGTTACCTAGAAAGATGACATTTCCGACCTTTTTGACTACGTAATACCCATGCTTCAGTTAAAATTTTCTCCAGCTAATAATTAGTCAAAATTGATACTCTAAAAAATGCTTTTCAAACTACATATGTATATAAATATATATTTTTAAACTATAGAATATATTACTAGCTCTGTGTATATGTCAAAATTTTCGATTTTAGTTATTGGGCATTCTAGAAATATGTGGTTAAGGCTTCCCACCTGTCCACATTCGCAATATGGACATTTTAGGATACATTTTAGGTTATCTGCTATCTGTTACTGTTGTTACGAATGTCCGGCAGGGGGCGTTTCGGGTTTGACGTTACTGTGGTAATAGCAGCAAAACACGGGTCGACAAAAATCGATTTTTTGGATCGAAAATTGTTTTTAAGGCCGTTTTTTTGCTTAAAACTCTTTGCGAAGGGTATTTAGAGGGATCTTATCGTAAGACATGAGAGCGAGCGGCTTTTATAAGGTCGGCAGGAACGGATAAAAAATGTAAATTTTTGACGTTCATCGATCCGCTTGTCGGAATTTCTAGACGTCACGTGACATTTTCTCGAGGTTCGCCTTCACCCGAAGAGGTGCAAAAACGTGATTTTTTTTCAAAATTGACGCATTTAATTTACAAAATATCGCGCAGTCCACGCGGAATTGTGTCCTTTTTTCAATTCGAACGTCAAAAGTAATATCGAAAAGCCCAATTTTGCAGCTACTCGATCGCAAATGTCGGCGAAAATGGGCGATTCCGCTGAACGCGCCCTACACTTGAAAGTTCGTAGTATTGGTAGAGAGATACCTATATATTTTGCGTTCGGCTCGTATTTTTAGTTCCCCTTTTACCACCAATGAAGTACGTAACCAAATACGTCAGTAATCTTTTCCCGCCCCTTCCTATAATTCTTTAAACACTGCGTGTGACCATATGCCCTAAAAGTGATCCCCAAAAATTTATGTCTCTTCCAGTAGTAGGGAGAATCGATCGTCTTACTCGTTATTTTTTGCTTTTAGAGGTAACGTTAAAATCAATATTTACGTGACAGGAAGTGAAATATCAGCATATAATTTTTTGATTATGTCCTGTTTATACAGTACTTATTCGGTTTTGCTTACATTGGTCATAATAGTAATACACCAAAATTTTGTTCCGTGCAACGTGTGTTTACTCGAAGACTTTCCAAAGTTTACTGGAACACTGTAAATTTGATTTTTACTGTTTCAAATCCTTGAATTTATTTTTTCGACTAGTACCCTAGAAGGGGACAGTATTGTAATCGAAGAAAATTGACATTTCGAGATTTCCGCGGAAATACGCGTTTTGAGGTCCTCTGAATCGATTGCGATGATTTCTGGAAAATGTATGTATATCTGTGAACACGAAAGCACTCAAACGGTACAACGGATCGGGCTCAAATTTGGTATATTTATTTACGTTCTGACAACCAGAAATGGCAAATGTTAAATGCGTTTTCTTAAGGATTCATGCGATTTTGACCAAGTTGATACTTGCTTATCCTCCAGTGACTTTTAATTATGTAACCTAATTTATAGATCATTGGAATGAGCAGTTTAGGCGCTATAAGCGTTCATAGAAGCAGTTTGACAGAATCCAAAGCCTTCCTTCGTCGCTGTGTTGGGCACTGTCAGACTTCGACAAACGTCAGTACCACTGACATGACAACATTGTGCTTTTCTATGACTGACGTTAGGTTGGGGTCCAGAGTGGCTGTAGCTTCACGAAATTAAATAAAAATATGAAAAAGTGTTTTTCTACTTTGCATTCACAATGCACACATTGTAACACTGTTTTCGGTGTTACAATTAGCAAATTGTAACACCGTTTTTAGTAACTTTTTTTCTAAGATTGGTGACATTGATATCAAATGCATGTCAAACGAAAATACACATAACCACAAAAGTAAGCACAAATTGATTTTTTAGAATCGCACAAACTGCGAAGTATGTATATTTTTATACATATTTAAACATGCGTGTTGCATCCTAGGTTTCGTACTACTAGTATATGATGGTATATAATAATTATCAATAATTACTTTTTCACAGATATTTGAATTTAAGTGACAGATGACAGTGTTACCAACGGTTGCACCCATAAATACTCTAGATCGGAATTTTACCTAATATACTTCTAAATTTTTACAAAATTAATGACGCAAAGTAGAAAAAATAGTATATTACACTCGTTTTATAAGACATATTGGCGCATTCGTTCATTTGGGGCAACTCATGCGCCAATTTGACGTCTTACAAAACTTGTATAATAATATACTATTAGACACTCATAGTTTTTCAAGAAAGTCAAAACTGAACTAAAATATTTTTAAAATCGATCTGTTGAGCAATATTTTGCAATATGTCATAACAACAAAATAAAGAAGAGTCATTTTTGACAACATAAAACATGAAACACTTACATCATTTAAACAAACCAAATACAAAACAATGATTTTATTATGAATGAACATTATCTCATTTTAATGCAAAACGTGCAATAACAACACCAATAAACTCATAAATTCTTTATTTTTTTCCCCCGCAATACGCATAAAGTACATTTAGCAGAGACCACGGTGACAGACAAAACAATTTAAGAGACCCAGACTGCATCAATTTAGTGACTCACAACGCAAAGGACGTTATAGGAAAGTCTACAAATTGCGGTTTCACCGTATGTTGGTATTTTCTTACTTCCAAGGGCCAACGGCATTATCCCGTCTAAAATTTCGTCGTTCCAGCTCAGCGGGGGGTCAAAAAATGACATTTCCCGTTTGCAAAACATGCAGCAACACGATTCAATAAACAACAACAATAACGGCAACCTTGAGCGAAGTATTTACGATTACTCGCTGGTTATTAGGAAATTATACAACCTGTGTTGTATTACGATGGGTTTTTAGGTTGTATTTCCCTAGGGAAGCGATTAGCGATGGATATAAAAGGGATTTTGGTCGATTGGAGTATACGAATACATACTAGAAATATATAAAACTCACCGCTGTGTTCTGTGAATACGTTGGATATGACCTGTCTACTTCCATCTTTTAGGGGTCTAGGTCTGCTCCGGGCGGTTCGCATAGAATTTGTACCCAAGGCAACACGTTCTTTCGTACTTTGGGCGCCCATAACTTAAAATCATCGGCACTAGAAACACACAGTGGTACACACAGAAACAGATTGTCACTTTGCGGGACCGATTAATACGATTCACTGAGACGCGTGTAGGGACTACACTACATGCTCAACGCACATAAACCCGCACCGTACCTTCACCGACTAATCGAACGACATTTTTATTGATTCGATTCGGCCGTTCCAACAAATATTTCGCCGCTTTTTCGACCGTACTCTGGCAAGAGACCTAATCCGCCATGTTACCGTGCCCGACGATCATCCTCGTCTACTCTCTCGAGCTATCTCTGTCTATCAACAGTGAAAGCATTGATGAAATCGTTCCACTATCCGTCGAAAGGTGGCGATACGCGCGCTATCTAATCGCGTACAAATTTTAGTCAACAGTCGTGCGCGTTTTCATTATTATAAATTATAATCGTTAATTTTATCGTTGTTGATAAAAAATTATCGCTTGCGATTGATCTAACGACTGTTACGAAAGAAACTATTGTTTGCATTTCAATTAATTAGAGTGTATTTTATTTATTTGAATTTTTTTTCTATAAAACGCATGTTTTGTAGCGAAATAGGTTTGGTGGTGTTTCAAACATGATTTAATAAATTGGTTTTTAGTAGACTTTTTAGTAGACCGTTTCTAGATTTTGACGTTTATTAATATTTAGCGCCTGATGCGCTGCAACCAAATACAAGTTCAATACTAGGCAACCAATCGTACGTACACGTAAAACGTCATATTTTTATCTGTCAAACTGCTTCTAAAAAGGATTATAGCGCCTAAACCGCTCATCCCATTGATCTCAAAATTAGTATACATATTTTAAGTCACTGGAAGATGAGCTGTTATTAATTTGGTCAAAATCGGATTAGTCAAAGCTGTCGTCTACGATAGATACCACGAATCCTCTAGGATTCTTGTTGAATAAAAGTCAAGAGAAGTATTTGTAATAAAGGATTTAATTCGTAAAATAATACAGATTTCATAGTCAAAATGAAACAAAATAATCTTCGATAACAAAAAAAAATCTCTTAATAATCTTTACATATAAAAAATAGCGCGTAATGCAACATGTAGCAGAAAAAAAACGTACAGGATGGACATTCAGGACACACATTCTGTCCTCTGCATAACTCACACATTTAAACGCGTTTTAAACAATTACAATAGAATATCCTACATAAACTTCAATAGAATAAACAAAAGGGCAATATAATATAATAATTATAATAATAATAATATAACAACGATTCTTTTTTCTATTTGTTCAAAATCATCAACATTCACAGTTTTTGTTTTTTAAGAGAGATTTACTTTCTTTACAACAACGATCTTTTCTGAGCTTATAAGATTCTTCGAGAAACAAAATGTTTACTTTTTATAAAAATGTATGGCATGACGAAATAAAAAAAAAACAAGATAAATCATAAATACGCTAAAAGTGATCGCTATATACATATACCGATATCCATTTGTTACTATACATGAATAAACAAACTCGTTCTAACGCATTGTATCGCTAGTTTAGAAACAGCCTGTATATAAATGTATATTATCGATTAATGGGGGTGGGGTGTAAGTACAAAACTTAGGTACGTTCAATTGTCTTTTGTCATGTCATTTCTCACAAGTAGTAGTAATTATAGTAGTATTCACAGAATATAATAATAGTTTTTTTATGTACAGGTGTCCAAAGTTATCGCAACAATGTTCCTAGGAAATTGTAAAACGATAACTTATTGGACAACCTGTATATATATATATGTAGTTATACAAGGTGTTCCAGCAACTTTTGGGTACAAATTTGTAACCTGACGAATTTGTACCCACAAGTTACAGGACGCCTTGTATACGCTAGCCTCGTCGTGTATTTTTTACACATATATATTGTTTAATAATTAGTTACTTATACTTATTATAAAGATCACTAACCTCACACCACAACTTCAGTATCAAATAGTTTTAGTTTTACATAAAGTTAGAAATCCCAATTTTTCTTTTAAAATACACACTGTATGTGAAATTCCACGTGAAATATAACTTTAGTTTTTGTTGTTATGCAGGGCAAAGTACAGCAAAATTCTACTAAGTAATAATACTAGGTGCAGTGTTTTTATCATCGTCGATTTTTTATTGATTGAGTCAGTTAATGAGATATACGATTTTTATGTGATTTTTATCGCAAAAACTTGTTTATAGGATTTCTAATAATGACAAACAAATAATTTGCAACAAGTGACGTTTATAAGAAAAACCACACGTCAGTCGATAGTCATTTTAACGATTGTTATTTAATAATAATAATAATAATTTATCTAAAAATCTAACGTTTAAAAATAGATCTATCTGATGATACCTAAGTAAAAAATAATAATAATAAACAATACACATCATCTCTAATTATGTACGTAGTCAAAATAATAATAATAATCATATAATAGTAATAATGATATATTATGTATATAATATATAAAGAGGGTTTACTTTGTACTCTAAAGAGATATAATTCCTTTTACGAAAGAAATAATTAGTAAAAAGGAGCGACGTGTTTTAACCTTGTTCATTAAATTTATTTATTAATTATTTACTTTACTCGAGATATGATTGTTACTTCACAAAGCATTGTTTCTATAATACGCCTCATTTCGAAGCTGATTGAGAACTTTTAATACCACTAATATTAATTTTAATACATATTACCCGAAACATTGTTTGACATAACCTGGCTTGAACCATCTCCGTCTTTATTCAGATTTGTCCATAGAAATGTCAAAAAGTCCACACCGAAATGAAAACCAAAAAAAAAAAAACGTTCTATTTACAGATAACTACACATTCATAGCGAGTAGCGCAACGTTGCCAAATTTACAATGATATGTATACATATAAAAAACTCGCGTTTAGTGCATCATATACCATCTCTACACATAAAAAAACAAACGAGTATTGCTGTCTTTTAGATTGTTTACGATATGTCGACATTTCGTCTTTTTTTTTAATATAACATCTATATTTCAAACCCTGTAACAGACAGTGAGCGCCATCTATTGTCGCGCGGCCGCACCAAGAACTAAATTTGGCGATTTCAGCGGGATTATTAAGTTGGATTGCGAAAAATTGGATTGCGAAGTTGAGCAAGGGTAAAGTTAGGGGTGTACAGTGCTGCTCCTAGTCGGCAGGTGGCGTCTGTAGTCACTGGAGGTCCTCCTCCGTCTTGGGAATGTCGAAGATTTCGGCGAAGAGCGGCGGCAACGTCAGTTTCGTCCAGTTTACGCGAAACCAGTCCAAATGGGCTGTGTGTTTCACACCTAGGTTTCTAAGCTCTGGCAACTTGATCAGCACGTTCGAGAACAGCTGAGGTTCGCTGGCGTGGTTTCTTCCGATCTGCAAAAGAAAGAAAAATATTTTGAATTGATTTTTTATTTTTATTTTATTTTGTCTGTAACTTACTTGCAACTTTAGGGCCTCTATCATTCGATCCTGATGGTGTTCTATCGATTTGACGTCCATTATGCCAGGTCGATCCGCTGTTAGAAGGACCACAGCCGAAAATAATCCTAATTCTGTGTCATTCAGTGCCAGAGCGTTGAACGTGGTCGCGAAATGAACTAACGACGACACAAAATCGGCCTGAAAACAAATTAGAAACCCCAATTAATCGTAGTATTGCAAAATGATGAAGTACAAAGCACAACTAGCCTGATAATTGTATGGAAAGACATTAGTTACAGGTTACAGATGATAATTTAGCTTTCTAGCAATACAAATAAAGATTTCCAAAGAAAAATTCATCATACTCACATCATAGATCACTTCCAGCTGTTGCTTCGTCACCGTCGTTCCATCATCGAACATCATCGAGGTATTCGACGTCAGTCTGGCGACATGGCTGACCCAGATCTCGAAGAAACCGATCTTGATCAGGATCAGCTGATCGTCCTGTCCAAGATCCGTGAATCCCGGCACTCTTTTCGCAAATTCTACGACCCTCTGCACGCTGGGCGTTACTTTGTCGGCGAATTGTTGCCACAGCCACACTCGCTGCTGTTCTATGGATTCGGCTGATGACGTGGCAACGTCGTGGTCCTCCGGACCTTCAGGTGGCATCACGAGAGGTTTTCTGACGAGATTTCGCGTGCTCTCTTCCGTGTATCCGCAGTTTGTGTGGTGGGCTTGGGACACTTGAACGATGATGTCGTAAGTGGCCATCTGTTTGGACTCTGTGTCGGATTGGTCGGCGTCTGTGGTGGTCACCCTGGAAGATTCATCCGTGCTCCGTTCTCGGGATCGTTTTGGAACGCGGCCGTATCGAACAGCTGGAAATTTGAGGAGGAAAGCTTGGTTATGAGGGGTTTTGTCGACACAATTTGGATGTTTTAATTCGATTATCAATAACTTTTGTAATTTTTAATGGATTTTGATGATTCTTTCTGCAGAATATAGGTAAATTCTTCGAGATTTTGGTTTGTTCTTCGAATTTTGATAATGATTATTTCTATACCCCAACATTTTTAACATAGCGGACAAACGATACTACGGATCGGGCTGTCATTTGGTATACTTATTTAGAATCACCATGGGACGAACAGGATTGTTTCTAGTGATCATCTGACCACCGGAAGTGTCAAATGTTAAATGTATTTTATCAGGGATTAAACCGATTTTGACCAAACTGATACCAGCTCATCCTCCAGTGACTCTAAATGTATATACCAATTTACCGATCAGTTGGATAAACAATTCAGGTGTTATAAGCGTTGAGATTGAAGAATTACATAAAGTTTAGCTTAGATGCTTTAATATGTTAACGATGTAGTCGAAAAGCTGGGCGAGGGTCACCTTTTAGGTGATCCTATATATCATGAAAAGTGGACAATAAGAAAACATTGCCATTCGACAGAACTTGTCTATATACGCCGTGAAATTCAGTTTAAAAGAAAAACTGCATACTACCTAAAGTTATATACTTTTCATAGTCATTTAGATAAATTTCCTGAAAATCTGAGTGATTACAATGAAGAACAAGAGCAACGGTTTCAGCAGTATAACAAGATAAAGGAGGAAAGATATGAAGGCCGATGGTATTGCCACATAATGGCAGACTACTGCTGGACCTTAGAAAGGGACTGTCCTGAACAAAAATACAATAGAAAACCACGCACAAAACGTTTTATTAATTTAAATTTGTGCTTTTTCATGTCTTTTATTGCTAATTTCAGAATAATTGTGTAATACTCCTCATGCTTTCGGTAAAAAATTTCAAATTACGTTGAATATGGACTTAGCAGGTTAACATTTGAAATCTTTGTATAAAAGCTTTTAAATATATTGGGCACTTTTAGTTAATGTTATTTCAAATATGAATGGATTGCCTTTATCTCAAAAAGTGGAGTCAATTTAACAAATATTTTGTTATTTTGATATTTAGTAGACCAGAATTATCTAAAATTGACTAATTAATCACATACCGCAAAATCAATGTTCCCATGTGCAATATTATGCATATGCATGGCCCAAATGAATAAATAAGACACCTACTATCAAAATATTAAAAAAGAAATGGACGTAAAAAGTAGTTGACCTCAAATGTCAATCTAATTAATATTTGGGCAATCAACAACACGAACAAAAAAATTGTATGAAAACTACCAACAAAAACAACAATCAAACCAACATTAGCAACAAAACAATTCGACCAGACAAAACTTTAATAATAATTTATACTAGAGTATTAAAAAAAACATAAAACATCTAAAATGTCAGATGATAAAAATAGAAATAAGGAACATGTCTGTATCTCTTGTATAAATATTCATATACATATTGGGATCAATGAAAAATGGAATATTTTTATTAACCCATAGCTTAGGAAAAGTCCATGGACAAATATCTAAAATTATGTCCTATGTATTGGACATAACATAAACATCTATTTAAGCGATTAAGAAGGTAGAAATATCTCCATAAATACCCTATGATTTACGTTAGCACTATAAAAAAAGTTGCAAATCAATAAGCAAAAGTCCCAAGTAGTTCTATAATTGAGCAGAAAAAACACAATTATCTGCGGTAATAGATTCCAGATGACTTTGTGCGATGAAAAATATTTACCCACTCTCTTGGAATAGTACATTTATTTACTAATTAGCTGATGGATATTTAATAATTTTGTTATTTTAGTATCATGATTCTAATTAACGATATACATGATAAATATTTTGAAATTATGTGTAACATATGCACGAAAAATTGTATAGTACACAAAAACAAAAACAATTGTGTACTAATTAATTTCATAAGAAATATTCCACTTTTCTACTAATATTTCACTACTTAAGTAGTGAAATATTGCGTAAGTAGGTTTAAAAATGTTTCGTGTTTGACACGTTTAATAACAGTTATTAAAAACGTCATAAAAGTAAATAAATATTCGATAGTTAAGGTACAGAAATGCTTCACAGATTACCTGTTTCACAAATTTGGTTATTAGCGGAATAATTCTACTTACAATCTCTTGACATTCCAACGGCTAGGCATTTCTTGAAACGACAGTACTGACACCTATTCCTGTTTAGTCGTATCACCAGACATTTTCCATCTCTCAGACATCTATACTCTATCTGCTTCTGTATACTTCTCCTAAAGAATCCCTGAAAAGAACAAAATAACACCGGTTTAAAAAATATCCAAATCAATCCTATTCATTTCTTTCATTTTATTTGATTGTTCAAATTCAAAGAAAGTATTGTAATCCTCGGAAAAAAGGCTTTTGTCTGTGTATGTATGTCTGTGACGCCCAAACAGCACAACGGATGGGGTTGAAATTTGGTATACAAACTTAGAAATACCAGGGGACGAACTGGATTGTTTTTGGTGACAATCTGACAACTGGAACTGGCAAATGTTACAAGCATTTTCTTGTGGATTTAACCTATTTTGACCAAACTGGTTCCAGTTCATCCTCCAGTGATTTTAAATATGTGTATCAATTTACAGATCAATGGGATGAACGGTTTAGGCGCTATAAGCATGCATAGAAGCAGGACTGGTATGTCGTGATCTGTTTCTTAAATTTATGTTGGCTGTACTCTTTAGGAATTGACATATGAAACGTCAGAAAATTTAAGTAATAAAAACAACAACAAATCTCCTCAACTCTAACCTTTATTATTTGGTTAATGACATACAGAAAAAGTTTAATTGTTAAATTTCACAGTAGCCAAGTAGTACAATATTTTCCATGGGACATTAGACCTTTTTTTTATTGAACATACGATATAATAATGTGCATAACGGTCGTTCATATGTGCTTGTCATATAATATACTATTAAATATACAAGTTTTGGTTACATAACCGATGTGTTTACGTACATTTGTGATAAGTACATAATAATTACATATTATGTGTACCTGCGTGGTCGATATTGACGATTTTGGTAGTATTTGACAATGACTTACAAATTTGCATATACAGGGTTCGGCACTAACTTGGACATAAATCGGAAAAAAATTTATTATCAATTTTTCAGAAAATTTTG
The DNA here is from genome assembly GCA_963971325.1 of Aphodius granarius. Lineage (NCBI taxonomy): Eukaryota > Metazoa > Arthropoda > Insecta > Coleoptera > Scarabaeidae > Aphodius > Aphodius granarius. The sequence continues at coordinate 42,118,586 of OZ020221.1, read as the reverse complement.
TTTCGATAAAAAGTTTCTATATTGTCTTAAACCTAAAAAGCAGGAAAAAATCAATTTACTAATGAGTAATAAATTTTTTTTAATGAGTACAAATTTATTAATGAATAATAAGAATGTATTAATGAGTAGGTAATAAACTCTGAAGTAGTGGAAAAGGCGTATTGCAGATATATATGTCTATAAGCACGTTGTCCATGTATCAGGAAAACAGTAATTAATCTATAAATTAAATGATTTAAAATAGTAATAATTGCTTCGGAATTAAGTGTAATTTAAGTGTTTTATTTTGGTTCATTTTAATTTTTTCAAATGACAAGTTTGTTGTTTGTTTTGTATGATAGACAAGCTTAACTACGTGACAATTTTGGAAAATTTCTAGGTTCTAAAAGATTTTTTAAACTAAAAATTTGGTGTGGGTAAACCAAGCTACCAATTTGATTTTTAGAGCATCAAGGAGTATTGTATTTATGCAAGGACATCTTTTTACACGAGTATCATGCAATATCAAATTAAAAAATGTAGTTACATTTATCTCTGAGTGACACATTTGATGCATAACTAAAGTGTTTTAATTTGTATATATATTGTAAAAAAAAACTATTAAATAACAAATTAAATAATGTGTATAAAATTAAAAATAAACCTGATACGCATAACATAATATAAACATAATAAATACATGTCGATCCCCACTTATACATTTTAATTACTTTTAATTAACCGTTAGTGTGTTTTCTGTGTGTTTAACAGCCTTTTACGGTGTATGAACACACCGACTGGTTAAGTGAGGGAACAGGCATTTTTTGGGAGGTCGTAAGCTGGTCAATATTATAGTATATAAGTTCGGAGACAAGTCAAGGTAACCGCGTCTTTCAAAAACGACATCCACCATGAACTGTTCCAGTGCTGTGTTAGTGATATTTACCGTTCTTTTTGTCTCCAGTTGCGATGGTGCTTCCAAAAAATTACGTGAGTATTTCTCTTTTAAATTCCATCTTTGCAAATAGTGATTTTATTTTAAACTGTTAAAAGAAGTGAAACTTTTTTTTATTCAAACAACAAGAGTTGTTCGTTCCTTGAATCCAAAATGTCAAGGTGTTCCATAGAATTAGGAAACAACTCTAATGACATTGACAGCTTGTTTTGAATCTTTTGAAAAAAGTTTTGGCATTTAATTCTAACTAAAATAGTATATTGTAGTAATGTACACACTTTATTTTCATCCTACATCTCTCAAACATAACAAATTTACAAGAAAACACCAAGAAAATAACAATAACATTCACATCACATCAAACGTCAGATAAACGTCAAACTGACATTTCATTTCGCCAAATCAAAAACTTTCATTCATTCTTCTCTCATTTCCAGCGAGTTTTGTGAACGTCTGCAAACGCTTTGACCCAGAGATAGCGAAATGTTGGGCCAAGACGTTAAACGGGTTAAGGCCGTATTTGGTCAAGGGAATCCCCGAGTTTAAAGTGCCACCGGTGGAACCATTCTTCGTGGAAAAACTTCATTTGAATCAAGGAGGGACGTCGAACATCAATTTTGTGGCTGATCTGATGAATACTACTTTTGCTGGTGGAAAAGATTATAGAATCATAAGCGTTACGCCGGACTATAGAAAGCTGACTGTTAATTTGCAATTGGAATTTCCAAGGTTGATCATGAAGGGCAGATATAAGGCCAAAGGGCGAGTGCTTCTCTTCCAGTTCGACAGCGAGGGTGATATCGATGGAGATTTCAGTAAGTTATATGGGCAAGATAAAATTTAAAACACTGTACCTTCTACACAGAGAGAACGGACTTTATTTTTGGATATCATGAAAAATTATTCTTGCGTATATAGTGTAGCATGAAGAGGTTTTTTTTTCTATCCAAATAATATTTTATTCTTACGATTTAAGAATTTAGTATGTTTATGTTAAGTATATTTTTCTCTGACGAAGAAAAAGTTATTCTTCAATAAAAAAGTAGACTTTCGTCTTACAACAAATAAAATATTTCGTTGGACGAAAAATACATATGCTTCAACGAAAAAACAGTTTCCTGACTACAGTTTCTTACTCTGAGAGATACATGAAAAGTTGTGCAATTACTTTACAGATGGCGCCAACAGTTTCTCGCGTCTTTTGCCACATATCACCGCTATATAAGTTCGACGATATTGAGTTTCGTTGACGGGTGACTTGAAGGATGATGAGGAAAACAAGGAATGTAGTGGAATAGCCTACACAGAAAGAACTCTATTCTTGGATATCAAGAAAAATTATTCTTGCGTATATAGTGTAGCATGAAGAGGATATTTTTGCTATCCAATTAATATTTTATTGTAATAAGAATATATGTATGTAGTTATTTCAACGGCTAGTTATTCTTCCGGTTTAAGAGTTTAGTATGTTTATGTTGAGTATATTTTGCTCTGACGAAGAAAATGTTATTCTTCTACTTATAAAAAGAGTAAGACGTTCGTTTTACATCAACAACAATATTTTATTGGGTGAAAAATATACATGCTTCAACGAACAAACACTTTCTTGACCCAAAAGTATACGTACGTATCGCTTAAAACAGACGTAATTCCTTTCAAGCAGTTCCTTCATACTTAAAACAAGAAAACGTAACACTTGGAACATCAAGAAAATCATATTCTTACTCTGAGAATTTTATAGTTTCCTTGAACCAAACAAATGATCTTTCTGTGGATATCGAAATAAGTGAAATTCTTCACTCAAAGATATTCGTGTTGTATCGAATAAATGTTTCCCTCTGTGTAGGAAAATTAACATATCTAAATGAAACGAAGACCAATATATTGCTATTTAATTTAGTTTTAAAACTTCGTAGGCAAAAACTTGATTAAAGTCCTTAATATTTCCAGCATTTCAGCAGATATAATGTTCTGGTGTTCTAAATAAAGACCACAAGAACATCATATCAGTTACATAGATCAAATAAATTGTAGAAATAACTACATATTTCAAAAAACTGTATTATCTAGGATGAATTTTGAAGAATTTGTCTATAATTTACCGAAAGAATCACCAAAATCAGCTAAGAATTTCAAAAGTTATTGAAGATATTTAATATTGTATATTTTTTAAATTTTTTTTTCATAAAAAACAGCTTCTAACGGGTTATAAACAGGTTTTACATTTTGGGAGTCTGTCCCCAAATAAAGTTATTTCACGTCATAAAAACAGCCGTTAGACTACAAAAAAAAACATGTTAATGTTGTTGAATTAATTAATTTTTAATTACCAGCTGTTTGATCAAACGTATAGAGATTATATTCAAAAACGAATTATTTATAGTCGCTCAAATTTACTAATCTCATTAATATTCAAGGTCAGGCCTACCAAAAGTGCAATAACCTCGATTTAATGCAAAATAATGTTGTGATTTTGTACATTTTAACAAGAAATAATTTCTGTTCTAATGCCTGGATAATATGATGGTACATAATAATAATTATCTTTTTTTTGTGTTTCAGAAAACGTTGTCTGCAATGGGAGCTACATTTTGCATACTGTTCAAATGAAGGGAAAAGAGCATATCCAAATTAAGAGTGACACCATGGAAGTGCAAGTTGGTAGTATTTACTTGTACATGCACGATTTATTCAGAAATAATCCGGAAATTACGAAAAATGTCAACTTGGCTATCAATGATAACATTGATGTTTTATATGAGGATTTTAAGCCACTTCTCCACACGACTTTGAGTACAATTTTGAGAGAATATGCGAATAGAGTGTACGCGATATATCCATTTGATGTATTATTGCCTGTAGAATAGAATAGAAGTGTAGAATATTATAGAATAAATAATTAAATACTTTAAGAACTGATGTTGTCGTTTTTTATTTTTTTCTAAGAAAGTATAATTTTGTTCTTACTGTAAGTATTCAATACAGTGTGTAAATAAAAAATAATTAATTTTAATGAATTTGTAACATCATACACGACATATTCTATGAGAGATTAAAGAAAAATCCGAGGAATAGTGCTACCAAAATAGCTAAAGAATTAAGACTTGAGATACGGAACGGTTAAAGAAAAAACAACTATAATACGCGAGCCTGTCGAAAAAAGTCATTTATTTCGGCGGTAAACAAAGTGAAACGGTTGCAATAAGCCAAAGAATATCTAAATAAAAATCTATAGTACTGGAACAAGGTAATTTTCAGTGACGAGAGCAAATATAATATTCACGGATCAAATGACAAACAAGAAGTGTGGCGGAAGCCAAATACTGAATTAAATGTCGAAAATTTAACTGTAACTGTTAGGCATGGAGATGGCTAAGTATGGAGATGGCAGTATTATCGTTTGGGGCGTGTATGTCGGCAGCAGGAGTTGGTCAATTATGTTTTATAGAACAAACAATGGACTATAAGGCTTCTCTCAAAATATTACAAGAAAATTTATTACAAAGTGCGCAAAATTTGGGAATACGAGATGACTTTATGCACGACAATGATCCCAAACACACATCTCGTATAGTGAAGGAGTGGCTTCTATATAGGACCAAAGCAACACTGAATCACCCTCCTCAATCCCCAGATCTCAACGCCATAGAACATTTGTGGGAAGAATTGGAGAGAAAAATCCGCACACATAAAATAAGTAATAAAGATTACTTGAAAGAAAAGCTCCAAGAAGAGTGGAATAAAACTGAACCTTCGGTCACGACAAAACTGGTTAATTCTATGGAACGAAGATTGGGAGCAGTAATTACATCAAAGGGAAATCCTACCAAATATTAATATTCTGTTTCTGAGTTTAATTTGTGTAGAGATGATTTTAGAATTATGCTTACTAGAACATTCATAAAAAATGGCATCCTTCTGTGTGATTTAATTAATTTAATTAATTTTAATTAATTTTTCGTGGAAATACTTCATTTGAATCATGAAACATAACAAATTTACAAGAAAACACCAAGAAAATAACAATAACATTCACATCACATCAAACGTCAGATAAACGTCAAATTGACATTTCATTTCGCCAAATCAAAACTTTCATTCATTCTTCTGTCATTTTCAGCAAGTTTTGTGAACGTCTGCAAGCGGTTTGACCCAGAGATAGCGAAATGTTGGGCCAAGACGTTAAACGGGTTAAGGCCGTATCTGGTCAAGGGAATCCCCGAGTTTAAAGTGCCACCGGTGGAACCATTTTTCGTGGAAAAACTTCATTTGAATCAAGGAGGGACGTCGAACATCAATTTTGTGGCTGATCTGATGAATACGACTTTTGCTGGTGGAAAAGATTATATAATCATCAGCGTTACGCCGGACTATAGAAAGCTGACTGTTAATTTGCAATTGGAATTTCCAAGGTTGATCATGAAGGGCAGATATAAGGCCAAAGGGCGAGTGCTTCTCTTCCAGTTCGACAGCGACGGTGATATCGATGGAGATTTCAGTAAGTTATATGGGCAAGATAAAATTTAAAACACTGTACCTTCTACACAGAGAGAACGGACTCTATTTTTGGATATCATGAAAAATTATTCTTGCGTATATAGTGTAGCATGAAGAGGTTTTTTTTTCTATCCAAATAATATTTTATTCTTACGATTTAAGAATTTAGTATGTTTATGTTAAGTATATTTTTCTCTGACGAAGAAAACTTGGCTATCAATGATAACATTGATGTTTTATATGAGGACTTCAAGCCACTCCTTCACACGACTTTGAGTACAATTTTGAGGGAATATGCGAATAGAGTGTACGCGATATATCCATTTGATGTATTATTGCCTGTGGAATAGAATAGAAGCTAGAACATTCATAAAAAATGGCATCCTTCTGTGTGATTTAATTAATTTAATTAATTTTAATTAATTTTACAAAATTTGTTTGGAACTGCTATCGTATGGAGACTTATTTGTACCACTGTATGTATGTATACTGAGGCAAAGATATAATGGTTTTTTTCGCAAGCGAATACTATACAGGTACTGTATTTTTGTGACTGGTCAGTTATTTTCTATCGCCCGCTGAGTTGAGGGATAAAAACATGTCCTAAACGTAGTACGTTAAAATTTTTACATCGGTGAAATTCTTCACTCAGCCCACGTTGTACGAAAACAATTTTTTATTAACCGTTTCGACTTCGACCATGCCAGATGGTACTTGAGACGGGTACATTCTTGTTTACACGTTTTGCTTAATACAATATTCAGTACCTTTCCTAAAATTATCTCTATCTCTATCTCTACCTATACTAATTACGAACTTTCAAGTGTAGGGCGCGTTCAGCGGAATCGCCCATTTTCGCCGACGTTTGCGATCGAGCAGCTGCAAAATTGGGCTTTTCGATATTACTTTTGACGCTCGAAATGAAAAAAGGACACAATTCCGCGTGGACTGCGCGATATTTTGTAAATTAAATGCGTCAATTTTGAAAAAAAATCACGTTTTTGCACCTCTTCGGGTGAAGGCGAACCTCGAGAAAATGTCACGTGACGTCTAGAACTTCCGACAAGCGGATCGATGAACGTCAAAAATTTACATTTTTTATCCGTTCCTGCCGACCTTATAAAAGCCGCTCGCTCTCATGTCTTACGATAAGATCCCTCTAAATACCCTTCGCAAAAAGTTTTGAGCAAAAAAACGGCCTTAAAAACAATTTTCGATCCAAAAAATCGATTTTTGTCGACCCGTGTTTTGCTGCTATTACCACAGTAACGTCAAACCCGAAACGCCCCCTGCCGAACATTCGTAACAACAGTAACAGATAGCAGATAACCTAAAATGTATCCTAAAATGTCCATATTGCGAATGTGGACAGGTGGGAAGCCTTAACCACATATTTCTAGAATGCCCAATAACTAAAATCGAAAATTTTGACATATACACAGAGGTAGTATTCTTTACTAATGAATGATAATAATGTATGTTCTGAAATAACATTATTGTTAGAGAAGAACCTAGTAGGTCAGTTATATATTTAATTTTTCCGATAAAAATTGCTGTTTGTCAATTCTATTCTTGTTTGGTCTGTAATAACTTCTTAACAAGTCAAGATATATTGTTGGGTTTTACATATATTATACAGAAAACAATGGAAATTACGTGTATAAATGCAGTAGTTATGTATCTGAATTATTTCAGTCGATATTTTATTTTTTAAATAAATGTCGTTGCTTTTCAAGTTTATTGTTTTAGCGCCGATCTAGCTGGTCTAAGTCAAATTACACGAAGACGAACATCACTCAAACGAAGAGAAAATAGCTCCTTAAAGCATACTTAAACTGACGCAAAATGATCCTAACCTCGTCAATAGTTTTATTCCACAAACGTCGATAACAAAAGAATCACAAAGTAACGTCAACTTGTTTGTGTTATTTCATTAGATGAGTTGCCATATAAATATAGGCACCAGTAAGATGAAAGCAGTGAGTCAGGTACAAATTCTCAACCTGCTTACGCCTTAGAATACATAATTGGCTAAATTGAGTTTAGATAAAAAAAAACAAGACCGCAAATTGCAGTATCTCGATTTTCATCATAGAAAACGAGTTTGTGTCGTCCATCTATGAAAAAGTGGTGTCCTACAAATATAAGGTCCGAGGCATTATCCTCGATTGTTCAACATATGTTCGCAATGATGAAGCACGCTTTTCTAGTGGTTGTTGTTCTATTGGCTTGGGAAGTAAAAGCAGCTCCAAAGAAATTACGTAAGTATTATTAGTTGTTTGTATTAAGTATTATTATTTGTCCATAATTTGATTAAAGAATTACCTACATTTTATTTCAGCAAGTTACGTAAAGATCTGCAAACGTAACGACCCTAACCTATCGCAATGCTGGAAAGACTCCATGGAGTCGCTAAGGCCGTACTTGATCAAAGGAATTCCTGAATTTGGGACGCCACCTATCGAGCCATTCCTCATAAAGAAATTGGTACTGAACCAAGGCAATAGTTCGAACATCCAGTTCATAGCGGATATGAAGGACTGCGTTCTCTCAGGTGGTGGAGATTTTGTCGTTGTTGACGTTAACGCGGACTTTGATAAGGCCTTCCTCAATATTATCGTCAAATTTCCACATATGGAACTCCACGGCGAGTACAAATCAAAAGGAAGGGTACTCCTCTTTCAGTTCGACAGCGATGGGAAAATCGAAGGGAAATTCGGTGAGTACAACTCAAGGATACTAAATTCATTATTGGGTTCACTAAATTTCATAATCCAATGACGTAATCAGTGTTATGACGTCACTGGAGCTCACACTTCTTTCTTTCTTGTAGATAATATCGTTGCTAATGCAACGTATTACATGGAAACTGTCAAGAAGAATGGACAGGACTATCTGCATGTAAAGAACGACACAATGGATGTAAAAGCATCAAAGATGTACTTGTACATCCATAACTTATTCAGGAATAACGAGGAAGTTACCAAATCTGTCAATGATGCCATCAACGAAAACATTGACATCTTGTACGAAGATTTTCGGCCGCTACTTTCGACGACAGTACGGCAAGTTTTGATTCAATACGTCAATAGGGTGTTTGCCATGTATCCCATGGATGTTCTGCTACCAAGTGATTAATTAATAATCACTTTTTTAATTTTTAAAATTTATAAAATCTATTTATTATATTGCAAAGTTATATCGTTATCAAAAGGAATAAAGGAATAAGCATAATTTGAAATGGAAATGTAGTTCTGTAGACCCTTAAAATTATTGTATGTACTTGTTTAGTGTGCACCCTGTATAATCACATATAGGTTGTATAAAACGTTTTTATTGACAATTACCTTGCAACCTTCGCATGACGTGACTCCATAATGGTATCCAGAGGCCTTGTCTCCACACACTTTACACGGGATGAAAGATTTTGTAGTCGTTGAACTGTTTGAATCAGCTGCGACATAGTGTTGCTCTGTAACAATACAAAGAAGACGATTTATTAACGTTTTGACTTAAACATAACCTACATATGTCATAGATAACCAACGTAAGACAAACCGTGTTTTAGAAGTATGTACATAAATGAGAAAAACAACATTTCTGTTGGCACTTACTGGTTGTTGTATAAGGAGAGGTAACAGTATTAGCAGCTGTATCGAGAATATTAAAGCGATCGATTCAAGGAATAAGAAAAAGCGGTCTCGATGGACATTTTGCTTTTCGCGCGAAATCTGTCCGTTATCTTGTACGTTCGGAACTGTGTATCACCTACGTGACACACGTACAAAGCGCTGCCATCAACTAAAGAAGTTTTTTGCAGAAAATCTTAATCTTAAACTTTGATTTGCATCTATATTCACCCACAAATCAACAAAACCACACTGTTTAAAAGATATTTATTCCCTACATTTCAAATTTAAATACATACACATCATTAACAGACAAGTAACCGAAAGAAACGGAAAAATATAACAAAAAAGATTCGGTAATGGTGTAACCGGGCCTTAGCAATCCCCACCAAAACCAGATCAGAAACGTCAAAACACCAAGATGGTGGCAGTGCGGTGCGGCGAGTACGCAAATTGCTCCTAATTTTCCAGTAAATACCGAAGTAAAATTACCGTGTGCGGTCGTAAATTGTGTGATATTACGTCGTGAGTGCATTAGCTACAAATTATAGCTGCAAGTGTGTTCGATACGTACGATTTTATACTACATTTTTTTATAAGTAGATATGTTCAATCTGACGCGATTCAAAGTGTGTTTGTGTTGTCGTGTTAGTTGCAGCGGTGGCCGTATAGCGGCGCTTTGATTGTGTGCAATGTTTGTTTACGAATCTTCTGCTTGTTTTTTTTTTGTCAAAATTTTCGTTTATGTGAAGTCGGTTATGTGTTTGGTGTTGGACGGTATGGACTATAGGAAGACCATATGGACAAATTGACGATGGGCTACGTCGGTGAGTACATAATAAATCATGCATTTATGTTAAATGAATTGATAACATAATTAGAATTATGTTGTTTGTGATAAGTGGAGTTATTTAGCACTGTTATCGAGAAACGTCAAGAACAGAAAACAAATCAGTGACGTATTTCAGACATGTCTATTGATGTGATATAACAAATGTTATCTTAAGTAATGTTATCGCCTGTCTTTTTCTTCAGTCAGCGGATTTAGTTCATGTTCTTAATTACTCGATTTTGTGAGATATATTCAGTTACAAGGAAGAGTTTCTGTTTTGCAAAGCACTAAAAGCTCTTGGGCATGGTTTAAGACGTCATGAAGGCAATTGAAAAAACATGTACGAGGTTGGGCTTTCAGTCAAAAAAATCCTTGCACCCCAAGCAAGATGATAAAATTGCATGATTCACCCATTTGTCCTTGCTACCAAGAGTTTTCCAAAGCCTTTTCATGAAGTGCTTGATTCTCTGGTGACAATTGTGAATGATAAAAAATCTAGTCAATAATTCATCTGTTTAAAGAACTATACTACATAATATTGGTGTCATTTGCTTCTACTAACCTCTGAGAAAGTGAATTTTCAACTCTTCCGCAGATCAAGACTAAAGACAACATCGTACACAGACTTTATGTAGGTTTTAGATTCGTAATTTTACGTTAAACAAAAACTTGGTCAAGATAAAATTACGCCAAGATAACGAACTTCGATAAACACCGAGTAATTATGTAAAGCTATTTCGAAACGTGTCGTAAATTAACCCAGAATGCCGTGCGCGCGCGGTGGAAAGTCTGCCGTTTGCTTTCCGTTTCAAGTTCAGAAAACGTGAACGGTCCGCGACCTGAGACCGAGAACCAGGCGAAAGTGGCGCACCACACTTTCGTGCATAAAATTGCGGAAGGTCAAGTTCAGGATCGAAACTGACGCCCTGATGACCTCCATCGGCATTTCTCCCGCCACGATATCACCGTTTTTGTTTATTCCTCTAATAAATTACTTATTCGCCGCCTATAGTTGGTTGCCTATACTACAACGTGTTTGACATTTCGAAAATATTTACTATCAAGAAACCGGTGTAGCCATGACAACCGGCATGTCGCCGCGCACGTCACCCGCCAAAATTGACAGTTCTTCGCTCGCTTACCATGAACTACCTCATATTCGCCGCATGCGCCATCTTCCCAGCCCTGGTGCTCATAATTCGCAAGCGGTTCTTCTTCAACTTCCCGAAATCCATAGAATACCGCCATATCGTCATCACGGGTGGTTCCAGCGGCTTAGGGCGCTCCATCGCCGTATTATCAGCAAGGAAGGGCGCAAACGTCACTATCATCGCCACTGATCGCCACAAACTCCAAGAGGCAAAACTCGAAATCCAAAAGAACTGCGTACGGAAATCCCAGATTATAAAGGCAATCTCGATCGATGTTACCAACTACAAGAAAATCGAGCAATGTTTTAACGATATCGACGACGAAGATCATATTTTCATGCTTGTCAACTGCGCTGGATTCTCTATCTCCGGGAAATTTGAGGATATCCCCATGAAGTACGTTAAACACATGATGGATGTTAACTTTTACGGGACATACAACCCTATTAGAGCTGTTATAATGAAGCTAAAAACCCGGAAGAAAGGAATAATCGTCGTATGTGGTTCCCAAGCCTCTTTATTCGGTTTCTATGGGTATTCAGCGTACGCTTCTAGTAAATTCGCCCTCAGGGGCCTAGCTGAAGTCTTGGATACTGAAGTTAGACCATACAACGTGACGGTAACGCTAGCCTTGCCGCCTGATTCGGATATGCCCGGTTTTGAGAGCGAGAACACGACTTGTCCGAGAGATAAACTAGTGTTGAATGAAACGGTTGGATTTTATTCGCCGAAGAAAGTGGCTGAGAAGATACTGAAGGATGCTCTGGACGGGAGGTTCTTTAGTTACAGTGGGGCTAGTAGTTTTCTGCTGGTGAATTTGTGCAGTGGTATGTCGCCGGCTTCGTTTGTTGAGGTGTTATATCAAAGCGTGCTGCTGGGTCTACTGAAGATGATCGGGTTTTACTATCTTAAGGTGTTCTATGCGGTACCGAAAAAGGTTAGTTTCTAGGTATAGCGCTGGTTCTAAGTGAGGAATTGTTATTGTGCGTGTACGCGTAGTAGTTTTCGATTTTTTGTACATTAAACTGTTTAAATGCTAATTGTGTGTGCGTTATTTTGTAATCTCTAATCTATACAGGATGTCCCCAAACTTAACGTCAAGCGGGCACCAGGAGAGAGGGTGGTTTATGTTCGTTCTGATGTTAGGTCAACAAAAATATATGATCACTGTTCTGGTTGTAGGACCCTTGTTGCTTTGTGTGATTGGTTAAGATTTGTTAGGACATAAAAGTGTTGTCTTTTACGTTCGCAAACTCACAAAGCTTCTAAAATATTCTTCTCCATTTTTTTTTGTCTTGCTAAATCCGCATACCTACTGGTAGTTTGTTCATTTCTCTTAAATCAGGTCTTTCAGCATTTTGCCCTGACAGCAGCAAGAACACCATAGTCTTCAGCATGAATAAACATCATCGATATATTTTATAATAGCAACCCATTCATGTTTGTACTCATTTTGTGTATTTGGTAATTGGGATAAATATGGCGTAAATTTGATGAAAAAATAAGAAATTATTTATTTTAATTTTGTTTAGACACTTTAGTAAACTAGTAAACAATAACAATATCTAAGAGAAACAATTTAATTTCTCGATAACACAATAAAAGCAAAGAATTTAATTATGATTGAAAATTTTGGTGGAGTCGCCGGAAAACTTATTTTAAACCTAGATTATCTATCTAACCTGTATCAACTAATTTAAGTGATCCTCAGCTTACCTGCAACAGAAGAGAAACACAATTGGTACATACTTTACACTTCCATTCAATACTTTACACTTCCATTCAAGAGACTTAAAATAAAGCAAAAAAATGCCAGACATATCACGTTAATTAACAAAGTTTTACCGTCTTTGAAACTTATTTTCTTTTGTCCTCCGAACGTATCAACTTCCAATTAAAGCGACCGGCTCCTTTATTGAATATGAAAGTTTCAACGCTCCGGGAGGTGTAATCTTTACACCCCAAGCCAGCGAGGCGGTAGGGGCTTCGAAAAAAAATATGTCTATCGAATTTCTTTTCTTCTGGGGTTGCGAAATGGGGCAAATTTGAATTTTTCCCGAGTCAGAAACGAACGTAGCGTCCTTTCGGTTCGGTTTACTGCCGACTCGTGCCCTAAATTTGCTTCCCTCGATTCGAGTTTTTATGTTTTTTTTTGTCGGGTGCGCTCTATATCGGTGTTTCCGGAGCGGGTCTATAGCTACCGGGGGAAAATATTTCTTTTGTGGGGTTGGCATCTGTGCGGAAGAGCATAAATAGGAGATTCCTTTGTTCGAATATGCTAAGAATTCCGAGTATTCGTTTGGTTAGGCGACGAGAAAATACTTATCTTTTATTCTAGGTTCTATCTGCTATGGTGAATAACACAGGCTTTATTAGTTTTCTTGTTTTTTGGAGGTAGTTTGACTTTTTGCAACGACTCCTTTGCAGTAATCAATGTTAGAAAAAGAGTTATATTGCTTTTAATCGTCCAGATCAAGTTATTAGTTAGCTATATTAAAGTTGGAAATTTCTTCCCTTGTGTTATCAGTAATGTAAACCCTGGAAAGCCTAAGAACGAACCATATGCGTCCAATCGTATCTCATAATATCTACCTATACAAGTTACTTTTTACTGGTTACTCATTCCTCGTTTTTCTCTCTTCGTCCAATACCACCGCTAAGCACGATTGTTTATTTATTTATTCTTCGTTTGCACGCGCGCAACATAACCGTGTGATATTATTTATGCCTGGAGAAAAGGCATGTATAGAGAGAGGTTAGCGCACACTCCATAAATGCTCGCTAGATGGTGCGATAAAGCGAAATAAGTAAACAATGAGCGTGGAGCTGCTTGCGGTGCGGTTTGCCTTTACCGGCTTTGAAAAATGTCTTCCGGCAACATCGCACGACGCGAAGAGAAGTGAAGACGTCGAAGAGGTGAAGAAGAGGAATAAAAAGGCGCAGAAGAGGAAAGGGAATCCAGCGGAGAGTGGCGAACCAGCTGCTCGGTTGACTTCCTTGTTCGAGTAATGTTACGCCATGTTGGGCAATGCCATTGATCCATCCATTTCATGCTGAATACATGGCGCTGCTATATCTTGCTTATTTCTTCGTATTGTGGTTATTATCGTTGATTATTATCGTTAACGTTAGCAGGATCGTTGATGTTATTGTTATTGACAGCTTGTCGGTTTCACCGATCAAATGAGTTGTAGAAATAATTATTTTAAAAATAGTATTAGCTGGGAGGATTTTCGAAGAATTTGTCTATAATTTGCTGAAGAAATCATCAAAATCTGCCAAAGTTCATGATCAAGGGAAAGTCAGCAGCAAATAGTGGAAGAAAATCATTATTTATGTAGTTATTTTGGCCAGTAACACCTCTTCTTTCAGGCATAAATCGCAATTAAGCAACGTAACAACTATAGCAGATAACTATCTGACATTTGCGCGCGTCTTTACGCGACGCAATAAATGAAGATATAAATTTAAACTGGATTCCTGATCACCGATTTACTAGACTAGAACATACCAACCGTGTATTTCGTTGTACGCATCGCAAATCGTCCACATTCTTTTGCCAGGGTCACACTAGGCTGTTTTATTAGCCGCTACTTGCTGCTGCTGCTAACAGCAACAGCCTAACATTCATGCTGGTTGGTGTAGAAGTTAAACAAGCGCTGGTGGGCTGGCTGTTTCTAAACTCAGTTTGACATTTCTGAGTGATTATTTTTGCTTCGGCAAAAACTTTCCGATGGCTTTGCGACAGTTTATAAAGCAGTGGAATGTGTAATGCATGGGCGAAATAAAAATGGATTTCCTATGCCCTTCGTGTCGTCCTTATGTGAAAGGAATACGATCAGGAATGATGGTGGAACGTCCGCGAACACGCGATACGCCGTAAAAAAGCGGCCAAAACACCGTTACCTTATATGTATTTATTATTCTATTTGTCTGTCTTTGCGATGCGAATTGCGATTTTTAAATTAATAGGAATACAAATTGCCTCCGCAGGCAGGCCGCGCAGTGGTATGTGTATTTGTAAACATCGATCATAGGCCATAGCAGTCGTACGTAGTCATGTCAACGACCCATGCCAATGGAGTTGCGCAACATTCCATCCGAAGATAGATCTTCAAGTTACCATTGATAAATTTGAGCGAGGCCGAAAAGTATACATATTTTATCTTGGACATCTATCAAACTTCTCGTTTAATCTTTTCAGATTATGATGAATTTTTAATATTTCTACCACGTCCTGTTAAAATCTGAGGACTTTCAATATTGACGAAATTCAGGCTATAAACTACAATGTATGTTGTGTATGGCGTAGTGCAAGTGATGGTTTGGTGTTAATGGTTGTAGGTGATGCTAAAATGGCAGTTCAACACTTAAACTATAACCAGAGTGTGGTCGTTCGCGTTTTATTTGATTTATGGGCTCTATTTCTGGCAGAGCAACGCGTGCAGACTGGACCGAAATAGACGGAAGCATATCATGACATTTACTAATTGTATCAGAATAGATTTACATATTCCGCGCATCTACGAGAATAGATGAAGAAATAAATAGACTTTTGGTTATTTATTTATCAATATTATAATAACACAGAGGAATATTAGTTTTTGAGGCATGAGATTTATTGGTCAATCTTAGGTAATTCTGCCCAATATATTTAAAAGCTTTTATTCAAAGATTTTAAATTAAAATAACGCTATAAATTATCGTCGAA
This sequence comes from Aphodius granarius, assembly GCA_963971325.1. Classification (NCBI taxonomy): domain Eukaryota; kingdom Metazoa; phylum Arthropoda; class Insecta; order Coleoptera; family Scarabaeidae; genus Aphodius; species Aphodius granarius. The sequence continues at coordinate 42,102,832 of OZ020221.1, read as the reverse complement.
CACAAATTTAAATTAAGAAAACGTTTTGTGTGTGGTTTTCTATTGTATTTTTGTTCAGGACAGTCCCTTTCTAAGGTGCAGCTGTAGTTTGCCTTTCTCCGTTATCTTGATATACCTACTGCTGAAACTGTTGCTCTTGTTCTTCATTATAATCACTTAGATTGCCAGGAAATTTTCTAAATTACTATGAAAATAATGTAACTTGGTACTCATAAAAATTTCGATAACTGATACAAAGCTTGTCCATGCTTCCAGTTCAACCTAAGTCATGTGATTTGTGGTCCATTAAAGATACCGGCTTCTAATTGTCCTGTATTGAGGCCCGGAAATGATTAACAAATATTTTGGGATAAACACCATTCTTATATAAAGCTTTCACAAACTGTTTAATAATCCCAAATTTAATATGTAGTTGTGGAAGAATTATTTGTTCTCGACTTATCAATGGTTCATGAACGATGTTAGCTTTTCCTACGGTCATACTTATTCTCGGCGGCTAGTTTTTCCTATCCCAATGTTCATTTTTTGCACTGCTGTACCACATACGAAGAAAACATTTAGTGTATCCATTTTGTTGACCCAGTAACAAAGCAGTAGCAAGTTGTAGAATAACATGTTATATTTTAAAAAGTTAGTTCAAAGATTGGTTTCAAAGACTAGCCGCACGAAAAGCAAAAATATTTTTTTATTGAGGTTTAAATTAAAATAATGTAACTTATACTGTACTTTTGATTGCATGGTTTATCACGAGAACTGGAGTCAATTCAAACAAACTAATTATACAACGAGTACTTCGTAATCATAGTCTATCAAAATTGTTACATTGTACACAAACTGAGGCGGCAGAAAAAAATATATTTTGTTGCCCTGTGTAATTGTAAGTGTATTTGTTATTGAGCATTAAGTCGACAAAAGATTGTTAATCAAATTACACCTATCCAACAAGTTTAGAAAAATTTGAGATTAAACCTTCAATGCTTTTAAACTATGAAGCGTGGGCGACATGTATGGAGAACCAGGTACTCTTTTATTGTTGGTACTTGTACCCACAACTGGTTTCCTCGCTTACACTATTGACTATACTCCGTACAACACTCTTGCGTAATGCTACACGTCTTTGGCCGTGTGGCGTGTATGCGGCACCTTTTTCATGTTTAATTGTGGTCGGAAAGGCCGTTTAACCCAACACACGATCCCATTAAAATACTTCTCCGTGTAATCTAAAGAGCCATCATGTGCAAGCCGCGTATTAAGATTTAACCCGTTGTTGCCTGCGGACTTCCATCGCCCAACTATGGAGTTGTTACAGCGAAAATACAACTTGCCTATTGTTTATTGGCGTAATAAATTTATAGATCGATTTCGTGTCAGGCTGTTTGTAAACGCGGTTATTTGCTTTGATTAATCGCTTTTTGCCGAAGAATTGGGTAATTTTTCTTCTTTTTTTACTAATGGTGGAATGGTGGAATACGTTGTTATTATTATTATTATTATAATCGGATAAGGACTATTTGTGGTCATCGTGTATTAGTCAGGATGTGACAGGATAATGGGTATGTTGGATAGGTAATTTATTGACTCCTCCCTGTGGACCCTGTGGCTTGTGAAAGCGCATGACGACTCCAATGGCTCTGCAAGATCGATTACGTAACTAATCCTGATGGTTCTATTTTATTCAAGGATAGATAGACGCGGAAGGACTATTTTACACGGATTATATCAAACAATAACTAAACACGCCGTGAAAAAAAAAATATCCTAAACTTTAGAGTTAATTAACAGTTCTAGTTCACAGATAGGAACTAGCACAGTCTATAAAGAATTTGTATTACTTCAACTTTAGTTGCCTTTTCTTTCTCGTAAATCCAAACTTTTGAAGGGTCCCGTGACCAAACCAGATACGTTGGACGGCTGTAATTTTCAGAATTAATTAACCAATGTATCCGTGAACTAAAACAGTACAGGAAGAATTTCTGTTCCATCAACTTTGGTTGCCAATTGCCACATTGTTTGGTGTAACTGTTTAAACATATATGTATAAACTTGTCAATCTAACAACTGCAGCATATTTCATCAAAATCTCTGTGGGCTGCAGCCAAAAATATGCCAAAACTATGATTTTAGATGCAATTTTTCGTGTTCGGTTTTCTTTTCTCTTCAAATTCTTGACGTATTCTGATGTTTATTGACATCGAGTCGAGTATTAAACTAAGAGAAGAGACTACGACGTGGTTCATTGGCCTGTTTGGAATCATCTTGATGGGCCTTAGGCGCAACAGAAAAGACGTACATAAAAACCAGTTCCCATAAGTAAATACGCATAAATCAAATACCATCACGCATTTAGTTAAAGAGAAGGTGGTTATTTGACTATTTTGCTTACTGTATTCGATAAAGAATTATGAATAACTCGTCTTGCATTGGAAGAAGACTGGTTGGTATTGGCGGTGACATATGGAAACCGTAAATGCTATTACAGAAAGGTAAAACGTTACCTAGTCGTGTTATACTCGTAGTGTAATAGGAGAAAGTGAATTTATTGACTCGCGAAAATTGTTTCATTTGACAGCTCTGTTACATAATACACCCTGCTCAGAGGTAGAACCTTTGCTACAAGGCGAGGCTGTATGTATCTCAAGCTGGCGTTTACTTGCTCGTATCTTTGATTTTATTGTACGTCGATAAACGATAATGTCTTGTTAATGCCCGTGTTGTTACAAAACGGCAATAACTATATCGTAAACTTCACGTCTGGTACAACTTGCCCAAGACAAAGTACCTACTGGTTGCTTGACGATTTTGTTGGTCGGGAATCGATAAAGGATAACTCTTGCACTATATTTGATACATTTACTACCGAAGCTTTTATTTTATGTTATTAACAATGTTATTATTATAAACAACATAGACAGTTTGTCCCGCATAGCAAAATATTTCGCTTTTTATTGCCACGATCACACTAACTGCTGCTAGCAGCCAACAGCAGTCCGCGGCTATTTTGTGGTCACATTACGCTGTTTACCAGCAAAAGTAACAGTGTGGCCATAGCATATGTCTGCATGACGGAAACTTATTAGCATATCTGTTGTGATGCGAGTTTATGAGTGTCTGTATGTATATGTGTGTGTCTGTGTGTTGTGTGCTGTTACTCAATCTGTTTTTCAAGGCCACGCACGGTCCTCGTACCCGGTTCTGGATTCTCTCTTTGAAATCACGGTCATTAACAGCATTTTCATCGAGATCTCATCTCGGACATCGCTGGTGGCTCTCGCTCCACCGAATCACGTCTGACTGCCTTCTTCTCATGATGTATGCGACCGGAAAAACTGGTCTTCCACATAATATGGGTGTGTATGCATTATAGGAAGCTGTCAGACTGTTTTCTGACCACTGGGCCATAGGTGGCTTCAAAGTTTTTAGCGCTCATTACTACATTTTTTTTACTTTCCGCTAGTACCCTAGAAGAAAGGTACTTATTGTAATCGACGGACAAAAAAATTTGAGAATTACTTCACAGATGGCGCATCAGATTCTCGCCTCTTTTGCCACCTATCACCGCTATATAACTTCGACGATATTGAGTGTTCGTATATTGTTTGTTTACATCTATACATAAGTGTTTTATTTCATGAGTGACTTACAACGATTATGAGGAAAACCAGGATTGTAGTGAAACAGCCTACGCAGAGAGAACTCTATTCTTGGATATCAAGAAAAAATGTTCTTGCGTATATAGTGTAGCATGAAGAGGATATTTTTGCATGAAAAGGATATCCAAATAATATTTTATTGTAATATATGTAGTTATTTCAACGGCTAGTTATTCCGATTTAAAAGTTTGGTATATTTTTATGTTGAGTATATTTTGCTCTGACAAAGAAAATGTTGTTCTTCTACATATAAAAGGAGTAAGACGTTCGCTTTACATCAACAACAATATTTTGTTGGGTGAAAAATATACATGCTTCAACGAACAAACAGTTTCTTGACCCAAAAGTATACGTACGTTTCGCTTAAAACAGACGTAATTCCTTTCAAGTAGTTCCTTCATACTTAAAACAAGAAAACGTAATACTGGGAACATCAATAAAATCGAATACATTTTCCCCTCAACTTCACCACAAAAACATCTTGTATAATTTCTAAGAATTTATCAAAAATTTGCTGAAGAAGCATGTACATTTAACAAAATATTTTCTATACAAAAAAAAAACATTAACAGAATTAATTTTGTTCTAAGGATAAAACAAGGTCGTTATTAGGCCAAGTGGGAACCTCAACAATAGTGACAGCAGACTGATCCCATTGACGGAATTATGCAAATTTCCCAATATAATACTAATGTATGTAGATTTTTCGCCCAGACGTGTCGCGTTGTTGCATAATTGAGCCGCTCTTGACAGTTGAGACCGTCTTTTCAGCAAGAAGGAGGCCTCAGGTTGTTACTCTTTCTTCGAGGTCGCTGGATGATGCAAATCAGTTTACTACTCAAAGATTTTACTTATCTTGACCATAGTCTGTTATATTTATAGATTGGGTTAGTCAAATTTCTCGATAGTGGATCTTTTTTAGTAGCTAAGGTGTTAAGGTGTTAAATTGATAAGTGTTTTATTATGTAATAAAGAGTAATATTTACCGTATTTATCGTCCTCGGCGAGGTCAGAAATATGTTGGAGTTCCTCACCTGGAAATGAGAAAAAACAAATGATAAATATAAACAAAATAATCTAAGCATTAATTACAATAATTATGCACTATTTATAAGCGATTTCCTGACAGGCTACTGCGTATTACGTACACGCATGTTAAAACTGGTGTTATCATAAAAAGTGACTCTTTTGTGTTGTCACAGTTTGCGTTTTTATTGTTCACGGTTGAACGTCTAGGGCCCATTTGGTATGCACTGCGACTGCCAGTGCACTGTCCGAACAAATAACTAACGGTACTTGGCCACATCGCACGGGTATAAACTACAAATTTACTTCTTCATGCAGATTGATTGACGTCGAGCCTCAGTGAAAATTTTATTCTGCAATGGAGTACTTCCATGTTAAATCAACACAGTTATTAGAGGAGTTCTCTTTTTAGATTTTGATGAAATTTTGTACAGTGGTACAAAAAAGTATCCATATATTGTGAATATTTGGCGTATTTTTATATGTAAATTAAAAATAATTAATTTTGCATGATTTTTTATCTCCTTACGTTAATATCATGTAAATGTTCTAACCAAATTTTGATTGTAAGTCCCCAAAGCTGCGAAAACCCGCATATTTTAGTACTGTTAATAATAATAATAATAATATATGTTGAGTATATTTTGCTCTGTTGAAGAAAATATTATTCTTCTACATATAAAAAAGTAATACGTTCATTTCAACAACGTTCATCAACAACAATATTTTGTTGGGTGAAAAATATACATGCTTCAACGAACAAACAGTTTCTTGACCCAAAAGTATACGTACGTATCGCTTAAAACAGACTTAATTCCTTGCAAGCAGTTCTTTCATACTTAAAACAAGAAAACGTAATACTTGGTACATCAAGAAAATCATATTCTTACTCTGAGAATTTTATATTTTACTTCAATCAACCAAATGATCTTTCTGCGGATATAGAAACAAGTGATATTTATTCTTCAGTCACTGATATTCATTTGGCTTTAATTGATCCAATCGTTATGTATTGTATAATAGTAATTGGATATCATGTATGTAAATGACCAGATTATGTGTTGCACGTTTGTCTATCCCGCCAGTGAAGAGATTGTCGTGCAGAACCAGAGTTCCTTATTGTATTTTGATGTTTATTTTGCCCATAGATCACGAACGGTTTCAGTGAAAGCGGTCTTATATAGGTGTACATTATAGTTCCTTATTGGATCATTTTTTGGCACCATTCAACGTTGAATATAATCATTTTAAAGCTTATGTAATAAACAGTTCCTATAACGTAACAACGTAGGTGTTTAATACGATTTATAACTTCTTATTGGATATATTTCGATATAGTAAAGTACCTGTCAATAGATGTCTTCGTATATCTAATAAAAAATAATATTCTTTCCCTTTGGATGGAAGTTACGTCGGTTAGTCAATATCTCGTAACAAAACCCGAAATTTTGACGACGTTGCTCCCCAGGGTGCGCTGTTATAGGCCCGCCTACGCTCCACAGACGATATTGAATTTTCTAGTATCCCTTTCGGCACTTTCGCTTCGCAAAACCTCAAGGGGAAGGGTGTCTTGTGGTGAACAAAGGATTGTGTTTTGCACGGAGAAAGGTTTTACTAAAATATCAAGAGTCTGGTGAGAGAAAATGCAGATTAAGTTAGGTTTATTCGAAAGTATACTTCGATAAAATAATAGGGAAATATTAACAGTTGTAAATTATAGGTTCTAAAATGGAATTAAGTATAAAAGAAAACAATGCAAATAAGTCTAGTTTTGCTACAAACAAAAGCAAAGGTTGAGTTTACATTTACATGGATGAAATTTCTGGCTAATAAATGTAAAATCAAATAAATGTTATGTTTAAAACAAATAAGTATTTTTAAATTTAGAAAAGTGGGTTGCATGGACTGAAAGAAATACCTTATTTGAAATATTTCTTAAGTTAAAAGAAATAGTTTTTACTGAAAATATATTCTTTTACACCAATTGGTTTTCCATAATTTCCCTACAGTAGAAATTGTTTGGGTTTTATTTCAAATAAAGATCGACCTTGAGGTAAATAAATATTCTATTTGAAATTATTTGAAAGAGAAAGACATATACATCTGAGGAAAACGATTATGTGTTTGAATAAAAAACGTGCGGTTTCATTCAAAATTATCGCTATGTCTACTGGCGGGAAGATGGCGTTGACAGTCTCTAGCACACGTTGGCTTAGTTTGAGCTTATATAAGCTGAGATATAACAAGCGAACGGTATTATGGTTTCTCTTCATTTGGGAATAAGTATGTAGTCTTTACCAAAGATTTTCGTGGAGAAAAATAATCTAATGAGACCCTACCATAATCATTTATTGTGTTTTTCGACATGGGGCGTTGATTATAATCCAAACATACTCAAATAATGACTTAATTAAAGATTATTTGTTTTAATTTACAAACAACAAAATGATTCACGATCGCAATATTTATCTAATTTGAAAGTACACTTTACTGAAACTTCTTGTAGTCTGTAATAATCAAATATAACGTAATAAATATTTATTAATAACTCAAGTTTTTTTTAAATGTTTATTTAAAGATGTATAAACAAAACTGTTGTACCAACATCGTCAAGAAGTACGTGTGATAATTTTCATAAATTTATTGAAACGTAAGTAATCAAACTTATCGGACACACTCAATGTTTTAAACCAAATACTGCACCAATGAATGTCCAAAGGGTTATATACCGGAAGAAATTTCATCAAGAGGCTGAAGCAATCTTTCGGACAAACACCAATCAACTTCTTCGACAAATTTAACACCTACAAATGTCCAAACTCGTTTATATCATTAAATCAGCCTTTCCCAACGTTTTTCAAGGGCGAAAATAAGTCTATACCAAATTTCAAAAATGTTGGGTTGATGTGAGAACAGCAAAGGCGGTGCTATTTTAATGTGATTAAAATAAATATACCTACTAAAACTACGTATGCAACACGAGTTTGAATTACGATCGGATTACAGTGACTTTATGGGGCTCATATCTCTCTAAATGGCGCCTATAATTTTCCTAGGCGGCGCTCTGCGACCGTGGACAGTTTTTCTACGCTCCTGAGAGATGGCAACTGCTGACTGTCAACTGAACGACGGAGCTGCGTAGCCATGCGAGGCGAATCGAGATTTACCGCCATAACTTAAGATTTTGCGTGCAGATTGTAGGCTGATGAAGCATTGCCCGGTAGTAGTAATATGGGCACTATGGTACATGCTGGGTACTTTTAGTGATATGTGCGACTCTAAAACTGTTTATAGATGCGAAACGGGAACCGATCTTGCCTAGGATAAGTCCATGGGAATGTAGAAGACGCTATAAACTCGAATTCCTAGCTTGGTTGCAGCTAGGAATGACTTAAGTGCTTCAAGATTATCACAGGCATATTTGCAATTTAAAAAAAATCTGTATTGTATCAAATTAATCTGATCAAGATCAAGTGAATCTACACTCACTATTTGAAGTTTTAGGAACACCTCACTCTATAAACCAGTGCGAACTGAATGATTTGGCTAAAGACATATGTTGATCAAAAGAAGAAACCGATTTACTGGATTCTAGGCTACAGGAATTGAATCTTTTCGCACTAGGTGTGACAGTGTCTTCATTTACAAAGCGTAACGAGCTTTTTAAAGCATATTTTAAAATGGAAGGATCTTTACTTGTATGTCATGATGTTGAGGGTCTTATGAACGAGTTTGATATTCTCCACGATCCTTCTGAATGGTGGCTTTTTATCGATTCATCAAAATACAGCTTGAAAGCAGTACTTTTGCATATTCTTTGAATTTATATAATTTGTTAACTGATTTTGTTACAGATTTCTCAGTTTTTTTTTAAGTATTGCTGTATCTGTAAATCTAGACCTGTTACAATAAATTCACCTTCAGTTTCTAGTTATGTAAGCGAAAGATCACAGGATTTCCTTTTACGAATAGAGCTATTCGAAGTTTTCCATCATCTTGAAAGCACAAAAAAAGATTCTTAATAACAACTTCTGAGTTCGTTGGCATTGAGTTTGGAACACAGCATCGGCCATTAGTACGGGCAACAAAAAAAATCGCAAGCCTCGGGCAACATTTTGGCTCTGAAGTTCTTCTACCTCTCTTTTACGGTCGACCGCTTTCATTAATAATGCGAAACCACGCTGATTTTCCTGCCATTTACCGATATGTTAATTGACAACAGACGGAAGAGAATGGTGTTTTTATATTATTTTTTGTATAATGTAATAATAATCATGTTGACAGTGGGTATGCATGCATATTCAGAATTATCAGGGGACGAACTGGATTGTTTTTGGTGACAATCTGATAACCGGCAAGCATTTACTTTGGGATTCAACCGACTTTTACCAAACTGATACCAGATAATCCTCCATAGTTTCTATGGATTCCACCTTTCGATAGGACATCATCAAGTGAACACAAAGTGCGTGGATTTCGTTAAATCGATTGAAATTTTGTTTTGTATATTGGTATTGACCTCAAGCAGTTAGAATGACGTGACCTGACCGCCGGGACATCTTATTATGCCGAATTTCAAGTGGTTCAATTTCTCAATTGCATCAATATTGAAATCTACGTGTGAATGGCCGACTTTTCTCAAGTTTAATGTATGGCAACGTCAGTGTCGGTTTGCTGGCGTGACTGGCACATATGTTTTCCCAATTGTATGCTGCAGATTGTCATTTTACTCTGTATGAACTGAAAATTAGCCAGATTTTGGAATTTTTATAATACGTTGCACTTATTTATTACTTATTTCTTTATCAGATTTTCTGGCCTTCAGCAGAATTGTTACCAGAACAAATTCAGTAGTTTCTTTTTAGCAATTTATTTGGTGTTTTGACAAAACAAAGCTCAGTTGGATCCTAAAATTATTATTATTGGAAAAACGAAACATGATGGCATGTATTAAAATAATATCAATTGCCAATTTTTATCTGTTTGTTTCAATGTTTTGTCTCAAGATAATTGAAAACGACAAATACTTTTCATCTTCTTTATAGTATTGTAGTTGATATCACTGCGTGTATATGTCAAAATTGCAGAGTGTTTCGTGTAGTTTTTGTCAGAAAGGGAAACCGAATTAAACTAATATTTGTTGCTTTTACTATTTAGGATAAAATATTCAGTTCAGCCGAAAATTGACTAAATATTTGCCAAATATGTTTAAAACTTCCTGATGTAAGCTCGACTTAAATGTGCTTTTGATGATTTTTTTCAGCGACAATATGAGAAATTAAAATGTAAAGATTCATCGAATTTGACGTTTTTAATTACCTATAGTTGCATGCAACAAAATCTACCGAGATTAGCATATTTCTATTAAAACATTAAGCAAAATGATAAAAAGACTATTAACGATAAAGGATATACCAGATTTCTGTATTATTTAGGTACGGTCGTTGACACTAGAAGGATTTGGTCGTTTTATTTGACGCAAATTACTAAAATACACAATAAAATATTCGGAAATAGACACGCTATTGTTTGGTGTTTAGTTTTATGTCTCTGAAATGAGTTTTTTTACATACGCAGAAAGAAAAGGAATGTAAAATCAAATAAATGTATTTCTTTCACATATTTCTTTCAAGAAAAGAATATATGTTTGAAAAAAAAATGAGCGGCATAGGCTAAATAAAATATTTTATTTGAAATATTTCTTAAGTAAAAAGAAATAGTTTTCACTGAACAACGATTCTTTTACACCAAATGGTTTTCCGACGACTACACGAAGGCAGTGGATTCTGTCAGACTAGTTCTATAAAGCTTATAGCGCCTAAACCGCTCATTCCACTGATCTGTACATTGGTATACATATTTCAAGTGAAGGTAATATACTTGATAGAGTTAGATCCAGTCTTGCAAAAGACTTTGTCCCATAGTTTGTACTCAGAATAACAGAATATCAGCAACTCGAAGATTACTATAGTAACACTTATTCTGTAGCCATGGAAATGCGCCATTATAAAATTAAAAGTTGTTGGAGTTAGTTATGTAGCCTTTCAAAGAAGAAACTATGGAGCTAATAGCTGTCAAGCTAACACATTTGATCTCAATTTTGACCGTCAATGTTTCTTTGATTATTTTTATTATATATAGTTTCTTCCCATTGCCTTTGTAACATGTACAATCTGGTATATTTGAGTTATATTTCCCATGACACCTCTTCAACACTCACTGGCTGTCAAAACTCAAAACATCGACAATCTGTCTATACACCTGTACACCAAAATCCCACGAAATAAACAAACAAATACCTTGTTTGACGATCGCGTTCTGCGATGCACCCGGGGACGAGATCAACAGCTGAGTCGCCCCAGGCGGCACACCAACACCACCCTGCACAAGATTTGGCGGGGGAGACCCCGCACTAGTCGACCCCACACTACCCGGATCACTAAAACCCTGCGCCGAATCCTCAGGTCCGTCAAAAAAACTCAAATTGAACTCCGAACCCGCGTCAAAGGTCACCTCAGGCGTGATCTTGTCCGGCGAAGGACCCCCAATGGGGGACGCCTGCTCCAACTTGAACACATCCATCGATGATTTTGATTCGTCGTTTTTATCCCAGCGCACTTTTTTTTGGTTAGAACATTATTGGAAGATTCTTGTTAGAAGATGGGCACTCGCGACGCGGCCATGGTACGAACGAGGGAACTCTTTGAGTATTGTATAATGCTGGTGCTCAGCAACGGGCACCAGGTAACAAGAGTGGCGATGAAGAGAGACCAACAGCAACTCGCGGGCAGGTTGGCGGGGCGCGGATGGAGCTTGGAGTTCGATGACCGTGGTACCGTGGCGCTGTACGAAGCGTTGCTGGTCTCCCAAATCTCGATAAGAATGCAAATGTATGCGCACCTTCTCTCTCTATCTCTCCACTTAGTAATTCTCTGGTTGGCTCTCTATGTACGTCCAACTACCGCGTTTCTCTGGTGGTGCTGTTGATGATACCTTGCTTTTGGGTAACGTGTGAGATTAGGTACAATGTCAAGGTCGCGGCGAAGGGTGGACGTCGACGTCGAGGTCATCTCTCCCGTCGCGCTTCCTATTTCCGTCTGCGAGGTGTTGCATGTAGTGGTAGTGGTGAAGGAAGCAGAGGAAGTAGACGACCTGTTGCTGCATTGCTTGCGTGATTCGCCGATTGGAGGAGTACGCTGTTGTCTGCCCCGGTTCTTGTAGAGAAAAGTGAAAATTAGGACGTTGTTTACTTCCACTGTCATTTCTCAAATTGTGTTCCGAGGAACAACCGAAATCTGCGAAGTGTTTCGCACAGTGGCGTTTTAACATAATAGGCTGTTGGTCCGAAAATCCATTGCACTAATATTGTGATTCCATCTATATAACGATCTTAAGATAAAGCAGTTTTATTGAGAGAAGATAAAAGATGAAAGTTTAACCCCCATGTTTTACGGAAATACACGCTTTGGGGTCCCAGGAACCCCATTAAGACCCAGTGATGTCCGTCTTTGCGTTTGTGTTTATATTTGCAGAAAATCTTCCTTTGCTGTTTGATAATTTACTAGTTAACTTAATAAAATCGAACGTTGATTTGAAACCTACAAATTTTGATATACCTAATCAAATAGTAATTTAGTTTTAGTGAATTGTACTTTAAAATAACCACTTTTAAATATTGCGACCGTAAATTATTTTTTTGTTAAACTAAAATAAATAATCTTTCTTTAATTTAATCATTATTTTATTATGTTTGGATTATAATCAAGGTTCCATGTCGGAAAACACAATAAAAGATTTATGGTGGACTACAGTCTTATTCCACTGTCTTAGCGTACAGACCACAAACTTATTCCCAAATGAAGAGAAACCAGAATACAATAAACTAATTCAAGAAACTGATGTCTTTTTCTTCCAAACAATTTCAAATGGAATATTTATTTACCTCATGGCCGATCTTTATTCCAAATAAAACCAGATTTATTTCATTCAAACGTCTTTCTGCAATTAAACCCAAACTATTTCTTACCGGAAATTATGGAAAACCATTTGGTGTAAAAGAATCGTTTTAAAAACTTTGTTTTTACTTAAGAAACATTTGAAATAAAATATTTCTTTCATCCTACGCAGCTCATTTTTGTTTTAATTTAAAAATACTTGTTTAAAACATATTTTTCCCTTGAAAGAAATATTATTTCGTGAGTCCAAAAACACTAGATGGTTACATTTAAAATTACGAAGATAATGTCACTTCCGGATCAACCGGAAGTCAAACTGACTTCAGCGATATGTCGCATAATAACATTTTTTTCTCTAACGTCCTACAAATGTCATTCGATTATATTTATAAATAAACAAAATAAAGGTTATATATGCAATTTAAAGAAAAAAAAATCAGCGTGTGTAATTAAAAAAGTAATTCAAAAAACTAATTCAAGAAACTATGAAAGATAAACCACTTCATTCAAGCCCAAAATTGCTAAATATTGACACAGCAATTCACGTGTTTTATTATGACAGTCATCGCACCAACAAGAGATACGATAACCGAAACGACCGACAAAAAAAGATAAAACCACCAAAAAAACTCTCGACGACGGAATGCAAAAAAAAAACGCTAATCGACCGAAAAATTAATTCGGCCACAAACAAAAAGTCTCCGCGAACGTTTCGGCGCAAAATGAAAGGACGTTCCCATTCATGTAAATTACGCAGGTATGCGCGGCGAACAAGAAAAGATGCAATTATTGCCCCTCCGTCTCACGAAGCAGCCAATCATCATCATCATCGCTTCACCAAAATCTACTGCTTCTCTTCCATCGAGAGCGAACAACCGGCGTTGATGCGTGTTTCTTACGTAAACGTTCGATAATAAAATAAGAAAAAGAACACAGACACGTCTTCTCGTTCGTTGCCCTCATCCGAATCAATTAAAAAAGACACTTAACAAAGGCCACACCCTGAATAGTACAAGATTATTCGTTAGGCCAATCAGAAGAATGCTTTTCTGCTCTTTCCAGCTTCTTCTATAAAGTTCGTTATTTCCTCTCAACCCCAAAATAGCTAACGATCTGAGAATCTTTTAAATCTTGATTTGGTCGCAGAAATCTATATATCTATACAGCTTGGGAGATAAAATGAGTTATGTAATGGTAGTATCATCACCCAGAAAGCGTCCAGAATGTATATTCCTACAGCTCGATGGTCGGAGAGAGAAAAAAGGAAGAGAACTGGTTGGTCCGGTGAAGCAGAAGGAGTCTTATACGGGATGGGGTGCGTACCTCACCATCTCGATTGAACACTGGAGACTGCGATGCTGGATCCTACAGAGAGCATGTAGGATTGCTTGCGTACACACGTACCTATGTTCCTCTCATTCTCTCTCTTTTTCTCTATCTCTTTTTCTCTCTGAGAAACATAACCGGTTCGCCGGAGCAACGCTTCAGTTCGTTCACATCGAGATGTGATCAGAATCCTGTCTGTCTCTCGCTCTGCCTCTGTACCGGCGCAAAGAAGAGGACTCTCTATCTCCCTCTCTATGTTTCGATGGTACTCACTGTGGAAGAAGTCTTCGGATCGACAATTAACGGCTGTTTGCCCAATTTGATGTCGATGATTCGAGACCGGATTGCTTATTTTGATTGTCGTGCTCTTCGTTGATGTAGAAGACGTAGTGTTGAAGACGAATTTGCCGGTTTTCTGTTTCTTAGTTGTATTAGATGTCTTCTATGGAGTTTATTATTTCCTGTTAAGCCCTTTGATGCAATGCAACAGAGCGATAGAAGAAACATGTATGGACATACGTAAAAATTGAAGAACAACAACAAATATTTTAGTATTTTTAGCACTGGTAATAGATATTCTTAATCATCTTGTAAGCACGGGTGGGCAAATCATGCCACCAAAGAGTGCCTAAGTTAATTGCTCGTAGAGACCTCGTAGACATTTCGGCCCGTCGCCAACAAGAATCGCATCAAAACTAAAATAAAACCCCGACCGCCGCGTCCCTCTCAAAATTACGCGAATTCGCCTTTCTTTCCTTACACCGCCGTGGTCGTCGGCAGCTATCGTAACCGCTGGAACCTGGAAGAAGAAGAAGCCAGCAAGAACAAGAAGAAGAAACATCCAACCAACGTATAGGTCTATCTCCTCCACTCTTTGTTGCCATAGCAGCCGACGAGAGAGTGGAATAGCCCGCGATCCGTATTCCCAAAACCGCGCAGAGTAATCCGCATGCGGAACTAGCTATATGTCTTCTTCTATTGTCCTGAGAGGGAAAGAGTTAGACTGTTAGATTCCATCCACGGATCCCGAGTTACCGATTTTAGAACACCATCCCAGGACGTTCACCTCTCTTCACGCTAGCACTGCCAACAACAAAAAGAGAATCCTAGATTCTCTGTTGGCTAGCTAGAACGGCCGCCTCTCGGCTATCGAATCGGCAACATCACTAGGAAGCGCATTATTAGCGCTACGATAATTATAAATCGTGAGAACAACGATTGTCTCGCGATGAGAGAGAGTGAAGGAACTCCGTTGCGGATTGAATGCTTTCGGCTGGAAACGTCGTGTGGAACACCTGGCTGAAGGTATGGGGCAATTTGTCGGCAACCCCTTCTATTATATAGGTCATTCTGGATGGTATTGTGATTTGGTAGAATTTAGGGGCAGGGGCTTTCTATTCTATGAGTAATTTGATTATTTGAGAACCTGGTATTATGGTCCAGAACACAATGCGGATACGATTGGACCCTGTCTAGAGAAATTAGGGACTTTTATGCCAGTTACCCCTGTAGCACAGCAATATGGGACCCCTTTGGTGGCGCCATTTCTGTCGTCACGACTGTCGTGCTACAAAAAGTCGCTCGTTTGGTCGCCGAAAACACCTACCTACCTCATATAGTAACGTAATAACGGTCGCAAAGACTTCGACTCGAAAAGTGGTCATTTATCGGCTTTAGAGTTGAAACTTGACACGGCGGTCGTCGGTGAACATGGCGAAATAATGCAGGAAATTGCCGTTAGACGTCGCGTTCGCGGTAATCGTAGCCGACGTCGTACCTCAATCGTCTCATAGTGCATTTCGATCCGATACGTTCTATAGCGAACGCGCCCGATGCACTTTTACGGTACAGTGAAAGCCCCATTGGAGCTGTTTCGTAATCTGTTGTAAGGCGACGGGCGATAGATAGATTTTAAGTTTAAGCCGCGTTGACACTATGTCGGTTTAATCTAAGTAATCTTTGAGATGATGGATTTTAATGGTTCTTTCAATAGATAATAGACAAATTTTTCGAAATTTATCGTAATTGTTTCACATGTCTTACCGATATGATGTTTTTGAGGTCTAAAAACCGTTTTATCTACATATAGTTATGGACGATGAAAATCAAGTTCTACATATAAACATTTTAAAAATTGTATTATCTAGGAAGAATTTCGAAGGATTTATCTATAATTTGGTGAAAGAATCATTAAAATTCCTCTAAGATTACCAACGTGTTCAAAGATCAAAATTTATCGGATGTTTAGGTCTTGACCAGTCAAATGGTATAATGTCAACACGGCTTTAGTTCCCTGGTGAATAGAAGTGATCTCTGCAGGTATTCCAGCTTGAGCACACCCACGTTCTTAGCGAAGTGGAGATTTCATAGCATTCTTTTTTCACCAAGAGTTGTTACGAGTTTCTATTACCGAGGTAAATGTTACCATAAATGTTACCATAGAACTAGAAAAGCTTGCTGAGTCTTTTGTCCATATAAGGTAATCCCATACTTTGATGGTGATGACTTCTTGGTCGGTTTTGACGAAGTACGTGTAATAATCTCAATAAAGAGCATGCATTATAGATTGTACTATCATTTGGCCAACCAAAGATTGGAAGGGTCGTTCTACAAATTTCTAATATTGGTATGAAGTGAAAAAGCGGAAATGTCAAGAATTAATGAGGCATTGTAATTTAAGTACGAAGCCAAGTTTCCTAATTGCTGATTATACCCTGGAAAAAAGTAAACGTGTTATTATTAATTAATTAAATGGCTAGGATGTGATATTTCTTCCACACTTAAACAGCGTGTGAACGTAAGTAACTAATTACGATAAACCTGCGTAATATAGCTTGGTCATTTAGAGTACCCTAGACAAGATAAGTCGATCCAATCTATTATAATTTAATGATATGGAAAATGCTACTTGAAACACTTGAAATCAGCTACTTAAGGTTTTAAGTGACATACGGAAGTGTCAAAACCTGAAACGGTTTTCTCTGTCATCATTGTGGCTTTTTAGATGGATGAATCTATACAGAGGGAAACATTTCTTCGATACAATACGAATATCTTTGAGTTAAGAATATCACTTGTTTCTATATCCGCATATTCTCAGAGTAAGAATATGATTTTCTTGATGTTCCAAGTATTAAGTTTTCTCGTTTTAAGTATGAAGGAACTACTTGAAAGGAATTACGTCTGTTTTAAGCGATACGTACGTATACTTTTGGGTTAAGAAATTGTTTGTTCGTTGAAGAATGTGTATTTTTCACACAACAAAATGTTGTTGTTGTAAAACGAACGTCTTGCTTTTTTTATATGTAGAAGAATAACTTTTTCTTCGTCAGAGAAAAATATACTTAACATAAACATACTAAATTCTTAAATCTTGAACCTCTGTGTAACTAAAACAAATAAATTCCACAAAAAAAATCCACATCCAATTCAAGTTTTCTACTGAATATACGGGCTGGGTAGTTGCTAAATTTATGAAAGTGAGTTTGCGCTTTTGCGAATCGGGACGTAAATCACGTGGTACGGAGAAAACTGGACGAGATAAGTACATTGGAAGGCGTAATCAGGCCATTAAGTAGTGGACCCAAACGATATATCGTTCCTTGGTAATTTCTTAGTCAAGTTCGTTTCGAGACAATAAATTCAATGCGCAGCGATTGCTATCTGTCGACTGTTCACGCAACTATAAACGCAGGAAAATTGTGTGGACGAAAGACGGCAATCCTAAGGATGTGTTAACAATGATTTCATCCTGTATAAAGAATATCTGTACAATTTAAACTGCCGTCCGAAAATATCTAATCCAGTGTTTCCCAACCTGTGATCCGCGGACCCCTGGGGGTCCGTGGGTCTATCCCAGGGGGTCCGCGGATAAAACGCAACAGATAATAGACCTATGGAGTAGTAATACTACTCCACAAACTACTGCACCAACTACTTGGACAAATTTAGCACCTACGAATGTCCAAACTCATCTAAATCATTAACAAATTCCTCAACAGGCTGAAGGAAGCTTTTGGACAAACACCAATCAACTTCTTCGGCAAATTTAGCACCTACGAGTGTCCAAACTCATCTAAGTCCCCAGATATTTTTTTATTTATTTCCGAATGTACCCATAACAACTGTGGTTCAGTCATAACAGATACAAGAACTTTTAACAGATTTTTTTTATCAAAATTAGTACACAATTACTAGCTCTGTGTATATATCAAAATTTTCGATTTTAGTTATTGGGCATTCTAGAAATATGTGGTTAAGGCTTCCCACCTGTCCACATTCGCAATATGGACATTTTAGGATACATTTTAGGTTATCTGCTATCTGTTACTGTTGTTACGAATGTCCGGCAGGGGGCGTTTCGGGTTTGACGTTACTGTGGTAATAGCAGCAAAACACGGGTCGACAAAAATCGATTTTTTGGATCGAAAATTGTTTTTAAGGCCGTTTTTTTGCTCAAAACTCTTTGCGAAGGGTATTTAGAGGGATCTTATCGTAAGACATGAGAGCGAGCGGCTTTTATAAGGTCGGCAGGAAGGGATAAAAAATGTAAATTTTTGACGTTCATCGATCCGCTTGTCGGAATTTCTAGACGTCACGTGACATTTTCTCGAGGTTCGCCTTCACCCGAAGAGGTGCAAAAACGTGATTTTTTTCAAAATTGACGCTTTTAATTTACAAAATATCGCGCAGTCCACGCGGAATTGTGTCCTTTTTTCAATTCGAGCGTCAAAAGTAATATCGAAAAGCCCAATTTTGCAGCTAGTCGATCGCAAATGTCGGCGAAAATGGGCGATTCCGCTGAACGCGCCCTACACTTGAAAGTTCGTAATTAGTATAGGTAGATAGATAGACAAGTAAATCTTGGTTTATTAATTTTTGCAATATCCGTACACTTCGCAAGTAGTTTAGACTCGAGCGAAGATAGAGTAAATCGTTATTACTAAACCTAACTATCCAGTAAGGAATCTACGACGTACCTGAGTTCTTGAGAGGTATTGAGCTGGGGCTGTTAGCCTCTAGAGGACTGCCAGGATTAGAACCCGCCTCCTGCTTCACGCTGCAAAAGGAGAACAGAAAAAGACGCTGAATTAATTATGTCGACCTTACATCGATATTAAAGATAAATCAGAATGTGGACAGACAAAGTCGGCTACTGTACATAGAGAGAAAAGAAAATCAATGAAACGAATTTGCTTCAACTCAAAGAAAGATCGATGTTATATGGTGGCAGACAAAGCTTTGGTTGCCGCAAAGAAATTATGTATTTCTTTAGTAAGATTTATTAAATTCAAAGCTATTGCCTATCTGATAGGAGTTTAATTTTTTAGACTTTTAGAACCTCCTAATAAAACAAATAAAATTGCATCCGATTTATATAACGAAAACTGGTAAAATTTAAAATCAAACTTAAAGCTACGCAACGTTTCTCCCCCATTAACAAACTACCACTAATTATTATTCAAAGGATGTATTGCCCATTTATTAACGGCCGCAATTTATGCTGAAATTATTAAATTCGCTCTCAATTTACGATGTGATTTCAACGTCGGCTGTTAATTACTTACCGTCTTCGTAACTGATTTGCTCATTTAGTAGTCGCTAATAAACGTTTAAACGAGTTATCAAATGAATCTCGCTCTCCGCGATATAGCGCCCGAGGGCTAGATAATATCGACCGAATGAAATTTAATTAGCAATTTCCTTACCAGTTTGCCATGTCGTCGATGCGAACATATGAGAGGGATATTTGCAACGAAAGAATCAAGAATTATAATATATTATATATTATATATTATATATTATATATTATATATTATATATTATATATTATATATTATATATTATATATTATATATTATATATTATATATTATATATTATATATTATATATTATATATTATATATTATATATTATATATTATATATTATATATTATATTGCTTAGCTACTTCATCTTGATTTCTCTGGTGATCTACGGTGTTCTAGTTCTTGGTAAGCAAGTTTAACATAAAATTCTTGCAAAATAA
This sequence comes from Aphodius granarius, assembly GCA_963971325.1. Classification (NCBI taxonomy): domain Eukaryota; kingdom Metazoa; phylum Arthropoda; class Insecta; order Coleoptera; family Scarabaeidae; genus Aphodius; species Aphodius granarius. Next base: position 42,082,846 of record OZ020221.1, on the reverse strand, counting down.
ATCCAAAAAGAGATTGCATCGGCCGGGAATCGAACCCGGGCCGCCCGCGTGGCAGGCGAGCATTCTACCACTGAACCACCACGACTTTAAAAAAGCATTTGATTCCATTAACCATCATGCACTAAAAAGATTAATTGCTGCTTTACCAATTCCATCGAAAGTAAAGAAAATCCTCAGACATCTAATAAACCTCTGGAACCTACGCATCCAGGCACCAACACAGATGGGTAGCATAATCAAGGTAAAAAAAGGCATCTATCAAGGCGATAGCCTCAGTCCGCTCCTATTCAACCTAGTCACGGCAGGAATCATTCAGAACCTGGCCAACGATAAAGACATCGAAAAATTGACGAAAGGAAGACTAAAAATATTAGCATATATAGATGACATAAAAGTCCACACCAACACTATGAAATCCGCAAAAATAATATCAGAGCGATTAGAGCAAGGGGCAGAAGAACTTGGACTCAAATTGAACAGAGCCAAATGTGGTAAGTTTGGTCCGAACAGTGCCAACGAAGATGATGAACCACAAATCCCTTATATCAAAGAAAGTTATAAACACCTAGGACTACACCAAACGGAACAAGACCAGCCAATTAACATAGAGATCATCGAACAGAAAATAGTAGAACAAACAAAAACCATCTTCGCATCGGGACTGACAAGTCTTCAGAAACGAACGCTGTTCAACTCAACAACCATCCCAGCCGCCGTCTATGTAACGGGCAACATAAAGCCAAACGATTCAGTCGCCAGTACCCTACTAAAATGTAGAAACCTGGACAAGGCAATTAGAAAGATCGCAGTAGAACAACAAATAAAAACAACAACAACATCCAACCAGAGGTTCTACCTGCCCACAAGCCTGGGAGGACTAGGTTTTAAGACTATCGAACTGGAAACGGCAATACAATACGTCAGGAGGTACTGGTACCTTCAACAAAACCAGGAACTGAAGAAAACAAAAGAACACTACGAAAAATTAGACAGAACAAAACATCGCACGCCGATCGGTGACTACAGGCACGTCCTTAAAAAATACGACCTACCGGAGAATGCCATGGATGGAACAGAGAACCCATGTAGTAGTGTAATCAAAGCCATACGCCAAAAAGACTTACTAGATAGGAAGAAAATTTGGAGCACAGTGATGCACTACCCCAAACTGGTGATAAAATACGAGAAGGAGATAAACTTCCCAGCAATGGCACACAAACACCTAAACTCAGCCAAACTGAGCCTCCTCAATGCAGCTGCAGACGAGCAATGGTACGCCTTGCGGGGATTATCGAAAGAATCGGGAGGCATATGCAGAATATGCAAAAACCACGACGAAACTGCATACCATGTTGTGACAGCCTGCAAACACAGCTATACCGCCCGCCATGATTACGTCGCATTCTGGGCTCTAAAAACGATCCTAAACACAACCAACGCCCCAAATGAAACCATCAAACAACTTTCCCACGGTAAGGCAAACCTAAACTGCCAATATAACATCAACGACGAAGAAAAAATCACCATAAGAGCAGGCCTACCAATAATGACGAGGGAAAAGTTATACCACCACAAACCGGACATAATGGTAAAGATAGAAAAGAAGGAAGAAACTACCATCTACATCATTGAAGTAGTCATCCCCCACTTACAAAACTACGAAATGGAGGAAGAGATTAAAAAAGTCCGGTACACCAAAAACTCCAGAATAAAAATTGACCACATCAATTACAAAACGGCTGGACGGGACGCGAACTTAGCGGAGGAACTTAACCGCATGTACCAATGCCCAGTCCGCTTCAGCGTGCTAGCAATAGGCACATACGGCGAAGTGCTCAACACCGACGCACACAGAAGATTGAAAACAAACCTAAACCACCTAGGAGTAGACGACAAGCAATTTACGTACATGATCCGGAATGCAGCATACAGTGCAATGACTGAAACCAGCAAAATCCTTCTAAAACATGTGGGACGATGAAGACAAGAAACAGCAAAACAATTACCATCATATTTATTTATCTGTGATATTTATATAGTATATATTTATTATAGCTTTGTAATAGTATGAATAAATTTATAGAACCACCGATGCTGATGCTAAAGACATTTTGACCACGCAGACGCAAAGATCTAATCGTCTAGATTTAGCGGTAAAACTGCCGTAGACAAGTGAGGGGTACTCAGACGTACTTTCCCGGATGGTGTAATCTCAAGAGGCACTCATCCGCGACAGAGTTTAAACGATTTAAGCAGACTGTGCCATCGAGTTTTGCTGAAGAATAGCAAGCATCGGTGGTTCAGTGGTAGAATGCTCGCCTGCCACGCGGGCGGCCCGGGTTCGATTCCCGGCCGATGCAAACTCTTTTTGGACGTTTTTTCGAAGAATATTAAGTTAAACTTCCCTACAAACAACTGGAAACATACTGGTCACTGTAGGGATAGAGATAATTAAATTCGAACAGACAGAGAGCAAGAATACCATAGGGACAAATCATAACAATGAAAAGAACAAACAGAACATATAAATAAAATAACGTAAATTAATCAAAATGTAATAATTTTACATTTTGTTAAAATATAATATAATAATATATGCCTAATACTTGTCCAAGCTCCTCCACCAGTCTGGCCTGTCTCCCAACTAGAGATTCTAGGCTTGAGATATGGTATGTGGACAAGTTGTTATTCTATGTGTTTGATAAACTTGTGCATTAGAAAGTATTTTTTATTGTGTTGATGACTTTATTTGTTTATGTTCTTAATGTAATATCGTTTCGACGGTAACGGCATTTACAATTCTCCCATCTACAATTCGTACATAATGTAATATAAATATCACAGGCTTTTAGAAATTTTGTTTTCGGTAAGAATTTGTTGTTTAAACGCGCTTACATGATAATCATACGCGTAAAATAATACTGTTAATAGTGCAGATAGGTTCCTGCAATGTAATAAAAAAAGTAGAAGTTTTGTTCCTATAAATTAATGGGTAATTATTACGCCGCTTATTTTAATAATTTGTTTTTCTTTTCAGAATTGGTAAAAATCAGCATCAGCTTTATCAAAACGTAGACCAAAAACTAAAATCCGTGTTTAAGAAAACTTCTCCACCCATCATCATCATCATCGTGAAGCAAGATAAGGTTTCTTCAAAGATAGAGAGGTAAGAACACATTTTACGTGGAAAAAGTATATGCCACCGACTAAGTATTTTTTCGTACCTTTACTAGTTTGACCGTAGGAACTACTTTATCCTAAGCTGACTAGTTTTGATTTTTTTAATAATTTATGATGAAAAGGTTTGGCCTATATTTGATTGTTATATCGTTTGTTCTTAAAAATATCTGAGTTATGACAGATGAAAGTTAAAGTTACAAAGATTCACTTATAACACTGTATTTTCTTTGCAAATGAACATATTGAAATGAAACAAATGTCAATACATTTCGAAATAATTTGGTTTTAAAACTGAGTAGGCAAAAATTTCTCCAACGTCCTTAATTTTTCCACAGGGTCTTCCAAACCACAAAAACATCATGTCAGTAATACACATCAAATGAGTTGTAGAAATAATTATTTTAAACATTTTATTGAGTACGAAGAATTTGTCTATAATTTTCTGAAATAATCAAAATCCAACAACTTTACAACAATTATTGATAATCAAAATTTGCCAAATTATTAGGTGGGCGTTTTTTTACGATTAGTGTATACAAATGTATGTTTCTCTACATCTAATGTATTTCTCTAATATTAATTATACTGAGTATCTTACAACATCAAAAATATATTATATATTATATATTATATATTATATATTATATATTATATATTATATATTATATATTATATATTATATATTATATATTATATATTATATATTATATATTATATATTATATATTATATATTATATATTATATATTATATATTATATATTATATATTATATATTATATATTATATATTATATTGCTTAGCTACTTCACCTTGATTTCTCTGGTGATCTACGGTGTTCTAGTTCTTGGTAAGCAAGTTTAACATGAAATTCTTGCAAAATAAATCCAAAAAGAGATTGCATCGGCCGGGAATCGAACCCGGGCCGCCCGCGTGGCAGGCGAGCATTCTACCACTGAACCACCGATGCTTGCTATTCTTCAGCAAAACTCGATGGCACAGTCTGCTTAAATCGTTTAATCTCTGTCGCGGATGAGTGCCTCTTGAGATTACACCATCCGGGAATGTACGTCTGAGTACCCTTCACTTGTCTACGGCAGTTTTACCGCTAAATCTAGGCGATTAGATCTTTGCGTCTGCGTGGTCAAAATGTCTTTAGCATCAGCATCGGTGGTTCAGTGGTAGAATGCTCGCCTGCCACGCGGGCGGCCCGGGTTCGATTCCCGGCCGATGCAATCTCTTTTTGGATTTATTTTGCAAGAATTTCATGTTAAACTGGCTTACCAAGAACTAGAACACCGTAGATCACCAGAGAAATCAAGATGAAGTAGCTAAGCAATATAATATATAATATATAATATATAATATATAATATATAATATATAATATATAATATATAATATATAATATATAATATATAATATATAATATATAATATATAATATATAATATATAATATATAATATATAATATATAATATATAATATATAATATATAATATATAATATATAATATATAATATATAATATATAATAATAATAATTAATGTTAATAAAACAAGCAGTGATTATAATTATTTTAATTCGATTATTTTATTCATAAAATTAATTTAATCAAGTTAATTTCGTTCCAAATTTATAAAAAAATAGGCTAACAACGACTGTGCTATATACAACTATGTAGTGAAGTAAATAAACCTGTGTCTAAATAGATATACCGTTTCACAGGTGGTTTATTTTTTGAAGCACGTGAAGATTTTGTACCACTGTACCTGAAAGCAATACAAAAATTAAATCTCATAGTGACCTTCCATGGTCACTATCTCAACAATATATCTCAACAACATATCTCAACAATATCTTTAAAACTTCAATGGATAGAAATGTTTCTTAAACATTTCTAGAAGATTAAAATCTCTATCTTATAGGCTAATCAAATGAAGAGTGTTTAACATTTTTAATTTTAATCAATTTTAATTTTAAGATAAACCGATAAAACTAAAGACGCCAACGGTCTTCTTGATAAAATCTGAGGAATAACTGTATCTTTCTAACGTGGAAATGTCAAAGACAACAACAAAATGACAAAGTCATTGACAACATCTACGGACTACAGTACTAGAACGCAAAAGAAAAATTGTCACGAACCAGTTTCATAAATACGGCTGTATACAAAATAACATAAACATATATTAAATATATTAATATATATATATTCAGTACATGTAATCAGATTTAGAATATAATACATTGAATACAGAACAAACAACAACGTATTACCATTTAACATAAACTTATTATGGCCACACAACGCTTCAAATTTCAAATTGCATGCGCCAACTTCACATTATTAATTATTAATCTGCGAGCGCCATCTCCTGGTACCGGGCCACGTACATTTTCAACTTCGACTTGTATAGTTCTACTACTTCTATAATGCTTCTATACACTTCTATACCTAGCTGTCAATCACAAACTGAGCGTGTCGCTGTGTGGATGTGTGGTTATGTGCTCCATCAACTCCCATGCATGCCACGAGAAACATTAACAATAAGTTACGTGCAAGAATCAACAGACGCAGTACCGATAACTAAAAAGGACACAGGTTCACTCGGACCTTGCTTGTGCTATGTTAATTTTTCCACAAACCCTATTAAGACGCAGATAAACTACAACAACTAGCCATCAAACAACCAAAGAGAACCGTAGCAGCGTTCAAAATAAGGTAATTCATTTAAGATTAAAACATAACCACAATATAACAAACATTCAAAACATAACCAAAGCCAATATGCTGCAGACATAAATCATGACATTGCGATAACTTTCAGCCCGGTTCAGCAAAAGCGTTGGAAAATAGACGAGAGAAATACAGCCGTGCGAAGTTCCCCCCTCCCATGGTACGCTACCCACCGGCTATATCACTGACCGACTGATACAAATCAAGAACACCGATTAACAACGAGGGAACACGACCGAATACGATCCTTGTCAAACGAGTGCGCCACAGAAAATATTTTCCCGGCGAGCGAACGGACGGATACCGTCAACAACCAAGCAGCGCCCGGTGAAAGTACGATGTTAATAACAGACGATACAAATAATATTGGCGCATCAATGAGAATTATACGAACACCTCAGACGAAACGGAAACAGACACGACTGAAATAAATCCGTGAAAATCAAATAGGACTCTTTCTTCCTTAAATTTGAAAATAACTGGCGAAAGATGTAAAATTGTGCAAGATTCAACAAGAGAAGGTAAAAGAATGGTCAACCAAGAAGATAGATGGATGTCAAGAAAATAAATAGATTCCAACGCCCATCTAAGGGCAATTATAAAGCATGATATACCAAAAATGCAGTCTGGTAACGCGTTTCTTATTAAAAAATCAAACTCTATGGGACTATTGGAGAACAAAAACAATTCCAAAACACCTTTAAACAAAAAAGTGCATTCAAGAACCTGGTAGATCGAGATGAGATGGTTATACAGATTCAAATAACACGAAAAGGCCAATTCATTGCACAACAACAGGCACGACAATTCAAAATAATGTACTAAGAAAATCCTTTCGTCGGTCAAGTATATTAAAGTTCTGGAGGACAGGATATGAAAATCCATGCTTCACTTCAAACAGCATATGCAAATATTGCAGTAATGTTATGATGTTATCAAAATATCTTGTGGTTTATATATGTTCTTCTTCATCTTTCCACGTGTCTGAAAAGGATGCAACTGGTCTCATCTCGTCATGGCGCTAAAAACCTTTTTTTGGAATGCTGCGTTTCCGAAAAAAAATATTTGGTATTCTTCTGCTCCTAGGTTCTTCAGGTTATCGTCTAGGCTCTTGTGTGGGTCTATTTGTTGGATTTCTCTGTCTTACTGGACGCTCGTGCATATTTTCCACTTCCTTCTCCAAGGTTACGTCTCTTCCTACAGTTTTGTAGTTCAGATGCATAATGCTGGTACTTTGTGATTTTTTTTTTGCATAGTGGACCTTCTTTATCGCCTCTTCCATTTCATAGTTTTGGAGGTGAGGAATTACCACTTCAAAGATGTGAATTGTGGTTTTGTTGTTTTTGTTGTTTCGAGTTATCAAATCAAATCATTTATTGGTGTCGATACATACATAATGTTTATACAAGTCAATAAAAACATAACATAATGCAGGTTATATCACAGTTGTGCTGGATTTAAATAAACATATTTTGAGTAGTACTATAACACATGTACACAGTCATAATGACAGTCTGAAGTCTGAAATTCATCATGTACAACACACGTTGGCCAAGAGGAAAATTTTTAAGAGTTGACACAAAAGGTTTATATTGTCAGTCTGCTTCATAACATTGCCATGACGTCCGGTTTATAGTGGTAACCTGATAGCAAAATATGCTTGATAAAATACAAAAAGCCCGAGTGTCTTAACATAAGCCTCAGTCTGGCCTAGCTTTTCCTCACTCCTTGGTGAATGCTGGGAGCCAAACACCTTAAGACGTTCTACAAGGGCGGGCCATAATAATAATAATCTCTGGCCTGTCGATGCCCCCCCTGTAATTGGCGAAAGCTGTTGGGGTTGTTAAGGCTTGGATTATTATTATTGTTATATTTGAGTTAAGATTACTGTTTTTGTATCCGCAGGAAGTTCATTTTTTTTGGGTTCAAGTAATCCTTAGAATGCTTGGAATATAATATCATTTTGTTGATACTCCAAGTACAGTAGGCCCTCTTCAATCCGATCCTTATATTATATATTATATATTATATATTATATATTATATATTATATATTATATATTATATATTATATATTATATATTATATATTATATATTATATATTATATATTATATATTATATATTATATATTATATATTATATATTATATATTATATATTATATATTATCTACTTCGCATTAAGCTTGTCTGTATTTCCTTGGTAATCAGTGTTGTTACAGTTATTGTTAAGGATGTTTAACATAAAATTTTTACAAAATACATCCAAAATGTAATTGCATCGGCCGGGAATCGAACCTGGGCCGCCCGCGTGGCAGGCGAGCATTCTACCACTGAACCACCGATGCTTGCTATTCTTCAGCAAAACTTGATGGAACAGCGTGTTTAAATCGTTTAATCTGTCGCGGATGAGTGCCTCTCGAGATTACACCGTCCGGGAAAGTACGGTTGAGTACCTTTCACTTGTCTGCGGCGGTTCTACCGCTAAATCTAGGCGATTAGATCTTTGCGCCCGCGTGGTCAAAATGTCTTTAGCATCAGCATCGGTGGTTCAATACATTTATTCATTAGTAACATTATCTACAATACAAATATTATATATACAAATATCACAGATAATCTTATGAAGTTGTTTTTTCCGCGTAGCTTCTTAGCCCTTCCCGACGTGCTTCTGGAGTATGCGGCTGGTTTCGGTTAGCGCACTGTAGGCGGCGTTCCGGAGCAGTCGCTTCAACTGACCGTCGCTTGCTCCCAGGTGTTTCAGGTTTGCGCAGAAGGCTTTGTGGGTATCGGTGGTCAGGATTTCTCCGTAGGTCCCCACGGCAAACACGCCCAGCCTGACGGGACACATATACATCTGGCCCAGCTCCTCCACCAGGTTGGCATCTCTTCCCACGGTCTTGAAATTTATGTGATCAACTGGCACCTTCGAGTTCTTCGCATAACGAACTTTCTTCACCCCTTCCTCGACGTCGTAATTTTGCAGGTGCGGTACCACTACTTCAAAGAGGTAGATAGTGGTTTGCTGCGCATGTTCGATCCTCACCATCACATCCGGCTTGTGATGGTATAGTTTCTGTGTGGTGAGGATCGGTAGTCCGGATCTTATGACTACCTTCCTGTCACGCGTCTCGTATTCAGCGGTGAGGTTGGCCTTTCCATGGGTCAGTTGTCGCTTGATCTCTTCTGGGGCATCGGTGACCTCCAAGATTGTCTGCAGCAGCCAAAACGCGACATAGTCGTGGCGGATGGTGTATGGGTGCTTGCATCCAGTGACGACATGGTAGGATGTCTCGTCGTGCCCGTGACACACTCTGCAGATGGATCCGTTGAGCTTGGATGTTCCCCGCAGTGCGTACCATTGCTCGTCGGCTGCCGCATTGGCTAGGCTCAGCTTGGTGGAGTTGAGGTAAAGGTGCTCATGCGCCGGGAAGGTGATCTGATCTTCGTATTTGGCTACTAATTTCGGGTAGTACATTACTTTGCACCACACGTTTTTCCGATCTTCTTCGTCGCTTTTGCGGATGGCCCTGATGATCTCGCCGCACCGGTCCCCCTCCTCGCCATCTGCCTCGGTCTCTTGGATGCCAAACTTCTTCATGACGTGCTTATAGTCCCCGATCGGTGTTCGGTACTCTTTGCCAGCCAGCTTCTCATATTGCTGTTTAGTGTTGTCTAATTCCGGGTTTTCGTACAGGTACCAGAATCTCCTTACGTACTGGATGGCCGTCTCAGTCTCGATGCTTTTGAATCCCAGACCCCCCAGTCTCGGAGGCAGGTAGAATCGCTGGTTTGATGTGGTGGTCGTTTTTATTTGGTTTTCTACGGCTATTCTTCTGACGATCTTGTCCAGGTTTCTGCATTTCAGCATCGTGGTTGCCACAGACTCTTCGGGACTTATATTGCCTGTGACATATGTTGCCGCCGGGATCACCGTAGAGTTGTAAAGGCCTCGCTTCTGGTAGCTGGTAAGTCCAGAAGAGAAGATTTTCTTTACCTTCTCCTCAATTTTCCCTTCCAACAATTGATAGTTTATGGGAAGGTCCTTTTCTATTTGGTGCAGTCCAAGGTGTTTGTAGCTGCTTGCCAAAAAAGGAATCTGGTCCACCTGCGTGTCTTCTCTTGGTCCATGTTTTGCGCACTTACTCGCGTTCAGCTCTAAACCCAGCTCTGTTGCCCCCTCCTGCACCCGCTCTGTTATTATTTTCGCTGCCTTCATGGTATTTGTGTGCACTTTTATGTCATCTACATAGGCTATTATCGATAATCTGCCTTTGGTGACTTTTTCGATTTCTGCGTCACTGACCAGTTGGAGGATTAACCCAGAGGTAATAAGGGTAAACAGGAGCGGGCTTAGGCTGTCTCCCTGGTATATTCCCTGCCTTACGAACACGGCGTCTCCCAATTCCCTCGGCGCTTGGATTCGTAGATTCCACAGGTTTACTGCCTTCTTTAGGGTATTCTTCACCTTCGGTGGGATTGGGAGCGCCGCTATGAGTCTCTTTAGGGCGTGGTGGTGAATCGAGTCATACGCCTTTTTGAAATCGTACCATATTGACACGTGCGTCCTCCTGTTCATCCGGGATGTTGCTGTTTCTGCCCGATCTAGGAGGATACCGTGCATGGTGCCCCACACCTTCGGTCTGCTGAGCTGCTGGGTCGGTATGAGTGATCCCACGGCGTCGGAGATGACTCCCGCCATTACACCCGTCAGGATTTTGTAGTCGTTATTAAGTAACGATATCGGGCGGTAGTTAGCCGGGTCTTTTTCGTCGCCCGCCTTGTGGAGGAGGACGACTTTGGCGGCGACGTCCTCCGGCGCCAGTGGGTATTCCCCGTTTATAATTTTACCGACGTGGTTAGTCAGGTAGCTGGTCGCGGCTGGAAATATTTTGTACAGATACGCCGGGAGTCCGTCAAGACCGGGGGCCCTCCACGGCGACATTCCCATTATTTGTTTGCGTGTTCTCGTTCTCAGTTCTCCTTCTGATATTTCTGGCTTGGGTTGTGAGTTTCTTATTCGATGAAGCCATCTGTTGTAGATCGGTGTTGGCTGCTGTGCTCCTGGTTGCTCATATAGCCCTTTAAAGTATTTCGTTGCATCGCTCAGTTCCAGATTCCAGGGCTGCTGTTTTGTCTCTATGGCCTTAATTGACTGTGTGGCTCGATATCTGTTACGTTGTTGCCTTGATTCGAATGTTTGTCTTTGCCATGCTGCTTTCTTTTTTAGCGTGGTGATCCTGTCTTCAATGGCTTTGATGTACTCGGTGGGTCGTAGGTGTTGCTTCTTCATGATTCTCGATTGCGTTAGTTGTTCGGCGTTGAACGGTCTGCCTTCGGCCCTCTGTATCTCCCTGGCTATTTGTACTCTTCTTTGCAATTCTTTCGCGTAGTTTTCGGTCTTGTGGTGCTTGGGGAAGAATTTCTTCTTTCCGATCGATCCGTCCACCTTCACTTTCAGGAGGAAACCCGCTGCCAGAATTGCCGTCTTGATGTTACTGTGTCTTCAGTGGTTCAGTGGTTCAGTGGTTCAGTGGTAGAATGCTCGCCTGCCACGCGGGCGGCCCGGGTTCGATTCCCGGCCGATGCAATCTCTTTTTGGATTTATTTTGCAAGAATTTTATGTTAAACTTGCTTACCAATAACTAGAACACCACAGGTCACCGTGGAAATGAAGATAGAGGAGCCAAACAATATAATATATAATATATAATATATAATATATAATATATAATATATAATATATAATATATAATATATAATATATAATATATAATATATAATATATAATATATAATATATAATATATAATATATAATATATAATATATAATATATAATATATAATACGAGTCAAGATCACTATCGTTATATCTGCAGGGAAATCATTTCTTCGGTTCAAGTAATCCTTAAGATGCTTGGAATATAATATCATTTTGTTGATATTCCAAGAACAGTAGGACATCTTTAATCCCATCCTCTTGAACTTCTATTCCTTCAATGTGAGCTGCCAAAATTTTGACATAAAACCACAAATATTAATTAATTAAAGTTCAACAAAATAATTATCAAAAATTGAAAATTGTTAAATTGATTCATTTAACTTGAGAAAAAGTAAACATATTATGATACTAATTTTATTGAAAAAATGTGTACATTAAATCCTTCATAGAAGTACTTTTATATACACAAATACCTTGTTATATAGAGTCTAAATTTAAGCACTTCCTAGGAAATATGCAGTATAAGGGGTATAGGACAAAACAGATCAATGGCTTCCACTGGTGTGTAGCAGTTTTCAATTAACACGCTTTGCAGCGTTTTATTGTCACAATATGAACTGGTCTTGTACTGTCCTCTTATTTTTTGAGTAATTACTCGTGAGGAGTCAACAAAAATATCCGGAACTAGATAGTGTATGCCTCATACTGATAAATACCAATGTGTTTCTGTTTTTTGTGTGTCTTTTTTGACAAACAAAAGCAAATTTGTGTTCTCATTCTTCGAATAAACAACAATTGATAGATTTGTAATAAAGGATGTTGTATATGTATAATAAAACAAATTTGCCATCTCCTAAATACTGAATTTTCAATGTTTTATATTAATTTGGATTCTCATTCATTGAGAAAGATTATTAAGGCAACAGGTGGTCGAATTCTTTTCTTCCAGACTAATCTTGTATTTGTTCTTGTATTTCTTATATTTATTCATTTATATCTCGGCATGCAGAACCTTCGTTTTCAATGTCGTTTTCTGATATTATTTCGCACTTCTGTATTGTGTGTTTGTAGTCGCCAAAAGGTGATCAGTATTCCTTTTTGGCAGTTTTTTCGTACTGCTCTCTGACCTGTTTGAACTCTCTGTTGGCGCAAGTACCAATATCTTCTGACGTATTGGACAGCTGTTTCGTCTCAATGCTTGTAAATCCAATTCCGCCAAGGTGTGTTGGAAGATAGAGCTATTAGTTAGTTGTTTCGGTTTTGACTTGCTCTTGCACGATTGTCTTTCTTATGGCCTTATCTAGCTAGACTTCTTCATTTTAGTAGTGCAGCAGCTACTGATTAGTTTGAATTTATACATATTGTATGTTATATAGACTGCTGTGGTTATATGAAGTCATATGGTATTGAACATCTCGATGGTTTGTTGTGCACTCTTGGAGTGATTAAAAGAGTCCTCATATAGATATGTCTTCTTATATTAGCTGACCACTAGCGACTTCAGTTACGTACATGGAGAATTTAGCATGTCGATATATCTAATGCCAACCAAAAACAAAACAAAAGTAACTAACTGAACAACACTTTCTCTTTTTGTTGTTCATAATCTTTATTCATGGTACATCAAACTACTTTCGATATTGATATAGAAATTTATATGGCCGACACTGAGTAGACGTGTGTCACTCCGCTGCCCTGTTAAGAGTTACATTTTCAAGTTCAAAATGCGTTTAAGTGCTGAGGACCTACGCCAGATTAAAGATCTCTTTAATAAGTCTGTGGATGAGATGCTGGGAAAAAAGGAATTCTGTGATAGGATAGCGAAATTGATAAATGAAGAAGTTGAAGCTCTCAGAGACCATGCGGTCAAGCTAGAAAAGGAGAACCTCATGTTACGGGAAAAAATTGACGACCTCGAGCAGTATACAAGGCGCTCCAGTCTGCGTGTACACGGCATTCCTGAGGAAAAGAACGAACATGTGGAGAACAAACTGGTGAATATGTTCCAAGACAAATTAGGAGTCAAAATATTACCGGAATGCATAGACCGCTGCCACAGAGTAGGACCAGTTCAATCAACATCAGGGTCAAGTAAGAAAACAGTGCGTCCTGTGATAGTGAAGTTCACAAGTTATAAGTTTCGTGAAAGTGTTTACAAGTCTAAGTCTAAGTTGAAGGGAACCAAGTTAGTGGTGAGCGAAGACCTAACAAGTAGTAAGTACGCACTTTTAAAGGCTGCCCGAGCAAAACTTGGAAACAATAAAGCGTGGTCATATGATGGAAAAATTTTTGTTATTTATAAGGGTGCTAAGACTATTGTTAAATCACGTGCGGAATTAGACGATTTGGAGGTTTCTGAGATAAATATGGGGGATGTATCTTTGGTTTAGGCTAGTCAGCTAATTTGATTTGACTGTATCGTGAGTGTTGAACAGTATGTATTTTTTTTCTATTTTTAAATAGACTCAGGGGCATTGCGGGGGCACGGATTATTGACCGTAAAACTCGAATAAGGGAGAAGGTTTGGTGAATTTTGTTGCTGCGGTTTGTTCGGGCATTTGCTGCAGATACGCATTTTGTTGTTTATACTTTTGTTTCTTGTTTTATTTTCAATACTTTGTAAAAATTTTGTGATTTTTTTTGCGGTTTGTGGGGAATGATGTACGCACGCGCTAGCTCTCCAGAATGTATAATGGGGAAAATTAGGGTTTAGTAAAATGTTTATGAATGTGTGCCATTTGAATGTACGGTCTCTCCTGTCCGATTTCAGTGCTTTTCGGGACGTGGTAGGTGTGGATCGTAAATTTGATATAGTAGCGCTCACGGAGACATGGCTATCAGATGATGTTTGCTCTGATCGTGTAAGGATTGAAGGATACAGTTTTGTTAGAAAGGATAGGGGTTCAAGGGGTGGTGGAGTGGGTTTGTACATAGGGGAACATATTAAATATGATATAGTGGAATGCAGTCTGGATGCGGAACAGATCTGGGTATCCTTGAGGATGAGAAAGAAGTTAGTACTAGTGGGCGTTGTCTATAGATCGCCTACTTTTAATAGCACCTTGTTTGTCAATGACTTAGAGACTCATATGTCCAACTTAGTCGCTACGTTTGACGACATAATTATTTTGGGAGATTTCAACATGAATATGCTGGAACCAGTTGGACGCGCTGCCGATACATTATTACAGTGTCTTGAATCATTTAATTTAAAACAAATTGTAAACGTACCCACAAGAGTTACGGGCTCATCGTCATCTTTAATAGACTTGATATTTGTATCTGACCACACTGTCATTACTGAAGTTGGAACTTTTTCATCTGAGGGCATTTCAGATCATGAAGCAGTTTTTTGTAAATTGTCTATTGAACCGGCAGTGATTCAACCTTCTTATCGCGTAATTCGATCATTTAAAAACTTTGAGCTGTACTCGTTTTTGTTGGACCTGTATACCATTCCCTTTTATGAGATCTTTGACATTGCTGACGTCACAGATAAGGTTACAGTTCTTACTGGTGGTATTTTGCGGGCCTTTGATTGCCATGCTCCGCTGAATAGAATAAAACCACAAAAACATCCCGCCCCTTGGATAACTGATACTATCAAGGTCATGCAACGGCATCGGGATAATGCGTACAAACAATTTAAGTTAACCGGGAACAACGGGACTTGGAATTACTACAAAGATTTGAGGAACTATGTGAAGGGGGCAATTAACAGGGAGAAAAAAGGATTTTTGGAAAGGCAACTAAATCATCTCAAAAATCCCTGGTCGGCTTTAAGAAAATGTGGAGTACACACTCATTTTTCTCAATTATTGCCTCCGCATTTGTCGGACCCAGTTTCGATCAATCAGTTCTTTGCTAGCATTGTGTCAACTGCTAATTCTGCTGCAGATGACGATTTGCAAAATTTCTATATGAACAATATTCTACCTAACACTACTTTTCGATTTTCCGAGGTTGATGATCATGAAGTGGCAATGGTTCTGAAATCGATTAAAAGCAATGCTATGGGGTCTGACGGTGTAAATATTAAGATGATTAATTACTGCTGCCCTCACATAGTGCCTTATATTAGAGATATTGTTAACGCGTGCATTCGGAGTGGCAAGTTTCCCGATCAGTGGAGGAAAGCAATTGTTGTGCCTCTGCCTAAGAACAGGCACCCGGAAACGTTTTCAGATTTGCGCCCGGTGAGCATTTTACCAGTACTGTCTAAGCTTACAGAGAAAATACTTCACAAGCAGCTTATGAAGTTTGTTATTGATAACGGACTGCTCCCAGACAATCAGTCTGGTTTTCGCGCTGGACATAGTTGCACCACCGCTTTGATGGATATTGTCGATGATATTGTGCGGGCTTCTGACGGAGGCAAGGCAACTCTCCTCTGTTTGTTAGACTATTCAAAGGCGTTTGACAAGATAAATCATTCGTTGATGTGTTCTATACTTCATTATATGGGCCTGCAGGAGGGAGCGGTGAACTTACTCATGAATTTTATGTGCCCCCGAGAGCAAAAGGTGGTTGTTGGTGAGCAGGAGTCAAACTATATAAAAACAACCATGGGTTGTCCGCAGGGTTCGGTGCTCTCCCCGCTCCTATTTAGTTTGTACATTAGCGGTTTGAAAAAATATGTTCAATATTGTCATACGCATTGGTACGCAGACGACACACAATTATACATCTCGTTTGCGGCAGACGATGTGGCGGAGGCGTGCACCAGGATGACCGACGATCTTCAACGCCTTGTGAGCGCCTCTGTGCGGCATGGGTTGGACATTAACTCTAACAAGACTGAGCTCATACTTTTCGGTCCGAAAAAGATCAAAGAACGAATACGCAACCATATTAATATAGTAATTGATGGTAGTGCTTTGGTGCTGAAAGAGAAAGTGAGGAATCTTGGCATTATAATAGATGAAAATCTGAGGTTTGAGGATCACATTAATCAGTGCATAAGAAAATCGTATGCTAGTTTGAAATTAATTTATGGGAATCGTAAATTTATTAACGGAGCCACAAAACGTATGCTATGTGATAGCTTGGTTTTGTCTCATTTCAACTATGGCGCGCCATTGTACTACCCTTTTTTATCAAGCGTGATTAAAAATAAAATACAGAAAGTGCAGAACTCATGTTTGCGATTGATGTTTGGGCTCAGGCGGCGGGACCATGTTAGTTGTAAACTGGCTGAAGCTGATTGGTTAAATATGAACGCGCGCCGTCTGGTGCACGCCGCCCTCATGTTTCGTAAGGTGATTGTATCTGAGAAGCCTGCTTACTTATTTAAAAAAGTTTCAATACGGTCCGATGTGCACACCCTTAACATTAGATTTAAAGGTACTCTAACTCCGCCGATTCACCGAACCGAATTATTTAAAAAGTCCTTTAGTTACCAAATTTCAAAAATTTATAATTTTGTTTCTGATAGGGTGGGATCGTGTACATCGGAACGTCAATTCAGGTTGCGGGTGAGGGAGTTGGGGAGACGAGGCGAACTTTAGCGTGCGCATTGTGCGGTTAGATTGGCGGGAGTCGGGCGGAGAGGGGGGCCTGGAGAGTGGTACATGAATATGTTGGTTTTTAAGTTGTTTTTAAGTGCTATTAGACACTATTAGTGGGAGAGCGAGCGTTTGCGACTTATGCCCGGACATCTGCATTTTTTTTTTTTTTAGAGTTAGTTTTCTTTATTTATTCAGGATTTTATGTTAAATTAGTAAATATAGATTGTAATAGACTTAAGTTTTGAGTATGTTTTTGTTTTTCACGTATACATCAGTCTCTGTCGGTTAGCAGCAATCGTTGTTTTTTTTTTTTATGGCTAAAATGGAAGAACGGCATTAGCCGAATTTTGACCATCTGGTTGTAATTCTCTGTGTTTTTTTTGTATAATTTTTAGTTTTACATTGCTATATTGTAGTCGGCACAGACTTTTTCAATAAACGTATTATTATTATTATTATTATTATTATTATTATTATATACAGAAAAGAATAAGAAGAAGAAGAAGAGATGTGATCTACAATGCAATTATACTGTATCCAAGTCAGCAAATGTTTCTTCATTTTGGACGTGGTTGGAGGCGAGATTGTCAGTCGCATACGTTTTATAGCGAGGTTTATCGATTTTAATTAAAGAATATAATTGTGATTTTAACATGTCAGAATTGTAAGAACACCTTGTAGTTTATGAAATTCATTTCGTGATGATAATCATCTTTTGTGGTGTTTGATTGAAATTTTATTACACTGGTCACCAGCGAAATACAAACAAGTTTATGAGAAGTAGAGATATGATATATACGTCAAATATCAGTGCAAAATAAAACAATCCCATACATGTAAGGGTAGTCATTATAAATTAATCCAATTCGATTATTTTATTCATCGAACTATTCCGAGCTTGTGGCTACTAAGGTCAAGCTGGACGACCTTGTTTAATATAAAAAAGTACCCATATCGAGCTCAATAAATTGCAGGGTGGAACGGTAATAGCAGGTACATATCTACCTTAGTAATTTCGACCTGACACGTGCTCACTCGCCATGGAAAATAATAATGGTGTTGAACCATCCATTCCAATACTTCTTCAATTGAAATCGATCAATTGAAAAACGAAATAAACACTTTTGTTGTTTGACACGAGCCTAGACATTGAAAGTGTCGTTTTCTCCCTTTGATACAAATGTTGATTATTTGTTATCTTTCATATTGTTGATTAATTAATATATTAATGCAATATTATGTTATGATAATTCCAAATTGAATGGTAATGGCCTTAGACTGTTGCCTTGAAGTATACCTTTTTGCACTGTGACTGCATCTTGTCTGGGTACTTTTAATACGTATATAAATTTATTCACATATAACTATACATATATAATAAATATATTCTATACAAAGGAAGGGAAAATTGTTGGGGTAACGATCAATATTATAAAATGAAACTCAGATTACTGGAATTAAGCTATATTTTGACAATGTTGTTGTCCTTCTTCATGCTTATCTTGTGCTCAAATGACACAGAAGTTACAAAAATGTAACAAACAAGAAGCTGGAAACAGGAAGCTAATATATAACTGGTTGATCTTGTTCCTTTTGGTGTGGTCCTAGGTGTTTCTTCAATATATGGAATTTGCGGTTCGTCTTCTTCGTTCGCGCTGTTCGGCCCAAATTTACCACATTTGGCCCTGTTTAGTTTGAGTCCAAGTTCTTCTGCCTCTTGCTCTAATCGCTCTGTGATCATTTTTGTGGATTGCATGGTGTTGGTGTGGACTTTTATGTCGTCCATATATGCAATTATTTTCAGTCTTCCTTTGGTCGATTTTTCATTGTCTGTCATTGGCCAGGTTCTAAATAATTCCTGCCGTGACCAGATTAAATAGCAGTGGGCTGAGACTATCACCTTGATACATGCCCTGTTTTACTTTGATTGCACTTCCCATTGATTTTGGTGCTTGGATGCTTAGGTTCCACAAGTTTGTTAGGTGTTTGAGTATCTGCTTTACTCTCGATGGAATTTTGGTATAGCAGCAATTAGTCTTTTTAGTGGATGATGGTTGATAGAATCAAAGGCTTTTTAATGTCGTACCACACGGAGACATGTGCCCTTCGATTCATGCGAGATATTTGTGTTTCGGCTCTGTCTATTAAGATCCCATGCATGGTTCCCCATACCTTTGGTAGGCGCAGTTGCGCGGTTGGCTTTAGACATTCGACGTTCTTCTGTATCACGTCCGCTATGGCACCAGTTGGAATAGAATTTTATAGTCCGTGTCCAGCACCAAAATCGGTCTGTAATTCGCTGGGTCTTTCCGGTCTCCAGTTAGTAGTTCTCTTTGTTAAACTGTTTACAATATATACATAAATACGAATATATAGATCATAAATCGCTCATGGTGTTGCCAATTCTTGGTGTTCCTTGACGCTTAGCCTTCCATGTCTGTCATAGTCTTCACCTTCCACTCCTCGAAGTAGGGCACGTTCTAAACATTTATTCAACATATATACACAAGCATGACAGTTACAAACAATTATAAATATCACAGAATATGTATTGTGACTGTAGTTTGTTTTGTTCTTCCCACGTGCCGCATCAGGATTTTCGCGGTCTGGAACGTCTGGTCAACCTGCTGCCTTCTGACGAGCATGCCCAGGTTCCTATATCTCAGTATCGTGGTTGCCACAGACTCTGCGGGGTTTATGTTGCCTGTGACATATATTGCCCCCGGGATCACCGTGGAGTTATAAAGGCCTCGTTTTTGGTGGCTGGTAAGTCCAGAAGAGAAGATTTTCTTTCCCTTCTCTATTTTTTCCTTCAATAATTGAACTTTATGGGAAGGTCTTTCTCTATTTGGCGCAGCCCAAGATGTTTGTAGCTGCTTGCCAAAAACGGAATCCGGTCAACCTGCGTGTGCTCTACTGCCCCCTCTTGCACCCACTTTATTATAATTTTCAATAATGTTAATGGGATGGTTTTCCATACATTTGGCCATCCATTCTCAGCGATACGTCGCATCTTTGCGATTGTGGCCTTGCAGACGTATTCGTTCTCCCGCGGCTCCTCCACCCGGACTCCGTACTTTCCGATAATTTACTGGAAGTCCCCCACTGGCATTCGGCATGCGCCCCTAGCCACTCGCTCGTAGTAGTCCCTGGTTGGTCCCAATTCCTCGTTGGTTTGGAGGTAATAGTGTCTCCGTACGTACTGGATAGCAATCTCGGTCTCCATGCTGTTGAGGGGCCTCTTTTGGTGATTTGTTAGTCCCGAGGAGAAAATCTCGCTGGTTTTGTTGATTATCTTCTCCTCTATCACCGTCATATTTATGGGTTCGTCCCGCTCTTTTTGATGGAGTCATAGATGTTTATATTGGGCCGCTATCGTTGGAATGGCCAGGTCGTCGCCTTCGTGATCGTTTCTGGAAAACTTTCAACATTTTGCTACGTTGAGATGTAGTCCTATCTCAGTGGCTCCCTCCTCCAGCCTCCTAGTGATGAGGTTAGAGGACCGACTGGTTGAAGATCAGAGTCTTCTTGTTGTGATGGTGGTTCTATATATTTATATGATGGTTCTATATCTTTATATGTTGGTTCTATACCTTTATATGGTGGTTCTATATCTCTATTCACTTAATAAATTAATATAATACATTATATAATATGTACAAATATCACAGTAATGTTATGATGATGCTATTTTCTTGTGGTTTATGTAGTTTCTTTATCTCTCCATGTGTCTTAAGACAATACGACTTGTTTCCGTCATTGCGCTATACGCTATATTTCGTAGTAAGGTATTTATTTGGTGATTTTCAGCTCCTAAGGTTTTTAAATTATCGCACAGGGTGATATGTGGGCTTGTCTGTGGGATTTCGCCGTAAGTTCCTATAGCTAGGATACTCAGTCTTACTGGACTCTCGTACATTTACCCCACTTCCTCCACCAAGTTTGCATCTCTACCTACACTTCTCTGGTTCAGATGGGTTATTGGCACCTTGTAATTTTTTGCGTAGCGGACCTTCTTTATTTCTTCTTCCATTTCAAGGTTTTAGAGGTGAGGAATGGCCACTTTATTATCTCGAGTGATCCTTACCATGACGTTCGGTTTGTGGTGATAGAGTGTTTAGGTGGTCATTATTGGCAGTCCTGATCTAATGACTATGGTTGTATTATTTGCCGTATAGCAGTCCAAATTTGTCTTGCCGTACGAGAGCAGTTTCCTGGTTTCTTCAGGTGCATTGGTGACGTCCATTATGGTGCGCAGCAACCAGAAGGCGACGTGGTCATGCCTGACGGTGTACGGCATGCTTGCACTCAGTAACGACGTGGTATGCACTCATGGTTCTTGCAAACTCTGCAAATACCTCCATGGTTCTTCGACAAAGCACGCAGGGTATACCATTACTCTTCGGATGCTGCATTAAGAAGGCTTAACTTAGGAGAGTTCAGATGTTTACTGTCGTGAGTCGGAAATTTTATTTTATTTTCATGTGACAACCAGTTTTGGGTAGTGCATTACTTTACTCCATATTTCCTTTCTTTTGGGTAAGTCTTTGTCTCTTATCTGTTTGATTATCGCTCAGCATGCACATTCTTCATTTTGGTTGTCGATTTCTGGTATCTCCTATTTGTCTGTGATATATTTGTAATCGCTTAGAGAGGTTCGGTATTCTTTCTTGCCAGTTTTTCGCATTGCTCTCTGGTCTTTTTGAGCTCTTTGTGCTGGCGCAAGTACATACCAGTATCTTCTGGTGTATTGGATTGCTGTTTCCGTTTCAATACTTTTGAATTCGAGTCAGCCTAGGCATGTTGGTAGACAGAGTCGCTGGTTGGATGTTGTCGTGGTCTTGATGTGTTCTTGGAGGGATAACTTTCGCCTAACTTCCATCCAGGTTTCTGCATTTTAGAAGAGTAGCTGCTACCGATTCGTCTGGATTATGTTGCCAGTTGTGTAGACTGCTGCTGGTCACTGTGGTGTTGAATAGCTTTTGTTTTTTGGAGGCTAGTCAAACCGACGACAGAACAGTTTTGGACTGCTCCACAACCTTTTCGTCCAGCTTTTCCATATTTATGGGTTGATCTTTTTCCCTTTGGTATAATCCAAGGTGTCACAGTTTTGCAGATGCGGTACCACTACTTCGAGGATGTGAATTGTGGTTCGCTTTGCCTCTTAGATCCTCACTATCAGGTCTGGCTTATGATGGTGTACGTTCTGTGTGGTGAGGATTGATAAAACAGATCTTATGGATATCTTCTTGTTTATGGTATGTATTTTGTGTTGATGTTGGCTTTTCAATATGTTCCAATTTCAAGTTCTTTTGCCCTTTGCTCTAATGACTCTGTGATAATAAATGGGTAGTATGTCTTTGATTATGTCACTACATGGGTTCTCTGTTCCATCCATGGCATTCTCTGGTAGGTCGTATTTTTTTAAGGATGTGTCTATAGTCTCCGATCAGTGTACGATGTTTTGTTTTGTCTAGATTTTCGTATTGTTCTTCTGTTTTCTTCAGTTCTTGATTTTGTTGCAGGTACCAGTACCTCCTGACATATTATACTGCCGTTTCCAGCTCGATCGTCTTAAAGTCTAGTCTTCTAGGCTTGTGGGCAGGTAGAACCTCTGGTTGGATGTTGTTGTTTTCATTTGTTGTTCCACTGCGATCTTTCTAATTGCCTTGTACTGGCGACTGATTCGTTTGGTTTTATGTTGCCCGTTACATAGACGGCGGCTGGGATAGTTGTTGAGTTGAACAGCGTTCGTTTCTGAAGGCTTGTCAGTCTCGATGCGAAGATGGTTTTTGCTTGTTCTAGTATTTTCTGCTCGATGATCTCTATGTTAACTGGCTGGTCTTGTTCCTTTTGGTGTAGTCCTAGGTGTTTGTAACTTTCTTTAATATAAGGAATTTGCGGTTCGTCTTCTTCGTTCGCATTGTTCAGACCAAACTTACAACATTTGGCTATGTTCAGTTTGACTCCAAGTTCTTCTGCCCCTTGCTCTAACCCTTGCTCTGTGATTATTTTTGCGCATTTCATGGTATTGGTGTGGACTTTTATATCGTCCATATAGGCAATTATTTTCAGTCTTCCTTTGGTCTGTCATTGGCCAATAATTCTCAATAATTCCTGCCGTGACCAGATTAAATAGCAGTGGGCTGAGACTATCGCCTTAATAGATGCCCTGTTTTACTTTGATTGCACTTCCCATTGGTTTTTGTGGATGCTTCGGTTCCACAAGTTTGTTGTGTTTGAGTATCTGCTTTAATCCCGATGAAATTGGTATTGCAGCATTTAGTCTTTTTAGTGGAAGATGGTTGATAGAATCGAACGCTTTTTTAAAGTTATACCAGACGAAGACATGTACCCTTCGATTCATACGAGATATTTATGTTTTGGCTGTGTCTATTAAGATCCCATGCATGGTTCCCCATACCTTTGGCCTGCACAGTTGCTTGGTTGGCATTAGACTACCGACGTTATCCAGTATCACGTCCGCTATGACACCAGAATTTTGTAATCCCTGTTCAGCACCGAAATCGGTCTGTAATTCGCTGGGTTTTCCGATCTCCTGTTAGTAGTTCTCTTTGTTAAACTATTTACAATATATACATAAATACGAATATATAAATCATAAATCGCTCATCGTGTTGACAATTCCTAGTGTTCCTTGACGCTTAGCCTTCCACGTCTGTCATAGTCTTCACTTTCCACTCCTCCAAGTAGGGCACCTTCTAAACATTTATTCAACATATATACACAAGCACGACAGTTACAAAGAATTATAAATATCACGGAATATGTATTTTGACTGTAGTTTATTTTGTTCTTCCGCGTTTTGATCTTCCTACGTGCCGCATCAGGATTTTCGCGGTCTGGAACGTCTGGTCAACCTGCTGCCTTCTGACGAGCATGCCCAGCTTCCTATATCTCAGTATCGTGGTTGCCACAGACTCTTCGGGATTTATGTTGCCTGCGACATATATTGCAGCCGGGATCACCGTGGAGTTATAAAGGCCTCGTTTTTTTTGGTGGCTGGTAAGTCCAGAACAGATTTTCTTTACCTTCTCCTCTATTTTTTCTTCCAATAATTGAACGTTTATGGGAAGGTCTTTCTCTATTTGGTGCAGCCCAAGATGTTTGTAGCTGTTTGCCATAAACGGAATCCGGTCAACCTACGTGTCATCTCTTGGTCCGTGCTTTGCGCACTTACTTGCGTTCAGCTCAAAACCAAGCTCTGCTGCCCCCTCCTGCACCCGCTCCATTATAATTTTCGCCGCCTTCATGGTGTTTGTATGTACTTTTATATCATCTATATAGAATATAACCGATAGTCTTCCTTTGGTGGCTTTTTCAATTTCTGCATCGCTGGTCAGTTGGAGGATTAATTCGGAGGTAACAAGGTTAAATAGGAGAGGACTCAGGCTGTCTCCCTGGAGTTCCTAGTATATTCCCTACCTTACGGACACTGCGTCTTCAAATTCCCTCAGCGCTTGGATTTGAAGATTCCAGAGGTTTATTGCCTTCTTTAGGGTGATCAACACCGTCGGTGGAATTGAGAGCGCCGCCATGAGTCTTTTCAGGGCGTGGTGGTGAATAGAGTCGAACGGCTTTTTGAAATCATACCAGACGGACACGTGTGCCCTCCTGTTCATCATTGATGTTGCTGTTTCTGCTCAGTCCATGAGGATGCCATGCATGGTGCCCCATATTTTCGATCTGCTGGGTGGTATGAGTGACACCACTTCGTCGAAGATTACGCCCGCAATTACACCAGTCAGGATTTTATAGTCGTTCTTGAGTAGCGATATTGGGCGATAGTTAGCCGGATCTTTTTCGTCGCCCGCCTTGTGGAGGAGGATGACTTTGGCGGCTCTTTTGGTGCCAGAAAGTGCAGGTTTCAGCTGCTGACCAAATTCCTCAGTACCTGCTTGATATTTGCGGGGACCGGTAGAGCGGCGATTAAGCGTTTGGCCGCGTGGTGGATGATTTTGTCAAACGCCTTTCGGAAATCATCCAACACCGATACATGACTTCTCCTTCTCATTCGCGATATCTGCATTTTCGCCCTGTCCATCAGAATACCGTGTACTGTACCCCAAATTTTTGGCCTGCAGAGTTGTTCTTTGGGTATGGCCTCAGCGGTGTTCTCGAGGATGACGTCGGCTATGACTCCAGTCAGTATCTTGTAAGCTGTCTTACTTAAGCTGTCTCCCTGGTATATTCCTCTTTTGACAACGACGGAATCCCCCAGCTCCTTTGGTGCCTGGACGCGCAGGTTCCAGCTGCTGACCATCTTCCTCAGTACCTGTTTGATGTTTTCGGGGACCGGTAGAGCGGCGATCAGGCGTTTGACAGCGTGGTGGTTGATTGTGTCAAACGCCTTTCGGAAATCATACCACACCGACACGTGACTTCTTCTTCTCATTCTGGATATCTGTGTTTCCGCCCTGTCCATCAGAATACCGTGCACCGTATCCCAAATTTTTGGCCTACAGAGTTGTTCTTTGGGTATGGCCTCAGCGGTGTTCTCGAGAATGACGTCGGCTATGACTCCAGTCAGTATCTTGTAGTCATTGTTAAGGAGGGAAATTGGCCTGTAGTTGAATGGGTCCTTTCTGTCGCCTGGCTTGTACAAGAGTATGAACTTTGCGGCGACGTCTTTTCCTCCTCTCAAGATGGACCGGATGTAGAGGAAGGCTGGTATTCCGTCCAATCCCGGGGCCCCTTCCATGGGGACATCTTTTTCACTTGGTTATCTGACCGCCTTGTTATGTTCTCCTCCGCCAATTCCTTCGACTTGGGCCGTAGGCTGCGCGTCTCTGAAGCCAGCTGTTCAACATCGGCGTTCTTACAGGCTGCCTGGATTCGCTGTAGAGGTCTGCGTAGAATTTGGGGTTAATGGAGGACATAGTTGGCGTCATCTGGTATCGATCTCATCGAAGTCGGGCGTTGAAAACTTCCTTTTGCCAGGCTGCTTGTTTTCTGAGGGATCACATCTGGCTTGTGATGGTATAGCTTTTGTGTGGTGAGAATCGGTAGTTCCGATCTTATAACCTTTTTGTCATGTGCCTCGTATTCAGCGCTCAGGTTAACCTTTCCATGAGTCAATTGTTGTCTGATTTCTTCTGGGGCATCGATGACCTACAAGATGGTTTGCAGCAGCCAAAACGTGACGGATGGTGTTTGCATTCCGAGACGACATGGTATGATGTCTCGTCGTGCCCGCGACACACTGCAGACGGACCCGTTGGTCTTGGACGTTCCTTGTAGTGCGTACAATTACTAGTCGGCTGCCGCATTGGTGAGGCTCAGCTTAGTTGAGTTGAGTTTAGGCGTTTTTGCGTAAATGCTGGGAAGTTTCTCTCTTTCTCGTATTTAGTCACCAATTTGGAGTAATGCATCACTGTGCTCCAAATTTTCTACCTATCTAGTATGTCTTTTTGGCGTATGGCTTTGATTATACATGGGTCTCTGTTCCATCCATGGCATTCTCCGGTAGGTCGTATTTTTTAAGGACATGTCTATAGTCTCCAATCGGTGTGCGATGTTTTGTTTTGTCTACTTTTTCGTATTGTTCTTTTGTTTTCTTCCGTTCTTGATTTTGTTGCGGGTATCAGTACCTCCTGACGTATCGTACTGCCGTTTCTAGCTCGATGGTCTTAAAACCTAGTCCTCCCAGGCTTGTGGGCAGGTATAACCTCTGGTTGGAAGTTGTTGTTTTCATTTGTTGTTCTACTGCGATCTTTCTAATTGTTTTGTTTAGGTTTCTACATTTTAGTAGGGTACTGGCGACGGGTTCATTTGATTTTATGTTGCCTGATCGATTTCCGACCGATGCAGCTCGATTTTTGATGTATTTTGTTGAGTTGTATTATTCATTTGAAAATTGTTACAGTTATTCCTCAGATTTGATCGTCGTTAGTTTTATCGGTATATCTTATAAATTCTTTTAAGAAATTCTTCGTTTGTCACATACAGTTGCAAAACGCTTGAAAATTTTAAACACCCTGCATTTGATTAGCCTATCAGATTAGCCTATCATTTATTTTATATTAGACGCCATGGAATTTTGTCACTGATATTTAATTTAAGCGTTGTTATTATTCTAAATTTGACTTAATATTGCGGTACGCTGGTAGAAAATTTGTACATATCACAAATGTCTTGCTGGTGCGATACACTGATGCAAAAAAATAACCACCTGTGAAACGGCATATCCTGTTAGATACATACGTTTATATACTTCACTACATAGTTGTTATATATAGCACAGTCGTTCTGAGTGAATTTTTGACTGCTTTGATAAACTGGTATGGTATTGAACGTATGGTTAAACATTTAAATCAAGTATCAATCCCAAGTTATCACTTCTCACTGTTTCAGTTATTAAAGTGTCATATAATAATGTTTTAGTGACAATATGTTGACTTTATAATAAATTTGAAGGAAACATTATTTGTTTATTCTCCGTATCTCTACAAGCTTTTATTTTGATTTTACACTTTGCGATATAATATATTATATATTATATATTATATATTATATATTATATATTATATATTATATATTATATATTATATATTATATATTATATATTATATATTATATATTATATATTATATATTATATATTATATATTATATATTATATATTATATATTATATATTATATATTATATATTATATATTATATATTATATATTATATATTATATATTATATATTATATATTATATATTATATATTATATATTCTATATTATATATTATATATTATGTTGCTTAGCTTCTTTATCTTGATTTCTCTGGTGATCTATGGTGTTCTAGTTCTTGGTAAGCAAGTTTAACATAAAATTCTTGCAAAATACATCCAAAAAGAGATTGCATCGGCCGGGAATCGAACCCGGGCCGCCCGCGTGGCAGGCGAGCATTCTACCACTGAACCACCGATGCTGATGCTAAAGACCTTTCGACCACGCGGACGCAAACACCTAATCGCTTAGATATCGCGGTAAAACCGCCACAGACAGGTGAAAGGTACATGAACGTACTTTCCCGGACGGTGTAATCTCGAGAGGCACTCATCCGCTACAGATTAAACGATTTAAACACGCTGTTCCATCGAGTTTTGCTGAAGAATAGCAAGCATCGGTGGTTCAGTGGTAGAATGCTCGCCTGCCACGCGGGCGGCCCGGGTTCGATTCCCGGCCGATGCAATCTCTTTTTGGATGTATTTTGAAAGAAATGTATGTTAAACATCCTTAACAATAACTGTAACAACACTGGATACCAAGGAAGTATAGATAAGTTAATGCGAAGTAGATATATAATATATAATATTTTTGATATGTTATTATATTTATTGTAAGACACTCAGTATAATTAATATTACAAAAATATATAACATGTAGACTACAGATAGAGTGCCAACATGTGCCACCGTTGTTATTACTACGTTAGATGTTATATAATAATATAAAATATAATATTTTATATAATATTTTCCATGATTTATATGATTTGAGGTAGTTAAGAATAAAACAACACGGTTTGATTACTCTTTATAGCTCGTGTAGACCACATGCATAGTCGATTGCGCGTTAAGCGGCGTAAACTGGGTCATTGTGTTACTGGGGAAAATCATCCCCCCAAATAAAGAGCCGAACAAAAAGCGTGGGCGCACTCGAACATTCCCACCAATCTCTATCTCCAACACAGACACACAGACCAAAATACACATCCCATCTAAAATTAATCAAGCGCAAAATCGATCTTGACTATCTCCCTAAATAATTTCGGCCGATTTTACCTTGTAAAGGTGGAATCCGCTAGCGCCGGAGTAGAAGTTGGACTCGAACTGGAGGCCTCCATCTTGCAACCTCCACCTCGACTCTCCGACAACCCACAATACACATCGTCACTTCACCACCGGCATTTTTTTTTTCACCCCACCGTACGAATTTTCCGACAAATTACTTTTGGCCAAGTTTTCTCGCGTTTTTTTGCTGCTGTGGTCGGGTGGTTTGCGAGCGCCACTCGATACTGGTCGGGGTTTTCAGTGTGTAGCCGGCTGCTGTGTGCAGCCAACCCCCGGGTTCCGGTGCGCATGTCGCCGTCGCCGGGGATGGCGTCGCATATCTACCCTTCCCCCCCGCGTCTCTTCGCTCCTTACGAGCACCCGGAGCTTCCGGATTTTACGCCGATCCGGCACTACACACACCCCGGAAGAAAGGGTTTGAGGCGGCGGGTAAACAAACAGAACGGGGTGAAGGATGTTGGCACGCATTTCGGGTGATTATCGAGGACGAAAAGTGCGCGGTTTATGGTTATTTTTAGGAGGTGTTTTTGGTTTGCAAACTGATTTGGTCCACCGCCTACAATTCGCAAAGATTGTTTTTGGTTGTGTTTTTCTCATTTACTTTTCATTTTTTTAATTCTTAGCGAGACGAGAATCTTTAAAAATGACAAATTTTCAATGGTTAAAGCTGGTACTGAGACACCAAATGTCGTTGTCGATAATTTTGTAAGAATTAAAGACGTCTTACACAGAGAGAACTCTATTCTTGATATCAAGAATGAAGCATGAGGATTTTTTCTATGTAAATAATAAATATATTATTAAATATTATATATTAAATAATAATATTCTTCTATAAAAGGTAGACCTTCGTCTTACAACAACAAACATATTTCATTGTACGGAAAATATATATGCTTCAACGAAAAAACAGTTTCTTGACCCAAGTTTCTTACTCTGACAGATACATAGAAAGTTGTGCAATTACTTTACAGATGGCGCTAACATATTCTGGCGTCTTTTGCCACATATTCCCGCTATATAAGTTTGACGATATTGAGTATACGTGTATTGCTTGTTTACATCTATTCATAAGTGTTTTATTTCATGGGTGACATGCAAGGATTATGACGAAAACCAGGATTGTAGTGGAATAACGTACACAGAGAGAACTCTGTATTTTTGCTATCCAAATAATATTTTATTGTAATGAGAATTTCAGTATCTATGTAGTTATTTCAACGACTAGTTAGTTATTCTTCCGGTTTAAGAGTTTAGGATGTTTATGTTGAGTATCTTTAGCTCTGACAAAAATGTTATTCTGCTACATATAAAAAGAGTAAGACATTCGTTTTACAACAACAACATTTTGTTGGGTGAAAAATATACATGCTTCAACAAACATACAGTTTCTTGACCCAAAAGTATACGTACGTATCGCTTAAAACAGACGTAATTCCTTTCAAGCAGTTCCTTCATACTTAAAACAAGAAAACGTAATACTTGGAACATCAAGAAAATCATATTCTTACTCTGAAAATTTTGTATTTTACTTGAACCAACCAAATGATCTTTCTGCGGATATAGAAACAAGTGATATTCTTCACTCAAAGATATTCACGTTGTATGGAATACATTTTTCCCCCTGTGTAGTTATTGAAGACTCTATAAAAGGTTCCATATGCTTCCCAGAAAACAGACGTGGTTGTTCAGGACACTTATATGCTGCCAAAGATACACAGACGTACAAACGTGTTTTTTACCAATTTTTGTCAGAGAATTACCATACTAAACCTGATCTTTCACAATTTTCCAGCAGGTTGTCCTCTACTCCGGACGCATTTGCTGTCATTTTTTACATGTTGCAGTTTTGTATGCACTGTGTCAAAACAATATAATATGATGTTATATTTTTGTAATGTTAATTATATATTATATATTATATATTATATATTATATATTATATATTATATATTATATATTATATATTATATATTATATATTATATATTATATATTATATATTATATATTATATATTATATATTATATATTATATATTATATATTATATATTATATATTATATATTATATATTATATATTATATATTATATATTATATATTATGTTGGTTAGCTTCTTTATCTTGATTTCTCTGGTGATCTATGGTGTTCTAGTTCTTGGTAAGCAAGTTTAACATAAAATTCTTGCAAAATACATCCAAAAAGAGATTGCATCGGCCGGGAATCGAACCCGGGCCGCCCGCGTGGCAGGCGAGCATTCTACCACTGAACCACCGATGCTGATGCTAAAGACCTTTCGACCACGCGGACGCAAACACCTAATCGCCTAGATATCGCGGTAAAACCGCCACAGACAGGTGAAAGGTACATGAACGTACTTTCCCGGACGGTGTAATCTCGATAGGCACTCATCCGCTACAGATTAAACGATTTAAACACGCTGTTCCATCGAGTTTTGCTGAAGAATAGCAAGCATCGGTGGTTCAATACATTTATTGTAGAATGGTTCTAAACATTTATTCAATATATATATACACAAACATGACAATTACAAACAATTATAAATATCACAGGATGTGTATGTTGATAGTATTTTCCTTTGATCTTGTTCGCCTATCGTCCCACGTGCCGCATCAGGATTTTTGCGGTCTCCGTCATGGCGCTGTACGACGCCCTCCCTAGAAGCTGGTCTACTTGGCCCTTTGTGGCCCCGAGCTCTCCCAGAACGGAAGAAGTGGTAGAATGCTCGCCTGCCACGCGGGCGGCCCGGGTTCGATTCCCGGCCGATGCAATCTTCTCTTTTTGGATGTATTTTGCAAGAATGTTAAGTTAAACTTCCCACGAGCAACTGGAAACATACTGGTTGCCGTAGGTATAGAGATAATTAAATGCGAACAGACAGAGAGCAAGAACACCACGGGCACAACACTATAACAATGAAAAGAATAAAGAGAACATATAAATAAAATAATGTAAATTAATCAAAATGTAATTTTGTTAAAATATAATATAATAATACATAATTCTTATCCGAGCTCCTCCACCAGGCTGTCTCCCAATCAGAGGTTCTTTGGTTCTTCGTTGGAAAGTATTTTTTTATTGTATCGATGACTTCATTTGTTTATGTTCATAATAGATGTTTCGACGGTAAGGACCTTTGTCATCAGTTACGAAAGAAATTATATATCCTTAGTAAAAATGTAACAACAGTTAAAATTATTTTGGCAATAAATTAAAATGGTAACATATTAAGATTTGGTGGGTGTTGCGTTTGGTTGTACTGTATTAGTATCTTTGTTCATGGTTTATTTATACCCAATCCACAATACGTACATAATGTAATGTAAATATCACAGACTATTAGAAATTTTGTTTTTTTTTTCTTTCAAAAATTTGTTTATTCGTATACGTAATAATCATACGCGTAAAATAAAACTGTTAATAATGCTTATAGGTTTCTGCAACATAATACAAAAGTAGAAGTTTTGTTCCTATAAAGTATAAATGAATCGGGTAACTATTACGCTACTTATTTTAATACTTTGTTTTTCTTTTCAGAATTTGTAGAAACCAACACCAGCCTTGTGAAATCGTAGACCAAAACCTAAAATCCGTGGAGTTCAAGAAGAATTTTCCACATCATTGTCATCATCATCGTGAAGCAACACAACGTTTCTGATTCAAAGATAGACAGGTAAGAAAACGCATTTTACATTGAAAAAGTATTATATGATCGACCAGTGATTAAAGTATTTGTTCCTTACCTTTACTAGTTTAGCCGTATGAACTAATTTATCCAAAGTTTTGATCTTTTTGATAATTTATGATGAAAAAGGTTGGGTTATACTATATTGTTATATGTTTTGTTCGTTTGAAAATATCGTCAAAATTGGTCAAAAAATAACCGAGTTATGGAAGTTGAAAGTTGTTTAAAAAAAATTGTTGCAAATTTTAGATCGCCGATTTAATCCCTATCCTAGCCAGATAAATCCCTAAGAAAACGTATTAGTTGAAAAGTAAAAATGTCACCAATATTTAGTTATTGATCATATTGACTATTTTTTTCATTTCAGTCATAGGAAATGTTATGTTTTTTGGTCAGAACCGTCAAATGTGGTATTTTGAGGTACCCTATGCAGACACCTCAGTACCGACATAAAAATGTCACTTTTCCACACTATACCATAAAATATTGTTTTGATCATTTGTGTATATTATTAAAAATAAATCAAACAGAATAGTAACAGTTTAAAAATATATATATTTTAGTCTCTATACATCGACAACGCACAATTTTATACAACACACGTTAAGAACACGTTACACAATCAGTAGAAGACAATTAACATATTAGGTATAAAAAATGTTACAAAAAAAAAAAAACGTCAAAATACATCCTCGTCTTCATATCAAAACAAATTAAATAATTAGACCTACAAGGCAGTAGTAAAGGCACATCAATATGCAGTTTAATCATTCTATAAAATAAATAAGTAGGTAATAGCACTTTGTGTTAATTAATACTTAAATCATTAGAGATAAAAAGAGAGAACAAAAAAAAAGACTTAACGTTGCATCTTGTCCAAAATCGGAGTCACCATATCAAACGTCGGTCTTTTCCCCGGATCCTCGTTCATGCAGATCTTTATCAACTTGGACAGATGCGGGGAAATCCCCGGTTTTACAGTCACTCGTAGACCTTCGAGCGCGATTTTCATACCGACCTCCATGGGCGATTGATCGGCAAACGGCACTTCCCTCGTCGCCAATTCCCACAATAAAACGGCAAACGACCACATATCCGAGGCCTCCCAGTTACGATCGTTGATTTTCTTCTGCAACGCTTCGGGAGACATCCAAGCCGGATAGTAAACGCGACCCTTCTCCTGGAAGGAGAATTTTGCGTCCGCCATGTTTATCCTCGCCGTTAGATCTTCGTCGATCATCACGTGTCGGCTATTCAAGAAATACTCGGGGATAATTCGCTCTAAACTATGCAGAAACGCCATCCCTTTTGCTATATCCAAAGCAAACTTCACAGCTTGCGCCGTATCGACGACCAAACCGCTACTTTCGTGTAAAACGCGAAATAGAGACCCAACCTGCATATACTGATTAATAACGATCAATTTCGGCGGTGAATTACAACACCCGATAACCGGCAAGATATTCGGATGCGAGAAAATCCGTAACTTCGGAAACTCCTCGTTGAAATCCCTCGAGACTCTCGCCGAGACATTCCTGATGTTCAGAATCTTCGCTATGACGTTATTCTTCTGCCAAATCGCTCTCCAGGTCTCCCCGCTTGGACTATCGGCGATCCTCTCCAAGAACCGTAGATCCTTGAAGTTGATTCCCTTAAATCGCGATAAAGTGGCATCCCGGGATCGTGTTTTCAAACCCAGCCAGCTCTGGTCTTTGAATTTGATCTTCTTGAGGTCTTGGCCTGCTTCGACGGCGAGATCGTGCAGAATCTTCGCTAGATTGCCCTTGGCTTTGTCGAGAGGCGTATCGCCGAACTTATTGGCGATCGAAACGATAGCGCCGTGGTGGACTAGATCCTCGGCGATGTCGTTGTACCCCCAGAAGCACGCGTAATGTAACGGGGAGTTGCCGTGCTCGTTGGTGAAGTTGACATCTGCTTTTTGACGGAGTAACTGAAAATCGATGATTTTTGGTCGTTTACTTTAATCATATGACTTTCTATGAAGTTTGTAGATTTATTATTCAAATACTTTACATGCTAAATACTTGAATCTTGTAAATCTTGTAAATCTTGAAAATTTGAACAAAAACCAACTTACCATATGTACAATATCCCTGTGTCCGTGTGCAGCTGCCAAATGCAAAGGCGTATCGTCTCCTCTATTCGTGGCGTTGACTCTAGCGCCGCGCAGCAACAACTGCTCTACGATCTTACTATTTCCCTTCTTAGCTGCCCAATGCAACGGGCTGAAGCCGTGATCGTCCCTGAAATCGCAAAAATGATCCCCCGTAAGCTTTTAACAACTAAAATCCCACCTGTTTCGTTCCAAATAACCATATATGGTTATTGACATTGAGAATTATAACCTATATTACAATTATAACCTATATTTGGTTATTTTTTCAACGTACCCTTGATTCATGTCATGTTCGGTGTCATCGAGCCATACCCTGACCTGCATGGCATTTCCCTCGCGACACCAGTGGAAAATATCCTCCATTTTCAGCGGGTTGTTTTCGAAAGTGGAAAAAGTTGTTAAGCGCTATAAATAAATATTGGGCGTGAACGATGTGTGTCGCAGCCAGGATGTGGTTTTTCTCGTTTCCTGACGGTTTACTCACTGCTTTTGGATGATATTCGAGTAGCGTGGGGTTGAGTTGCCTTTTTGTACAGCTGTCAGTTCGAAAATTCGGCGATTTCGGTTTGAATTTTATGTGTTTTTCGGAGTATTTGTGAGTTATGTCACATTGCCTTGATGTATTTTGACGTTTAGTGGTTTGGGAACTGTTTTACCGACTGGTGGACGACTACTGAACTGAGTAGTTCCACTGTTCTGCCGGTAGGGTTGATTCAAAATTGTATTGAATAGGTTTGTATAGAAATAAATTAATAAAATAATAATAATTCTCCGTTTTTTTCGTGTAACGATGTCTAGTGGACATGAATTGGGATATAAATATTATCTGTTAGGTGTTTATGAATTATTATCTTATCATTATAAATAAATATACGCGAAATCAGTAAATAAATAAGGCGTTTCCTTATAGGTGCAACATTTTCTTTTTGCAGTATAAATATACGGGGTCTGTTTACTGTCTAATAATAATACGGGGTCTGTTTACCGTCGTTGACGCGGTTTTCTCCCGGAAATCTAGAAGTTGCCACATTTGTCAATATTTTCAGAAATTTTAATGTCATGTTTTTCATTTTCACCAACATAACTTGTCGTAAATCATTGTTTAAAACGTATTTTTCTCTCGCCACTAGGGAATAACTGCGAAACAAAAAAAAAACTAATATTTATTACTTACAAATTACGTGATCGTTTACTAAACCTATGTACACACTTACAATACAAAGTTTGTTTACATATTTTCATATCTAAAAATAACAAAACCTTATCTAGCAACATACCGAGCAAAAGTCAACGATAAAATCACACCGAAATAAAAAAATAATGTAAACACAATTACTCATCTGCTGCTTAATCAACTGTACTTTTAAACTTCTCATCTTCCCTGAACCACTCGGTATATTCCATCAAACGATTTGCCCAAAAATCGATCTGATCCTGAAGGCTACCATCAGTCCCACCATATTCCACAGGCAAGACATCCTTATCGATAACACCCAACAACTTTTCATGCCCATGAAAATGCACCCTGATCCTATTCTTCAATTTTTCACTCATAAACTGCTTGAAAATATTCAACACAACACTGATATAATCCGGCGCGTTTATAAACTCGAACTGTTTCGGTCTGCAATGGTAATTCCTCCAGGAATACACGATCTTCTTAATCCTGGACACCGTCATTTGTTTGGCATGTCCCAAAGAGATGCCCTTCATATCGAAAATCGCAATTATCCCATGGATTTGAAGTGTTTCATTGTTCAAACCCAACAAATCTAAAATCATCATACCAGTTTTTAACACGTCGTCTTGTTGATGTTTTTTGGGATTATGTGCAGCTGTTTTTATGATGACAACGTG
This sequence comes from Aphodius granarius, assembly GCA_963971325.1. Classification (NCBI taxonomy): domain Eukaryota; kingdom Metazoa; phylum Arthropoda; class Insecta; order Coleoptera; family Scarabaeidae; genus Aphodius; species Aphodius granarius. Next base: position 42,046,195 of record OZ020221.1, on the reverse strand, counting down.
TTTGTTCTGGTGCAGTCTTCTCAGAGGTACAAAAACGCCTAAACGCACTAATTCTTGTATGGATTGAAGATTTGGGTCTCTGTTGGAAAACCATTCTGGAACGTCTTTTCTCATTGCGTAGTAATTCTTGATTTTCGCCTTGGTTTTGTCCAAATTATATTTGCAACCACGCAGGAAGGCCAGAATGGATAAGTCGTCATCTTTAGCACCGATCTGTGGATTGTTTTCTAACCAATTTCTGATTTCCCGTAGTGATTTCTCCCGAATTTCCCGAGTTTCTTCCAGAACTGTTGCTGATTGTAAAGTAGGGCTTGTCGTCATGGCTGAATGTGTTCAACTAAGCCATTGACAACTGTGATAAAAGCGTTAAAAATGCATTTGGTATGTAGGACGATATGTCTATACTAATGTTATGTGTGTATACTAACGTTATGTGTGTAACTATATACTCCGTGGTTTGCACTAAACACTTTATGCTGTACTATAGGCAGCGCTGTTGAAAAGAAGTGGTCACTCGAAATCCATTCAAGGTCTTGTCTACGTACGAGATAAAAAAATTATCCTTGATACTCGTTTTGGATTATTATTCCTCGATGCAGTAGTTAAATTGAATAGTAAAATAATTATAATCAAGTTATGTGTGACTTTTGATCTCTGGTACTCGTTGGTAGTTGCCAATGAATTATTGATACTAGTTAATAACAAATTCTATTGATACTAGTTAATAACACATTTTATCGATACTAGTTAATTGAGAAAAATTTTATCGATACTCGTTAATAACAAATTTTATTGATACTCTTTCCTTTTTCTTTTCAGGATAAACTGGAGTCATCATTTGAGTAATCTGTTCGTCAATCAATCACGGTGTACGAAAACATCCAGTGTTGTCAGTAAACATGTTATTTGGAATTTGTAGACTCGACTTGCAACAGCAAACGTGCATTATTTAAACTATTAGGTAGGGTAATTGCCTTGAAATTTCTTGCTTGTACTGTTTTTAAATAACCATGATAAAAACTGGTTATACCTGCAATAGCTATCAGTTTTTTTTTCAGTACTTAGTAATTTCTTGAGAAACAATTTTATGTTTCTGAAGAATTTTGTTCTTTAAGAACTTTTGCAATCTGTGGTGGAATTTGATGATTCTTTCACCAAACTATAGACAAATTCTTCAAAATTCTTCGTAGGTAATACAATTTTCAAAATAATTATTTCTACAATTTGTTTGATCTGCCACTGTGTAACCGGCATGGTGTGCAGATGGTTTATTGAGAATTGTTTGTTAATTTTTGTAGACCTTGTTCAGTTGTGGCCTTTCATGCATTGCTTCTTGTATGCTTTATTTGTGTCTGATTGTCTGTATCATATGTTTGGTTATTATAATTAGAGTTGTTTAGATTATTTATTACTAATTTATAGAAAATATCAAAAATATTTTGTAGATTTTTATTTTGAAACAGAAAAGATTCAAATCCAAGAAGTTTGGACACGTAACATGTTGTGCCTTCGTCTAACATCGCGATCGAACTTTGCAGTCACTCCATACCTTTTCGTGTCACTCAACCCCTCTTTTATTGTCACGCGTCTCTCTAAGAAAATTTTCAGTGGCAAGAAGTTAGGACGCGTAACACGTTGTGCCTTCGTCTAACATCGCGATCGAAACTTTGCAGTCACTCCATACCTTTTCGTGTCACTCAACCCCTCTTTTATTGTCACGCGTCTCTCTAAGAAAATTTTCAGTGGCAAGAAGTTAGGACGCGTAACACGTTGTGCCTTCGTCTAACATCGCGATCGAAACTTTGCAGTCACTCCATACTTTTTGTGTTACTCAACCCCTCTTTTATTGTCACTCGTCTCTCTAAGAAAATTTTCAGTGGCAAGAAGTTAGGCCGCGTAACACGTTGTGCCTTCGTCTAACATCGCGATCGAAACTTTGCAGTCACTCCATACCTTTTCGTGTCACTCAACCCCTCTTTTATTGTCACTCGTCTCTCTAAGAAAATTTTCAGTGGCAAGAAGTTAGGCCGCGTAACACGTTGTGCCTTCGTCTAACATCGCGATCGAAACTTTGCAGTCACTCCATACTTTTTGTGTTACTCAACCCCTCTTTTATTGTCACTCGTCTCTCTAAGAAAATTTTCAGTGGCAAGAAGTTAGGCCGCGTAACACGTTGTGCCTTCGTCTAACATCGCGATCGAAACTTTGCAGTCACTCCATACCTTTTCGTGTCACTCAACCCCTCTTTTATTGTCACTCGTCTCTCTAAGAAAATTTTCAGTGGCAAGAAGTTAGGACGCGTAACACATTGTGCCTTCGTCTAACATCGCGATCGAAACTTTGCAGTCACTCCATACCTTTTTGTGTTACTCAACCCCTCTTTTATTGTCACTCGTTTCTCTAAGAAAATTTTCAGTGGCAAGAAGTTAGGCCGCGTAACACGTTGTGCCTTCGTCTAACATCGCGATCGAAACTTTGCAGTCACTCCATACCTTTTTGTGTTACTCAACCCCTCTTTTATTGTCACTCGTCTCTCTAAGAAAATTTTCAGTGGCAAGAAGTTAGGCCGCGTAACACGTTGTGCCTTCGTCTAACATCGCGATCGAAACTTTGCAGTCACTCCATACCTTTTTGTGTTACTCAACCCCTCTTTTATTGTCACTCGTCTCTCTAAGAAAATTTTCAGTGGCAAGAAGTTAGGCCGCGTAACACGTTGTGCCTTCGTCTAACATCGCGATCGAAACTTTGCAGTCACTCCATACCTTTTCGTGTCACTCAACCCCTCTTTTATTGTCACTCGTCTCTCTAAGAAAATTTTCAGTGGCAAGAAGTTAGGCCGCGTAACACGTTGTGCCTTCGTCTAACATCGCGATCGAAACTTTGCAGTCACTCCATACCTTTTTGTGTTACTCAACCCCTCTTTTATTGTCACTCGTCTCTCTAAGAAAATTTTCAGTGGCAAGAAGTTAGGACGCGTAACACGTTGTGCCTTCGTCTAACATCGCGATCGAAACTTTGCAGTCACTCCATACCTTTTTGTGTCACTCAACCCCTCTTTTATTGTCACTCGTCTCTCTAAGAAAATTTTCAGTGGCAAGAAGTTAGGACGCGTAACACGTTGTGCCTTCGTCTAACATCGCGATCGAAACTTTGCAGTCACTCCATACCTTTTTGTGTTACTCAACCCCTCTTTTATTGTCACTCGTCTCTCTAAGAAAATTTTCAGTGGCAAGAAGTTAGGCCGCGTAACACGTTGTGCCTTCGTCTAACATCGCGATCGAAACTTTGCAGTCACTCCATACCTTTTTGTGTTACTCAACCCCTCTTTTATTGTCACTCGTCTCTCTAAGAAAATTTTCAGTGGCAAGAAGTTAGGACGCGTAACACGTTGTGCCTTCGTCTAACATCGCGATCGAAACTTTGCAGTCACTCCATACCTTTTCATGTCACTCAACACCTCTTCATGTCACGTGTCTTTCCAAGAAAATTTTTTCAAGGTAATTTTAAGGCCAAAAGTTGGGATACGAATAATAATAAAGGATAGAAATTAAAATGCAGGAATATTTTTTAAAGCATATATTTTAATAAACCTTCTTTGTTAAACACATTTCTCGTTTTTGAAAATATTTACAAGTCCTGTTAGCGAGACCGACTATAAATACAAATTCGTAATAAATAACAAATCATAATGTTAAATTAAACTAGCTAAGAAGTTGAACGCGACCGTCGCACGGCGTAGAGAGCTAACCTAACACCTACGCGTAGCGCGCACCCCGATATGTCCTCTCCCATCACATCCGGCACTCCGCCACTTGCACAGAAATCTACCCTAAATCAGCATTTACACAAAGAAAACAAAACGCAAAAGAGCTCGACGCTCGCAACTTTTAAATTTTACTCTTCAAACATACTAGATTTATTTATAATTCTTCCAATTCTTCGACAACTTTAGCCAATACATTTCACGACGATATCTACAAATTTAATGATAATCCTTGTGCTTAGCGTGCCACGAAATTATCTCCCGTTAAGAAATAACAAACGAATGAATACGTGATCTCACCGACAAGATATATATATATGTATATATGTATAGAGAAAGATCGCAAAAATTATCACCTCGTAACGATAAAACTGCAATCGCTCCGCGTTGCCGTGATAACGAGAAGGAACGCCGCGCTGCGTCTACGATGAAATTATCACAGCGAAAAAATTGTTCAAATAAAAAGTAAAAGAGACACGACGGAACGGTAAAAAGTAAACAATACAGGGCGAGCGGCGTTCCAAATCGCCACGACAAGCTCGTTCGTGCAAAAACTAAAAGAAACAACGCGCTCCCCCCCTCTCTCGAAATTCTCTGCGTATTCATTTCCTAAAAATAATCTACTTCTTCGTCGGGGTTCCCCGCTGCGTCAGACCTTCGAATCTCTTGAAGGTGTAGTTGATGAACACCCAGTCTTTGTACGTTGCCTCACCCTCTTGTGTCATCGGTGCCGATGCTAAACAAGATAAAAATAAACAGTTATTATGAATAATAATAATAACAATAATAATAATAACAATAATAATAATAATAATAAGTTTTTCCTATCAATCGTGGGGTTTCCTTAGTATAGTGAATAAGATCAGAGTGTAAAAATACTTACGGATTTCAAGTTTGACGTCAGGGAAGTCGTCAAAGTTTGATGTGTCGTCTATGGACCTAACCTCGACGGGTATCGCTGCGGGTCGCTCCCTGATGTGCTCCCAGTCGACCCCGCGGAAGAACTGTATTAGCTTGAGCTCTTCGATGCCTTTCTGCGAGCCGAGTCGTCTCTCCGCTTCACAGCAAAACCTGTAAGATTAAACAGTCGTCAAGAAAAAACTGAAGTAACGAAAACAAATGCTGAATTATTTTCCAACTTAATCACTCTATCTTTCATTTTATTAAACGATTAAAATACCATAGAATCTGGCCTCAGAAACTCTTATGCTTAACACAAGTTTTTTTTGAAGTAAATGGCCTTTTTTCTACTTTCTGTGTCTATAAGATTTGGCTGATTTTTTGCCAAAACCGAAGCTGGCGCCGAAACACGTACTTACTAGTTGTAACTTATGTCCCAAGATTGTGTAAATTTCGATAATTTTTAGATTAGATTCTAGAGGAGGTTTTATTTTAGTTTTTATTTACCTAATAATAGTGTCTTTGGCCTCCTCTGAGATCGGTACCTCGGCGGGAAAGATGAGCGTCTCCCGCCAGTTCATCACCTTCCTGTAGGTGTCCTGCGGATTCTCCGAGCAGAACGGCGGATACCCGATCAGCATCTCGTACATGATGACTCCGAGGGACCACCAATCGCACGCCGGACCGTAGCCCGTCTGCAGGAAAACCTCGGGCGCTATGTAGTCCGGCGTGCCGACCGTGCTGTACGCCAGCGCTCGCCGATTCTTCTTCCAACTCTCGGCGCGCCTCTTGCTGTCCATCGGACTCGACGTGATTACTGAGGAGAAAGACATTGCTACGTTCAGCAAAGATCGTAAACGTAGATTAATATTTGCGTTCATTGTTATTTTTTGGTAAGATTATTGTTAGGTGGCATACAGGGTGACAAGATTATATATAGTCAATTATAGTGTAATAGACCGATATAAGGGTAAGTGTCAGGTATTGGCTCTTCCGTCAAAAATCAATGTAAAGTTTGGCCAAACACGTTTACTCTTGTGCGTGAATGAAGTGTTATATGTAGTTCGTTGTAGTGTGTTATAAGTTTGATTGGTGTTTGTCCAAAAGCTTCCTTCAGCCTCTTGAGGAATTTTTTAATGACTTAGATGAGTTTGGACACTCGTAGGTGCTAAATTTGTCGAGGAAGTTGATTGGTGTTTGTCCAAAAGATTGCTTCAGCCTCTTGAGGAAATTTCTTCTGGTGTACAACCCTTTGGACATTCATTGGTGCAATATTTCATTCAAGAAGTTGAGATTGGTTGATGAGTTAGATTGGTGTTTGTCCAAAATCTTTGTTCAGCCTCTTGAGGAATTTTTTAATGACTTAGATGAGTTTTGACACTCGTAGGTGCTAAATTTGTCGAGGAAATTGTTGGTGTTTGTCCAAAAGCTTCCTTCAGCCTCTTGAGGAATTTTTTAATGACTTAGATGAGTTTGGACACTCGTAGGTGCTAAATTTGTCGAGGAAGTTGATTGGTGTTTGTCCAAAAGATTGCTTCAGCCTCTTGAGGAAATTTCTTCTGGTGTACAACCCTTTGGACATTCATTGGTGCAATATTTCATTCAAGAAGTTGAGATTGGTTGATGAGTTAGATTGGTGTTTGTCCAAAATCTTTGTTCAGCCTCTTGAGGAATTTTTTAATGACTTAGATGAGTTTTGACACTCGTAGGTGCTAAATTTGTCGAGGAAATTGTTGGTGTTTGTCCAAAAGCTTCCTTCAGCCTCTTGAGGAATTTTTTAATGACTTAGATGAGTTTGGACACTCGTAGGTGCTAAATTTGTCGAGGAAGTTGATTGGTGTTTGTCCAAAAGATTGCTTCAGCCTCTTGAGGAAATTTCTTCTGGTGTACAACCCTTTGGACATTCATTGGTGCAATATTTCATTCAAGAAGTTGAGATTGGTTGATGAGTTAGATTGGTGTTTGTCCAAAATCTTTGTTCAGCCTCTTGAGGAATTTTTTAATGACTTAGATGAGTTTTGACACTCGTAGGTGCTAAATTTGTCGAGGAAATTGTTGGTGTTTGTCCAAAAGCTTCCTTCAGCCTCTTGAGGAATTTTTTAATGACTTAGATGAGTTTGGACAATCGTAGGTGCTAAATTTGTCGAGGAAGTTGATTGGTGTTTGTCCAAAAGATTGCTTCAGCCTCTTGAGGAAATTTCTTCTGGTGTACAACCCTTTGGACATTCATTGGTGCAATATTTCATTCAAGAAGTTGAGATTGGTTGATGAGTTAGATTGGTGTTTGTCCAAAATCTTTGTTCAGCCTCTTGAGGAATTTTTTAATGACTTAGATGAGTTTTGACACTCGTAGGTGCTAAATTTGTCGAGGAAATTGTTGGTGTTTGCCCAAAAGCTTCCTTCAGCCTCTTGAGGAATTTTTTAATGACTTAGATGAGTTTGGACACTCGTAGGTGCTAAATTTGTTGAGGAAGTTGATTGGTGTTTGTCCAAAAGGTTGCTTCAGCCTCTTGAGGAAATTTCTTCTGGTGTACACAACCCTTTGGACAATCATTGGTGCAATACTTGGATCTTTAATTGACAATATTAGAGACAATTGATATTTTTTTGGGGTAAAGAGTGTGAGCACGGAGTACGGATTCCAAGCATTTTCCTGCGGATTCCTTTCATTAAGCAAAATTGACGGGTTGGATTAAATAAAATAAAAATCATACTCACTAAAATCAGAAGGTTTCGCCTGACTAAGGTCCCTATAAAAGTCGGTCCTGTGCGACTTCTTCAGCCCCGTGCACAGTCCAAAATCCGACAGCTTCAAGTGTCCCTTTGCATCCAACAATAGATTATCGGGCTTGATATCCCGATGGATAAAACCCAGTTTATGTATCGAATCAATCGCCAACGCAGTCTCCGAAATATAAAACTGCGTACATTCCTCACTCAACGTATCTTTCTTCATCAGCAGCGTCATCATATCTCCACCGGGCAAAAACTCCATGATCAGATATAAATTTATCGGATCCTGGAAACTATAGTACATCTTTACCACCCATTGATGATCGGCTTCGACGAGAATGTCTCTTTCGGCGCGTACGTGCGCAACTTGTTCTTTCTCGAGCATGTCGGCTTTCCGAAGGATTTTCATCGCGTACACGTGGCCGGTGTCTTTCTTCTGGACGAGACGGACCTCACCAAAGGCGCCCCTACCTATGACTTTGAGGGGTTCGAAATCTTCCACGCCGAGGCGAGATCGTTTGAGTCGGAGGAATTCGGTTTCTTTCTGGGCGTGCTGTTGACGTTTCTCGTTCTTTTGGTCTTCCGAGAGGCTGTCATCTTTTAGGGATTCTTCTAATTTTGCTAATCTGGAAGTGAGAGAATGAGAGATTAAGTTATTTTTTGCAAGACAGAAAACGTTATTTCTTATAACAAGAAAAGTATCAAACTGATTAATAATGAAAATGCTTTGCTGGTGTGTTATCGACGTTAAACCGATCCTCGTCCCCTCCTGTACAAGTTTACAGAAAAAGAAACTTTGAGGCACCACAGCCACACAATACAACAAACTCGAAAAGTTTTTCCGCAGCCCGACCCCACTAATTTAATTTCCCGTGTAATTGCCCGGGTTTCGCTCACTAGACGTGGAAGTAATACATTTAAAAGTTACTTACTTCCATAGAGAGATGGATAAGGGTAGTGTAACTACAAGATACTAGTTTGATTCAAGACTAAAATCCAACAAGTACACACAGAGGTGCAAGAAGTTTCAATGCTACACAGTACTACCATAGATGTACATGTACATATATTTTCGTCATTTAGTAAAAAAACATTATTAAAAAGAGCGATAATCATCCAATGGAAATTGGATGCCATAAAACCAGTCCCCAATAAAACAGCAGGGAGTCGCAATAATAAATAAACTTGTATCAGACCAGAAAAGTATTTTATGACTAGAAAAAAATTAATTCGCAAAAACCAGATGCACTAAAACAGAATGAATAACGGCAGACAAGAAAATAAATGACCTCTAAACGAAAAAATTAAAGAAAAAAACATGAAAAGAATCCCTTACCTTTGTTTACGTTCGACGTGTTGGGCTATAAGGTTCGAATAGTAGTTTTCTAGGGTGACCTTTGCCTTGGTCGCTTTGTCCAGGGTGTGGACACTGAAACGGATCGTGTTCTCCGTAGCGGCCATGTCCAGGACCCCTGAAAAACAAAATACACCTTACTTATTTCAAAAAATCTAACTTATGCCAAATTAATTCATGTATTCATGGTATTTTATCAATAACCGAAATAAAGATCCCACAGACCGCTCGCGTTGCAGTGAAAATTGCTCTTTGGAGAAGATGAACTCCCACCTTAAGCGGCTGACCTACTAGAGCATAATATAGAGTATATTATAGAGGCAGAGTGTCCATTTTCCAACGCCTCCTCAACATAACAGTGAACCAGAGGATCTATGGCCCGTAACCATCTCGAAGCGGCGGTGTAATGCCTTTTATGTTACTTAAGGCCGACGAAGAAGAAGAGAATATTTCTCTCACGCTTATGGAATCGGAGGACGCCGCGAGCCTGCATTTGCATAATGGCGATACCGTGCAACAATACCAAAACACTATCGGCGACGATCCACACCGCTATACCTATTATTACCGCCCAGCATGGCTCTCTTCTATACCATAGTTTCGTTCATGTTACCATTCAATCGATTGGTTGTATTTTATAACTTTGTCCATTAAAATATATAAAGAAAAGGATTATAATAAAGGATTTTAATTTTCCGTAAAGTTTCGGTACCTACAAAGTGTGGCCTGTAGAGGTCGCGTTAATCGATGGGCGCCCTGCAGGCTGACCCTGTTTTCTGACGAAAAACCGACGCTTAGCAGCGACGGCCTCAAGCCGGAGGCGACGTCGATGGTGAATTGTTTTCGTCTTTACGCGGACGCTCGTGACGTCACGAACGCTTTATGGGAAAAGCCCGAACGCTTATCGAACCGCCAGCAAACAAACTAGACGAGCTGATTGTGCAATCGCGCTCCCTAATTGAATCGCCGGAGGGTATCAAAAACTTGTTGCCTCCGACGCTTGTTTTGACGCAAAAGAGTATCTCTCTCTCTAGTTGTGAGTCTCTTCAACATCCCTGGTATTTTTCTTGCATATTATTCTGTCTTATAATATAATATCTACGTAAAAATACATAATAACACACTCTATTCCTTTGTTCTCTTGACGTCCTATGACGCATTCCCGAAAATCGCCTGTCCTTAATGCCACGGACACACTAGGCTGGTTTATTAACAGCTAGTTGGTGCTGCTGCTAGCAACAACATTTTCTAACAATATTACCTCGTATAATATTTATAAAATACATTTCAAAAATACATAATTTCTGACTTTAACATTCATGCTGGTTGCTGTAAAAGTTAAACAAGCGCTGGTGGGATGGCTGCTGCTAAACGCACTCACCAACTGCTAAAACAGCGCTGCTGAGTAGTCACACTATGCTGTTAACAGCCAGAAGCAAATAGCACGCTAGTAAAATTGAAATTAAAACAGTAAAAGCTGTCTCCCATGAAATATTATTTTGCAGTCTTTCTTCATACGAAAAACCGCTAAAACGGAATGACTAACCAAGCGTGTAACTTCCCACAATGTCTTGGTAATTACAGACAGATGACTTGTAACTTTTCATCTATCTTAACAGCTCTGGGCACCAAATTCACGTTTTAAGCGTAAAGTACACACTTCAAACAGGAATAGGCAATGAGTCAATAAGTGTCATCATCTATAATAATCGTAGTCAAACAACTCGAGGCTACCTACTACTACACACAGTACTAAATTACGTAATAATTTAGTCCTTTTAACAAATTCACATCTGCGCCAAGAATTACGCAAATTACACACAACATCGCAAATTCTATTTGGGTAGGTATTTCATTATTTCGAATTATTGCGATAAAGTTGGATAACCGCAACACTGATAGCGGTCTAGATATTTCATTAATATTATTGCGTTGTGATAATTAAGAAATTTATTCTTGCAGAATAATTTTTTTCGTCGGTAATTAACCAACTAATTAATAACTAACGAAATTTCTAGCAGCGTTACTCACATTGTAAAGTAATCCAGTTTGAAAAGCAAACTAGTTGCAATATTATTGCATGAAATAACGAATACTTAACTAACTACATGGAGATTACTATTTTATAGGAAACCTTAGTTTTAAGTTAAAGTTAATACTGTAAGTACATACAACCGCGGATTATGTACCTACCAAAAAGGTAAAAAAAAAGAAAAAATAGATTCTTTAGAATGTTATAAATACAATTGATAGTTCTCTGATGTGCACTCCTCGGCTAAAAAATGCTATGAAATATTTTAGAAATCCTATCATATATGCACTAGGTACTGATGTTAATCAATACATGCTGGTGGGTGGTTGTTATATAGATGGTTTCGATATAAACGGCGCATAGCGATGTTTCGATCTTTCTATTTCGGTAGCACATACGTTGTGTAGCGTGTGTTACGGATTTACGTATTCGAAAATAGCTCGGTGGTTCTATATTCGACACGTGAAATCATTTTGGCTTCCGTGGCGATGAGAAACAACCGATTTAGAGAGCTTTTATCTATTTTTTCGTTGTTATTTTTCGTTTTTCGATTATCTACCTATACTAATTACGAACTTTCAAGTGTAGGGCGCGTTCAGCGGAATCGCCCATTTTCGCCGACATTTGCGATCGAGTAGCTGCAAAATTGGGCTTTTCGATATTACTTTTGACGCTCGAATTGAAAAAAGGACACAATTCCGCGTGGACTGCGCGATATATTGTAAATTAAATGCGTCAATTTTGAAAAAAAATCACGATTTTGCACCTCTTCGGGTGAAGGCGAACCTCGAGAAAAGGTCACGTGACGTCTAGAAATTCCGACAAGCGGATCGATGAACGTCAAAAATTTACATTTTTTATCCGTTCCTGCCGACCTTATAAAAGCCGCTCGCTCTCATGTCTTACGATAAGATCCCTCTAAATACCCTTCGCAAAGAGTTTTGAGCAAAAAAACGGCCTTAAAAACAATTTTCGATCAAAAAAAAATCGATTTTTGTCGACCCGTGTTTTGCTGCTATTACCACAGTAACGTCAAACCCGAAACGCCCCCTGCCGGACATTCGTAACAACAGTAACAGATAGCAGATAACCTAAAATGTATCCTAAAATGTCCATATTGCGAATGTGGACAGGTGGGAAGCCTTAACCACATATTTCTAGAATGCCCAATAACTAAAATCGAAAATTTTGACTTATACACAGAGCTAGTCTGATGTACTATACGCGCGTTGTTTAACTATAAGGAACAAATTGATCAAGTAATTTTGTTACTTATCAGTTAACTTTAGCTATGAGTATACGTAAAAATCCATAAATATGTTATTAGTTTATTGTTTTAAAGAGTTATTTGTTGATTTTTACTTTTCGACTGGTACCCTAGAAGGAAAGTACTGTAATTGACCGAAAAAGTACACACAGAGAAATGTTTAAGACCATTCGTTGTCTTGCGAAAATTTACTCGAAATAAACCAATAAAGTTTTCAAATAAGAAGAGCTTTTTCATTCAAAACTCACAATTTTCTCCTTTGAAGCGACAAGATTTTGTTTCCAAATAAAACTATGTTGGATAGCTTTAAATGTTCTTATGAGTTCTTTTAAGAATATAGTGTTTTGCATTGAAAAATTCTATATACTCTAATAAAAAGAAACATTGCATTGAATCAAGATCACATATGTAAAACAAGTTTTGTGTGAATCAAGGAAACAAATATGTATTTTTTATTTTTATAATACATTACTGTATTGGTATATAAGAACTTTTTTTATCAAATTGCAGCAGCGGCAGATAGTTTGACAAAACAACAAAATTATTCACTTCAAATCAATATAATATCTTGAATGTAAATTACTATTGCTTAATTTGAATAATTGATCGCATTTCAACGACAGTTACTTGCAGTGAGAATGAAATACTCTATTCAGAACACAGAAAGTGTTGAACCAAACCTAAAAATCTGAAGAAACATTTGCTTTACCAAGCAAAACAACCAATTACTTATTATGATAATTGTTATTCTCTTCAATCCATCCAATGGTTGAAAAAAAGCAATATTAATTTGGTCGAAATGTTTAAATATTTGAGGTAATACTACAAAGTTTCATTCAAAACTACATACAGTCCTTTGTAGTTGATGACTTTGGTGTGACTTACTAATTTACTCATAGCAACTAAATTTATCTTGAATCAAGGACTTAACCAGCTTCTACTGAGAAAATCTTGTCTTGACTGAAGTGGATAGTTATTTCGTGGATATGGAAATCAACCGTTGTTTTGATTCAAAGTAATTTGACTTGAACTAATTTGGCTTGAACTATAGTAACTTTCATACAGAATTGGACCGAGTGTTGTTTATAATGTAGTTACCATTATTTGGCTTATTCTATCAAATTAAGTTTCATTTTTGGAACAAACCTAGTACAGACAGTATTTTCACACTATCATCAAAACTGCTGTTAATAAGGTATTGGTAATGTCTAAAGTGTCTTCTTATCGAAATAAAGAAGCTAAAGTTGTGAAAAAAACCTAAAAACTGCACAAAACTCGATAAATCAACTCTTCGGTTAATCAAAAGTCGAAAAATAAACGGAAATTCGTCAAATAATTGAACGCAACGATCAAAAGAGAGCGGGAACTCCATACCACCGGGGAACCTCACGTAACCCCGATCTGAATCAGCTGATTCCTCCAAGACACAAGGTCACGCAACCCGTCTCACACAATGGTCTTTTCTCTCACACCAACACAAAGATGAGCACCACAAATTAACAAAATTTAACCTATAAATCAAAACCACCAAAAAAACAAACAACGACTAAAATTTTAAGAGAAATAACAAAAAAGAAGAACAAAAACTTACCTACCACTCATAAAATACAAACATCAACAAATCCAACGGCTAAACAACACAAAAAAAGCGAAGAATCAAACACAATACACAAGAGGACAATCGTCTGCGAGGGATTCTACTAGAAAATCGCACATTTTTGCTCGTCCCGTCTAAAAATACGCGAAATCCGGCACCGGAGGAGCAAAAAGTCGCGCGCTCTGCGTCGACGAGCGAAGCGTTGCCGAGCGACTGACCGAGAACGGAGCTCTTCGGGAACGGTCGCGCTCCGTCTCCGTCTGTCGATGCGCCCGTGCTCGGTCTTCGCCTCGGGGACGGACGGTTTACCTGATTTTTTTTGTGTGCGCGATCGGATCGAGCGGGGGTCGCGGGCGGATTTTCGTGTGCGTGTACCGATCGTGACGTATCGCTGCGAGAGCACGGGTCACGGGTCGCGGATGAGCCGTGGAAAACAGCTGAGCGCCAAGGACGGACCCGTCATACGCGAGAGACGATTGTTTGTCGGTCCATCCGGTGGATTTTTGTAGGTTAGGGGTTTTAGGGGATTCAGGGAAGTCAAATTTGACAAGTTGCCGCTGTACCAAGCAACCACCACGAAAGTGGTTGCTGATACAACCAGCCTAAAAGTATATTAAAGGACAAAATATGAATTGAAGAAAAAGGTGTACTAATACACCTTTTCATACATTTAGAAAAAAACTCAAAAATCGATTTATAAGCTCATACAATACTCAATAATGCGACAGTCACACTAGGCTGTTTTATTAGCCGCTATTTTGTGGTCACATTAAGCTACTATTTACCAGCAAAAGTACTGCTGCCGCTGGTGGCTACTACCAGCAAGCCTCAGTTCAACTATTTCTGGTGCATTTTATATGTCACCAGACAGATTCATACAATAGTGAGACAATGTATTGTCTTTTGTCAGGGGAAGGCGTCGCAACCATAAAATATTTCATATTTGATACCAATTTGTGGGGTTTTATTGACTACCTGCCTTGAACCTACATTAATTTTGAAAGCAGCAAATTTACGTATTCGAAAATAGCTCGGTGCTTCTATATTCGACACGTGAAATCATTTTGGCTTCCGTGGCGATGAGAAACAACCGATTTAGAGAGCTTTTATCTATTTTTTTTTTGTTGTTATTTTTCGTTTTTCGATTATCTGATGTACTATACGCGCGTTGTTTAACTATAAGGAACAAATTGATCAAGTAATTTTGTTACTTATCAGTTAACTTTAGCTATTAGTATACGTAAAAATCCATAAATATGTTATTAGTTTATTGTTTTAAAGAGTTATTTGTTGATTTTTACTTTTCGGCTGGTACCCTAGAAGGAAAGTACTGTAATTGACGGAAAAAGTACACACAGAGAAATGTTTAAGACATTCGTTGTCTTGCGAAAATTTACTTCAAATAAACCAATAAAGTTTTCACATAAGAAGAGCTTTTTCATTCAAAACTCACAATTTTCTCCTTTGAAGCGACAAGATTTTGTTTCCAAATAAAACTATGTTGGATAGCTTTAAATGTTCTTATGAGTTCTTTTAAGAATATAGTGTTTTGCATTGAAAAATTCTATATACTCTAATAAAAAGAACCAATGCATTACAATGACAACCACGAAAGTAGTTGTTGATACAACCAGCCTAAAAGTATATTAAAGGACAAAATATGAATTGAAGAAAAAGGTGTACTAATACAGTACATCTTTTTCATACATTTAGAAAAAAACTCGATTTATAAGCTCATACAATACTCAATAATGCGACGGTCACACTAGGCTGTTTTATTAGCCGCTATTTTGTGGTCACATTAAGCTACTATTTACCAGCAAAAGTACTGCTGCCGCTGGTGGCTACTACCAGCAAGCCTCAGTTCAACTATTTCTGGTGCATTTTATATGTCACCAGACAGATTCATACAATAGTGAGACAATGTATTGTCTTTTGTCAGGTGAAGGCGTCGCAACCATAAAATATTTCATATTAGATACCAATTTGTGGGGTTTTATTGACTACCTGCCTTGAACCTACATTAATTTTGAAAGCAGCAAATACTAAAACAGCGCAGTGTAACTTTTCGGCCGGCGACAATTCATTATATGATCAGTATTTTAACAGCTGTATCGCTTAAAGTGCTCTTTATATATTAGGAGAATATTACCTCGCATAATATTTATAAAAGACATTTCAAAAATACATAATTTCTTTAGTTAACATTCATGTTGGTTGCTGTAAAAGTTAAACAAGCGTTGGTGGACTGGCTGCTGCTAAACTCAAATAGCACGCTAGTAAAACAGTCTAGTGCGACGAGGGCATAAAGGACATCATCCTCCAACAAAAATAAAGCCAACTCTACCTGACCTGGAGGTGCACCTTTCGTAGAATCGGGGCCTTATTACGTACATTTCTGAACGTCACAAAGAATTGCTGGGAATTCACAACAACCAAGCTTCAGCTTCGGTAAAAACAGTATCAAAAAGGTACCTATACTCCACTATATAACCAGAAGTAGTTGGAAAGCCTATAATAAACAAGAGCCGCAGAGAGCAGCAGATGGCCGACAGCATAGAGTAGTACACTTTTCGTTCGGCAAAAGGGCAATAAACTCACAATGCGAGTGAATGGTGTATACATATATATGTCGACAGAGAGGTGTATTATTGTGTGGAGAAGGTAGAGCATGATTCCGACGTTTCGTAGCGGAAAAATACCCGAAACGAATAATTGATTTCCTCTAATTATAAAACTTAACTAACATGCAAATAAAAACACCATTGCCCAGGTTTGGTATGCAAATTTCGGTCGATTATAAATCCATTTGGATTTCGTTTCAGTTCGTGATGATTGATTGCCAAAAACAGACGATTTATTTCGCTGGCGGCCTAGATTCGTACAGACAAATATTTGCCTACTTTTTGACGTTTCGAGAGATGATATCCGTATGACACAATTTCGTTTCTATACTGTGAATATACGTAGTCTAAAGTCTAAACAATCTAAACGCAGGACTTGGCTGGTTTGACCTATTTTTATCGATGATCGATGACCGGTAAAGTGCACACAACAGATGCATAAAACAACGACGCTATAAAAAGAGTGCGGCTGTAAAATTGTTGGCCGTCGATAATAATAATGATAGTTTAATTGCAGGATGAGCGCTTGAAAAATTTTACGAGCGGTTGTATGATGGTAAAATTTATTTTTTACGGGTCGAAAATAAACCGAAAAAATTATGCACGGTTATGGTTGGCGTGTGTTATGGATTTTATGCTTTATGGGCGTATGAAGCTGTCAAGTTAATGTCGGTAATCAAAATATTATGATTTTTTTTGGCAGATAAAGTGAACGTTTTTTTTTTTTTTTAAGATATTTTGGATACTTAGTAGTTTGTGTAACAGATGGTGGTAATACAATTCTTAAAATAATTTCTGATTGTTTAATAAACAGCCTTTCTCCTCCAAATAATTTCAAATAAAATATTTATTTACCTCAAGATCGATCTTTATTTCAAATAAAACCAGATTTATTTCATTCAAACGTCTTTCTGCAATTCTACCCAAACTATTTCTACTTAAGAAATTATGAAAAAAAAATATATTTATATGTTTCAATCATATATTCTTTCCTCAAAGAAATTTGTGCAAAGAAATACATTTATAAGATTTTATACTTCTTTTCTCTCTCTCTGTGTGTGTACGACAAATTTGTCTATCATTTGGTGAAAATTTCATCAAAATCAACCTAAGATTGTAGATGTTATTGGGGATTAAAATTTGTCACGTTTTCGAAAATGTCATTCGTGACATCTTGTAACAAAAACAAATAGATAGTTCCATTCAATTATTGTTTAAGACCGTCCTTTAAGAACTGCTTTTAATCTAACTACACGTTGTTCATTTTGAACCATAAAATCGTATAAAAAGGTTCTCTAAAATAGTCTAAAATGGGCTTCTCAATGCCTAATAATAAATAAAGATGAACAAATTAAAAACACTTACCGGCATATTTTAATTTCAGACAAATTAATGAAGGACATACAATACTGAATAGCGATAATCTAGATTTTGAGAAACTACGAATTTTCAACAGAAAATGACTAAAAAGTCGAAAACATCAAGCCAAAACGATAGACTTACTACTTTACCAAAAATAAAGGAAGATTTTCCTTCACATCACAGAGGACTTACCTAAAACAAAGAAAACGCAAATTAAAAATTATAAACACGTTTTCGACGCAATTTAAAATGTTGGATAACATACAACGTTTACGCGACATGCCTTCTACATACATACATATATACTTCAATAAAATAAACATGCCGAAATACAAGGCAAACAAAAAAAATCAAAAGGTTATTTCGATGAAATTTGCATTACACAAACACAAGAGGTATGTAAGATTTTAACAAAAAAAAACACACAGGAGACACGTGTAGAATGTCAACAATTGCTTTGCGGCAAAAATACCTTCGTAAAAATTATTTTTTGGGGGCTTGTGCTCGCCAACAGGTACACAACACACCAACAGCACCATGGTAAACAATAAAATCATAGACTGACACAACCAGGTCGAGAAAGGACGGTCAGATATATGTACAACGTATAATGGCCAATTGATGAACGTAGGTGTTCCATATTGTCAGTTATAATTGCCTAGAATTGGCAGCACGATTTTTCGTACGAGGCAAATAATTATACAGAGTGTACCTGGTATGAGAGTAAAACCTTTTGTAGACTTCTTTTTTCGCTGTGGACTGTGAAAATGTCTTTCTTTTAGTATTTTCTGCGATACAGTGGAAATACCCTGTCTGTATTTAATGTGTTATAAATGTTATAATATTTCGATATTTCTTAAGCAAATATTTTCGTAGACGACGTAGACTATATCAAAAGACTGTTACCACACCAAAGATAAGACCATGTTATCGCGAATATTTATTCACGATGAAAAGAGGTTCCGGTGTGTTCCAAACTTCATGTTGGTTACACAGATTAAAAGGAGTTATAGAAATAATTATTTTAAATAACTGGGGTGCCCCTCATCCAACTTTCCGACTACATCGTTGATACAATGAAATATCTAAACACTTTTGCATTATTCAATTTTGTAAAACCACAGCTAATCTGGATACTACCTAACGTCAGTTTCTATGACATAATGACATTTAATATCATGTCATGTCAGTAGCACTGACGTTTGTCAAAATCTGACTATTTGCAACACGGCGACGAAGGTCAAACTGCGTCTGAAGTTTATAGCGCCTAAACCGTTCATCCCATTGATCTATAATACATACATACTTTCCTTCTAGGGTACTAGTCGGAAAGTAAAACTTACATCAGACAGTAAGAATATTACTTATCATTAATGTAATTTATAGTAAAACACACAGAAACATTATTAATTCGTGCCTGGAGCGCTAAAAGAATATTGCTAATTGCATTATAAAGATTCATAGAATTCTTAAATTACTTATCATTAAATACTTGAAGTACTAAAAATAGAATTTCTTTTAAGTGCAGCTTAAGTGGCTAATAAATGTAGTCATTATATGTAAGTTTTATGTTAATGATGATGTGTTGAAATGTTGCATCTATCTAGCGAATATTTATACATATGAACTTCTTAACATGGAAGTCTACCCAGTTAATACCACATGGTGCCACTAGATAGGCGCTGATATCACTAGATAAGATTAGAACCAACACTTTTTTGCAAGTGGAATTTTGTCAAGTATCTACTTATGTTAGATGGCGCCACCACAGACAATACAATCCAATTTTCAGATTTTACAACCAATTATTGCCTTTAGTTTACTTACGACAAAAGAACGACCACCATAAAAAAAAATGGTACGGCCTGACTCCGACGATTCAAAATTCACTTCCGCGATTCTCCTAAATGCGGTCAGAGGCCGCTGGCGGTGCGATCGCTGCAACTCGTCGTGTAAATAGACCGTGACTGGATGATCGTCATAACACACCTACATTGTCCTTCCGAATGAATCACGGGTTGGTCGATTGGTTTACAGTTTTTCTTTCGATTGATGGCGCGAATAAATTGAAATGTCATGTCGTATTTGTAGCAGGAAACAAGCGCGTCCCGTTGGTTGCCTATATGACAGTAGTTCCTACTTCCTATTGAAATATAGGTAGAGTAGTTTCAAACTAAGAAGAGCACAGTTGTATATGCAACCAATCATACCCAGTGTATGGTTTATAAATTGCCAGTGTATATTTGGTTGCATATACAACTGTGCTCTTCTTAGTTTGAAACATCTATACATACTTACATATCTGTTTTAAAATGTGAAATGAACGAGAATGATAAAAAATGATTTATTATTTTTTACACTGTAAGAGCATGTAACACAATACAAACCAAGATGAAAAGCCTGCTAAAGCATAAGGAACCATTTCCATTTCACAGAAAACACGTACATACGACGTACAATTTCTAATTAGCAAACTAAGCCAATTTTACAATGCATAATTGCATTGTAATTGTACACCTTTTGCGCATTTTCGTAACATGAAGAAGAAATATGTACGTATGCAGTAGGAAAACAACGCTCTCAAATTCCAAGGATTCAGCAGACCATGGTGGAGAAACCATATCCCGTTGTAGGTCAGTTATTTTTACTTCCGACCATCAATAGACTGGCCGAACGAAGAACAACTGGGCAAAGTGTACAGAGTAAATAACACGCGCGTCGGCGTCGTATGACTTTGCGTCCCAATCAATTCAATTATTTGCAATCTGTGTAATAGGTTCGTATACATAAATCGTCGAGGTAATGATGATTTGAGTAGATAGATTGAGCCTTGGGTGGTGGTGTTTGCAAGGAACCATATGGCGCGTTAACGAACCATGTATTTTTGAGGGTAATGTTGTGTGTATGTATGTATACGTTTTGTATAATCTGGACTGAGTGGTATTATGTTGATAAGAGCGAAATTAATTGAAATCGGTCGTGTTGAGGTTACAGAAATTATATGTTATACTAAATATATTTTTTTCAATTACGCACGTTGCTGATAATGCCAACCGTTATCAGGATGTTTGTCAATTTATTATTATATTTTCCACAATAACAAGGATATATTATATGCTGAGCCTAATCAATCAATGTATTTTACATAATTTTGCTCTTAATATTTATCTGAATACGTACAAACATATCAAAAATCGTCTTGAATTTTAATTTTTCAATTTTTTTTCAATCACCAAAATTTGGCAGTTCTTCCCTTACGTCGAGAGCAGTAAACGACGCATTGCAGATTTATGGGGTGGTGGCGGCATGCACCGCAACGGCCCATTAATCATGGGCCGAACCCCAGTCGAAGGTCAAGGTTCGCCAAGGGCCCGAGCGCGCGTTTTAGCTGAATGGAATAGCTAGAGCTGCTGGGCTAAAGTGAGAGCTGGCTTCAGTCCAATTTACGATATTACTTTGCCTGAGCGGCGAGCTGTACAACACAGCAGGCATTGCTCTTGATAAAAGTGCTGCTTTACCATCCGCATCAGCTCTTGTATATTCTTTCTATCTCCCTCTGTAATGTACGAGTTGTATTTGTGGATTCTTTCTTTTTTCTGTCGGTCGGAGGAAAGTTGGCAGGAAAGGGAATTCGAGATGGAATCTCTCGAATTTCGCGAGAAAGGTATAAAGGGGGCGAGAGTAAATTAAATTTTTATCGCGTAGGGCGGTTACGTACTGTGATAAGTTTGATCAGAATTGAGCGATTTCAGATTCCACTGACGAATTTGATTACAGAAAAAGAGGAGTAGGTACATAATATACAAAAGTGGGTATAATAATGACTTTTATTATACCCACAATAATGATTTTTTTTTTATTTTATCGTGTTTCGTTGAGAAGATAAAAATAAATTTTAAAGATCGTTAAAAAAATACTTTCTTCCTTGTTTGGTACAGAGTAACAACCAAAATGCTTACTATTACACGCATTTTATATTTAATTTTAAATAATAGTACTATAAAACACGTTCAAAACGAAATATTTTTAATCCTAAAGTAAAAGAAATACTGCTTTACAAAATATCTGGCTTTCCACATACCACAGCATGTGGAACCTATCACTGTCTATATCTTTTACATAAGAAATAGTTTTCCTAAGACTAGATATGTATGGATCTGACCATAGCAATAATATTTTAATTAGATCCCTATTACAATGTATTCTTGATGTCTTTCTTGTATGACTTAAACGATGCGTTCGAATTTCTTTGTAGGCAGCTTCTAAAGCCTCTGCAGAGGAATCGAATAAATCACCATGACTGATTTCAATACATCGCTCTAAAAATATCTACTTTCATTACTATCTGCACGTTTCTGTAAAAATTATGTATATGCACAAGTAATAAAATAATAGAACTATAATATGGCGTAAAATTCCCAGAGGACCCTTTTAGGCTATTTGATAAAAGCTCACATTAAGTTACATAATTTAATTTTGTGTACTGCACTTCCTAGATAA
This sequence comes from Aphodius granarius, assembly GCA_963971325.1. Classification (NCBI taxonomy): domain Eukaryota; kingdom Metazoa; phylum Arthropoda; class Insecta; order Coleoptera; family Scarabaeidae; genus Aphodius; species Aphodius granarius. The sequence continues at coordinate 42,024,063 of OZ020221.1, read as the reverse complement.
TAACATTATTTTAAAATCTTATAGAATATTTCTAAAAATACGTGTTACTACTCCGCGTTATTGCGATAATCAGGAATGAATAAGTTTAGGCCTTGCCCATCGTTAATATCGAACCGATCCAAACGAAATTATCCAACAATTGAGATGTTTGGTTAGTTATTTAGCTGTTTTTTTTTTATTATAGTTTTTCATTTTACGATTTATTATGGGACGCAGCACTGTGCGCCGTGACGAAATAAACCAGGAAACGCGCACACACTTCCGGCATTTGCGACAAACCACCAAAGAACACCTCCAAGGTCCTCATTTTGTCACGCTTAACGCGCTCAAATCTTAACCGACACCGCCAACAACAGTTATTTATCATTACTAACCAATTAACCAAACGGTTTGCAAAAAGATGCCATCACACGCGCTACTTTTGTCCACAAGAGACAAGAGAACCAAGGGAGCATTTAATTGGTGTCACCAAATACCGGAAACGTCACATAATAACATCATAATCTAACATCATACTCATCAACCGTCAAAAATTATATACAAGTTACAAAGATGGGCCAAATCTGTAATATAATAAGGTTGTTACGATAAGTTACTCCCAGGGGGGAATGTGGAAGTCAAAATTGAAACGTTTTATATGTTGACGTCTATTTTGACAATTTGACAGATTCTTTCCTTTTAATAATTTTCTGGCTAGAATATAACCTAGTTTGCAAGCCTGATAGGGTTACAAGATAAAAAAACTATCAGAAAACATAACGATGGTAGTAGCAAAAAAATTGTCAAAAGTTAAACTTTAATAACTTGTGTAATTTTTGGTCGATTTTGATTATTCTCTCAGTAAATTATAGACAAATTCTTCGAGATTCTTCCTAGGTAATACAATTTTTGTAATAGTTATTTCTAACATAATTATTTGTCAATAATTTGCCGAAAGAATCATCAACATCTACACAGAGAGAACTCTATTCTTGGATATCAAGAAAAATTATTCTTGCGTATATGGTGTAGCATGAAGACGATTTTTTTTCTATCCAAATAATATTTTATTATAATAAGAATTTCAATATAGTTGTTTCAACGGTTAGTTATTCTTACGATTTAAGAATTTAGTATGTTTATGTTAAGTATATTTTTCCCTGACGAAGAAAAAGTTATTCTTCAATAAAAAGGTAGACGTTCGTATTACAACAAAAATATTTTGTTGGTCGAAAAATATATATGCTTCAACGAAAAAACAGTTTCTTGACCCAAGATTCTTACTCTGAGAGATACATAGAAAGTTGTGTTATTACTTTATAGATGGCGCAGTTCAGTTTCTCGCGTCTTTTGCCACATATCACCGCTATATAAGTTCGACGATATTGAGTTTTCGTACATTGTTTCTTTACTTCTATGCATAAGTGTTTTATTTCATTGGTGACTACAAGGATTATGAGGGAAACCAGGATTGTAGTGGAATAGCCTACACAGAGACAACTCTATTCTTGGGTATCAAGAAAAAATGTTCTTGCGTATACAGTATAGCATGAAGAGGATATTTTTGCTATCTAAATAATATTTTATTGTAATAAGAATTTCAATATTATGTAGTTATTTCAACGGCTAGTTGTTCTTCCGGTTTAAGAGTTTAGTATGTTTATGTTGAGTATATTTTGCTCTGACGAAGAAAATGTTATTCTTCTACATATAAAAAGAGTAAGACGTTCGTTTTACATCAATTGGGTGAAAAATATACATGCTTCAACGAACAAGCAGTTTCTTGACCCAAAAGTATACGTACGTATCGCTTAAAACAAGCATAATTCCTTTCAAGCAGTTCCTTCATACTTAGAACAAGAAAACGTAATACTGGGAACATCAAGAAAATCATATTCTTACTCTGAGAATTTTATATTTTACTTGAACCAACCAAATGATCTTTCTGCGGATCTAGAAACAAGTGATATTCTTCCCTCAAAGATATTTGTGTTGTTTCGAATACATGTTGCCCTCTGTGTACCAAAGATTACAAAAATTAACTAGATCAGGCTAGAAGACCATCTAGTATGGAAATCGCGAATAGTTAGCAAACAACACGAAGTAGAGATTAGAAAGGTGAAAACGTAGAAGTAAAACAGACGAAATTACCTAGTTCCCTAGAGCGTCCGACAATTTGTAATAGCAATTACTCTCACTGCTCTAAATAACCTCGCACTGTTATTATGTACCACGTCCGCGATGTATAATTGTTCGGTCATTTAACAACGCGAAAGAACAACACACTTCTTCTGCAGAATATCCTTCTTGGCGCAATTTTTATACGATAATCACCACGCACAAAGAACCGATGTGCCAAGATGTATATAAAAACGTCATATAAGTAACCGATCACTTCGTTTGTATGCCGTATCTGTTGTAATATTAAATATTGTTATGTATATGTTTAAGAGACGATTTTGAGTGGTTTCTAACATTACAAAACAACCAGATTTAAGACGAATCAATAGAACTCTGACCTTATTATTACTTAAAGAGATAAATATTTGGTAATGATGTTTTGATATTTACGTTTGATATAACATAATATGGAAACAATAACGAGATAAGGAACACCACGCTGTCTAGGTGTGATTTTAAGCAGACCACACACGTTCAGTTTCAACTGTTCAGTTGAAACTGAACGTGTGTGGCGGGCTTAAGCGAGTTACACAAAATATTGTTTTAAAATCTGTTTGGCCGACAAGATAATGTAGTTTTACCTCTATATTCCCGTGCTTTTAGCATTGTTTGTTTAATAATTAACACAAAAATATTAGCATAAATATAATATTATTATAACTAAGAGGCGTGCAAATGTATATCTAATAATGGCTTTTAAAATTTTGTCAAGACCAAGTCGGAGATCAAATCAAGGAAATACCATGCATGACGGCTTGCTTAGAAAATTCGTATTTACCGTATTGCTGCTGAACATCTTCGAGTTCCATCTAGATGGTTCTTGCACTCACCTAAAACAAAAACAGAAAAAGAAACATATAAATATCTATAGTAAATAGAGTACTTAAATACAAAATAATAGCTATTTATGATACGTGTATGAAAAGAGTTATATTTTGTGAGAAATAGGTAAAACAATTCAATAAAAAAGTAACCGTTCGTTTTACAACAACAAAAATATTTCGTTGGACGAAAAATATATATGCTTCAACGAAAAAACAGTTTTTGGACCCAAGATTCTTACTCTGAGAGATACGTAGAAAGTTGTGCAATTCCTTTACAGATGGCGCTAACAGTTTCTCGCGTCTTTTGCCACATATCACCGCTCTATAAGTTCGACGATATTGACTGTTCGTATATTGTTTGTTTACATCTATGCATGTTTTATTTCATGGGTGACTTACAAGGATTATGAGGAAAAGCCTACACAGAGAGAACTGTATTCTTGGATATCAAGTAAAAATGCTCTTGCATGAAGAGATTATTTTTGTTATCCAAATAATATTTTATTGTAAGAATTTCAGTATATGTTATAGTTATTTCAACGGCTAGTTATTCTTCCGGTTTAAGAGTTTAATATGCTTATGTTGGGTATATTTTGCTCTGACGAAGAAAGTGTTATTATTGTACACATAAAAAGTGTAAGACGTTCGTTTTACATCAACAACAATATTTTGTTGGGTGAGAAATATACATGCTTTAACGAACAAACAGTTTCTTGACCCAAAAGTATACGTACGTATCTCTTAAAACGGACGTAATTCCTTCCAAGCAGTTCCTACATACTTAAAACAAGAAAACGTAATACTTGGAACATCAAGAAAATCATATTCTTACTCTGAGAATTTTGTATTTTACTTGAACCAACCAAATGATCTTTCTGCGGATATAGAAATAAGTTATATATATAGAAACAAGATATTCTTGACTCAAAGATATTCGTGCTGTATCGAATAAATTTTTCCCTCTATGTAAGATGTTGGTTCAGTCCACTGATTTATTTTTTAACACGTCTGCAGAAAAGCGTATTCTCATAAGTAACTAACGATTAATACACATGTTTCTTATCTTCGAGGGCATCCAATCAATCTGTATTATAATATAACCACTAATTCAGTTCGGAAAAGCCATAGTTATTTTCACAAGATTAAATTAGAAAACTAAGTTCACAAACAGTACATATTACATAATAATTTCTCGAGTTTATTGAATATATAATGTAATCAGGAAATTCATGTTTATTTTCACTGAAAATAAACTCTGGAGCGCAGATGGTGTATTTTCATTTGTTAATGTGCATTCCGGAAAACGCATAGCAACATTCCCACTAGCATTAAACATGCGGAAATTTTCCAACTGTCAGAGCATCTCGACTGTTATTGTAGGACGTCATACCGCCAACAACTTGTCACGTAACATTCCTTATGTTATCTTTTTTTGACATTGTCAACATAACGTACGTAACACTTGGTGTTTGTAATTATTCTAGGTTATAACTATGTGCTTATGTTCTGTCTTGTTCTTACGTAATTATTTAAATTAAGTTGCGACTACTACAGACATAAAAGCGCTTTGTGTACGTGGTATTAGGGTTATGTAATAATGTGTAAATTGTAAAATTAAATAACACAATTTGAAAGGAAAAGTTTGAAAGCGAATAACCAAAGAATATATGAAGATTTGTGTACAATTAATGATTATTTTAATGCGAGAGGGTTGTTTCTTGGGGGTTAGTTTCCATGTCAAGACACACTCCTAGTAATATTTAGTCTTGACCTAGATTCCAGGTCGTGAAATTGATTTACGGGTTCAGGTTGCGGTCCATCGGTGCCACGTGGGATGAGGGTCGATTCTGTGCCAAAATCTCACCCCGTTTGGACGCCAGCTGGTGGCGTACTTTGGAATCGGGCCAAAATGCCAGCCGGTTCAGTGGTGGATGAATTTCAAGCTCTTTTTTTTTTGGTGTTTTTCTAATATGGATTTTTGTTGTACACAGAGAGAACTCTATTCTTGGATATCAAGAAAAATTATTCTTGCGTATATAGTGTAGAATGAAGAGGATTTTTTTCTATACAAATAATATTTTATTCTAATAAGAACTTCAATATAGTTGTTTCAACGGTTACTTATTCTTACGATTTAAGAATTTAGTATGTTTATGTTAAGTATATTCTTCTCTGACGAAGTAAAACTTATTCTTCAATAAAAAAGTAGACGTTCGTTTTACAACAACAAAAATATTTTGTTGGACGAAAAATATATATCCTTCAATGAAAAATCAGTTCCTTGACACAAGATTCTTAGTCTGAGAGATACATAGAAAGTTGTGCAATTACTTTATAGATGGTGCTAACAGTTTCTCGCGTCTTTTGCTACATATCACCGATATATAAATTCGACGATATTGAGTGTTCGTATATTGTTTGTTTACTTCTATGCATAAGTGTTTTATTTCATGGGTGACTTATAAGGATTATGAGGAAAACCAGGATTGTGGTGGAATAGCCTACACAGAGAGAACTCTATTCTTGGATATCAAGAAAAATTATTCTTGCGTATATAGTCTAGAATGAAGAGGATTTTTTTCTATACAAATAATATTTTATTCTAATAAGAACTTCAATATAGTTGTTTCAATGGTTACTTATTCTTACGATTTAAGAATTTAGTATGTTTATGTTAAGTATATTTTTCTCTGACGAAGAAAAACTTATTCTTCAATAAAAAAGTAGACGTTCGTTTTACAACAACAAAAATATTTTGTTGGACGAAAAATATATATCCTTCAATGAAAAAGCAGTTCCTTGACACAAGATTCTTACTCTGAGAGATACATAGAAAGTTGTGCAATTACTTTATAGATAGTGCTAACAGTTTCTCGCGTCTTTTGCTACATATCACCGATATATAAATTCGACGATATTGAGTGTTCGTATATTGTTTATTTACTCCTATCGATAAGTGTTTTATTTCATGGGTGATTTATAAGGATTATGAGGAAAACCAGGACTGTAGTGGAATAACCTACACAGAGAGAATTCTATTCTTGGATATCAAGAAAAAATGTTCTTGCGTATACAGTGTAGCACGAAGAGGATATTTTTGCTATCCAGATAATATTTTATTGTAATAAGAATTTCAATATATGTAGTTATTTCAACGGCTAGTTATTCTTCCGATTTAAGAGTTTAATATGTTTATGTTGAGTATATTTTGCTCTGACGAAGAAAATGTTATTCTTCTACAAATAAAAAAGAGTAAGACGTTCGTTTTACATCAACAACAATATTGGGTGAAAAATATACATGCTTCAACCAACAAACAGTTTCTTAACCCAAAAGTATACGGACGTATCTCTTAACACAGACATAATTCCTTTCAAGAAGTTCCTTCATACTTAAAACAAGAAAACGTAATACTTGGAACATCAAGAAAATCATACTCTTACTCTGAGAATTTTATATTTTACTTGAACCAACCAAATCATCTTTCTGCGGATATAGAAACAGGTGATATTCTTCACTCAAAGATATTCGTGTTGTATCGAATAAATTTTTCCCTTTGTGTACCAGAATCAGTTATCGTCAAAAGTGGCAAGTGACGTTCCGAATACACAATGCATACATAGATGCACAAACCCACTGAAACAGCTAAAATTGAGTAATTGAATATTCAGCCTGTTGAGCACACAAAACCTGTCCCTTCAGCTGAGCAGTCGCTTTCAAAGTTGCTCCGATAACCAACCCAGATGATACAATCGATTTCCCAGCAATAATGCAGGCCGAACAGAGCGAGTTCCCTTGTCATTTCCGCGTTTCCGACCGACACAGGAAGCGACATGTTTGAATCTGCGCGACGCCGTCCTAATTTCTCTTTAATTCGCTATTTAAATATGTAGGGGTACGTTTTAGTTAGTTGGACGGCTCTGGCTGGAGTCGAAGAGGGTGGCGATTTTAGTAGCCCTGCACTTAGGCCTCAACAGACCCCTTGTACAAGCCCCTCAGGTATTGTATTGGGACAGATCAACGAGTGCGCTGCATGATCCTGGGCGGATAGGAATCCATCTACCACGCCCCGCACGCCGGACCTCCAGAGACAGCCAGCCTACATGAGCCGTCCTGCCTCAAGGGGTAAAAGCCGTCCCTTGTAGGGGTACGTATCAAAGTTGTAGGTATAGATTGCCCCACTTTTTCTGTTAGAAATTCTTTCTTCTTTTTCTTCTTTTTTTATCTGAATGACAAGTTTTCACTATTTGCGAGAGAAACTCTAGAACAGTGTTTCCCAACCTTTTTTGAGCTATGCCCCACCGAAGCTGGTCTAAAAATCTCATGCCCCACCTCATATTGTCTTTTTTTATACCTTTAACAGAGTTGGAAATGAACCTTACTCGGAACGGTGTGCGTTTCTCATTTCGTCATTGGTACACATTCTGCCCAACAAACTTTGACTAATTTCCTCTCTGTGACGTAATGAAAAACTTGCGCCATTGGGGGTATAAAAATAATAACATAAAACAATAATTTATTTGATTATTGAAATAAATACTAAGCATTTTAGCAGAAACAAAATTTGCTACATATTCTATTATAACAAAATAGAAATAAACATTCACTTAAAAACTAATACAACACAAATCTGCCATATTTTATTATAACAACACAAAGTTAAACATTTACTCTAAAACTGAAATTGTCACTGCAAGTGTTAATCGTACCCTTGAGTCTAGTTATCAAATATTCGTGCTCATTGCTAAATCTGGAAAAAGCACAAAATAGGGGAACATTTAATTAAACTGTCAATATCAACATTTGTAAAAACGGTTTTAGAAAAAGATGACAAAGATGTGATAGCTGTGCCCCTTAGTAACAACACTGTCAGAAAAAGAATGGTTAAAATGAGCAAGAGTGAGAGGCACTGAGGCCTTGTTGATAACTTATGTAAGGTACATTAATAAGGAACATTTTTTTGAGGAAATGTTATTCCGCAAATCATAAGAAAGCACCACGACCTCCAGAGATATTTTTTCTAAGCTAAAAAACTATGTTATTAATTATGTCGATAATATTCCAATACAGAACATAACATCTTGTGCTGCCAATCGTGCTCCTAACATGATGGGCAAGAAAAGTGGCTGTTTAAAGATGAAAATCCAGAAATGCTTCTTGTGAATTGTGTAATCCACAGGGAAAACTTGGTAGCCAAAAATATTTGTTCAATGAAGTATTAAATTTAGTTATAAAAAGTATGAATTATTTTGTACTTCACAAATTAACTTGAAATGTCACATTCGGCATTAGCTTTGATACAATTGACATATTTTATAACCGAATTTAATCTTCATTGAGAACTGGACAAACATTTTTGGTTACCAAGTTTTATATAGAGCTATATTAGACAATGCACAAGAAGCATTTCTGGATTCTTATCTTTAAACAGCCGCTTTTCTTGTCCATCATGTTAGGAGCACAGTCTGCAGTACAGGATGTTATGTTCTGTATTGGAATATTAAAGACATTGAAGTAATTATTTTGCTTATGAAGAATATCTCCGGAGGTTGTGATGCTTTCTAATTTATAGAATAACATACCTTCAACGAAATGTTCCTCAACAATGTATCTTAAGTGGCATAGCTATCACATTTTTGACATATTTTTCTAAAAACGTTTTTACAAATATTGATGGCTTAATTAAATTTTTCCCTATTGTGTGTTTTTTTTTTCAGATTTAGAATTGTGTAGGGATATTTAATAATTAGCCTCAAGGATATGATTAACGGTTGCAGTATGAACGGTACAAAGAGACTTTAAGGTAGTTTTTTTTTTTCAAAATTTTTCTATATTCCAATTGCCCCCCTCAACAATCATATTGCCCCCCAGTGGGGCGTACGCCCCACGTTGGAAAACACTGCTCTAGAAGTATGTAGATAATGACTTTTGTAATGGAAGTGAAATGATGTAGAAAAGGAGGTGTAAGTAAGTAGGTACTTATTATAATCCATTCAATCTTTTTTATAGTTATTTTGAAAGGTATAGATGTTTCAAACTAAGAAGAGCACAGTTATATATGCAACCAAATACACACAGGCAATTTATAAACCATGCACTGGGTATGATTGGTTGCATATACAACTGTGGTCTTCTTAGTTTGAAACTACTCTAGTTATGTAGTTATTTAAAAGCAAATATCACAAGAATACAGGTTATGTTACTTATTATATTGTTAGAAGTACTCTCCGAGAAGATTATTAATTAACTAATTAACTAATTGTCTTCTTTTTTTTTTCTATCTCGATGAAATAACCGCATCGCTTATAATAGATCGAATTAACCTACATTTTTCCACTCCGCAGATGCATAATTGCGGACTCTAATAGATGAGCAATCTATGAATAATGGTCGTTTGTCATTTGATGGCATCCGTTGCTAACTATGTCGTGTTCTTTTCTTTTCTGCCTTCTCTTCCTATATATGTATATATATGTATATCATATTACACATTTGAACCGTTATTACGTATGAATGTGGCGTTCTCCATTCGACATCTGGCTTTGTAAATTATTATTTATTTGTATATGTGTTATGTGCAGGTTATACTTTTATCAACCAGGAACCATCATAATTTATCTCTATGCAAAAAAAAAAATCATCTTTCTTCAACATAAAACAAGGATAAATGGGAAGTAAAACACATCAATACCCAAAATAATAATATATTAAGGGAACGGACCAATATCTTATCAATTCATAATCTAAAGCCCTTAGATTACAGCTCAATACAATAAACCTTAAACGTATTAACGTATCATATTATACAGCGTGTCCGAAAAGAACGCACACAACACTTAGCCGAAGTCAATAAAAAAAAAAAACACCAAAATCCGCACGTCAAAATCAAAATCCCTGATGCTGCTGATAACCGGCATCGATATGCCCGTACTGCGCCGCACTCTGATCCAACAGATGCAAGACGTCCGACAATTCCGGCTGCGCCATACTGTGTTGCCTCAATTCCGACTGCGCCATGCCATGTTCCCGATCGGGTCTCGCCGCGGCAGTCTGCCATAACCACTGATGATTCGACTGGAGGTTAGTTTTATCGCAATTTGTGGAACCCAACTGCGTGTAGATCGGTTGCTGCGTCGACTGTTCAAAGTTTTGATAGGTTGGTATCTCCTGGTGGGTCTGAGGGATATTCCAAGAGCTTTCCATACTATCCGGGCTCGAGGTTGTGCATGATATGTCATAGTTCGTCGGTGTTTGGGTGTTCGTGTTGATGGTTGGGTAGTTTTGAGTAGTTTGTGATGGTACTAAGAAGGTGGATTGTGGATATTCTGGTGCTTCGATGGTGCAAATATTCTTATTAGAGGTGTTCGTGCAGACTATATACTCAACGTCGTCGGAAAACGGGTTCAGGAAGGCAAAAGCTGAGACTCTCAACATGACCCATTCACCTAACTTCGACCTAAACCGCGCCATGACCGTCAACATCTGTCCCTTGAGGCTCAAAATCTGCTTGAAGCTTTCCTTCATGTGACCCTCATCTTCGGGATGGATGAACTTAAAGCAACTACTACCCAGGAGGTCCACAGGCGCGTATCCAAGGATCTCAGTCACTCTTTGGTCCACGAAACTAAACTGCCCATCAGTGGACAGCCTGGACATAAACTCCGAGAGATTATTTGTGATTTGTGAAGCCCCTGGGGTGGAGGTAATCTGCAAGCGACCTATGGCAATCAACGAAGGCCCCAAGCCATCCAAAGGTAGCGTATCCGCAGGCGTCCATGTCTTTATATACCCAGTGCAATGCACGACGACGTAGGCTCCATTTTGGGAGATCCCGCTTCTGATTTTGTACCTTTCCGAAGCCGGCATGAGACTCCCAACTTTCATCCTACAGATAAACCCACGTTTCAACCCCAAGGCCGCTTTGGACTGGTTAGAATCTTTCTTGATGGTCCCAGTCTTCAGATCTAAGATCCTCTGCGGATTCCGCGATTCAGTCATCGATAATTGCTCTTTAACCTTCTCAATGTCTTCCGGATGGATGTTATTAAAGATATTAGACCCTTGCCAATCCGATTGGTTGCAATTCAAAACCGGTGATACAGAATCAGAAACGTACGTGACCAAACCAGTATCGCAACTGACCACGAACAAGAAGCCATCGGCAGCCTCTAAGATCAGATGTTTCAACTCTTGATCGGTCAAAAACGAAGGTTTAAAGGTCGAGTCGTTACTTCGACTTCCCGAGCCCTTCAGGGTCTTGATATGCGCGACGGCCATCCTTAAAATGGTAAGTTTATCTGGCTTCCTCGCTAGGGAGTTGCAAGTGGGTACCATGTCTGATAACTCTGAGAGATAGGCGGTCATTTTGTTCCGTCTGCGTCTCTCGATTTCGCAGTGGTTCTCCTTGCTGAGCATTCGTCCTCTGTCGTCCTCTTTGCCTCCCTGATGATGGCCCGTCATCATCATCCTATCTTCGGAGTCGTCTTCGTCGTCCCACATGGCTCTGCGTTTCGTCGAGCCGCCGTTGGCGGCGCTAGTGTTGTTGGTGGTCGTTGGTGTATGCTGTTGTGGTGTTTCTGGTGCAGACATCTGCAATAAACAAATATCAAGGGTACTGAGATTCGCACTATTGCATCCGTAACATGTTTTTTTTTACACACACAAGAACAGACGCGACCTGGTGGCGTTAAAAACCAGCAAAAGCCGGTTAGAGTAATATGTAGGGGACGCGTCACTCATATAAGACCGTTGCCGCTGCCATTTTGGCTAAGTAACAATATAACGCAGATGATTTTTTGCATAGAGATACATTTTTGAAGGCAGTGAGACCGAAGACCTCAAGTTTGTGTGAGGACTAGGTTTTGCCTCAGAAAAAACACAAGTTTCTAATAAAATCCGTAGACAAACAGTCAACTTTCATGAAAACATGCTTCAAAATCTGACTAGTTGAAACAAGTACATAAATAATTCCATAGAAATATTCTCAAAGAACATGTTTTATGTTGTGCAATCATTGAGAATAGTTCTCAAAAGATATAGAAAAGTCCATAATGCCCAAACATGTCAGATCTGGATTCTGATTCGTAATGATTGAGTAGTTAACGGTTGATCAAACATCAAATGCTAGTGGGCCTTTCTTCAAGTGACTTTATACCCAAAACAAGGGCATATAGACATAATGTTTTCTTTTGGGAAGCTGAAGTGCTCAAGTGTGGTGCATTCCAGTGCAATTTTGTCCCGAATGGATCTACGTGCAACATTTGCAGACCAAAAGAACTAGAAAATTTCCAAAATTAAGCACAAGTGTGCTCGAGTTTTATCAAAATTATACCAAAACAAAGCTTACGTATTTCTGGGATTATTTCCAAAACACGAATACTTGTCTATTACTAATTTATCCTCACTCAAAACCACTAAATTTCCATCGATTAGGTATTACACTTGCATGAACAACTAGCTGCATAAACAATTAACTATCGACCACACCAACCACTATAAACGAATTCTGCGAACAAATACGCACAGTTCTGTTATTACTCATTCGCAATATGTTGGTTACACTATCCAATAGCAACAACCAATAGCAACAATGCACGATTAAAATCCGCATTGACCGATAGCAGACCAAATAAGCAGTTTACTCGCGATGTTATAAGCAAGTATGTATCATACTAACGATTGTACTTCTTATCGCAAAACCTCATTTGTTATATTGAGAATAAGTTATCAACAAACTAACAACAATCAATTTTAACACAAACAAAACATTGTTCTTTTCTTTAATCTACTGTCAAAGTAGCATTAGGTAAAATTTTCAACCAGTTAAATTATTAGTAATTTTGCAACTAATGAATAGCCTAATTGCCATTTGAGGCAATGACCGAGATAGTAAAGGTTAATATAGTTGAGAAGCGGTTCTGAACAAGTGAAAGTAAGCCTGTTAATAATAATATACAAAAGTAACAGTCCGAAATAAAAACGAGAGACAATTTGTACGCAAACGAGTTTTTTTTTATGAACGACATACATTTTCAATTACACTTTTTCCTAACCGCAACTAGTGTTTTTGCAATAACTGTCACATTTCATGAACTAACCTGTCAACAACTTTTTATATAACACTATCCATGCAATAATTATTAATAAATCGACTCCTACGACGGATAATATTATAGACTACCGTTCAACGCGTAAAACCAAATAAACAATCACGTTAATAACGAGACCCCAAGTTGACTTGGGGGCATTTAAATGCAGAACGAGGACTCGGTGTACAGTTGGTACTCCCGATATCACTATTTGAAGATATTAATCGGCGTGTACCGTAAGAATTTACTGTACTTTGAGCCTCGTATTCCATGCTGTTCTGAATACGTTTTGCTTGTATACTTCACGGCGAGACGATGTATGAATGAACAATGCATGCCCAGAGGGAACTAAAATAAGGTTACAGCTAAATAACTAACCAAACATCGCAATTGTTAGATTATTTCGTTTGGATCGGCTCGATATTAACGATTCGCCAGGCTTAAACTTATTCATTCCTGATTATCGCAAGCTGAACAGTTGGTGTCTGTATTTTTTATTTTTATTTAATATGGGGGCTAATCTAGAAGGTATGCAATATTTAAACTAACACGTATTTTTAGAAACATTCTATAAGATTTTAAAATAATGTATTATCTATGAAGTGCAGTACACAAAATTAAATTAAGTAACTTTATGAAAGCTTTTGTCAAATAGCCCAAAAAGGCCCTTTGGGATTTTTACGCCATATCATAGCCTTATTATTTTACTACTTGTGCACATAAATAATTTTTGCAGAAACGTGCAGATAGTGATGAAAGTATATATTATTAGAGCGATGTATTGAAATCAGTCATGGTGATTTATTCGATACTTGGGCTTTCTTCTTTTGAGTTACCTATAGGAATTTCATCTGCAGAGGCTTTAGAAGCTGTCATGTTATTATCTAAGAAGTGCTGTACACAAAATTAAATTATGTAACTTTATGTGAGCTTTTGTCAAATAGCCTAAAAAGGTCCTCTGGGAATTTTACGCCATATTATAGTTCTATTATTTTATTACTTGTGCATATACATAATTTTTACAGAAACGTGCAGATAGTAATGAAAGTAGATATTTTTAGAGGGATGTATTGAAATCAGTCATGGTGATTTATTCGATACTTGGGCTTTCTTCTTTTGAGTTACCTATAGGAATTTCATCTGCAGAGGCTTTAGAAGCTGTCATGTTATTATCTAAGAAGTGCAGTGCACAAAATTAAATTATGTAACTTTATGTGAGCTTTTGTCAAATAGCCTAAAAAGGTCCTCTGGGAATTTTACGCCATATTATAGTTCTATTATTTTATTACTTGTGCATATACATAATTTTTACAGAAACGTGCAGATAGTAATGAAAGTAGATATTTTTAGAGCGATGTATTGAAATCAGTCATGGTGATTTATTCGATACTTGGGCTTTCTTCTTTTGAGTTACCTATAGGAATTTTATCTGCAGATGCTTTAGAAGCTGCCCACAAAGATATTCGAACGAATCGTTTAAGTCGTAAGATAAATACATCAACAATACATTGTAATAGAGATCTAATTAAAATAGACAACAATTCAGACATCAACCAACTAAATTATTATGCACAAACCAAAGATATACGGTTCAAAAGTACATTGAACCAGAGAACTACAAAAAATTACGGTACACAGTTACAATAAATACTAAAAACAAACTCGAATCTCTTCACAAATATACGTGTTCAATGTACATAGAGAGGGCAGATGATCACGATGGCTCGTGTCACATTGTGTCACCGTTCTCTTAATTTATGCCCCATTGTTACGACTATAGCTAACCTCGATGACAGCCGAGCGTATCCAATTTCGCGCCATGCGACCAGAATGACATAAAAACGCGACCGAAAATTAAACAACCGCAAAATATGGCGCGCAGTTGGTCGACGAAGAACAAACAAAAAAAAAATATACTAAATCGCCCACGTGTTCGAAAGTGCGAAGGATTTTTTAAATCTACTAAACTAGATCTACTTTCCAGATTTGGGATAGAATATATTTTATACGTCGTGCAAAGTTTGTGAATATGTAAATTTAGAAATTAGTTAAAATACGTAATCAATTATGTTATGAAGTGTTGTCCGATAAACAATTTAACACCTATTAAGTAATGTAGGAACAATTACAGCTGTTAAACAATAGATAACAGGTAATTGCGCAATATTAGAGCGTGACCTTTGTAAATTATGGAGTCAAAATGCGAGATAAACACGTCACTGTTCTAATCTTTATTCCTGTTGAACAGAACAGTTATATTTTGTACATTTTATATCGGATAATTTCGAAATATGACTTCTGATAGCATCTGTTTTTGATTTTTCTTACACAGATAATGAATAGACCTTATATAGGTAGGTTTATAACGTTATCATTGTTATCAATGTTTGATGAAATCCCCAGATATACGCTATCTATTTACTTATTCTAAATCATACTAATCGCAATACTTTTTTTTTGTTTTTGAACACACCTTACAAATTTTGTTTACCCAGCAAACTTGGGTGTGTATATTTTGCGATATAAGCTATATACTTTTCAACAAATGCTGTACATTATCGATAATTATGGTGGAGAACTGAGTCATCGATTGAGCTAGAATATTAAGTAAATGCCACGAGGGATACAAGATAGATAATCATCAGCGCGAATTATCTCTCTCTCTCGAAATAGAAATTCATTTGTGACTCACGACAGCTGAACACTCTTATATCTATTATTACATAGAAAAAAAAACACAATTTGCTATGCACGTATTATAATGTTGAAAGGTTAAGGTCATAATTTACGTAATTCGTAGTTATTATACGAATGTGAATTACTTACTCAATTTATTTATTTGCTTATCTATTACGGACAAATTTGTGGGGAACGAATTTTCTCCTTGTTTCTTGTAAAACTGTTGACATAACAAATCTTTTTTAACCACAAGAGTTAATAAGGAATAATCCAATGCATATTGGGTTAGTAGACGCCAAATTTTACTTTAGCACCATTGATGTTGGAGCATATCGAAAGCTACAGTGTACTCTAATAAATTTAGGAATTATGTGCTTGGTACGTGCCAAATGTTATATCTGGTACATTCATGTCATGATGACCCCTTTGCATTATACAATAACATTATCAGGCCATATCCAACCCGAAACTTTGGCAATAAAAAACTTACTGTTAATTATAGATTGAGTAGAGTTAGAAGAATGGTAAAACGTGCCTTTGGTATATTAGCCAAATGATGGTAAATTTTCCATTAACCTATGAAAATACGTCTTTGCTGACTGAATAATGACACAAACTTGTTCTGTTTTACATAATTATGCCCGCAGGTGGGATGACCTGCAATTTGCAGATATTTTGTATGAATGCTCACATCTATATGTGTCTTGGTTCTTCTTTCTTTATTGTATATTGTGTGCAATAGGAAAATAAAATAAAAATAACTGAAACACCAGCTAAATCTATGTTGCTAGCAGCAACAGCAGCCAGCGGCGATTTTGTGGTCACATTACGCTGTTTACCAGCAAAAGTACTGCTGTCGCTGGTGGCTACTACCAGCAAGCCTCAGTTCAAACTACAAGGTCAACTATTTCTGGTGCATTTTATGTCACCAGGTAGGTACATACAACAGTGAGACAATGTATTGTCTTTTGAGAGGTGAAGCCATCGCAGTCATAAAATATTTCATATTTGATACCAATTTGTGGGGTTTTATTGACTACCTGCCTTGAACCTGACTGCATAAATTTTGAAAGCACTATACACGATTGTAAATAAAGTAAGTATGGCCACGATGGCAATAAAATTAGAAATTCTATATTTTAGAAGTATGTATTTAGTTGAAATTCACTGTTATTTACAAAATTATTTTAATTATTAATTAAATCATTATTTCAATTTTAATATTAATTAAATTATATATTTTCATAAAAAAAGCTCTTTCAGGTTTTCAATTGTTTCCCAGTATATTTCTAAATAACAAATTGTTCGAAAGTTACTACTTTCATCCGTAATTTAGTGTGTACTTTACATTTAATGTTTTATTTATATTAACTTCAAACACAAAAGAAATTCAATCAGTTTTCCGTCCAATTTATCGATGAAAATATAATATACAATTATATAATTATACAATTTAATATACAATTGATATATTTAAAATCCGATGTATTTTAGAAAAGATATTAGTATATTTGCATTTCTACTTCAAATAAAGCTCAACACGTCGCAGCTACTTATAAATATTACATGATATTTGCATTGTATGCATAAAATGCATAAATAAGCATAATCCAGATTTACCAATTTTGACGAAATATTTGAATATATTATTTAAAATAGAAATTATAAATCACATATTTATAATTTTATATTATTAGTTACACATTTAACAAAAGTAATGAATTGTTGCTTTAAATTATTTATTATAATCGATGGTTGGTATTTTCTACAATACCCACATTTGTCTTGAGCCAGCAAGGCAAGCTCTAAATATCGGCTAATGAAAGTCCAACATGTTCAACTTTACAAGCAACAGCCAAAACCATTCGCGGACATGCAAAAATAGCGGCTGCTGAGTGGTCACACTATGCTGGTTAACAGCGGCAAATAATTTACAGCAAGCAGCAAATACTAAAACAGTGTGACTACCCCATATTCTGCATTCCAATCAACGTTGCAGCATAACTTTTCGGCCGGCGACTATTCATTATGTGATCAGTATTTTAAACAACTGTAGTATTTTTTTATTACTATTAGCATGAATGGAAAAGTTACAGCCATACAGTACAGACAAGTATTATCAATAAAACTAAAGATGAGAATTAGAAAAACACAAAATTGTAAAAAAATGCAATTATAGTAACCTTTTAAGTATTTCGATATCAAATCATCACAAACAACACACAAGGTGCAGTCGAGTGTTCAATTATAAATAATTCAATCATAGATATTAATAGATAATTGTTTATAATAAACAACCTAAATAAATCAATCAATCGAATCGATAAATCAAGCCATATAACAATACCTAAAGCAGCTGCTGTATACTCCGCGCCGTTGTCTTTCTGGGAGACAGTCTGCAGGAAAAATTTGCAGGGATACCACATCTTAATAAACGAAAATCCTTGGAAAATACAACCCAGACGCATCAGAAAAAACCTCACAACAACAACAACAACAACACCCAATACTAGTTTCGTCTTTTCTCTTTTCTACACACACACAACACCACTATTTCTTTCTTTAATATTATTTATTTATTTATTAAGAACTTCTTTATAACACCCACACACGTGACACTTTATACCGTGCAGCGTGTACAATCGTAATGACTCGAATTCTTTTGTGTCACCTGCGTTCCCTCCTCGGTTGCTGGTGGTCGTTGTTCGGTTCTTTGTGGGTAAACGGTGAACGATGAGTAAGAAGGCAGACGTCGTCGGCGTCACTCCGAAGACGTCGCATATTCACGCGCGGCGATGCGGACGCGCGCTGTTTTTTTAATGAGAACGCGACGCGCTAGAGGCTGCTGCTTGCTGTCAGCGATACCGAAACTTGACTGACTGACTGCGGCGACCGCGACCGCGAACCCAAGCGTTGTCGTCGGCGTATGTTTCGCTATACTAGGTTTGTATATGTCGAGAGAGGTATTTCATATAATCGGTGAGTCCGTGTGACTTTAGATATCGTATGATCAGGTGTGTCTACCGATCTAGCTGTGCAAAGCTCGTATCAGAAAGAAAACTCAGTTTTAATGCGAAATATCATATTTATTAGGTCAGGTTTGGGACATCTAAAAAAAATTAAACACCTAAACAAAGAAAAAAAGTTATGATAAACTAGAAAAATCGACACTTCTCGCAGAGAACATGAATTTATCAACTTTTGCTTAGTCACTGCTTATATATTATATTTAAATTGAATAATGTGCAGCTTCACCTTGGAAAATAGCATTTATCGGTACACATTCCGATGCAGTAATAAAAGTAAAACTCTTTGTTTCAAACATGTTTTAATACATGATTTATTTGACCTGTTTTTTTATGTTATTATTTTAACATGCATCCAATATTGCTCAAAACATAGTTTTATTAAAACATTATCTACCTATACTAATTGCGAACTTTCAAGTGTGGGGCGCGTTCAGCGGAATCGCCCATTTTGGCCGACATTTGCGATCGAGTAGCTGCAAAATTGGGTTTTTCGATATTACTTTTGACGCTCGAATTGAAAAAAGGACACAATTCCGCGTGGACTGCGCGATATTTTGTAAATTAAATGCGTCAATTTTGAAAAAAAAATCACGTTTTTGCACCTCTTCGGGTGAAGGCGAACCTCGAGAAAATGTCACGTGACGTCTAGAAATTCCGACAAGCGGATCGATGAACGTCAAAAATTTACATTTTTTATCCGTTCCTGCCGACCTTATAAAAGCCACTCGCTCTCATTTCTTACGATAAGATCCCTCTAAATACCCTTCGCAAAGAGTTTTGAGCAAAAAAACGGCCTTAAAAACAATTTTCGATCCAAAAAAATCGATTTTTGTCGACCCGTGTTTTGCTGCTATTACCACAGTAACGTCAAACCCGAAACGCCCCCTGCCGGACATTCGTAACAACAGTAACAGATAGCAGATAACCTAAAATGTATCCTAAAATGTCCATGTTGCGAATGTGGACAGGTGGGAAGCCTTAACCACATATTTCTAGAATGCCCAATAACTAAAATCGAAAATTTTGACTTATACACAGAGCTAGTTAATACATACTAGAAGAGAGGTGATATGTTCTGAGTACATTACACTGATCGGTTTCTAGTTTAGGCACAACTCGATGCAAAATCTTATCAAATATTCCATAGAACAGTACAGGAACATTCTAAAAACTCGTCGACCAATAAATTACGTAACACGTCTCTCACATATAAAATCGAACTCGACCCATTGCGAGGTCACCCTTCAAAACGTCGCTTTACCTTCCTTTTTCCATCGACATTATGCAGATTAGCTCAGATAATAAATACTGATGCATGCGAAACATCTGTTCCACTAAGCCGGTGTGTGTACGTAATCATCGACCAACATAAAACCAAACTTGTAGGCGGCAGTAGGTATAATAATATCGTAGCCGTGACCTTATATCTCGCTGAAAAAGTGTGCTAAACCGGATCACCATCGAGAGCCGACAGTGCCACTCATGTTACTGTAACCGTACGGTCTTGGAGACCCGAAAAAGAACTTTGAACTAGGTCAGTGTCGATCGAGACTACTGCTTAAAAGTTTTGCTCCTCCGGCCAATCGTGTGTATGGTGTTCTACATCTTTTTTTCGACAACTTTCAGCTGGAGACTTTTTAGATAACTAAATTTTAAATAAGTTTAATGTTGAGGAAAGGTCCATTAATTACTTCAACAGGATTCACAATGTGTTCAACTTCTTTGCTCTGAAAAATAACCTGTAAAACTGTCTTTTTTATCAATGATATCAATTTTTGTCGCTCTACATTGATTATAGCATACATTACGGAGTGATTTGCGATTTGAAACACAAAAAAGGAGCGTATTCATTATAGTTTTTATTACGTAATCACTTTATCTTATCGTGTACGCGGTTTTTAGTTTACAGAATATATTTCCTTTCTCAATCAGGTGATATTTCGTCGCTTGTTGCGCATAAAACTAAATAAATAGCTGATTATATAAATTATTATATTCAAATCCAGCTTACGTACGTTTCTGTACATTGACCGCATTTAAAAGCGATTTTACCACATTTCTACTGACCCACGTCAGCATTTTTCGTCGAACTTTTTTTACAAACTTTGCTGATTTTGTTATCACTCGATATTAGCATAAAGCAAGTTAGCAGTTTCTAAATAGAAACGAATTTGGTTCATGTCAAACAAAGATCGATGTGAAATAGTGGCAGACTAAGCTTTGGTTGCCACATAGAAATTATTTCTTTGGTAAGATTTATTAAATTCAAAGATCATCATATTTGCATGGACGTTAATTAATTTAAATTTAATAACATAATATTTTCAAAAGATATGAACATTTTGTTTCAAGAACTCCCTTTAAATAAAAGATCTACCTTTACCGTTTGAAAATTTAGTACATAATAAAATCAAAATACTACAAATTTTGATATAATCAAATAATACTTTAGTTTCAGCGACCATGAAAATTATTTTTTGCTAAATTAAAATAAATAATCTTTCTTTAATTTAATCATTTTATGCTTGGATTACTACAATCAAGGTGTCATGTCAAAATACACAATAAATGATTATGGTGGACTAATTAGATAATTTTTCTCCACGGAAATCTTTGATAAAAACCACAGACTTACTTGCAAAGGAGGATAAACCAGAATACCGCTCGCTTTCTATAGCTCAGCTTATATAAGCTCAAACTAAGTCAACGTGTGCTAGAGACTGTCAGCGCCATCTCCCCGCTAGTAGACATAGCGACAATTTTTAATGAAACCGCACGTTTTTTGATTCAAACACATAATCTTTTCACTCTAATCTATATGTTTTCTCTTCAAATAATTTCAAATAGAATATTTATTTACCTCAAAGCCGATCTTTATTTCAAATAAAACCAGATTTATTTCACTCAAACGTCTTTCTGTAATTAAACCCAAACAATTTCCACTTTACGGAAATTATGGAATACCATTTGGTGTAAAAGAATCGTTTTGTCAGTAAAAACTATTTCTTTTTACTTAAGAAATATTTAAAAATATGTACTTATTTGTTTCAAACACATATACTTTCCTTGAAAGAAATATGTGCAAATATGTGTGCACTTTCTGAAATAATACAACTAAATAGTACGGTTTTTTATTCTAATTGAACAATTACTTGGAGAAAATGTTGGTCTATTATTACCAGTGACAGTGGCGGTCGGTACTGCCCATGCCAGCTCGTATTTGAACTTGAACGGTATCGGTTACGCGATACGGACGAAACCGCAACCGTGTCACGTTACTTTCTTGCATGGCGCAGTCGGCGGCTGCTTACTTTACGTTCATTTCCTGTTTTATTAAGGAAAACGCAAAAGCACTGTATTCGAATTGCAAAAGTGAAATTTATACACTTGAAAAACACATAAGAGCAGACAAAAAAAACTAAATTTTATCCTGTCCTTTTTGGTTTTTCTGACCTCTAAAAGCAACACTAAAAAACGTGATTCTGAATATATTTTAAGCAAAAAAAAAAAAAAAACAATACGCGTTTGTGCGACAGAAATAAAACATGCACGAGTGTCAACCCGCCGTCTGGGGGAAGTACAGCCGCTAAATAAATTAATATACATAAAGGTAAACGACTAACAATCGAATTTTGAATTCCAGGCCAGCCGGCGCGATTACACCGAATCCGCAGCCCCCCCCCCAACCCCCTCTCATTCATTATTAAAATCGGCACAGCGCGCGCGCCACAGTAAATGACATCCAGCGCCATCTATAATGCAAATATCACCGAATTACCTAATCTCCACGCGTTCGCATAATCGATATTGATCAGAGAGTCGATTGTGGGGCAAAAATGTCAACGCGATTGTTATTGGGGTGGAGAGCGCACTGCGAGCGCCATCTATGGGTTTCGAGCGGAATTAGTTTGGTTCGAGCGGTACCTTAACAATATTTTAAATACATCTTAATTTTCTTGATATCTAAAGTATTATTATTGATGTTTTGAGCGTTGTTTGAGTAACTGTTACAAGCTTTCAACACGCGAAATAAAAGTTATGCGTTGCTAAATTGGAAAATCGTATGTTATTAAGACGGGAAAACACTATCCACACACTATAATTTGACACCGTGGGTGTAACCATATGGACACCTACGCCTGGTTCTGGTTCTCGTTATCGATTATTGCAGCATCTTCGCGTGCGTAGTGTCAATATTTATACAGGGTGTGTGAGATAGGTCTCACACACCCTGTATAAAGTCTCAGTGCTTATTTTACTATTTTAAATTAATAAATCAATTAAAAATGGAGTAAAAATTTAATGTTATTCCCAAATTTTGGTCTAAGAACATGAAATATGCAAGGATGTTCTCCCTATCGGTTGTAATCATTTGAATAAGGTTTAGTGAAAGGATTATTTTAACCTATAATCCTTGTGATTATTTTTGTCGATGAGAAATGTAGTCCCTTAATAAATGTCATGTTATCCAAGGCTTTGGTGTAAATATTTATCACCGTCATTTCAGTAAATCGGTTGTTCGATAATAAACAACGGAAAGTGGTACTGTTTCGTCCTCTTAATGTGAAATCGATGTCATTTGTGAGATTGATTACGATCTATTACTAATGTTTTTATGAAGCTTATATTGAAATGATGGTAATAACAACTAAGCAACAAAGCAAATTTAGTTACAAGCGTTTATTATACCACTTTTTTGTCTAGAAATTGTACTTACAATAAATGATGGAAATGAATTACTGGATAAAATCGATAATTTAGGTACAATTTCCTTTAAAAAAATCCCGGAACACGTTAATTTTTCATACACACATACATTTTCCCGAAATCAATGCAATCAATTCAATTCAAATATGTGTATTGATGTAATCAAATAAATTTGTAAAAATAAAGCGACTACAAATTGCAAGCAGTGAAAAGTAGCATTCCATGAAACTGCTATCAGATAGCTATGTAAAGTACAGATTACGTGCTGGGGATCAATCTGCGATCGCACAAAACACTTGACGCATTCTGAGTAATAACTCCTGCCATCTAAATAGGCGTTATTAGATCGTTCTGACGACTGATGAGAACGCGCATCATTTCGCTCGGCCGGCGTAATCACTTCCCGGTAACGTTCTTGCGAACCTCGCGGACATTACGGACACTACGCAACCTAACTGTAACCTTAACGTCCGCAGAATAGGTACATACGTATGTAAGAGCAAAATCTACTATGTAAAACATTTGTTGCGCAAATTAGAACATGGCAAACGCGGGGAAAGGAAGAAAAAGTTGATTGATTTTTGTGGATAGTCAAAAAAAAAATCTTGTATTCACTTTTATTTTATTCTATGGAGTGGAAACATTTTTGCGAACTGGATTCTAGCATTTGTTCAAAATGATTCCAATCTTTGCGTTACTAAGCTTATAGTATGTAATTATAATTGTTAATTTATTACTTACTACACAATTGACTTAATGGAGGATTATAATTGGTTGGGTACTCACCTAGAAAAAAAAAACAAAATATTAGTAATAAGAAAAACAAGAATTTCTTGTGGTCACATTACGCTGCTTGCCAGCAAAAGTACTGCTGCCGCTGGTGGCTACTACCAGCAAACCTCAGTACAAACTACAAGTTCAACTATTTCTGGTGCATTTTATATGTCACCAGTTAGGTGCATACAACAGTGAGATAATGTATTGTGTTTTGTCAGGTGAAGACGTCGTAACCATAAAATATTTCATATTTGATACCAATCTGCAGGGTTTTATTGACTACCTGCCTTGAAGCTGACTATATAAATTTTGAAAGCACTGTACACGAGTGTAAATAACATAAGCAAGACCACGATGACAATAAAATTAGAAATTCTATATTTTACAAGTATTTAGTTGAAAAGTCAATGGCTCTACTACAATTAGTTATTTACAAAATTATTTTAATTATTAATTAAATCATTATTTCAATTAGTATTAACTAAATTATATATTTTCATAAAAGAAGTCTCTTTCGGGTCTTCAATTGTTTCCCAGTATATTTCTAAATAACAAATTGTTTAAAAGTTACTGCTTTCATCCGTAATTTAGTTTCTACACTATATTTAATGATTTATTTATATTAACTTCAAACACAAAAGTAATTCAATCGGTTTTCCCGATACATTTCCGATACATTTTACAAAATATATTAGTATATATGCATTTCTACTTCAAATAAAGCTCAACACGTCACAGCAACTTATAATTAATATTACATAATATTTGCATTGTATGCATAAAATGCATAAATAAGCATAATCCAGGTTATTTAATTTTGAAGAAATATTTGAATATATTAGTTAAAATAAAAATTATAAATCACATATTTATAATTTTATATTATTAGTTACATACATTTAACAGAAGTAATGAACTGTTGCTTTAAATTATTTATTATAATCGATGGTTGGTATTTTCTACAATACCCACATTTGTCCTGAGCCAGCAGCGCAAGCTCTAACTAGCGGCTAATGAAAGTCCAACATGTTCAACTTTACAAGCAACAGCCAAAACCATTCGCCGGCATGCAAAAAAAGCGGCTGATGACTGGTCACACTATGCTGGTTAACAGCGACTAATAATCTACAGCAAGCAGCAAATACTAAAAACCACCCCACATTCTGCATTCCAATCAACGTTGCAGCATAACTTTTCGGCCGGCGACTATTCATTATGTGATCAGTATTTTAACAATTGTATCCCTTAAAGCCCTCTTTATATATTGGGAGAATATTACCTCGCATAATATTTATAAAATACATTTCAAAAATACATAATTTCCTGAGATTCATGCATTGAACTAGTCACGAAAAAATGTTTATAGAGGTGTTATATTTTGATTACAGAACTACAGAGTTTCCAGAATTTCAGGAAAAGCGTCTGTTATGGAAATATGTATTCATCAAAAATTAAATTTCAGCACAGAAACACAATTTCTTAATTTTTCACGTAACCCCGTTTGACATTGTCGTGCTCATTGCTCATAAATTGTAGCTTTTAACTTGTTTGCACACAAAGTTACGACATGAGTGCTAATTAACAAGAACCTGTCAGCGAAACGCCACATAAAAATGTATCTACACGTATAAAATTATGCACCCTATATCATTAAGCCTATTATAAACCAGTAATCACAGAACAAAGTCTAATAGATCATATCCATGGGAAGAAGAAAACAATACCAACAGTAACATAATACAATACTCTGCTATATCTATACGATGAGTAGCCCCCAGTATGCACATACATATATATACTTAATAATAATTGATTAAATAATATAATAAATACGTGCGCGTTATGTGCACACATTAATTGCAACGTGACACTTTACACACGCGGTTACATAACCAGTATAGCCTATTAAATGGATCCAACCTTGGTTTAGTTAGTTACAAGTGTAGGAATTAGTTAATTTGCATATATACGATAATTTGAATTAATTAATAAACGAATGTAATGGTATATAATAACATATAACAACAAACGAGGAAGTTTTGTCTTATATAATCAAAAAGAGATTGAAATATATCTGTAGGAGGTCAAAATGGCGGGAACAGCCGCGACTCCCCAACATGGTAGCATTTTGGCCGAGCGCGGTCTAAGGCTTTAATTACTGGTCAAAATTCTAATTCATCAAATCTCTTATAATTTATTCGAAGGCAAAACTAACTGGGTTCTTTTTCTTGAACCTTGTGAACACATTTTCTGACTACTAACTGACGCGTTTAAGTATTTAACATTTAATAAGGGCTGATAAAACAAGACTACTCAAATGAAACGAAACACTTATCAAAACAATAACATCTATTAACAATAATAATCAACAATCCCGTTTGATAGGTTACATAGAAAAATGAATGAAGCTTTGAACATATTGACGTTTAAATTAAACCTAGGAGTTGATTTAGACAGACACACTTTTAGCAGAAATATGAATAATTTAATTTACAATGAAATGCGAGACGAGTTGAAAAGACTTACCAGGGATAAACTTAAGCGCCTAAGAACGCTCCACAAAAACGTGTACTTTACATGACGGTGGTTGAAATGAGAAGAGCCAAAGATCTGTTCGTTTACATCCCTTGACCCCAAAGGAAGCCGGAAGCATTTCTTCTTAGCCAATGGCAACACTTCAAATTTAAACTTATAAACACGCGGTCAAATCCTAAACCAGATGTTCAACTGAACACCAAAACTTCGATATTCTCGAACATTCTACCCTGTGTACATCGCGCTTAATTTGATCATATCTTAATAAATAAATAATGGGTTTCCGACCCATTACATATCAAGAAGTTTTCAAATTTCAAAGTTAGATGGTAAACATCGAGTTTGTTAAGTTGGTAGGGTTCCTGTGGAAGTTTTATGAAGTACGGGGTTTACCTATAGACTGTACAGCTGTAGGGCCCTTTGAGTGATTCACACGTTGGAGGGGATCGCGTGTTTGGTGAAATTTGACTTAGGAACTGGGTCAGCGTATATATGGCTATAAACCGCGATAAAGATTATGATGGATCGGTGTAAGACCGTTGATAAGTTGAGCTGTTTGAAGTTGTTCAAGCGAGCATTAATTTTCTACCCGCGCATGCATAATAATTAATCTTGAAAATGTATATCTTTTTGATTCAAAACTCACAAATTTCACGACAGGGAACGGTGACAGTTTTTAGATACGCATTATGAGGGATTTTACCACACATTCTCCAGTCGCAACGTTAACAACTCAGTCTTGTGCGTATTATACGGGGTTGTTGGGCTTTGATATACGCTTGATAGTATTGTGACTTATCCTTATCAGTTATCACATGTGATAATGGACAGCGTGGATGATTTTTTAAAATCAATCTCATTAGATCATTTGATACCGATATTTGACAGTAAGCATATGCCTATAACTACTTTATATGAAAATGTTAATACATTATGTGTATTCTATATTTTCAAGGCAATAAAATAACTGTGGAAAACATAAGAAAACTTACAGAGGAAGAAGTAAAAAAACTTATTCCGGTTATTGGAGACCGAATTGTTTTCCGGGAAGCTGTGAAGCTATTAGATTTGAAAATATTCGAGATGAGAAAGGGTGTATATATCTATCATATGTATGTGCATATTTTATTTCACCACAGGTGCAAATGATGAATTACTAAAGTTCCTACAGTACTGCATACAATGGACCAAGGTGCTTTTATAGCATGGTCCAAAGTAAGAGATGCAAATCACAACAAATTCACCAGAGATATTATTTAATTATTATATGTGTTTAATACTTTGAAATGTATCAAATAACATTTAATTCTTTTATATTTTTTTTATGTATTTTGTACTTATTTTGAATGTCTTTTTTATTTTTATAATAAATTACTGTATTGGTACATACGAACTTTTTTGATCCATTTGTAGCAGCGGTAGATAGTTTGAACAAAACAACAAAATTAATCACTTCGAATCAATATATTATGTTGAATGTAAATTACTATTGCTTACTTTGAATTGATCGCATTTCATTTAAAATTACACTTACTTGCAGTGAGAATGAAATACTCTATTCAGAACACAGAAGGTGTTGAACCAAACCTAAAAATCTTTTTCTGAAACATGTGTTTTTCCAAGCAAAGCAACCAATTACTTATTCTGATAATTACTATTCTTTTTAATCAATACAATAGTTGAAATAAAACAATATTAATTTGGTCGAAATGTTTAAATATTTGAAGTAATACTTCAAAGTTTCATTCAAAACTACATATAGTCCTTTGTAGTTGATGACTGTTTGGTGTGACTTAATAATTTACTCATTGAACCTAAATTTATCTTAAATCAAGCAGTTAACCCGCTTCTACTGAGAAAATTTTGTCTTGGCTGAAGTGGATAGTTATTTCGTGGATATGGAAATCCACCGTAGTTTTGATTCAAAGTAATTTAACTTGAAATGAGTATTAATTTCTCTGTGTGCACCAACGAGCTTTTATTCAACATACTACACAAAAGATTGTAATTCCGGTGATTTGTACCAGAGAATAATGGTTTATTCAAAACATTTACGACGCAAAGGTAAACTTCCTTTGCATTTTACTCCACCTAAAAATAACTTATTCCCGAAACATCCTTCCAAAACCCAACCAATTGAATAATTAAAACACCTATTAAAAAATTCATCACCCCGCCATTATCACGCCCACGCAAAAAAATAGGACAGCACAAAACACAGGGAAAAACAAGACCCGACCCCTGTCAACACGACCCAGGACAACCCGCTTAAAATTATTAATACCACCGCGCACAGACCCTCTACTCTAATCATACATAAAAATCCATTAATCACCGCTTTCCCGCATTTTCCCGAGCGATAATACGACCGCGACCCAATGAAAATTTCCCGACACAAGTGTTCCTCATCCTGTGAAGTGTGTAGCGCTGAAATGCTCGCAATTATGTATAGATTTTTATAGACCACAAAAACGAAAGTTTCGGTACAAAGCTAGAAGTACGAGTGCGTTGCGACATTGTGGTTAATAGAAGTAACCGAAATAGCGAATTACGCCTAGCGTAATTTTCGTTCAAACAAAAGACAACAAGTTTTCGGTGAAAGTATAAAGAAACAAAACGATCTGCCGGATTTATTGTGTGCTGCACAGGCCATTGCGTTTGTTCTAATGGTGATTGCCCAATTTATAATGAAAACGAAACGGAAATCTTTTGTTTGGCTTTGTTGTTATATTACACAAATTAGGAGAAAATGAAACGGTGAAGCAGAATACTTAATCATAGAAATTTCTTTTGTATTTTTAAAATATGATCGTGTAATTGGACAAAACTGGCCCTATAAAAGCTGGTTTATTCACCTACACGTAAAGTCCTGTTTTTAAAGTAAAGTTTACCAGTTGGCGAGTGAGTTTAGCAGCAGCAAGCCCACCAGCGCTTGTTTAACTTTTACAGCAACCAGCATGAATGTTAACTCAGAAAATTATGTATTTTTGAAATGTGTTTTATAAATATTTTGGGAGGTAATATTCTCCCAATATATAAAGAAGGCTTTAAGCGATACAGTTGTTAAAATAGTGATCACATAATGAATAGTCGCCGGCCGAAAAGTTATGCTGCAACGTTGATTGGAATGCAAAATGTGTGGTGGTCACACTACGCTATGGTTTTGGCTGTTTCTTGTAAAGTTGAACATGTCGAACTTTTATTGGTCGCTATGTAGAGCTTGCCCCGCTGGCTCAAGACAAATGTGGGTATTGTAGAAAATACCAACCATCGATTATAATAAAAATAAGCAAATATAAATTAAAAATAAGCAACAATTGCTTACTTTTGTTAAATGTATAACTGCTAGCAGCACCAGCAACTAGCGGCTAATAGAACAGCTTAGTGTGACCGTGGCATATCTACTAAATAAGCATATGCGGACAATAAACAAACAGCAATTATTTTTTAGTTTAGACGGATATGTCACAAAAAAAGGTCGCACATCCGCTTGTTTTGCATGCGAATTGATGGTTTTGAATAGGCATTCGAGGAAGTGTTAGTAAAATTACTACTGCGGTTGTTGTTCATTGTTGTTTTTGTGGTGTAATACGGTCGACAGTTCCGGGAAAATATAAATTAGGTTCGGCGCATCCACCATTTTGGGTTACAAAGACATTTTATGATTTTTGAGGAATAAAAACATGGGTAAGTTAAGTACCACGGGCATAAATCGATTCTTAAACCCTCTAGGGTGACCAAGAAGCCTTCCGACTTAACATCTACTTTTCCTTACACCACTACCTTATTTACTTTACGATTCTACACATTGTTCTGTTCTATTTTTGTTTGAAAACCCACACTGACTCCTGACAATACCTCTAGGAATGCAAAACTATAAAAACTATGCATAAAACACTCACTTCATGCAAAGTAAGCTCTCCAACATCTGCCAATATTAATAAACGATCACATCCACGACCATCCGCAAGTGTCGAGGACGAGAAAACTGTCATCAATAGACGAAGAAAAAGCTCAGGAAGCACTTTACAGCGGAAACCGATATCCGATTTCCCGTTAGGGGCCTAAAGACAATAGAAACCTAGTAAGCTCTCAACCTAAAACTCAAAAGGGACCGAACAAACAACCCTTTCGAACGCCGAATATCGTCGTGTTCGATGCACAATATCCTCTAGTTTCAGTGACGAAGAAATTCGTTCTTTTGGTTGCGGTAATCTAATTAGAGAAAATACGAATTAATGATGGGATTTTTTAGGATTTAAAGTTGGTGATAACGTCCAAGAACTTGATACAAAGAAAAATGTCGAAATCATTATTATAAATCATTGGGGTAAGGATTAAGGATTTATTAAATCCTTCTTAGAACTTTACGTTTTAGTTCAAAAAATCGTCGACCCACTTAAAATCGCAAATTAATAGATTATATAATCCTGACGACTGGTATACTTATCGAAACTAGTTAATAGCGCCGTATACAGTGAGGATTTAGTTACGAGTAGGCGAAAAGAAACTTGGTAATTACAACTTTATGAGTGCTTATAAATTGGACGAGTTTCACTCGGCAATAATAATTACGAAACCAGCGTTCATTCAGTTTCTGCAACGGTTACGATATTATAGTTATGTACTCTTATGTAGATGCCATGAGCTTAGGAGAAATCTTAATAATGGTTGACGCGTTGTTTTTTATTTAAGCTATGAGAGCTTATGGTACTTTTCTGTAAAATTATTCCGAATTAGGTGCAATATTGAGGTCAGGAATCACACTAAAACTTTCTTACATCAATCAGTGGTTCCTAGCCGAGAAAATGTACATTTTCGTCACTTGTCATTTATGATAAACTGAATCGAACAACAGCATAGCTGAAAACAGGTGGTTAACGTATGATTTCAACCTGTTTGAGTTATTATTATTATAACTGTGTTAGTAGAAAGTCTGTACTATGCCCTCCAGGGTTGTATGTTTAATCTCATGCACTGCAATTTTCCATTAATCAAAGCGTAGATAATGCAAAATAGGTCTAGACCGATGACTCACCATTAATCAAATCAAACAGACGCTAGATGGCGTGCGCCATCATAATAGGTCTAAATAATAATAGATAGTCAGGTAGATACCTACTACACTTTGTATTTGGTGAAAATTTAGCACAGGGGCATGGATGAAGTTTGTTATTGCAATTCAGCGAAGAAATTTGCGTATAAGTTCCGACTACATTGACACACTGTTTACACATTTATAAACTCTCAAGTTACAGCTTGTCAAAGTGCTCACTGACTTCTACTTCTATCAAAATATGTTTCTTTTTCAAAGTAAAAATACTATAAGAAGGAAGATTATTTCTAAAATGATAGGGATACAGATCAATTGGAAAAACACTAATTTTTTCAATAAACCAATCTGGAGGTAGGTACGTCCACTACTTTTGAAGTCAGCGAAGAAATTTGCGTATAAGTTCCGACTACATTGACACACTGTTTACACATTTATAAACTCTCAAGTTACAGCTTGTCAAAGTGCTCACTGACTTCTACTTCTATCAAAATATGTTTCTTTTTCAAAGTAAAAATACTATAAGAAGGAAGATTATTTCTAAAATGATAGGGATACAGATCAATTGGAAAAACACTAATTTTTTCAATAAACCAATCTGGAGGTAGGTACGTCCACTACTTTTGAAGTCAGCGAAGAAATTTGCGTATAAGTTCCGACTACATTGACACACTGTTTACACATTTATAAACTCTCAAGTTACAGCTTGTCAAAGTGCTCACT
The DNA here is from genome assembly GCA_963971325.1 of Aphodius granarius. Taxonomy (NCBI): domain Eukaryota; kingdom Metazoa; phylum Arthropoda; class Insecta; order Coleoptera; family Scarabaeidae; genus Aphodius; species Aphodius granarius. The sequence continues at coordinate 41,991,488 of OZ020221.1, read as the reverse complement.
GACTTCTACTTCTATCAAAATATGTTTCTTTTTCAAAGTAAAAATACTATAAGGAGGAAGATTATTTCTAAAATGATAGGGATGCAGATCAATTGGAAAAACACTGATTTTTTCAATAAACCAATCTGGAGGTAGGTACGTCCACTACTTTTGAAGTCAGCGAAGAAATTTGCGTATAAGTTCCGACTACATTGACACACTGTTTACACATTTATAAACTCTCAAGTTCCAGCTTGTCAAAGTGCTCACTGACTTCTACTTCTATCAAAATATGTTTCTTTTTCAAAGTAAAAATGCTATAAGGAGGAAGATTATTTCTAAAATGATAGGGATACAGATCAATTGGAAAAACACTAATTTTTTCAATAAACCAATCTGGAGGTAGGTACGTCCACTACTTTTGAAGTCAGCGAAGAAATTTGCGTATAAGTTCCGACTACATTGACACACTGTTTACACATTTATAAACTCTCAAGTTACAGCTTGTCAAAGTGCTCACTGACTTCTACTTCTATCAAAATATGTTTCTTTTTCAAAGTAAAAATACTATAAGAAGGAAGATTATTTCTAAAATGATAGGGATGCAGATCAATTGGAAAAACACTGATTTTTTCAATAAACCAATCTGGAGGTAGGTACGTCCACTACTTTTGAAGTCAGCGAAGAAATTTGCGTATAAGTTCCGACTACATTGACACACTGTTTACACATTTATAAACTCTCAAGTTACAGCTTGTCAAAGTGCTCACTGACTTCTACTTCTATCAAAATATGTTTCTTTTTCAAAGTAAAAATACTATAAGGAGGAAGATTATTTCTAAAATGATAGGGATACAGATCAATTGGAAAAACACTAATTTTTTCAATAAACCAATCTGGAGGTAGGTACGTCCACTACTTTTGAAGTCAGCGAAGAAATTTGCGTATAAGTTCCGACTACATTGACACACTGTTTACACATTTATAAACTCTCAAGTTACAGCTTGTCAAAGTGCTCACTGACTTCTACTTCTATCAAAATATGTTTCTTTTTCAAAGTAAAAATACTATAAGGAGGAAGATTATTTCTAAAATGATAGGGATACAGATCAATTGGAAAAACACTAATTTTTTCAATAAACCAATCTGGAGGTAGGTACGTCCACTACTTTTGAAGTCAGCGAAGAAATTTGCGTATAAGTTCCGACTACATTGACACACTGTTTACACATTTATAAACTCTCAAGTTACAGCTTGTCAAAGTGCTCACTGACTTCTACTTCTATCAAAATATGTTTCTTTTTCAAAGTAAAAATACTAAAAGAAGGAAGATTATTTCTAAAATGATAGGGATGCAGATCAATTGGAAAAACACTGATTTTTTCAATAAACCAATCTGGAGGTAGGTACGCCCACTACTTTTGAAGTTACAGCTAGTCAAAGTGCACACTGTTTGCCACTTCGTCGATCAACATCCTCAATCTTTTTTACCAAATATAGCTTCTGAAGATATTTTATTAGGTGTTCCGCACTTTTTCTCGACCATGTATGTTAAACAAAAATCAAGGTTAACAGATTGTTTTGCTCAAACTAGTCGGACAGCCGGATATTTTGGGCAAACAAAGACGTTCTAATTTATCCACTACCAGATTTCGATAGCCCCATTAATTTAATAATGGAGTGCCGCCGTTGCTCATTGTGATACTGGTTTTGCGAAACGTCCGTTAAATTTAACACGAGCTGTCAGTATTATTTCATTGGCATTTAATTATTTTCGTGCACAATGCAATACCGATTGCCGTAACAATAAAACTATGATATATAGGTCAACTGGGTACTGAATGGAATACAAAACGTCGATATCCGGTTATAGTAATCAAACCCGGAACATACATAACCTTTGAATAAACTTCAGAGAAGCTACAAAAGATATATTAGCTCCCCTCCTTTTCATATATCCACGTAAACAAATTAATTATGTTGAAAATGATGGGAGGTAACTTTGTTCTACTTTCTAAGATATTGCCCACTGTTAATTGTAGTTCACGTTTGGTGTAAGTGAGTAATAAAGGGTCCTAACGGGCAGTATAAAGCTTCCTTATTTAATCGATCCAAACTGGGTTAATGTTAACCTATTGTGACCTGAAATGAACAATACAAGGCGCTGCTTGCGTACAAAGTAAAATGTTAATCAAGTTTACTTTATACAATAGACTTGCTGGCTTGTATATAAAATGCTACAGAATAAATTTATGTAGGGTGAGAAAAACTTTTTGATTAGTGGAAACTGTTGAAGTTCTTACATTAAGGGGTGTTTTCTTTTTGCAGGAGGTTGAATAATTCAGGTAAAAAAAAGAATAAAGTATACTAATTATTTAAGTTTTCCACAATTTGTCATTTACACCTATATCTAGGATGCACTTTACCATAATCAGGTGAAACCGTTGTTTGTGGGAAACGCACGTGCACTCGGCGAAGTAGCTAACTGTAAATTACAAAGTACGTTGTAGCTCCTGCTTCTGCCGGTGCGCAGGATGAAAGAAGGTATACAGTGACATGTTTGTTTGTTGGGCCTTTCGCGACCCATTAGCGTTTTACTACGTAAATTATACGCCTCATATGAAACGCATAGATCGAATATTGTAAATATTTAACGATTCATGACTGTCTGCCATTAATAATAACCATCAACGAGTATCTTTGAATTACCGTTTATTATTATTATTTATTATGTCTGTGTGTTTATTTGCCGTACACATTCAACTGTAAACTGTGCATCAAACAGTAATTATCAATATTGATGTTTTAATCTGAATGTGTACAGCCAGTTCTGTTATTTGCCAACATTATAACTGTAAGTGTTGATCTTTCAACTTCATAACAATAATTATCTTTTTGTATACATAGAGTGAACAGAGTGCCACTAAATCCAATTTATATTTGCAACTAAAAACCCTGGTTTGCAGATTAAAACCGCTGGTTGCTGGTGCTGCTAGCAGCACAAGTCCAATTATGTACATAATCATATATTAAAAACACAAAAGAAATTTCTATGATTAAGTAATCTGCTTCACCGTTTCATTTTCTCCTAATTTGTATAATATAACGACTATTCATTATGTGATCAGTATTTTAACAACTGTATCGCTTAAAGTCTTCTTTATATATTGGGAGAATATTACCTCCCATAATATTTATAAAACACATTTCAAAAATACATAATTTTCTGAGTTCAACATTCATGCTGGTTGCTGTAAAAGTTAAACAAGCGCTGGTGGGCTTGCTGCTGCTAAACTCACTCGCCAACTGGTAAACTTTACTTTAAAAACAGGACTTTACGTGTAGGTGAATAAACCAGCTTTTATAGAGCCAGTTTTGTCCAATTACACGATCATATTTTAAAAATACAAAAGAAATTTCTATGATTAAGTAATCTGCTTCACCGTTTCATTTTCTCCTAATTTGTATAATATAACAACAAAGCCAAACAAAAGATTTCCGTTACGTTTTCATTATAAATTGGGCAATCACCATTAGAACAAACGCAATGGCCTGTGCAGCACACAATAAATCCGGCAGATCGTTTTGTTTCTTTATACTTTCACCGAAAACTCGTTGTCTTTTGTTTGAACGAAAATTACGCTAGTCGTAATTCGCTATTTCGGTTACTTCTATTAACCACAATGTCGCAACGCACTCGTACTTCTAGCTTTGTACCGAAACTTTCGTTTTTGTGGTCTATAAAAATCTATACATAATTGCGAGCATTTCAGCGCTACACAATTCACAGGATGAGGAACTTATGCAAGAACTTTACGCACTCGAAAGTAGGTTACTCGCGTTTTCTGTCCGTATTTAATTTTCTTTAATTTCTTAATATTAAAAGTCCATTTTTAGATTTGCTTCTGTTAATAATGTCAATCATTTGCCATGTTTTCTGAGTTGAAGTTTCTTTGTTCGTGTTCCTATTAGCTCGAACACTATAATTATTTTATTATGTTGGAATACGTCAGTCTGCATCGAAAATATGCCAATGACACGGATTACCTGTTTAACAACAATTATCACAATTTTGCGAACATATATACACGTCAAAAACTCGAATGATTCCAAACTACATTCCATGCTATGATGAAAGGAGAAACTTAAGTTACTCTTCGCAAAACTTTTCGAGAATTTGTTGGAATATGCCGTTGTTCACACACCAAGTTTTATCTTTTATTTATTTCTGTACAGATATTAGCGTGTTAGAGAACGCATTTTTTTTTTCAAGTGGGATGAGATAATCGACACAATAGGAAGTGTACACGGTAGCGAGGTTAAAAACCTAATACAATGCGCTTTTATTTTTTGTTCCGTTCCATGGTATAGTAACAATTCTCAATATGCCATTGCCCTGACATCACAAATAACGGAGCTAAGCGAAAAAAAAATGGAGATCTGAAAAAGCCATGAACACCTAATATATGCTGTATTTCCTGTTAGATCCCATGTTGTGGCGAGAGCCTTCCATTCAGAGACAGTAGATTTGTAGATGATTGCTATTTTTGCACGATAAGCCTCTCCGGATAACCGAAGAAAGATAAGCATAAAATAAAATATCCAAATTTGTCATCAGCATAGCGACCTATCCCCCATGGAGAAAACCATCCTCTCCCAAGTGCGCCATTCACTTCATCATCTTCGATTTTTGAAACAGAAGAAATTTCGCACGTTTGAAGAAACTTTCCTGATTTGACAGAGTGTCAAGTTTTAGAAACTTTTATAAACCAGTGCCGACTGAATGATTTGGTTAAAGACTTAAGGTTTATCTAAAGAAAAAGCCGAGTTATTGGGTTCTAGGCTACAGGAATCTTTTCGCACGAGGTGTGACGGTGTCTTCATTTACAAAGAGTAACGAGCCTTTTAAAGCATATTTTAAAATGGAAGGATCTTTACGTGTATGTCTCGATGTTGAGGGTCTTATGAACGAGTTCGATATCCCCCACGATCCTTCTGAATGGTGGCTTTTTATCGATTCGTCAAAATACAGCTTGAAAGCAGCACTTTTGCACATTCTTTGAATTTATATAATTTCTTAAATGATTTTGTTGCAGTTTTCTCAGTTTTTTAGTGTCGCTGTATCTGCAAATCTAGAAAAATAAAATAAATATTTCTTTTTTGCATCAGAAAGTCGAATAGGTTGTATATCTTAGGTCGGATCGAATTTTATGGTCGCAGTTGAAAATGCCATTCGAACAGGAAATTCGATTTATAAATATTCATCTGGCATAACGACAGAACACGAGTTTCAATGTTGGCCTGTCTACCGCACTTTTATATCAACTGTATACACATACATACACATCGAACCTATTCAATTCAAATTCAAACATTCCCATCGCTATTCGAAGATATTCAAACTGATTTTCTTACTACATACGTTTAACAAGTACCTACGTTTAAATTTACAAGAACTTGTTTTGAGTCAGTGACTGACAATCTTTCAAAATTTAATCAAATTGAAAAGAAATCTCAGAATTTCTATACCGATAGAGCAAAATGTATTCGATACCACACGAATATCTTTGAGTGGAGAATATTACTTGTTTCTATATCTGCAGAAAGATCATTAGGTTGGTTCTTGATGTTCCAAGTATTACGTTTTCTTGTTTTAAGTATGAAGGAACTGCTTGAAAGGAATTACGTCTGTTCTAGGCGATACGTACGTATACTTTTGGGTCAAGAAACTGTTTGTTCGCTGAAGCATGTATATTTTTCACCCAACAAAATATTGTTGTTGTAAAACGAACGTCTTACTCTTTTTATATGTAGAAGAATAACATTTTGTTCGTCAGAGCCAAGAATAACTAGCCGTTGAAATAACTACATATATATTGAAATTCTTATTACAATAATATATTATTTGGATAGAAAAAAATCCTCTTCATGCTACACTATATACGCAAGAATAATTTTTCTATATCAAAGAATAGAGTTCTCTCTGTGTGGACCTTCTGCCTAAGGCATAACCGTTCACTTTCCTCTTCTACGCTAATGACCGCTTTCTAAAGAAGGAACTTCAAGCCGAATTAAACGCTTCATACGCAGAATGCGAAACGTGATTTCAAACTAACGTCGATGATGAAGGATTATTATTTGCGCAATCCTTTCTGCTCGGTAATATCCTATCATCCGTTCGAACTTTCACCATTATATGCATGATTTTTTATCGGTACTTACATAGAGAAAGATGGTATTGAGGCTGTTTTAAATGCCTTGAGAATAAATCTCAGTTTTAAAAGCGAAATTTTAAGTTTCTTTTGTAAAAATTTATAGAAAAGATGTTGTCGGGATAATATTCTTTTATGGAAGAACAAATCGTCTTTGGCGGAAAGGTAAATGTTTTTTCTTTTGCCTTGGGAAAGGTGTCGCTCGGGAAAGGTGTTCCTTGGGAAAAGTGTTTTGCTTTTCTCTCGCTGGCGTCGCTTTTCATTACTTCTTGGTCGACTTGTTTGATATTTCGCGTGTATCGACGCGTGTACATAATAGAAATGGTACATATTATTAATTGTTTGTGGCGCTGTGAAACAACAAATATGGTGATGGATGCTTGTCACGGCTGATGTATTCTGGATGAACAAATGTGTCAGAGATTGACAAGTGGCGATAGGCAAATTTGCTCTCTTCCCTCTGTTTACAAACAATTTTGTTACACTAGACACTAGCAACTCCGTTTTTTTTTAGAATCTGTTTTTTGTTAAATCTATAACAAATATTTGAATTGAATTTTAGAGTGAACAGGCGTGAATGATGAGACATGAGTAGATTACAAATCCTGGGTGACCCTCACACAGAAGGATGAGATTTGTTATAAATGAGCTAGTAAGGATAATTCTACAATGATCTCCAGAACAAAATAAAATTATTTTATTAAATAAGCATTAAATTTATTACAGTTCCATAGAATTAGCCAGTTTTGTCGTGACCTAACGTTCAATTTTATTCCATTCATCTTGGAGCTTTTCTTTCAAGTCATCTTTGTTAGTTATTTTATGTGTGCGGATTATTTTCTCCAATTCTTCCCACAAATGTTCTACGGGGTTGAGATCTGGTGATCGAGGAGGGTGATTCAGTGTTGCTTTGGTCCTATATAGAAGCTACTCCTTCACTATTCGAGATGTGTGTTTGTTGTTACGTTTTCAACAATGTTTGCCAATTTTTGCAAAGAATTGCTCTCGGAATATACTGGGACTGTTTTGTACCACTGTACATCGTACGTCACAAAATGCATTAACACGGGAGAGCAGCGCACCGAAGATACGTCACCGCGGCACATCTGTTTGACAATTTACGACCAGGTTACATTAGCGTAACAGCACAGCCGCATTAGTACGTAGTCTGGTCCGGATTTTGACCTGATAATCTCATTAGTCACCATATAAAAGAGGCCGCATTTCAAAGTATATTATTCATAGAACTTCAAAATATCCTTTGGGTTACTCAATCCCACCACTGATACTGTGAGTATAGCTAAGGATTATAGATACAGAATGTTGAAAGTTGTTCCTTTCTATACTGAAACGTCAATGAGTGACATTAGAGTGGATAAAACGTTTTTACTTCAAGCTTTTCAAGTACTTTTTGTACTTTATTATTATTTTATTACTTTGTACAGAATCTACAAAGTATATATAGTAGATATATTAGCAAATGGTGTTTTCGTTGGGGAAAGGGGTGAAAATCCGTTTTGCGTATTTTTCGAGGCAATCAGGCTAAGTGTAGTAAGGCCTGGTTTCCGTCATGATTTTGTATTACGTACAATACTTCCTCTGACCTTTTCGCCGGTAATTGCCAACGCCGCCGCTTCGACCTGAACTAATTTCATACAATTGCCGCAAGGTGACGCAATCGTCGCAAAATTCTCAGTACCTACAATCGTAGCGAGGACTTTCTTTGTCGATTCTCTCTATTATTCTGTATACCAGGAAGGAACTATATTTATAATACTAGGAAGACAATCGTTCCTATGTTTATAATAATAATAATTATTATATATTTTGAGTCTGAGGTCATCCTAATGCGTAATGCAACAGCAGCTATTTTGTGGTCACATTACGCTGTTTACCAGCAAAAGTACTGCTGCCGCTGGCGGCTACTACCCTCAAGCTAAGTTCAAACTACAAGGTCAACTATTTCTGGCGCATGTTATATGTCATCAGGTAGGTACACATCATAGTGAGACAATATATTGCCTTTTGTCAGGTGAAGGCGTCGCAATCATAAAATATTTCATATCTGATATCAGTTTGTGGGGTTTTATTGACTACCTGCCTTGAACCTTACTACATAAATTTTGAAAGCACTGTGCCCGAGTGTAAATAACGTAAGCAAGGCCACGAGAACAATAAAATTAGAAATTCTATATTTTAGAAGTATTTAGTTGAGTTTATGGCTCTACTAGAATTAGTTACAAAATTATTTTAATTATTAATTTACTATCATTATTTCAATTATTATAAATTAAATTATATAATTTCATAAAAATTAATCTCTTTCAGGTCTTTAATTGTTTCCCAGTGGTCACACTATGCTGTTAGCAGCCAGTAGCAAATAACATGCTAGTAAAACAGCCTAGTGTGCCCATAGCCTAAGACACAGATAGCAAAAGCTTCTCACTCTAGAAGCAGGGATTCTAGAGTCTGTGCATATTATTTACTTTAGGAGAGGAAGTAATCTCAACTAATTTTACCATAATTTTATATACAAACCGGACGACAAACCTATAATACTATGTTAATTCGAATTACTCACACTTGATAATATACCAGAAACTTTTGATTGCTTTCGATTTTGCACTCTCGTTTATAAAGACATGCATAAGTACTACTAATGCCATTTAATATCCGACATAAGCAATTATCAAATAATCTTGCCCTCAAAAGAAAAAAAAAATACTAAATACCGATATAAGACAAAATAACATACATGGAAATGAAATATCCTGTTTGAGACATTTCACACGACTTCAATTTGTAATAATTGCGAATGCACGATTTCGAAACTTTGCCACTTTCCCAATAATTATTTTATATGGGGTATTTAATCAATCGATAAATAATAAACACCTAGGTCTAGAAAGTTCGATCTTTATAATTGGTAAAAATTGATAGATTTGATTTAACTTAAAATTAGATTAAATATTAGATTTGATTTTATTACATTAGTCTTTCCCAACCTGTGTGTCTATCCCAGGGAGTCCGCTGATAAAACGCACCAGATAATAGACCTATGGAGTAGCAATACTACGCCACCAACTAATGTCCAAAATTATCTAAGTCATTAAAAAAATTCCGCAAGAGACTGAAGGAAGCTTTTGGACAAACACCAATCAAACTTATCAGGCAAACTCAACTCCTTGAATGAAATATTGCACCAATAAATGTCCAAATCGTTATACACCGAAAGAAATTTCCTCAAAAGGCTGAAGCAAGCTTTTGGACAAACACCAATCAACTTCTTCGACGAATTTAACACCTATGAATGTCCAAATATATCATTAAATCAGCCCTTCCCAATTTTTTTCAAGGGCGGAAATAAAAGTCCAAAAAAATGTGTAGCGATAGGGGTCCGCCCTTGAAAAAAAGGTTGGGACACGCTGAATTAGATTAACGTTAAAGAAACCTTAAAGGCAATTCCCAAAGTCAGAGAGGCACAAACTAAAATTAAAAAGATTATTTTGGACGCGGTCCAAAAACACCGCGAACACGGCTATCCAAATAGAACCGGACGACATGTTCTAAACATCTCATTCCCAAATCATTAATAATAGAATAATAAATTCGTGGTTTATTTTTATTTTCAACCGAGCACGTATCTCGCATTTTTTCTCTCTCACTACTCAAGGGCATTACTGTTTATTTTGCGCTGAATTATAACGTATACAATTCGCAAAGTTAAATACGCCCAACGAATTTTTCGTTTCATTCCTTCTGATGTCAGATTTGGCTTTCCAATGAAAATTTATGATTATGAAGTCCTTGCAATGACTTCATAATCATAGATTTTGTATGTATTTTTGTATATTTGACCATCAAACTTGACCAAGGGTCTTAATTGCTCCAGAGGTTGTTACAAACTTCGGTACCACAAGAACATCATGTCAAACTAACTGATCAAATGAGTTGCAGAAATAATTATTTTTAAAATGGTATTATCTATGACGAATCCTGAAGGATTTGTCTATAATTTCCTGAAAGAATCATCAAAATCCACTAAGGATTACAAAAGTTATTGGAGATCAATTTTTTAAATATTAATTATCAGAAAAGTCGCAAACATGCAATAGATTTTAAGGACTTACTGTGTAAGAAAGGACGAAGTGAGGACACGAAGTAACGGGCGGGCTCAACTAACCTGTAATAAAGACAAAACACAATCAATAAACATATCAAACGTTTGGGCATAGAAATAAATCAACAGAACAACATAATAGTTCATGATAATAATTCGTGTAAGATCAAATAAAAACGTCACAACCACAACGTGAATTATATCCCGGAAGGCTCTTACAAGGCTACCAGAGAAGTTAAGAAATAACATTCAAAACAAAGCAGAAAAAAGACATCGGTAAATTTACTTCGTATACAACGGTGTCTTACACATTCTCCACACTGCAACTGGGTCTTTAAACTTGCTTCGCTTGGCGTTCGTCCACTGCAAGACTTTGTATTTTATTGGCCAGTAAAACGTCACTAGTGCTTTAGTAATATAGAATTTACGGCTAGCTCAGGTGTATTTGCGAATGTGTTTCCTTATTTTAACTGCAACGGACCGCGACTGGAGAGACTGTAGAGTACCTAGACCTCTATTAGATTTGACATTTTGCGGTAAAAGTAGTCGGTACTAAAATATCAAATATTCCAGACCACGGTGTGACGCGGAACACCTTTTCGGGTTATTTCAAGAGACACGCGATTTCTACGCTAGTTTAGGTCGATAAACCATGACGGTGACGTACCAGCTTCAAAACATAAGATATAAAAACATTTTTAGGATTTTTAGACATTTCACTATCTTAAGACGAATAGCGAATTCGTTTATGTAAATAGCACCCCTGGTTAGTTTCGTACAGCAATACTGTTGGATAAAGAACAAATTTCTCTCTTACGAAAAAAAAAGATAAACAAAATTTTATTTGCCTTAGAAAGAGCGTAATAAAAAAATCTACAGAGCGTTTATAGCTTTCAGATAAATATTTACACATAGGTGTGTCCGAAAAAAACACTTTCCTCTCAAACTATTTTAAACATTACGCGGATACATACAAAAAAAAACAGGCTTTTATTTCAGTGCATAGTCCGAATCGTCAGACTCTCTGGCTATACTCTACAGTTAATAGACGAGAAAATAATGGCCTTTGGCGAGATATTTTGGACGGAATATCCGAAAATACGCACGCCGAAAAATGCCAACGTCGAATAGCCGCGGCGCGGACGTCGATGTTGATGACAGGCTTGCGTCTTCGCGCAAAAACGATTTTGCGTCATTTGCGGTGAAAGCCGGAACTTGACCGAAGTTCAACGTCTATTATAAACCATAATATGGACTCACCAAATGATGAAAACAAGGCACACGGTGTGAACTACGTAGTTTATGAATATTACTATTATTTTGTCCACAAACAGTGTCATCAATTTTATTTTTCTATTGTAAAGACTGTAAGATTCCAGCTAAAGACTGTAAGTAACAACAGCCAGTGGCTATTTTGTGGTCACATTACGCTGTTTACCAGCAATGGTACTGCTGCCGCTGGTGGCTACTGCCAGCAAGCCTCAGTTCAAACTACAAGGTCAACTATTTCTGGGGCATTTTATATGTCACCAGGTAGGTCATACAACAGTAAGACAATGGATTGTCTTTTGAGAGGTGAGGGCGTCGCAATCATAAAATATTTCATATTTGATACCAATTTGTGGGGTTTTATTGACTACCTGCCTTGAACCTGACCACATAAATCTTGAAAGTCCTGTACACGAGTGTAAATAACATAAGCAAAGCCACGATGACAATAAAATTAGAAATTCTATATTTTAGAAGTATTTAGTTGAAAAGTCAATGGCTCTACTACAATTAGTTATTTACAAAATCACACATTTCACCATATCAACAATAAAATTAGTCAATTTTGTCACATTACAACACATTACGACAGATTTCCTTACGTAAATCGACACAATTATTAGTTCTGTTGTTCACAGTTGGCAACGTCCAGGCCGCGTGCGCTTTGCAAGTAAATGTAAACGTGGAGACACTTGTCGGCACCACGTGCCGAATCGGTGGTGCCGAATCGGCCAAACAAAGCTTTGTTTGGGTCGCAATGCTCGCAACGACATTTTACCACTTCGAGACTTCGGTAAAAGCAACAAACAGTTCGCACGTGTCCAACGGCGCCTGCAATATTGGCCTAATTTATCGAGCAACACTGCGGACGCCAACTTGACCTAAAATCCGCAGCCATAACTACGATTCAGTTAGAGCAACAGTCCGAGACGTCAGTAATTGAGATAAATGGATATTTCCTTCTTCAGGTTGTAAACAGATGTTGTTAAGAGCATTTTTATATTTTTCTATCACTTGACAAGTTTTGTGACACCCTGTATATTGAATGGATAATATAGGAATACACCACAACCTTAAAACAAACAAGCAATTGACCCAGAAACGAAACCAATGAAGAAAAACGTAAATTTCATCTAAATCCGCAGGAGAAACATAAATAAAGAAAACTGACAAGGTCTTGGGAAATCTACTTAACTCAGGCATTATCTTGATACGTGAAGAAAACGCATAACAATGTCCGACGCAAGCGTGTAAACAATTGAATTGGAAATAATAACACGAAAAAGTACTTTGTTGGAAAAGGGTTAATCAACTTTTAAAACAATAATATGTGACCCACTTTACCAACATGCTGACATGGAATAAGATTATTCACTGTACCGTCGTTACAATTTATTACACTGGATGTTATTTTAGCGCTAATCCAACATTTGTATTATTACTGTGTCTTTTTTCGTGTCGGAGATAACGTTATGTGCGCAATGTTTGCCAAAGTTGCGTACATCGTAACAGGCATGTCAACTGCCATATGGTCCGGATCCGCGCGGGGTAATAAAATAGATACGATGGACAAACATGCTTTTGCAATAAATTCCAGGCGTAATATTAGGGTGACATACGAAATAAATAATAGATACGGTGGTATAAAAAAAAGTGCAGTACACAAAATTAATTTATGTAACTTTATGTAAGATTTTATCAAATAGCCCAAAAAGACCCTCTGGGATTTTTAAGCCATATTATTATTTTATTTTACTACTTATGCACATAAATAATTTTTGCAGAAACATGCAGATAGTAATGAAAGTATATATTATTAGAGCGATGTATTGAAATCAGTCATCGATACTTGGGCTTTCTTCTTTTGAGTTATCTATAGGAATTTCATCTGCAGAGGCTTTAGAAGCTGCCCACAAAGAAATTCGAACACATCGCTTAAGTCATAAAAGAAAGACATCAAGAATACATTGTAATACAGTATCTAATTCAAAATTATTGTTACGGTCAGATTCTTATGATCTTAGATCATAAGATCATAAGAAAACTACTTTTCATGTAAAAGATATACTTAGACATTGATATTTTCCACATACTGTGGTGTGAGGAAAGCTAGATATTTTGGAAAGCGATATTCCTTTACCTGATCAGTTCGATTTACTTAGTGACGAAGATTTATCATCCGATGATGAGGATTAAAAACATTTGTTTTTGAATGTGTTTTATAGTACATACTATTATTTAAAATTAAACAGAGAATGCGTATAATATTAAGATTTTTGTTCTTGTTCTGTACCAAACAAGGAGCCAGTATTCGTTTTAACAATCTTTAAAATTTAGACTTAGATATTTTTATAATCCTTCACACAATTTCAGTCAAGTTTAAGTAACAACACAAAATCGAATAAACGTCGAATTAATTTTTAAGTGTCTACAATATTTATTTTTCTACTTTGCATTCACAATGCACACATTGTAACACTGTTTTCGGTGTTACAATTAGCAAATTGTAACACCGTTTTTAGTAATTTTTTTCTAAGATTGGTGACATTGATATCAAATGCATGTCAAACAAAAATACACATAACCACAAAAGTAAGCACAAACTGATTTTTTTAGAATCGCACAAACTGAGAAGTATGTATATTTTTATACATATTTAAACATGCGTGTTGCATCCTAGGTTTCGTACTACTAGTATATGATGGTATATAATAATTATCAATAATTACTTTTTCACAGATATTTGAATTTAAGTGACAGATGACAGTGTTACCAACGGTTGCACCCATAAATACTCTAGATTGGAATTTTACCTAATATACTTCTAAATTTTTATAAAATTAATGACGCAAAGTAGAAAAAATAGTATATTACACTCGTTTTATAAGACATATTGGCGCATTCGTTCATTTGGGGAAACTCATGCGCCAATTTGACGTCTTATAAAACTTGTATAATAATATACTATTTTATCTACACAACGAAACACGATAAAATAAAAAAGATTTCTTTTTTTTCACGGTTTTTCACGGTATCATAATTTGTATCCTAATAGCTTGGTTCTATCACACATAAAGGCAAATGACGTAAATAGTGACGTCGTATTTCCCTGAAGAAAAACACCCAGAGGACAGTGATTACGTAAAAACTAAGTATGCAGTTGTATCTAGTAAGCAGTGCGAACCAGTCCTGACCATATTAACATTTTACTGCCAGACCGGTCTTTTTTAAAACGAGCACTAATGGCATCAGCAAACGTAGCCAACGAGTAGCATACAAGAGATCTTTCAAACGCTACGGCAAATGAAAGGTGAACGCAAGTGACATTTCTTGGCGTATTATCTATCATCGTTGCTCTTTTTGGTCGTCTCTAACGGTTTATAGAAATGTTAGAACTTAAGAAATCTTAGAACAGACGAGATGAACTAATAATTTAACAATCTTGACTACAATATACAACAATTGCGACATGAAATTCTGACAGTTTATATAATAAATCGATGAAAATTTTAATGGAAACTAAGAATTTGAGGGTTTTTTTACTGATTTTCTGGCAGAGTTTCAGGTTTTGCATTGTTTATAAAGTGCTTTCAACGCCGAGATTCTGTGTGCTGGTTATTAAGTTTCTAATTCCTTTGCTGTCTTAATAATAAATGGTTACTTTTGCAACAAAAAAACACGAACTGAACTGATTTACTGGCACAACAAAAGCAACAAGAATATTATTTCTTCTTTATACTAAAGCCATCAATAAAAATAATTTCAATGGCTTCCACCCAACTTTTCCATTACATCGTTGACACTGTAATGGGTCGGAAACCCATTATTTATTTATTAAGATATGATCAAATTAAGCGAGATATTTGTAAGAACATTCGGGAATGTCAAAGGTTTTTGCTAGGGTTGAACATCTGGTTTAGGATTTGACCGCGTGTTATAAGTTTAAAATTGAAGAGTTGTCATTGGCTAAGAAGAAATGCTTCCGGCTTCCTTTGGGGTCAAGGGATGCAAACGAACAGATCTCGCGCTTCTCATTTCAACCACCGTCATGTAAAGTACACGTTTTTGTGGAGCGTTCTTAGGCGCTTAAATTTATCCCTGGTAAGTCTTTTCAACTCGTCTCGCATTTCATTGTAAATTAAACTATTCATATTTCTGCTAAAAGTGTGTCTGTCTAAATCAACTCCTAGGTTTAATTTAAACGTCAATATGTTCAAAGCGTCATTCATTTTTCTATGTAACCTATCAAACGGGATTGTTGATTATTATTGTTAATAGATGTTATTGTTTTGATAAGTGTTTCGTTTCATTTGAGTAGTCTTGCTTTATCAGCCCTTATTAAATGTTAAATACTTAAACGCGTCAGTTAGTAGTCAGAAAATGTGTTCACAAGGTTCAAGAAAAAGAACCCAGTTAGTTTTGCCTTCGAATAAATTGGAAGAGATTTGATGAATTAGAATTTGGACCAGTAATTAAAGCCCTTAAACCGCGCTTGGCCAAAATGCTACCATGTTAGGGAGTCGCGGTTGTTCCCGCCATTTTGACCTCCTACAACATAATAAAACTTCTAAACATTGTGCAATTCTTAACTTTTGACCACTGACGTTTATCAAAACTTATCAATTCACTAATTTCCTAAACCGTTTTAACCAGTAATCTGCTTTAATCCTTCTATCTGTAAATTATTATTGTCTTGAATGTTGGACAAACACATAGACAGATAAAAAAACCTTCTCAAACACATAATCTTTCACTCAAATCTATACGTCTTTCTCTCCCAAATAATTTCAAATAGAATTTATATAAATATATTTACCTCAAGGCCAATCTTTATAAAACCATATTTATTTCATTCAAACGTCTTCCTGCAAGTAAACCCAAACAATTTCTACTTTTTTTAATTTAAATATATTCATTTATTTCAAACATTTATTTTTTTCTTGAAAGAAATATGTGGACAGAAACACATTTATTTGATTTTACATTTCTTTTCTCTCTGTTCACACACATACATACAAATCATTTACCAAAAAACCTTGCAATTAATTCAGGAGACCTCAAAACATCAGTCAAAAAGTAAAAACTGTCAAAAAAACGAATTAATCAGTCCCCAACTTAAGAACAACGTACAAAAGTCGTAGACAGACAATAAAGCAGCTAATAAAAATGCAAAACACGTCCGCGTTTTATCATGGGGCTGACCTTAGCGTACCGGGAGATTTCTAGCGGATAAAATGAAAATAATTGTGTCTTGGTCCAAAAGTGGTTTCACCTCACACCGTTGGCTACCGTGTGTCGTTGTCGCCGTCTCGATCTGCCTTTGTTTACAACAAATATTGCACAAGTTTACCATGGGAGACGTCAACAGTAAGCCATCTTACAAAACAAGACATAACCTCGGCTGACGGCTGTTCTAGTGATGATGGCAACATCCTACTTTTCTTCGCTAAGATCAATTTCGAAACTCGCGAATTCAAGGCGACTGAATTGAGCTTTTCTAACCTTAATATTTTGTTTCTAAATTGATAGTTTTGTTGACTCGTTAATAGGTTTAATAGGTGGTTTATTAGGTATAATTATATGTTCTACGTAAAAGAAAGTTTTGTTTATTTTCTCGTCTTAAATTGGTAATGAATAATGAGCGAAAACTGGTCGTTTTGGCGCGACAAAATGTTGTTGACACAAGGTGTAGCTTCATTAAAACGTATAAAAAGCGTAGATGTTAACATCCGATATCTTAACAGCATAATTAAATTGTTATAGTACTCCTTGGCGAATGCTGGGAGCCAAACATCTTAAGACGTTCCACAGGCGCGGGCGATAATAATAATACTCTGGCCTGCCGATGCCCCCTGTAATTGGCGAAAGCTGTTGGGGGATGTTAAGGCTTGGATTATCATCATTATTATATGATAAAAAAAATAAACAGGTCGTTGTTGTTAAAAATATTGACGTAGGCTCTACCTGTACAACAAAACGATTAATTGTGCAAAATTCCGAGGTTCATGTCAACAATTTATCACAAATTACCTTAAACGCAATTTGCATTCTCAAATTAGATGTAATAAGTTGAACAAGTGCGTATCAGTTATTTTAAATTGGTCATTTCATTTCGCTCTTTTTCTCCAGAAAAGTAATATATTCTCTCTTACATAATTTTGTCATTTCGTTTCATTGTAATTGTGTTTATTTTTCGTCACAATTTCATTATTAAGGCCATCAAACAAAAAAAAAACACCAAATCAACATACTGTCCTCAATTATACAGATACGACAAAAAATTACAAAACAACGACAAATTTATTATGTATTATGTGTATCTCGGCTAATTAGCTCACATATATGAAGCAGTGATATGGCGCCATTTTACTATACAACAGTATTTTGGCCTCGTTTCGCCATAAAGTCATTAAATAATAAAGCCCATTAAGTGACACGCATAGAATTAAACAATTTGCATTAATTTACCGGCTCATTGTTCTCTCTCCCAAGACCGCACAAACAGTTACGTTGATCTCTCACGTTGATGACAAAGTTTACCATGACTACACAGAATTATTCTAGATTCTGTCTTGTTTTTGTTTCTCGAACAGTCCTCATTCACCAAAAAAGGAAATTAATAGTCAAAATGAAGTCTGGTCTGTGGCTAAATATAGAAATGTATCGATCGAGTTTTATTTGCCATTTTCTGGCATCAATTTACCAGGTTTTGGTTCATTGCCTTGTGGAAAATATCGATTCAACTTTTGTCGTCGCTCTGTTTGAAATAACGTCTGGAACTAGACACGCAACGATCGAATATTATAAGCCCAAGACAGTATTTTATAAGCCTGAGGTAGTATCTTTTTTTTTTTTTAAGCAACAGCAGCCAGCGGCTATTTTGTGGTCACATTACGCTGTTTACCAGCAAAAGTACTGCTGCTGCTGGTGGCTACTACCAGCAAGCCTCAGTTCAAACTACAAGGTCAACTATTTCTGGGACATTTTATGTCACCAGGTAGGTACATGCAATATTGTGGGGTTTTATTGACTACCTGCCTTGTATTTTAACAACTGTATCGCTTAAAGCCTTCTTCATATATTTGGAGAATATTACATCCCATAATATTTATAAAACACATTTCAAAAATATATAATTTCCTGAGTTAACATTCATGCTGGTTGCTGTAAAAGTTAAACAAGCGCTGGTGGGCTGGCTGTTGTTAAACGAGTGAGTTTAACTGGTAAAACAGCGCTGCTGAGTAGTCACACTATGCTGTTAGCAGTCAGTAGCAAATAGCACGCTAGTAAAACAGCCTAGTGTGACCAGAAGTCATAGTCATTACATGCAGAATAGATAACCATCTATAATAAACTATTGATTTGAACGCCCACAAACTAACGCGGTTACAGTCAAGTCACTGTTGTGCAATAATCAACCAACAACGCCCTGATTTTGCAAAAAGATTTAAAACGACTTCAATAATAAACCTTTATTATTGGTGGGCAATAAATGCCGCCATGTGTATTGTAATAATAAATAATTCAAGAGCCATTTTTAAGACCCACATTAATAATATATTGCTTGCAGGTTCCAAAAGTACCTGATTCATAGAAGTCTTAATATTTTTTATAATTATTAATTTATTATTAAGTAAAATACCCTGTATTGCAATCTGTCAAATACGTCAAATTTTGTTGATCTATTACAATGCATACAAGCAATATATCACCCATTTCTAAAAATGACTCAACAAAATCAGCTTATCTAACAGAAACCCGGCCTAATACGCTCAAAAAGTTCTTTTGACTTTCTGTAAGAATGTCTTACTCTTTTTATATGTAGAAGAATAACATCTTCTTCGTCAGAGCAAAATATACTCAACATACTAAACTCTTAAACCGGAAGAATAACTAGCCGTTGAAATAACTACATATATTGCAATTCTTATTACAATAAAATATTATTTGGATAGCAAAAATATCCTCTTCATGCTACACTATATATGCAAGAACATTTTTTCTTGATATCCAAGAATAGAGTTCTCTCTGTATAGGCTATTCCACTACAATCCTGGTTTTCCTCATAATCCTTGTAAGTTACCCATGACATAAAACACTTATGCATAGAAGTAAAGAAACAATGTACGAAAACTTAATATCGTCAAACTTATATAGCCTGAATATGTGGCAAAAGACGCAAGAATACGTTAGCGCCATCTGTAAAGTAATTGCACAACTTTCTATGTATCTGTCAGAGTAAGAATCTTGGGTCAAGAAACTGTTTTTTTGTTGAAGCATATATATTTTTCGTCCAACAAAATATGTATGTTATTGTAAGACGAACGTCTACTTTTTCATATCGATTACGCGTGGACATTAAGTCAAAATACCTTCAAAAGTTCCTTTAGCTAGCCCTTGCTTGTTGACCGGCTGAGGACTGAATTTGGCGAACCACCTCAGAAACCTGCAGGCCGGCGTGGTCGGTCCTTGGACGGAGGGATGTACGACCGACACCGGGCGACAACCCTGCTGTCCCTGTTGCTGCAAGACAGCCAGCCCGTCCGAACCGGGCAGCGGCCGGTACCGGCTATACGGCGACATCGTAATATCCAAAAACCAAAGCACTATCTCCAATACTTGAGTATAACATAACACCACAAGAACTTATGCAGATAAAACACTACACCCTCAAGAAAAAAAAAACTAGATTCTTTTTTGGATAATCACCACTTTTTTTGTCTTGGTAGGTATATAATAAATCACATTATCACGATGATAGAACAAAAATTGAAACTTAAAATATTTTTTTCACGATGTAAATAAAATCCATTATAGATACACAGTCTTATTTCGCGATCACCTGTTGCGGAGTTCGCTTAACCGCGTTCAAAACACAGTCTCGCTCGTATTTAGCTAGTTGGTCTCCGTATGCGGAAAGTGACTGACGATAGCCGTTCTGTTGGCCGTGTGCTTGCCGAGAATAGCGGTTAGTTGTTGCACGAGAAAGGTGTATAGCGTGGCGCAGGCGCCAAGAATATATCCTGTACATATCCTGCCGACTGCTACCGTTCGTTCGGCAGGATAACGACGTGCGACAGGATTATTATAGGAAGGCGCTGAAGGAGCTTTTTGTGTGCCCCCTTCCGGTTTATTGGAGTTTTTTAATCAGGCGAATCTGATGTGTGTGTGTGTACCGGAAGACCCACTTTCGCGGTGGTATTGATGACGTTAGTGCGTTGTTTTTTGCTTTTATGTTGGCGGGTTTCTATGGCAAATCTAATAATGTTGGAAAGTTGACAGTTTTGATTAATTACCGTGGTTAATTATGGTGGATTTTATCAGGTCGAAGGTGTGTGGATAAACGTGTTTTAATTGAGAGAGAAATTTGCTAAAAGTCGATGGATTTGATGATGATTTATAGGGTTATAAAAGAGAGACCAACACTTCTGGTCTGTTGGCGTTTTTTAAATTTTTATATTTTATATTTATAGCATTAGTTTTAGGCTGGAATAGTTGCATTACAACATAACCTGACCCAAGAATAACACCTCATTTTATATCAACAACAATATGGAAAGGAAAGAACAATTTATCAACACAATTACGAAAGTAATGATAGTCTTGTCTACCTATACTAATTGCGAACTTTCAAGGGTGGGGCGCGTTCAGCGGAATCGCCCATTTTCGCCGACATTTGCGATCGAGTAGCTGCAAAATTGGGCTTTTCGATATTACTTTTGGCGCTCGAATTGAAAAAAGGACACAATTCCGCGTGGACTGCGCGATATTTTGTAAATTAAATGCGTCAATTTTGAAAAAAAATCCCGTTTTTGCACCTCTTCGGGTGAAGGCGAACCTCGAGAAAATGTCACGTGACGTCTAGAAATTCCGACAAGCGGATCGATGAACGTCAAAAATTTACATTTTTTATCCGTTCCTGCCGACCTTATAAAAGCCGCTCGTTCTCATGTCTTACGATAAGATCCCTCTAAATACCCTTCGCAAAGAGTTTTGAGCAAAAAAACGGCCTTAAAAACTATTTTCGATCCAAAAAATCGATTTTTGTCGACCCGTGTTTTGCAGCTATTACCACAGTAACGTCAAACCCGAAACGCCCCCTGCAGGACATTCGTAACAACAGTAACAGATAGCAGATAACCTAAAATGTATCCTAAAATGTCCATATTGTGAATGTGGACAGGTAGGAAGCCTTAACCACATATTTCTAGAATGCCCAATAACTAAAATCGAAAATTTTAACATATACACAGAGCTAGTGTAATACTAAAAAAAAAATGAGTACACAATGAAAAATAAATATCAAAAACCTAAACCAATTAATACGCGAAAGTCCCGCTAGGTTTGCTCGCATCTCCAAAACCTGCGTCTCTAATCGCTTCCGTTTATACCATCAAGCATCTGCGTGAGTCTATGATTATACGGAAGGTAAAGTTGTGCTCTTTGCAAGGTTGTGGCGAAGTTAAATACATACACACGGTTCTGGATTCGTGGACTGCCCACCGAGCAGGAACAAAACGGCATAGAAACGATCGACGACTACGACAGAACAGAAGACAGAAGACGACCGAAGAAAGAAATTGCCTGTACCGTAAACCGTCCGCGGTTACCGTATGTCTAATTGCACAATGCGCCGCATTATATGCCTAGGAGACCAGTGGAAAACTCGATTTGGTCTTACTTGATACGGACAGTTCTTAGTACTAACGCGGAAGAATGATCAGGCATTGTTAGTGGATGACTTTTTTTATTATTAAAGCATCTAAAGTCGTTCTGTATCTTATCATTATAGTGAATAAGTAAAATTTTGTTTTACCAAAAGCAAAAGCTCTCGCAAATGTTTTATAGCACGATATATTCGCCATACAAAGCCATACATTGCACGCATATCACCATTAACGCGAAGGATAATGCCTATAAATCGTTGGCCATAGAGGCAGCGGTATTATTAGAGTCCGTGAAATTAATTCGGCTCTGGATGGATGGTAGAAAGCATGCAAGGCGCTCGCCGTTGAAGTAGTAAAATTATGCTGCAAGGACACGCCGGTCGCCGCGAAAGAACTAACAACATGCTCGAGAGCCTTCGCAATTTGTAAAACGTACGAAATGTGAATGCTTATCTTGCCAGAAGATCTCTCTATTACGGGGTCTGATCTTGCACAATCAAGAAAAGGTATGGTTGTTCTTGAATTACATTGTATTTTAGGGTAGATTGGATCTAACTAGTGTTCAGGACAAAACTATAAAATATAATAATAAAATATTACATACGTTGAACCTGCACTTGAAAATATACTTTTTCATTTTACTATTTTGTAATATTTAACGCTGATTTCAATAATGGTAGATAAAAATCTTGTGGGGTTTTATTACATTATCGATGTTAGAAAAAATATTTTCATATTTCAAAATAATTCTTATTTGTTAACAGTTTTGGTGTGTCGACAATGAAATAAATTCGTTTTGTAGTCATGAAGCTACATATTTAGATATATGTACCATTTTATTATCAATAACACCCATTTTTATATTTAATGCATGTGGGTAGTTTGTTGTAAATGTACAATTACAATTTATTAAGTAAATTCTCAAATCCTAATTATCCTAATATTGTATCTTCATGCAAATATGTACATGCAAGAACTAGACTAGTTTACATAGATGTTTTTACATAAGTTGCACCGCACAAATGATGCAAACATTTTTGTATGGTTCTGTTCCTAACACGGTATTTTTACTTTTGGTGTTTGACAATAATTTTATAAATAAAAGATTAAACATGGTAACAACTTGCCTCAATCTTCCCTACATTAGTATGTCCATTACCTATACCTACCCTAAGTATATCTAATATCTCACAGATATATTTATTATGAAAGTGTTTATCACCAACAAAAAATACAAAAAAACAAAAGAAGATGACATCCTATTGTTACAAACTTTATATTTTTACAATATAAATTTTGTCATTGTTGTACTACCACAAAAAATAAAGGTCTAGAAGGACTTTTGTATTCAAAATTAAATATAAAACATTTTTTAAAGTTTTGTATTAAAAAGATAATAAAGTTACAAATAAAAATATTTTTTTGCCACGAGTTGCAAAATGCAGACGCACTACGTACGTTTGCACTGGTAAAATAATACAAACCGAGTTTCTAATTTATTACTTACTTTGCTTTTAAGAATTGCGCAAATAAGCATGACCCAAAGAGTTACACACTCGTGCATGCAATTAGTGTGGATTGGCATTTTTTAGTCTCGTTTTGATAATCTTAAATATATGGAAACTTCTTTGTATATTTTTTAACATTTTTTTATACCAAACTATCACCAAAAAATGGAAAATAAGTGGAGTAGGGCCATTAGCGAGTAAGGTCGACGATAAAAAATCAAAATTGAAACAATCTTGATAAATCCACAACCAATGTTGCAAGAATTCAGCTACCAAGCAATGTAATTTTCACAATCAAGGCGTATGACCTTTTATCTCTCAATCCAAATTTAAAACAGTAAAGAAAACAATGTAACAGATAAGCAACCCATTTTACCTAATTACACAGAAAAAAAAACCACGTGTATAACTGTAAACTTCAAGTATGACAGACATGCATTCTACGTACACTTTTCCTTACATAGAAGCAAATATAATAAAGTATACATTTATCGAGAAACAGAACAGATATGCCAACATAAATACACATGCTGGCTGATAAAAGTGCGACGATAAACGTGAACAACTAACCACGGTAAACAATACTTTGCCAGGAAGCGGTAACAAAGAAATGAACAAGCGATAACAAAGATAATAATAACTATAAAATAATTCCGAGACGGTAAAAAGTATCTCCAATGATTTCTTGTTAATCCCTACTGATAAAGATACATTATGCTACAGTTTTATGCTAGAGTTTTATGGTACAGTTTTATGCCACAGTTTACAGACCGTTTTACAGACGTCAAAGCATCAAACGTCAATTGGTATCAAGTTCAAACCGGTTATCTATTTATTAAAGAGAGTGGAGATGGGTCATAAAGAATAAATCACGAGGCAAAAAGAAATATACGTAAATAAAAGAAATATACGTAAATAAAAGAAATATACAAAAAAAGATCAGTTAGATGGTGATATATTATGACTTTTACAGTTCAATGGTTTAAAATTGCTATGAACTTATAGTCGTTATTGAAATAATTAAAGTGACCGGGCATTATTGTAAATCACCGTTCGCGAACAAAGGAGCAGATGTCTGACGTTTGATTGCAAAAGCGCGAAGGTATTTTTATTGGTCTGGCAGTTGAGTTGTTATATAGTTTCACAATCGGTAGTAGCTGTTTATTATATTGACCATTTCTATGTGATAGATAGGTCAAATTTGAATTTTTACCGTTGATTATGATCATCTGTATATATGTTACGGTTAAAGTGATAAATGTGGTTTGTATTAATAATTACCGGCTATTATTAATAATAACCGCATCATTTGGTCAATGTGATTAGAAACACTTAAATAATCACATGGACCGGCTATTATTAATAATTTCCTAACGGGCACGGAAAAAGTGATAAAAATGTTACTTTTTACAAAAGATCTTTTGTATACAGTCTTCAAAGAAGTTATCTAAGCTATTTTGATTACTATGTAAGCTATTACATTTATTTACTCGACGCAAATCATCAGTACGGCTACCCCAATGACCAAAATTACGAATAATACAAAACATTGATAATACAGAATGCTTTTTTTGTCTCCCTTGTACTTTAGAAACTATTGGATATAATTGGTAATGATATTTGGTATACACCCAAGGACGGCTCAATGATCAAAACATAAAAAAGAATATTTTATACAGAGTGTTCAAAAAAGTTAACCATTTTATTATCAATAACACCCATTTTTATATTTAATGCATGTGGGTAGTTTGTTGTAAATGTACAATTACAATTTATTAAGTAAATTCTCAAATCCTAATTATCTTGAAATGTTGCGCATTTAATAATATTTTTTTCAATATTGCATTTTCATGCAAATATGTACATGCAAGAACTAGACTGGTTTACATAGATGTTTTTACATAAATTGCACCGCACAAATGATGCAAACATTTTTGTATGGTTCTGTTCTTAACACGGTATTTTTACTTTTGGTGTTTGACAATAATTTTATAAATAAAAGATTAAACATGGTAACAACTTGCCTCAATCTTCCCTACATTAGTATGTCCATTACCTATACCTACCCTAAGTATATCTAATATCTCACAGATATATTTATTATAAAAGTGTTTATCACCAACAAAAAATACAAAAAAACAAAAGAAGATGACGTCCTATTGTTACAAACTTTATTTCGTTTTATTTTGACAATATAAATGGTGTCATTGTTGTACTACCACAAAAAATAAAGGTCTAGAAGGACTTTTGTATTCAAAATTAAATATAAAACATTTTTTAAAGTTTTGTATTAAAAAGATAATAAAGTTATAAATAAAAATATTTTTTTGTCACGAATTGCAAAATGCAAAAGCACTACGTACGTTTGCACTGGTAAAATAATACAAACCGAGTTTTTAATTAATTACTTACTTTGCTTTTAAGAATTGCGCAAATAAGCATGACCCAAAGAGTTACACACTCGTGCATGCAATTAGTGTGGATTGGCATTTTTTAGTCTCGTTTTGATAATCTTCCTTATTTTAGTCATGAGTAGTAACTAAATAAGTTAGTCAGGCCTAACGTCACTAAAGGCCCAACACTGAAAACCCAGTGAATAGATTCGTTATGTGGCGATTATGTAGATACTAACAGAATTTCAAATCTGAGGCACTATTATATTGTAGCATCACCTTAATGCAATATCGAACTGAAATATATCACATTGATCACAGCATGCTGGAAATTATTAATAATAGCCGGTTCATGTGATAAATTCTTCACTTTAACCTCGCCACTTGGCTATTATTAATAATAACCGGTAATTATTAATAATAACCTATTTATCACTATGACCGTAACATATACATATACAAATTGTTCACCCAGTATATATTAATACTGGGTTTAATATGCTAAAACTTAAATACAGATAAAAATTCATGCAAAATTAATTATTTTAAATTTACATATAAAAATACACCATATATTCGCAATATACTTATGGAAGTAGTATCTATCGTACGGAGACTTCTTTTGTACCACTATACGTAGTTCGTTTTTATTTATTTCCTATCCAGTCTTTCTCTAACCTTATATGTACCCATTTTGAACAAGATAAAATCCAAGAGAACCCATCATACATCAACACACCAACACAAAATGACTCATTATGAAGACATCAAAAGCACTTTTAACAAAGGGAGCCGCCTTCGCACTTTTGTCAGAGACCACACGGATCATAGAATCAGGAGAAAAGCGGGGAAACGGTGCCACAACAACGGACGTTACGCCTAAAAGCGTTCGCGAAAATGAATTTCTTCGCTCCTTTGTCGCCTTTTCCGTTTTTGACATCGACATCTGACACTTCATTATCGATCATCTTCATTATTCTTATTATGACGGACGTTATATAATAGAATATCGTATAATTCATATCTATTATATTACAGAAAATCAAATATTTCGTAAAAAGTAAATCAAATTTTTAAAATTGGTTTCTGTAGAAATTCAAATCGATACGCGTTTCATGGCTGCTATAAATATACAATAAATAAACGTTTTTCGCGTTCGTCCGCGTGTCAAACGGCTCGAATTGGGGTTAAGTGCTCTCAAAGTCTATACGAAGCCGTTAACTGAAATCGGAGCGATGAAGTCGTTCACTCCACAGTAGAGACGGCGATTCAAATCGAATATACAGGGTATTTCACACAATATACAAGTATATTTTTCTCTGACGAAAAAAAAGTTATTCTTCAATTAAAAAAAGTAGACGTTTGTCTTGCAAAAACAAAAATATTTCGTTGGACGAAAAATATCTATGCTTCAACGAAAAAAACGGGTTCTTGACCCAAGATTCTTACTCTGAGAGATACATACAAAGTTGTGCAATTACTTTACAGATGGCGCTAACATATTCTCGCGTCTTTTGCCACATATTACTGCTATATAACTTCGATGATATTGAGTGTTCGTATATTGTTTGTTTACGTCTATCCATAAGTGTTTTATTTCATGGGTGACACACAAGGATTATGAGGAAAATTGTAGTGGAATAGCCTATACACAGAGAGAACTCTATTCTTGGATATCAAGACAAATTGTTCTTGTGTATATAGTGTAGTATGAAGAGTATATTTTTGCTATCCAAATAATATTTTATTGTAATAAGAATTTCAGTATATGTTATAGTTATTTCAACGGCTAGTTATTCTTTCGGTTTAAGAGTTTCGTATGTTTATGCTGAGTATATTTTGCTCTGACGAAGAAAATGTTATTATTCTACATATAAAAAGAGTAAGACGTTTGTTTTACATCAATAACAATATTTTGTTGGGTGAAAAATATACATGCTTCAACGAACAAACAGTTTCTTGACCCAAAAATATACGTACGTATCGCTTAAAACAGACGTAATTCCTTTCAAGCAGTTCCTTCATACTTAAAACAAGAAAACGGTAATACTTGGAACACAAATCATATTCTTACTCTGAGAATTTTATATTTTACTTGAACCAACCAAATGATCATTCTGCGGATATAGAACCAAGTGATATTCTTAACTAAAAGATATTCGTGTTGTATCGAATAAATTTTTCCCTCTGTGTACGTTTTTTAAAACTCAGACTGTTCAACAGGGTATTGGGAACAAATACTGACATTAAAAATAATTTTCATTTCATTTCATCATTAAAGGTCGCTTTTTTTATCAAATTTGTACACCACTGATTGCTATTTCACTCATAAAAAATCAAAAAATCGCTTGATATTAAAAGAAAATAGTCGTTTAAAGTTTGAATCGTCGTTGTTGCGTTTTAAAGACAGCTCAAAGTAAACGTAACTAGAAAATGGTTACTTTTCTTTAATTGAGTTGAGATTGTGTCGGTTTTAGGTAGATGTATCGTGACAGGAGTTGACAGTTACGTTGTCGCCGCCACCGTCTCGACGTTGTTAAAGCGGGGGCGGCAGACGAGGTCAATATCCCGTCATCCGTCGCACCGAGGGCCAATAGCGTTATCGCACTTCCGCTTTTCATTGGCACAGACAGGTTGACAAGCAGCGATAAGAATAATAATAATTTGCCAGCTAACACACTCGATAGATAGCTATAATACATAGAGAAATATGATCTATTAATTTAACAGGCAGAACATTGCATCAATTGGAATGTATCTCCCAATATTGATATGAAAATATTACTCGAAAATCATCGATTTAAACAACGGAATGCAAAAATGAACGATAAAAAACTGCCAGTATCGAATAAATCTAGTGTAGTAATTATTGATCATAGAAGTAACAGTGCATTTGGTGAATTGTGACCACGGCAACGGTAAAAGGTAATACAGTATGTACTCAAATACGGCAATAAATCACGACCTATATCCGACAAATTACAAGGCTAGCCGATGAGGCCATCGTTGCAAAATTTCGTGTCTCACGATCTATCGAACTATCGAAGACAAAAAACGTGATAGACTGACGAGTAACATAACCAAATAAATATAAATATGTAATTTATTTCCGACAAAAGTGTTTTGTGGATCTTTAAATGTTATGTGACCAACTGAGAATGGTGAACTATGCAAAGAGTCACTATGAAAAAATAAAAATATAAAGCTGAATCGAGACTATACAACAAAACATGTTATATGGCAATTTGTTGCTAGACATTTGACTAGCTCTACTACAGTGTTTCCCAACGTGGGGCGTACGCCCCACTGGGGGGCAATATGATTGTTGAGGGGAGCAATTGGAATATAGAAAAATTTTGAAAAAAAAAAACCTACCTTAACGTCTCTTTGTACCGTTCATACTGCAACCGTTAATCATATCCTTGAGGCTAATTATTAAATATCCCTACACAATTCTAAATCTGAAAAAAAAAACACACAATAGGGAAAAATTTAATTAAGCCATCAATATTTGTAAAAACGTTTTTAGAAAAATATGTCAAAGATGTGATAGCTATGTCACTTAAGATACATTGTTGAGAAACATTTTGTTGAAGGTATGTTATTCTGTAAATTAGAAAGCATCACAACCTCCGGAGATATTCTTCATAAGCAAAAAAATTACTTCAATGTCTTTAATATTCCAATACAGAACATAACATCCTGTACTGTAGACTGTGCTCCTAACACGATGGACAAGAAAAGCGGCTGTTTAAAGATAAGAATCCAGAAATGCTTCTTGTGCATTGTCTAATATAGCTCCATAGGGAAAATTTGGTAACAAAAAAATGTTTGTCCAGTTCTCAATGAAGATTAAATTCGGTTATAAAATATGTCAATTGCATCAAAGCTAATGCCGAATGTGACATTTCAAGTTAATTTGTGAAGTACAAAATAATTCATACTTTTTATAACTAAATTTAATACTTCATTGAACAAATATTTTTGGCTACCAAGTTTTCCCTGTGGATTACACAATTCACAAGAAGCATTTCTGGATTTTCATCTTTAAACAGCCACTTTTCTTGCCCATCATGTTAGGAGCACGATTGGCAGCACAAGATGTTATGTTTTGTATTGGAATATTATCGACATAATTAATAACATAGTTTTTTAGCTTAGAAAAAATATCTCTGGAGGTCGTTGTGCTTTCTTATGATTTGCAGAATAACATTTCCTCAAAAAAATGTTCCTTATTAATGTACCTTACATAAGTTATCAACAAGGCCTCAGTGCCTCTCACTCTTGCTCATTTTAACCATTCTTTTTCTGACAGTGTTGTTACTAAGGGGCACAGCTATCACATCTTTGTCATCTTTTTCTAAAACCGTTTTTACAAATGTTGATATTGACAGTTTAATTAAATGTTCCCCTATTTTGTGCTTTTTCCAGATTTAGCAATGAGCACGAATATTTGATAACTAGACTCAAGGGTACGATTAACACTTGCAGTGACAATTTCAGTTTTAGAGTAAATGTTTAACTTTTAGAGTAATGTTTATTTCTATTTTGTTATAATAGAATATGTAGCAAATTTTGTTTCTGCTACAATGCTTAGTATTTATTTCAATAATCAAATAAATTATTGTTTTATGTTATTATTTTTATACCCCCAATGGCGCAAGTTTTTCATTACGTCACAGAGAGGAAATTAGTCAAAATTTGTTGGGCAGAATGTGTACCAATGACGAAATGAGAAACGTACACCGTTCCGAGTAAGGTTCATTTCCAACTCTGTTATAGGTATAAAAAAAGACAATATGAAGTGGGGCATGAGATTTTTAGACCAGCTTCGGTGGGGCATAGCTCAAAAAAGGTTGGGAAACACTGCTCTACTAGGTACTACTCAAAGTATATATTATATATTATATATATATTATATTATTATATTATATTATATTATATTATATTATATTATATTATATTATATTATATTATATTATATTATATTATATTATATTATATTATATTATATTATATTATATTATATTATATTATATTATATTATATAAAATGACCAACAATAACAAAAATTCAAAATATTTAGTAGCAACCTGATTTCTTCCACGTAGCTTAATTTGGGCGTTTTAAACGATACGTCAAAACGATTTCCTGAAACCACTTAATAAAAATTGTACAGGTGGTTGAAGGGTGGTAAAACCGCCCACCCCAACATTTCATTGTCTTCTAAGACGTTTTTTCTTAGTGTTGGAGTTAAAATAGCGACGATAGGTTTATCATCCATCAATAAAAGATGATCTTTTCTAGTGAAAAGACCAAAAATAAATTGCATCGGCCGGGAATCGAACCCGGGCCGCCCGCGTGGCAGGCGAGCATTCTACCACTGAACCACCGATGCTGATGCCAGAAACTTCAACGCCAAGCTGCTCAGCGCGTTATCCAAGCATCCAAACACCTACATGTCCCATTGAAGCCGTTACCCGCCAGGCGAGCAAGAGAGAAATCCCGATAAGGAGAGAGATAGGGAGTATACAGAGCCGTACTTTCACAAACAATTGAATCTTGAGAGGTACTCATCCGAAAAGCAGATTGTACCATCAAGTAGAGTTAAGTAGAGTTAAAAATTTTGAAATTACGTATTTTATACGAAACGTTTTTTTGTTAACAGAAATGATTTAATATTTGACAAAAAAAATATTTGCGCAATAAAAATAAACTCTCAACACTAAAAGTAGTAAATATGTTATAAATTATTGTAGACTTAACAAAAAAACCTATAACTAGTTTGCCGTATCTACATTACGTATTCAAATTCAATCACTAGGTATAACATTATACGGTCGTGACGAACTGCGCGGGGTGGGAACTGGGCCGTCTTAGTCGACCCAAAAATAGCGTGAACAAAACCGTAATCGGCGCTTTCCCGATAGGCCGTACGATAGCCGGAAAACCCGGAGCAGCGACGAAGAAAGAAGGGTCGCGACACGACGAGGTCGTTCGGTTCAGATGCAAATTACTATAGTAGGGAACCGACCCCATTGTTCAAGTAATGTTATAGTATGCTAAGCAAGCCAAAGAATGACCAACGATAAAGCAAAAATCGAAATATTCTATAGAAAATGCGGTTAAAATTTGCAATTAAGTAAAAAAGGGAAGACACTTTCTCAGAATCTTGTATTCTACATAAAAACTGTCGGTGTATCTAATCTACAGAGAAATATCTGTGCCTATTAACGTAGGGGTAGGTGGACGCAGAAACAGGTGGGGTTTTCCGTGTCGTCCTTTAGCCGTCAGAATCATTAACTGCTTGCGCTCGACGGAATGGAAGAGAGCGTTGAAAGGCACTCATCAGGAACAAGACAGGAACGAGTGCTGCGTTCGTGACGATGTAAACAACCCGGTAAAAAAAAAAACAGATTTGAGGAGGAGAAACAAAAACGAGATGAAAGGGATAAGGGGTGTAATGGCGAGTGTGTGCAGTGTAGTGTCAGTGTATTAGGAGATAGAGGAAAATAAGACCCGGGAAATAACTCTGACTACAGGAAACAAGAATCTAATTTGGTGGTGACAAAATCCAAGTTAAATTTGAAAAAAAAAACCATCGAAAGACACAGTTTGCTCCGAAATGAGACAATGTCGTAAAACAGCTATTTTGACACTATTTTCAAACTTTATCTCAATCATTTTGTTTTATTTCTCTGAAGCAATTCATTTTTTCCATAAAATATAATTAGAAATTGTTTACTAATTCCCAATTTTTCTCCATCAAAATGTCACGTTATTGTGAAGTTAAGAGAATTAAAATATCTATCAAAATCAGCAACCAAAAAATATACAGATCGGTATCATTAAAAGAAAACAATAGATGATGTCATTCCTCGAAAACTATTGAAGCTCAACTGAAAAGAATTGAATAACATCTGATAGTTTTGAGATACTTAGGTTTATTCACCTACACGTAAAGTCCTGTATAGCTATGTGTCAGATAAGTTGATTTTTTGACCAATTTTTTTTTTGTTATGTACACCATGATTAGTAATCTATGTATTACTTGAATGAGTTGTAACATAACAACAAAATTTGACCTATCACACACATAACTATATAAAACATTACGTTTTATTCATAAAAATTGTTTCACTACTTGTGAAATTGGTTAATAATTTAAGCTTCATAATTTAATATCTCAGACATTATTAGTTTACTTTGGTACAATTTAATGGACAATTCTTTACCACATCTAAACACTGTGTGGCAGAAAACATAAATTTATCTTACATGATCGTATATTATAAGCCCAAGACAGTATTTTATAAGCCTGAAGTAGTATCTTTTTTTTTTCAAGCAACAGCAGCCAGCGGCTATTTTGTGGTCACATTACGCTGTTTACCAGCAAAAGTACTGCTGCTGCTGGTGGCTACTACCAGCAAGCATCAGTTCAAACTACAAGGTCAACTATTTCTGGGACATTTTATGTCACCAGGTAGATACATACAACATTGTGGGAGTTTTATTGACTACCTGCCTTGTATTTTAACAACTGTATCCCTTAAAGCCTTCTTCATATATTTGGAGAATATTACATCCCATAATATTTATAAAATACATTTCAAAAATATATAATTTCCCGAGTTAACATTCATGCTGGTTGCTGTAAAAGTTAAACAAGCGCTGGTAGGCTGTCTGTTGTTAAACGAGTGAGTTTAACTGGTAAAACAGCGCTGCTGAGTGGCCACACTATGCTATTAGCAGTCAGTAGCAAATAGCACGCTTGTAAAACAGCCTAGTGTGACCAGAAGTCATAGTCATTACATGCAGAATAGATAACCATCTATAATAAACTATTGATTTGAACGCCCACAAACTAACGCGGTTACAGGTTCTAAACTGAAAACCATCCGATACACTTTTGTGTCCACAACATTCCTCGATAATTGCATCAACCTTGGACTTTAAATTTGTCATCATTGATCGCAATAATAACACATTATACATGTGGCACAATAAGGCATGTAAAAAATACAATTATGCGTATCTATCCACAAGCATTTCTTTGTCATGCCTATACGCAATGTAAGTAAATTACCGGCACAATTTATACCAATTAAAACATAAATCCGAAACAACACCTTGTACCGAGACTTCCAGAAAACCGTTTTGCAAATAATAATAATAATAATAATAATGGATGACACTGACCTTCTGGGTTCAGCGGGTCGAAAATATTGGTAGTTGCAGTCGGAGCCAGTGCAATGACAGTGGGGCACAGTCAGCCCCATCCAACGTAAACAACCACCAAAGATCAATCGATTCGTGCACCTAAAACAAAAGATTTTTTACCATTCGTTATCAAGGCCAACCACATGGCTAACATTACAAACACTATTCATGAACGTATCTCTCAAATTTAATGCACCACAAATCGTGAAATAACCATAAGGATAAGGTTACGATACAAACACATCACACTCCATGCACACAAAAAAATCTAGATGTTTTTTGTGTGTGCAGTTTAGGTACATTTTACGTAAAGTGGATTAGAAAAAACGACGATATTTACCTATAAATAGCACGACTATACAATTAGAATGGGTTGATCATCCCTCAGTTAGACCTCGAACAAAAATACAGCCCCGAAACTCTTGTTTTTGTGTTGAATACCAGCAGCCAGGGATTCTTCGGTTACAGCTATGTTTACACCAACTTTTCCGTACGGTTTTCGCGTTCAATTCACGCACGAGCGGATTATCACCGGTTACAGGCACGCGAGTTAACAATTTCGTCCGCTAATTTGCCATATTTCGGTCGAAAATACAAACACAATAAACAGAATTATTGTCAAACGAAAGCATAGGTGATATATTGACCATTGACGACTGTAGGGACGACACCAACGCCGCCGTGGCGTTTTACCGTAACCTCGAGTTCGGTGACATTTCACTCAGAGATGGCGCCACTTGTTTATTTGTCAAAATAACACAACATAATAATAATAATAATAATAATAATAATATTTATTGCACCAAAAAAATACAAAAAAAATACAAAAAAAACATTCTATCAAAATTAATGATGCAATTAGGTTGTGGTTCGACTCCTATAAAGAATCGATCTACCACCACAACCCACATCCAATAACAATCCTAAATCTAATGCACCTAAAATAAAACAATACTAATGATAAGAAGAGTAAAAAAAATAGATATGAGGTCTAGTCACTGGGAGGTGCACCTACAATTTGCGATCATGAGAGGTACTCTCTGTAAACTTTGCTGAATTTTGCTGGCGGGTAAGTCAGAAATGCACGTGGGACTGAATTGTATTGAGAAGCGGCCGTATAAGAAAATGATGTTTTAAATTTTGTTTGTGAGTGGCGTGGAAGAGTAATCATACTCTTCCGGCGGACATTGATGTTGTGCACGTCAGTCCTAAATGTAATTTTATTGTAGAGATAGACATAACCCTACTTATTGACTGTTTTTTGAATATTTCGGGCATTTTTAGGTAAATTTGTTGATGTATTTTGTGAATAATTAAAAATTTTGTGTTTTTTTAGCGTTAATCATGGATAATATATTAATAAAGGACGAACCGGAGGATGTAAATAATATCCGTGCTTTAGAGCAACTAAAATATGATTTGAACAGTACGAATTCAGATTCTGATATGGGGGAGGAAGACGATGATTCTAGGGAGGCCGCTATGGCCATAGAGGAGAATATGTTGAAGTACGAGGAAAATACGATAACGGGTGGTATGGATTTTATGAACGACGATAAATTACATTTTGATATTAAGAAAGAGCGACTGTCGGGAGATATGAGTATGGGTGAGTCGTCGTCTATGGCTCAGAAGGAAAAGAAGAGGGAGAAGAGTAAAAAGGAGATGGAAGAGGAAGAACGAGAAAAAATGCAGTGAGTATTTTTTTATGTTTAGTTTTAACGTCAGTTTTACTCGTCTTGAAGAGTTTTAGTTTCTAATTTTACTGAAGAACAACTTGACCGCTATGAAATGTATAGAAGAGCTGCATTTCCAAAAGCTGCTATCAAACGCCTTATGCAGACTATTACAGGATGTTCGGTAACTCAAAATGTTGTGATAGCAATGGCCGGTATTGCTAAAGTTTTCGTAGGGGAAGTTGTAGAAGAAGGTATGCTTTTCTTGCAGATTTGATATAAAGTTTAGCCTCATTAATATTTCTAAAGAGTTTAATATCAGTATAATTCAACATTATTCAGTAAGTTTCCTAAGGAAGATCAATAAACTAAATTTTAGTGTTACTGTTATTCTTATCTAGCTGTGAAATGACCTCTATTGGCATTTTATAATGAGTACCCTATTTTCTAAAAATACACTTGATTCATAATCTCAGCTATTAAATAGATAGTGGTTATATATTTACTAAACAAAATCGGTGTCGTCACATCATAGAAATTGAATGTTATTACATATTTAAAAAAGTACTGGATCTTTGACACTTGCCTGTCGTTTAATATTCTGCTCTTTAAATAATATTTTGTTCTTTGTGTGCAGCACTAGATGTGATGGAAGAAATGAATGAATCCGGCCCTGTACAGCCGAAACATTTGCGTGAAGCTGTGCGAAGAATCAGAGCGCAGAATGGTATTCCAAATAGCAGACCGACTCATAAATCGTACCTTCGTCTTTAGAGTGATCGAATTTAATTTATTTCTAGCTAGAATTGAGCTTTATACACGATATTTTATTTTTTATGTATTCTTAGTAAGTGGAAAATAAATTCTTTTAAGCACTGGATTTTATTCGTTTATTTTCTACCCTTTTTCCTTAAATTATAAGTAATTATGACCAATATCAAAAAAGATAAAGACTAGAATTGTCCAAAGGTATAAATTTATTGAATGTTGAACCCAAAATTGCAATGTTCTTGTATCTTTAAAAAAACAACATGCTGGAAAACCCAAATATGTATGCAAACACACGATAAACTTGATAATTTTATTTACAGTATGTAAAATATAATTAAAATTCGGTAAATTTCGTATGCAGGTACACAGAAAGTATTGAAAAAAAAAACGAGAACAAGGGGAATATAAATAAGTACAAAAGATGAAGACGGTTGATCACCTTACAATATTGAATATAGCATTAATAAGTTTTCCAGGAAAATGCACTTTCAATGATAGGCACAAAAACAATGACATTACCACATCTCTTTTATTTCTTCACACTTTGTGGCGTGATAAAGTTATTCAATGACTTATTTCGTTATAAATTCGAATCAGATAAATAAATTTCCATGCATCAATCGAGCCCACAATTAGTCAAGATAAAGACGCCACTGTAAAACTATGGATAACACCGAAAGTGTTATCAAAAAGGTCCTTGTGTCTCAAGCGAGCGTATACTAAGGGGCAACGACTTCATTATCTATCTGCTGGCAGTTGAACAGACAGAAGTGCTGCTTCTGAGTTTGTTTGCAAGAGCCGCAG
The DNA here is from genome assembly GCA_963971325.1 of Aphodius granarius. Taxonomy (NCBI): domain Eukaryota; kingdom Metazoa; phylum Arthropoda; class Insecta; order Coleoptera; family Scarabaeidae; genus Aphodius; species Aphodius granarius. Next base: position 41,953,869 of record OZ020221.1, on the reverse strand, counting down.
TCTTCTGTGCCGTTCTGTTCGCCGTGGGTGTCGCTGGTGCAAGGCAACTGGTACACCAGTGAACTATGTTTGCAGCATTGTTAGCAGTTTTACTACTAGGTAAGCATTTTACTTTATCTGATGCGGCAGGTGTTATACGGAAGGTATCTTCGTTACGCTTCATGTGTAAATAAATCTTGTGTTTCTTGATAATTTTCTGTGGAACTTGTTAGGATGATAATGTGGGTTGATAATGTTGATATAGTGGGCTATGATTTATTATCGTTGTTTAAAAATTGTGAGGATGTCCTGCATTATACTTAGATAAACTTTGGACTACTATCTTCACTTAGGCGAAAGGATGTTGGGATTTTTTAATTTCTTCTTGGTTTTTATTTTTTAGTTTTGTTTAACAAATAATTTTTACTAGTATCATCGAATGGTTTGGTTCTTTTTTAATGCCAAACTGAATGAATATAAGTTGTGTAAAATATAATGTATAAGCTAGGAAAAATCACGAATAATTTGCTGAAAGAATTATTAAAATCCACAAAAAATTACAAAAGTTCTTGGACATCAAAATTTGGCATTTTCAGTTGGGCGTTTTTTGTGCTATTTTGATAGTTTTCTTACATCCACAAATATGATATGATTATCATATAGTTTTTGTTCGGTAGTACGCACTCACTATCATAGAACGTTTTATTTGCCCAAAATAAATGGTTCCCTGGTCTTTGATAATACAAAATAAATAATAGTATAAATTTAGTTGTATACTTTAGACCAATAAACAAGACAAACAAAGTCCAGATAGTCTATACATAATTATAGAATTGGACTATATAACTTTTGACAACCATCTCCAATATAAAAATATACAGATAGATGATATATTTAGCTTAAAATTTATCATAGATGTGCAAACTTTAGTAAATTCGTTTCTATATATCTATATAAATTCGTTATTATATATCTGTTCCCAAGTTTGTGAAAAAAAAAACCAATCCGGTGTTTCCGCTGACTGCCACACAGTTCATGTTGCATTTCCGTTAATTAAAAGAATAATGAAGTGAACAAGAAAGAAGAATATTCAGCAAAAATCAGACTACTGTTTGGCTTAAGTTTATACCAGTTACTGCTGCTAACAGCACAAATACAGCTTTTCAAAGTTTAACAAAAAATCATATTCTAATTCACCTTGTATATGACTGCAACGAAAATATGAATAAAAATCTGCTGTAGCCGCATTGGACCAACGAAATTTATATCTGTTGGTTCTGTCGACAATTCAGTGTCTTGCCGAGGCAGTCGGAAAATTGGTTTGAATCGTGACATCGCCGGGTTTTCTTTTGGTAAATTTAGGTCCCAGCTTTTCCAATATACTTTGTAATTTATTTGAGCAGTGTAGTTTATCTGCCAAAAATACCGTATAAACTTACTTCTGTGCTTCTTTTTCTTTTTAAACAACCATTTTAGCATACATACTGGTCGAAATTATTTGGACATAAAGAAAAACATGATTAATTCTACTGAACAAACGACAGAACAACCCGGAAATCTTTCTTCATGTACCTACAAACGTCAAAATAGCAAAGATGGCCGCCCATCATACCGGTATCCAAAATTCGAAAAAAAATTCGTTCTTATAAACTTACCGCTAACTCCTTGGGGCCCGCTTCCGCCTTCTACCTCACGAGCACACTTTATTTCACATTTCGGACACAAAGCACAAGTTTTCCTCGCAAAAATAACCACAAAAATTCGATAAAATCGAACACGAAAACAAGGACCGATCGGCATTTGTTGTCATATAGAGGGATATACAGTATACAGCCGGTCTAGAATTATCAACACGTTCATTTTTTAAACACTTTTAATAAACAAAAGTTAATTTTAATGAAATCGAATTATATGTATTCATTGCTTCACTTTTTAGTTTCGCAGGTGTCCTCAGAATGCGACACGAGCCAAAAGAGGCTAGGATGTAGGATTCAAGGAAAACGTTGCTCGTGCGACGAGTTCAGCTGCACGTCCGAATACAGATACACTTCATACGAAGAATGTAACAACGCATTAAGAGGTATGTTGGTATGTTCATTACCATTGCAAGAAACCCATCCTTGACATCTGTCAAACATGACGTGGCAACTGTCAAATACTACGAAACAAAATCACAGAATAAAACACAATAACTAATTAGTTTTTTTTTTTTTGGTTTCTAGGGAAACGTGCTGACAGCTGTCATCCGAATCCATGCCGCCATGATGGGTCATGCATCCAGATAACGCAGCCGCCGTTTTTCAAATGCCATTGCGAAGGCACTGGTTTCTATGGCGCCACTTGCAACAGAGGTAAGACCATGATCTAAGGCCTAAGCTGTCCTTGCATGATAACCTCTGCGACCAAGAGATAATTATTGAAGGAGAGCTCATTGTCTACTGTGTAATAAACGTTTCCTGATTAGGTTTGAGATCGTTATTTATGGAAATAGGATATTTATGGAGCTTTTTATTGGTTGCAGCTGATGTGGAAATAGTTTCTTAATTCATTTGTTTAGAGTGAATTTAAGGATATGTTTTATTAAGTGCATTGTATATTTGTTTTTGTTTTGTGTCTCCATAGAGACTAGTTTGCATGGCAAGGAACAAAAATATTTTTTTTTCAACTGAGAGCAAACAAAGTTGCCAAAAATTACCACTAGATGGCTCATCAGGCCTATCTGACCAATGAAAACGTTCCATTTGACTTGATAATGTGAAATGTCAGTTTGACATTTGGGAAACACTCGTAAATTTGAGTATAGAGATAAGAAGTAAAATTACTTACCTTTGAAATGTTAAAATTATTTTTCTCTTGCTTTCAGAATGTCCGAGAGGTGGAACGTCACTAAGAGACATCATCTTCCCCTACGAGTGTATAGTAATATGAAGCGCCAGTAGATAAACAAAGAACACGAGAAAACAAACAAAAATCGTTCCGCACTTGCCACCCTTGTAATGTTTACGTTTACACACAGTTCAAAGTTGTAGCCATAATTATCATGATTTAATAATTAATTAATTAATAATAATAATAAAGAAGTTTGTTCATCTGGTTGGTATTACTTATATATTTATTTTCTCGAAAATTAAAACAATTTACAAATAGAAAGGTATAATCCACATGTAATATTTCATTTTTATACTCCAAATCGCACGCAGCAGTACCCACAGACCATACGGAAAGAATCAAACGAGAGAAAGAGATACAATGATAGACGGTAGGTAATAAAAAAAAGGAGCGAAACAAAAAAATTAAAAACTAAAAAAAAAAATCAACGTAATAATTCTGCACTTTGCGTCTTGTCGAATAAATAAAACGGTAAATCAATCAACCGATATCGTAAACATAACCTACGACAAATAAAACGTAAAAAAAATCGTTTGTTTTTTTTTATCGTTCCTGGTATCACAGAACGGGTCTCTCTATATAAAAAATCACAGGTTTTTTTTTTTCATTTTCTTACGACTGTAGTAGATTAGTTTCGAACTAAGAAGAGCACAGTGACATATGCAACCAATTATACCCAGTGTATGGTTTATAAATTGACTGCGTATATTTGGTTGCATATACAACTGTGCTCTTCTTAGTTTGAAACATCTATACACGGCGTGAGGGTACTGCACAGTACAAACTAACTTTACACCTAAACTGGGTATGGGGAGGGGGACTTAGAGGGGGCGGGGCGGGGGGCAATAAACGAAAAAAAGTAAATTTACAAAAGGTGGAGCGGGGGTTTGTCTTAATAATGTACATTATTTTTTTTTTTTTTCGGTTTTCACTTATCGATGCAGTCTTTATTCTAGAATTTTACCGCTAAATATCTAAAAAACTCCCTAAGAACAGGAGTTTATTACGCTTTTTGTGTATCGGCAATTACCTAAAAAATTCTCTCTGGTTAATATTTCCAGGCTTTTAGTTTTAGTTGGGAGAAAAAAAAAAGCACAACAAAAAGCGTAATAAAGACAACCTGTACTGCGCGCGCTCTAATAATAAATTCATTGTATTTATTTATTTAGTTAGTTACTCATAATTCAATATTTGTCTCGAAAGATTATCATTTTTTTTGTGGCTTTTTTTCTTTAGGTATAGCAATAATTCTGTTTTTTTTTTTGTTTCTTGCATAATTTCGCAAAGCAGTGTGTCTCCTTCCTCTATACTTTATTACACTTTACAAAAGCCGTCCTGTTACGCCTAACGACAAAGAAAAATAAAACAAACAAAATGCACGATACAACGGGAGGCGAAACACCCGTTTTATTATTATTATTTTTTTTACGACTTACGCTCAACTCTATTTTCCTCCTCAAAAAAGTTATCTCATCAATAATTTATATTGTTCAATCAATCAAAAAAGAAAGGTAAATAGACTTATAAAATACAATATATAGTTCCAACTTCCACTGCGCTAACTGACAATAGTAGTAGTCAATTGTTTTTTTTTTTTTGCTCAGGTTTGTTTCTACTAGTGACAATGGTTAAATGACTTCGACCGTTCATTTGTTTCGATGACGACTACGTACTGTGCTGCTTCTTGTTCTTCTCGTTCCATCCTTCGGGTTTTTTGGCGTAGGTACTTCTTCGGCAATTTGTTGTACTATTCGTCGGGACCGCTGCCCGCTAACCGCGGTTGCCTCACGTCCACGGTGAAACCCTTCGAGCCGTCGGGGCCCTTGGGCTGACGGGTGACTATGACGCGGGGGCCCGCGTCGTCCAGAGATATCGTCCGTAGTCGGCTTATAAGCCGCTCTGGTCTTGCTTGGACATCACTGAAAAGATGGGCGAACAAAAGTCTGTTAATTCTATGATAATTTTTTGAGCAAAACAATGTTTATCAGATGTCTTATTTTGATCAATGATTATGAAATCTTTACTTTAGAAACACTAATGCTATAGAAGTTCTGCGATGGTATTTTTTTGACACATAATGATACTTGTGTAGACTTTGAATGTTTATAACTTTGGCTAGAATTAAGTGAAATCCTTGTAACAAATACCATATTGTAGGCTGATGTGTTCTCTATTAGCACTGAAAATTACAAAATTCCCCAACAAGTAGAAGTAATATTTTTTATTTCTATTTTACCGAAAGGTCGCACTTTTTCGAGGAGCCTTACTACGTTACACTACTTAACTTTCAATATTTATAACTTTGGCTAGAACTAACAGAAGTACTTGTAATAAATGCCATATTGTAGGTTGATGTGTCCTCTATTGGGACAGAAAATTACATAATTCTCAAAGAAGAAGTAATATTCTTTATTTCTATTTTACCGAACGCTTACACTTTCCTCTAGGAACCTGTTACACACCTGAAGTTTGAATATGCATAACTTTGGCTAGAATTAAGTGAAATCCTTGCAATAAATGCCATATTGTAGGTTGATGTGTCCTCTATTAGCATAGAAAATAACACAATTCTCAAAGTTTATTTCTATTTTACCGAAAGCTTGTACTTTTTCGAGGAACCTTACAATGGACTCCTTGAGTTTGAATATTCATAACTTTATCTTACAGAAACTATCCTATCTACTGAAGAAGTGAACTTGCAAAAAAGTTTGAAAAGAAAACAAAAAAATCTACTCACTTGACTTTGACGACATTGCATGCGGACGACTTGCCGCTCCGCTGGTTCGTGACGAGCACAAACTCGACCTGGTCGCCGACGTTCAGATCGACCTTGTCCTTGACCTCCGACACGTGGAAGAAGAGCTTCTTTCCCTCCTCCACCTCGTACGCCAAGAAGCCGAACTGGCCCTTGATCGCGTCAACGGCCGCCCTCAGCTTCTTCCTCACAGCGATTATATTGGCGGCCATGTTCGTCGAGTCAACCTGGAACTGGACGTGGTCGCCGACCTGAAGCAGTTCCCGCTTGTTCACCAGACCCATGATGCCAAATTCGTATTCGGGGGAATCGTCGTCCGGGGTTTCCATTTTCTCCTAAAAAAAAAATAATTGACAGATTAATTGTTTTATAGTTTTTGTGGCCACAAAAAGTATTGTCATAAACAATTATTTAATGGTCTTATTGTTAGTTTGTTAAAAATGAACATCTGCCGCTTACAAGAAGGTTTTGGAACATCGCAAGTGTACTGAGAGGGAAATGTTTATGAGAGGTTAAAAGTGAGTTAAATTCTTTAAACAAGTGCTATTTTATAAGTTGATATGTTCACTACCACTACTGTAAAGCACAATACTCTCAGTGTAAAACTAACATTGGAAAATTTAATTTTAACAACGATCTGCACTTTTTGCTGGGAAACATAATGGCGTTTGGGTAGACTTTGAATATCCACAACTTTGGCTAGAATTAAGTGAGATCCTTGTAATAAATGTCATATTGTAGGCTTATGTGTCCTCTATTACCACAAAAAGATACATAAGCCTCAACAAAGAAGTAATATTCTTTATTTCTATTTTACCGAAAGCCTGCACTTTTTTTTACGAAACTTACAATGACACCCTCCTAGATTTTGAATATTCATAACTTTGCCTAGAATTAAGCAAAATCCTTGCAATAAACACCATATCGTAGCCTAAAGTGTTCTCTATTACCACAAAAACTTACATAATTCTCAACAAAGAAATAACATTTTTTATTTCAATTTTACCAAAGGCACGCACATCTTTTACGCATCAAAACTGTCCATGAATATAAACAAACCTTTCTCTTTGTACCTAACTAAACCACCTAGTTAAAAACACACCTTTATCAATCCTGAATACTCGTTCTGGTCAGGATTCACCGATCTCAGTGGCCTCACCACATAACCATCCAAAATCTCCCCGGTAGTGCTCGGCAGGCTAATACTGCCCTTTGTCAGCACGCGGACGTTCTCTGCGGAGGAGCAGCTGCCCGAGTTGCCGCCACGCACCCCCAAATTGTACTCCACCTCCTGGCCGAGCTCGAGGTTGTTCGGGTCGCCGTCAAAGTTGCTAAAGTGGAAGAAAACCTCGCGGTCGTGATCGTCCGTCTCGATGAAACCAAAGCCGTCCTTCAGGGCGGCAATGAAGCCCTGATGTAGTTGAGCGCTGCTGCGGGCACACCCCGCTGCGGAGGCTGCGGTACCGCTCGCGGAAAGATTGTGCTTTGAGATGCCGTTCGGTTGGGTTTGCGCCGCCGGCTGCAGGATCTGAATGTCTACCGCTATGAATTCCTTGTTGCGCTTGATCTGGTTTATGTTGAATTGTACCTGGAATGAAATGGGATAATTAATAGTAGCTTGTAGGTTGGTCTGTACAAAGTTTGAAACCCCTACGAATGAAATTACTATTTTTTATTTCAATTCTACCGAAGGTCTGCAGTTTTTGCTCAGAAATTTATGATGACGCTTGTGTAGACTTCAAATATTCCTAACATGAGTTAGAAAGAAGGTAAATCATTGAAACAGACACCAATTCATAGCTTGATATGTTCTCTACGACTACTGCAACTTTGAAAATCATATGGAACAAACTACTATTTTTTATTTCAATTCAACCGAAGGCCTGCAGTTTTCGCTCGGAAACTTACATTGTCTCTACTGTAGATTTTGAATATTTGTAACATGGGTTAGAAAGAAGGTAAATCCTTGAAACAGACACCAATCCATAGGCTGATATGTTCTCTACGACTACTGCAACTTTGAAAATCATACGGAACAAACTACTATTTTTTATTTCAATTCTACCGAAGGTCTGCAGTTTTTGCTCGGAAACTTACAATGTCTCTACTGTAGATTTTGAATATTTGTAACATGGGTTAGAAAGAAGGTAAATCCTTGAAACAGACACCAATCCATAGGCTGATATGTTCTCTACGACTACTGCAACTTTGAAAATCATATGGAACAAACTACTATTTTTTATTTCAATTCAACCGAAGGCCTGCAGTTTTCGCTCGGAAACTTACATTGTCTCTACTGTAGATTTTGAATATTTGTAACATGGGTTAGAAAGAAGGTAAATCCTTGAAACAGACACCAATCCATAGGCTGATATGTTCTCTACGACTACTGCAACTTTGAAAATCATACGGAACAAACTACTATTTTTTATTTCAATTCTACCGAAGGTCTGCAGTTTTTGCTCGGAAACTTACAATGTCTCTACTGTAGATTTTGAATATTTGTAACATGGGTTAGAAAGAAGGTAAATCCTTGAAACAGACACCAATCCATAGGCTGATATGTTCTCTACGACTACTGCAACTTTGAAAATCATACGGAACAAACTACTATTTTTTATTTCAATTCTACCGAAGGTCTGCAGTTTTTGCTCGGAAACTTACAATGTCTCTACTGTAGATTTTGAATATTTGTAACATGGGTTAGAAAGAAGGTAAATCCTTGAAACAGACACCAATCCATAGGCTGATATGTTCTCTACGACTACTGCAACTTTGAAAATCATACGGAACAAACTAATATTTTTTATTTCAATTCTACCGAAGGTCTGCAGTTTTTGCTCGGAAACTTACATTGTCTCTACTGTAGATTTTGAATATTTGTAACATGGGTTAGAAAGAAGGTAAATCCTTGAAACAGACACCAATCCATAGGCTGATATGTTCTCTACGACTACTGCAACTTTGAAAATCATACGGAACAAACTACTATTTTTTATTTCAATTCTACTGAAGGTCTGCAGTTTTTGCTCGGAAACTTACAATGTCTCTACTGTAGATTTTGAATATTTGTAACATGGGTTAGAAAGAAGGTAAATCCTTGAAACAGACACCAATCCATAGGCTGATATGTTCTCTACGACTACTGCAACTTTGAAAATCATACGGAACAAACTAACATTTTTTATTTCAATTCTACCGAAGGTCTGCAGTTTTTGCTCGGAAACTTACAATGTCTCTACTGTAGATTTTGAATATTTGTAACATGGGTTAGAAAGAAGGTAAATCCTTGAAACAGACACCAATTCATAGGTTGATATGTTCTCTACGACTACTGCAACTTTGAAAATCATATGGAACAAACTACTATTTTTTATTTCAATTCTACCGACGGTCTGCAGTTTTTGCTCGGAAACTTACAATGTCTCTACTGTAGATTTTGAATATTTGTAACATGGGTTAGAAAGAAGGTAAATCCTTGAAACAGACACCAATTCATAGGTTGATATGTTCTCTACGACTACTGCAACTTTGAAAATCATATGGAACAAACTACTATTTTTTATTTCAATTCTACCGACGGTCTGCAGTTTTTGCTCGGAAACTTACAATGTCTCTACTGTAGATTTTGAATATTTGTAACATGGGTTAGAAAGAAGGTAAATCCTTGAAACAGACACCAATTCATAGGTTGATATGTTCTCTACGACTACTGCAACTTTGAAAATCATATGGAACAAACTACTATTTTTTATTTCAATTCTACCGAAGGTCTGCAGTTTTTGCTCGGAAACTTACAATGTCTCTACTGTAGATTTTGAATATTTGTAACATGGGTTAGAAAGAAGGTAAATCCTTGAAACAAATTCCATTTTAAAGGCTGATGTGTCCTTTACGACTACTGCAATTTTGAAAATTGTACAAGATTTCTCTCTATTTTATATTTCAATTCTAACAAAGGTCTGCACTGGAAATCAAAAGTCAAACCTAAACTACAAAACCAAATAAACAAAATTTTACACAAACCTTGTCACCGTGTCTGGGGAAATGCCTCGCGTCGCAGTCTTTCGAGTAGAACGGCACAGTCTTCTTCACCCCGTTCGACTGGTAAGAGATCAACCCCGATTCCGGGACGTGCTCCCCATTATTATACCCATTCTGACTCTTCGTGGGGCTCCTGCTCGCCCAACTATTCGGAATATCCTTACAAACGGTCCCAGTCAACTCAGTCTCGGAAATCGTCTCAAACTGTACCGTCCCGGGGGGCAACAGCTTCATCCGGATAGCGCTCTGCCTATTATTCCCAAAAGAACTCGTCTGATCCTGAATAACCGTAAACTCAAACTCGTCTCCCGCCTGAACTTCGTGATCGACGTCCAAAACTTCGTTGAAATGGAAAAATAATCGCGGTTCGCGTTCGACGCATTTTAGGAAACCAAAACCGTCCTTGACGGATGCGACAACGCCCTGCTCGCGTTTCTCCCCGGAAACGACGAAACTCTCGTCGAGGAGCATTATTTGGGTGGCGCGGTTGAGTTGGTCTCTTCTGTCGGTGGCTACCTTGAATTGTACCCAGTCGCCGTGGCGTAAGGTGAAGTCGCCCCTTTGGTCTTTCTCTCCAAAGGAAATTTCGACCTCGGAATGGTCGGGGGCCCTGTAACGGATTCTGCCGGGCAGGGCGTCCGTCTGGTGGCGTGTGTTGGTGCCGCGGTCTAGGGGTTTCAGGACTTGGCCGCGTATTATCTCGGGTTTGAGGTCTTCGAATATTACGGTGCCTGTCGGTAGGCGGGTTATGTTGCATGCTACTTCTTTGCCCTGTTTTAGAAAAGAGAGATAATATGAGATGATAATATCTCTATGACTATTGTAAGACTGAAAATTTTGAGTAAAAAATGTTTGCACTTTTTGTTTGGGAAATTACAATGGTCAGAGTCAGAAACTTACAATGACTATGTATCTATTTTAAATATTCATAACTTTTGCTAGAGTTACGGTAAATCCTTGCAATAAAAAGCATTTTATAGAACAATATATTCTTTAAAACTGCAATAAATTTCAAAATACAGCAAAAAAACTAGGATATTTTATTTAAATTTTACTGAATGTCTGCACTTTTTAGAATCAGGAATTCCTGTCTATTGTGAATATTCATAACTTATACATAGACAAATTCCCAAAGACAATGTAGGACACAAATCACACTTACATTACGCGTCTGTATGATAAACTCAACGTCGTCGCCCAGTCTCAATTCCTCTTTCGTCTTCGCCTCGGAAAAGTGAAAGAAAATTTCCTTGACGACATCTGCCCTCTCTATGAACCCAAAACTCTCCTTCATCGAGCAGACTACGCCCTGATACTTGACGGGATGCACAGGATTTTCTAACCTCACATGGCACGCACCTAAATTTCCACTAGAAAAAAAAATTCTCCATAATTTCTAATTTTCTTCAAATTTATTAATTTATTTACTTTTATTTTTTGTTCTTTGATTACTTACCGGTTGTTGGTTGCTATTTGAAAGCTGACCTTGTCGCCTGACCGTAACGTCACGTTGCCCTCAACATCATCTTTGGTGTACGGCAGGAAGAAGCATTCTCCTCTGTTTTCGTAGCTGATACGGCCCTGAGTGTCCCCGCTCGACCCCTCACCCCTTACTTCAGTAGTCACCGTGCCCGTCACACGTTCTTCGCTCATCACCTAAAATAGAAATTGCAAAAACCATAAGAAAAAATTAATTTTGTTCTTAACACATGATTTAATTCAAGAGATTTAATATTTTATCTGATAACATGCCTTAGAAGAGGCAAAACAAGTCGTTACAGAAAAAATATCTTATATAAACAGGAAAAATCTGTATTTTCTTTATTAACTGGACATCTGTTTCCAGCAAATACTAATAACTCATAATAAAAAAATAATTTGTTGAAAAACAACTAGTAGTAGTTTGTTCAAAATACACAAATTTCAAAACTTACCACCTCGGGGGCGATCTTTGTGACGGCACTGGCAATTGGTTTCCCGGTTCTCCTGTCGTACGTCATCTCAAACTCTACAGGATCGCCAATCTTCAAATGTTCGATGTTTCCGCTAAATTGGCTAAAGTGGAAAAACAGTCTCGCCTGCCGCTCGCAACACTGAATGAACCCATACGAATGCTAGAAAACAAAAAAAGAATTTTTGTTGAAAAAACTTCGTTGCATCAAACATAATGCATCAATGCATCAACAAATATTTTATTGCATCAAACTTCGTTGCAATGTGCATCAAACATTGTTGCAACTTACATCAAACTTTATTGCAACTTGCATCAAACTTCGTTGCAAAATTTCTCGTTGTATCACGTGGCAACTTGCACCAAACTTCGATTCAAAATTTCTCGTTGCATCAATCTTTGGTGCATCAAACTTCGTTGCAACAAACTTTGATTGAACATTTCTCGTTGCATCAAACTTTGATGCATCAGATTTCGTTGCAAAATTTCTCGTATTACGTGGCAACTTGCACCAAACTTCGATTCAAAATTTCTCGTTGCATCACTTTGGTGCATCAAACTTCGTTGCAACAAACTTTGATTGAACATTTCTCGTTGCATCAAACTTTCGTGCATCAATCTTCGTTGCAACAAACTTCGTTTCAAAATTTCTCGTTGCATCGAACTTTGGTGCAACTTGCATCAAACTTTGTTGCATCAAACTTCAAAATTTCTCGTTGCATCAAACTTCGTTGTAATATTTCTCATTGCATGAAACTTCGTTTGCAAAAAACTTTGTTGCAACTTGTATCAAACTTCGTTGCGAAATTTTTCGTTACATCAAACTTCGTTACAAAATTTCTCGTTGCATCAAACTTTGTTGCAACTTGCATCAAACTTTGTCGCAAAACTTTGCGTTGCATCAAACTTAGTGACAAAATTTCTCGTTGCATCAAACTTCGTTGCAAAATTTCTCGTTGTACCAAACTCCATTGCAAAATAAACAAACAAATGACCAACTCACGAGTAGTTTCTCGATGATGCCGGTCTCCCTGGTGCCGAGATTCGCCGAATTGGAATCGGACGCGTAACTGTTGGTGGCGCTGCTGCCGCCGCCGCCGCCGCCCCCGTTCCCGTTCGTCGAGAAGACGTTGTTCGTGAGCGACGAGTCGCCGCTGCTGTTGTACACGTTGTTCGAGTCGAGGGAGAACGTGCCGATGGGAAATCGGCCGGAAGCGTTCGTGGCGCTCGACGAGCCGTAGAGGCCGCCGCCGCTGCCACCGCCCCCGCCGCCGCCTCCTCCGCCGCCCCCGTACGACGAGGACGACTTCTCCTGCAGCGACGGGAAGTCCGAGCCGAAGCGTGAGGTCGACGTCGACCTGTTGTTGAAGCTGAAAGGCTGCGATTTACCTGAAAGAGATTTTTTTAAGAATTTCTTATGGATTGTCTTAAAATTCTTATCAAAGAATTTTTGTAAGATAACTTACCATTGCTGGTCATACTCTTGAAGTCGATGATGGTGGCATCTTGGCTCATGGCATCTGGAGGCTGGAACGTCTTCCACTGGGGATTACTAGACATGGTCAGCGTGTTCGTCTTGTCTTCTCGCTATCCTTTGTCAAAATCTTCTTGCCGTTAAGTGCAGAGTTATCACAGAATTGTTGAATAGACGTGTACCCCTCAGATTTCACGTTTGCTCGATTTTATATAATACGTACTCGCGGTCAATGTCTATATAATCGAATATATATGTTATATGGCAGGCCTTCGGTACCGTAATTTCACACACGATCAAGAAAAAAAGAAACTAATCGGAACAGAGTCACAGCACGGTCATCGCGATCGAGTCACAGTGTCCGTCGGAAAAACAATTTTCGCGTCATACAGTACATATACATATGCTTAGAATTTTTTTTGTCAATTATTATTTTTTTTATTTTTGGTTTTGCAGTCGACCGTTTATTTATTTATTTATATATTTCTTCGTCGTCGTTCCCTCTCTTCTGGCGTACAATGCACACACAACACTCGCTCGCTCACACTTTCTCACTCTCTCTCTCTCGAGATATATATATATGTATATAAAATAAAATCGATTTAAGCAAAATTAAAGAAAAAAAATTAATAAGGACTCCTCTTAATATACGACAATCCACAGTCACTCGGATAAAAAAAATTAATTATTATTATTTATTATCTCTTTTTTTGTTTTTGTTTGTTTTGGTAGGTTTGGTTGATTTCTTCTCGCTTCGTCTTCTTCTTCTTTGTTTGGTAAACGTGGTTTTATACTTCGGGTGGGGAAAAACTGAAAGGTTTGGAAACTGAAACTGATGTCTTCAGATGTCTTCAATGCGTGCTGGTGCGGATTGTGCTTTAGCTCATAATTTTCGTCGTTTATTTTTTATTACAATATTACAAGTTGATTATAAGGCCAGTAGTTTGCAGCTAATACTCGGTTTACTTTGAATTTTCTAATCTAAATTTTGAGTTTCTTAGTTACACAAGCTGAAACAAACAGAAATAAAAACACATATTAGGCATACCTACATATACTACTACATAGTTTATCAGTTTTTTTTAACGTAGTGTGGGAAGAAAAGGCTTCAAGGTCTGAAATATCTTTACAAAGCGTTATTTTGGAATAACCCGATCCGTTGTTCCGTTTGGGTGCAATCGTGTTCACGGATATACACACATACATACATTTTCCAGAAATCATCGCAATCGATTCAATGGACCTCCTCAAAACGCGTATTTCCGCGGAAATCTCGATATTTTTTTACGTCGATTACAATACTTGCTTTTTAATAAACATAAGAACAGCAAAAACAAGCACAAATAATCTGTTTACAATAAAATAACCCAAGGAAAATGCCCAAAACCCACAATTTAATAATTATATTTTGCATGGATCAAACATTTCGGCTTACAACGCATAAAACGTGCATGTTACATAATCCCATAATGCAAAGTAAATAATTACTGTTAGCCAGAGATGTAAACAAACTCATAACATACATATTAACAGCTCATAATTGTATGAACGACAACAACAGCTGTAAACGTTTTTTTGAACGTCAACACATCACTATTTTGAGATTACAAGAAAATTGGTAATTAAAATTTTTAACTAAACGATAATAACTATAAATTAGGCCATAAAATTTGAAATTTAGAGACATAACAATACTGTGAATCAGTACTTGATGCTTTGATAGTTCACGCGAGACATGGGTATTATTATAAGCACAAAAGGGCATAATGAGTAAGCACTTAAATAACGAATACACCATTTTTCGGGCTGGTAATACCTAAAATAATTACGAGACTTATCGATCGAGAATTGTATTCCCAAAGGGGTTGTCTAATTTTTTTACGTGCTCAATTCTCCTACCTAACCTATATATTACAAGGACCCCGCGAAACGGAACAAAAAAAATTTCCGCTGCGTATTTGCGCGATCTATAAACAAACACGGGCATATCTTCGGACCGAAAATACACAAAGAAGTAAGGTTACGGATTTTTGAATGTGCGTGACGGCACGACAAAGCGACACACATCCCGTTGAATGAAACAGACAAACATGTGCACGAATTCGCGCAACACAGAAAACACCGAATTATTGATTTGTGTTAAAACTACCGTATGCAATTTTAATGGCAACTACCGCCCTAGAAAACCAACCCGAATTATGCAACACAAAGCCGAGTTACCCCCGAAAAAAAAACACGATAAACTAGTTATGAATTTCTACAAAACAAAGATTTGCTGCGTAGGACGGATATCAATACTCATCCGAGGGTTAGAGCAACACGACAATAAACGTCAAAAATCTACGTTAAAACGATCACCCTCGACGAAAACCATCAACCCGGACAATAAACGTACCCTCTACAATCAAATACGAAGCAATTTGGGGCCCCAGAATCGCTAAAATCTACGAAATTCATAGTAAAACGGACTCACCACGACACAGCACAGCACTGACGACATGCCGCCATGTTGAATGTCAACATGCTTCAAAAAAACAAAACCGAACTCGGGCCGGCCGATTGATCCCATGCGAAATTATTAATGATCGGCCGATTATATCGATCTGAACGATAGTGCGGATCTCCTCGAGGATTTATCTTGCGAAATCGAAAAGGGAATTTGCTTTAGCGAGCAGCGGCCGGATGTAAAATTTTAAATTTATCCCGTGAGTTTGCGAACGGACGAAATTCCCCTAGCGGCGTACACAAACAACGCGAAGTTAACCGCAAATCCCATCCATAATAAATACAGAGTTTATTTATCGGATTTTCCCTATTTAAAAGGAAATAATTAACATGGAATCGATTTTCCACGAAAAGGTACGTGAAACCATCCATATAACTCTTGATTTTAATTCAGACCTTTTTTTTCTCGAGCAGCAAGAAGGTTCATTGTGCGCTCAACACTGTTTAAACTCGTTATTGCAAGGTTCTTATTTTACCGCCGTCGATTTGAGCACGTTAGCCGAGAAAATGGACGAAGCTGAACGATTACGTATGGCCGAATGCGGAGAAGAAAGCGAGGAATACAAACGTTTCCTAGCCCAACCTTCCGAAAACATGGACGATTCCGGATATTTCTCCGTACAAGTCATAAGCGCCGCCTTGGAGGTTTGGGGACTCGAATTAGTACCCCTTTCCAGCGCCGACGAACGCGTTAAACACGTTTTTTCCGATCCCGGACAGATGCAGGCGTTCATATGCAACTACCGTGACCACTGGTTTACGGTTAGAAAGATCGGACACCAGTGGTTCAATTTAAATTCTTTGTTACCGAAGCCTGACTTGATCTCGGACACTTATCTGTCGCTGTTCCTTGCCCAACTTAAAAATGATGGTGAGTTGTAGTTTTTCTTATTTGTGCGGTTAGTAGGCAACTCAAATGACAGTTGGTAAAGAAGGTTATGGAATTTACCAACTGAGATAAGAAAGCGAATAATTTAAAGGGTTTTTTTTTTAGGTTATTCGATTTTTGTGGTCTTTGGAACGTTACCGCCTTGTGACGCGGATCAAATCCTCAAGTTACGGCCGGTAGCGCCGACGAAAGCTACGCAGACACATCCTCGGCCTGTACAATCAATATCGATTGAAGATCCGGATTTGCAGACTGCATTACAGCTGAGTCTTGCTGAAGATAACGATGATCTTGAGGAGGCTATAAGACTTAGTATGCAGACTCGTACCCTCGAAGAAGACGATGAAGATTCGATGCTTAGAAAGGCGATACATATGAGCCTCGAATGCTAACGAAAAAATGTTTATCTAGGGTCTAAAATTTGAGGGAGGAAGAAAACGAATAATATTTTTAGAGATTTTACAAGTTATTGTGGACCTCCCCCCGGTTTTTTCGTGAATGTTTTTAATCGTACGTTTGTTGACGTGTTTTATGGACTATATTTTTTTTATTTGCGATTTAGTATTACTTAGTTTAGTACTATATTTTTTTCTAATTTTATCATTAGTGCTTTATTGATAGTTTAAAGATAGCGTGTTGTTGACGAGACTTAATACTTAAGATTTATTTATTTGTCTAATTATTTGTTACTTTTTTTTGTTATATTGATGACGATTGGAAGTGGACTTTGTTAATAATAATTATATAATATTAATTATTTGAGGCTAATTAATAAAAAATAGTTGTTTGAAGTTCTGTATAATACGTGTATACAATAAATATTAGGCTTACATATCGGTGTTATAAACATCTATTTCAATCACATAATAGCAATAATAATTAATCGATTAATTAATTAAACAATAGAAGTAATCCATTTTGGTTTTTTTTTTAAGAAAAAAATCTGTAACACTTCCAAACTTATCTGCTCCAAAATATTTATACATTTTTGCATGCGTTTTATCTTCTAATTATTGGGCATTATGTTCTGATGCATTTGTTGATTTTTGACAATTTACTAATAAATTATATTGTTTTGTTACAACTATTGTTTTATTTATCGTAGTTACATAATGCTAGTTGAGAAAAATGAAATAAATTCTGTAATATCCCGACTTCGTATTTGAGAAAGAAAAAAAAATTAGATGATTTTATTATGATTATTGGACACTTATAGATTATTTTCTGAAAAAAAAAAAAAAGAATTCAATCAGTATTACTTTGCTCTTTTCAATAATTCGCAAATCATATATTTTTATTACTTTGCTTTAATAATACATAATCATAATGATTTATATAGGCAATTTTTGTATTGTCCATTTTGCTATCGTATATATTTCATTTGGTTGTTTGCTTCTTTTTTTCTTCTTTGTCCATTGTCAAATTTGTACATAAAAAATAGATTTCTTTCACAATAACGAGAATCATTAATTACATAAATGATAAAAACTATAATAAACATGTGTTGTTGCTGTACAATAAAATAAATACGTAACTCGCCTGGTTGTTAGGCCATTCTCTCTGCACTACTGCTTAGATGGCCACATAAGACACATGTCTAAGAACATACATAATATAAATAATACACAAATAATTATTATTTATTACAGTCTCCAAATAATCGATTTTTGTGTGGCACATATTTGTCAAGCAATAAAGTAATAAATAAATTAATTGAATTTTAGCGCTCTAATAATAAAAAATTACTAACAAAATACAGAAATTATTCCAGATCGACTTATACAATCTTATCAAAGCAATAAAATAATAAATACTTTAATTGGATTATAGCGCTCACATAATAAATGCATTAATTATTTTCATTAGTATAATAAACAACTGTACACAAACCAAATAATTATCTCAATTTTAAATAAAACTAAAATTACTGTTACTTAGCAATTAACCAACTATTGCAAAACCTCGACATGTTATGTAATAATAGAAACATCATTTCAAACGATGTTATAACGATACATAACAGACACAAAAGCAAAACTTGTATGCATGAAACTGGGGAAGAAGCGAGATAATAAAAGTAGTTGATCGACTCTTCTAGATTCGAGAGCATGGAGGTGCGATAACACGCAAAGAGAAGCAAGTGGGGCTCGCATATAAAGGTGCCATTTAATTCCTAGAATAATTTAGTCGAAACCGCGACGTACGAACTGTATCGTTATCGCGTTTACGCGTACAAGTACGCGAATACGAGTGAACTAACAAGTGTTTTCCAGTTATCGTTTAGCGCCACGACACCATACGGTAGAATATCTGACAGCTCGCATAACCTATAAACCTACATCACACAACAAACGTCAGATTCGAAAACCGCACGCACGCGGTGCGTCCGCAATCATGAAACAATTAATAACAGCCTTCTTAATCCTCGTGGTATGTTTGGAATACGTAAAGAACGCCTCGCTCAGCGCCAAAGAACACAAAAAATACAAAAACCTCATCGAGGGGCAAGGCTTGTACAGCTTCGAAGACGACGTGGAAGTCCTAACAATCGATAACTTCAACGGGGAGCTGTACGATCAACCGCACGCTTGGCTCATCGAATTCTACAATTCCTGGTGCGGATTCTGTCAAAGATTCGCCCCCAGTTGGAAGGCTTTAGCCAGCGATACACGACCATGGAAAGATCTAATCAAGGTAGGTGCTATCGATTGCACGAACGAGGATAACGCACCGATATGTCGCGACTTCGAAATCATGAGTTATCCAACGCTAAGATATTTCCACGAAAATTTCAAACAGGATGAGAAAAATTACGGGGTTACCGTACAGAAGGGCGAAGATATGTCTCAACATAAACGATATTTGATCTATCAAATGGTCAGGGAGCAAGAGGAAGGCCGTGGGAAGATTTTCCCTAATTTGTTACCGTATAACGAGACGAGCGTTAATAAATTGTTCGATAATGTCCGTCCGGGGACGAAATACGTTATTTTGATTTTCGAACGCGAGGGGGAGTCTTTCGGTCCGGAGGTTGCAATGGATTTGCACAGCGTTAAAGAGCTAACGATTCGTTATACGTATCCGAATAATACTGCGTTGATTAAGAACGCACGGATAGAGAAATTCCCAAGTTTGATCGTCATGTCCGATGATAAGAAAATTAATAAGTTTGCCGATGGTTTGAAGACGCGGGAGAGTATGCGGATGGCGATAAAAGAATATTTAAAACCGAAAGATATCGAAGTGCCGAAAGATGAAAAACCGACAGAGATTTACACGGGGAAGTGGTTAGAAGCCGAGGTTCCGGATTCTATTGCTTTAATGGAGGCGTATGAGAAACGAATATTAAAAGAACGTATTAAAAAAATGAAAGACGTCGTGTTCCAAATGGATTTAGAGACAGCGTTGCGGTGGTCTTTGAAACGAGAAATCTCCCGCGTGAAAGAAATTAACGGTGTTAAATTAGAGGCGTTGAAAAAGTACCTCTCGGTTATTCTAAAGTATTTCCCGCTTGGCTCAAAAGGGAAGGCATTTATAACAGAATTAAAGAATAAAGTTGATTCAAAGACGGAAATAACCGGTGAGGAGATAAGAAATTTTATTAAATCCTCCGAGGAAAACGAAGAGAACTTATTTTCCTCACCCGAGCAATGGTTAGGGTGTGAAGGAAGCAGCCCGGAACACCGTGGTTACCCTTGCGGCCTCTGGAAGATGTTCCATTACTTAACCGTCAGCGCAGCAGAAATGAACGCCTTCAATCAAGACGGTGACCCCTTAGAAGTCCTTACGGCCATGGAAGCCTACATCGGTAACTTCTTCGGCTGTAACGATTGCGCTCAACACTTCTTGGACATGGTAAAGAAGAAAGCGATGAAAGACGTTGAAAGTTACGATTCCGCGATCCTCTGGTTATGGATGGCGCATAACTCGGCAAATAAACGCCTAGCGGGTGACGCAACGGAAGATCCGGAATATCCAAAGATGCAATTCCCCTCGAAAGAAAACTGCCCGCAGTGTCACGACTCCGAAGGCTCTTGGAACCTCTCGGAAGTCTTAAAGTACATCAAACAGATGTATAGCAGTATCAATGTGAGGTATATCGGATCGGATACGAGGGTGCTCCACGCAGGACTGCAAGGAGGCCCGGAGTCGAAGTCTTCGTCCGGCGGAGGAGGAGGGATGCTGATCGATACGAGTATGTTAACGATATTGTACTTGGTCTCGATTGCGTTAATTGTCGCGGTTGTGTTTCGTATGTTTATTAGACGGGGGTACAGGAAAAAACGGTACGTCCACGATTTACTGGGGAAGGTCTGAGGAGTCCAGGAGGGTCCGAGGGTCGGTCCGTCGGGTGTAGGAATTTTTTGTTTGAGGAGAGAAGCGTTTTGTTGCGTGTATATTGCAGTGTTGGGGTTTTTTATTTATAGGTTGTTCGGAGAATGGGATTTTATGGGGAGCTGTTGATTTTTGTTTACCTAATTGAGGTATTGAAGCTGTTAAAAAATTAGGTATATTGGTGCATGTTGACAACTGGTTGTTTTTAATCTATTCTGTGATCGTAAAATTTGATAGTTTTTGAATATTATTCAATGATTTAATTAATTTTCTTTCTATACTAAAATTTTGACAAATTTTGTTGGAGAGTCTTCACAATTCTTCATAGCAAACACAATTTTTAAAATAATTACTCCTTGATTGACTTTTACATTGTAATTAAATCCCATGCAATTCTGAACGCACTGTTGTTTGGATCATTGTGCTATAGGCCAGTTAAATTTATAAAATTAAAAAGTAGGTAAACGTCTATAATTCGCTGAAAAAATCATCAAAATCCACTAAAGATTACAAATTTTATGGCAGATTAAATCGATACGATTTACACTACCAAGTCTCTGTAGTGACGGTATTAAAGTGCCATTTTGAGGTTAGAGCAGCAGTAATGTCAAATTTGAATAATTGTTATTTCTATTTCTTTGTCTTTTTAACACTGTGCAATATGCGAGAACTAAAAAAAAAGGAACAATTGGCTACAACACAAGAAAATGACTAATTGTCAAACTAAACGTCAAACTGACATTTTGTTTGTTCATGTCAAAATACACTGACAGTTTTTATTGTGAGATATGTTGTTGAGTCATCTGGTGGTGATTTTGGTTAGTAGTATGTATTCCCATCGTATAATATTTATAAGACATTTGCTAAATTAACTGAAATTTTCGGTAACATGGCGGTCGGCATTATACCGAATAATAGAGATGGAAATTTTCGGTTCAGTAGCGAATAGTGTGTCACCGAAAACTCCCATCTTGTCACGTTATAATGGTATTGGGAAGGTATGATAAAATTCAGTTTTATTTGTGTTCGGTTCTGCACATATGACCTCATACGATACTTAAGTGAACGTCAAAATTGTTCTATACAATAGGTCTGTAAATTACATCAAATATGTCAATCAAATATGATGATAACAAATGTCAGAATGGCATTACTTCAGTGCTTGTGTCATAACCGATTGTAAGTTTGACGTTTATGTTCTTATTTGACATTTAGTATCGGATGTGCAGAACAAACGTCCAGTTTGCCATGGAAAATAATGTAGGTTGGCCATACTAAAATTTGACAGTTAGAAAGTTTTAGAGGTTAGAGTTGATTAGTTTTGTTGTTACTTAAACTTTCTGACGTTTCTGTCTGACGTTTCATATGTCAATTCCTAAAGCATATAGCCAACATATATTTAATTGTAAATTGCCACTAAGTGAATAAAAAAATTCACGTAAATTGATAAAATATACATTCCAGAAAAAGGTTTTTATGTGACGTGTTTAGAGATTCTTTTTATACAGGCCTAATCAATAATTTTTATTTTAATTAACATGCATCAATATATTTTAAACAATGGATTCCACATACATAAAGATAATATTGTCTGTGTTAAATTTATCAAAAAAAAACATCTTGTTTTACTATAGTTTATTAAATTGAACCAGAAATAAACCCTAACACGCCTTATACGCTTATAAACAAAGCAATAGTAAATAAGAAAATAATTTAAGCCGTCAATTACAAGTCAAATATATCCAGATAACTAAAATATATATTTTTGTTAAAAGAATCTACTAGAAATCTGTAGCCCTATATTACTAACTTCCTATATTAATAATTAACAAGTCATCTTCCGAAAGAAAAAAAAAACATCACATTTATATAGCGGTCGTTTCATATAAATTTGGTCATTACCCTTATTCATATCTCGCATTATACATATTATTCAGGTTGAATATTCAGGTTGAATATTCATGTTGAATAATTCAACATATTTAATCAACAAATGTAAATATTACGTACCAGTTTAGGCTTGTTTGATTGCATATGGAATGAGGTTGGAGTGAGACTTACAATTTGTGATAATAACCAAGTTATAACAGGTGTTTATGAAGTTTTTTTAGTATAATTGAGCAGCTCCGTCACAGACAACAATATATTATAGTAGAATTTATAAGTAAACACCCGATATGACTGAGTAATAGTGCATATAGAATAAGAACCTAAAAGTATATGAGAGAAAAAAAAACGTTGATTTCTGTTTTAAATGATAACTTTAAAAGTCTTCCTTAATCCTATCATAGATGTTTTTACTTGTTATTTCTATATAAGTTGTATATTTCTTTATATATTTTAAGATTTTATAGTAATCTTGCCAAAATTCCTACTATTTTGGTAATTTGCAAACTATTTTTGCAATTCGCAAATAATATTTTAATTGCGTCTTGTAAAACTTCCTAAAGAACATTTTTAATGTTACCATCACTGTCGTCTGCGGTCAAGAGTGACTTAAATGATTATGGGAATATAAATGACTTGAACAGATTTATAAATTGAATAATAATCGTGAATTTCCACAGCAGTTGTAACACTTAAGCCACTCTTGTTCGCTGAATATATTATATAAGCTGTTATTTGGTTTCTTGATTTACAAAGAACGAGTCCAATAAAATTATAAAAATACAATAATAAAAATTAAATTCTAATACACGCGCCATTTTATTTAGAACCTAAATTACTAATTCTCATAGCATACTGTGCAGTCTGTATAACGTAGACCACGTTTTGTAAATTATAGAAAAGTAATTCTCAAGTTATTTCTTGAGATATTCTAACAATGATTTCTAGAATTTGTTATCGGTAAGGAATTCTTTTGTGGTTTGCAAGTGCACAGGTTTTATACGGTAAATTTTTCGTGTCATGCCAGAAAATAATTCATTCTCAACAACTTAAAAACAGTAGTTTGGTTTCCATTTGAGTATGAAACTTTGTAACCTAGTATTGCAGTTAATTACCATGACTCAGCTTACCAAGAAATGTTCACCTATTATGTCCTTTGTTATTCAATCAATGATTATTCATGGTTGTAAATATAGCGCAGAGTAGGACATACGAATGACCTGTCTGTTATTGAATGATTATATCACGTTTTTATGTAGATTTTTACCTTGTTTGGGTGTGCCACAGAAAACAAGTTTGAAAAGAAAGTCAACTTTTAATTATTTCGAGATGTTTTAGCTTTGTTCAAGCCGTTGTCACGAACTAGAGAGTTTTTCAGATAACTAGAGAGTTTTTCAGATAACCCGAGATAATCTGTCAATCTTGACAACGAACAAACCTTTATACCATCTCTTTTACTGAATTTATTTAAAATAAATATCAAAAAGTATCAGAAGTTAACTTCATTTAAGTTAACAGAAAGGTAAAAATAATAATAATCATTCAGTTTGCTACTCTATTTTATAGATTATGTGCAAGATCGATTGTCTCTCTCGTTTTTTTTTTTTTTTTTTCAAGGGAAATGTCAAATTGCTTTTGTAGGTTATGGTTACAAACAAGCCTGAGCTACTGCGCATGTGCAGTGTTAAAAACGCATGTTACGTCACCATATAATTTTACACCGTAGTTACCATGACAACTTGAAACAATACTAAATTTTCTTCTCTATAAAAAAATAATTACTTAATTAGTTTCTAGGTTATTGACAGGGTAAAATGTCAGATTTATAACCAGCTTGATATCATGCAAGTGACGCTGGAGCTACGAGTAAAGTTGTCGTTGGATTATTTTAAATCTCCCGCAATTTTGTGTGTCAAATTTGACATTTTGACAAATAAACGTTGTTTCAGCGATGTATAACTTACTTTTGGTTATACATCGTTGTTCCGCTTTTGTATTTGTGCGCTTACAATTATTTAGTTAGTTTTGTAAAATAATACGATACGAGATATATTTGTCAAAGAATTTATTTAACATGCATGACTATAACATACATTACTCCACAATTTTTCTTTAAATTTATACATTTTTTATAATAATATCGATGAAAAACGCTACTCTCTTCTTAATTCATTATTCACGTTATAAAATTGCCTATAAGTATTACCAAGAAAAATACACATTCAGTTGTACAGAATAAGGTAGTTTAGGTATACAAAATATGGATTTATTTATCTCTTCATTTCTCTTTTATATTTTTAAGGCAGTTTAAACACACACCTAACCTCTACAGCTGGCCCTGACTAGCAGCCAAAGCAATTAGTAGTAGAACACAATAATTAACAATATTTTTCAGTGTTGCTGTTTCTTCATTTCACTTGCTTTTTCATGTTTATTTTCGTAATTAGTGATGATGTGATAATCAAAGAGCGAAATGCTGTCTGTATTATAGTATGTATTAGCCAAAATAGGAATAAAATTAGTACATATTGCGTAAAGTAGTGCTAAAAAGACACAAAATATTTCGTTGATGTGTTAATTTTGATTCCTACCTTGGCTGTGATCTGTTTGCAACTGAAAGTTGGAAGACAAAACAAAATATCATAAGTAAAAAAAATAAAATTTAATAAATTATTAACAAAAAATAAAAGTGTAATATAAACTTTGTTCAAGCAGCTTATCCTGTCAAATTAATTTCAAACTAGTTTTTTCACTGCTCGAACAAAGCTATAACATTCGAGAACAATTAAAATACAGTATGGACAAGTATGGAGGAGAATACAATATTGTGCCTTGTTTTCTTGGTCGTTTGTTTTGGCACGCCTGCGTATTTTTTGAGTACTACAATAATATCAAAATATACATAGAGACAAACATACATTTAACTTAATTAAAAAAAAAAAAACCATAAAAATATCAGGTAGTGTTTACATGTGGTGCTGTGGTTCTGGCAATATCAAATCTATAAACAAAATAACATAAAAATTAAAATCATATTTTCATGATAGGTGTTGCGATTATCTTTCTTTATCAGAAAGCATTGCATCTTCCCTCCTTTCGAGTCATCTTTCTCCATTAAGCAGCCGCGTGGACAGACTAGAAAAAAATAAATAAAACATTTGTAAACATTAACCAATGCGCAAGCTGTCATGACGTCACTTGGTCCGACCGACACTATCTCATAATTTTACCACCAGAGGGGGACTCCTTCGCCCGTCAGGGCGAAATAAAAATAGCGAGCCATCTAGTGGACGTATTATGCACTTCCTCGCACGAAATTCATACAAATTTTTGTTTTGTTATGCGTTATTTGTTTTTTTTTTCTGTGTGCTTGTAGCGCTTCTATTGGTGATGCTTACCTTGGCTATGTCGACTCCTGTCATGCTCTTGACCAATTCCGGGACCTTGTTGACGATGTTGAGGACCTCCCCGGTGAGCTTGGCGGCCCCTATTTCGCCCTGACCGGCGGCCACCATCGTGATTTTCTTCGTTTGGGAGAGAGGAGCGGCCACTTCGGCGGCAACCTAAACGCACAAACAAACAAACATATTGTGATAGTTTTTTTTTCGAGGAAATGCTTTAAAAATTTTTATTATTGGATGCTGGATCGTTTTTTAGTGGATAGATACATGAAATTTTTAGTTTAGACGTGTGAAAATTGTTACATTGAAACGAACAAAATGTAAAGGCTGTAGCAAAAATATACACAGGTTATGTTTCGGTAAGTCTTGGGTGCGAGTTTTTCTTTTTTTCGTTTTTTTTGCAGATAAAGTTCAGTAAATTCGTTAAGTACCAGGAAAGTATTTTTTCTACTTTGCATTCACAATGCACACATTGTAACTGTTTTCGGTGTTACAATTAACAAATTGTAACACCGTTTTTAGTAACTTTTTCTAAGATTGGTGACATTGATTTCAAATGCATGTCAAACGAAAATACACATAACCACAAAAGTAAGCACAAACTGATTTTTTAGAATCGCACAAACTGCGAAGTATGTATATTTTTATACATATTTAAACATGCGTGTTGCATCCTAGGTTTCGTACTACTAGTATATGATGGTATATAATAATTATCAATAATTACTTTTTCACAGATATTTGAATTTAAGTGACAGATGACAGTGTTACCAACGGTTGCACCAATAAATACTCAAGATTGGAATTTTACCTAATATACTTCTAAATTTTTATAAAATTAATGACGCAAAGTAGAAAAAATAGTATATTACACTCGTCTTATAAGACATATTGGCGCATTCGTTCATTTGGGGCACTCGTCGCTAGCGCTCTTCGTGCCCCAAACAACTCATGCGCCAATTTGACGTCTTATAAAACTTGTATAATAATATACTATTTTTTTTTTGAGGACAAAAATCAAAGTTTTTTAAAAAGTTAAATGACTGTAATTAATGCAAGAATGTTCGTATTTGCTTGAAAAGAACCGCCAAAATGAAAACATAACCATAACGGTTCTGCGCATATGACGTCATGCAGTAAGTGACTGTCAAAATTGTTGTATATCATCCAAGCAGCAACTAATGGCTGGTTTACACGTTGCCAGTACGCCTGCCAGTAGAGTTTGCCAGTGACTGGCGAGTTCTACTGGCAAGCGACTTGCAAAGTGTAGACACCATCTAGCCAGTGGCTAGCAAGCCAGTTGTGCCAGCTACTAGCGATGCCAGCGAAACAAAACTATTTGATTCACTGGCAGACTGGCATAGTTCCCCACCACTGTTTTGAACTGGCGCAAATGCCTTGCACTTTGTAAACAGTTCCAAGCCAGTTGGTAGTCCAAGCCAGTCCAAACTTATGATGACAAAGCGCAGAGTTCAGTTTATATTGAAAATTGAATAGTTATAAATTATGGCCAAAAAGATAAAAAGGGCCCTAAAATGGATCGCCAAAATTCTTATTCCTCCTGCTGGCACGACATTGTCCGTTAACTGGCATTGTATAGAAAGACCGCCACTTGCATGACAGTTATTAGCAACGCGTAAATAGCCACTGGACTTTCCCAATCCTTTGCCAATGGTGGCATGCTAGTGCCGTAGCAACTGGCATGCTAGTCGCTGGCAACGTGTAAACCAGCCATAACTCACAACATAGTGACAGCACATGTCAGAATGATATTTCTTCAGTGCTTGTCATAGCCGATTGTAGTTTGACGTTTATATACTTATAATAAGTCGATTCATATTTGACATTTACATGACGTTTTACTACATGACGTAAAAGCAACATGGCGTCGAATGTGAACAATAGCTGCTTTCCATTTGCACATTTCTGAGTTGATATTAGCTGAGCTGAGCTAATCTAACTTATGCGTAGCGTTCCTTTTGTTTTGGTGAAGTAAGACAAGCTCAGACAAATTACCTTCCCCTTGCCCTTGGCTAGTCATGCGAAAAGGTAACTTAGATCGTCTGAGCTGTCTGAGCTAACCTAATAGAAGAAGAAGAAGAAGGAGAACCTAACCTAAATCCACCATCGTGCGTGCGTGCAATTTGGTTTTTGTTTATTTTATAAACTATAAGAAGTTTCGGCAAAATGGATGAAGTTGACATATTTGATGTGTGTGACCCGATTACACATCTTCGCTGCGAACTGGAATTAAGTCACGAGGACGGTATACGCATGCAAAGAAGCGGTTCTGATACCTATGTTTCTTATTTGTACCTATAGATGATAACATTGATAACACTTGTTGTCAGGCATGTGGCGCCGCCACTCGCTGACATCAAGTTCCACGAACTTAGTTAGATAGAATGGCACCAAACGCGTTCCTTTTGCCAACATAGCTTAGCTTAGTTGAACTTGGACCAAGTCAGACGGTGTTAGATTAGCTCAGCTAAGATTAATTCAGAAGTGTGCAAATGGAAAGCAGCTAATATCATATCTCTAAATAATCATTGGTGGCATTCAGCCTGGCTATATGCTATCGTAGCGCTGCAAGCGCCAACTGCTACACTTGCCCACAGCAACCGCTACTATAAAGCGCTACGCGTAGCGGTGGCCATTTTTCACGGCAAAATGACGTGTATTCCCAATGTAGCCGTTCAACCGGACATTTGCGCTAACATGAAGCAGATTAACGCCAATTTCTCTTTGCGCTTCAATTCAAAACGATTTAAATTGTTTGTATTGCGGTAGCATAGCAAGGCTATTGTCACTAGGTACTGTCAAACTGTCAGAAATGTGTGGATAAACAAAAAAAAGTGAGGTTATATTAACTTTTCTAAAGATATTCAAGGCATATTTCAGCTAAACTTGTGACTGTATTCATAACCCTTGATAAATAGGTTTGCTACGTAATAACGTTTGTCAGAATCCTATTGTTACAGCATATATTTTTGCTTGACAATAGCCCATTTATTTCTTTTAATCATACGTTTCTTAACCTATAATGTTGCAACTTCACTAAAATATGCTTGCTTTTACACTAACTCATAAAAAATGCACCGAATCGATCAAATATTCCACAAAAACATCTAACATCCAATAATTCAACGAAAAAACTAAAAAAAAAAAATCCTCCCAAAACAAAGAAAATAATCACTAACCTTTGGCAAGACGTCAAGCAGCATATCAATCATAGCCGCCTCCTTGTATTCTTTCCAAGCATCAGCCTTCTTCGCCATTTGTTCCGCCTCCGCTTTAGCCTTAACCTCAGTGGCGTACGCCTCAGCCTCCCCTCTCAACTTTATAGCCTCAGCCTCAGCCTGAGCCTCCAATAAAACCCTCTTATTATTCGCCTCGGCAATTTTCTCCAAGCGATATTTCTCCGCCTCCGCAGGCCTCCTAATCGTCGCCTCCAACTCCCGCTCCTTCCTCGCGATCTCCTGCTCGTGGACAGCAATCTGTTGCCTCCTCTCAACCACCTTGATCTGCATCTGTTCCTCCATTATCCTTTGTTTCGTCTTCGCCGCTTGGAGATCGTAAGCGAGTTCGGCCTCGGCGTTTTTCGTCTGGACCTCGACGTCGTACGCGGCTTTTTTCAGTTCGAAATCGCGACGTGCTTTGGCCACTTCGGTGTCGTTGAGGAACACCGACGCCATTCGTTGTTCGTCGGCTATGGCTTCCTTGATTTGTGCGTCGCATCGCGCTTCGGCTTCGCCGATGCGCGCGTCTCGTTTCACCTCGGCAGTTCTCGCCATACCGAGACTTTGCAGGTAACCCTGGAATTAGTGGATTTGGGTTAAGGTTTTTTGGGGTTGTGATGGTGGTGGAGTGGGGGTAAAATGTGGAAATTGATCGTTTTTTGCTTCCAAAATAATTGACGTTGATAAACAACAAAAATTGAGACCTAACCAACAAAAAACGATCAATTTTCGCATAGAAAACATCCAAGAGACAAAAGACGACGACATAGGACGAAGCACAGCAAACACATGTCACATTCTAAATACTTTAACACCGAGGGAAAGGGCCTTTCTGATTAGAGAAAATTAATAACACTGATTTTTTTTTGTACAGGAACAATCACCATTCTGTTTTTCTCTATAAAATATGTGCACGTGACTCTCGAATTTTTTGATTGGTTAACAAATGAAGAACGTACCTTGGCGCCCTTTTTCGAAGCAACAAAATAATCGACATTGTAGAGTTTCCATCGTTTTGGTTAGGTTCGGTCAAATATGCAAAATATATAATAACTCGTTGTAGTGATAAAGATAAATATTATAATATACGAATACAAGAATATTTTAGCAATAAAGAAAATATTTGTTAGTTTAATGTTTTTTTTTTGTATGATAATTTCCTTACCTCCTCATCCCTGATGTCTTTGAGTGTGTAGGAAACAACAGTGATGCCCATGTTGACCAAATCAGAGGAAGCTACTTCAAAAACTTGTTTGCTAAACTTCTTGCGGTCCTTGTAAATTTCTTCGACTGTCATGGAACCCATTATGGCCCTCTGGTGTCCCTCGAGGGTGACTAGAGCTATATGTTGGATTTCACGGTCATTTTTGCCCAGGAACTGCTCGCAAGCTGCAAGAAGCATCTCTTCGTTTTGTCCTTGGATTTTTACCTGGTAACCGTTACTTATTAATTTTGTATTGTAGAATAAAACAAATTTGAAAATGTAGGACAAATACGCAAATACGAAGAATATTTTGTTGCACATACAGTCAACCTCGGTTATAACGAACCTCAAGAAACCAGCGAATTTAGTTAGTTATACCAGAAGTTCGTTTTATTTTATATTTTGTGTAATATATCATATATTTTTTACTTAAACTTTGTGAATATCGTTTTATCTATCATTCATTGTTTCTTGTTTTGTGACAAAACTGCACGTCTGAGTTGCAAATAAGCTCTTTGACATAACCTACATTTGCAGGGTGACAGTCACTGCTGCCACCCTGCAAATGTAGGTTATGTCACCGAAGTCAGACGCCATTTTAGCAGCAATTTGTTGAAGAACAGATTTATATACCGATAAAATCGGAAGCTTTTGACGTTATTAAAACTCTAAAAGAAATTTAGCTCAATTATTAACCCCAAAAGAAATTTACACTATCGGGAAAAAGTACCGATAGAAGCGCCATCTATGTTCTCTTCATCTGTCAAATATTCAAGTTTTAACATGCGTGCCCTCAAATTTGCAGTTTTGCCTCTCGGAAATGCAGCTGAATGCAAACATAAAGGAATATAGGTTGTTTTCTTTCCAGTTTTCTTACCTGAGCTATCCCTGTTACAGAAATTGGTACACCTTGGCTTGTATATACAGTGGGACTTTCTACCTGTAGCGTCATCGTGTTTAACGATATTCTGCAATCATCATTAAAAATCGTTTTATTTAATATTACTTACAATGTTTGATGTTGTCTGTGTATAAGATTGATATGTCAATGATTTTCTTTTATAATATATTAAAAAATATATTCTTTTATCGAAATATTATTTTTTTATCTACAAAACTTTTTTATCTATAAAACTTTAAACACCTACATACCTTTGGATTTTTTGTATTGCAGGCCATATAAACGCTCTTCCACCAGGTACTAAATGTGGCTTTTGGTAACAACATCCTTAAAATAAAAATAAAATCACATCAACCTACAATAAAAAATCAAAAACACCGCGAAAACTTTACAGGTGGTCTCTTTATCGGCTCTTTATATTTACCATCGTCAGAGTTGATGCACCTACGCTATATTCAAAGTTTTCCTTAAGAAAATTGATACCACTTACCTGAAATAACTAATGCCTCATTGGGGCCACACGTTACGAAACCCCACGTCATTTTTTAAGCGTAAGATTACACCAACCGACCCAAAAAAACACCACACCGCTGTAAGTTTACTATTTGCCGAAGAGGGCTTGGCGTTCAACACTATAGAATCGCGCATGCGCACCGACCGACATTTAAAATTGATCGCAGAACACCGGCGCCTATGAACTTGTTGAATTATGCAAAACAAAATCTAATTTTAGAATAATAATCGCTTTATTTTTACCACATTTATATACAATATATTTTTTCGTAACGTACAGTTAATTAAACTGTTCCTTCCCTGTTTATTTTATGGTTCTTGTTTCGGCGTGAATCGTCTGTTAGGCAAAAGAACACTGTATTACCGACTCGGGAAACGTCAATTTTAGTTCGGAACTTACCCGCGCGATGTCGACACCCGTCATCGATTTTACCAGGGCTGGGACCTTCGTGACTATTTCTAGTATTTCCCCCGTCAGCTTGGCGGCGCCAACTTCGCCGCTGCCACTGGATACCATAGTGATCTTTTTCGTCTCCGACATTGGTGATGAAACTTCTTTCACAACCTGAGGAGGTAGATGTTTGATAGATTGAGGAGATGTTTGATAGATAAAGGATAGATAATTTTGGTTAATAGACTCTAATTGATATGGAAAATCCATTGATCTTGATAAACTTAAAGATTTAATAATTTTGAAAAGTCTTAGGATTCTTTAGAAGGCATATCTCGGACGAGGGGCATTTTGGTATATAGATAATTTGGTGTAGATTGATTCTAAATGACGAGAGGAATCCAGTGGTACCGTCAAAGTTAAAGATTCACTAATTTTGAAAATGTTTGTGGAAGCTTGATAAGGCATATCTCGGAAGAGGGGCGTTTTGGTATATAGATAATTTGGTCTAAATTCACTCTAAATGATGAGAGGAATCCAATGATACCATCAAAGTTAAAGATTCACTAATTTTGACAATATTTGGGGAAGCTTGATAAGGCTTATCTCGGAAGAGGGACATTTTGGTATATAGATAATTTGGTCTAAATTTACTCTAAATGATGAGAGGAATCCAATGATACCATCAAAGTTAAAGATTCACTAATTTTGACAATATTTGGGGAAGCTTGATAAGGCTTATCTCGGAAGAGGGACATTTTGGTATATAGATAATTTGGTCTAAATTCACTCTAAATGATGAGAGGAATCCAATGATACCATCAAAGTTAAAGATTCACTAATTTTGACAATATTTGGGGAAGCTTGATAAGGCTTATCTCGGAAGAGGGACATTTTGGTATATAGATAATTTGGTCTAAATTCACTCTAAATGATGAGAGGAATCCAGTGATACCATCAAAGTTAAAGATTCAGTAATTTTGACAATATTTCGGGAAGCTTGATAAGGCTTATCTCGGAATAGAGACATTTTGGTATATGGATAATTTGGTCTAAATTCACTCTAAATGATGAGAGGAATCCAGTGATACCATCAAAGTTAAAGATTCAGTAATTTTGACAATATTTCGGGAAGCTTGATAAGGCTTATCTCGGAATAGAGACATTTTGGTATATAGATAATTTGGTCTAAATTCACTCTAAATGATGAGAGGAATCCAGTGATACCATCAAAGGTAAAGATTCAGTAATTTTGACAATATTTCGGGAAGCTTGATAAGGCTTATCTCGGAATAGAGACATTTTGGTATATAGATAATTTGGTCTAAATTCACTCTAAATGATGAGAGGAATCCAGTGATACCATCAAAGTTAAAGATTCAGTAATTTTGACAATATTTGGGGAAGCTTGATAAGGCTTATCTCGGAAGAGGGACGTTTTGGTATATAGATAATTTGGTATAGATTGATTCTAAATAACGAGAGAAATCCAGTGGCGTCATCAAAGTTAAAGGTTCACTAATTTTTAAGATTCTTGGTGATGTTTGATAAAGCATATCTCGGAAGAGGGGCATGTTGGTATATAGATAATTTGGTCTAGATTGACTCTAAATGATGAGAGGAATCCATTGGTATCATCAAAGTTAAAGATTCACTTAATTTCAAAAATTTTGGACTTTGTTGACAAAGCATATCTTGGAAAAAATGCGCGTTGGTGTGCAGAAAATTTAATCTAAATTGATCTAAATGACTACAGGAATCCAGTGGTACCATCAAAGTTGAAGCTTCATTAATTTTAACAAAATTTGGAGGTTTTGCAAAGTCATTATACTAACCTGAGGTAAGACCTCCAACAGCATGTTGATGGTAGCAGCTTGCTTGTACTCGTTCCAAGCGTCAGCCTTCTTGGCCATAACATCAGCTTCAGCTTTACCCTTCTGCAAAGTGAAATAAGCTTGAGCCTCACCCATCAACTTCTTCTGTTCAGCTTCAGCCTCCGCCTCCAAAATCTTCATCTTCCTATTGGCTTCGGCAATCTTCTCCAGTCTGTATTTCTCAGCTTCGGCTGGTCTTCTCACTTTAGCATCCAAATTCCTCTCCTGCCTGATCATCTCCTGCTCCGCGACGGCTATCTGCTGTTTCCTCTCGACAACTTCGATCTGCACTTTCTCAGCGATGATGTTCTGCTTGATCTTGGCCGCTTGCAGCTCGAACGCCATCTCGGATTCGGCATTCTTCGTCTGGATCTCGGCGTCGTACGCGGCTTTCTTCACCTCGAAATCACGCCTGGCTTCTTCCATTTTCGTGTTGTTGAGAAGCTCAGCTTCACGCTGCTTCTCATTGGCTAGGTATTTCTTGATATCCGCGTCTCTGTTGGCTTCCGCTTCGCCAATCTTAGCGTCACGCTGTACCTGGGCCGTACGAGCCATACCCAAGCTTTTTAGGTAGTCCTGAGAAAAAAACGAGAGGTTGTAGATAAGGCATATCTCGGAAGAGGGGCGTTTTGGTATATAGATAATTTGGTCTAAATTGACTCTAAATGACGAGAGGAATCCAGTGGTATCGTCAAATTTAAAGCTTCACTAATTTTGAAAATTGTTGGAGGTGTCTGATAAGGCATATCTCGGAAGAGAGGCGTGTTGGTATACAGATAATTTGGTCTAAATTTACTCAAAATGACGAGCGGAATCTAGTGGTGTCATCAAAGTAAAATATTCACTAATTTTGAAAATGTTTGGGGAAGCTTGATAAGGCATATCTCAGAAGAGGGACGTTTTGGTATATAGATAACTTAGTCTAAATTGGCTCTAAATGACGAGAGGAATCCAGTGGTATCGTCAAATTTAAAGCTTCACTAGTTTTGAAAATTGTTGGAGGTGTCTGATAAGGCATATCTCGGAAGAGAGGCGTGTTGGTATACAGATAATTTGGTCTAAATTTACTCTAAATGATGAGAGGAATCCAGTGGTGTCATTAAAGTAAAATATTCACTAATTTTGAAAATGTTTGGAGAAGCTTGATAAGGCATATCTCGGAAGAGGGGCGTTTTGGTATATAGATCATTTGGTCTAAATTGACTCTAAATGATGAGAGGAATCCAGTGGTACCATCAAAGTTAAAGATTCACTAATTTTGAAAATTGTTGGAGGTGTCTGATAAGACATATCTCGGAAGAGGGGCGTTTTGGTATATAGATAATATGGTCTAAATTGACTCTAAATGACGAGAGGAATCCAGCGGTACCATCAAAGTTAAAGATTCACTAATTTTTAAAATGTTTTGGCAAGCTTGATAAGGCATATTTCAGAAGAGGGGCGTTTTGTGGTCATCAAACTTAGTTTATTAAAGATTACCTGATCATCCGATATATCTTGAATAGTGTACGAAACAATGGTCATCCCCATGTTGACCAAATCGGAGGAAGCAACTTTGAAAACGTGCTCGCTGAATTTCTTCCGATCCTTATAGATTTCCTCGACGGTCATCGAGCCCATGATTGCCCTTTGGTGACCTTCGAGTGTCTCCAAAGCGACCTGTTTGACTTCTTCCTCGGATTTGCCCAGGAATTGCTCGCAAGCTGTCATTAGCATTTCTTTATTTTGACCGTTGAATCGTACCTATGGGGGTTGTTTATCTTTTTATCTTGTTTATCTCTAAGAGGGGTTGAAATACCTGAGCAATACCGGTTACTGAGACTGGTACCCCTTTCGCTGTGTACACCCTAGGGCTCTCGATCTGTAGGGTCATGGTGTTCAAGGATATGCTTGAAAATAACGATTACATAATTTGGTTTAATATGCAGTGCGCTTCTATTGTGGTATTGGGTAATTTTACTTTCGTTTGAGTTGTTTGAATTCATGGGAAATTTCATGGCTTCGTCTGAATGCAAAGCTTTGTTTCGTGTTACGTGACTGAATATAATTTTCCGATCTGGTTTCGCTGATGTACTGTGCATGCATGTTGGTAGGTATATAGAATGATAGTGAGTATGAAATTGTGCGAAATATTATTAGGCACTTAATACGTGGGATGTGTCCCATATAAACAAAGACATTGTACAATGTAAAGAACTGGGAACAACAAACTTACTAGTCAACTTGTTGCCATGAGCCCCATATGAATGCCCTTCCGCCTGGTACCAACCTTGGTTTTGAATGACAACATCCTAGAACAAAAAGTACTTACAGAAATCATACAAAACATATCAAATTATATGAATATCTAGTATTTATGGCTTCCACACGAGCATATGTATCATTATTCCGCAATTCGTTAATTTCGTGAAGCCACAGCCACTCTGGATTCCAATCTAATATCAAATTGCTTTCATAAACACTTATGCCTCTGTCACACTAGGTTGTTTTATTAGCCGCTAATTGCTGGTGCTGCTAGCAGCAACAGCAGTCAGCGGATATTTTGTGGTCACATTACGCTGTTTACCAGCAATTCGTCCCTTGGTAATTCTAAATAAGTACAGAACAGAACTTTAAACTGACCTGAAATGACAAGAGCTTCATTTGGACCACAAGTAATAAATCCAAAAACCATCTTTGACGAACAAAAACGTTGTATTGTTGTGTAGACTGTCACATAACTAGAACATTGTTGATATCTACGTAGCACGTATTGATAAGATTATAAATAGATATTATGATTTATCAGATCTTGACATTACAGATCATTTTTTACAGCATGAATCATAATTTCACAAGAGTGGCTTAGTAATGCTTTGCCATCACATACAAGGTGTGCAGTAATTCGCCACACACTATCTAACCGACTTTATCTTTTACTGGTCTAAGTTTGGAACACCTGTGGACCAATTAAGGACCTCATGTCTAACAGTTCAATTAAATTATATCCTGAGAGATAACATCTAAGACATAATGTCTTCCGTTAACACAAACTACCTTCAGAATCGGTTTTCGTGTTTACGGAAACGCGCAACGTAAGAACCCAACGTTGCGTCATGTAAAGTAAAGGTCGATCTGCACTTTTGCAGCGCAAAGTGCGTGGTTTGCCGGCGTACTGCAGGTAATATAAATTGCAAATATCGTGTTGGATAAGTCTCACTTTATCTCCAGGGTGTGATTAAGCATGCTTTGGAGTTTTTTCTAATGGTTGTTTGCTATATTATGTAAGAATGTTACGTATATACGTGGAGGAAAGGAAATATCTGATGTATTTCGTTTAAAGTCAGCAATGTACTTTATAAGTTGTAGATTTCATGTCACCCAAAATTTATGTCACACAATCATAGGTAAGTAGCAAATTTACTACAAACAGCAATCCAGAAAGTTTCCAAAGACAGAAAAAACACAATGCAAATAAATAGCTCACAATGTTACACGAAGCAAAACTACACAGCCTGTCAAGATTCCCAGAAGAGCAGCTGATCTCCAAGTTACAAATTACACATACGTTGGTGTAATTTCTGGCATTCAGCTGGCAGGTAGAGATGACTTGAAGCGCTCGGAACTCTTCTATCCGCTCAATTATTTCAAATTATAATGTTTAACCAAATCGCGCCGATAATAATACTTATTAAGGTTACGCATAATTGTATTAATGGTTATAATGACCATCCTGTGCGAAATTATAGGTTAACAGGTATGCCCGCGAATGTCAAATGAATAATATACAAAAGGGGTTGTTTCTATCGCATAATTTGAATGTATAATATCGTTAAAAGTCAATAATGAATTTCGGAGCGTTGTGGCAACGGAACGTAGATGTCAACAGACCGAAGATAGATAACAATAATTGGGTGTCAGGTATTGGGAGAATGTAAGTCTCATGCTATGAATGTTAATTGAAACCAGAAATATTCCACAGTAATTGAACCAACAATTAGTAATCATTATTCAGTGGTAAACAAATTAAAGTTATTACGCTCATTTTACAAATTGTTTATGTAGAAATTTATGAACTATACGATGTCCTTGCGGAGGAATTTGATTGGTGTTTGTCTAAAAGGTTGCTTCAGCCTGTTGAGGAAATATCTTCTGGTGTACAACCCTTTGGACATTCATTGGTGCAATATTTCATTCAAGAAGTTGAGTGTTTGCCTGATAAGTTTGATTGGGGTTTGTCCAAAATCTTTCTTCGGCCTCTTGAGGAAATTTTTAATGACATAGATGAGTTTGGACATTCGTAGATGCTAAATTTGTCCAAGTAGTTGGTGGGACCCCCTGGGATAGATCCATGGAGGCCCAGAGGTCCGTGGACCACAGGTTGGGAAACACTAGACTACACCATCTTGGATACTGATGTGATGAATTATATTTCAGTATACACATACTACTGTATATATTGTATATTCAATTAGGTATAATTTTTGGGATTTTCCTTATATTTGCAAGGTCGACTTTACCACGTTTTTTTGTTGTTGGTATTTATACTTGGGTAGTGACTGTGAAATAATGTAATTTGTATTCAGAGACGATTTATAAGCGATACGGAAGAATTCTCAAGTGCGCCTCAGCGTATGCATACACATTATTATAAAATTTACTCATTGATAGCGTCATAATAACATTTGCATTATTGGTTCCCAGCAAACAGTAAATTGTAGTATCCGGTTATTGTTCAAAGTAACATGAGAAACAAAAATATCTTTGTGTATAGCGAGGAGTGAGATAAAGTTGTAAGTTAAACTAATAACGCTTCCTCAAAGTTGAGAAAGGAAAAGTTACGAGAAGTTTTATAATTCGATTTCTGGTACGATTTGATATACGAGATTCAAGTTTTGTAATCGAAAAATTCTTGACAGCATTGTGGTTATTCAGAAGAACTTGGTACTCACTCAGAATTTTGTTATCAAGTCAACATAATATAATATTTATTTACTAATGTGTCAATACAGGAAGTAAACGATAAATTACATTATCGATAACCCATACTACAACTAAAATATGAATCACTTATCGAGTAAATATAAAGAAAGGACATCAAAGATGTGTAGGACTTTCAAAATGATATTTCTAAGGTTGTTCTGTTTATACTGTAAAGTTAGCTATTTCATTACTTCAATCTACACATTTCCCTCAAGTGTTAAACTCGTTTTCGCATTCAAAATAATAAGTTCGTCATTCGCGGATCTAAAAATAGCAATACGGTATTTATAGTTTTGGCACAATTTTCAAATCTATCTCACGTCATCGCTGTAAACATAACAAACTAGAGTTAACTAGACAAGAAGTAGTAAGTAATTATATTGTTTTTCATAAGTCATAATAAAGTCATAGTCACATATTAATTAAGTTTTTGAAAAAGAGAAATAGCGTTAGATATATCGTGTAAAACCTACTCTAGAAAACACAAAATAATCAGGATTTCAGAAGAAATAGGCATTTTGAGGTCCCCTGAATGTTGTGTTAGGTCTAAGTCATATATTACGTTTCAATTAGCCTTCTGTGAGAACGTATGTTGAACGTATGATGTAGTGACACATCTGAAAAAAAAATGGAAAAGGTAAAAGTAGCTTACTGCTGTTATTTTGGATTTAGAACTGGAGATCTGGAAAAGCCATGGACACCTAATATATGCTGTATTTCCTGTTAGATCGGACTTTTAAAGTGGATGAAAGGGAAGCAAAAGAAAATGCCGTTTGCAGTTTCCATGTTGTGGTGAGAGCCTTCCAATCATGCAGACGATTGCAATTTTTGCACGATAAGCGTCTCCGGATATTCGAAGAAGGATATTATAAAATAAAACATCCAAATTTCCCATCAGCATCGCACCTATCCCCCATGGAGAGAACCATCCTCTCCCAAGTGCGCCATCCACTTCATCATCATCGTTTTTTGACACAGAAGAAATATCGCCTGTTTGAAGAAACTTGCTTCATTGGACAGAGTGTCTGAAATCACTCTGTCAAATCAGGCAAGTCGTGAAGATTCACCATTTGATGTTTTAGGAACACCTCACCTTATAAACCAGTACGAACTGAATGATTTGGTTAAAGACTTAGGTTTATCAAAAGAAAAAGCCGAGTTATTGGGTTCTAGGCTACAGGAATGGAGAATCTTTTCGCACGAGGTGTGACAGTGCCTTCATTTACAAAGGGTAACGCCTTTTAAAGCAAATTTTAAAATGGAGGGATCTTTACGTGTATGTCACGATGTTGAGGGTCTTATGAACGAGTTTGATATTCCCCACGATCCTTCTGAATGGTGGCTTTTTATCGATTCATCAAAATACAGCTTGAAAGCAGTATTAGTATAGCTGTATCTGTAAATCTGGACCTGTTACAATTGTGTTATAAAGAAGCTTAATAAACAGAATAAAATAAGATGCTCATTAACTACGTAACCAATAAATTTAACCCAATTTTGACTACATAGTTTTGATGGATGTCTCTTTCAACACACCATCCAGGTGTCTTCAACAAACTGAAAATTATTCACAGCTGTGCGAAGGCTTGGGGAGTCTTGGACACAAGACGAAACGTTGACCGAGTTCTTGTGGCGTTTCAGGACGCAGCAGGGTCGATACCGACCCACATTTCAGATATTACACGACCTACGACACCGCATCACACCAGCCACTCGCCATCGCAATGCATCAGGTGTCCTAATCTGCGATTCATTCCACCACGGCATCACATCATAATCTATAATCAACATCTTCGCAAAATATCGTTGCAATCTGAAGGATTAGCGTATTGTTGACGGTTTTCTGGCCGACCAAAATCGATATATGGAGTAAACTGAGTGGCGATGGCGCTCTGAACCGAACTTGGATTGGCAACGACGAGACTTTCAGTTGCCTCTCAAACGTTGAGGTGGTATGATCGAGGAAGAAGCGGTGTGCGAGCGAAGCATGTAGTCGAAGCGTGTTTTTTGACGTGGTAAACTCGTAAAGCTTGGATTGATTTTATAAAGCAGTTGCATTTTGGTTGTTCCTTAAAATTTGTGTGTTGTATCGTTGTGCGGGTGTCTTCTGTCTTTTACGGTGATTTCGTTGGTGGATTTTTGTTGTTATTGTGTTGTAACCAGTGCCAAATTTGTAAGAAGTGTGGTTGCTGTTATGGACTTTTCGCCGGGATACTAAAAATAAGGTAGGTTTTTTTTTGTTATATGTTTGTACTATAAACCACGTGGTGTAAACTCGTATATCTCTTGATTTTGGCAGGTTTTCTGTGTGTGTTTTTTTTTATTCAAATCCTTTCATACGGTACCCAAAAATCTATATTTAGAATCACGATTTTGCACTAGCTTATTAAATGGTAAAACTGTAACAACCTCTTTGATTTAAAGAATGATAAGAAGCAAAATTTGATACATATATCCATCTACTCTGGAATTTGTACTACATATTTCCATACTAATCTAAAATTACAAAATTATTACTCAATGTTGTAACTTCTATAACTAAAATGATAAACAAAATCAGACCAAAAAAATGTTATTTAGAATGTAATAAATCGATTTTTCGTTCAGAATTACCAATATATCCATATTCACCAAACTTTTTTTTTAAAATATCTGGGGTGGGTTTGAGCAAACACGACAAACCGTTTTTTATTACTGTTTTTCAAGAACTTATAAATACTGATGAACAAAACATTCAGACCTTTGTCTCCTCTTATTTATTTCGCAATTATTCGCTAATCATTTTAATATTACATCGTTACACATGTTTCCATAAGTAAAAAAATATTAGCACTATCGTGCAATAGCGCCAATATTATTAACAAAATAAACAAAAGTCCTTAATAGAACACGTTCTGCATATATGCTGAGTGTAAACATTCCAATTTGAACTGAATCATACACCATGATTGCTCTTATCAGTGTGTAATATATAACATTGAGTTTAGTTTTGATTTCAACGGAAATATCCATCGATAACTGCGTTTTAGTTCAATGGCAATCGATAGCTTTCTTGATAGTTATAGTGCTAATTTCATAGTTTAGTTGTATGTATTATAGAACAATTTCTTATTGATTATGATTACCTATAATCAAGCATTTCATATTATGTTAGTCTAAAAAAAAGCGTCCATGGTTGTTAATGAGTTTAACGACTTGATGAGCTCATCTAAAAAAATACACATAAAAGATATTTACGACTGCTAAAAGACCTGCATTCTTCTCGACAGGTAGACCCCACGGAAATTTTAACCCGTGGCGAATTCTGACACAATCCTCTTCGCAAATGAAATTCGTAATAATGCGTCTGCCAGAAAGATTCAATTGAAAAATTCTAAGGTGTGACAAAGATCCTTCACCAAAATACGGCAAAATGAATTCTGGTATATCTAAACGGTATCCAGTGGTTCTTTTTCCTTGTTCCGGGAAATTCTCTATCATCAATCAATGCTTCTCGAAGAGAAGTTTGTTTTTCTGATTAAAGGAATTAACCGCTTCATAGGATATTGACAGTTCTTTTTGTCTGAGATGAACTGTTCCTCACTTTGGTATTTAGTTTTTTTTTTTACGTAGCTGTCAATAGCAGAAGAAGTGTTTATTTAGATGATTTCAGGATTCCAGGTATTTCTATAAGTGCTAGTTTACACTAACATGGTAGCTCGCAGATATATGTATCTGTAATGCCACGGTCACACTAGGATGTTTAATTAGCCGCTAGTTGCTGGTGCTGCTAGTAACAACAGCAGCCAGCGGCTATTTTGTGGTCGCATTACGCTGTTTACCAGCAAAAGTACTGCTGCCGCTGGTCGCTACTACCAGCAAGCCTCAGTCAAATTCAATTTGACACACCCATGGAAACAAATTGAAGTGTAACAATTTGACAGCTCTGGTTGAGTCATTTTATGGTTAATTATGTAACCCACCTCAAAATTCAGTCTAAATCTAAACACAACAATGGAAAATTTCTTTATATCCCTTCTCGTCTTGCTATTACTACACCAAACCCCATCAACAAATCAGGCAAGTTTAGAAAGGAAGCCATTAAACAAGAACTGGTGGTTCCTTCAGAATGGAACAATCTATCCTGACAAAACCCTCACAAAATTACACTTATATCCACAAGACTCGCCAGGAGATAGAATCCTGGAACAACTACTCTACGTACCAAAAGATTACCTCAATAAGAAAACGAAGAAAGTCCACAAGATAGTCTTTTATCCATGGTGGTTCGCTCAATATAAACCAAAGGATGCTTTCAAACGTTGTCCAGTTGATAATTGCGAGCTAAGCTTGAATAGGACCCTTGCGTATGCTGCTGACGTTATCCTTTTTCCTCCTCCAGACCCACCGTACGAAATCAGAAGGCCTAACGACCAGATATGGGTCTTTTATTCCATAGAGAGTCCTCTGACGCATATGGGGCGATACCAAGGACCTTATAATGTTATTAACTATACGATGACGTATAGGAGGGACAGTGATATCGTTGCTCCTTATGGGAAATGGGTATATTACAATCCGAAAGTAAGTTTTACTTCCCAAACTAAGTTGTACATCATAAACTAAGT
The DNA here is from genome assembly GCA_963971325.1 of Aphodius granarius. NCBI lineage: Eukaryota > Metazoa > Arthropoda > Insecta > Coleoptera > Scarabaeidae > Aphodius > Aphodius granarius. The sequence goes on along the minus strand of OZ020221.1, from coordinate 41,910,069 downwards.
TTTACATTCTCTAGATTGCTTAGAATGATAATATAAGAAAGCATTCGTTTTAGATCAGGCAAATGCCACAAGAACGCAACTACGCCTTGGGTAAAACCAAGCAGGTAGCATGGTTTGTGTCAAACTGCATTACAGGCAATGAAAGGTTGAAGTACGCGCAGAATTTAGCCCGAAATAACATTTCCGTGGACATTTATGGTGACTGTAGCGATCTAAAGTGTCCAAAGGAGATCGAAAAATGCTTCGAAATGCTAGACAAGGACTACAAGTTTTACTTGGCGTTTGAAAACTCGAATTGTCGCGATTATATCACTGAGAAATTCTTTGAGAACTCGTTGAATAGAAGTGTCATACCGATAGTCATGGGTGCTAAGAAGGAGAACTATGAGCTGGTGGCGCCCAGGTTTTCTTTCATCCATGTCGACCAGTTTGCGAGTCATGCCGAACTGGCTGCTTACCTCCGTCAGGTAGATAGAGACGATGATCTTTACAATGCTTATTTCCGGTGGAAAGGAACTGGAGAATTTATTGAGGATAATGCGCACCAGTGGTGCAGGCTGTGTGCCCTGTTGAATGTTCCTAATGTGGAAAGGCACATCGAGGATATCCACAAGTGGTGGACACCCAGTAACATTTGTTATCCAGAGGAGACAGTTTCCATCGAGATGGACTTGTTCTATTCTGGGGTTTCTCATCGAAATACATGTTTTTTATCTCTAGTGGTGTCCTGTGTGATGTTAAGATGTATTTTATAATAAATCATAGTGGCAACCAAAGAGCGTTCACTGTACATGGTCACTAGGCTGTTTTATTATCCGCTAGTTGCTGGTGCTGCTAGCAACAACAGCGGCCAACGGCCAACGGCTATTTTGTGGTGACATTACGCTGTTTACCAGTAAAAGTACTGCTGCCGCTGGTGGCTGCTATCAGCAAACCTCAGTTCAAACTACAAGGTCAACTATTTCTGGTGCATTTTATATGTCACCAGGTAGGTACATACAACAGTGAGACAATGTATTGTCTTTTGTCAGGTGAAGGCGTCGCAACCATAAAATAATTCATATTTGATACCAACTTGTGGGGTTTTATTGACTACCTGCCTTGAACTTGACTACATAAATTTTGAAAGCACTGTACACGAGTGTAAATAGCATAAGCAAGGTCATGATGACAATAAAATTAGAAATTCTATATTTTAGAAGTAGAGTGTAGTGTCATCAAACGAGTGAATTTAACTGATAAAACGCATAACACGGTTACTTATCATACAGCCTTCGTATAGTATATGAAAGAAACAAAAAGTAAAAGGTGAACATCAAATTTATTGCTACTAGTACGTACAGCGCCATTTCTATCTTAGAACATGACCCTTTGGATTCATCGAAATAATTCAATGTGGCATTCCAAGGTTTGAAAACGCAAGCATAAGCACGCCACCAATGCGCGAAGTTGGCATAGTGCCTCGGTTTGTTCTTCTCATGGACCATTGCACACAATCTGCACCAAGGGTAAGTCTCAAAGAGCAAAACTCCGGTACCCTTCCATCGAAAATACGAATTGTACAGGTCGTCATCAGCGTCCAGCTTCTTCAGATATCCTGCCAACTCTTTCGGTCCAGAGAATTGCTCCACGTGGATGTAAGACCCTTCTGGGGCTACTCTCTCATAGTCTTCCATCCTTGCACCCATCACCACGGGTAGTATCGTTCTGTTCAGGGCGTTCTTAAAGAGTTTCTCAGTGATGTAGTCACGGCAGTTCGAATTCTCAAAGGCCAAGTAGAATTTGTAGTGTTTCTCCAGATCGTCCAAGCATTCGTCTCCCTCTTTTGAACAGTTTATTTTTCCGCAGATACCGTAGATGTGAACGGGGATGTACTTGCCTAAGTGCTCTGCATACTCCACTCTTTTGTTGTAGTGTTTGTTGCAATTCGAGACTAACATAGCGGCCATTTTCGTCTTGCCTTCGGCGTAGTTCCTATTTTGGCGTTTCCGTCTTACCTGGAATGGTGCTGTTAGTATTGCCGAAGTAAATTTAATGAAGGTTGTCTTACGTAAGGATTGTGGTAGATCCAACGGGCGTATGGGTAGACGATATCGCTGTCCTGTCTGTAAGTCATTGTCCAATTGATGGATTCGTACTTCATTAGACGGTTATTGGTATAGTTTGGACATTCGTTAGCGCGGTAGATCCACAATTGGTTCGGGTTTCGGTTCTTTTCTGGCGGTACGTCACTTCTGTCGGTCAAGATCACGTCGGACTGGTAGAATCTGTCTCTTCTCTTGCTTAGTTCACACCTGTTCACGGGGCATTTCTGGAAGACGTCATAGGTGTAGTAAAGTTTTGCCCAGTACTCCATGTAGGCGATGTTGACAAGCATATACTTCTTCTTTTTGTTGAGTATATACGAAAATGGTACGTACGTGAGCTGGTCTAGCATTCTATCTCCTGGTTTGTTTTCTGGGAAATAGGTTCGTTTGGTCTTTTGTCTTGCTGGGTAGACTGCACCTTTCGGGAAAAACCATAATCTTGGGTTGATTCTCACGCCGTTGAGTAAGTGTTCTGACGTCCATCGATAATCTAAAGAATTCTTTGATGCTTTCTTTAGTTCCTTCTTCTTGGACAAGCTAACATTCCAGTAGAGCACATTAACCTGGGGGCTGAAGATCGCCAGTACTAATAAAGAATTCAAAACGTGCATCTAACCACACTACGAATAAGTCCATTACAAGTCTGCCATAATGACAGAAGTGTCAAACCGCTTGATGTCTGATTTTTGGCTTGTTTCCTTGACTATAATAGTACAAGATCCGGACCTTAGATCGACCTTCCCTCATCCTTTTTCCTAATCAAATCTATTTTTTATACAATATGTATAAATGTATAAATAAACACAATGTCCTAGATTTGCCGCCCCATATCCTGGCAAGGCTATTTTTAATTAAAAATTATTTATTTGTACCGAAACGAAGGGTTCTGGTGCAGACTTTTAGAGTGACTGAGTTACACTATGTTGACAAATAGATTAAAATAATACGTAGTTCTTTCCCTAACATAGATTCTTAACACACATACCTCGTATAATATAAGAAAGAAACGAAAAGTAAAAGCTAAACATCAAATGTATTGCTACTAATACACACAACACCATTTCTAACTTAGCAGAAGACCCTTGGGAATTATCAAAATAATTCAGTGTAGCATTCCAAGGTTTGAAAACGCAAGCATAAGCACGCCACCAATGCGCAAAGTTACCATAGTGCCTCGGTTTGTTGTCGTCATGCAGCATTGCACACAACCTGCACCAAGGGTACGTATCAAAGAGTAAAACTCCCGTACCCTTCCATCGAAAAAACGAATTGTACAGGTCGTCATCAGCGTCCAACTTCTTCAGATATCCTGCCAACTCTTTCGGACCAGAGAATTGCTCTACGTGGATGTAAGACCCTTCTGGGGCTATTCTCTCATAGTCTTCCATCCTTGCACCCATCACCACAGGTAATAGCGTTCTGTTCAGGGCGTTTTGGAAGAGTTTTTCGGTAATGTACTCACGGCAGTTTGAGTTTTCAAAGGCTAGATAGAATTTGTAGTGTTTATCTAGGAAGTCCAAGCATTCTTCTCCTTCCCTGGAGCAGTTTAGTGGTCCGCAATTACCATAGATGTCGACGGGGATGTACTCACCTAACAGTTTGGCGTACTTTATTCTTTTCTTGGAAATCTTGGCGCAGTTTGAGACCAACATAGCGGCCATCTTTGTCTTGCCTTCAGCATAGTTCCTACTTTGGCGTTTCTGTCTTACCTGGAATAGTGCTGTTAATATTGCTGAAGTATTTTTAGTAAAGTCTTACGTATGGATTATAGTAGATCCAACGCGCGAATGGATACACGATATCACTGTCCTTCCTGTAAGTCATGGTCCAGTTGATGGGCTGATGCATGAAGACACGGTAACTGGTATACTGTGGACATTCGTCGCTGAGATAGATCCATAACTGGTTCATATTTCGGTTCTTCTCCGGCGGTGTGTCACTTCTATCGGCCATGATGACGTCAGACTCGGAAAATCTGTCTTTTCTCTTTGTTAGATGACACCTGTTCACAGGGCATTTCTCGAAGAGGTCGTAGTTCAAGCGCAGTCGTTTCCAAATCTCCATATAGGCGACATTAACAAGGATGTAGTTCTTGTTTTTGATGTTTGTATACGAGGATGGTATGTACATGAGTTGGTCGAGTATTCTATCTCCTGGTTTGTCTTCAGGGAAGAAGGTTTGTTGGGTCTTTTGTCTTTCTGGGTAGACTGTACCGTTCGGGAAAAACCATAGCCTTGGGTTTATTCTCACACCGTTGAGGAAGTGCTCTGTCATCCATCGATAATCTGATGAATTCTTTGATGTTTTAATGTTGGCTTCCTTCTTTTTGAACAAGCTAGTATTCCAAAATAGTAAGTTAACTTCACGACTGAATGTCGCTAGTACTAATAAAGAAATTAGAATGTGCATCTAACCACAAAGTGTGCAAGATTACCATAACGACAGGAGTGCAAGAAACCTCCTACTTGATGTCTGTTTTATGCTTCGTTTCCATGACACAAAGGGCAGTCTTTAACCCATAGAGAGCTGTATGCACACTTGCATAAAAACTAACCGTTTTTGACGATTGATGCCACCACTGACATTGACACCTGTCAAAATTTCGAACGGATTTCATCAAATAGTTTTGTTATGACAGCTGAGACGAGTGTTCAGGTTTGTCATTGTTTACATCATGGAAAAGGGGCACCCAATTTTCAATTTTTAGATTGAAAGTCATATGAGAAAATTAATGATAACTTGCAGGACGTTTATAAAGATCATGCATCGTCATATCACGTACTAGTTTAACGTATACGAATGTATCTATCAATGCAGGCTTAAAAGTGGTAGTTAAGTAGCTTCTTGAGTTTTCGTTAACTATTAGTTACGACAATAGCGGTTTATCAATACAAATCAAACTTTCAGTTATGAAATTGTCAGTTTAGGTCGTTCACTGGAATATGGTTCTGATAGTGTGGAATAAAATAATTTTATCATTTGCGTTAACAGATCGCTAGCTGAAGATCAGATCATTGCAGGCATTGTACATATTTCTCTCCAGACAACCCATTTGGCCAAAGGCATATTTTGGAGACTTTGTGAAATCGCAATTTTAAAATGGCTTTAAAAAACTGGAACATATATATTGCTTGAAAGAAACGAAAAGTAAAAAATAAAACATCAAATTTATTGCTACTAATACGTACAGCGCCATTTCTAACCTACCAGAAGACCCTTGGGAATCATCGAAAAAATTCAATGTCGCATTCCAAGGCTTGAAAACGCAAGCATTAGCCTTCCACCAATGAGCCAAGTTAGCATAGTACCTAGGTTTGTTGTCTTCATGCAGCATTGCACACAATCTGCACCAAGGATACGTATCAAAGAGCAAAATTCCGGTACCCCTCCATCGAAAATACGAATTGTACAGGTCGTCATCAGCGTCCAGCTTCATCAGATATCCTGCCAACTCTCTCGGACCTGAAAATTGCTCCACGTGGATGTACGACCCCTCTGGGGCTACTTTTTCATAGTCGTCCATCCTTGCACCCAGCACCACAGGTAGTAGCGTTCTGTAGAGAGAGTTCCTGAAGACTTTCTCGGTGATGTACTGGCGGCAATTCGAGTTCTCAAAGGCCAGATAGAATTTGTAGTGTTTACCCAGATAGCTGAAGCATTCGTCTCCTTCCCAAGAGCAGTTTAGTGTTCCGCAATTACCATAGATGTCGACGGGAATGTACTTGCCTAAGAGTCCTGCGTATTCCAGTCTATCATTGACGATATCGTCGCAATGTGAAACCACAATAGCGGCCATCTTTGTCTTGCCTTCAGCGTAGTTTCTACTTTGGCGTTTCTGTCTTACCTGGAATGGTGCTGTTAGTATTGCTGAAGTCAATTTATCGAAGATATTCTCACGTATGGATTAAAGTAGATCCAACGGGCGAATGGATAGACGATATCACTATCGTCTCTGTAGGTCATGGTCCAGTTGATGGCCTGATACAAAAATATACGATTTCTGGTATAATTTGGAGATTCATTACTGCGATATACCCATAACTGGTTGGGGTTTCTGTTCTTCTGCGATGGTACGTCACCTCTGTCTATGAGGACCACATTGGATTTCGAAAGTCGGTCTTTTCTCTTACTTAGTTGACACCTGTTCACTGGACATTTCTCGAAGAGGTCATAGTTTAAGAGTCGCCTTTGCCAGAGCTCCATGTATGCGACGTTGACAAGATAAAACTTCTTGTTTATGATGTTGGTGTATGAAGATGGTATGTACATGAGTTGGTCGAATATTCTATCTCCTGGTTTGTCTTCAGGGAAGAAAGTTTGTCTGGTTTGTTGTCGTTCTGGATAGATCGTACCGTTCGGAAAGAACCATAGGTTTGTGTTGATTCTGGTCCCGTTGAATAAGTGTTCTAACCTCCATCGGTAATCGGATGAGTTTGTTAAGGTTGCAACCTTCGATACCCTTTCTTGATAGAGTGATACATCCCCTGTAATTATCTTTATCTTCCTGGTGGAATATGTCTCTTTAAACAGTTGTTTATCCCATTTATGTACGCTAGCTTCCCGACTGAATATTGTTAATACGAATAAAAAATATATAAAATCCATGTAACCAAAAAATATACAAGTCTGTCATAGTGACATATAGTATAATCAAAATTGCTATTAGTTTGCGGAGTTTTCTGTAGGTCTTGCCTACTCTGTTTCAAAGCCAAATTAGTTAGTAATTTATTGGAATTTCGATATGTTTACTTCCAAGGAAGATGCAGTGTTTTAACTGAAACCTTGTAGATTTAACTTTCATCTATCACAACTCAGGTATTTTTTTCCTGTTTTGACGAATCTTTCAACACGATGTAAAGAAGATTGTTCGTATAATGTATGACAAAAACGAAAAGTAAAAGGTGAACATCAAATTTATTGCTACTAGTACATACAGCGCCATTTCTAACTTAGCAGAAGACCCTAGGGAATCATCTAAAAAATTAAATGTCGCATTCCAAGGCTTGAACGCGCAAGCATAAGCTCGCCACCAATGAGCCAAGTTAGCATAGTACCTCGGCTTGTTCTCCTCATGCAGCATTGCACATAACCTGCACCAAGGATACGTATCAAAGAGCAAAACTCCGGTACCCCTCCATCGAAAATACGAATTGTACAGGTCGTCATCAGCGTCCAGCTTCTTCAGATATCCTGCCAACTCTTTCGCACCAGAGAATTGCTCCACGTGGATGTAAGACCCTTCTGGGGCTACTCTATCATAGTCTTCCATCCTTGCACCCATTACCACAGGTAGTAGCGTTCTATTCAGGGCGTTCTTAAAGAGTTTCTCGGTGATGTACTGGCGGCAATGCGAGTTCTCAAATGCCAGATAGAATTTGTAGTGTTTACCCAGATAGTTAAAGCATTCGTCACCTTCCCGAGAGCAGTTTAGTTTCCCGCACTTACCGTAGACGTCGACGGGGATGTACTTGTTTAGAAGTTGCGCGTACTCCAGTCTCTTGTAGACGATATCGTGGCAATGTGAAACCAATATAACGGCCTTCCTAGTCTTGCCTTCAGCATAGTTCCTAGTTTGGCGTTTCTGTCTTACCTGGAATGGTGCTGTTAGTATTGCTGAAGTAAGATATTCTCACGTATGGATTGTAGTAGATCCAACGGGCATATGGATAGACGATATCGCTGTCCTCCCTGTAGGTCATGGTCCAGTTGATGGCCTGATAGATAAATATGCGACTTTTGCTGAAGTTTGGAGATTCGTTACTGCGATATACCCATAATTGGTTGGGGTTTCTGGTCTTTTGCGGTGGTACGTCACCTGTGTCTATGAGGACGGCATGGGATTTCAAAAGTCGGTCTTTTCTCTTACTTAGTTGACATCTGTTCACAGGGCATTTCTCGAAGAGGTTATAGTGTAAGGTTTGTCTTTGCCAGCGCTCCATGTATGCGACGTTGACAAGATAAAACTTCTTGTTTGTGATGTTGGTGTATGAAGATGGTATGTACATGAGTTGGTCGAATATTCTATCTCCTGGTTTATCTTCAGGAAAGAAAGTTTGTCTGGTTTGTTGTGGTTCTGGATAGATCGTACCGTTCGGGAAGAACCATAGCTTTGGGTTGATTGTATTCCCGTTGAATAAGTGTTCTAACCTCCATCGATAATCCGATGAGTTATTTAAGGTCTTAACTATCGATTCCCTTTCTTGATAGAGCGATACATCCTGTAGAATTGTCTTTATCTTTCTGCTAGAACATGTCTCTTTAAACTGGCGGTTCTCCCAGTTATGTACGTTAGCTTCCCGACTGAATATTGCTAATACTAATATAAAATTCATAAAATCCATGTAACCGAAAAATGTACAAGTTTGTCATAGTGACAGATGGTATAATCAAAATTGCTATTAGTTTGCGAAGTTTTCTGTAGAACTTGCCTACTCAGTTTCAAAGCCAAATTAGTTAGTAATTTATTGGAATTTCGATATGTTTACTTCCAAGGAAGATGCAGTGTTTTAACTCAAACCTTGTAGATTTAACTTACAAGGTTTAGTTAGGCCTTACCCATCGTTAAATTTATCAAATTTGTGGACGTTTTTTTTTGCCATAAGCATAGAAGCGACATTTATTCTTTTGTAGGTAATACATACTAGTAAACAGAGATTCCTTTAGTACGTTACGAAGATATTTCGCACAACATCAAGGAAATACTTGACGTAATCGTGACGATCTAAAATCCTGTATAGATGGTCGATGTCATAGGTCACCAGATAGACGCTCTAAAGCGAGAGCAATAAAAAACTACAGCGTAGATGCGATCTTTATTAAACTCCCAGAGAGTAATTAAAAGTATTGGATCGTAGAGAATGGTTTAGGCCGTTTAGGCAGCGGATCAGTCACGACCCAGAAGGCCAGCGATAATAATAAAATGTTTCGTTTCGTACCAACGACGAAGGAGGACGAAAAAGCAATTATAGGATCAACGTTTTTTTCCTTGCAATTAACTCCCACAATATTGATTTAGCTTTGGTGTTATTGTCGGACTCCTAATGGCTGTGTAAAGAGCGTGAGTCCGCTAAGAAGATGGTAAATAAACAGCTAATTGGAAACATAAGTTAAGGAAAGGAAGGTTTTATTCTAAAATAAGGTTAATTTGGCAGTAAAATGTGAGTAGTAAAGACAAGTGAAAATAACACATCAATAAAAACAATACTAAAAGGTGATAATTGTGTTAACTTTAGAAGCTTTCTTTTAAACACTTTGGTCTCGTTAAAATGTGTTAATCAGACAAAAAAATATCTGATGTGGCCCCCAACCAACTTTCCGACTACATTGACACCCTGTTCACACATTTATAATAATAATACTATATCGGGATTATAACAATACATACAAGGCACCTCTCGATACAAATAACTATAATATACTGTCACGTATCCGTGTGTTTTCCTACGAGGTTTATTTCCCTACTTCTTGTTTATTTATTCTTCAATCGCGGGCCGGACGATAATATTCGAACAATAACGTGTGGACTAACGTGGTATGATGCCGTTAGTTCTTTATTACGTCACAAACCAATCAATATAAACTCTTATAGCGCCTAAACCGCTCATCCCATTGATCTGTAAATTTGTATACATATTTAAAATCACTGCAGAATGAGATGGTGTCAGTTTGGTCAACATCGGATGAATCCCTATGAAATCGCATGTGACATTTGCCACTTCCGGTTGTCAGATTGTCACCAAAAACAATCCGTTCGTCCTCCGGTAATTCTAAATGTGCATACCAAATTTCAGCCCGATCCGTTGTTCCGTTTGGGCGTAATCGTGTTCACAGACATACATACCCACATACATTTTCCAAAATCAGTCCAATTCTGTATGAAAGTTACTATTTAGTTGCTAAGAAAGTGAAGTTGATAAATTTACATCAATTTACATACAGAATACCAAACATCGGAAAAGTTCTTATTGAGGAACTGTCGCTGTCAGTTAACAACTTTTGTGGTTGCTAACGTTAGTAACTTTGATACAGAATTGGACAGAATAATATATTGTTAAAACTAAACAGCCATCATTTCATACGGTTACAAAATCTTTCAACACCTAATATACCACCAAGATAAAACTTCAGAACAGTGACACTTCAATAAAATCGGAAAAACCGCATCGTCGCCTGATATCTTTGACACATCGCGAGCGATTTTTACGCTGTCAGCGATTAGTAACGTCGTCGCTACGTTTCTGCGAAGAGTTTGCTGTTGTTTGCAGACCGAGGATCAGACCTGTCTGAATAATTTATGAGAGACAAAGTGGTGCCGATGAACCCGAACCAACAGACAGCCAGAAGTCACAGAGCGATACAATTTCTGCACCGAACTAGCTAATTGAAAGTCCTAACCGATAATCGCTTGACATTTGAATTTATTACCGCCGATTACGAGCGATTATGACGCCGCTAATTGATATACAAGAGAATATAATTGTCCGCGGGTGTCAAACGTTGAGGAATGTAAAAAAAGAATGGGTTTTTAATTGGTTGTTCGTTGGTTTTTGATCGACATTCACCAAGCCTAATCTTCAAGGTTTTTTTTTGAAAGGTTGTAAGTGTACTTGAGTATGATTCAGGTTATATGCATGAACAAGCTTCACTAAGAGATTTCCAACATTTTCTAGCAAAAAAACTGAGAAAACGGCAACAAAATCAGTTAAAAAATTATATAAATTCAAAGAATATGCAAAAGTGCTGCTTTCAAGCTGTATTTTGACGAATCGATAAAAAGCCACCATTCAGAAGGATCGTGGGGAATATCAAACTCATAAGACCCTCAACATCGTGACATACACGTAAAGATCCTTCCATAAAAGTCCAATCTAACAGAAAATACAGCATATGTTAGGAGCTCATGGCTTTTTCAGATCTCCAATTCTAAATCCAAAATAGCAGCAGTAAGCTGCTTTTAACTCTGCCGTATTATTTTTTTTTTCCAGATGTGTCACTACATAACACCAAAACTTATTTGGTGAATTTTTACAACATCTTCTTTGATCACTTCCCATATTTTAGTGCACAGAATGTCTGTATAACTTAACTTGATAAAATAACACAAAACAACTTATTGATTCGTAATATTTTGAACAGAAGGCTAATTCTAGCGAAATATATGACTTCAAATAAAGTGGATCTAAGACCTGTCACGACACTTTGATGATCTATGAAAAGTGAAAAGTTCCCTTGTGTAATGGGACACCTGTATAATCAAGTATCGTTCCTTTCTCCAATGAAACCACCTTGAAGAAAACGAGTCAGCTCATCTTCCAAGCCTTTTCTGTAAACTTAAAAAAATTCCTCTTCATATATAGATAACGACAGTGCATTATGTATTGGAGGAATTGTGCAAGTGACAGCAGATTGGTTCTTCATGAAAACCGCTTTTACCTATTAGAAACTCAACTCAGCGTCTACTCGTAGAGAAATCTCAATTTCATTTTCAATCAAAACATATTTCAAACGTTCTTTCCTCGGAAGGCATTAGATAACAAAAAGCTGCACTACGATCATTATGCTCGGTAATTATTACGAGGGAATGTCTTCTATTAGCTTTCCATCGGGTTTATTTCCACAATATAAATGCTTCTAATTGTTAGTTCGGTTTGCCTCTCGAGTTCTGCATGGTGCACTTCAGCGTCCATTTACTCTATCTTTAGCTGATGCATTATAAAAAATAAACCACTTGATTATGCTGTTAAAGTGATTCAGGAAGAAATTATTGGATTGGTAGGTAATTATAACCAATCAGGTACTTCGTAAGTTGATGGAATGCGACGTAATAGATTATTATGCAACCGATACAAGATAAAGCTTATTTTGAATGAGCTCCTGAATGAGCTTTCAAATGATTCTCAAAAAAATCATTTTCATTTTGATTTGAATAAGATTTGTATCAAGTTTTTGACACATTTTCTATGTAATAATACAATAGTTATACAATAACTAAATATAAATTACCAAGCCCACAAATAATCGTTACCATTCCCACATTTGAACAAAAGAACATTGCCCAATATAACGCTCAGATTTCGGTAGCGCTTACGAAAAGGCATCCACAAACAAATACCTCTTTTCCGCTCCGTCGCTTACCTTAATTAATAATTGATTTGATTACACTCGATATACGTATACACACGATCGATAAGAGAAGTCGACGAACTAACGTTAATTGACACATAACGGATATAGAACTTATAATTCTCATAATACATATAGCTCTCATACTCATAATACAATAGCCCTAATCAGTAAATCTCTACCAGTGTTTCTCAACCATAATGCCACCACAATCAAAAGAATCAAACATGTACACTTCACATTTATTACCACCAAAAAATACAACGTCATCATCTCTACTTTCAGGAAAGTAGAGAGGTAAGTAGAGATGCGTCCTGCAGACGCTTTTGCAGATTCCTCGAAAAAATCCAACGTTGGATTCCAAGGCCTATTGTGTACGCAAGCTTTGGCACGCCACCACTGAAAAAAGTTACCATAATACCTATCTTTATTCGTACCATGCAGCATTGCACACAGTCTGCACCAAGGATACGTATCAAAGAGCAAAACTCCGGTGCCCTTCCATCGAAAATACGAATTGTACAAGTCGTCATCAGCATCCAGCTTCTTCAGATATCCAGCCAACTCTTTCGGGCTGGAGAATTGCTCCACGTGGATGTAGGACCCTTCTGGGGCTACCCTCTCATAATCTTCTATGCTTGCACCCATCACCACAGGTAGTAACGTCCTATTCAGCGCGTTTTTGAAGAGTTTTTCGGTGATGTACTGCCTACAGTTCGAGTTTTCAAAGGCCAGGTAGAATTTGTAGTGTTTTTCTAGATGATCCAAGCATTCGTTTCCCTTTCTGGAGCAGTTTAGTGTCCCACATTTACCATAGATGTCGACTGGTATGTATTGCGATAGGAGGGTAGCGTACTTGAGTCTTTTATTGTATCCTTTGCAATTTGAGACCAACATGGCGACTGTTTTGGTCTTGCCATCCGCGTGGTTGGTATTCTGAGGTTTCTGTCTTACCTGGAAGGGTATTTTTATAAATTATAAATTGGAGGAATGAGAATAGTGCTCTTAGTATTGCCGAAATAAATTTATCAAAGTTAGTCTTACGTATGGATTATAGTACACCCAACGTGCGTAAGGATAGACGATATCACTATCCTGCCTGTAGGTCATAGTCCAGTTGATAGACTGATAGATGACCATACGATTGCTGGTGTAGTTTGGACATTCATTACTGCGATAGACCCATAATTGATCCAAGGTTTTTGCTGATGGTAAACTGCTTCTATCGACGAAAACCACATCAGATTCGACCAATCTGTCCTTCCTTTTGCTGAGTAGACACTTCTTCACCGGGCATCTCTTAAATATGTTGTAATATACATGACTCATATGCGACCTTTCCATATAGGCTATATTCACAAGGAAATACTTCTTTGTTTTGATGTTGCTGTACGAAGACGGTACGTACATGAGTTGGTCGATAATTCTATCTCCTGGTTTGTCTTCAGAGAATAAAGTTAGATGTTTTTTTTGTCTTTCTGGGTAGATTGTGCCATTCGGAAAGAACCACATCTTTTGGTTGATCCTCTTCCCTTTGTATAAGTGTTCCGGCCTCCATGGAAAATCTGAAGAATTTAGAAGAGTTGTGGCTTGACCTTGTCTATTGTTAAAACCACGTCTATCGTTAAAAGCACTATTTGGGTTGACCCGCCTTACGCCATCAAGAAATTTTATTTTGAACAGGCGATCCTGCATGTGGAGGCCATCACCTTCACTCGTGAAGACGAGGAATGTTAAGAGAGAAACCAGGAACTGCATGTAACCGCCATGCCATAATGGCAATCATCTCACGACGTCTGTCTCAATGTCTTGTCAATGCCTTGTCTTGTCTCAATCTGGTTTCCATGGAGATGCCTACATACCACATCATGACCACATCACCATCATTCATCACCATAACCACAGAAGATTTACTACAACCAACAATAACAACTTTTCTGATAACCATACTGTTGTCCCATTAGATTCCTCGAAATAATTCAGGCTTTCATTCCATGGTCTGTAGACGCAAGCATCGTCATACCACCAACGATCAAAGTCGGCGTAATAACTCTCCTTCCGAGGACCATGGAGCATTGCACACAATCTACACCAAGGATACGTATCAAATAGTAAAACCCCAGTTTCCTTCCATCTAAAATACGAATTATACAAGTCATTGTCAGCATTTAGCTTGTTTAAATATCCAGCCAATTCTTTGGGACCAGGAAATTGCTCAACGTGGATGTAAGAGCCTTCAGGAGCTATCCTCTCGTAATCCTCCAGTCTAGCACCCATGACCACAGGGACTAGTGTCCTGTTCAGAGCGTTCTTAAAGAACTTTTCAGTGATGTATTCCTTGCAGTTTGAGTTTTCAAACGCTAGATAGAATTTGTAGTGTTTTTCAAGGTGGTCCCAACATTCAGGTTCTTTATTCGTGCAGTTCCAGATGTTTCCACACTTACCATAGATGTCAACTGGAATGTACTGGGATAGGTGTGCGACGTACATCCACCTTTCGTTGTTTCCTCTACAATTTGAAACTAGCCATGCCACCATCTTGGTCTTGCCTTCTGCGAAGTTTGTATTTTGTTGGATTTGTCTTATCTGGAAATACCCTACATAAGATCGTGTGTATCAAAGTGGGGATCTTACGTTTGGATCATGGTATACCCAACGAGCATATGGGTAGACAATATCACTATCTCCCCTATAAGTCATTGTCCAATTAATACCAATTGGCCAGGTGTAGAATGTTGTAAGATATGGACACTCATCACTGAGCGCTATCCACAGTTGGTCTTTATTACGCTCTGGAGGCTTTTCATTCCTGTCAATGATGACTACATCAGACTCCAATAAACGGTATCTCATCCTGGTGATCTCGCAGGACCTCACAGGGCAATTGTCGAAGATATCATAATCAAGATTCCACATGATTTCTAAGTATAAGACATTTATAAGTATGTAGTTGGTAGCACTGCTGTTGTAGTTATGAGGTATGTACATCAGTTGGTCTATTATCCTGTCTCCTGGTTTATCCTCTGGGTAGAGACTTTGTTCAGTCTTTTGCTTTTGTGGATAGACTGTTCCATTTGGGAAGAACCATAGTCTTGGGTCGAGGTTTTGACCGTTGTATTGGTGTTCTGATGACCATAGGTATTCAGACAGAGAATTCTTTGCTAAAATGGTGATCAGAACTAATGGGTGCATCACTACTGGTGGAAATATCAATGATGGAAATATAAACAGTACTGATGACAACATCACAACTGATCTGAACTGATCACAACACATCACAACTATTGGAAGCATAATCAAACATAATGGAGACAAAATGTCGACTGGAATGACATACATGCCAAACATAATTTGGTTTTTCATCTTGGTTATGTCTTACAGTCAGAACCAAAGTGAGATGAAACCAGAGTACAAATGGAGATCAGAACACTTATTGCATGGGAGGAAACTCGATAAAAAATTATGGTTTCTCCCTAATGGTACGATCTACCCTCAACACACAAGCCCAATGACCTTATTCAGCACCCAGGACCAACCAGGAGATAGAATTCTTGAGCAACTTATGTACATCCCTGCCACCTACAACTCAAATCCGAACTCCAGCATCCTGATAAATCTAGGTTTTGTGGTGTGGTGGGATGTCTACGAATTAGACTACGAGATATTCGAAAATTGTCCTGTGAACAACTGTAGGATAACCAGATTCACAGTGTACTCACAAAGGTCTGATGCCATCATCATAGATTCATCGAAATTCCCGGGTGACATTGCGCGGAAACCGGAAAAAATTTGGATTTTCAATTCCCACGAAGGACCTTATAACTCGAATTACCTCTGCGGGGCAAAGGATATCAACTGGACGATGACCTACCGGCCGCATAGTGATATTGTAGTGCCTTACGCCAGGTGGATATACTATGATCCAGATGTAAGATTTCTTTGACCGATTTTAGGGTACTTGGTTAAGCATCCAATCTTGATTTCTAGATTAGACAGAAGCCACAAAGTACCAACTACGCCATAGGTAAGACCAAACTGGTAGCATGGTTCGTCTCAAACTGTAAAGCACATAACAATAGAATGAAATACGCCGAAGAACTTGAAAAATACATCCCTATCGATATCTATGGTAAATGTGGGCGACTCACTTGTCGTCTTCCAGACCATAAATGCCTAAACCTCCTTACGAAACACTACAAGTTCTATTTGTCATTCGAAAACGCGAACTGTCGCGACTATATCACCGAGAAATTCTTCAAGAACGCTCTTAATACAACAGTAGTACCAATTGTCATGGGTGCTAGACTGGAAGACTATGAAAAAATAGCTCCAGAAGGTTCTTTCATACACGTCGAGCAGTTCTCTGGTCCGCAGGAGTTGGCTGGATACGTGAAGAAGCTGGACGCTGATGACGACTTGTACAATTCGTATTTTCGATGGAAGGGTACTGGGATTTTGCTCTTTAACACTTATCCTTGGTGTAGGTTGTGTGCAATGCTCCATGGTCCAAGACCAGTGAGGTATCATAAGAATTTTAGCCATTGGTGGCATGGTGGGGACTGTGTTAAAACTTCATGGCCTACTCCTGAACTTTTTGGAGATAAAGGTGACTCTTCCACTAGGGTTGATGGTGGAGAGTGTTTTGTGTTTGTAATGGTTGCGATAAACTTGATTTGTAGATGATTGGTGGCCTCGTGCTCAGTTTTATTAACATTATTATTAACGATACCATATCATTAACTAAATGAAAGGGAAACAAAAGAAAATCCGTTTGCAGTTCCCATGTTGTGGCGAGAGCCTTCCAATCATGTAGATGATTGCTATTTTTGCACGATAAGCGTCTCTGGATATTCGAAGAAGGATAAGCATAAAATAAAATATCCAAATTTGCCATCAGCATCGCGACCTATCCCCTATGGAGAGAACCATCCTCTTCCAAGAGCGCCATCCACTTCATCATCTTCGATTTTTGACACGGAAGAAATTTTGCCTGTTTGATTAAACTTGCCTGGTTGGACAGTGTCTGAAATCACTCTGTCAAATCAGGCAAGTCGTAAAGATTCGCCATTTGACGTTTTAGGAACACTTCACCTAATAAACCAGCGCGAACTGAATGATTCAGTTAAAGACTTAGGTTTATCAAAAGAAAAAGCCTAGTTATTGACTTATAGACTACAGGAATGGAATCTTTTCGCACGAGGTGTGACAGTGTCTTCATTTACAAAGCGTAATGACCCATTTAAAACATATTTTAAAATGGGGGGATGTTTACGTGTATGTCCTTCTGACTGGTGGCTTTTTATCGTTTCATCAAAATGCAGCTTGATGATTTTGTTGCAGTTTTCTCAGTTTTTTAAAAGTATCGCTCTATCTGTAAATCTAGACCTGTTACAATTTACAATAAGAAAATCTTACCTATTTCTTGCAAACTTTATACACTGTATACCTGTACTATATTATGTAAATCTACAGTCAATATGATGATCATTATTCTGTCATGAAAACTGCGTTGGTTTGAGTCCACCTCAACTTGTCGGCATATTAATTACAATGATTACGAGAGAGGATCTTGACATGGCTAACCGCCCATTTTGTCATGCAAATTAGCCTAACCAGAGAGTCTCATGCACTTTCTTTGTTTACGGGAAACTCGCATGGCAAACAGAATTGATTGCATGTACTTCACATTGCAACATTTAATAGAAATCAAGTTTCTCTACTACTTTTATATTCTACGTTTTTAATAATGCAAGAATATGTTCCAAAATAGTAAAAATTTCGTATACTTATCAACAGAGATATCTCTATAGTCTGTTTATTAAGTGTTTTTTTTTATGCTCCACTTATTCCCGATAAGTTTAATGATGTGTTTATTAGGTTAGAATCATTAGATTTAACTAATAAAACGCTCACTTTGCATTTGGAGAATTTTATGTAAGTTAGTTGGTATGCTCTAGTAAATCTATTGTTGAAAATTGGGTGTTTTTTTCGGTGGTCTGGCGACAATACGACGTAAAATGGTCCATGAAATTCCTGATTTTTAGATAAATACCTAGACAAAATCGATTTTAGTCGTAATATACGGAAAATCGTTTAAAATGATCGGAACTTTCTCTCGCTATTTCTATTTCTCTATCTAAACATTCGGTAAAGTACAATTAATTGCTAACGGCTCGTGCAAGGTGCGAAAAACTTGGTAAAACTCGGTAGAAAGTTAAGATAAATGTCTTTTCTCCGTTCTCTCGTTTGCAGTTTGTTGTGATTTTCGTAGGAAATACGTGAGATAATATTATTGAAAGTGATAGTGAGATCGGTGTTATGAAATGAAATTCCTCTGCGGTTAACGAGTTGCTGGATAAATAAAGAAATGGTCGATTTTTTTTGTGTAGTCGATTGTTGTATTCCGGAAACAGGTTTGTCGATAAGCGTGACTAACTAACTGTTTTTTGTGTCGATTACTTGATTGTTAAGACTTGAGGAAATGACTTATCCGATCGAACTAATCTTCCAAACATTCTATTTTGTTTCATTCCAATCACCTTGCACTTTATCTTTAAAAATTACAAGGTTTTATGAACATTATTATTAACGATACCATATTATTAAACAAGGGTCCCTCAAGCTTACTGCTACTATTTTGGATTTAGAATTGGAGATCTGGAAAAGCCATGGGCACCTAATATATGTATGCTGTATTTCCTGTTAGATCGGACTTTTAAAGTGGATGAAAGGGAAGCAAAAGAAAAAGCCGAGTTATTGGGTTCTATGCTATAGGAATGGAATCTTTTCGTACGAGGTGTGACAGTGTCTTCATTTACAAGATGCAACGAGCCATTTAAAGAATATTTTAAAATGGAAGAACCTTTACTTGTGTCACGATGTTGAGGGTCTTATGAACGAGTTTGATATTCGCCACGATCCTTCTGAATGGTGGCTTTTTATCGATTTATATAGCTTGAAAGTAGTACTTTTGCATATTCTTTGAATTTATATACATAATTTGTTAACAGATTTTGTTCCTGATATAATCTGGAACAATTTTTTTGTTGTTGTAATAGAAAGTGGTAAATTTGTTCCCTTGTCTTATGAAGAGTCTTGTGTTATATTGATGTGTCCTGAAACTTGTCTGAAATTAGTTAGACAGAATAAGCCAGATATGTTTTGTAAAGATGTGAAGAAATAAAGTGTCAATTAATTCCTTAAACTGCGAAATTCTAGAAAATAACATACATTACATACACAACCATTGTTCAGTTGATGTAATAAATAATAAGACAGACATACCAAAGACAAAAGAGCAGTGGATATTACTATAGAATTTATGGCTTGACAACTTGGTGTCATTTTCACTTCTGGAATAAACACCACAATTATTGTAACATACTTAATGATATAATTGAAGTAACAAGCAAAACAAAGACGTTATATGTAGTTGAACGTTTCATTTTAAATTTCAAGTTATATACCAAAACAAAAAGTAGGTCATCATAATATTTAGATATGATTTTAAGACATAATAGATTTTATTATATCTCTTTTTTATTGTCTTTCTTTTTCGTTATGCCTTTTGTTAATAAACAACCATTTAGACTAAAAAGTGTAGTTAAGTATTTATAAAATACTTAACCAACCACTTAAAAAAAAAAAAAGATTGTCATGATATTGCAACGGTCGAAATGATCGAAGTGGGACTGTGTCACGCTGGGTCGATGGCAAGCATTGGAGAGCAAGAGAACAAGTTGTATGGACCTTGACCTAGTGTCGGGTATATGGCTGTGTCCGCAGCTTGCGATGCCAGTAACCTAATTTCAGACCTTGTCCATCTCCAATGCGTCCCGAGGTTCTCCTGTTTCTGTTTACTTCCTTGAAAGGTCACTTCATATCACGTATCTGATGTTGACGTACATCTCCAACTAACACAACTTATTATGTTTACATTTGACGTATCCTATGGCAACAGTTCCAACATGGTGTTCTGTTAATGGTTGGATGAATTTTTTTTGTGGTGGTCTGGGAAATTAAACGGTGGATTTAGATTTAGACACTTTTCACAATTTATGGTGTTCTATGCAATAATCTTAATTCTTACCTTTAAAACAGTGTAAGCTATTTCCCCATATACATTATTATGTGACTTATTAATCAAATGGAATTTCATAAAAATAGATGCAGAATGAAAGACAAATCAAGACTGAAAATCATTTTATTGGTACATATTTAAAGATTAATAATTTCAGTAATTGAAAGAATTCTACATAATTTTTTATCGACCCAACCCATTTTCGTTCCCAATACACGCTTCCAAATAGTAATAAATAATCAACACATCCTTAGTCACGCTAAACATCGAAAGGTCAACGATTAAGTTCCACAGTTAGTTCCGCTCTTGCCCGTCTAGAGGTCGCTTTACGATCATCAGCAACAACTACCACCAAAAGGACGATATTCAGCCACTGAACGAGAACAACTTTTCATTCCGAAGCAAGCTTTTCATTCCGAAGCAAAAAGAACTGGAAGAAATATCCGTACTAACATTTCTAGTGGTAAAATTTGGAAATTCTGTTAAATTGTACATCAGACAACGCTGGTTGTGGAGGTCGGACGATGGCATTTAGTAGGACACTTGTTTCTCATACTGAAACGACTCATTACATAAGCTTTCACTTCTGGCATACCTCTGAACACTGCTCGGTCTGCTCGTTCAGCTGATCTGCCTCTCCCTTCCACTAGTGGTCGTGTCTTCGATGATTCGCGTTCAACTGGAATGCTCCTCACCTCTCTTATGGGAATATTATGCGATATCTTGGGATGGACAGGTGTTCTCTCGATTCTACTACGTCTTTTGCAATTCTGATTCATCACTGATTGACCGGAGTTGGTTGTGTGCTAGAACTAGAAGATTGTATCATTGTTAGTATTGTTTTTGGTACATTTCCCGCTATCTTCTTATCATCCTCCCCTAATTTTGTGTTTCTAGCTTTTCTGTAGCATGAAGCGATCTTAAAAAGATCATAAGAAATACTTTTGAACGTTTGGACTACTCTTTTTCGCGACACAATTGTCGTGCTACAAAAAGTCGCCCGTCTGGCCGTACCCTGACACTAACTTGGCAGAACAGGGGCTAGTCAGTTCCATGGAAGTTATGTCTTCCACCGTGCGCTACAAGCAAAATACAACTCGACATTCAAGATCCTACTTTATACCCTTGCTATGGGTTCTTACACACTGCCTGGTAGTTTTTCCTTTTTCAAACGCCGCCGCTCGGCCTCTATGGCCACATTACCATCTCTAATTAAAATTTAGCACTGCCCTGAGTACAGAGTTGCATGCTTGCAAGCCATCCTCAAGCTAAAACCCTTCCATACCTTTTAGTTCTTTACGTTTGTTTTTCGTCTTTTTCTATACGTACGAACGAGCGTAATGGTTTTAAATGGGACAAGACCCACTAAATTATCAAGCAGTGCCTTAGTGTACACGAAATAAACTCTATAGAAGTTATTTTTATCTAGGTACAGTAGAAGGAACGAAAAAAAAATCAAGATTTTGACGGAAATAGGCGTTTTGAAGTCGCAATGAAAATATATGTGTGTAGGTATGTCTCTCAATACGTTAGCGCCCAAACGGTACAGCGGATCGGGCTGAAACTTGCTATAATTATTTAGGATTACTAGGGGATGAACTGGATTGTTTTTGGTGCCGGAAGTAGCATATGTTACATGAAATTTCTTCAATCCAACTAATGCCAATTTTATTGAACAAGATACGTGTCATTCTAGACAATATTTGGTTCAAGTTCTATTAGAGACTTTACAATTTACTTGTCCAATGAAACGTTATGGTATTCTTTTGTCTCCAGGACTATACCTATTACCAAAACGCCTATAATGAAGACATTGTTGTCAGAATTTTAGATAACTTAATACAAATGATGGTTCTGATGCGGACAACGTCAGTTAATAAACACTTGACCTCTAAGTACCTGTTAAAACCATCATCATTCGTGATAATTACACATTGTTGGACAATTCCCGCTAGATAATATTGTTCCTAAGGATCTCTTCGTGTGTTAGAAACGAAGTCCACTAGAGAACGTTAGTCACGTCGCTGTCGCTGGCATGGTTGATGCATTACGCTGTCCATCAAACGTAACGAAATTCCTTATTTCTAATGACAGAAAAAAAAATAACAAAACGAGGAGTTGTGTAACATCTTTCTATGTGTAGCGGTTGCAACAATGTTACTGGTAATAATAATAATAATAATAATAATAAGTCTGGAACATGCGATTGTTGTAGGTTGATTGTTGTGTAATGAGGTAATTTTTGTAGTGATGATCGAAAAAAGTCATCTAGGTAATGACATTGTACATAATGGCATTACAATTGACTTTGTGGAGGTTCTGTCTATTATATATATATGTATGTTACGGTTAAAGTGATAAATGTGGTTTGTATTAATAATTACCGGCTATTATTAATAATAACCGCATCATTTGGTCAATGTTATTAGAAACACTTAAATAATCACATGGACCGGCTATTATTAATAATTTCCTAACGGGCACGGTAAAAGTGATAAAAATGTTACTTTTTACAAAAGATCTTTTGTATTCAGTCTTAGCTCAGTTATTTTAATTACTATGTAAGCTATTATATTTATTTACTCGACGCAAATCATCAGTACGGCTACCCAATGACCAAAATTACGAATAATACAAAACATTGATAATACAGAATGCTTTTTTTGTCTCCCTTGTACTTTAGAAACTACTGGATATAATTGGTAATGATATTTGGTATACACCCAAGGATGGCTCAATGACGAAAACATAAAAAAGAACAGTTTATACAGAGTGTTCAAAAAAGTTAACCATTTTATTATCAATAACACCCATTTTTATATTTAATGCATGTGGGTAGTTTGTTGTAAATGTACAATTACAATTTATTAAGTAAAATCTCAAATCCTAATTATCTTGAAATGTTGCGCATTTAATAATAATTTTTTCAATATTGTATTTTCATGCAAATATGTACATGCAAGAACTAGACTAGTTTACATAGATGTTTTTACATAAATTGCACCGCACAAATGATGCAAACATTTTTGTATGGTTCTGTTCCTAACACGGTATTTTTACTTTTGGTGTTTGACAATAATTTTATAAATAAAAGATTAAACATGGTAACAACTTGCCTCAATCTTCCCTACATTAGTATGTCCATTACCTATACCTACCCTAAGTATATCTAATATCTCACAGATATATTTATTATAAAAGTGTTTATAAGGACTATAAAAGGACTTTTGTATTCAAAATTAAATATAAAACATTTTTTAAAGTTTTGTATTAAAAAGATAATAAAGTTATAAATAAAAATATTTTTTGCCACGAATTGCAAAATGCAGAAGCACTACGTACGTTTGCACTGGTAAAATGATACAAACCGAGTTTTTAATTAATTACTTACTTTGCTTTTAAGAATTGCGCAAATAAGCATGACCCAAAGAGTTACACACTCGTGCATGCAATTAGTGTGGATTGGCATTTTTTAGTCTCGTTTTGATAATCTTCCTTATTTTAGTCATGAGTAGTAACTAAATAAGTTAGTCAGGACTAACGTCACTAAAGGCCCAACACTAAAAACCCAGTGAATAGATTCGTTGTGTGGCGATTATGTAGATACTAACAGAATTTCAAATCTGAGGCTCTATTATATTGTAGCATCACCTTAATGCAATATCGAACTGAAATATATCACATTGACCACAGCATGCTGGAAATTATTAATAATAGCCGGTTCATGTGATAAATTCTTCACTTTAACCTCCCCACTTGGCTATTATTAATAATAACCGGTAATTATTAATAATAACCTATTTGTCACTATGACCGTAACATATACATAGTTATGAATTACAAAATTTAATACATAACACACTTTTCATAGATCAGGTCATCAAAGTGTTGTGACAGGTCTAAGATCCATTTTATTAAATTTGAATATGAAATTTGATATTTCGCTTGAATTAGCTTTTTGTGCATACGTTCTCATAACAGATTCTTCAAAATATTACGAATCAACAAGTTTTTTTCAGTTATTTTATCAAGTTAAGCCATATATGTATGGGTCAGTGGCAACCACATTATGAATAGAAATGACAGATTCTTTGTGTCATCAAAAAACTAATTCCGAACTAGTTCTTGACAGCTGCTCGAACAAAACTTATTATCGGCATTATTAAATTGCATAGATGCTGCCATGCATGAAGTTGTGTTTTCTATGTCGAAGCGAAGTAAACATGCAACTAATCATAAACCTGCCTTAGAAATATTCCATGTAACAAAGTTTAGATAGCGATCTCGACTACTAGTAATTAAATATGCAGTCTCAAAAGTTTAACTTTTACTGTCAACTGCATGTTTCGAATAGACGACCTTTCTAACAGTCTACTGTTCTACACAAATTACCGCTACGCTCAAGGAAGTATCAAGGTTTCCATCCAAAGGTGGCGATAAAATAAAATGATTAAGAACCTCATTATTCCGATGGTTTGCATATAAGAGAATGTCTATGATAATTATAACATAATTGTATGCGAGAAAAAATATTTTGTTATACTTACTTAGTTATTTTGTGATAATTATAGTATAATTAAAGAGTGGATTAAAAATATTAAAATACCCGGGCAGAAAGTGAGAATGAAAGTTTTTTTTTTACTCCAAATTTCCTACAATTAAACTTAGTGATCTAATTATTTCAACACTTCTACGATGCGAAACAAATTGAAAGTTATAATAACTCTACACATGTCTAATACACACATCAGGAGAGGTAATTTGATATGATTCGTTGAACAATTTACCATTAAAATTCTGAAAACAGATTCACGCTCTGTTATCATCAGTTCTTTGCTAACGGTATTCAAATTTGTACGTGGAAACTCAGTTTTGTACGTGGAAACTCGGTTAGTGTTCAATTTCCAAACCTTCGCGTTCATATTTCTGCCAATATTGACCGGATATTGGACCTCTGTTTCGTTTTTTATTCCGGATTCATTTTCACGATTTATGGTATTGGCATTTCTGTTTCATGTGTCACGTTTCCCATCAATATAAAATGAGAAAATGGTGCCTTTTGTGACAAAACACTTTGTTATTTAGTACCGTAAAATACAAAATACTAACTATAATCTTTTTA
Source organism: Aphodius granarius (assembly GCA_963971325.1). Lineage (NCBI taxonomy): Eukaryota > Metazoa > Arthropoda > Insecta > Coleoptera > Scarabaeidae > Aphodius > Aphodius granarius. Next base: position 41,884,658 of record OZ020221.1, on the reverse strand, counting down.
TATTTTTTGTTATGTTTAAAAAAAATCAGTTAACAAATTATATAAATTCAAAAAAATATGCAAAAGTACTGCTTTCAAGCTGTATTTTGATGAATTGATAAAAGGCCACCATTCAGAAGGATTGTGGGGAATATCAAACTCGTTCATAAGACCCTCAACATCGTGACATACACGTAAAGATCCTTCCATTTTAAAATATGCTTTATAAGGCTCGTTACGCTTTGGATATGTAGACACTATCACAACTCGTGCGAAAGGATTCCATTCCTGCAGCCTAGAACCCAATAACTCGGCTTTTTCACTTGATAAACCTAAGTCTTTAATCCTAAATAACCTAAGTTCTAAATCATTCAATTCGCACTGGTTTATAAGGTGAGGTGTTCCTAAAACATCAAATGGTGAATCTTCACGACTTGCCTGATTTGACAGAGTGATTCCAGACAATCTATCCAATCAGTTAAGTTTCTCCAAACAGGCTAAATATCTTCTGTGTCAAAAATCGAAGATGATGAAGTGGATGGCGCACTTGGAAGAGGATGGTTCTCTCCATGGGGGATAGGTCGCAATGCTGATGGCAAATTTGGATATTTTATTTTATGTTTATCCTTCTTCGAATATCCAGAGACGCTTATCGTGCAAAAATAGCAATCATCTACATGACTGGAAGGCTCTCGCCACATATATTAGCTGTCCATGGCTTTTCCAGATCTCCAATTCTAAATCCAAAATAGCAGCAGTAAGCTGCTTCTACCTCTTCCCTAATTTTTTCCAATAGTTTAAGCTTTCCAATACATATAGAATAGACAATAAACGACACGTTGTATACTACCACAATATAATCTAAATTACCATGTAAATTACGACAAACCCTCAAGATAATGGAATTACAACGTGAAACTAACATTTTCAAGGGCCGAAACTAGCAAAACCGTATATGCTGGAGCAACGTCCATGGAGCAATTAACCCTAGTTGATCTTCATCTGTCGCGTTATAATGCCCGTCGTCCACTAAATCATGAATGAAAATTTAGATTAAATTCCTGCTGGTTTAGTCACAGGTGGCGGCAGCATCAGGTCTTACCGCTTCCTGGGCCTGTCTGATTACTGTACGTTCTTGTCTTATAATCGTGTTATTAAAATGTCGCACACGTCGCAAATTCACTGTTATGAATGTGTTTACATGACGTCTATAATGTATACGTGCTGTTACATCGTAGCCGGAGTTATAGAACATTAATTAAAATGCGTAATGGATTAAGAACGTGTTTACAAGGTTTAATTTATAGAAAATAAGGTTAAAAAGATGACGAGTTTCAGGTCACATTATGTTAAATTGATAAGATCACTTGTGTGTCGAATTTGGAACCCTTGTTGTAGTTGTTTTGGGTGCGGTTTATTCCGCTGCACCTAGGCCAATTCTTGGCCCTTTGTGCTTACCCATTTTTAAATACTGTTTGATAACAACTAGCTCTGTGTATATGTCAAAATTTTCGATTATTGGGCATTCTAGAAATATGTGGTTAAGGCTTCCCACCTGTCCACATTCGCAATATGGACATTTTAGGATACATTTTAGGTTATCTGCTATCTGTTACTGTTGTTACGAATGTCCGGCAGGGGGCGTTTCGGGTTTGTGGCAATAACAGCAAAACACGGGTCGACAAAAATCGATTTTTTTGGATCGAAAATTGTTTTTAAGGCCGTTTTTTTGCTCAAAACTCTTTGCGAAGGGTATTTAGAGGGATCTTATCGTAAGACATGAGAGCGAGCGGTTTTTATAAGGTCGGCAGGAACGGATAAAAAATGTAAATTTTTGACGTTCATCAATCCGCTTGTCGGAATTTCTAGACGTCACGTGACATTTTCTCGAGGTTCGCCTTCACCCGAAGAGGTGCAAAAACGTGATTTTTTTTTCAAAATTGATGCATTTAATTTACAAAATATCGCGCAGTCCACGCGGAATTGTGTCCTTTTTTCAATTCGAGCGTCAAAAGTAATATCGAAAAGCCCAATTTTACCAGCTAGGTACTCGATCGCAAATGTCGGCGAAAATGGCGATTCCGCTGAACGCGCCCTACACTTGAAAGTTCGTAATTAGTATAGGTAGACAACCAGAGGTGTTCAACTGGTTGCCGGCACCCACGGTTTTACGCCTCTTGCGAAAGGCGGTGGGACGAGGATCTTCAGCTGATGCTTGGATTTGAACCCAAGACTTCCTAGCAGGAGAGCAGCACTCTACCGCTACAGCCACTCGCCCCTTGTTTTATAATATTTACATTAATAATCACGTAAAACTTGATATATATGATATATTTAATCGTATAGAATTTATTTTATGTACCCTATACAAATTTTCACAAAATTACTTATTATTACTAGTAGTGTTAATTAAATAATACACGTTTAGATGGCGTGTATCGAAAATTGTGTTCCGATGCGACAACGGCATTGCAGTGGTTGCCTGGAAAGCCTGAAAATCGGTTGCCCAAATGTTAGCAGCCTGGAAAATTGGCTGCCTCCGCACAATATGGAGATATAGTAAATCAATAGCTTGCGGTTAAACCTCCTGCATTTATATTTTTACGCTCGGTTTAAATCAGAAATTCCACCGAGAACACGTGATTTTACAATTACTATATCCAGATGAAAAATTTATTGAATCGAATTTTATTTGTACCTACATACATATGTACATTTATTAAATTGTGCAACAACATGTCAAAATGTTTGTATTTATTTTTATATCTATAATATAAATGACTCAATTATGCACAATTACTTATAATTTATTATATCTACCTAACTGATTTATGAAAAGCATATTTTATGGTGTATTCTTCCCTTTGTATTGTCATCAATGATAAATTTTTGCTAAGGCGAATAAATAAATTCCTTCGGATAAACTGCACTCAAAATACGCACTTTTTCATCTTAATGGCCACAGCAATATCAGCAGGAGGCTCCTGCTGATTCAAATCTGTCGCTCATTAGCCAAAAGTAATTTTAACGTTTAAATTATTGCTGAGACTGCATTCCGAGTTGCAGGTTCTCATCTGTAATCTGCTTGATGCGTTTTTTTGTGTTTTTGTGTTTTTCAATGTATGAGATTAACCGTCAATTTTATAGGGAAAACTGCAACAAAATCAGTTAACAAATTACATATATTCAAAGAATATGCAAAAGTACTGCTTCCACGCTGTATTTTATCGTGGGGAATATCAAACTCGTTCAGAAAACTCTCATCATCGTGACATACACGTAAAGATCCTTCCATTTTAAAATATGCTCTAAAAGGCTCGTTGTGCTTTGTAAACGAAGACACTGTCACACCTCGTGCGAAAAGATTCCAGTCCTGTAGACTAGAACTCAATAACTCGGCATTTTCTTTTGATAAACCTAAGTCTTTAACCAAATCATTCAGTTCGCACTGGTTTATAAGGTGAGGTGTTCCTAAAACTTCAAATGGCGAATCTTCAAGATTTCAGACACTCTGTCAAATCAGGGAAGTTTCTTCAAACATGCGAAATTATTTCTGTGTCAAAAATCGAAGGTGATGAAGTGGATGGAGCACTTGGGAGAGGATGGTTCTCTCCATGGGTGATAGGTCGCGATGCTGATGGCAAATTTGGGTATTTGATTTTATGCTTATCCTTCTTCGAATATCCGGAGACGCTTATCGTGCAAAGATAGCAATCACCTACATGATTGGAGGGCTCTCGCCACAACATGGTAACTGCAAACGGCATTACCAGTAATTTCTTTCTAGAACTTTTGTTACAGAACAAAACCAAAGAACAAATTATAACCAAAGCTTCTGGAATTTGGTATGAGAGTGTTTGTCCCAACCTTATATGCACTGATAACATCTGTAGCCATTCGGCATGCATCTCGTGTACCTACATATTACACACGTGTGCAACTATTGTGTAATTATATAAGATCTACCAGCGCGGAAGAACATCTTTAATGATGTGAAGACGGTCTCGAAGACCTGAAGATTCTTGAGGCTCCGCGAACGCGCCTAGAAAATGGATGATGTTCGTGATTTTTTATGTATCACAGAGCCCTAACGAGATGTGATAGTTGCGTATGAATGCCTTCGTTATCCTGATGTTTCACTGGTAATAATGACTTGCACAGGACAATAAAATGTTGCTCTATCTTGCAGAAGTCTCCTTGTTTTTATTATAGACCTAAATTGTTAATTTTATATTGATGAAACGTCATCTTTAAAAAAATAACCATTGTTCCAAAGAAGCAATGGCTTCTTCTCAAGAAACTCTTGTTCAAAGTCCACGTTCAATTGCAAAAAGGTAAATAAATACTGTACAGGCGATCGTGACAAAGATGTTGCCGATAGGAATTGCTCGAAATAGCAATAAGAAGAACATCAATTAACCATCGACGATGGTATTTAACACTGGAAAGGGAAACGCCTTACATTGCGAACCCAACCCAAAGTCGAAGGAGCACGAATTTCACACAATTTAACGTTTACCTGTTCAATACACCAGGTATAGCATGGTATAATCGTGTCTTTACCGCTCTAAAAAACTATTAGATCGAATCATTAGGCCGATATCTATTTGGTACAATAATAACGATGTGGTGAATAGTGAAAGTTTCGAAAGATTGTACTAATTAATAATTACAATTTTCGTATGGTTAAATATGAAGAACATTTAGTTTCACAAATATTAATCTATTTTTTGATGATTATCTAGTAAAAGGAACACCAAATTTATAATATTTTTTGGTCCATTTAAGGTTTTTTTTTGCCAGGCAAAACTGTTGAAGATATTTCAGATGTTCTGCTCACTTTTTCCACACTGTATAACTAATTTTAAAACCCGAAAGTTGGGTGGGGGCCACCCCAGATATTCTACACTGCGAGAAACGAAATATAAAATCAAATAAATGTATTTCTTTGAACATATTTCTTTCAATGAAAGAATATATGTTTGAAACAGAAAATTATTATTAAATTTTAAAAAGTTAGCTGCTTGGGCTGAAAGAAATAATGTAGAAATTGTTTGGGTTTAAGTGCAGAAATACGTTTGAATGAAATAAATGTTGTAAATGTAGATGACATTTTTATTCAAAATTTAATTTTCTTCAACAAATTCTCTGTGGTTAGTTAAACCAGTGGATTCACAATTACCCATTAGTCTTGAACTTTTCTTCATTCGTTTTCCGTTTTTTTTGTTTTCTTTCTGATTTCGTGCGAGCAAAACCGTCATTATCGTAATTATTTCGATTCGTTTGCAAATTATTTTTGGTTGTTATGTTTCTCGGTATCGCCATAGTGGTGAGCTTCGCGCTCTACTCTGTAATTATTTTCTTTTTCTTTCCGTTTATGGTAGCAACTGGCGACTCGGCATGCTTGTTGTTCACGTACGGAATAAATCGAAAAGAAACAGAACTAAACCCATCAGATTCTACACTTGACATTCTCCTATTATTGTGTTTTTTATATTTTACTTATAAAGAAAAAAACCAAATGAATAAGATATGGATGATATTGATATTAAAAAAACATCTTATGTAGCGTTCACAATGAAGTTACGTTTGCGCAACGCTGACGGTTGGTTACCATGACGACACAACACTTAGATGTCAATCTGGAGCGGTCCGTTGATATTTCGTGGCCATAGCAACCAACCGTCAGTGTCAGGATTTCGAAATCTAAACATCATTGTGAACGCTCCATTATTTAATCTTAAAAATTAAGTGTGTAATTATCTCTATTGTCTTTTTCGATAGACGGAAGCTAATAAAAACCGACACAATCTTGACTTTGCATAATATACGGTTCCTTATTTTGAGTAAATAACGTAATAAAGAACGTAATCTATCTTTGTAGGAAAAATGGCACATGTCCGAATAATGTGTGAATAAGATATGGATGATATTGATATTAAAAAAAATCTTATGTAGCGTTCACAATGAAGTTACGTTTGCGCAACGCTGACGGTTGGTTACCATGACGACACAACACTTAGATGTCAATCTGGAGCGGTCTGTTGATATTTCGTGGCCATAGCAACCAACCGTCAGCGTCAGGATTTCGAAATCTAAACATCACTGTGAACGCTCCATTATTTAATCTTAAAAATTAAGTGTGTAATTATCTCTATTGTCTTTTTCGATAGACGGAAGCTAATAAAAACCGACACAACCTTGACTTTGCATAATATACGGTTCCTTATTTTGAGTAAATAACGTAATAAAGAACGTAATCTATCTTTGTAGGAAAAATGGCACATGTCCGGATGTGCAATAGGCAATTAAACTCAATTAACGTTCAGGGAAAAGATTGTCTGCTACCGGCACGCGATTCAAATATTACCTAGCTAAAGTCTATTTGTCAGCGTGTGTCATCAAGGATTCTTAGAGGTTATGTTTCTCGCGTTATTTTGAGGATAGGCCTGCGAGACGATGATACAATAAAATTAGTTAGATTTGTTTAGATTGCGACCAAGGTTGTTGCAGTATGCATGTTAGATAGATGATCGTATTATGAGGTTATGTCGTCATTAGTACAGCAAATGGGGTGTGACTTCTAATCTTCTGTGCTTGTAATTGTGTGGATGATGATTTTAGATGATGGAAATCAGGAGTGTAAAAATACTTTTGTTTGTCTGTCTAACCGCATTGACCAAATCATTCAATACCTTTCTTCTGTGTATAGCTCAGTATAGCTTCAAGATTCATAGATTTAATTGTCGCGATATGCAAAATGTAGGCTGGATAGCTTAACCCATAAACCTATAAAGCCACGCATCATAAAGCACGTCGTCCAAGAACGCAACCAGCGTAATTGGAGTTAGGTGTCATGCTAGGTAAATGGGCCATCAAGAAATATGATTGAGATCGTAAGCGCTAGCAATATGCGGTCTAACTTATCGATCTTACCTGGATCAATAAGTTAGACCGCATTTTGCTTATTTTCTAACCACAATTAAACACCTAATACAATTTTTCGCCTGTAAATCAACTTGATTAAAGCTGATTATTATAATATCATTATCGCTGAAGCGCAACCGTGGTAAGGATTAACCCAATTTGGTAGTGGAGGTATTATAACGACCAGACTGCTGCCTCTAGGGAGGTGAATTAAGCCAGAAAAAGAAATAGTGAAAAACATGACTTGAGTAGTAGTGGTAGAAGAAGAAGTAGCTGGGTAAAATAAATTAATGACTTGGCACACTGGGATCTCCCAGTGTCCATCCTCTGTGCCGAGGAGACTAGAATGCAGAAGTATAAAACTTTTGCACAACGCTGCACCGAGTTGAACAGCCGAGCCGTGGTAAATTGAAAAGTTGCAGAGGAAGTTGCAGTCGGGCGAACTAATTCGTTTTGTCTGCGACGGACTGCGAAATTTATTTATTTCGACCCTAGTGGCCTAATTAGATCAAAAGAGGGAGACAATATCAAATATATTGTAATTCCTAAGTCATTTTGACTTCTCAGAATTATTTCTGCATCTTCCACCATCAGAATGACCAACCAAACCTTCACCGCACATTCTCCTTCGCACATATGGCTTTACTAGGAAATTCGGTGTAATAAAACTCAATAAAACTTCAGTGACTCATAACCTGCGGTCTGATATTCAGTATGACCCCGCGTTTATTTATCATTCTCAATTAACAAACTCGTATTGTTCAATAAATTTGTATTGTTCAACATGCGCTCTTTTGTTCTTTGCAGGGCGTGATGTGCCTGGGTTGCAACCGCGCTTGGACAGTCCTTCATGTGCTGTGGAGCGCCATCTATGTGATCTGCGGAGCAGCTCAACTTATAGCCGGAATATTCTTCTTCATTTCGATACCGTCCTTACACCTTAGCTCGAATCTATGGGCAGGAACATGGGTAAGCTCTTTTTAATTTATAACCTATATGGTGTAATTTGAGTGCACAAATTTTGAGAGATGATAGGTTATAACAAAGTTCTTATATCAAATTAATAAACTCTAAGGATAGTCATTCGGAATCACGTTCAAGACCAAAGTAAAAACAAAGACAACCCAACGAGCTGCACACAAGCTTAATTATTGCAGATCGCCTGGAAAGGTTATGTGCTACGCTTTTCTATCGTAATAGAAGCAAAACAGGGGAAAAGTCCATTGCTTGGGTACATGCAGAGAAGTATTTGGAACGCTGTCCGTTTCTAGAAACTTGCAACTACACAGCGAAATTCTTTAGCATCTCTTCTTGTACGGTGCAAATACAGGGTTGGCCAAATGTTAACAGACATTCCAATATCTCTGTTTTTGTCAAATTTTAACAAAGTTTTATTGAGATATGTATTGCAACGACGTAACTATATTTATAATGAATCTAAATTTACATGGAACAACTCGAGAGTTGATTTTGTTCTATGTAAAGTAACAAATTTGAAAGCACTTCCGTTTGAACTGGAAATTAATACTATGGGAAGGAAATATCGGCATATACTGTGTTAAGCAGGAAATTTTATTAAAATTGTCGAAGATCTTGTTATTTACAACGTCTCGATACATTTGCTCAGCCCTGTATATATAAGCAGTACGCACGATTATACAAGTATCGCTTACGCCGATTTATGTCATTTCGAATTAATTAACCAGAGATTGTGTTTACTTTTATTTTATCTGGATTCTCTATATGTAAGGGAAAGGTATTTCTGCTAACTAGTTTCCAGGTATGCCATAAGAACGATCATACATTTATACAATGCTATTTCAGGTATGCCATAATAAAGTATTATTATTATTTATAAAAAAATATCGAAGTATAATTAACGGAACATGTGTTTTGTTTCACGTTGCCTTATTTATGTTAACATTTTATTATACAGCGTGGCACAAAAAGTCTGGAACACCTAAAATGCCTTCAAAATGAGTTACTGATATCTGGAACTATAATAGTATACTATTATACAAGTTTTATAAGACGTCAAATTGGCGCATGAGTTGTGTGGGGCACGAGGAGCGCTAGCGACGAGTGCCCCAAATGAACGAATGCGCCAATATGTCTTATAAAACGAATGTAATATACTATTTTTTCTACTTTGCGTAATTAATTTTATAAAAATTTAGAAGTATATTAGATAAAATTCCAATCTAGAGTATTTATGGGTGCAACCGTTGGTAACACTGTCATCTGTCACTTAAATTCAAATATCTGTGAAAAAGTAATTATTGATAATTATTATATACCATCATATACTAGTAGTACGAAACCTAGGATGCAACACGCATGTTTAAATATGTATAAAAATATACATACTTCGCAGTTTGTGCGATTCTAAAAAATCAGTTTGTGCTTACTTTTGTGGTTATGTGTATTTTCGTTTGACATGCATTTGATATCAATGTCACCAATCTTAGAAAAAAGTTACTAAAAACGGTGTTACAATTTGCTAATTGTAACACCGAAAACAGTGTTACAATGTGTGCATTGTGAATGCAAAGTAGAAAAACACATTTTAAAAATGCGTTGGACTTTGTTCACACCGTATATTGTTATTGTTGATAGTTTATCAGTTCTGTGCTTATAGAACGTTCAAGCACCTGGAAAATAAAGATTCTAAAAGCCCTGTGCGACAAACGTCAAAATTGACAGTTGAGGTTATGTGTTAAAAAGTGTCACATTTCGGTCGAATAAATCAATAGAAATTCACGAAAACTAACGAATCACTTTGACTACTGAGCGATCTCTAAATCTAAAACTGACAGTTTCAATGGAAGGATTACATAAAAATGTTTTACCGAAGTTTAAATTACAAATAGACCCACAAGACAATTTAATTTCAATCATACAATCTTCAATGTAACTTTTCGTATACTTTGAAACGGCGGGAATCCAATTTGGGTTGGAGCGATGAACTAAAATTGAACGTATCAATGTGAATAAGTAAACGGCAAGGGGACGAATAGTCGGGAAAATGTGATTTTCCGACCGACCGTCGACGTCGATGGCCTTCCGGAAAATAAAAATAACGAAATCCGGTCGAAATGGATAGTAACATGGGGTAAGCCGGGACCACCCGGGACATTTGAATAATGAAAAGGTTCCGACAGCGACAACGGTTATTATTATGCTAGATCCGTGGTAATGTCTAATTTTAAACTTTCGGACGCGTAATTGGAAGTTGAGATAATCTAGTAAAAATTAATGTAGACGAGTTGTGTCGCTACTACTCACATAGTGATTGTAGTTTTGGGATTTCCATCTCTTTACGTATTCATAAATGCGAGTATACTAATTTAGGTATCATAACATTTAGATACGGAACAATTAGTATGTGTGAAATTCGCTGAATAGGACTTCAGAATAAACTTTCACATATGCAACCAAACTAGCGCGGCCGAAGGAGTCTCACTCTAGTGGTTAAAACTTGAATTACCATTAGCACGCATAAATTTGTGATATAGCAGATATAGCATTGTGCGGTATGGTAATTTAAACCTAATTTCGCTTATATATCAATGAAAAATAGAAAAGAGGGACACAAATACGCTGATAATTTTTTTTTGTAGTTTTAGTAACACAAAGAATATATCATTAGTATATAATATATCATACGTAATGATAATAAAATAAAATGTAATGTTTTCAATAAATATGTAATGTGAGAAAATAAAACACCCAAAAGTATTGATATTTATTATATTTATTTTGTTTTTTGATTGAATTGTGTAAGAACAACAAATAAAAAAGCTTGTTAAAATATATCTGTTCAAATAAATCTTATAAATAATACAAACAACAATAATACAATAATACAATACCTACTAGCAATACAGCTCAGAAATACAGCAATATTTATTTGCTTAGTTCAAGTCAGTTTCTTGGGTCAGAAATGTTGTATTTTATGACCAGAACGAATTGAATTCGCAAAAACCAGGTGCAATGAATCAACAGGTAGTCCCAATAATAAACAAACTTGTCTTTGGTCAGGAATCTTGTATTTTATGACTAGAAAGAATTTAATTGACAAAAACCAGATGCAATGAAACAACAGGTAGTTCCAATAATAAATAAACTTGTCTTTGGTCAGGAATGTTGTATTTTATGACTAGAAAGAATTTAATTGACAAAAACCAGATGCAATGAAACAACAGGTAGTCCCAATAATAAATAAACTTGTCTTTGGTCAGGAATGTTGTATTTTATTACTACAAACAATTTAATTCGCAAAAACCAGTTGCAGTAAAACAACAGGTAGTCCAAATAATAAATAAACTTGTCTTGGGTCAGAAATATTGTATTTTATGACCAGAAAGAATTTAATTTGCAAAAACCAGATGCAATGAAACAACAGGTAGTCCCAATAATAAATAAACTTGTCTTTGGTCAGGAATGTTGTATTTTATGACTAGAAAGAATTTAATTGACAAAAACCAGGTGCAATGAAACAATAGGTAGTCCCAATAATAAATAAACTTGTCTTTGGTCAGGAATGTTGTATTTTATTACTACAAAGAATTTAATTCGCAAAAACCAGTTGCAGTAAAACCAACAGGTAGTCCAAATAATAAATAAACTTGTCTTTGGTCAGGAATGTTGTATTTTATGACTAGAAAGAATTTAATTGACAAAAACCAGATGCAATGAAACAACAGGTAGTCCCAATAATAAATATACTTGTTTTTGGTCAGGAATGTTGTATTTTATGACTAGAAAGAATTTAATTGACAAAAATCAGATGCAATGAAACAACAGGTAGTCCCAATAATAAATAAACTTGTCTTTGGCCAGGAATGTTGTATTTTATGACTAGAAAGAATTTAATTCGCAAAAACCAGATGCAGTAAACAGCAGGTAGTCCCAGTAATAAGGAAACTTGTCTTAAAGGGTCAGGAATGCTGTATTTTAGTAATGTTTCCCGTTCTTCAAGGGGTGGTCCATCTACATTTGCTCGTTCAGGCGAATGTTGTCCATAATTTGTTTTTATCTATTAAAAGTCGATTTTACAATCTTCAAATGATCGTGGATTTTATTTTCAAGGTTACATAGATTATGTAATCAATTATGACATTCGTATTCTGTTATACTGTTGTGTTCATTTATGTTTATAATCAGAAATTCTCAAGTAAATCAAGGCGCTGAATGTCTTTGGGTTAAATCAGGTTAAAATCAGTCTAATTGAAAAAGACAAGAAAATGGTACACGCTTTTATAACACGTGTATAATAATGGATAAACAATTAACATCTGCACTTATACCACCCTGAAGATGAAACAAAAAAAAAAAAAAACGAAACCAAACACCCACATTTTCATTTGAAAGCATATTCTCCAAACTCCACCTATTCAGTTAAAGCACAGCCTGTCTTCATTGACGACCAGATCCACCCGCATCAATCATGAGCAGCTCGTTAACATGGGGGCGTACTATCCCTACAGCTAATTACAATCTTTCATCTCCTGTTACTTCAATTCTACGTATTATTCGTACGTATGTATCGTATATATTATTCCTGTCATAACTAGTTTAGATATTTTGAAATCCATCTACTATATATATATATATATATATATATATATATATATATATATATATATATATATATATATATATATATATATATATATATATATATATATATCTCATTTTTTATGTGAATGAGCGACAATAGATGGCGCTTCCAATGAGGACAAAGTCATTGTAAAATTTTTTCCTTTTTTTAAGTTACAGTTGCAATATTAATGTTTTTTTTTTCTTTCAGAATATCTTCATGGGTATTGGAGTGGGGATGTTGGCCTGCTTCGCGAGGGTGTCCTGCAGGCGGCAGGAATTCCTGCTGTACATGGCCGCCTCAATCCTGATTGTGAACGCTGTCAATGCTGTCATGAGCGAATGGGCTTACTACGTCACTGATATGAAGGCCCTTTTGGGCGCTCATCGTTACGTCATCCTCATCGAATACGGTAATTAAAAAAAAATTCAACAAAAAATCTAGTAGAGACCACAACAACCATCTAGTAGCCATATCATGAAACTTGCTTGTCAAACAAATTTGCTTGTCTAGACACTTTAGAGTACTCTAGACTAGAAAATAGTTATTTTCGTGTTTCTATAAAGGCGTGAAATGTCACAGGATAAGAAATATATACATCGAAGGTCAACTTTTGAAAAAACAATAGTAACAAATACGTGTGTAAATATGTGTAATAGCTGCAATCGTTGGTAAAAAAATGCGAAACTTTGATAACGAAACATACTTTACTCATTAGTATACGGTGCATTACGTATTGGCTTTAGTGTTTCTTACATACATACATATGTACATACAAGGATGGGTACATGTTTTAGTGCGTTCATAAATGCAAGCAGTGCCTACGTAGTGTCTATATAATAGTAGATAAAATTACGTAAAGTTTTCTTACAAGTTATACAAGTTTTTTTTTATTCACTGAGGTCGCACGTGACGCACGTGTGGATGGATGTTCATACATCAAATTGAAAGTTGTTACATCCTCTTATTCGCACGTTTACCAACAGTTTAGTTGTTGTAGTCAAAGTGCGCTACAAATTTTGCTAAAAATACTCGAGAAACCGGTATGTGATTTTATTCTAAATATTTTGCTTCTGTAATTTATTTAAACACCTGAGTTTTCGCAGGAGATATACAGGAATTTGTTTTAGTTGGTCCTGATGTACTGGTACACATTTTTCATACGTACTAAATAGCACTGAAGCTTTTTGACACTTTTACGGTGAACTAGCACTCAAAAGACACGTGTAACGTTTAGGCGCTATCGTGTTCGCAGACATACACACAGACATTTTCAGAAATCATTGCAATCGATTCAGGGGACCTCAAAACGCGTATTTCTGCTGAAATCCCGAAATTTTCTCGTCGTCTATCTATCTACCTATACTAATTGCGAACTTTCAAGTGTAGGGCGCGTTCAGCGGAATCGCCCATTTTGGCCGACATTTGCGATCGAGTAGCTGCAAAATTGGGCTTTTCGATATTACTTTTGACGCTCGAATTGAAAAAAAGGACACAATTCCGCGTGGACTGCTCGATATTTTGTAAATTAAATGCGTCAATTTTGAAAAAAAATCACGTTTTTGCACCTCTTCGGGTGAAGGCGAACCTCGAGAAAATGTCACGTGACGTCTAGAAATTCCGACAAGCGGATCGATGAACGTCAAAAATTTACATTTTTTATCCGTTCCTGCCGACCTTATAAAAGCCGCTCGCTCTCATGTCTTACGATAAGATCCCTCTAAATACCCTTCGCAAAGAGTTTTGAGCAAAAAAAAACGGCCTTAAAAACAATTTTCGATCCAAAAAATCGATTTTTGTCGACCCGTGTTTTGCTGCTATTACCACAGTAACGTCAAACCCGAAACGCCCCCTGCCGGACATTCGTAACAACAGTAACAGATAGCAGATAACCTAAAATGTATCCTAAAATGTCCATATTGCGAATGTGGACAGGTGGGAAGCCTTAACCACATATTTCTAGAATGCCCAATAACTAAAATCGAAATTTTTGACGTATACACAGAGCTAGTTTAAAATACTAAATCATAAATCATTGTCATTTAAAAGACTCCCATATTGAATTTGTGGAATCGATATACAAAACGTTGAAAATGCATGTAAAAAGAACTTCTCTCATAGAGTTTTGTTTGACATTGGAGAAATTTGAACGTAGTAAATAGCAAATTAGAAGTAAGAAGGTCACTTTTCAAATATTAACAAGCGTACATTGTATATATGTACCTCAATTCTTGACTTGTATACATACAGTTAAAATAGAGGTCAAATTCTTATTTCGTTTAGCACTTTTTGTTTCAAATTGTCTTCACTATATAGTTTCTTTATGCACGTATTGTATGTATGTTATTACTTATTAGCAGGTGTGTGTCTGTGTAAAATAAGCCAGTGTTACTTTAGAAAATAGGCCCGCAGAAGAAAGTTGTAAGGCGTGTTATAAATTTATCTCATCTAAATTTTAAATCACCGAACGTTAAAAAACCAATAAGAAATATCTCAATTTTATAACACATTACCAAACAACTCAATAAAGCATTAACACACCTAAATATTCAAACTTTCTACACCGATAATAATAAATCAACATTCCAAAAACAAATTTATTGTCTAAAAAAAATACAACCATAAGTGGATTCCCTCCAAAAAAACGCACAAATTAATGTTACTTTCGTCTGGAGGCAGTGTGCGTGGAATGTTTACTTTTAAGTTCAAGGTCACGACCCAGAAGTATGTTGAAATTAGCATCTTTTTTCCACGGAATCTCGCCGCCTATAAAGATTGAATCGTTACCAGGAAAATAAGGTTATAAGATAGATAAGTTTTGTTGGAAGCAATTTATTGGTATTTAGAGGTCCATAAAGTTTATAAAATCGTTATGGTCGGATGGATTTAGGACGTAGAGATATTATTTTAGATTTGGAGAACGGTTGTCTCTTACTGGTCTCTATTACTTTGTTTGTTTGTACTTTCTTGTTCTGTTGCTAGCAGCACCAGCAACTAGCGGCTAATAAAACAGCCTAGTATGACCGTAGCATATAAGAATGCCTGTAATTCCGCTTGTCAGATTGTCACCAAAAGCAATCCAGTTCTTCCCCAGGTAATTCAAAATACGTATACCAAATATCAGCTCTCTCACTTTCGTTTTTTAGGTTATGGATCTTGTTTTTCGTTTGCGTAATATTAGTTATAGGTGTTGATGGTCTGTATCTAGGTTATATCCGATATCTAGGTGTATCCGATGAATTATTGGTTTTATTTGGTAGTATTAGAAGCTTTGAAGTTTTAATAAAGTTACTCGTAACTATATCCATGATACAATGATTATTTAGAGGTATGGCATTGCGCAGGTCCGGCGCCATATTGTAAGTGATTGTCATGGAAATGTAAAATAGGAATTTGTTTCTAAATGCATAAACGTCAAACTTACAATCGTCTAGGATACAAGTACTGAAGTAATGTCATTCTGACATGTACTGTCACCATACTGTTACATCGTTGCTTGGATACACACAATAATTTTGACAATCACCGCATGACGTCATCACATGCGCGAACCGAACGCAAATAAAATTGAGTTAAGTCATACCTTTTAAATATCATTATACCATGACTACTACCTAACCTCGTAAAAATATTCAAGTGTCATCCTTGTCAGTTTTCGATCATTGTTTCTCGAATATTTTTGAGATTTGGAAAGCTAAAGATGTATTTGTAAATATGTAATTCCGCTTGTCAGATTGTCACCAAAAGCAATCCAGTTCTTCCCCTGGTAATTCAAAATACGTATACCAAATTTCAGCTAGACCTGTTGCCACTGTTTGGGCACTATCGTGTTGAGAGACATACAGATTTCTCGATAAAAATCCGTCGATTACAATACTTTTCTTCTAGAGTACTAGTCGGAAAGTAAAAATGAGCACAACGAATCAAGTTAATCACTAAGAACACTAAAAACATCCATAAACCAAAGAAAAAAAAACAACACCTGCGGAATACTTAATTTCGAGAATTTATTATCGTAACCAATCGCCGCTTAGGCACGCATAAAAATCAATTATATCACAAATCGACTGACTGACGACCGACCGACGTCGACGACAACTTTCCCAGAAACGAACTCGCTCGTATTACGTTATCGGCGTTTTCCTATACCAACGAAATATGGTCCGGCATACCGATAATACCGAATGCCAATACCTACTACATACATACTACCAAGGCTTCCTCTTTTCCTTCCAGCGTGTCTCGCCACAAGATTGGCAGCCTCCGTTGTCATACTTACGTCATTCCTGGACACACAATTCGCCTTCTGCTCCATGCAGTCGGTGCCGAAACGTTCGAGCGACACCAAGAAGCGACGAAACGCTACTGGGGGACCGTCCCAAGAACAAGTCACCGATATTGAATACATTATACCAAGGGTAAGTGTTACTTTTTTAATTAAAACATCATAATTTTTAGTTATGTATTAATTTTTAATTAGAACATGATAATAAGTCCTTAAAACTGTCTGGTTAAATTAAAACAAGCGTCAAGAAGAGGACACATTTTCATCTGTAATAACTTTTGTACTCATTGATGAATTTCATTGATTCTTACAAAATATTACGAATCAACAAGTTTTTTTTGTGTTATTTTATCAAATTAAGTTATACAGACATTCTGTGCATTAATATATGGGAAGTGATCAAAGAAGATGTTGTAAAAATTCACCAAATAAGTTTTGTTACATGTGCGGTTGTTATGTAGTGACACATCTCAAAAAAAAGAGGTAAAAGCAGCTTACTGCTGCTGTTTTGTATTCAGAATTGAAGATCTGGATTGGGCCACTCAGTTTTAAAGCCTCATTCATTAGCAATGTTTTGCCTTTTGATTCATTTCGATATCGCAATGTTCAAAGAAGATATAGTATTTTAATTGAAACCGTGTAAATTGTTGATAAAACATAATTTAAAATGCTCAATTTTTCGTTATTATCAACAATCTTTACTAAACAACATCTTCTTCTCATTCCAGCGCAAGAACTCTAAACCACAAACAACAATACTCAACGCGTACTCGCAGAGCTGGGTCTACGATGCAGACGTAGTAACAGCGCCCCCAAACAACCACACAGAACCCTCACCATACCTGAAAATTCCCCAAGAAGTCACGCCCATATCTCGAAGACGCAGTTTACCACAAGATCACAGCGACACAACGCATCTTATCGACAACCCAGTCGTACATATCGAGGAAGCATCGGACGACAGTAACAGTAACAGCGATCGGAAATTATGTTACATGAAGAGTTTCTCAAGAGCTACATCTCCAGCTATCCTATCGCCAAGTTCGTCGCAAGTTAGCCTGAACAATCCAGTAAATCCCCCAATTTACGAGTGTTTACAGAAGCTGACAGAACCGGAGATTTATAGAACACGGTTGAATAGTGCTCTGAGTGATAAGAGTGATAAGTATCAAGCACCACAAGCCATGAGGAGTCCCAAAGTTGAGAAGGTGCAATACGCGTCGTTGATGAAGGAGTTGCAGAAGGCTATAGTCAATAAGAAAGAGACCACATCACCTCCTTCATCGTCTTCGGATAAAACGCAATCGTCGTCGAAGTCAAAGAGCTCAGACGCTGAATTCTCGAAGGAATTAGAAGCTGCGCTTCAGCTGATCCAAGATTTGGAGAGTCCGAATACCATTGAGACGCCTTCGGAGCCAGGATGTGGAGGAGGAGTCTGGAGGAATAGTGACGAGGAGGAGAAGACCCTAAGCGCTGGTGATTCGCCGATTTCGGATCAGCAGCAGCCCCAGCTGATGACCAGCTTCAAGCCATTAAACGGTAAGCAGGTGCAGGTGCTGATTAGAAACAGCGAATCGCAGAGTACGTCCGGGTACAGCTCACCGACTCATAAAACGCCGGATTGGTCCACCACATCATCGATCAATAGCGAGAAACATTTGTCGTATACCATCCACAACACCAAGTCATCAGCTGTCATCTCTCTGTACGCCGATGAGAGTCCGAAAGCCAAAAATATTTCGCTAGTCAGTATAACGGGTGACGATATTGAGTCTTGTCCTCACTCTACAGTTATCCATAATGAGAGCATACCCTTGGAGGAAGTGAAATCGGCGATTGAGATTGAGAGGCGGTCTTCTGGGAATGGTACGAATTTATGGAACGTCAAGTCGTTGTTAAGAAAGAAAAAGGGCTTTCCTAAGATGTGTCCAGAGTTGGAGGAAGCCATCATTAAATCGGAATCTCTAGCCTATCTATCAGAGAATGAATTGTTGGAGAGACACCAGAGAAGCAAAGACATCCAAAGGGTAAGATGGCCGCCCAGGAGGTGTTGGTGGTGGTGGAAAATAACATGGTTTTTAGTGTGTGTTGGGCCTTACTAATAATGATACTAGGAGTACCTCTACACCTAATAACTGGTACTCTATACCTAATAATTAGTATTCTATACCTAATCTATATAATAGGTGGTGGCTTTCCTTGTTCTTCTAGTGTTAACTTCGAAATCTCGATGGTCGAGATTATGACACGTATGTAAATAAGATCTTATGGGAATATGCGGTAAGAATCTGGTTCACATCTTTAATAACTCTGATTGTGTGAAATAACGTGCGAATCTCTCACTTTCGTTTTTTTAGGTTATGGATCTTGTTTTTCGTTTGCGTAATATTAGTTATAGGTGTTGATGGTCTGTATCTAGGTTGTATCCGATATTTAGGTGTATCCGATGAATTATTGGTTTTATTTGGTAGTATTAGAAGCTTTGAAGTTTTAATAAAGTTACTCGTAACTATATCCATGATACAATGATTATTTAGAGGTATGGCATTGCGCAGGTCCGGCGCCATATTGTAAGTGATTGTCATGGAAATGTCAAATAGGAATTTGTTTCTAAATGCATAAACGTCAAACTTACAATCGTCTAGGATACAAGTACTGAAGTAATGACATGTACTGTCACCATACTGTTACATCGTTGCTTGGATACACACAATAATTTTGACAATCACCGCATGACGTCATCACATGCGCGAACCGAACGCAAATAAAACAGAGTTAAGTCATACCTTTTAAATATCATTATACCATGACTACTACCTAACCTCGCAAAAATATTCAAGTGTCATCCTTGTCAGGTTTCGATCAATGTTTCTCGAATATTTTTGAGATTTGGAAAAGTGTGTCAAATACTCAATTTTTCTTACCTATTACTAATTAAATAATTGCAATACTGACTCAATATAAAAAGCTAAAGATGTATTTGTGAATATTTTTTCAGGAAATAGAGCAACGAGTCCTTCAACAGCTGGGAACCCCTAGGAGCGAATCTCAATGTTGAAAATCGATTGTGGAAGAATGAGTGGAGATTAGAAACCCTGCGTTACCCCCGATGTGCAGTGGCGTCCGTGCCTCAGTTGTTCTCGCCCCCCGCCCACCCCAAACCGTGCTGCAACGGATCAGCTTCGTCCAAAAAATTATTAAAATATTAGAAAAAAAAATAATGAAAGAAAAAGAAAAGTCTCAAATTACAAATACCAGAACCTAATCGATCTATTTATTATTGCTCGCGTATATTTTTGATGATATGTTTATATGATTCGTGTACATATTATATATTATATTTATATATTATATACTATATACGTATATTATATATAAAAGTCGTTGTTGTATAGATGCAAATATAGTTTATAATTATTATTATTATTATTATTATTCGTGTAAATACAAAGTGATGAATAAATTCCATTTTTATTAGGATGTTTGTTTCACTACTCGCTATTATTTTAAACAATAAATATGCTAAAGTCTATGCTAAAGATGCAACAGGTTATGTGACCACATATACGCCAATTTGCTTTCTTGGTAGGCTACACCAAGAACTATATCGTTGAAGACATTTCGCTTTGTTAGGAAAAAATATTTCTATCGATCCCGAAATAATTTCAATTGACACTAAATGTTAGTAAGTGACTGAGAATCGAAGCGACATGAAATAACACAGGTCTGCAGGCAAAAACTGCATTTTTATACATTTTCTTATAGATTTCAACTTGGTAAAAACGAAAA
Source organism: Aphodius granarius (assembly GCA_963971325.1). Classification (NCBI taxonomy): domain Eukaryota; kingdom Metazoa; phylum Arthropoda; class Insecta; order Coleoptera; family Scarabaeidae; genus Aphodius; species Aphodius granarius. The sequence goes on along the minus strand of OZ020221.1, from coordinate 41,864,076 downwards.
AATACCGAAAACACTGAAGTTTTTGTTTGGATTTAGTATAAAATTCCCTGGGGTGGCCCGTACCTAACTTTCCTACTAAATTATTAACACAAGTGTCTAAACACGGTTATTATTATTCAATTTCGTGAAGCCACAGCCACTTTGGATCCCAACTTAACGTCAATCATGGAATAACACCATGTCAGTGGCACTGACGTTTGTCAAAATCTGACAATTTGCAATACAGAGACAAAAGCTGTGGATTCTGTCAAAACTGCTTCTACAAACGCTTATAGCGCCTAAACTACTCATCTCAATGATCTGTAAAGTAGTACATATACATATTTAAGGTCACTGGAAGATGAGCTGGTATCAAGTTACTCAAAATCGGATGAATCTCTTAGAAAACGCATGTAACCATTTCCGGTTGTCAGATTGTGATAAAAAACAATCCAGTTCGTCCCCCGATAATTCTAAATATGTATACCAAATTTCAGCGGGATCCGTTGTTCCGTTTGGGCGCTATCGTGATCACAGACATACATACATACATAGTACATAGTATATATGTTACGGTTAAAGTGATAAATGTGGTTTGTATTAATAATTACCGGCTATTATTAATAATAACCGCATCATTTGGTCAATGTGATTAGAAACACTTAAATAATCACATGGACCGGCTATTATTAATCATTTCCTAACGGGCACGGTAAAAGTGATAAAAATGTTACTTTTTACAAAAGATCTTTTGTATACAGTCTTCAAAGAAGTTAGCTAAGTTATTTTGATTACTATGTAAGCTATTACATTTATTTACTCGATGCAAATCATCAGTACGGCTACCCCAATGACCAAAATTACGAATAATACAAAACATTGATAACACAGAATACTTTTTTGTCTCCCTTGTACTTTAGAAACTACTGGATATAATTGGTAATAATATTTGGTATACACCCAAGGACGACTCAATGACTAAAACAGAAAAAGAACAGTTTATACAGAGTGTTCAAAAACCATTTTATTATCAATAACACCCATTTTTATATTTAATGCATGTGGGTAGTTTTTTGTAAATGTACAATTACAATTTATTAAGTAAATTCTCAAATCCTAATTATCTTGAAATGTTGCGCATTTAATAATAATTTTTTTCAATATTGTATTTTCAAGCAAATATGTACATGCAAGAACTAGACTAGTTTACATAGATGTTTTTACATAAATTGCACCGCACAAATGATGCAAACATTTTTGTATGGTTCTGTTCCTAACACGGTATTTTTCCTTTTGGTGTTTGACAATAATTTTATAAATAAAAGATTAAACATGGTAACAACTTGCCTCAATCTTCACTACATTAGTATGTCCATTACCTATACCTACCCTAAGTATATCTAATATCTCACAGATATATTTATTATAAAAGTGTTTATCACCAATAAAAAATACAAAAAAAACAAAAGAAGATGACTTCCTATTGTTACAAACTTTATTTCGTTTTATTTTGACAATATAAATGGTGTCATTGTTGTACTATCACAAAAAAATAAAGGTCTAGAAGGACTTTTGTATTCAAAATTAAATATAAAACATTTTTTAAAGTTTTGTATTAAAAAGATAATAAATAATAAGTTATAAATAAAAATATTTTTTGCCACGAATTGCAAAATGCAGAAGCGCTACGTACGTTTGCACTGGTAAAATAATACAAACCGAGTTTCTAATTTATGACTTACTTTGCTTTTAAGAATTGCGCAAATAAGCATGACCCAAAGAGTTACCACTCGTGCATGCAATTAGTGTGGATTGGCATTTTTTAGTCTCGTTTTGATAATCTTCCTTATTTTAGTCATCAGTAGTAACTAAATAAGTTAGTCAGGACTAACGTCACTAAAGGCCCAACACTAAAAACCCAGTGAATAGATTCGTTGTGTGGCGATTATGTAGATACTAACAGAATTTCAAATCTGAGGCTCTATTATATTGTAGTATCACCTTAATGCAATATCGAACTGAAATATATCACATTGACCACAGCATGCTGGAAATTATTAATAATAGTCGGTTCATGTGATAAATTCTTCACCTTAACCTCCCCACTTGGCTATTATTAATAATAACCGGTAATTATTAATAATAACCTATTTATCACTATGACCGTAACGTATACATACATACAGCTACATACATACATAGACACATACATACCCACATATATTTTCCAGAAATCATTGTAATCGATTCGGGGGACCCCAAAACGAGTACATATTTCTACTTAAATCTTCTTTTCTAATAATAATACTGACTTTCTGTAAGAGCAAAATCCCTTTTGTTAGAAAAAGTTATTCACCTACCCATAAAGTTTTGTATTGCGTTCTGTCAAATACGTTAAATTTTGTTGCCCTATTACTCGTACAAACAATATATTTCGATGGAATTGTACAAAACGCTTTCAGGTTCTGTACACCGCCATGACTAGGTACATTTTATCTATGAACTCAGAAATGGTGTTAATAAATCAGCTTATCTGACAAATTTCAGGATTCAGGACTTCATGGGTTGATGAATAAACCCGGCCTAAGAAAAGTATATTATTTTACTTCTAGCTTATGATATAAGCTTGTTACAACGCTTTACAACATGTCACTTTACACAGTTTTAGATCAACCTAAAAAATTCAGGTACTTAACTTTTCGTGTGAACGAACAAAATTTCGCTTTGTCAGTAGAGATTGTCAACTGACACGCCACTATGAACTAAAACTATTACCCTATTACCAAGCATTATAATAACATATCAATTTCCAATGGTTCACAATTAAAAATAATTGCAAGCAAGAAAAGAAACTCCGCTTCAGTTAGAAAAAAAAAAAACGTCTCAATAGACATTTCTGCTTTATTTCCTGTTTATACCACGGTCGGCTGCATTAAATTGGTCAAATGCCGTCGCACTTTCCACTTTGTTCCACTCAGCTTACCGCCACAAACTGCCCATTACCAAGTAAAGTCGTTAGACTACCTGCCGTACCTGCCCAACTATCTAACAGTGAATTTTTTCGATAACGCAGCAGCACTGACCGCGGAGATCTCGATTCCAGAGTAGAATACGCTAAAAAACCCACTACACAGGACAGGACTAGCCAAAGAGCCAAAAGAATTATCGCAAAAAAGAAATATTAGCTTCTGTTGAAGAATTACTTAGATTTAATGCACTGAATTAAAATTAGGCAAAGAATCTTTAATTCTAATCCCATTTTTAACTTAAATCTATCCATGGTGCAACGCATAAAATGGTATCTTGATGTCTCTTAAGTCAACCACGCAGATTCTAACCGTGACCATCCCAAACACTAAAGAACCTAAGTACTGTCCTGTGATCCACCCATACCACCTCAACAGGCTGCTAAGAGTCGAGAAGAAGGAGCAGTCTAGCATCTTACCAGTGATACAAGGTCGTTCCACAGGCGCGTACAGTTACCTGGCTTAAGTCAACCCACACACAGTGGTTTCTATCTCGTCAAAACGGTTCGCGCTTCTTTTCGTGTTTGCAAGCATCTTTTCGCTTGTTTCTCGGATGACGAGTGGTGCTAGAAGTGGCGTTCACCTTAAGGATAAAGGTCTTGTGAAAGATGACATCTCCATCTTCACTGGATGGGCTGCCAAAGCCTTTTGTGGCGGCGATGAGGACACTGTTCGATGTCATGGACGATAAAGGCACTGGTCATGTGCATTTTTCTGAGATAGAAGCTGCATGGCAGGACGATGGGTCGAAAGGGATCCCGAAAGGGTTTGTGGATAGTTTGAGGAAGGTCACACCGCCCAATGGGCTCTTGACGTTCGAGAGATTCTGCGCTGGATCGAAGATTTGCCTAATGAGGTATTGTGATGTGTTTGATTGGGTTTTTGGTTGATGTAATGCTTATTTTTAAAGAATTTGAACGATTCTTGAGACTGCCTAAGATAGAAATAGTGTGTTCTATAAGAAATCTTGCCCCCAAATGGTGTTGTGGAGGCTTGTAAACATAAATAAAGGTGACATGTTTGTTTATATATTCGTGTGTCATGGCTTTATCTGGTGCTTATCTTCTAACATAAATATTAAGGAACGGTATCCAAAGAATCCCACTTAAAGGACACCGTTTCTAATATTTGAGTCACTGTGAAATGAGCACTTGACTTTTGATTCTTAAAAATTTCGATGTTGAACTTGATAAAAGACACTCGCAAGCCAAGCAAATATTCCAAAAGTAAACCTAAAGTGATAAATACTGCACTAAAGAATGTTAAAAAATCAATAACTCAAAAACTAAGATTGGAATACTAACAAAATTGACAATAATTATTCAAGCGTCATCAATAAACAACCATTGAAACTCATAAGTACCGCCATGAACAACCTAATGATGTAAAAATCCCACAAAACAAATTAATAATTATAATGTTAAAAAGTCAATAGCTCAAAAACTAATGGTGGAATACCAACAAAATTGATAATAATTATTATTCAACAGGCATCAATAAACAACCATTGAAATATAGGTTGAAATAACTTATAAATATACCACTATAAACAATTTAACGATGTAAAAATTCAAAATTCCACAAAACAAATTGATAATTCCTACACAAGCAAACCGACAACTGAAATTCGTACTAGAGTGGTTGAATTTACGTTTATAAAACGTTCTGTGACAGTTAACAGACACAAAACGTATGTAATAACGTTTTCAAAACGCATTTTGTGACTTTATAATAATGTTTAATTAACGTTGGAAATGTGGGTTGAGAAATGTTTAAACCAGCGACATATTATTGCTCTCATAGGACGTTTTAAAGTCGTTCTACATTGGTTTGATTTAGGACTTTAAAACATTTGTTCTATAAAAGATTTGAAAAAATGTTTGGGTTTGAAAAATGTTATTACCATTTGTGTGTAAAATAATGTAAAATAATAAAAAAATAATTTTCCTTACTTCTAGATACCAAGTGGAACAGCGCAACCAAAGCCCTCACAAAAAAGACGCCCAAAATCGCCCACCATCAGCCCCACTCCTCGACATAGACCACCCTCAACCGAAACCAACATGGTGCAATACAGCAGCCATCCGCCCAAACAACGTCCTCACCCAACAACGCACCCTAAGCATGCCACAACTCCTCCCAGAGCGTAAAGAGATCATCCAGAATCAACAACCCAACGACCTAGACGTCAAACCTGTCCCAAACGTCAACAAACCACTGTACGGTCCACCAAAACCACCAAGAACAGCTCTGGCAATGCCAACAGGCAACTTAGACCGCGCAGAAATCAGAAACGCCCTGCAGAACTGGCAGATGGGTGTTATGCTGAACGACCAGGAGAATAAAAACGGGGATAAGAGACAACAACAGCAGAATATGCAGTTTGGTAATGCGAGGGTGAATGCTGCTAGGAGTTTGGGGGATGGGAAAGCGGCGGTGCAGAATGAGGGGCAGCCTGGGGGTGGTTTGTACCAGAAGAAAGCGAATGTGAGGAGGAGAGAGCCAAGGAGGCATACGCTGCAGAACGGGATTGATTATAATATGTTGAAGAGGATGAAGCAGATCGAGCAGGAAAAGGATGTGCTTGTGCAAGGTTTAGGGGCGATTGAGAAGGCTAGGGAGTGGTATTTGAAGCAGGTTGCTGCTGTGCAGGAGAAGATGAAGTATTTGGGGCGGATGGGGCATGTGGTGAGTACTTAAAACAATAAATTAACAATAATAACTTAACCTATACCCTACACACGTCGTTATCACGTTTTCTAAACAAAAATTCAACCAAACGTTGGTGTTACAACTCATTCAAGTAATAGTTCACTAATCATGGTGTCACTAACATATTTCAACAACAAAATTAACAAAATTTCTAACTAGTTTTTTCACAGCTCCAATAAACCTAATCAGCCTAATCACCATATCCGTTTAGTTTTTCAATATTGATAAAAGATTTATCTACAGAAAGACATTTTGCGTTCAAATGTGACATTTTAGATCATTTTCTCTCTCTTTCTGTGTACCATTGCTCCATTACAACTGTTCTGAACACCTTACTGACCTACTTAACCCAGAAATCTCCAGCGAAACACGCGATTCATTGTTTTCACCCAGATTAGATTGCACACGGTCTCAAATTACCTCTAACGTATAGTAAACATCCCGTAATGTAAATCAATTATGCCCACTGTCCCACGACCCACGCCCGTTCGTGTTATCCAGAATTCAGAGCAAATCCGAGAACTGAATTTCTCAGCTATATGACACGACAACTCGCCTCTTGAGGGAAAATTAAATCGTTCGCTTCGTTCTTTATATGAGTGGATATTGCCAACTCTATTGTTAGGTAATCTTAGAGAAAGGCCATACGGTGCTGTTACAGCTTGCTTATGGACTTATGCCATTTAGCTCATGTATGACATGAATCATTGAGTTGCGCCAAGAGCCAAGACGATGTTATAATGTCGTTGGAACGCGTTTTCTAACACGGTGTGTTTTTATTGTTAAGTGAGAATGTTATATTATTATTATTAATTAAGAAATTGTCTTGGAAGTTGTGCTATTATAATTGATATTGAGAATAGAGTTGTGTGAAAGTCGATATACAGTTTCATTATGATGAGATGATTCCGATGTTATGGTAGTAATGAAAATTCTATTATGGAATACCGATATAATTACATCCTATATCGAAGTCTGTGGCTTTATTTCTTAAGTTGGGAGAATGCGTGTGAATAACACCCGACTTTCCGCTCAATTGGTTGTTGGTACATAGAAGAACATTGACATTTGAATGGGAAAGGAGTTCGTTCATCTCTTTGCATGATGCACTAGTTTCTAGAAGAAATCTATATGTTACGGTCATAGTGATAAATAGGTTATTATTAATAATTACCGGTTATTATTAATAATAGCCAAGTGGGGAGGTTAAAGTGAAGAATTTATCACATGAACCGGCTATTATTAATAATTTCCAGCATGCTGTGGTCAATGTGATATATCTCAGTTCGATATTGCATTAAGGTGATGCTACAATATAATAGAGCCTCAGATTTGAAATTCTGTTAGTATCTACATAATCGCCACACAACGAATCTATTCACTGGGTTTTCAGTGTTGGGCCTTTAGTGACGTTAGTCCTGACTAACTTATTTAGTTACTACTCATGACTAAAATAAGGAAGATTATCAAAACGAGACTAAAAAATGCCAATCCACACTAATTGCATGCACGAGTGTGTAACTCTTTGGGTCATGCTTATTTGCGCAATTCTTAAAAGCTAAGTAAGTAATTAATTAAAAAGTCGGTTTGTATTATTTTACCAGTGCAAACGTACGTAGTGCTTCTGCATTTTGCAATTCGTGGCAAAAAAATATTTTTATTTATAACTTTATTATCTTTTTAATACAAAAGTTTAAAAAATGTTTTATATTTAATTTTGAATACAAAAGTCCTTCTAGACCTTTATTTTTTGTGGTAGTACAACAATGACACCATTTATATTGTCAAAATAAAACGAAATAAAGTTTGTAACAATAGGACGTCATCTTTTTTGTTTTTTTTTGTATTTTTTGTTGGTGATAAACACTTTTATAATAAATATATCTGTGAGATATTAGATATACTTAGGGTAGGTATAGGTAATGGACATACTAATGTAGGGCAGATTGAGGCAAGTTGTTACCATGTTTAATCTTTTATTTATAAAATTATTGTCAAACACCAAAAGGAAAAATACCGTGTTAGGAACAGAACCATACAAAAATGTTTGCATCATTTGTGCGGTGCAATTTATGTAAAAACATCTATGTAAACTAGTCTAGTTTTTGCATGTACATATTTGCATGAAAATACAATATTGAAAAAATTATTATTAAATGCGTAACATTTCAAGATAATTAGGATTTGAGAATTTATTTAATAAATTGTAATTGTACATTTACAAAAAACTACCCACATGCATTAAATATAAAAATGGGTGTTATTGATAATAAAATGGTTAACTTTTTTAAACACTCTGTATAAACTGTTCTTTTTTATGTTTTCGTCATTGAGCCGTCCTTGGGTGTATACCAAATATCATTACCAATTATATCCAGTAGTTTCTAAAGTACAAGGGAGACAAAAAAGCATTCTGTATTATCAATGTTTCGTATTATTCGTAATTTTGGTCATTGGGGTAGCCGTACTGATGATTTGCGTCGAGTAAATAAATGTAATAGCTTACATAGTAATCAAAATAACTTAGCTAACTTCTTTGAAGACTGTATACAAAAGATCTTTTGTAAAAAGTAACATTTTTATCACTTTTACCGTGCCCGTTAGGAAATTATTAATAATAGCCGGTCCATGTGATTATTTAAGTGTTTCTAATCACATTGACCAAATGATGCGGTTGTTATTAATAATAGCCGGTAATTATTAATACAAACCACATTTATCACTTTAATCGTAACATATACACATCGAATGTATGTACTTATTGAATGTATCATTTGGATGTATCTCTGTTGATTCATTTACTTTGGCTGTTAAAAATTTTAAAATCATATAAATTCATTTCAAAATTATTCTTATTTGTTAACATGCTAGTTGTAAAAATTCTTTATAAGTAGACATCACCACGTGTGTGGTCATACTAATGGTCATTTCTACCTATAGAATATCAAAACGAAAACAACAATCGCCTCTGGGCAACACATAACTGTAAACAACCCCGTTATTGATAAATACAAATACGTACGTATAGAACATAGCCAACAAGTCAGAATTTGTACCAGAACACGCACCGAACTGTCTACGAGCCTACGAGGACACAGTTTGAATTTATAATGACATAAATACCAGTTTAAATTGAAACTGACACAAATCACGTACTTGGAATCCAGTTATAGAACACGCATCTATTATTTGATGCATTTCAATTAATTTTTTGTTGTTCTTGAAACGCATGTTTGTACAAGCGAATTAAAACTCGATGGTTAATAAATTGTCACTTATTATATATTGTTGATGTTTACAAACGTAATACTATAGCTAAATTCCTATGATATTGGTCATCCCAAAACTGTACATCTTGTGATGATTCACCACATATTCATTCGTCTTTTATTATATCATTTTCTAGGAACATTGGTCAGAAGCACAACAGGAGAGATTGGAGCTACAAAGGGCTAGGGTTCTAGAGGTAAACAGACACCTAGCAGCTCTGACGGACAGTTGGGAAAGGGGCGGATTACCCTTGCATATGAACCTGGCCGTACATCATTACCCTCAACCACCACAAGTGTTGGCAGAAAGACTCAAACAACAGAATCACCTTCTAACTGAGGTAAGGGGCATCTTTGTATTCTCAGAAGGTCAAAAATGTGTATCTTGACTACTATTTTGATTTTTATCATGATTTATGAAATAAATTACTAGTAACTTGAATAATGCTTGATTTTATTTTTTGTTTTGTTTCTTTGTAGGAAGTTAGTCAGAAGAGTGAGAGAATAGCTGTGTTAGAAAGAGAAAAGGCGAGTCTATTGAGGGAATTATACCAAATGAAGAACAGGCCTTCGGCACAAGAGGAGGTGGTATTTTAAATAAATATCTCACTATTCTGCAGAAAAGCTGGGAATATTTCCAGCAATGTTTATGTGTATTTGTTTTGTGATCGCACGTTTGTCAATCTATAGCAATTTTAACTGAAATTTGTAAATGAAACGTTTGTTATTTCTTTTTTAATTATTGAAAACATTTATGGAAAATATTTTTATATAGTTTTTGTATATTTGTACATATTTTTTTATATTAAAACGTATTTGTTTAACTATATGTTTGTTTCCATCGTGGCATGGGGTAGAACCAGCAATGTTCACGTATTTAGTTTTAATTTGAAAAATACCATCAACATTCAAGGCAATTTTCTCTTCAAACAGAGAGAAGATCAATTATGTACCTACATTTAGAATATTTAATCAGACATTTGTATAAAAAATGAATATTTAACTAACTACATACTTTATCAATTTAATGATTTTGTTACCAGAATGTAAAGAAAACTTTACATGATCTGTTTGTATCAAATCATTGTAATGGATTCAGGGGGTCTCAAAATGCGTATTTTCGCTGAAATCCCGATTTTTTCCATCGATTACAATGCTAATTTCCTTTTTATGCTATAATCACAAAAAAGAACCCAGAACTGACAAAACTGTAGAAGGAAGAAGTTAGACAATGCATCTTAAACAAAACTAAATAAAAACGTGTAAATAATTGCTTGTCTCACTGACGTATAACGACAAATTTGATAACGGTGTTAAGACGGCATAAAGAACCACTTTATGTCCTAAAGGCACTGCCCGTTGCCGAGGCAACAAAAGGCAAAAATGCAACCACACAACATATATTTGTCATGTTATGTGAAATGTGATTTATTATCATTTTTTGAAGAACAAAAACATGGGTACGACATAAAATTGTCTATGTACCACAAGCATCGGTGTTCAACGCTCTTGGACCCTTGAGATGTCGCCCTGGAGGGCATAAACATCAACTTTAAGCCTTTGGTACATAAATAACTATTATAAATAAACAAAATCTTCAAGATATTATAAAAAAATTTCATTTCATACACTCTATACATATCTAGTTTACGACAGATTATTTGAGTCATCTGAAAAAGTAATAACAAACTATGTAGGTAGTTTGCAGCCGTTCGTAGTTCACGACAGTTGTTCGAACAATTCATTCGAGTTTTTTCTCTAAAATTAGTCGACAAAAGGGAAATAAAATAGGTTAATTTTGGTAATTCGTGATTTATTTTTATAAGTTATAAATAAAGAACACAGTGGACTAGATATTAATTAGTCAAACCAAATTACAGACATACATATATCACAGGTAGATGGTAAAAACCAAGAAATGTCCTTTTGAGTTTTGATATGTCAATTAAAAGCTTCACACTACAAAAAATACAAAGAGTGTGAATTAGGTAATTTGATTTTTCATCTCAGTATAACCAAATACAAAAATTGTGTAAATATAGACATAACACATACATACACTTTTATTATAATCAATAATACACATAAAAAATACTGGTCACAGGTTATTTCACAAGAAAAATCCAATCAAACATTATTTTCCTTTATTTTGCTTTCCTCGATTTTTGAAAAACCAACCCATCCCCAGGAAGAGGGCTTGCCACCAACGGCGACACCCACGACACTTTCCAGTGCTCCCCGAAAACCTCGCGTACATTTCCCAGCCAACCCAAATTGTAAATATCCGGATCGTGCCTTTCATGCACGACCATACCTTTCCGCAACATCTTGAAGTGAATCACCAACAAAACCGCGCTATAAGCGCACCCAATCAATGTAATCAACGTTATCATCATGTACAGTTGTTGCCAACTTGTCTGAAAAAACAACATCGCCAACGGAAACACCACGTTCAATATCGACAACCAAGCGTCGAAAGGCGTCGTATGATATATATAGCACACATTAAAAAACGTACAATAAGTCGTCGCGATGAAAATATACATTAAGAAATGCAAGAAATATCGTTGGTTGTAGTGTCCGACGCAATTACCGCAGAAAGTGCAATGGTGGTCGCGTTTTAAAATGCAAACGTTGCATTCCTTGCAATGCCACGACCGAGGGGGCACCAACACTTCGCAAACTGTACAAAGCGTCCAATCTTCTCGCGGTTGTAACATGCGTCCCGTTATACTGGTATCGATTAAGATTAAAGCCAGTAGGTTTCCGAGTATATTAATTAGGATAAACGTACCGATACATGTATGTAAAGCGTAAAACCATGGATATTCTTTGTGAGTTGTGGGTAAAACCACGAATAATTCGAACCAGTACACAGCTGGGATCATCATCAGCACAAATGTGGTCCAGATTACATCTTGCACGCTCTTTGGGAAGATATTATTGCGAATTCGGTGCGTTCTAGAGATGTTGGTTATCATTTTTGAGGTTATGTGAGGTTAGATTCCTAAAAAGTTAATTAATTTTAGGTAAATTATGCAAATTATCGTTTGGGGTTACCTGAGGTTAAAATCCGGAGTTTCTTTTTAGTTTTGAAGTGGTTTCCAACCATCAAAAATAAGATTTTTAACTGCACATACGCTTTTAAAATGAATGTAAACAAAACGATGATACAAACGTCAAACGTCAAGTCAAAACAAAAATTAACATTAATAAAAATATTTATGTTTATTTATCGTGTTATTACCATTATTATGATAGGATAATTATGCGTTTAATAGTAAATAAATTCTAAAAAGGGAAAAATTATCTTTGAAAATTGCCCGGGTGAAATTAGCTTCAAATCTTGTAGTACGTCCTGTGTTGCCATCTATCGGTGTTATCGTTCAACCGTCCAACATATGATTTAATCTGTCAAGTGTCAGTTGGCTGTCAGTCGCGGAGGTGTGTGCTTTTCGTCTGTCGTCCGCTCCAAACAATATGTGAGGTGAAAATGGTGTAAACAATTGTGCTAGTGTGTTTATTTATTCTTGGATAGTGTCTTGTGTTGGCTCAACTATGGATTAAGAAAATAATCAGTGGAATTATGGGATCTAGAGTTAGGTAAGTGGGATTTTCTAAGAAGATAACCTATAATTATGTGTTATTTTTTTTTTTCGTTGCATTATAATAGATAACCGGAAGAGTGTATATTTAGTGTGTAATTTGTGTGTATTTCTTGGTTGTGTAGGGAAAATGTGCAACACTTTTTCGAATGTTTTTGCGAGGTTGTTCCGCCCTCCGAGAAGAAGGCAGCCTGGATCATACAACAGTATCCTTACAGTTATAAGGACGAGGAAGTGCTAAAATCGGTCTCCAAATTCGCGTACCCCTACAAGTTCGAAAAGTTCGTAAAAACCCCGCGTTTTTTTGTTTAAATTTTAACGCTTGGTATTTCACATTCTAGTACCGTCATTCAGCATTACTCATTTGTCCTTACGGACATCGAATCCAAATGGACATTCGGCTTTTGCAGGCACGATCCAAGATCTCAAACCGCTATCGTAGTCTTAAGTTACCTACCATGGCATCAAGCCTTTTACAAGTGAGTAGAAAAAAAATCAGTAGGAATGAGTTATAAATATAAACAAAAGAGACAAAACAAAAGGTGTTCGGATCATCGCGCGTTCCTCTATTGTTTTTCCTTCGACCCGATGTGCAATTGTTTCCAATAATAAACTTGGCACTGTCACAAGGTGTTGCAGGCGTTTTATGTTTGTTTTTTTTTTTTTTTTTGAGAGTGTATTTTGAGAAGTGATTTTCGTTGTCGTAAAAAAATAAGTTTCAAAAGATACTTATTGTAGATTGTAGAAGATAAATTTGTTTTTAGTAGAGTGATGATATCTCTCACTTCCGGTTTAAACCGGAAGTTGTCATGGCTTTCCAAATCTTCCTCAATTAATGTTGAAAATATTAAAATGCCCCAAGCAACATGTACTATAATGACAACCTATAAATTACATACTATACCTTCTCTATGTATGTACGTATGTGTGTATGGCCGTGAACACGATTGCGCCCAAACGGAACAACGGATCGGTTTGAAATTTGGTGTGAATATTTAGAATTACCGGGGGACGAACTGGATTGTTTTTGGTGCCAATCTGACCACCGGAAGTGGCAAATGTTACATGCATCTTCTTTGGGATTTATCCGATTTTAACCAAATTGATACCAGTTCACCCTCCAGTGACCCTAAATATGCACAGAAATTTGTAGACCGGTGGGATGAACGGTTTAGAAGCTATAATCATTTATAAAAGCAAGTTGACAGAATCCACGGCCTTCGTCGCTGTGTTGCAATCTGTCACATTTTGACAAACGTCAGTCAGTGACACATGACATGACATTAAATGTCATTACGACAAATGTCATTATGTCATAGAAACTGACGTTAGGTAGGTGCCAGAGTGGGTATGGCTTCGCAAAATTGAATAATTGTGTTTTTCTACTTTGCATTCACAATGCACACATTGTAACACTGTTTTCGGTGTTACAATTAGCAAATTGTAACACCGTTTTTAGTAACTTTTTTCTAAGATTGGTGACACTGATATCAAATGCATGTCAAACGAAAATACACATAACCACAAAAGTAAGCACAAACTGATTTTTTAGAATCGCACAAACTGCGAAGTATGTATATTTTTATACATATTTAAACATGCGTGTTGCATCCTAGGTTTCGTACTACTAGTATATGATGGTATATAATAATTATCAATAATTGCTTTTTCACAGATATTTGAATTTAAGTGACAGATGACAGTGTTACCAACGGTTGCACACATAAATACTCTAGATTGAAATTTTACCTAATATACTTCTAAATTTTTATAAAACTAATGACGAAAAGTAGAAAAAATAGTATATTACACTCGTTTTATAAGACATATTGGCGCATTCGTTCATTCAAACAACTCATGCGCCAATTTGACGTCTTATAAAACTTGTATAATAATATACTATTTTGTGACTATTGTAACTGATTTTATCACAGTGCCCTCTTGCCTTTACCCCCTGTTCTTCTGGAATGTTTATTAGAGCAACATGCGAGAAATGTCAAAAGTGACAGTTGAGGTTATGTGTTAAAAAGTGTTTACGAAAGTAGTTTTTGTGACTATTGTAACTGATTTTTATGACAGTGCCCTTACCTTCTGTTCTTCTGGAATGTTTATTAGAGCAACATGCGAGAAATGTCAAAAGTGACAGTTGAGGTTATGTGTTAAAAAGTGTTTACGAAAGTAGTTTTTGTGACTATTGTAACTGATTTTTATGACAGTGTCCTTACCTTCTGGCTCTTCTGGAATGTTTATTAGAGCACAGTGCGAGAAATGTCAAAAGTGACAGTTGAGGTTATGTTATCACTGGTAGCCATCGTTACTAGAAAAAAAAATGTCAGCCGTTTCTGTTCAGACACAAACTGTCATAAAATTAAAAAAAAAATAATGTAAGCTCATAAAATCGCAATTTGACGTCTTATAAAACTTGTATAATAATATACTATTAGACACTTCATTGTGCAAAATATATAGTTGGGACGTTGGGTGAGGACCACCTCAGATATTTTCCATCGATTACAATACCTTCCGTAGCCATATTTTCAACGTAATATTGATATATTGATCTATACCTGGGAAAGTAACTCCGTAACATGTTCGTATTAAAAAAAAAACTCAACTGACGATATGTTGTTTCAAGTAGAGTCATGTAATTAGTCAAAATGATCGGTTAAGTGTTCCAAACGTGTTGACAAATATAGCAAAGAATGGCAAGATAAGAAGTTTTGATGAAATTTTGATTTCAGGAAATTGTTAGGTAACCTTAATCAGTATATATTGTTTAATGCTGATAAAGTTTGTTAGTTGAGTAAACACTGGTATTTATTTTCATTTCTGATACACTTTGATTATAAGGTTATTATTAAAACAATCAATTAAGTACATCCTTATTTTTATTACTTCAGGACAACCCAAAACGTTTTTTTTTACGAAAAAACCTTTTTTTTTCTTGAAGCGTTCTGGAAATATTGTTTTGTAAAAATAGTCTACTGTGCTGTATTGCCAGAAAGTGAATTCCAAGAAGAAATTACTTATATTTAAACTCATCGAGTTTTTTTTTTAAGTTTTTACTTCAAACTGCTAAGTTTTTATTGGTCAGATCGGTCTGTATTATCTGTAAATCAATTTTGACGCTTTGCAAGTTTCTTTTCTGGTCTCTCTACCAAATTTTCACATTTAAGGCCGGTAATAATATGAATGCATGAATAATAAGAGGAATTAATGAGTTAAAAGTGCCCACTGATGCATTCCGAGAACATATTTAGTTTTCGAGTATTTTTAAAACATTGATTTGTAAAAATGTGTTTTCTAGTGCCTTTATTGGTTTTCTGCCGCCAAATACATAAACCAACCACATGTAACGCAGGTTCTAAATCGATAGAACCTACGCATTGATATTCTGTTGAAAACCATACTTTCTCTTCTATTAGTCATACCTACACACCACGCAAAATAAACGAACAGCAATAATAACATTTCTATTAACAATGCCCATTTCGCATTTTATGTCCTTATTTATTGCATATAATAGTATATTATTATACAAGTTTTATAAGACGTCAAATTGGCGCATGAGTTGTTTGGGGCACGAGGAGCGCCAGCGACGAGTGCCCCAAATGAACGAATGCGCCAATATGTCTTATAAAACGAGTGTAATATACTATTTTTTCTACTTTGCGTCATTAATTTTATAAAAATTTAGAAGTATATTAGGCAAAATTCCAATCTAGAGTATTTATGGGTGCAACCGTTGGTAACACTGTTATCTGTCACTTAAATTCAAATATCTGTGAAAAAGTACTTATTGATAATTATTATATACCATCATATACTAGTAGTACGAAACCTAGGATGCAACACGCATGTTTAAATATGTATAAAAATATACATACTTCGCAGTTTGTGCGATTCTAAAAAATCAGTTTGTGCTTACTTTTGTGGTTATGTGTATTTTCGTTTGACATGCATTTGATATCAATGTTACCAATCTTAGAAAAAAGTTACTAAAAACGGTGTTACAATTTGCTAATTGTAACACCGAAAACAGTGTTACAATGTGTGCATTGTGAATGCAAAGTAGAAAAAACTTATTTATACACATATAAGACGCGACCTTTGCAAAACCGAGCAACTTTCATAGTTTTATTATTAGAACATCTTCAAACGATCTGATATGCAGGTCAAAGTTATGGTGCGAATAAATTTGAATGCTGCATATTATTCTCGGTGTCCGTTGTGTTATCCCACGCTAAATGATTCAGTATTGAACCTGTTTAGCCCAACGCAACGCAGCGTTTCGTATGTAGATAGTGAGTATGTTTGTGTGTGTGTTTGTACTTGTATTTGTAGCAAAATAGCATCCGATACACATGGGAATCGGAATTTGAAACGTTCCGGATTGTTGATTTGACGGAACCGCTTGAAACGTTGCTGCTTTGTCCTTTTTTCATCAATACCTGCTGTTTTAAATGTCATTGTATTAAATTTTGAGCTTTCTATGGTGGATGTAACGTATGTTCGCGAAAAAGTATTCAGTTATCAATAACTTGTAAAATTAGCTAAGTTGATGACACCTGTATGAGTTTCTTAAAGTTAGCACTTATTATTGTCATTGTAACTGTGCCCATTAATTGATAACATAGACCTCTAGTTGCTGGTTTAAAGATTTCGTATGAAAGGAAATGAATGGTAAATATATGAATCACAAATAACAGATTCATATGCACCAGATAAATAATAAATATCAATTATTTTCATCAGTTTTTTAGACTCATACAATATGGATTTGTCACTGTCATATATTGAGCTATTTCTGTCCTAAATCAATAGTACTGACTCATGTGTGTTACTAGTTTATAGAATATATGATAGATAGAGGCTAGGTATTATTTGTTTTTTATATGAAAAATGCTAAATACATACCTGAATGACGTATTGCCAGTATCAACGAATTATTTTCTAGACATGTAATATTGAAGACATACATCAATAATAGTGACTCATTTTAATGATTTTCCTAAAGTTATTACTTATTATTGTTATTACCACTGTGCCAGTTGATGATATATGTGTTTATTTGCTACTTTATATGTAGATTAGATAAAGTAGATTATGACAACTTCATAATATTTGTTTTTCGGTACGAAAAATTGCAAAAATATCTGACGTACTGCAAATATCTCACGTCCTGCAAATATCTAACTCTTTTGGCAAAGTTAATGCAAACACAAACAGCAGTACTATCTATTGAGCTTAAACCAGAATCTAAATTCTCTGAGGAAACAGTATGGAGTGTCTATAATCAGGTTTATCACTCACTCAAATGTTAAAAAGAATTATTGTCTTTTCTTTTGTTTTTCAAATACTTTTCTAAATTCACTCGTTGATATTTTACTCTATATTAATTTACAAGGGTTTATGCAAAAAACAGTGGACATATTACATTGACACATTTTAATTTGTTTGTATTCCGGATTTTGTTTGAAACTGAAATCAACCAGAAATAATGAAACTTATTATTCTTTCTTGCATAAATTAAATAGACTCGAATATTGTGGCGCAAAATTACGTGTATTCCGTAATATTAAGGTCAAACTTAGTAATTCAAATCGGATTATCTAATCTGCTATACAGACAAAAAAAATACTACAAACAAATAAAAAGCTACCGTTTTATCGCTAACGACTCAAGAAAAAAACGAGCCATATTTTAATAATAATAATAATATCTTGTCACGAACAGTACCAACGGATACAATACCATAAATTGCATATTCATGCCCATTTTGCAACGCAAAATTTATCATTACGGTGACATCGTTTACAAATTAGTGTTGCGAGTGTAACTTACTGTTTTTTTTTTACTTTTTGACTAGTACTCCAGAAGGAAAGTATTATAACCGACGGAAAAATCGAGATTTCACCGGAAATATGGGTTTTTTGAAAATTGTATGTATGTTTGTGTGTAGGACTGTAAACAGGATGGACAAACTGGATTGTTTTTAGTCACAATCTGACCTCCAGAACTTCTGGACCAGAAGTGACAAATGTTACATGCGTTTTCTTAGGGATTCATTCGATTTTGACCAAACTGATACCAGTTCATCCTCCAGTCGCTTTAAACATGATTGCTAATTTACAGATCAATGGGATGAGCGGTTTAGGCGCTATAAGGGTTTATAGAAAGATTCTGACAGAATTATGCGATAAAATGTTTTTGGTAGACTGTAATTAAGTGGGTACTTAAATGTTCACAGATAAAGAATACGTGAATTAAATTATCATCTGAATAGATGCGATTTACATCAAGGACAGATAATTAATTTTTCTATAAATATATATAGGATGACCCCGAATCAACCAATCTATACCTATAATTAGCCCAACTGTATAATTTTAAAAATGCAAACTGGGCGACAAGATGCCTCGTAAAAATGAAAAATACAAAACGTTCATAATCTAATCAAATTAAGAGCAATAATATAGAACGATAATTCAGTATAAAACATGTAAAACTACATATGTATTAGGTTTGTTCGAGCAGCTGTCAAGAACTAGTTCGGAATTAGTTTTTTAGGAGATAATTTTAATAATTTGTCATTGTTATTATACATAATGCAATGACCTGCATTAATGACAGGTCATGATTTGTCACAAAATTTGAATAAACCATGTAAAAACAGCTCAGGGAAAAATTTATTCGATACAAAACGAATATCTTTAAGTAAAGAATATCGCTTGTTTCTATATCCGCTGAAAGATCATTTGGTTAGTTCAAGTAAAATATAAAATTCTCAGAGTAAGAATATGATTTTCTTGATGTTCCAAGTATTACGTTTTCTTGTTTTGAGTATGAAGGAACTGCTTGAAAGGAATTACATCTGTTTTAAGCGATACGTACGTATACTTTTGGGTCAAGAAACTGTTTATTCGTTGAAGCACCCAACAAAATATTGTTGTTGTTGTAAAACGAACTCTTTTTATATGTAGAAGAATAACATATTCTTCGTCAGAGCAAAATATACTCAACATAAACGTACTAAACTCTTAAACCTGAAAAATAACTAGCCGTTGAAATAACTATAACATATACTGTAATTCTTATTACAACAAAATATTATTTGGATAGCAAAAATATCCTCTTCATGCTACACTATATACGCAAGAATAATTTTTCTTGATATCCAAGAATAGAGTTCTCTCTGTGCAGGAAAACCTTATGATCCGGACATCTTTGACTCATATATACGCCAATATCTTCTTTCTCTATGTTCTAACAAATCTGACTTGCAGATTTTTAGATAATATAGCAGTGTTGATGCACAGTCAGGACACCGAGAGTCTGAACGAGTTCCTGTCTGCCGTATACAGGACGAAATTGATCGGTCCAGGGAAAAAATTCACCGTTCCCTTCAATAAAGGTGAAAATGTAAGTATCCCAGTTCATACTTTTTCGCCTACATTCGCCCAGGTAAATGTTTAAAATCCAATAACTTTTGTAATTTTTGATGGATTTTGATGATTCTTTCACCAGATTATAGACATATTCTTCAAAATTTATCCTAGTTAATACGATTTTTAAAATGTTTATTTCTACAACTCATTTGATCTGCGTAACTGATATGATGTTTTTATGGTCTAAGTTTGGAGCACCCTGTAGAACAATTAAGGAACTTTGTCAGGTTTTTGCTCATCTAGTATTAAAGCCAAATTAATTGTCAATGTTCTGGCATTGGTTTCATTTCGATATGTTAATTTTCAAAGAAGTTACAGTATTTTAACTGAAACCTTGTAAATTTAAATTTCTCCATAATTCTTCCATATCTCGGGTATTTTTGGACCTATTATGGCGATTTTTTCAACACGATATAAAGAAGATTCGGAATATAAGATCGGAATTAACAATTATGAATTAACAGGTATCAATTATAAAGAAATTATTATGAGAAAGATATCTTATAACCGCCAGAAGAGAAAGGGTTTCAGTAGTTTTAAGTTTTAAACACTCTGTAGAGTAATTGAAACACCCTGTAGAGTCATTAGTCTCTATCATACCCGGGAAGAATTTCGAACAATTTGTCTATAATTTGCTGAAAGAATCATCAAAATCCACCAACAAATACAAAAGTTATTGGAGGTCAAATTTGTTCGTACTACAAAATATGACTCAAGATGATGATGATGACTAATGCCTGTATCCTTCTGTCTATGTTTGATTTGCAGACTTTCACTGTCGAATGTCCTCATCCGATTGCTCACCAGTTGCCCAGCATACCAGAAAATGTAAGTAATTATAAATCTTAATCCATCTATTTAGGCTAAACTACGGTGGCCGACAAAATTCTACGAACGACCCCCCAGTTCTGCTATCTGACTAGTCCAAAAGCATTAAAACGAAAAGTAATGATGCAGTTTTGTTTTAAATCTATTATTATTATACCACAAACATAACTAGACTTTCCATTTCGTAACCTTTTAAGCGATGAGTCATTTGCAGCTCTCCTGGTTTTTACTCGATAAAAATCTGTCTATAAAGGATTCCATGGCACGTCTGCTCGCTTTCAACCACGTGAAGTGGCTGCATTACTGACTACACTATTCAGGCTGCCAATTTAATTTTGAGCAGGTCGAAAATTGCGTTTTAACTATTTACAAGTACGTTTCGTGAGCACGATTCGTCGGCGTTGTGCGCGTTTGTGAGCCAACGTCCTCCCGTCCTCTCTTGGCCATATGGATTTTCGATAGGTGGTCGTGCCATTCTGTCTGGCAAGTTTCGTGTGCAAGGGTCATGTGTCAGCTGGTGACACGCAGTCTAGGACACTCCACCTCTGAGGACTCTAAAAGCGTTCTTTGAAGTTTTAACAAGTTTTTCGACAATTTTTTTTGTTGTGTGTACATCACGTAGGGATGGTTGGTTGATGGTTTTGTTGATATTGTCTGGTTTTGAATTTGACTTGATCTGTTCGCACTGTCGAAATGTTAGGTTGCTGATAAACGATCAACAATAGCTATTGTTACTGTCAATATATTTCGGGAGTTTGTCGTAACTTTCTGATAAATTTTAAGTTAAAAAATGATTTTTTTTTACATGTAATTTCTTAACTAAACATTAGAAAGAACGAACAGTCTTTGTCACTTTAATTAAGACATTACTTACCAAGAAACAAGACAAAATACACCTTAGAAATTCCTAGCTGAATCCAAACTGAATAATTCAGCGCCTAATACAGCACGGTCCCTAATTATCATTTGTTATGCCAAGCGTCTCCTTTCACAATATTTCATGTGCCATGGGGGCTCCTGTAAATACATAGTAGGCGGTAGGAGCGTCTCCAGCGCCTAATTAGGCCATATTATGGACGAACCTGAGCTCAACGAGCACGCATAACTGTTTAGAACATGGACGCTGGAATCCTTATGCATATTTATCGCGCACGCCACTGGAATAACATTTACATATCCTCAAGAGTTCGTTGTTATTACAAATTATGCAAATCGCAAAAATGGCAAGTGTAAACATTGAAAGTTTTGGGAGGGATGAGTCATTCTCGTTATTTCTGAAACGTACTATAATCCCAACTGTACCACGACAACGATATTCTTTACTATGTTATGAATCAATGTTTTTAGGTTTTTGACAAGATATGCTGTTATATTTTTAGCAAAATTGCTAGGCCACTGCAAGGCAAAGAATGTATTTTAAGCTTCAAATGTTACATATTATAAGAAATTTGAGTAAAAGTGATGCTATGGCCATAGTGCTTATATTTTAGAGTCAAGAGTTTTTATTTTTACGATTTTCTTTCTATCTTGTTCAGCGAAATCTCACTGAATACTACAATGCAGTCGACACGAACAACATGATGATTGTGTTCGCCTCTATGCTGTACGAGAGGCGAGTCATCTTCACCTCGAAGAAGTTGACCAGGTTAAGTGCTTGTGTCCAATCGGCTAATGATCTTCTCTATCCAATGATCTGGCAGCATATCTTCATCCCCGTGCTCCCCATGGAGTTCAAGGACTATCTTCTAGCACCTATGCCATTCCTCATAGGCGTACCAGACGAAGTTATGAAGGTAACCATCCCCCACTACCATTTTTGGTGTTTTTTTTTATTATCAGACAGAATTTTTTGACGATTTATTATACTTGTGTCTTACAGAGTGTGCCCAGGACAGATATTGGGGATGTTGTGATACTAGACGCCGACAATAACACCATAGAAACCCCCTTCGACGATCTGCATAACCTCCCAACTGAAGTTGTAAGTTTTTCCTCGAAATTCAAAATAAAAAGCGATTTTTTTTCATGTCTTTGTTTTGTGTGATTGTGTAGGTTGGATCCTTGAAGAAACAGTTAAAAAATCGGTCAGCTCTTTTGGGCGATGGTGTCTCCAGGGCGTTTCTTAGGGCTTTGGTTCAGTTGATAGGTGGTTATAGGGACGCGTTGTCCTTCGAGGACAAGCCGAATTTCGACGAGGAGAAATTCATCGAGACCAGGCCTGGGTCGCTGCAACCGTTCCTCAAGGAGATGCTTCATTTGCAGATTTTTAGACAAGTGAGTCAAAATATTTATAGGTTAGGTTTGTTGTTTAGAAGATATGGTTAGAAGTTAGTACTTCTACTAGCTCTGTGTATATGTCAAAATTTTCGCTTTTAGTTATTGGGCATTCTAGAAATATGTGGTTAAGGCTTCCCACCTGTCCACATTCGCAATATGGACATTTTAGGATACATTTTAGGTTATCTGCTATCTGTTACTGTTGTTACGAATGTCCGGCAGGGGGCGTTTCGGGTTTGACGTTACTGTGGTAATAGCAGCAAAACACGGGTCGACAAAAATCGATTTTTTGGATCGAAAATTGTTTTTAAGGCCGTTTTTTTGCTCAAAACTCTTTGCGAAGGGTATTTAGAGGGATCTTATCGTAAGACATGAGAGCGAGCGGCTTTTATAAGGTCGGCAGGAACGGATAAAAAATGTAAATTTTTGACGTTCATCAATCCGCTTGTCGGAATTTCTAGACGTCACGTGACATTTTCTCGAGGTTCGCCTTCGCCCGAAGAGGTGCAAAAACGTGATTTTTTTTCAAAATTGACGCATTTAATTTACAAAATATCGCGCAGTCCACGCGGAATTGTGTCCTTTTTTCAATTCGAGCGTCAAAAGTAATATCGAAAAGCCCAATTTTGCAGCTACTCGATCGCAAATGTCGGCGAAAATGGGCGATTCCGCTGAACGCGCCCTACACTTGAAAGTTCGTAATTAGTATAGGTAAACTAGAAGAATACTAGCACAAAAAAAAACTGCTTTTGAGAACACTTTTCAAATCATAACCTATACTGTCACTTTGACGTTTGAGACATAACCTAAATAATTGTAGATTTTTCTGCCTGTTGAATTATTTAAGTTTAATTTACTTGGAAGGTTATGTTGCTTATTTAAGTAGCGATACAGTTTTGTTTTTCTTTGGGGAAATTGAGGGTTGATTAAATGGAAGGAAAGTAACTAATTTATTTACTGGCCGTCCTGAATCCTGCACAATCTTATTACCTAAGTGGTAATTACGCCTTAGGATCGACGGAAATCGTTCAGGATAAGTAACCAGATAGAGATTTGTTCCACTTCCACGATCGGACGTGTTGGATTTTTTCGGTTTCAATTGTTTTAATTGCCTAAAAATGGTCTAAATTGGCGAAAAATAAAGAGTTTTTCAACATTCTTAACGTGGAAGTCTACCTATATGAAGTAGACCCTTGATTAATAATACCTTCTGGTGCCACTTTAAAACAATATTTTATAAATGTTATCGATTCAAACTAAATTATTGGAAAATATGAAAAGAATGATCAAAAAGAGCATCAAAACATGGAGAATTTAATAGATCGGAGGAATAGAGGTTTTTACGTTATTTTTTAGTGTTGTGTGTATTATATAAAAAGTCTGTATTGTTTAGTATTCTATATTTATAATTGAGTATTCATGTTTGTTTTGCTCCTTCTCGTTTAGTTTATAGAGGAAAGACTGGATATCCTTGGTGCCGGTTTGGGTTTTACCGACCAATTCGAGACGGAAGTTTCCATCTATTCGGAAAAGTCCAGCTCAAAATTGAAGCAACAGTACAAGGAGTGGTCGCAGACCATGAAAAAGGAGGGAACGGCGTTCTTCAAAAACGTAAAAGACAAGGTAAGGAATCCAAAACACTTTTTTCAATGCTTTTTTTCTGTCACATTCAACATATATTTGACTTCCTTCGTTGCACACAAAGGATTTCTTTGAAAATAACATAATAAACCTAGAAAATTTCATATATCATTTGTTTGACAGGTCTGTGTTTAAAATGATGCGGTTTTTTTCATTTCCATTCATTTGAATCTCCCGCCGCAAATATCTGCACGTCATCACACGTCACGCAACACAAAATGGTGTTATATTTCATCAAATCATACGTTTATTTGATAGATTTTTTTATCAGAACCTATCCGGAAGGCGATTTTATGAGCTTACATTATTTTTTTTTTTAAATTTTATGACAGTTTGTGTCTGAACAGAAACGGTTGACATATTTTTTCTAGTAACGATGGCTACCAGTGATAACATAACCTCAACTGTCACTTTTGACATTTCTCGCACAATGCTCTAATAAACATTCCAGAAGAACAGAAGGTAAGGGCACTGTCATAAAAATCAGTTACAATAGTCACAAAAACTACTTTCGTAAACACTTTTTAACACATAACCTCAACTGTCACTTTTGACATTTCTCGCATGTTGCTCTAATAAACATTCCAGAAGAACAGGGGGTAAGGGCAAGAGAGCACTGTGATAAAATCAGTTACAATAGTCACAAAATAGTATATTATTATACAAGTTTTATAAGACGTCAAATTGGCGCATGAGTTGTTTGAATGAACGAATGCGCCAATATGTCTTATAAAACGAGTGTAATATACTATTTTTTCTACTTTGCGTCATTAATTTTATAAAAATTTAGAAGTATATTAGGTAAAATTCCAATCTAGAGTATTTATGGGTGCAACCGTTGGTAACACTGTCATCTGTCACTTAAATTCAAATATCTGTGAAAAAGTAATTATTGATAATTATTATATACCATCATATACTAGTAGTACGAAACCTAGCATGCAACACGCATGTTTAAATATGTATAAAAATATACATACTTCGCAGTTTGTGCGATTCTAAAAAATCAGTTTGTGCTTACTTTTGTGGTTATGTGTATTTTCGTTTGACATGCATTTGATATCAATGTCACGAATCTTAGAAAAAAGTTACTAAAAAACGGTGTTACAATTTGCTAATTGTAACACCGAAAACAGTGTTACAATGTGTGCATTGTGAATGCAAAGTAGAAAAACTACTTTCGTAAACACTTTTTAACACATAACCTCAACTGTCACTTTTGACATTTCTCGCACAGTGCTATAACAAACATTGCAGAAGAACAGGGGGTAACGGCATTGTGAAACTAATAAACTGGCAATAAATATATGCGGTGGGCACCACCCATCGTTCCGACTACCTCGTTGTCTTCGCTGAACGCACCCAATACTTTCGTTCTAAAGGATCTCGCAAGTTGTTATGATAATGGGGATTAATTCAGCATTTTTTATTTCAGGCAAACCCTGCCGTGAAGTCAGCTGTGAAGACGGTACGTGCCATAAATGCATTTTTTGGTGGTTTTCGATAAGCTATTTAGTCATAAGTAGGCTAGAAAAAGCACGCGCACCCGCATGTCATGTTAACTGTCCGTTTTTCTGTTGTAGATGTTGTGCGCTTGATCTCGCATGTTTTTACTATTAAGTATTATTTTTAAGTATATTTTTCTTATTTTTTATAAAAAAAAAAAACCTTTATAACAACGTTTTATATTTGTATGTATACAGTATATACAATACAGCACGTAATAAATTAATTAAAACTTTATTTTACTTTATCACATGCCTTTTTTTGACATTTTGTCTTGGTGAATATTTTTTTGTTATTATATAAGATTTCGTGTGACAGTGGATACGGGATTTGAAAGTTTTTCTTTTATTTTGGGAAGTAGGTATGCTTGCATCCAACAAACATGCTTTTTTATATTTTTACAACACTTTTTTATATGTTTATATCCTTTTTGGACTTCAAAAATTCGGGTATTTTGCTTGTAACGTGTGTCCTTGTTGTGCATTGGCTAGGTCAAGGACGGAGGTAGAGGTATGAAGAGTGCCTATAAAGGTCTAAGGTCGAAGTTGAAGGACAACCCGAGTAGTCCGCGTCAGATGGAGAACGGTCTGGACACGTCCTTCGACAAGCCGAGGTCTGCGCCTAATTCGCCCACGGGAAAACGTCGCCCCCTTGGGTTTGCAATGCCTACGACGACGTACAGGAAAGACGCTTCTCTGTCACTGAAAGGCTCCGTGCTGGAAAGGTGAGTCACCAAGTTATAGAATTACTAACACAGTACTAACACATTACTAACATTTTTCATTTATTTTGAATTCTAAAATTCGTTATTTAGCAGAATAAGTCGAGTATATGTATGTATGTGGAAATGTCAAGCGCATGATGCCAAAATATACTCTGGTTAATTAATCCCGAAAAATTCAATTAACTATCATGTTCCACCTTTTTTTTTTCGTCGTGTTGACATTTTCCTTCATTCCTTTTTTTACGCACGCAACTGTCGTCCTATATTTGACGGTGTTCGACCGCATTTTCCCGGAACAGGCGTACCTTGTTATAGGGTTTGTTTTTCATGCTAAATTTTTACTCCGAAGAGCTTTGTTCTGTACTTTTTGTCTTCTATTTTTTTTTATCTGGCACCTGTCCACAATTTTTTAATTAAACCTACTATATTTAACTTCCTAGAACTTTCCTATGTTACGATCAAACAAAATACGCCGTATGTTGTATGAAATTAATATGGCAACAGAATTGGCTTAGGGGTTACAGTTGTTTTTTTTCTGACGTTTCTGTTTGACGTTTTATATGTCAAATCAGTTACAATAGTCACAAAAACTACTTTCGTAAATACTTTTTAACACATAACCTCAACTGTCACTTTTGACATTTCTCGCATGTTGCTCTAATAAACATTCCAGAAGAACAGGGGGTGAGGGCAAAAGGGCACTGTGATAAAATCAGTTACAATAGTCACAAAATAGTATATTATTATACAAGTTTTATAAGACGTCAAATTGGCGCATGAGTTTGAACGAATGCGTCTTATAAAATGAGCGTAATATACTATTTTTTCTACTTTGCGTCATTAATTTTATAACGCCGTATGTTTCTGTTTGACGTTTTATATGTCAATTCCTAAAGCATATAGCCAACATTTAAGAAAAAAATAAATAACGCCATACATATTCTGTGTACTCTATGCAGGTCATATAGCCCACTAAGTTCGAATTCCCAACCCATGTCGCCTGACACCCCAGATCACAGCAACACCGGATCTCCAAATTTGGACATACCCCAGATGCAGCTCGACCTCATGAACGAAATGAAGGATATACTGAAGTTGAGGCTAGACACGCCACCTGTCGACAGATCGGTGAGTCACCCCTCCCAATTATTTATTAGGTACTTTTTTAGTGTTTTTCTTTTTGGGTATGTGTTGGTTTTGGTTGGTGATTGATGTTTACTTTTGTTTCTAGTGTTTTGTTCTGTGTTCTAGTTTGTTTCATTCATAATACACGCTGCACTGTAGAATGTAACATAAAATCATCACACACACCCATAAAACCTTCACGACCTCATCAATGTTGCACAAAGCTAAACTTGTCGTATCCGCAAAGAATTTGTTAGTCATTTTATACTGTTAGGAAGAATTTTGAAGAATCTGACTATAATTTTCTGAAAGAATCATCAAAATCCATCAAGAAATACAAAAGTTATTCGAAATCAAAATATCACTTTAGCTTTGGCCTGCAGATGTCATCGTAGTGTTGTGACCTAACCCTACTTTCTAGCTGAAACCCGTACGAAGCCTGGAGAATTTCAAAAATCCCCACCATAGCTCGCAACCGACCAGCCCCGACCGTTGGATGTTCCCCCCGCGCAACCCGAACCACCCCGCCGTCGCCGCCGCCATACCTTCACCGCCTTCCCGCCTCTTCCTGCAAACGCAGCCCAGAGCGCAGGACACCCAAAATTTGCTCATGCAATCGCCCGACGACGTTTTCTCATCGCCTCCGGTACCGCCGCGGCCAGCCAGGACCGCCCAAGACCTCTTCGGCACCGCACCGTTTGTAGTCGGCGGCGGACACAGCGAAAACGGACATCCGGTTTTCCTAGTGGCGAATCAACATAGCGTCGACGTCGTTCGGCTATCTCCGCCGACGATCTCGCCCAGGCGGAAGGTAACGATTGCGTAGTTTACTTTTTTCAGGTCGGACGAACGATTTTGGCCGCGTGCGGTAAAATGGAACGCGTGTTGGTATACGAGGTTGGTCCCATTGCGCGAATATTACTAAATTTGTTTTTTTGTTGATTTTTTTTTTGTTTTGTCGATGGGACTGAGCTCTTACATGAAAGTTGGTGATCGCTTACGCTTTTGCTTGTA
Organism: Aphodius granarius; assembly: GCA_963971325.1. NCBI lineage: Eukaryota > Metazoa > Arthropoda > Insecta > Coleoptera > Scarabaeidae > Aphodius > Aphodius granarius. The sequence continues at coordinate 41,834,922 of OZ020221.1, read as the reverse complement.
TGAGATGTGTCTGCTTGTTGTTTGTAATGCGATCTTGTGGTATTAACAACTACATAAATGTGAATTAAATGAATGATTGAAATATAAAACATTTTACATTGTCAAAAAACTAACAAAGCCTATAAAAGTATAAAGTATAAAATTTGCATAAACAACTTTTAAAATTTGCAGAAAGACGATGATACAGAAGACCTGATCAGGTTAGATTCTTCCTCATCGGACATGGACGACTTTGATCCGTTAAAATCAGGTTCAATGTCAAATTCGATGCCGAACAGTTGCCTATACAGTCTACAATTCGACCAAGGCGGTCATCAAAATCGCCACGTTCCTATGAGCGTTACAAATCCGCTCTACAACTACGAGAACCACAGTCCGTCTTCTAACGGTACCATAGCCAATAATCTACGGAGAAATTCGGATCGGGAAACGGTCGATTTACTGCACGAATACGGGCTTGACTTTTCCAGATTTGAGTCGTTCTCGAATAATAACGGCGGCAGCAACGGTGGTGGAAAAGTTAAGCGACCCAACGAGTGGACTAAGTTTGAATAGTGAGGTTAGATGTCACAATTTTAGATTTTTATTTTTTTTTTAGGTTAGTTTTGTAATGGTGCGACCACGGTGCGACCTGTTCCTTGTAATATTTTTGCTATTTTTAAGCGTATTATTTATTTTAGCCTGATTTTAGCGTGTTTTTAATCTGTGGGTGTACAGGTTGCTATGATACTTGCGTGTAAACAAACCCCCACTTTAGTCCAAGTGTCAAAGGTGTATAAGAGATCGTACAAAAAAAAACAAATGCGTGCATATCGAGATTGAGGTGATTTCCTGTAACATTCCATATTTATTGCGTAAATGAGAAAAGACATAACCTCTCACCAAATAAAGAATAATGATATTTTTATAGGGATAAATTTTGTTGGACAAGTTCGAAAGATTCTCGGCGACTGAAAAATGGATACCTTATATAAAAAGTATTGATTTGTAAATATATAAATAATATGTTATACGATAATATTAGAGAATTATGATGTATACAGTTAGGTACAAATTTGATCGATTTTGAAGACGTTTTTTTTTTTTTGTTTTTTGTTCTAAGGATTTATGTAAATGAAAAAAACATAGACTTAGCTGTGATATGTATAAGAACAGAAATGATGTATGTCAATTTATTTAAGAGAATTTTATTTGTTATCCTGTATGCGCACATCAAAGTAATAAATTATTATTATTATTATTTTTTACTGTCCTATTACATGAAACGATAAAGGCTGTTATACTGTATATACATATACATAAATGACATATTTATTCAGACCATAAAATATTTGGTGCCTAAAAATATAGACTATAAAGGGTAAAACACCAAAAAAAAACTCTGTAAGATAATAATAATATATCGGGATTATAACAATACGACTGACTGACCTCTCGATACAAATAACTCTAATATACTGTCATGTATCCGTGTTATCATACTAGGTTTATTTCTCTACTTCTTGTTTACTAATTCTTCAATCGTGGGCAGGCGATACTATTCAAACAATAACGTGTGAGCTAACACGGTATATACATATATATATATATATATATGTAATCACGTCAGTTCTCCATTACGTCACATACCAACTGATATAAATCCCTATAGCACCTAAACAAGATGAGATTGGTCAAAATCGGATGAATCCTTAAGAAAACGTATGTGACATTTGCCAGTTCCGGTTGTCAGATTGTCACCAACCGCGAGTATCGAAAAATGGTTCTACTGAATATAAATATTCACTACCTCTATAATGTCCAAGGTCTTCAGCGAAGAGAAGGTATTGGTTACTTGTTGTTTGGACTATTGGAGTTTGTGTTGTCGACAATGGCCAGTAGGTGTTGTTTGGAGTTATTTTTGTTCTACAAGAATAATAATAGCCTGTATTAAAGGGCAAAAATTCCTTTGAAACCTATTTTCAGTAGTAGTGCGCTTAAAAAGAACAGAATAGATACAAAGAAACAGCAGCCATCATCTGTTAATATGCATACATCATTACTGCTGAAAGTAGATATATGTATAGCTCAACCACTGTAAAGGAGACCTACTCGCACATGTAAATAACCGGTTTTCTTATGGGAAAATTGGTCGTCTTTAAAATGGTTAGACCGTAGTTATATTGGAAAAGAACTGAATCTAACCTCAACGTTGTGTCATTCATGTTGTTCAACCATATGGATCTTGTTGTGTCCAAAAAACCGGTTAGCGAGTTGAAAGGTGTCACACGTGTTTCCAATGTAACACCGTCGCCCACATCTCGAAAACGCACAGCTAAAACAAATGTAACAAGAATGTTAACTACTAGCCCGCGAGTTATGGATCCACAACCTGAGGAGAGGCAATTGACCAATTTGATAGTTGCTCATCCTGTCCATCCAGTGACTTTAAACATGTATACAAATTTTCAGATCAGTAGGATGAATGGGTTAGGTGCTAAAAGAGTTTATAAAAGCAGTTTGACAGAATCCACAGCCTTCATCGTTGTGTTGCGAATTGTCAGATTTTGTCAAACGTCAGTGCCACTGAAATGGACGTTAGGTGGAGTGGCTTTGACATCAGAAAATTGAGTAATGGCAAAAGTGTTCAGACAGACTTCATTATGACCACGATGTAGTCGGAAGTTGGGTGAGGGCCACCCCAGATATTTTTTTTATAAAATTTGTCGCTAGCTATCCTAACACAACAATGAGCATTACCTGTTACAACGTGATCTGGCAGTCCTGTAAATATGTCAATGTCGATTCTCGAAGTTTTATTTGTCACTTTAAATTTTCTGCCAGAGCTACCGCGTGATTCTACCGGTACCCAAAACGCAGTACTAGAGTTTACGGTAGCCACTGGCCCCAGTTCCGCCTTCTGTACCTAAAGGTGAATCTCGTCGAAGTGTCTTGTCAACTTTAAACCAGTGACGACCCTAAAAAATCAGTACACAATAATAATCGAAATTGATCGAAATCATATCATGTTACCTATTATTGGAAATATCTGATTCAACCGTATCCAAACTGATGTATCGGCCTGTGCTAATGTTAGGATATCTAATGAAATTTTTGAATTCGTAGTAACTTTTGCCTGTAAATGTGCATGCGGCGTTTATTAATTATCTTACCTTTAGGGCTGGTTTATTCACCTACACGTATAGCTATGTGTTAATTAGTGTGCATTAACTAGCTCTGTGTATATGTCAAAATTTTCGATTTTAGTTATTGGGCATTCTAGAAATATGTGGTTAAGGCTTCCCACCTGTCCACATTCGCAATATGGACATTTTAGGATACATTTTAGGTTATCTGCTATCTGTTACTGTTGTTACGAATGTCCGGCAGGGGGCGTTTCGGGTTTGACGTTACTGTGGTAATAGCAGCAAAACACGGGTCGACAAAAATCGATTTTTTTGGATCGAAAATTGTTTTTAAGGCCGTTTTTTTGCTTAAAACTCTTTGCGAAGGGTATTTAGAGGGATCTTATCGTAAGACATGAGAGCGAGCGGCTTTTATAAGGTCGGCAGGAACGGATAAAAAATGTAAATTTTTGACGTTCATCGATCCGCTTGTCGGAATTTCTAGACGTCACGTGACATTTTCTCGAGGTTCGCCTTCACCTGAAGAGGTGCAAAAACGTGATTTTTTTTTTCAAAATTGACGCATTTAATTTACAATATATCGCGCAGTCCACGCGGAATTGTGTCCTTTTTTCAATTCGAGCGTCAAAAGTAATATCGAAAAGCCCAATTTTGCAGCTACTCGAACGCAAATGTCGGCGAAAATGGGCGATTCCGCTGAACGCGCCCCACACTTGAAAGTTCGTATAGATGTTTCAAACTAAGAAGAGCACAGTTGTATATGCAACCAAATATACACAGGCAATTTATAAACCATACACTGGGTATGATTGGTTGCATATACAACTGTGTTCTTCTTAGTTTGAAACTACTCTAATTAGTATCGGTAGATATTTTAGTGGCAGCGAACCGTAGAACGTGAATGAATGAATCAAGTAAATCTGACACATAGCTGTACAGGAGTATACGTGTAGATGAATAAATCAGCCCTTAGTGTACATATTATGTACTAACTTGTTTTATCCGAAGGTGAATCGCAACTTCTTAGCTTCCTATCTAAGCGACTTAGCACTTGTTTGACAATAGTACTTATTTGTTGACGAGCCCAACTGAAGTCTCCATTTCATTCATGCGTTCCATCGAAAATGTAGCTATAATAAACATTATTACTATTTACAGTAAACGTAATTCCTTTCAATCTGTTCCTTCATACTTAAAAGAAGAAAACGTAATACTTGGAACATCAAGAAAATCATATTCTTACTCTGAGAATTTTGTATTTTACTTGAACCAACCAAATGATCTTTCTGCGGATGATCTTACCTTTACTAAAGTACAAGTTGAGATTTCTAGCAAAATTGCTAGCTATGAGACCTTTTATCTGCGCGAATACAGCCATCGTATACAGATCATACAGAACACGTTGGGGCGATTCATGCTTCACACAAACCAACTAATCACCGATTCCCTACAATAATATAATATGCTTGTATTGTAAGTCATATAAAATATCGTATTTCTCATTACAGGTGTGTCAAAATGCTGTAAGACTCCGTCAGGTGCCGTTATTATCTGGCTTATTTTCTCCGATAAAATCATAGGCGCTGTCTCAGAATGTGATATCTTTTGAATACCGCATGAAATAATGAAACGAAATGTCCATTTCGCCGATGTAGCGTTTCAGTGCGTGTATTTTGCCGTTCATTTCATTAATATTCGCCGATAGGTACGGATCCATTTCCTTCTGATATTGAATCACGTCCAGTACAGTTTGCGTCTTACTGTCCACGATACTCATAGCCTCGCCCATCTGTTGGAATTGGTCGAAAACTGACGCGAATGTCAGAAGGACTTCCTTGTGGTTAGCATCCATCCGATTACCAATACCATTTATATTGTGAGATATGCGCAAGTAGTTAATGTTCGATTGTTCCTTTAAAGTGTCTAACTTTGTCCCTAATATGTTCATCTGGTTAAAGGATCTCTCAAAATGTAGACGATTTTCTCTCTGTTGGGTATTGAGTGATTCAATCACGTCGTTAGCTAGGTGTTCGGTTTTTGAGGCTTCGAGGGAAGTCGTTACTATATTGTGGATCAATTCTATACCGGCGATAATCGGTGTGAAAAAATCAAAAAGACCATGGGCACTAACAAAATAGTGCACGAGTAACACAATGGGTATTTTACACTTCATCTTGATACCTTACTAATATCACAAGTTTAATTACGATCTTATATATACATAGATACATTTTTAGCAATTTTAGAAAAAGTGGTGGATAAATGTTTTCGGTTCCTATTAATTGTTAAGTGTCAACACTGCACCCACATATTTGCTTGCCGACATTAACTACGATATACAGTATAACTTCGCTAATCCGGACATATATCGTTCCTGACCATGTCCGGACTATTGAGGTATCCGGATCACTGGAGGTTTTTTTCTTTTGTTGGGAAGGGTCATTTTTTATGATGAAGATGAAAACAACTGGGAATATTTGAATATATGTGAGCCCGGACGCAAAAGGGGACCTGTCGTTACGTTATCTTGCACAATATTTTCGCACGTAAGGTCTCTTCCGATATGTACCCTTATGCTGCACGTTATTTTCGCACGATAGGTCCCTTTTCGCATCCGAGGTCACATATAACCAAAACATAAAATTAAAAACTAAATTCTGAACATAAATGGATAAAATAAGCAAAAGATTTCAGTTATTTTTTAAAAATGTGTCGTTAGTAAACTTTTTTCTGAGCCTACATTAGTAAATTTTTCTCTGAGCCTTTTGAGAAGCAGGATTTCCATGGGAAAATTGTTTTCTGCAGACCACCTGATGCCCAAAGAAAACGCGTTGGCAGCATCGACATTAGAGCTTTTTGGGGCCTGTTAACCCCTGTTAAAAATGTCTTAACCTCAGGCTTAAAATATTTTTCGAAACATTCAGTAAGCAATGTTCTACTCATCCGTCCTTTATCAGACGCCTTGTACACAACAGGTATTGAGCTCATTCTGCATTTAAAAGCTTCTAGATTTGCCACTATCGCTAATATTAAGTGGCAATTTATGTGATCCGGTTGCTTTACAGTAAGACATTAATTTTAAACAATACTTTGGTATTTTCTACCTAGTTTTAACTGCAAATTATATTTTGTGTCCGAACTAGGGAGGTAAAATTTCCAAAATGTCCGATTGACAAGAGCGTTCGGATTACTGGAGTGTCCGTACTAGAGAGTGTCCGATCTATCGAAGTTGTACTGTACAGACGTGCTGTAAACTTCTTACGACGTAATAAGTATGAATTATAGTAGAGTCCGTTCAAACTTAGAAGAGCACTCAATACCACAACAACGACAATAAAATATGCGCGAGAAATCAGCTGTTGCCCTTGATTCGTCCTAAAATGAGGCGGCTCGTTCCTAAGGGGTTTAAAAACGGAAAAGCAACAAAAGTCATGTTTTCTTGTATACATGGGAATGATGACCTATTGGAAACTGTAAAATATAATGTCCCAGTGTTACTAGTGACAATAAATTGCAGTTCAAGTGAATTTTGTAATCATGTTTGAGGTTAGATTTTCTCTAGTAAAATTTTTAAGAACAGTCGTCTCAGTATTTATGAAATATACATTCCAGGAGCTTTAATTAGAAATTCCTGTACGTGTTAAGTATGATTCGTGAAAACACAATTGAAGATTGATCATTAAATTTAATGTATTCAATCAACGAAGATTTTTATCTAACTTTAAAATGCGTATTAAGTAAAGAATGTTAAGATTACTGATGAGGGCATTATCATGAATCGATTCCTGAAATAATAAAGGAGATAATTAGATTCTTAAAATAATCTATTCTCGATGTTGCATACAAGTTTCATAAAAAAATCTTTGCATCGACTATTACAATCGCTTCAAACCTCTATCCAATATTAGAAAGAGCTTTGATAAAAAATATGAGTCAAATGCATATTTCTTATTAATTCAAGATATCAGGTACCCATTGTAAAGAGTGATATTTGTGATATTTTGTAGATTTTTTTGATTTCTAATCAATTTTGAGAATCGGTAAATAAACGAGAACGTTTACAAAATATTTTCAGAACATTCGTTCGAATACCACTAACTCGATTCTTGAAATCATTTCATTATGCCCATCAGAAGTTAAAATGTAATAAAATAATACAAGAATGTGGCAATGTATACATTTATTTCTTATAAAATAAAGTGATAACAGGCTTTGTAATAATATTTATGTCAATAACATAAAAGTACAACTTACAAAGTTGTTAATAATTCCATATACAGATACTAATTAACTAAAAAAGCAAAATAAAGTACTGAAATGATATACAAAGGGGTTAAATTCTGACCTATTATTGCATCTGCAACAAAGCAAAGAAAGTAGTTGATATAGCGGAAACATCTGTTCTTGGATCCTTGTGTAAGCCCCCCGGAAGAAGTTGTCATGCGACTAAACCAAAAGTTGGATAAATCGATGACGGAGGAGTTGCAATCATTCGTCAACACCTAAATAATTTCCATGTTATATATGAATTCCCTAGTTTGGGCGTACACAATTGCCCATGTTCTCCATAAGTGTTCACCATGGCAATTAATAAATTCGCTATTTCCTAAAATATATAGAATACAAAATTAATGTAAGAAAAATGAATATCGTGAAATTTTCTTACCTCGCTTTCTCACTATGAATTGTACTTTTATCCTCTTTCTTCATGGCTGTGTATATACCTAACTTTACACACCTGTTCTAGACTTGTTGAAACTTTATCAGAACTTTTTTGCATATAATTCGACCGTCTCATGTAAACAACATAGAACATGTGAGTCATGTGACACAATGTGACATAACCTCAAACACCATCGAGAAGATAGTCACACATGCAGATATTGCTGATTCCATTTATTTCATTATTGTTTATTAGCATTAGCTTCAAATAATGTTTCAATGATTTTGTTTTCGACTATGAACGTAGAATTTCGCAATATTTGGTTTCGAACTCACGACACATTTTATGTATGCGTTCCAAGCTCCCAAACACTCTACGCCCTTGAATGATAAATTAGTCTCTGCGCATCCTAATCCGCTGCAACTTCAGGGTGACCTTCTTAGTTTGAACGGACTCTAGTACATACATACTTGACAACTAAACTGCGTACCTACCCTACTTCTTCAAATATTCGCAACTTATTACCTAACTAAATTTCTCCGAAAAATTTGCATATGTACATATGTACTTCGTTGTGTTTATTGTTGTATTGGCGACATATGTTTCAGAATTACGTACCAGTTAATATGCCTAGCGTCAGTGAATTATTAGCCAATAAAACAATAAACATATTGAAGATTTTTGTGAAGCCAGAGCCACTCTGTACCCTACCTAACGTCCGTCTCTGTGATATAATAACATTTGTCACACTGACATTAATGTCATGTCAATGGTACTGACGTTTGAGGCTGCGGATTCTGTCAAGCTGCTTCTATAAAAGCTAATAGCGCCTAAAGCGTTCATCCCATTGATCTGTAAATTAGTATACTTATTTAAAATCACTGGAGGATGAGCTGATATTAGTTTGGCCAAAATCGGATAAAATGCGAAGAAGAAGCATGTAAAATTTGCCACTTCCGGTTGTCAGATTATCACCAAAAACAATCCAGTTCGTCTCCCGGTAATTCTAAATACGTATACCAAATTTCAGGCTGATCCGTTGTTCCGTTTGGGCGCTATCGTTTTTTTTTTCTCGTTGATTACAATACTTTCCTTCTAGGGTACTAGTCGGAAAGTAAAAATCTGGACACATGTAATCCTTTATTAACTATACAAATGCGAAATAGGTACAAAATAATATTACAATTCTTCGTGCAGCGTTGTACCAACAAAAAGCTTATCGTCTTCCAAAATAGGCAACTTATCCCAGAAAACCCGATGTCTATCCACAACATTTGCATCTTCCATGAACATCTCATCTGGGTGCTTTATATGCAGATGTTCCAAGGGTTTTTCCATATTTTTCACTACCGGTTGCCACTTAACGCCAGGTATTTTTGGTACACTGAAAAACAACACCAAATTCAAGTTAGAAAGTTTTTATCAAAGAGTCATAGCCTCTATGACTCTAAACATGCAGAAACTGTACTTCTTCCTACTCACTTTGTTTTCACAAACGAAGTCCACATATCCATAAAAATCTCCTTCATATGTTCATCCATTTCACTCAAAATGGCATCGGGGTTTTGGACATCAGAAAAGATATAACCAGTATCGTCTCCATGTGCGACACCGTACGGTTTTGGGTCTCCTAAAAACTTCAATCCACTTTCCACACCAGCTCCAGGATAACTAAAGAAATAATTGTACACGTCCGATTTTGACTTTGATGCTTGCATCCTTGAAGACTTTTCAGCGCACAGGACAAATAATCTATCACTCAAAATCTAAAAGTACATATAATTAAATTCAGAAAAATACTCGGTACCTTATTGGAGATCAAATTTTTAGGAGGACGATTTCTTTTGCTCTGGGTATAATTCTATTGTATTGGTAAATGTTTCTTCTGTGATACGAACCGAAATTAAATCCTTGAAAGTCTTTTTGGAAATAGGTCTATCTTGGAGGTACTCCTTTCTGATATCCTTCGAGATTTGGTCCATGTTTTCTGGAGAAACTGTGTAGTTATAATCTAATACATGAGGAGCCAGTTCATTCCATCTGTTGTTTAGTTCCACGAGATGATTTGGGTTTGATAAAAACTCTGAAAGACATAGATAACTTTCAGAATTCTAAACCAAGGTATAACACCAAAGCAAAGATTTGGTATAGACACTATTACCTAGTCCTGGGTATAGTCCTTCTTCAGAGACCACAGAGTTCAACCATGGCACATCATAAAACTTCTTCTTCATCAACAAACTCCAAGGATGCTCCTCCAAAAACTTCTCTCCTCCCCAACTCTCAATGGTTGCTGCTATTGGGGAATAAGGATAATACAACCAGGGTCTCAAGACTTTAACAGCTTCAGTAACTTGCTTAACAGGTCTTGTTTTCATACAATCAACCATATCCCTAGTCTTCTCTTGTAGGCAACCTAAAGCCAAGGCAACCTTCTTCGTCTTTTCCATCGCGTTCTCTTGAATTTTAGTGGGTCCAAACACAGTTCCACTTATTGATATCCCTCTGTGGAACAGACCTTTACTCAGGGGCGAGAAATAGTGGAAATGGACGCTAGCACCACCAGCTGAGAGACCTGTTAAAGTGACAGAGTCTGGGTTTCCCCCAAAGGAGTTAATGTTATCTTTAATCCATCTCAAGGCCATGCTTTGGTCTTTCAACCCGAGATTTCCAGGTAGGATATCATCTTCTGTGCTTAAGAAACCTATAATGTTGGATTGTTTGTTATTTTTAACCAAACTAAACATTTCTTTTACCTAAAGTTCCCAATCTGTAGTTAACTGTGACCAAGATGACATCTCTATCCATGAGGTACTTTGGACCGACATTGTTGGAGCCGTACATGAAAGCTCCACCGTGTATATAAACGATAACATCTGATCGTTTTCCGTTTGGTGTTTGTTTTGGTACGAATATGTTCAGATAAAGGCAGTCCTCATCACCTGAAAGGCATTTGAATGATAATGGGACGTAGTTTCTTTTAAGTGTCAATTTTCTATACCTCTGTATAAACCTCCTTCTGGTTTTGGTGTGTGGAGAAGTTGGGAGCATACGATTCCTCTGGTTGTTGCATTCCATATTCCAGACCATGGTTCTAGAGGCTGGGGGGCCTTTAAAACAGAATTGACAAGGGTGCCATTATAGATACGTAAAAAGTTTTGATGTCTTTTTCAAAACGATGTATATACAAGCAAGCACATTTTTTACAAGGACTTGTACCCTAGTAATCAATAGAAAAATAGTGATTTCAGCGGAAATTCGCGCTTTGGGGTCCTCTGAATCCATTGTAATGATTTCTGGAAAAGGGCAGGCGCTATCTCGTGAACAGACACACACATAAAGAAATTTTCCAGAAATCATTGCAATGGATTCAGGGGTCCTCAAAACCGATAAAAACCCGATTTTTCCGTCGATTACAATACAAGTGTTCTATGGTACTAATTAGAGTACTAGTTATTGAGCAATACTTATTGTAACGAATAATAATAATAATAGTAATGTCTTTTTGATGTACATACATATGTATAGATGTTTGAAACTAAGAAGAGCACAGTTGTATATGCAACCAAATATACACAGGCAGTTTATAAACCATACACTGGGTATGATTGGTTGCATGTACAACTGTGCTCTTCTTAGTTTGAAACTACTCTATTTTTATGGCAACATAACCCCGTTTTCGTGTTTCCAATAAAGTTAAGGAACACAATAACACATGTTATCGTGTCTAAATATAGACATGTTTTCGTAGACGCATTGTTTTGCTGATCGAACTTAACCTACCTCAAATCGTAACTTTTCCACAGGCGATTTTGCGTATGGTACACCATAGAATGCAGCGAATTCTCTTCCATAATACGACTTTTCGAATACACCACTAATTTCTCCGAGGGTCGTAACAACTGTTGGTATATTTTCCGCAGAATTTCCAGTTGCGATTGCAACCAAAAGAAACACAAACACCGGCGTCAACAACATGCTAAAAATGAACGCATAAAACGACTTCGACGCTATCGTTTTATTTATTTTTGTATTAAATTCTTTAAGGTCACTGAGCGCAAGATAACAGTTATTCCACTCTGGTTGTTTACCAAGTGAATAACACTTGCAACTCATATAACAAATACTAAAAATATTAAGTAGGTAAATACAGACAAAGAAAAAAATGCTGTTATCTATAACATAAATGGTTTATTAAATATTTATATGAAACTTAACAATAATAATCACAACTCTTCTTTTACGTCTGTCTTCAACAAGTTCTCGTGTTCTCTAAAAGGAATGCTGCTCCACATCGACCTGTGTCTGTCGATTTCATTCACATCCTGCGTGAAAATATCCTTTGGGGATTTGATATGTAATTGTTTGAGGACCTCATTGATGTCCTTTGACACAGGCTTCCAATCGACATTAGGCACCGTAGGTTTACTACAAAAAGAGTTAAATTGATGAAAAGCACAGTCCAGCAGAAATTTTTACCTGGTCTATTTTAAATCACCCGCGATTTTGTACGTCAAACTTGATTGTGCACGTGCCGACAACAGCCGAACATAGTTCGGATGTTGTCGTACTGATAGGTGTAGTACTGATAGGTGGTGACCACGTGGTGACTAACTTACCTCGTTTGAATGAAACTCTTCCATATATTTAGCAGAATCTCTTGCATTTCTTCGTCGAGTGGTGTTAACTTTTGTTGTTGGAACGGTATAGAAAACAGGTACATGATATCGTCGCCATGGGCAACGCCGTGGTACTGGTCTTGACCGGCGAAATTTATCGTAAAACTTTCCAGGGAATCCCCGGGGAATGATATATAGTAGAAGTACACCTCGGATTTTGATAAACTCGCTTGAATTTTGGTGGCTGTCTCTCCTGGGATTGAAAATAATCGATCGCTTAACATCTACAAGAAGTTAGGATAGTTATTAGTGTTGACAAATGCGAAAAAGTAAGAATTGCGTACATCGATTAGTTCTTTATAGGTTTCCTTTGATACTGGTCTGTCCCCTAAATAATCCATCTTTATTTTTTCGGAAATTTCATCTTTCAGTTCTGGTCGAACAGTGTAATTGTAATCGAGTACTGAAGGTGCTAATTCCTTCCATCTTTTATCCAGCTCGGATAAGAAGTGATCCTTATAGATATAATCTATAAATCATTACAGAATAAAATAAACCAGATAAAATGCTACGCAGCTGTTACATTGCGTTTAGTTGCCATGACAACGGAACACTTAGAAGTCAACGGACAAACTTGCCTTTGGGTCTGTTGACAACCAAGTGTTCGGTTGTCATAGTAACCAAACGTTAGCGTTCGCAATGCGAGAACGAAACTTAATTGTGAACACTCCATAACTGTTTCTGTCTTCAGATTTCGATTTTGGCTTCTTGGCTTGTGTTGTGAAGTACAACAAATATAAAGTAAAAGCTTACCTGCTCCTGGGTAAAGTCCTTCTTCACTCGTCAACGAATTCATCCACGGGACATCGTAGAATTTGCCTTGTGACAACAAACTATAAGGATAATCTGGTAAAAATTTATTCTCCCCTGCTTTTTCAACCACCAAACCCAACGGTGAGAAGGGGTTGTACAACCACGGTCGTAATAATCGAGTTACCTCGACTATTTGCCTAGCTGGCCTTGTCTGTAGACATTTTATCATCTTCTTGTTGCAATCTGTTGGGCAACCCACTTCTGACGCCAAGAATTTTGCCTTGTCAAGAGGGTTTTCCTGCAAACTCCATGGAGTTAAAGCGCAACCACTTACGGAAATACCTCTATGAAATAATCCTGTAAAAAGGTTTTATTTTATATAAAAGATTTGATTTTTAACAACATAATGCGCCAATATGTCTTATAAAACGAGTGTAATATACTATTTTTTCTACTTTGCGTCATTAATTTTATAAAAATTTAGAAGTATATTAGGTAAAATTCCAATCTAGAGTATTTATGGGTGCAACCGTTGGTAACACTGTCATCTGTCACTTAAATTCAAATATCTGTGAAAAAGTAATTATTGATAATTATTATATACCATCATATACTAGTAGTACGAAACCTAGGATGCAACACGCATGTTTAAATATGTATAAAAATATACATACTTCGCAGTTTGTGCGATTCTAAAAAATCAGTTTGTGCTTACTTTTGTGGTTATGTGTATTTTCGTTTGACATGCATTTGATATCAATGTCACCAATCTTAGAAAAAAAGTTACTAAAAACGGTGTTACAATTTGCTAATTGTAACACCGAAAACAGTGTTACAATGTGTGCATTGTGAATGCAAAGTAGAAAAATACATTAAAAGCATATTTTGACCTTCTGAGAGCGTCGCCATCTTGGGTGCGAATGGATTTTGACAGCTCTTGTTGCCAGTATAGGCGGGAGATTTAAATATTCCGACGCAATGTCAACTACTATCTTAATATTGCATGTTCAATAAAAAAAGGTCTAGTCTGCCAAGAAATATATTGTATGTTGGCAAATTTGACAATTAATTGTTTTCGTTACGTAAATTGTATGACGTTTCTGTTTGACGTTTTATATGTCAATTCCTAAAGCATGACACCCTAGACCTTTTTTATTGAGCATAATATAACATACTACATATTATTTTAAGATAAAAATTACGATTGATTTTGCTACCTTTCGACAATGGAGATAAGTAATGATAATGCACACTAGCGCCTCCTGCAGACAAACCACTGATCGTTATAGATTCAGGATTCCCGCCAAAACTCTTGATGTTATCCTTAACCCATTTCAAAGCCATAACTTGATCTTTCATCCCGTTATTCCCCGGCACGACGTCATCCTCAGTACTCAAAAATCCTAAACAACATCAAACAATCAAATTCACAAAAACCCAAAACCCATTTGTTTAGGTATACCTAGGAAACCTAACCTATAATTCAAAGTGACCAGGATGACGTTTTTATCCATGAGGAATTTCGGGCCAGCGTAGCACAACCCGCTTCCAAACATGAAAGCTCCGCCATGGAAATGTACGACAACATCAAGCAAGTCTGGTACTTTCTCTGGGTACTTTGCTGGTACATAGACGTGAAGATAGAGGCAGTCTTCTTCACCGGTAAAACTGCCACCTTCAGGGTCTGGCGCGTGGTTAATTTGGATACATGTAGATGTAGTTAAGTTGGCTGCCCATGTACCTTTCCACGGTTTTATCGGTTGCGGTTCCTAAAATATTGAAGCACTATGGCAAATAATCCCCAAAACATAATCAAATTTGATGCAATAAAACCAAAAATAATCCGATTTTGGGTGATTTGACGTTTTTAGACGCCATATTGCACCGCGCCATTTTGATTTTCTGAAGTGTTAATGCCGCCATGTCGAATTTTGACAATCTAATTGAACAGGACACGGATGGATAGGTATTACGTAGGTATTACGCAGCTACATACATTACGTAAGCAGAAAAAATCGATTAGAATTAAATATTAGTTAAAATATGGCGTTATTCAAATACCTGAAACCTTAAGTCTCCGATAGGTGGCTCTGCGTATGGGATTCCATAAAACGCGGAGAAAATTCGACCACGATACGATGTATCGTATACGCCACTCACTTTTCCTAATTTTGTTTCAACGATAGGCACTTCTCTGGCAAATATGCACTGAACGTTTGAAATTAAACCAACAAGAGCTAAACTGGTTATAATCATTTTTTGTGAAAGATGGAATTGCGCAACGAAATGTGAACAACTGCACCACGGTACCGAGCAAGTGAATCATGTTTAGCGTCTACGATTTGTATTTATATAGGTTTGTCAGCGATGGTGCTATCTGACGGCTTTTTGTTGTGTTATCAAAGTCGTAACCGCATTAATAACTCGAGAAATAGGTGGCCCAAATCCTAAAAAAGAAAAATCATCGAATCACTGCGTGTTAGGTGCAAAGTATATTGATCAAATTTGCGTCAGAAATACTTGCAAAACCGGAAATTAATGAATTATTACGATTTGTGGATACAAACTAAAATTATTGTTCTGTTTTTTTTTTTACTTTCGTATATCTGTAAACACGATAGCGCCCAAATGGTACAACGGGGCGGGATAAAACTTGGCATACGTATTTAGAATTACCAAGGGACGAACTGGGTTGTTTTTTGTGATAATCTAACAACCGGAAGTGGCAATATAAGCTATAAGCTATAGAACCTAGAAAGAGAAATTTTCCTGCTTTTAACTTTAGTGCTGTTGGCGAAGCTGAACTTATTAAGTTGCTTGGAGAGTTTTCGAACAAGGGCACGGCTGGTGACGACTTGAGGACGAAATTGAATACAATTTGACAGGATATAAGGCACACTCTAAAGAAATAGCCGATAAAATTAACACATACTTCCCGACAATAGAGAAAAACTAGCAAAAAAATAACACATAAATAACAGCAAAAATCTGCAGACGACGAGAATGAACCAAAAACCAAATCTCCTGAGTTAATACTTGAAGAAACCAACAAAGATGAAATATTAAAGATTAAAAATAAAAACGACTTAGCACCGATAATAGCAAGACTAATGAATAGATAGATGTTAGATACTGGACCTCACCTATACCCAAAATATTTAAAAACAAGCGTAATCAAATCACTACACAAAAGAGGCGACAAATGAAATGCAGAAAACTATAGGCACATAACATTACTCTCGGCACTGGACAAGATAGGTACTCGAGAATAGAAAAACATATTACAAAACACATTCCTTATTAACCGACCACAACTAGTATAGATACAAGAAACAAGAAGTGACACAACAATGGCAGATTAAGGAATCCCACAAGGCGGCTACCTCCTCCCACTCCACGCAATATAGGTACACAAATGACATAAAAAATACATAATTAAGGGGTAAACTACTTATATATATAAAAAAATCAAGAACAACAAAAGTCCAGAACTATTAGGAATAGATACGAACGAGGATATGCGAAAAAAAAAACAGCCCACAGTCATGTGGCTTCACGAAATCGTCAAATTGCCAATATCATGTCGTAAAAGTGGCACTGACGTTTGTCAAAACCTGACAATTCGCAATTAACCCTTATTATAACTCCTAGTCAGTCATCAAACTTCTATGCTCAACATACAGATTTACAAGATACATCAAATTTTTAAAATTTTTTTTTAAACTGAAAATATATCGAAAAAAGGTGGGGGACGCTATTCCATTGCGTTCCATGACAAAAAAAAACCTGCCTATTTGTTTTTTCGACAAAACAAGATAAATATTTAATCAAGATTTAATTATAAATCTCAATTATGTTATAGCAAAAGTATACTGCCACTGAGCAACAGTCATTATACTCATTATCATGTTGACATACCAATTTTATTCTATATTTACACCGTTTACACTTTATACCTCGTCTTTCAAACAAACAGACTCATATCAACAGGATAATTAAGTTTTTCTTCGTTAATTATATGCTATATATAATCTTAACCTTGATAACTTTCCACCAATAATAATTAGGACTTTCTTGATTAATTAATTCGAATCTGGCTGATACGCCCGAATGTTCGGCAACCGAACGCGCTAGTTACAGATGGCACCACTAGCGCAAAGTTGCCGAACATAACCTCAAAAACAAACCGTTCGTAGGAAATTTTGATATAATTTTTGGTTAAAATGGGAAAACCGATGCACCCAAGGAATTTCTACAACGACAGAATTAATTTCCACCACTTAGCCACCGTGTGTCCCGACATCAGCAAGCATTTAAAACTGGTACGTACTTTTATTTATTTATTTACTTATGAGGATTAAATTTATTATTGTCTGCAATTCCTTATTATTTCTATATTTTTTTAGGGTGTTGACGGCTCTGTTGTGATTAATTTTAAAGATGTTGAAGCCCTCCGTTGTCTGGCAAAAGCGTTGATGAAGCGTGACTTCGATGTTGATATCGACGTTCTGCCAAATACATTGGTGCCCACGATTCCCTTACGACTGAACTATATTTTATTTATCGAGGATTTGTTAGCGTGTGCGGTCATCAAGGACACAAATACGGACATATTAGGACTTGATATCGGAACGGGGGCCTCTTGCATTTACCCGTTGATGGCCGCGAAGAAAAACAAGTGGCGTATGGTCGGGAGTGACGTCAGCGAGTCCAGTGTTGAACATGCCAGTGATATTATCAATAGAAACAATCTACAAGACTATATTCAAAGTAAGTATGTGTGTTCTGTTTATTTCTTATGTTCTCAATAAACAAGGTCTACTGTGCCAGGGAATTTATTGTAGGTTGGCAGCTCTGAAATTTGGCCATTAAACTTTAAGTTTTATGTCAATATCCAAGTTTTAGAGGTTAGAGTTTCTCTCTGTCAAATCATGGTGCACCTATAAGAATAACCTATAAGAATGCCTATGTTTGTATTAAATTTGTAGTTGTTCGTACATCTGGAGAAACTGCGATGAAAGAAGTATTGGAGAGAGACAACGCTCAGTATATGTTCTGCATGTGTAATCCTCCATTCTACGGCGCGGAAACTGAAGTTTCATCATTGCTGAAAGCTCGAAAGATGGATAGAAAAGCTCCGAATAATGCGTTTTGCGCTCAAACACACGAAGTTGTCACGGACGGCGGTGAAAAGGCGTTTGTGATGAAAATGATCGACGAAAGTCACCAGTATCAGCAACGTATTAGGTATTTTTTTGTTATTTTCTTGGAAAATATACGCCCAAATGAAAATATATAGCTTCAAAAAGATTTAGATAGCACTAAAAATTGTATAAATTTTGATGTTCGATAACTTTTATAATATTTGGTGGATTTTAATGATTCTTCTACCAAACTATAGACAAATTCTTCAAAATTCTTCCTAGCTAATACAGTTTTGACAATAATTATTTCTACAACTCATTTGATCTGTATAACCGACATGATGTTTTTGTGGTCAAAGTTTGGTACACTCAGTGAAGTAATTAAGGACGTTGGTCAAGTTAATGATTATTTTAAAAATTGTATTATCTAAATAGAATTTCAAATAATTTGTTGATAATTTGCTGAAAGAATCATCAAAATCCATCAAATATTACAAAAGTTATCAGCTTCAAAACTTGTAAAATTTAACATGTGCAGTTTTGTCTTCTCACTGAGTATATAAGTAATATACAACAAAAATAATCTCTTAGGATTTTTACATCGATGTTAGGAATACGGTCCAGCGTCAAGCCCATAATGGACGCACTGAAAGCCGACAAAGAAATCAAATCCGTCGCGCAGGCCGAATTTTTTCAAGGCCACACGACAAGGTACGGCGTTGCCTGGACTTTTAACGAAAACGTGGACCTGTCGAGATTCTTGAGGTTTGCCATGTTCGCGAAGAAGAAAAAGCCTGAAGTTAAGCCGTTTGGGCACACGTGGCGGTACAACGGAACCGTAGATGGCGCTGGAGTAGCATTACAATCGCTCTTTGAAAGTTTACAGGTGAGAATTTTAATAATAATAATAAAGAACATTATTTATAACCAAAGTATCATATTAACCAATACAGTCTTATTATATATGTAATAAAAACTTATTTGTAACCAAATTTGTAAAAAATTGTCTTGGTTTTTCGTTTTTTTTTGTTTCTGTTGAACATATAAAGTTTTTCATTATACATTTTTCCCAGATAAATTACACGATCACTAAAAAAGAAGATAAATTCCGCTTGTACAACATTACAGCCTACTTTAACACATGGACACATAATCGATTGAAAAAACGTGAACAAAAGAGGATGGCCAAAATAATGGAAGGTTTGACGTTACCAGAAATCGTCCAAACATCGGAAACTGGTGTAACTCCGATGGACGTGTCGGCTGAGGAAGACAAATTGGGAGCCCCGTTGAACACGTCTTCAGAAAATGAAGAATTGATGGCTAACGGTAATTGCGTGAAGAGAAAGCTTGATGAGTCGGATGAACGAGACAAAGTTGAGGGCAAGGATTTGGAAAGATCGAAAAAGATGACTGTTGGGGATGATGGGAAAGACGGAAGGACAAAACTTGTTGAGGGTACGGTACTTTTAAATGTTGGGCAGGAATTGACGATTGAAATGATGGCTGGTGAGGACAGGTATAGACGAGATTTACATGATGTTATGTTGTATGTTAAGAATCACTTGAAGTTGAGTTAGGTTAATTTTAAGTTGTGAAGTCTGTTTGTTATGTAATATTATGGATAGTTTTTGTGTTAAATGAAATGTACTATATTATTATACACCCTGTAAATGAAAAAAAAAAAACATGGAATTGTAAAATAATGAATTTATATCTTTTAAAGTGAATAAATGGTTTTAAATGAAGTCTGACCCAAATCAGTGTTGTCGCCAGATAGTTGGTGATATCTCAAAATTAGAACAAAAATTTTTTTTCAAAAGTGGTATATTTTTTTGAAGCACAATTTTTACAATGTTGCTTTGAAACTTTGCAAAGTGACACGTTATGAACCTTGCTGTTTGAGTGGCAGAGAATCTTTGAGAGTGGCACGTAATGAAGGTAAGTAACATCTTATGAAAGCTAGTAACATCCTATATCATTATTGACATGTGAAATCATATCCTAACTCTCTGTGTCACTTGCTTCCACTACATGTTACCGGACTCCACTTTGTGTTACACGCTTTGAAATTTTGCAGAGTGCCACATAATAAAGGTAAGTAACATCTTATGAAACCTAGTAACATCCTATACCATGAGTGACGTGTGAAATCATATCCTAACTCTCTGTGTCACTTGCTTCCACTACATGTTACTGGACTCCACTTTGTGTTACACGCTTTGAAATTTTGCAGCGTGGCACATAATAAAAGTAAGTAACATCTTATGAGACCTAGTAACATCCCATACCATGAGTGACGTGTGAAATCATATCCTACCTCTCTGTGTCACTTGCTTCCACTAAATGTTACTGGACTCCACTTTGTGTTACACGCTTTGAAATTTTGCAGAGTGGCACATAATAAAAGTAAGTAACATCTTATGAAACCTAGTAACATCCTATACCATGAGTGACGTGTGAAATCATATCCTACCTCTCTGTGTCACTTGCTTCCACTAAATGTTACTGGACTCCACTTTGTGTTACACGCTTTGAAATTTTGCAGAGTGGCACATAATAAAAGTAAGTAACATCTTATGAAACCTAGTAACATCCTATACCATGAGTGACGTGTGAAATCATATCCTACCTCTCTGTGTCACTTGCTTCCACTACATGTTACTGGACTCCACTTTGTGTTACACGCTTTGAAATTTTGCAGAGTGGCACATAATAAAAGTAAGTAACATCTTATGAAACCTAGTAACATCCTATACCATGAGTGACGTGTGAAATCATATCCTACCTCTCTGTGTCACTTGCTTCCACTACATGTTACTGGACTCCACTTTGTGTTACACGCTTTGAAATTTTGCAGAGTGGCACATAATAAAAGTAAGTAACATCTTATGAAACCTAGTAACATTTTATGAAACCTAGTAACATCTTATCTTATACCATGAGCGACGTGTGAAATCATATCATATTTTTGTGTCACTTGCTTGCACGTTGTGTTACTCGTTTTGAAATTTAAGTCCATAGGGTATCGTATATAATGAAATGCATGGATATTCTCAAACTTTTATTAGAACCAAAGAGATACATCGGAAAGAAACGTTCGTAACAATACGTCTGGATGGTTTAAAAATATAATATTATAAGAATGCCTAGGCACTGCATATCATCGTAAGGTCTTTGAAACGTCTTTGAAACGAAACTCGCCCGCTCGAAAAAATTACACATTTCAATTTAATAAATTTTAGTTACGTTCCTATAATCACAGAAGTTATAGTGTTGCACTGTCAAATAATGAAACAAAGCCCTATTATTATTAATATTATTACGCAATAATTCCGTATATATTTAAACTCGCTCGCGACAAAAGAAAATCCACAAAATGCGCGCTAAGTAAATCTTTTTATCACGTATCACGGATTCATGTTTTCTTCTCTAATTTTTTTTTGTGTTGTGTGTGATTGCAACAGGCACGATATACAATAGAAGGTAGTTACTAATTCTCATTTATTATTATTCTCTAGTCGCATCGTGTATATGTTTATGGGATAAGATTCATATCACAATACTGCAAAAACAGATTTTGTGCAACCAAAAAAAATTATCATATAAATTATGCTATAAATTAAACATCTAAGGTAAATGCACAAAACCTTCTGACACATTCATGTTTTCCCGCAAGGAAACCCATAGACGATAATCCAAACAATACTGCGTGACACACATAGGCCTACTGCACTTTAATAAAATACAAACAAAACAGAAACACAATCCTAGCAAGCCATGACAATAGGAATTATGGGCGTGGCCTGTACCTGTCAAATTAACAGGTGCCACCTACCCTCACTAAATTTGCGATTTTGACGCCTTTCGCTAAAAAACCAGGATTAATTACATAAAACAAAGCGCGTTAGTTGCGGACACGTCTAGGAATCACATCACGGGACATCACTTACTTCGAGACACCTACAATAAAAAGGAGAGCAGCACGGCAACAAATAATAGTAGAATAGTGTAACGAAAAAAATATTAAAATTTAATAAATTAGAGACGTAAAAACATTGTACAAGGTAGGTGGTGGGAGGACCTGCGCCGTTCAGTATATATATATTGCTAGATGAATAATACATTAAAAATAAAAAAACAATTGTTCGTAAATATTTAAAGGAATAAGAGGAGATATTAGGGGGAAAAAAAGTATTAATGCGACGGCTAATGTAGCTAAGATGCCCATATAGACTTGGCCGCTGCTAACTTTGTCGTTCTTTTTTCGCGTATTCGCTTCCCGTGTGATATGTCGCGAGGCGCCCGTCGCCCGCTCTCAGACGCCTTCCCTGTTCGGCTCGGTTTTCCTCGACTCCGCAGAGCACGCCTGCGTCTCAACAATGTCACCTTCCTTCGTAGCACCACTAAAATTTCAAAAATAACGTCAAACTCTACAATAAAATCTCTATTACAACCAACAATCTCAAAACATTCTATTATCTACAATTTATCAAATGTACTGAAGATGTACGCAATTTAGTTCATTCCACAGTCACCAGAGGGCAAATTGGTATTGGTATTCAAGTTGAGTTATTTAATACATTTCATTACACAGAAAAAATTAGGTAGAAAAGTCCAAATCTTAGCCCATTACAATAAAAAAAAAACAGCCTACTTACGGTGAAACTGCGACAATAACGTTATCGTTTTCCGTCTTCTGATCACCGGCGGCCTCTGCAACCTTCACGACATGGCTCTCCGCTCCGATAACTCCGACGACGTCCGTCTGTCGAGCTTCAGCTTTCGTAGATTCGTCTCCGGACTCGACGTTGCTGGTAGTGTCGCTGCTGCCTCCTCCCCCCGCTACGTCTAAGTTCTCTACTTCTAGATCGCGTTCGACCGTGGCCGGCTTCGGCGTGCCAAAGTTCGCTTCAAAATTGTCAAAAGAGGCCGACGAGAAGTCGGCCCAACCGGCGCCCGTGCCGACACCGCCCTCCGACGAGTCCGACTTACCGGTGTCGAGACTCGCCCACGGAGACGACGATATTGCTGCAGCGCCGCCCCCCGCAGCCGATTCCCCTCCGCTCGCCGCTGCTTCCGATACAGCATTCGGTGATGACCAGGCTAATAGAAAAAAGAATCTTTCAATACATGTCTTTCCATTTTTTATGAATTTTCAGATGCCGAATGTAAGTTTTCATGCAAAAAAAAAACAATAATAATAGTTTTTATAAACAAGAATCATTTTTTATTGAATAATTATTGAAATTTGGATTTTGGATCTGGATTTTCTGCACTTATCGTAAGCATTTAATTTTCAAATAAAATACTTATTTAAAACCCTTATTTTCCGAAAATAAATGCGTATAAAGTCTAGACCAGATACTGAAGATATGTCACAAGAATACAGAAATAATAACCAGATTTTGAAGTTTGTTTCCTAAAAAAAAAAAAAAAAAACAATAAAGAAATAACTTACGGTCGACGTCCATTGATGGTTCGGGCCCCGTAGGCGACAGGTCGTCATCGCTGTCACTGTTGAACGTGTCGCGTCTGCAGCCCGACTTCTCGATAACCGTCTGGAAGGTCTGGTCACGCTCCACAAAGAACTGGTCTTCCGACGGCCCCAGAGTGTTTATGTTCTGCGCGCACACCTGCTTGAAGAGCTCCTGCTGCTGCACAAGATCACCCTCCTCCAAGTTGAAGTTCATCATGTTCCTATGATCGATAGTTCTACAAGAAAAAAAATTAACAAAGAGACAAATTTCTCTTGTAAAACCATCAAAAAAATAATTTGGTGCCGCAAAGTTAGTTACTTTTTAGTTTTTATAGTAGTCAAATTCATAACAAATAAAAATTAATCACAAAAATTATACTTACTGTAGCGTGTCATCTCCATCGTTAAAGTCGTCATCACTGAAACCGTACGTCTCTATGAAGTGACTATTGAGCTGTTGCATCTGATATTCCGCATACTGAAAGCAAACAAACAGATAAAAGACACGTGAAGAACGGATATCCGTCTTCTAATAGCGTCCGGTCGTCTCACTTCTACTCGAAATTTTGGCTCAAGCATCGCATATTTTGGTCCGGTTGGTTCACATCGTGTAGAAAAACGTTTATCGGGAATTTCGGCAATTTTCGGTCGATTGTCGAGGTGCACGCATCGAAAGGAAGGTAAGAAAAACTGCACAATGAATACGAAACGAAGGTAAAGAGGACAACAATTTGCAAATTTCCAAGTACTGTCCACGGTGACAGGTGACACACCAAAGTACCTGTCAGTGTCCACTGTCCAAATACAGCCGTACGAAAATAAACTGTCTACAATACTCAAATTTTTTAAGAGTTAAATAAATAGTTCTGTTTAGTTATTACGAAGGAATTGACTTAATTTTATGGTGTTCAAGCCTTCACAATAATCTCTGTTTGAAATTTCCCGCAAAAATCAGTTCCAACCAGAAAAATTTGCCACACAGATGTCGCCGGGCTCAAACGTCAACGTAGTGGCGCCATCTGCGGCGAAATTTAGAATTCAACAGTACCGGCGGGAATTTTAAATTGCAATTCATTTTTTCAAATTAAAATAAATTTGGGAGGGTTTTACCTATTCACAAGCATTTATACACACATATTATTCATTATTTGGTGACTCACGTGTTGCTGGATCATACGGGACTGCCTGAATTGGATGTCGTAGTCGTCGCTGTCCTCGTTCGAGGTGTTGGGATGCGCCCCTCCGAGCAGGGTCTCCTGCGTCTTGTTTGTTTCGGCGAGGGTGGTGTCCTTGAATGTGTCGAGGCGTTCCGCGACCTCGGGTAAGTTATTTTTCAGGAACTGACCGAGGGACGTCTGGTTGCACGAGTCCACGATCTTGTTCGTTATGTTGATCAAGTGGCCCATGTAACCCCTCCTAATACCTCTGGCCTTTGCTCTAAAATAACATTTCCTTTTTGCAACTTAAATTTTTTTTTTTTGAACATTAAACTCAATCAAAACATTAACACCAATAACATAACTATTTGTAGTTTTAAGAAAGCAGAAAAAACATACATAAAAACAAATAAATTAAAAAAAAATTACCATAAAAGCATAAACTTAAGGTTTTTAAATTTTAAAAATTAAGAAAAATAGTTTAAATAAAATATTTTAAAATATGAAACAGTCATTAATTAAACGTAACTTACTGCTGTTCGTCGTTTTCCTTCCACGCATCCAGTACCCTCTCGATCAATTTGCAATTAACTAGTAACTGAGAACAAACCGAAAAATAAAAACATCAAAAAAGCACATCCGACAAAAAAATCCACCAAAAATAAAAACAATCTCTAATCTTACGTGTTTCGATAAGGCATTGGTGTCCCCGTGCTCCGTGGGGCTCTGCTGATGTTGCGTCGCTCCGATAGCAGCAGTTATGCAAGCCTCAACCTGAAGAAAAATTTTATTAAATTTATAAGTAATCAAAGTTAGTTTAGAATTGATTACTTCTAAGTTTAGAAGTAATCAAACCAATTTCAAAATTATAAGCATTTGAAAATCCTGCATAAAATTACGCTACGAAAGCACAGATGGCGCCACGATCAGATGTCAAAATATACGATCGCGACGCCACCTACCGGTAATTCTCGTATTTAGAGCTGACAGCAGAACAAGCGGGAAATTTAAAAATGAAGAATTACCTGCGTATGTAGAAAATTGTTCCACTGGAACCTAAAAAATAGATCGAGGAGGACCTCCATCGTCCCGAGGGACGTGAGCTCGCGGAGCAGCTCGGCGTTATTCGACGAGACGACGGCGGAGACGAGTTTGGCGACCTGAAGGCGAGTGTTGCCCAGTGGGGGGTCGAGGACACCCAACGTTGTGCTTATAGGTAACTTCTGAGGGAGAGAAAAACAAACAAAAAAATAAATAAACAAACAAAATAAAAAATTGTATAAACGGTCAAAATAGCAATTTTTTAATTTTAGTTGTTACCTTTGGCGGGTCGAGTAGCAAGTTGTGAAAGTCTCGGAGTCGCTTTGTGATGGCTGCCGTTGTGCTCTGTATGACTTTTCTTCGCTCCTCGAGGTCGTTCGGGTCATCGTGGTTGGAATTGTTGTAGATATTCTGAGTGTCGTACTTTGGAATGCTGGAATTGTTATAGAAGAATTGATGTTTGTATTAATGATGGGTGAATTCATATGAAATAATTGGTTATAATCGATCCTTCCAATGTCTTGAGATGTCTCGATTACTGCATTCAAATGATGATTGATTATTATCAAGTCAAGGAAACAATTTATGAAGGCAAGTATATTGATAAACATTTTCAAAAGTTATAAATAATTATGTAATCTTAACTGAACTAACAAGAATTATTGCCAAGACTCTAATAAACAATACAAAGTCAGGAGTAGTGGTTGAAACCACCACAAGTGTCAGACAAAACAATATAAAGCCAAGGGCACAATTTATGAAAGCCAAGATATTGATACACATTTTCAAAAGTTTATAACTGTCAAAATAATTATGTAATCTTAACTAAACTAACAATAATTATTGCCAAGACTCTAATAATCAGTACAAAGTCAAAAGTAGTGTTTGGAACCACCACAAATGTCAGACAAAACAAAATAAAGTCAAGGGAACCATTTATGAAGACATAGAACATTTTTCAAAAGATCCTAACATCAAAAATAACTATCTAAGCCTAATGAAACTAACAATAATTATTGCCAAGAGTCTAATGAACAATATTAAGTTAAGGGTAATGGTTGAAACCACCATAAATGTCAGACAAAACAATATAAAGTCAAGGGAACCATTTATGAAGACATAGAACATTTTTCAAAAGATCCTAACATCAAAAATAACTATCTAAGCCTAATGAAACTAACAATAATTATTGCCAAGAGTCTAATGAACAATATTAAGTTAAGGGTAATGGTTGAAACCACCATAAATGTCAGACGAAACAATATAAAGTCAAGGGAACCATTTATGAAGACATAGAACATTTTTCAAAAGATCCTAACATCAAAAATAACTATCTAAGCCTAATGAAACAAACAATAATTATTGCCAAGAGTCTAACAAACAATACAAAGTCAACAGTAGTGTTCAAACCACCATAAATGTCAGACAAAACAAAACATCTCAAAAACCCCATCATTAAATTATACAAATTGATCGAATACTAATAATAATCCGATTCATCAAATCATTCAATTATGCCCAAAACTGATTTATATATCGGCAAAAAAAAAAAAACACTTACCTAATTTTATGGATATCTAAAAGCGCTAGAAGTACTTGAATGCCGCCGACTATACTAAACTCGTTTTTTTCGCTGCCTAATATATGATCCAGTAGTAGAGATACCGTTTCGGGCCTGCTCAAAACAAAACAAAAAAAAAAACATAAATAATCTAAAAAATATAAAAATGACAAAAAAAACAGTATAAAAGTCCTCGTGGGATTCCCGAGGGAGCGCTTACGATTCCAACGTGTTCAGCAGAGGATCGGGGTCGTTCCTCTCCGTCGAATTCCTCTGGTTGTCACGGGCGATCTTGATAAAATCGCACAGCAACTGAGCGACGTTATAATGCCGTTCCTTATCTACGTTTGGATCTAGCAAAGCAACTAACGATTGTATAATTTGTTGGCTATCCAACCACTGAAACGACAAAACACAAGTAATAAATAAAATACATCATCTAAACTCTAAAGTTTAACATAAATAATACACGTAATTCTTACAGTTTTTCTATACGGACAGCCGTAGAGAAAACTGGTTGATAGTTTGCTCTTTAGATTGTTTAGAAGATGTACACAAGTTTAGTTTGTGATTTTTTTTTATAATCTTTATTTATAAGTAGACATTAGTAATGGATAAAGATGGTCTGTGCTGTACCAATACCAATGTCGCCGCCCATGGTACTACTAGCGACACCTGTTGTCAATTTCATAAATGTCAGTTAAACCAGTACGAAGTCAAGCGAATAATTTATGAAGGTAAAGATAGTAATGCACTCCTTGTAAGTCACTTATTATGATTTTCCCTTAAAAAACATGAGAAAACATGCTAAAAAAGTATGTTTAAACATATTTTAAAGCAATATCTGTTGAATCAAAGCGATTTCAACATAATAACAATGCTTAAAACTATCGATCAACTAGTTTTCTCACAGCTTGAACACAGCACAAAATTCAACAAGATCAACCAAATGATCGACCAAATAAAAAAAAACAATAAATAAATAGATAAAGATCACTTACGTTTAATATATTCTGTCGCATTTCGACACCTTCGACCTGTGTCATGAGTTTGAGCGTGAGGTCCATGATCGCGGACGTGCCTAAGTGATTGAGCAGGAGGGTTATAAAATGTTCTTTAGCCTTTAAAAAGTCTAAAACCTGCAAGCACGTGAATTGATAGGACAACCAGTTCTGGCGGGGCGCAAAGGATTTTTGTCGTAGAGAGTGTGAGTGACAGAGATAGAGAGAGTGAGAGAGCGTGTCGTGTGAGAGACGGGATCAGCAGTAGCCGTAGCCGTAGCAGATTTTCAGTAGAGAAGGCGGACGGACGAACGGATGGATGGAACGGACGACGGATCAGAGTCGGATCGGAGCGAGAGAGGGGGCAAAAAAGAGAAAAAAATTGTTATATTTAACGTTTACCCACTAGAAATACACTACAACTACATAGTTGGCCTACGAAAACCACATAAAACAATTTTTGAGTTTCTTTAAAAACAGAAATTGTTTTGGGCGGTCCCGTAGCCTTTGTTAAGGAATAACCAGCCTAGATATTGCCATGAAGTTTTGACTTAGGGTAACTGAAAAAATCTGAAAAAATTCTATACACTAAAAAATGCTCTTTAAAAATCTTAAATTTTAAAGACTAATTTGCAGCTATTCTAAAATCTCATGCTATTTTGCTATTTTATTGCAATTGCCTTTCTGGGAATTACATTCTTTTTAGTAATAAACCACAACGTACCAACATTCGTGACCAAAAACAAGTTTACTTATTATTACTCGACTACCTGTTGTTTTATTGCATCTGGTTTTTGCTAATTAAATTATTACTAATCATAAAATACAACATTCCTGACCTAGGACAATTTTAATGATTATTGGGACTACCTGTTGTTTTATTGCCTTCTGGTCTTTACGAATTAAATTCTTTCTAGTCATAAAATACAACATTCCTGACCAAAGACAAGTTTATTTATTATTGGGACTACCTGTTGTTTTATTGCCTTCTGGTCTTTACGAATTAAATTCTTTCTAGTCATAAAATACAACATTCCTGACCAAAGACAAGTTTATTTATTATTGGGACTACCTGTTGTTTTATTGCCTTCTGGTCTTTACGAATTAAATTCTTTCTAGTCATAAAATACTACATTCATGACCTAGGACAAGTTTATTGATTACTGGGACTACCTGTTGCTTTATTGCAACTGGTTTTCCCGAATAAAATTCTTTCTAGTCATAAAATACAACATTCCTGACCAAAGACAAGTTAATTGGTTATCGGAACTACCTGCTGTTTTATTGCATCTGGTTTTCGTGAATTAAATTCTTTCTAGTCATAAAATACAACATTCCTGACCAAAGACAAGTTAATTGGTTATCGGAACTACCTGCTGTTTTATTGCATCTGGTTTTTGTGAATTAAATTCTTTCTAGTCATAAAATACTACATTCCTGACCTAAGACAAGTTTATTTATTATTGGGACTACCTGGTGTTTTATTGCATCTGGTTTTTGGGAATTAAATTCTTACTAGTCATAAAATACAACATTCCTGACCTAAGACAAGTTTATTGGTTATTGGCACTACCTGTTGCTTTCTTTCATCTGGTTTTTGCGAAATAAATTCTTTCTAGTAACAAAATACAACATTTCTGACGTAAGACAAGTTTAGTTATTATTGGGACTACCTGCTATTTGATTGCATCTGATTTTTGTGAATTGTATGTAATATTTTCCCTTTTCGAATTAAATAAAGTAATCTGGAATATTAAGCAACAGTGTATTTTGATTTTATGTTAACATTATAACTACATA
The DNA here is from genome assembly GCA_963971325.1 of Aphodius granarius. NCBI lineage: Eukaryota > Metazoa > Arthropoda > Insecta > Coleoptera > Scarabaeidae > Aphodius > Aphodius granarius. The sequence continues at coordinate 41,804,519 of OZ020221.1, read as the reverse complement.
TGACAAGACATCGTAATAACAGAAAATATCTTCAAAATTAATACAAAATGTTTTACATTGTAGGATAAAAGTTGAATATTTTAATTAAATCGAGTTTAATCCCATATTATTTTGTAATTCTCAAAACTGGAATTTCAATAATTCTGTGAAACGATCTGTTAAGATCGAGTCGTAAATAATAAACAATGACAAACAAATTTTGTGAAATTACTGTTAAGATAGCATATTCATTTTTAGTTTTAGAATAAACATTGGCAATGCAGCAAGCAACGTTCTCTTCAATGTAACAAAATACTGTACACTCATTTTCCATTATTACTTGATAAATATTTTATTAAACTTTATCTTTTTTTCCTCCCAAACAATAACAAATATAAAAAACAAAAAGTGGTTTGAAAAATTCCTGCCATATCACCAATTTACAGACGTAAGGGAAAAAATTATGTGCTCTACATTATCAATACATTACCATACAAAACGTAAAGTCAACTGTAACATTAATTTATCATCACAAACATAAACAAAATCAACAAGGGCAACCGTTACAATAAAACATATATTTTCTTGTTTCAATTTAAGACATTAGACATTAGCAAAGTACTACAAGATAGAACGGCAATATCTAGACGAGTCCTTACCTACTGTTAGTCAATCTAAAACTCTTACGAGAAAGAAAAGTCTCGTTTTTAAAGCAAATAACTTACCTGTTCTGTCTTCTTGGCAATCAGTACACCGAGAATCTTGCTAAAGAACGACGCAAGCAACGGATTTAACGGGGGTTCATTATCAAGGAACGCATACAACTTTCCAAGCAGCGCTTCGTCACTCGCCAGACGTTCATTCAAAACCGGCACGTCGCACGTTAACAATTCACAAGCTATATTCGGATATTTAAAACGCGTCGTCTCCTCAAGATCAGCGGACGGTTCGAGCGTGGTTAACGTAACCAGTTCATCCATCACTTCAGGCTTAACAAGGCTACAAGAATTTGAAAAATCGGAATTTGTTTTATTCGTTTTTAGATAAATAATTCTGAAGATTACTTACAATGCGATTAAGGCTTTATTTTCAGATTTGCACTCGTTAATAACGTCTTCTGCATCGAGGACGTCCTGTAGAGTGACATCCTCTCGACATAGGATGGTCTCGAGTTGAGACGACGAAGCATTAGTATACTTCCAAAACATGTTTGCGAAACCTACAATAAAAGCCAGGATTGGTGTTTGTATGTATGTATGTGGGCCAGCAGCTACAATGACACAAGCAGTGACGTTTTCCTCTGTGGGCCGCTGACAGTGGGGCATTATTGTGAACAATAATTACCTGAATACTTTTTTGTTATTTTGGTCGAATGCTAGTTGCGAGTTCGTTGGGTTAGGTTCATTTGCAGTGACCTCTCTTATCGGGTACGGTAAATATTGCGCATCCGGCGGATTCTGCGTTATATCGACGGGTTTCTATCACATATATTTCGATTGAATTATCGTTTAGTAAAGCTTGGTTTTGGTATGAATCGAATATACATCTAAGTTTGCGTCGGATACAGGCTGTACTCTGATTGACAAAGTAACCACCATTCGTATCCCATAATGCACTTGTTGCTCGGCGCTGTCAAACATCGCAAGCGCGATATTCGAAAGCGAGTAAACGAACCAATATTTTAATGCTCTATTATGATATTTTGTTTAAATATCATTTCAAGTATGCGCCCAATTATATGGCGCACTCGCCCAAAAGTATCTACTGCTATCTGGGACAAAACTAATTGGTACTTAACAACTTTACTCCAGGAAGTCGGCTTTTCACTATACCCGCTAGCATATTTGGTTGCCTATTATTCAACCATGGGGAAGTAATGAACTAGTTAACGAAGCAGTCGACGCATACCCTCAGAAACTGTGCCACTTCTCCCACTCCACAGGGTCACACTATGCTCTGAATGTTCAACAATAATGATTAAGATTAGAATAACAAAAACCAGTATTCTAACAATATACGAATACGAACAATAAAAATATAAAAATTATAATTATATTTTCTGACTAAAAATTGATTTTACGACAAGAAAGAATTCAATTTGCAAGATGCAATAAAATAGCAGGTAGTCCCAATAATAAATAAACTTGTGATAGGTCGGGAATGCTGTATTTTATGACCAAAAAGAATTTAATTTGCAAAAACCACATGCAATAACACAGCAAGTGGTCCCAATAATGAATATACTTGTCTTAGGTCAAGAATGTTGTGATTTATTACTAAAACGAATATTGATTTTGATCTGTTTTGACTGATATTTGTTACTGGAATAGTAATTTACGTTGTCGTAGTTTATTTCCTGTATATTCTTAATTAAAATGAATTAATGTTTATATCAAATTAAGGTTGTCGTGTACCGAAAAGCAAATGACGGTAATTTACACATTTCTCTCGAAGATCAAAATAGACGTTTGGTGTTTTTTTAAGTCATGTTAGAAATTTTACAGGTCCATTATCTATTAATAAAAGCAATTATTATAATTATTACTTAATAACAATTAAAATATGTGGCATAAGTGACGACACTTGACCGCTTATATTGAAAATCGGCGTTTATAAGGTTTATATGTTGCTATAACGTAGTTTTGAGGCCTCTAATAGAAAAAAATGATGCTAATTTGGATTTTCGAGTTTAAAAACATGAAAAAAGAAATGCATCGGCCGGGAATCGAACCCGGGCCGCCCGCGTGGCAGGCGAGCATTCTACCACTGAACCACCGATGCTGATGTTAAAATTCTGCACGCCACACGATGCTAAGCACGTTAAAAGACTTGCTAAGAAAACCTCTCTTCCATATAATAACTTTCTGCGGTTAATTAACCATTAGAAATCTATTGTCCAGGTTTATTTGACTCTGTCCTTACTAGTTTCCAAGTTATGACATTACATGTCTTTTAGTAGAGTTAAAATGAAAAAGAATGGCTATTAGTACTTCATATGGAACGATAACATGGAATTTGTACTTTTGCAATTAATCAATTTCGTGAAGCCATACTGATAAATAGGTACTTTTGTAGTGCTAGACAATTGAGTAATTTTAGAGTAATTTAAGTTGTTAACTAAGAAATGGTTGTCTTAATTTCAGCACATAATAGTGATTATATTTTATTTGAGAAGTTTCTTTTCCATAGAATAAAATGACTTTCTGCGCGGGTAACATAAATGGCTATTACCTAAAGTCGTAATCGAAGATTAATTAAACCTTGAAGATAATTGTTTAATGGAATTTAATTCAGTAAATAAAACAATTTAAAAACTTTATAAGGCATCCAACACCAGCAACAAGACGGGATTAAACACGTTCTTTATTTCCAAAAAAACAAACAAACAAATAACACAGTCGGAAGTATCGTTGGGAAAAATACATATACATGTCAAAGTGCAACAACAAGAGACAGACATCTTCCTATTTACATACATCTCCTCCGCATCTTTGTGTTCTTTAATAAAATCCATTACACAAATCCTTATTTTATTTCAATACGGTACAATGGTTAGGCAGGCTAAGAATTACATCACTTAAAACACACGAGACGACGGGGCGGGCAGCCAACTTCAGTGATTCAACGATAGAGTGTCTTTCCTCGGAATCGGAACCGCCCTGCCACCGATAATCACCTGCGGCCCAATGTAATACCGTATCAGCAAGCTAGAGCCCCGCTTCAACTGATTGTGACGAGACAAATCCAGCCAACAGTCCACCCAGGAATTGTACAGAGGCATCTCTGGGGGCATCCCAGCCATCAATCCCGACCTTGACACCGCCATGCAATTGGCCACCACTTGGAATGGATACGTTATCGCACTCGCTATAAACTAAAAAATAACAATTTATATTGGTATGTAGCCTATTTTCTATAAAAAAAAAAAGTTTTAAAGTTTTTGTTTCATAAATCTTCTGACATTTCTGTATGACGTTTTATACGTCAATTCACCTGAACCAGTAGATGGCGCTTGAAAAGCAAGCTTACCATGTGACAGTTCTAATTCAAATTTCTACCACCAGAGCGCGACTCTTTTGTTCGTTGAGGCAAATAGCCAAGTACTATTTTGAACTTTAAATTTCAATAAAACAAACAGTTTTCATGGCATTTTTTCTGTTCTATATCTGTTATTTATATTATATAAAATTACTTACAGACATTGTCGCGGACGTGTAGACTTGTAGTTCGTTCTCTTCGATGACGTACGTGTTTACCGTGTAGGTTAGAATGCCGGCCAACAGGGTAAACAGAATGTCCCCGATAAGTCTCGGTACCAATCCGCTAAAGAAGCCCGTTATACCATTCTGACGATAAACCTCTGCTATTGAACCGAAAAGCCCACTAAAACACACCAAATGTAACAAAAATGGTCCAAAATCAATTATTAAAAATCGGGGTTTTAAGAACCGATTATAAAGATTCTTAAGAATCGATCGTTAAAAATAATAACCGAAATGGCAGTATGCATTACCGAAATGATGTTATGCATCACCGAAATGATTTACCCATATATTTATCAAAATATTTATTACCAAAATAACATACCTGTACTTAGTTTCCTGTCCAACAAACTGGGCCATCATCCGAATAGTGATTACATGAAACGGTTGGCTAACTATGATGGCACTGACGCGACTAACAATATCCCTCTTCAGGTGACGCAGAAACTTTGCCCTGTAAATGCTCTCGTTAATTTACAAAACAAAAAAAATAGTACCAAATGTACCTATCGTCTTCCTTTTTCCGTCGTTCCGACAGATCTTCGTCCAATTCATCATCGGCTTCATCAGAACCACTGAAATCTCGATCAAACTTCTCGACTAGTTTCTCGGTGGTAAGGGCGCACACGAGGTTGCCGCAAACTTTGGGGAAAAGGCCCCGATAGCAACCGGCGAGACCATCAACAGACTTGATATGTTTAACTGGAATGACAAGTGTCTATTAATAAATCGGATCATTTTTTTTTTTGAGGTTATGTTACCGTATTGGAATACATTGGGTAATTTGAGGGCAGGCTTCCCGAAGAGGGTCGTTGATGGTCGTGGGGCTATCGGTTCATGGCCCAGCTAAAATGTGAGAAATACACACACAAAGTAGAGTTGAAAATAAACCGGGGGGGACTAACCTAACCTGTATGAGGACTTTGGCGTATTCTAGGGGATGGGACGCTGTGTTCACGATGATCCGAACGGCATAGTTGGTCCAGTTGTTGGGTTTAACTTCTTTCTGTTTTGACATTTCAATTGAATTTCACTTCCTTCAAAAAAATTTTATTTCTTTTTTTTTGTTAAAACAATCGACGGGAAAACAACACAGGCGTCGGGAAACGGAACGGCCGCCTGGAAACGACCGCGCTACTGGAACCGGACGCGTCTTGCGTAATTTGCGGACAGCGGACTAGATATTCCGCGGTTCCCGGTAGAAAAATTATCACTTATCAGGGTGCAATAAAATGACATACAATGCGTACGGTCTGTTCCAACGTAAGGCATTTATCGTTCAGAAACAGTACGATGTGATGGCACAGACTCAACAGCATTGTGTTTGTGTCTCTAACAAGTCAATACAAATTTACTGGTCCATCATAAAAAGTCGTACGGACTATTACAGACAACAGACAGTTGTGTTAGAAGGAACCTGTAATGACTTATTATGTTTGGTTGCATAAGTTAAAGCTTACTGTGACATCTGTTCGAATCTGATTAAAATATATCGAAAAAAGGTGGGGGAACGCCGTTCCATTGCGTTCCATATACCCCATAGGAAGAAATTCGCCGGAAAATGATTTAAAACTTTTGTAAATGTTCTTGCATAATGTTGATTCATACGTCAAATTGTATGTAATTAATAGGGGTAGCTACCCTGGAAAACACCTCTTAAATAACCATAATGTGCACCCCGTATGCTATGGCCGGTAGGGAGACGGCAATAAAAGATATCCATAACTTTTTTGTAAAATTGCTTAATGACACATGTCAATCGATAGAACTATTCAAGTAGAAAAAATAGCATACCCAGAGATAAAGATATGCAAAAACCTACAATTTGACATATGAATCAAAGTTATGCAAGAGTATTTACAGAAGTTATATGATTTTATCTGTCTGTTGGCGGATTCCTCGTTATGGGCTTAGGTCAATATTATGATAATTGGTGATAAAAGGTGTTATCGACGGAACAAAACTACGCGTTTTACAGCGTAGCTGCCCCTATTAATTACTTACAATTTGACGTATGAATCAAAGTTATGCATCAAATTTCGCAATTGTTATAAACATTTATATACCCCACTTGGTAAGCCGCACACTAATTTACCGCTTTACTTATGTATGAAGAGGGGTTCTTACCATGCGGGTAGTGTCGTGACGATACGATTAGTAGATGCAGAATTTCTTGTGGATTGCGAATTTGTTATTCCCGACATTCTGCTCAATTTTTGTGCCAAATCGTCTGATATTTTTTGTGGACAATGCTCTGGGGTATACGTTTTCAATTGACATAAAATATGTATCATTAAGAAATTCGAACAAAAAAGTTATCTTCTTCCCGGTTGTAGTTCAGGCCTCAGATATGTACCTTAGATAAATAATTAGGTACAATAAATAAAATTGTATTAATGCAAATATAACCACAGACAGTATTAAAATGGCTCCTTTCCGAGCAAGCTCACCCGTATAGTAAACATTAAACAGGAATTGTAGTACAAACACCATAATACCATAATACACAACAAAACAAAACAAAAACTTGGACACTAATGGGAAACATTTTTATTATCCGTTTCACAGAAATTTTTATTCTTTATGAAAGTTGGCGGTAGGTCTGATACCAAGTGTTAAAAATATGAAACGCGTATAGGAGTAAAGTACCTGGAATATTAATACAATCGAAATATTTTATTTGGGAATGTTGCTTAGAATTAATAATTACGCTCAGAATTGAAGTCAAATAAGTTTATTTCTTTGAAAATATTTCTTTCAAGGAAAGAATATATGTTTGAAACAAATAAGTATTTTTAAATTTAAAAAGTGAGTTGCATGGGATGAAAGAAATATTTTATTTAAAGAAAAAAAAAATAGTTTTACAGAATGCAAGCTGTATTCTGGTTATACTCTTCATTTAGTCATAAGTCTGTAATCTTTAGTAAACATTGTGGAGCAAAACCGTCTAAAAAAATATCTAAGCAACGTTTATAGATCTAAAGCTACGGTTTCCTCGGATAGCGACACCGTAATAGAGCGGCCGTAATATGACGGTAATGACATCAGCAAAGACGTTGCAAATGGTCAGCAATATATGCGGTTTCCTAGCAAGAGATAAGCCTCACCGTCAGATAAACAAGCGGCACCGTATTATTTTGAACGGACGTAAAAACGGTAGAAACTATTCGTGCAACGTTTTCAACGACGGCGAATGGAGTTTGTACGATTTCACACACGGGACTTTCAACGACATTTAAATCGATAACAACGATAACAGAAATATATATGCAATCGTTGTTCAGGAGTATGATAATAATTCGACAACGCTATCTGCCTTTTAGCGATTCTCCTTAATACAAAGATAGGTAGATAGCACAAAAACTACCTAAATCTTTCCATTTAAAATTCCAAAGAGGTATCACTTCCGGAAAACCGGAAGTCATACTAACATCAGCAATACGTCACAAAATGGTAATTTTTGTCTAATATAACTTCTCCAAATTTCATTCGATTATCTTTATAAATAAAAATATTAAAGGCCGGTTCTAAGCTGCAAATATGGTGAACCACATATTTGCAACGTCTTTGCTGATGTCGTTTTTTTTTTACCGTTTGTTTTACCCCTGTTTGTAATAACCCCCAGGTTGTAAACTACAAAACTATATGCTACATGCAGAAAAACAGCTTTTTTGGCAAATATTCCAACGAAAGACTTTTTTGTTTAATTATAATCATTAATAAAAATATAAAATATTTAACGTGTTTTATTAAACTACATAAAAAGACCAATCGAGTAAAGGGATAGGTGGGATAACTGCTCAAAGTTGTCGCTATTTAACCAATTTGTGCCTCATGATTTCGCGAAGAGAGTGGGTACTCCGCACCATATAAAAACCGCGACTCGTGCGCGAGTTGACACCAGTTGACACTCACCGGCAGCTAGGTTGCGGCGCCGGTTCATAAGTGTGAAGCGCATCAACTCTTGATTGGTTCTTGTGTTTTAGTTGACTGGAGACGTGTTTTTAAGTCTATATTTTCGATAAAATATATTCTATTGGTACGCTAGCTAGGTAAGACGATTTTGAATATATAAGTATTAAATGTGTTTATTTATATACGAAAAATGTCACAATTTCGTTACAAGTTTACCCACAATTTTCTTTTGTTATAGGTTCAAAATGATCCAATTTTTTTTTATTTTTCTCTTTTTGCCAGTTTTAGTTTCATTAAATGGTAAGTTTTAAATAGCTTGTTTAAAACAGTTTATTTTTTTGTGTAGATACTGGTTAAAATCTAAAAAAACTTAACATTTTAGGTGAACCACAAATTCGAATTTGCACAACATCGAAGCAAGAAATGGACCAGTGTAAGAAACTACAGAAACTGTACGGATCTAATGGGATATTATGCAAAGATCTTAAGGGGAAAGCATCAGATGTTTACGAATGTATCCAGCACACTATTAAGGACAGTGACGTCGTTGTAAAGATCTCTGCCAACGAGATGATCACCGCAAAAAGGTAGACATACATTGAATATTATAAATTACCTTAGATAACGTTACTGCCTGTGGAAACTTATCCCTGCTGCAGATTTTCCGCTGGGATAAAAGCACATTTCTTTGAAATAATAAATTAGTATCATAAATTAGTAAACAACAGCTTTTGGATTGCTTTTACTGCTACTGCTGGGTAATAAATGTCCGGTTGTGCAAAACGCGAATCCCTCATATGGTAGGATTTTGGCTACCAAATTAATTGATAAAAATTAAATTGGTTGGTTCAGACAGTTTACCTTTAGCAAAGATGTAGATAAACAATTCTAATTTGTAATTCAAAAGCGAGACGATTTGTCCCAACTAGGCTATTTATTTATTTGTGTAATGTCTGTTTCAGATCAAATTTAAAGCTTCTTATTTCATCTGATATTGAAATAAAAGTCGCTCTCATCGTAAATCCGCTGAAAGTGAATTCCATAACAGATTTATATCAGAAGAATGGATGTTTTTTACAAGCCTTGGGCGCAGGTAATACTTAGTTTCAGGAATTTTATGGTATGATTTATATATGCTTATTATTCTTTTTCAGGTTCCTTATTGTTGGCCCAACACTTGATGCATTTTTGTGATGGAGAATTGTGCGAGGTTGATAGATTGATCAGCAAGACTTTTAGAGCTGCTTGCTATCCGGGCTGTAGAGATCCTCTGGTTAAGGGCAGCTTCAAAATAGACTGTGACCGACTGTGTGAACTCTGCGAGTCCACCCCTGATAGCGAAAGTAAGACTTTTTATTTCTTATTACTTTTATTGCTCCTATATACAGAGTAAAACAAAAGTATCATTGGTTACACTTTATATGTTGATTACGTGGATTGATAAACACAAAGTCTTAAGAACTTTGACCAACTTATGCTCCAAAATTTCGCAAAAATCGATATCTTTGAGAGACTGTATCTCGATTCTCTATTCCTTTAATTAAGAAGTTATCAATACATGTAAATTCCCATAAGAAGGGGACTTAAGACAGTGCAGTAATCAGGGTTTTTCAATAAACACAAATTACTCCACATAGGTTGTTAACTATCTCATGTTTGCTACTTGTTTTTAAAGCCCAAGCTACTTGCCTCGATGACATTTCCCAAAACTACTATGCTGGCACTAAAGGCACCATAGAATGTTTAAAAAATCGCGGAGATGCTGCTGTAATCACTATAGATAGTGAAGCGTACTTGCCAATGGGAATGATGGTCATGTGCCCCAACGGAACGTTAGTGGATAGTTTGACCCTGGTTGATGATAATTGCCTTTTGGGGAAGTTGCCGGAAACAATGTTTGCCGCCAGTTCTCACCAAACAGCTTTACTTTTGAACGAAAAGACGGAATTACTGATGCAATCACTACATGGAGAAGGATTTCATAGGGTATGTATATTGTGTGATTATTTCTCATCCTTCGCAACTTGAAAATTTTATTGGCGCAATGTTAATGTTTTAATAGATATAGGAATTGTATAAAACAAAATTAATTAAAGACGATCTCGGTTTGTAGGTTTACAATGCAGCCAAGCTAACACAAGAAGAAATAATATTTAATTCGATTGATACAAGGAAAAAACCAAAAGAGGTTACAACTGCTGCAGTACCAATACTAGTAGTATTATTAGTATCACTAATTATTGTAATAATTATCGGAGTAATGGTTTATTTCTTTCTTCGGCAAAGGGGGCCAATCTTTAACCAAAAAACAAAAATTCCTCAAGATGATATACCATCCAATGACACGGAACCTATCAAGAACATATCAAAATGCTAAAATTTTTATTGTCATTGCGTTCCTAAAGTAGTTTTTAATTACTTTTAAAAAGCAAGACCTATTAACAAACTGTGAAATACAGTTTGTTAGAGGATACCTTTTGCAAGAGGCGTTAAACCGTGGGTGCCAGCAACCAGTTGACCACCTCTGGTTGTCGTTATCAAACAGTGTGAAATGGGTAAGCGCAAAGGGCCAAGACTGGCGTAGGTGCAGCGGAATAAACCGCACCCAACTATTACATACAATACTACATGTCACAAATTGAATCCTTAATGCTCAATACTCACTGCAAAATGAATCAATTACAAAATGAGTTGTGAGTGTCAAGACTCCTCTATCGAACGTTCATTTACCTTTAATATTTACCACCTCTAGAACTCCGGAAAATTTGAAGCAACTGAATGTTACGTGTTTTAAGAGAAGATTAAGAATGATGATTACAGATTTGTTTCATGTTTGATTGCAGCGTTAATAAATGTTCATGCTGATGCACTGATTATGTTTTATGTATATATGATTAACTACTAAATTTAATTTATGAACTATTAATTAATGTGAGACCATTGTATATCATAAATACGTGGGATACGTAGCATATAAGGCGAGAAAGAAAATCTTTAGTTATTAATGTTTTTGTAGGTTTAGGCAATCATGTGTATTAATTTGTAGACAAGGTTTAGATAGAACAGTCTGCAGACTGGATCTCACCTTGAGGTTGACCTCAGCACTATATATTTTATTTTCTGTTAATTTTTATTATTGTATTTTTTACTGAGAGTTAATAAAGGCATATTATTATTATTATTATTTCTGTAAACGTTTCTGCTAAATACCTACTCTTGTTTGTTATATTTTGTTTGTTTAACATTTGCTATACAGGGTGTAACAAATTTGAGTGCACCAACATTAAGGGATAATAGATTTTGAGCTGCTGAACATAAAATTCTTCAAACAATTATTCAACTTTTTGTAAGGACTGGTTATTTTCTTGGTATAGGTATAACAAATAGGTTATATTTTGAATACTCAGATATAAAATAAATCGCTATGCTTTTCTGGATTCCGGTAATAAATAGGAAAACATCAATTAGAAGAATGTCTTAATCTATATATTTACCCTATATTACACATAAATGCCAACACTTAATAAAAGAAACAAAATTCCAAATCCAGAGAAAACTGATGCAACCAGCGAGAGTAACAATTCCTTCTTAATATCCCGGGATACTTTCGTGCTAGTCACTTCGTACACGAAGAACCAGGCGGTGAAGAAAATTCCAATACCCAATAGGACCAAAGTCAGATGTGGAAACACCGCTGGATTCACAGGGGACACGTATCTGGACATAGATTCAAAATCCGCCTAAAACCAACACCTGCATAGTGAACTTCGAAAATTAACCATACAATTAAAGTACTTACCATTTTATTTCGAGTTTTTTCTTACACTTGTTTTGTTAACCAACGAACGTGGCACCGGTTTGATTATTTTGACAGATAAATGACGTCGAGTTGTAACAAAACAGTCCTACCAACCTACACATAAATAATTATGTTTGCTGGCTGTTTTGATATTTATACGTGTAAATTAAATTAAAACATAATTCGTGATGTTATGTATTGTTTATATATCGGTTTATAGATTGACAAAGTTATTTTGCAAAACTATTTCGGAAATAATTAACTGACCCATTGAATTAGGTCCGTGGTTGGTGGAATGATCAAAATGGGGTTTGTCGGTCGGTATTGCAGGAATGCGTCCGTGTAGGTTTGGCATTTCATCCGTCAACGAAAACATTTTTGTTGATAATTCATCAAACGACGAAACCAACAATCGGATAGGCGAGATTTTCGGAATTAAGGACTTGACTCAGCGCGGACACTAATCCACCAAACGATCAGTAAGTTTACTTGTTGCCGAAGAGTAGCTTTGTAAAAAAAAGGGGGCGTCCACATTCAAGGTGCACAGAGCGAATTTCATATGGCATTTGACAGATGTCAGGTAGTTAAATAAATAGACCAAATTTACCTAAATTATTTTCGTTAACGGACGGACTGATGGTGGTTTTCTAGATGCGAGCTGCAGGCCTAGAACACCGTAACGACATGAGGAGGACCGTCTAAGAGAGTGAGCCGCATACCATTCATGGGATGAACGAGGAGGACCTTTTAAAGAGATCGGCAGAGGAACGCGAGAAGATATTTAGGCGGTATGAATTAATTCTGATATTACTATACATCTGACGCTATAAAATAGGTAGCATATCACTGATAACAAGTTATTATGTATATTATAATGTAATATTGATGATATACTAGAATTATAACCATGTTTAATTTGAAATAAGCCTGCTAAAAAAATTAAATAAGTGCAGTAAAGATAAGTTATAGTTGAGTGCCTATTAATAAACATTTTTTTTGCCTATATCCGATAGCAAATATAATGATTAAATATTTCCACGTAGATAACAGATGACTACTGTTAAATTCCAAACAAAATTTATTTGATACTTGATAATGGGGTAATTTAAATGACATGTTTCAAACTACGACTACTAATAGAAGAGAACGCAAGAAAAAGTGATTAAAAGTAGTTTCGGGCACAATCAAAGAATCAAAGTTTTTGTTTCAAGCAATTTCAATAATGGAATGATTTGATTCTTAAGATGTTTGGGTTTGAAAAAGCGTTAGAGAAAGAATTACAAATATTATTGAATAATAAAACTTGGCCCTCTACGTAACCCTCTACGTGTCTTTTGCCTCTTGAAGGTATGAAATCGGACGCGCCGAGGGGGCCGAGATTGACCCTTGGGAGGATCCACAGTTCGAGGTGTACCATGTCACCGATCGGTACGGCTTCATGCATGACAAGCCGCTGCCCTCCAAGCTCGACCCGCACGAGATCAAGAAACAGCAGGTCGAGCTGGAGCGGATCAAAAAGTGGGTCAAGATGCTCAAGGCGTGGGACGAGAAGGACCACACCGATCGTCTAAAGGAGAAATCGAAGAAATCCAACAAGCTCAAGGTATCCGACAAGAACCACAAGAATTTTAAATCGACCGAGAAGATCAATGAATGGGACGCCATCCACAAGGAGAAGCTACATCGCAGGATCTACAAAGGTGAGTGAAGTTTTCGTTTAATTTGAACAGGAATTGAGTTGGTGTTCAGGGAAATACCTTCTATATATTTTTAGTAATAATAATATTCTTAGGGCTGGTTTATTCACCTACACGTAAAGTCCTGTATAGTTATGTGTCAGATATGTCAAATTTTGTTGGTGTGTTACAACTCATTCTAGTAATTCACGTTCGACACACTGCTACTAACATATTTCTGTGTTAATGCCAAAAAAAGGAGCAACAAAATCAACTTATTTGACTAGTCTCTTACTCAATATAATTTACAATTTCTACAAACCAAGAGTGTGAAACAAAATGTAGATAATAGTTTCTAATACAGTTATTTGTCAATTTGGAAAACTTTATCAACTGAAATCGTCAAACATTCTCCTATTTATTCAAACAGGCATACCGAACTCGTTACGTTCGCAAGTCTGGTGCAAGCTGCTGAACATCGAGCGGTACAAGCACGAGCGTCAATCCGAGTACGACCGTATGCTGAAGTTGGCCCGGAAATACTCGACGGACGCTCGCCAGATCGACTCGGACGTGAACAGGCAGTTCCGCGAGCACATCGCCTTCAGGGAGCGGTACAGCACGAAGCAGCAGTCGCTCTTCAACGTGCTGACGGCGTACGCGATGTACAACTCGGAGGTGGGCTACTGTCAGGGCATGTCGGGTATCGCCGGCGTTCTCCTCATGTACATGGACGAGGAGGACGCGTTCTGGGCGCTGCACGTCCTGCTGGCCGACCCGAAGTACGCGATGCACGGCCTCTACAAGGAGGGCTTCCCCAAGCTGAACCGGTTTCTCGAGCATCACGATCGCATCTTGACCAAGTTCATGCCGAAGCTGAAGAATCACCTCGACAAGCACGGGTTGGACGCGATACTGTACTCGCTGAAGTGGTACTTTGTATGTTTTGTGGAGAGGGTGAGTGCTTTTTTTTTTTTTGTTGACGGTATGGAAGTATAGACCCCGGGAACAGAGATTTTTACAGTGTTTTATTTTGGAATTACCTTGAAATGCTAAAAAAATTTTAGTTTTGAGAAGAAAAGTAGACCTGGTAAGCAAAAATAAGGTGAAAAAAATTTATATTTTCCGTTAGTAAAAGCCTAACTTGAAACCGTACTTACAAAATCAACTTTACACATCGCACATCGTACACATTAGAATTGCCTTTCTCGAATTCTATACTTTACCCTTTTTTGGCGTCTCATGGGCGATATTTTTATCACTGTGGTGTTTTTATCACTCATTCTAGTGATCCTTTGTCATTAGTATGAGTGATAACTCTATAATTCAAACTTTTTGTGTAACAAAAAAGCATGAAACATTGTCAAAATTTCAGGTACCGTTTAGTTTGTGCCTGCGGATATGGGACATCTACCTGTTTGACGGTGAGCGTGTCGTCACAGCGATGGCCTACACAATCCTCAAGATGCACAAACGTAGTCTAATGAAGCTAAAGGACATGGACTCCATTACTCAATTCATTCAGGTAAAGCTTTTTATTAAACAAGGTTTTCTTATCTTTTTTTCTTTGTTTTGTTATTTCTTCTGTTTCCTTTGTTGTCTTTTTACATTTATTATTCTTACTAGTGATATTTCTATCACTGATCACTCACTTTTGCAAGTCATATTTTTATCACACACATTCGGAAGTAATTCTTTGGCGGCCTATAAGTATAGAACTCGGGAACAGCGATTTTTATAGTGTTTATAGACCGGATAAGCAAAAAAAAACCTCTTTTCTCGTTGGCAGGTTAAGCTGTATAAAGATTTTATGTACGACGAAGACACTGTGATACAGACGCTGGAGCGTTCGATGGAAGAGCTGCGCAAGGCGAAGCTCGACCTGCCGCCGCCCGGGTCCAAGGAGGAGCTCCCGAGCCGGCCTTTCGGCCTCTTCATCGAGCCGTCGTTCCAGCAGATCGTCGGCCACCGCCTCGAGAAGTTCTCGGAGAAGGAGCGGGAGACGAGCGAGCTGGTGACGCTGCGGCGCGAGCAGGCGGAGAAGGCGCTCGACGTGGACAACAGGGAGTCGCAGGTGTCGGCGAGCGACTCTGCCGGAAACGCAGGTACTGATTTCGACGACGACGATGACGAACTCGATGTCGATAGTGTGTCTGTCGCCAGCCGGTACACTGTCGAGAGCGATACTAGCGTTTGCGAAAGCGTCTCCAGTAACGTCGTCGAGTGCACCAGGCTGTAGTCCTCGTTGCGTTAATTTTTTTGTGTCTGTTGTTGTCGTTTGTCGCATGCTTCTTGGGGGTCAGCTTGTCTCATTAACGCGAGTGATGGTCACTTATGAGCAATATTTGTATCATGGGTGATATATGTATCATGGAGTGATACTTGTATCATGGAGTGATACTTGTATCATGGAGTGATACTTGTATCATGGAGTGATACTTGTATCATGGAGTGATACTTGTATCATGGAGTGATACTTGTATCCTGGAGTGATCTTATATCATGGAGTGATACTCGTATCATGGCGTGATACTTGTACCATGAGTGCTATTTATATCATGAGTGATTCTTGTATCACTTATGCTCATGACTGATGTTTCTATCATTAGTGATACCACTCATCACTCACTCATTAGTGGTATTTTTCTATTCATTCATTTTAGGGAGTCAAAAATCACTCAAACTCACTCACTGCGAGCGTGACTATATCTTTGGATCGTGTTGCTGGGATTGTGTTGCTTGTATCTTTTTTGCTGTTGTGTTTAGTTGCCTCTTGGTTTAGATATCATAATTATGTGTTTAGTTTGATGAGATTATATAAGTTGCAGATGGTTTAGATTCAAGTTTGAACCTGGTTGATACACCGTTGATATCTTGGGATGGTTTAAAAACTTTATATCAGGATTTTACCTCCATGTTTTCCAGTAAGCAGCAACACGATCCGGCTGGTGGCACTTTGCGATAAAAAAGTATTTTTTTATAAGGAGTGGTAGATTTATAGGTTTTATAGATCCTTTATAGTGTTTTGGTCTAAAAATTACTCAAGATTTGTGCAATAATCAGTACCTATATTGATATTTGTTTCGATTACCGGAGTTAATTATTGTTCTTACAAAAGCACATGATCAATCATTTTCTAAACTTTTAGTGCTTGTAAGACTACCAACTTAGTAGTATTGTACATAGATATAAATATGAAGCATGTTATTTATTTATCCGTGTGCTTGTACATACATAGTTCTATATAATAGTACATGTTTTCGCATGCAGGTTCCTGCACGGTCATGTGATTTTTTTCCCTTTCTCACACTGTCTTCTATATCTTGTTTTATTTTATTTTTATTTTTTTTTGTTCCTGTACGTAATTTTGTAAGATGTGAATATAGATATATATTTTTTTACTATGTACTGCCCTACACTCACTTCTAATATATTTTTTTTATTTGTAAAGTCTTGTTTGGTTTTGGTCGCTCATCGTTCCTGCTTGACACCATCGGCACCTTTGCTACTTCCTTCCTTTTGTACATACATGCATTTATATATAAATTTAATAATAATTAATTAATTTTTTTACTTGAAGAGAATTTGCTGTCTTTGGTTCATGTGACTAACACGGGGTCAATGTTTTAACTAACTAATCGTTTTTAAGATTATTTTCTGTTACAAAATCATATAGAAAACATTAAAAAATACAGACAAGTTTTTCCATATTTCAACCGCGAAGAAAATATCTATTTAGTTGTTGTGTTATGTGTGCGTGCAAAATCAAACAGCGTATGTTTATATCTCTATTCTAGTATTGCCGATAGTCTGCATTTGAACAGCAAAAAACGGTCGATAAGAACCAAAACGAAAGCTGAGAATGTTGGTCCGTCGTAACCGTGGTACGTGTGGATGTCTGGCATGCGCACGCTCATTTAATGTTTCTGTTTGCGTCTAGAAGCACCACCCCTCCCCGTCCATTGTCACGAGCACGTCCCTTGCGTCCTATTAGATCCCGAGAATCTCCCGTTCACCCCGAGGAGCCCCCGGCGCCCCCTCGACGATTTCCAGCAAGAGAACGCTGCCTGTGAGACGGCAGACAACTTGCTCTATAACTTGAGGAGGAATCATAACTCGAGTCCTGAAAGAAATAAAATTAGCATTATCCTGTCGCAACTTAAGTCGAAGAATAAAGTGCACATGAGTTCTAACGTTACATTTGTTCGGAAATAGTGACTCGTTTTTTTGTATTTGATTGGTTGTAAATATTTGCGTTGGTGGTTTTGTGTTGTTTTGTACATAAGGAATAAACAAGTGGTTCATTTTTGCTGTGATATGAAGTTTTTGTAGATGTTTTAACTGTTGATTTCTCACAACTATATTTGTTTCGTGTACATAGAGCAAAAAAAACTACAATTTAAAAGTTCAATTTAGATTTAAAAGCTGTAAAATAATGTTTTATTATAAATTATGTTTTATTTCATATCTTATAGTACGCTTTTACACTATTTCAAAACAATTTCGGTACTTAAATAATGAATAAATTGATAAATCTACTCTCTAGTTAATCAAACGTTGATAAAAGGACTAGTACAATAATTTTATTTGGTACTAAGATGCTTAAAAACTACTGCTTTTAAAAAATCTCTAATGCCCTTTTTGTCATTTACTCAAAATCACAAAAACTGCATATGTGAACATAAAGCAATTTTTTGGTGAAAATTGGTGTATGTAGCTCAAGATCTCTGTACTCTGTGTAGTGAAACTGAATGTTCTGTAACCGTATGGAAAGTTCCTGAACAGTCCTAAATGTTTTTTTCTCAAATACGGAAACATTCCCCAAAAATAACAAAGACGAGACGCTGTGATGTTAAAAACTAAAATAGAAAACTATAGGTTTGTTCCAGCAGTGGAAACACTAGTTAGAAATGTTTAGAACAGAATTTCAGATATGTTTCAATGACAACTGTTTTATAAATAACAATGGCAGATTATTTGTGTCATTAAAAAAAAAAAAACTAATAAGGAACTAGTTTGTGACAGCTTCTCGAACAAAGCTTATGTAACATAGTAAAAATATGAAATAAACCTTTAGAATAGTGTAGTTTTAGAGCGTTGAATAGTGAAGTCATATGCCATAAAAATTTATTTCAAAAATATTAAAATAAAATATATTGAAAGATAAAGAAGATATTGGATTTTAAACTATTGATATATAAAAATGTTTTGTTCGTGATTTGTATGCTTTTCAAACGCTTAAATTTTGACATAAATCGAGAAGCAAAATGTAGGTCAATAAAAAAGGTATGTTCACCAAAAAGAGCACTTTTCTCCTTTCTGTACAGTGCTAATGTTAAAAGTCTAAGTTGCTGATGGCATAGAATTATTTTGGGAATTATATTAATCAACCTCAACCAGCAACTTGTGTTTTCACCGCTTTATATAGGAAACTAAATAGTATAAGTACGGTCGATGGTGTGGTGGCCATTAAATATTTTTTAGCAAATATCTTTTTATACAAAACGTTGTAAAGTTGGGCTACAGGAAAACATTATGTACATATTATATACAATTCTCGTTCCTTTCCATGTTATATAACCCCCACCAAGCACCCTCAGCATTGCATGCACACGACATCGTACCACAAATCAAACTAAAAACCAATCATTCCCATTCAAAAAAAAAAAACCTACTTCTACGATCTTCTTTTGAAACAGGTTCAAAATTCTCTTTCGACCCGTCAATGGACGACGCCAGCTCCCTACTGGACTGCGAACACACCGGCTCAAGACGATCTCTCGCCGACACCAGCGTAACCTCAACCGCTGACTTATCCGCCTTCTCAACGATAACCAGATCGCAGGCTCACGAGAACAGCTTGGACACACACAGCAATATGTCGGACAACTCCGTCGGAGGCGGAAGCTCCGTCGGCTCGGGGGCCCAGAAACCGCTCAGTACTCATTCGACCCCCAGAGCTACACCCCACAATCCCAGCCCCGATATCTTACGGATCTACGTACCGTACACGACATTGGATACCACACCCGTCGCAAGCCCGCAGAACGGTGATTTGGGTCGATCGTTACCGTATTCCTTTCCAGATAACCGGATAAGGATCCGGGTTGATAACGATGAATTGGCGACACCCTTGGTCGAGCATGGGCAATTCAAGTCGTTCCGGATGGATAGTCCGGAAGTGGAGACCAAATAACGGTTGAGTAGTATATATATGTATATTATGCGTAGAGTTCTCCTCTGTACACTGAAAAACTATGTAATTAGTCATTATATATATACGGTATTGTTTGTTGTAAGTTTTGGTTTGTCGGTTGTTTGAATTTGTTCAGCTCTGTTTTGTGATCAGAAATCTTTTGTCTAAATTTTAAATGGTATAGTTCCAGTAAGACAAAACTCTACCAATTTTGATGATTTGTTTGTCTTTTTATAGTGAGAATCGTCACAGTATCATTAGTTATTTAGCCTCTAAAACTCGCATAATGACATAAAGCAAAAGAAGCTAGACAAATGTTTTTTATATGTTTTTGTCATTTGATTTTCTTAGTATTCTGATTAATTTGATTAGTGAGCTGAAGAACTTGCACCTCCAAGTTACAGGACACTTGTATACACCACCCCAAAAAAATAAAACTCAATAATATTAATACTGGTTAGCTGAGCAATTTCAAACGACCGAATCACTGTGTATATGTATTTAAAAAAGAAACACTCTGTAGATGATTTCCTCCAATTAGGTGAATTTCATCGTTCTAGATGGAAACTGAACAATAATAAGAGACTTTTAGTTCCCTCTGCGATATTATGCATTATTACTTTTTAACAAAAAAAAAAAATCACTCAGCAATATAGAGCTCTCTCTCTCTCTTTTTCTCTCGGCCTAGGATTTATCGTTTTACTCTGTATATTAGGGATTTGTTGTCGTGAGCGTTTTTATTTCAGAAAGTTTTTGAAATTAGGAGAGTTATTTGAAATTTGGGGAGTTTTTGAAATCCACAAAAAAACTCGATTGTTAAATTTTCATCGTGGTACCTAAACGTAGACGTAAGGGAATTAATTTTAGGAGTACCGTCCCGCGTTTTGTCTCTCTGTCTGTCTCCGATCGACGATATCTCAGAATCTAAATGTTACTCACGATTTCGAAACGCGTATTCTTGCCCGAAAATCAAAGTCATTCCATTTCATGTAAGTTACGAGTTGAGTAGTAGTCGCATTTATTTTTGATAGTCTCTATACTTAGTAGTATTGTTTTTTTTTTACTTGCTTTTTCTCTATGTATTTCTCTTTTTTTTTTTTTTTTGATAATATTGTAATTGTTTCTAATCATGATGTCTTTGTGCCATACAATCTTGGGATGTACGTAAAGTAACTTTATTTGTAGGAGCTTTTTAGGTGAATTGGTAATGTAGAAATTGCGCCAAGTACCTAATTTATTTCTATAGAATCCTCAGAGCGCAATTTTTCTACCGTATAGAAAGTTTCGGAACGGACGACTTGATAGCCAATGATAATTAATCGCTTTAGTATGTTTGTGACGTATTATTATTACTATATATTTTTTTGTCTTCATCTTCTTCTGTGACAGTCGATTTTCCGATCTACAGTATTAACGAGAATGATCTGTACTATTGGTATTATTATTATTATAATTATTATATTATTTATTTTTTATTTGGAGGCGCCGTTTACTGCGGTTGTGGCTTTTGAGAGTTTTTACGTGAAATGGGTAACAATTAGAAGTGATATACGCAATAAAAGTACTATTCTATGTGTAAGGATATGTATATTGTTAATCTGTCATTGTATGACATTTAAATTTCTTAATAAAACGCCTCTAAAGTACTTGATATTGTTTTATTGTATTTTTAACTTGTTTTGAAATTTTGTGAGCACGTAATTTTTAATTTTGAGTGGCACGTAATGAAGGTATGTAACATCTTATGAAACCTAGTAACATCCCATACCATGAGCGACGTGTGAAATCATATCAAACCTTTTTGTGTCACTTGCTTCCACTTCATGTTACTCTGAAATTTTGTAGAGTGGCACATAACAAGGATGAACTGGGACAATTTTTATTACAAGAAGTATGTAGATTAAACGCTATAGGTAAGTAACAAAATTTATTTTTCACATAGTATATATTCTATTACAATTAAAGGCACACAAGATAGGCGCTTGCATTAGTTGTTTTCTGCTATAACAATGTTTAATAGATAGAGTACAAAAATTGGACCTAAAAAGTTCATAGGAATCGTATGATTCACAGTAACTTTATGAATCTTCATAGAGATCTGCATAAACCCATTCTATACGAATGTAGCCCAAAATTTGTAACGCTGACTCACAGATATGGGATACGTTCATAAATCAGGAAAGCTTAACCAGGAACGTTTGTATACAATAAAGATCATTAAAGCAGCAGTCTCTTTTTACTTTTCACATCAATTTGGTACGATAAATTAATTACATAATTATAATAAAAATAGATTAATTTAATTTAAATACTAAAATACAAGTAGTTCTAATTAGGAAATTCTAGTAGGTACTTCTAATTTGTGATGAGATTAATCGAATATTAAGAACTGATTAGACTTTTATATCTGATTATCCCTTTAAAATGAAAAATCATTTCTATGAGCATATTACTAGTTCTAATAAATTAACTAAGCACAACATTGCAATATTCGGTTTCTTCGAGCACTGACATAACTAGTTTGCAATTAATTTGACAGGATAAACCAGATTCTAAAAAACTAATTCCGAACTAGTTCTTGATAGCTGCTCGAACAAAGCTTTAAAACTTATGCAGGGAGCAAAAATGTCTTTTTTTTAGCAGGTAAAACATATGTATAATTGTGTACTATGAGGTATATAACAAAAGAAAATTGATAATGTAGAATTAACTTAACCGAGAACACTATAATTTTTGTATATTTTGCTTTAACAATAAATACGTCTTAAAAAACAAACAAACAACAATCTACAATAAAAATCGCACGAGCTTTTCAATATATTGTATAATTAAGTATAAAAGTACGATTACAAAGTACAGAGAATAAGTTAAATAACTTATTGATATAGTAATGCGCGTTAAAAACACACGAAACATAAAAAAATGCTCGCATATTCCATCCTCCATTGGGACGTAGGTACAAAAAAAAAATAAACAGTCTAATTTGCGCTTAAAACAATTACCTACTCGTAATAGTACACTAAAAACGGAAAGAGCCTACACAGCTGTAGCATTAAAAAATCCACTAGTTGTGTTTTCCACAACATTCATACCATTATTAACAACCGGTGTCGAATACACTTCTATTATACCCTGTATGGCCGACTTTGAGCCGAAAATAAGAGCGATGAAGGCACAGATCGAGACGATAACGTTCTTCCAGATCTTCCAGTTGTACTTGCCGAAACCCTTGTCCCAGAAGGTGACCATCTCGATGAAAACTGGGACTAGGAGACCGACTATCGAAAAGCAAAACGCGCCAATCAGTTCGACAAAGGGTATTATAGTGGGAACGGCAATCGCTAATGATATGCAAATGATCACCATGACGGTGCGGAGGATGTAGTTTGCTACTAGGGGGCGCTTCTCGTACCGGTGCTGGATGCCGGTCCACGCAATGTCCAGACATACGTAGAACTGGAGGCCAAATGTGAAGAAAACTGCAAGACCGATGAGGACCTTTACCGCTTGCGCAAGACTAGAAGTTAAAAAGTAACATTTTTTACGGTTCTTTATGGATAAAGATAAATTTATTTGCTTTCTTTTCCTTTTTAAATATGGCAAAGAGAAAAACTGGTTATAATTTCTATAACTCCAACAATTATTGAGGCACTTACTACTCATCCTCGGGTAAATTCAGAGTGATTGATCCTTCAGCTTCGTCACCATACTTGAGGTAACCAAGGAAACCGACCAAGATGTACACCAGAGTCACCCCACCCATGCCCTGATTCAAAACACCAGTGATACCAACAAAATTCTGCGGCGTCTTCATGTTGTTCTCCAAAGGCATCACCTATACAAATAAATAAACCAACATTTTACAGAAAAATACAGAGAAAATTTAAAACACGACTTTGACAGATGTCATTTTTCATTCATAACCTATAAATCCAAACACCTGTCAAACATAACTTGAGTGATTTTGACAGGTCAGCTGACTACATAACCTGTAATTTCATACATCTGTCAAACATAACTAACCCCAAAATCACGAATTTTTAGTAATTATTAATAAAAAGAAACCTTACCACACCGATAGCTTCTATGGCAAATATGGTGATGCTGATGCACACAGGAAGAGTGGTTATGGGTGAGGCTAGCCGCCTCTCGCTGAATGGAGGTGTGTCGACGACGAGGTAGTAAAAGGTGATGGCGAGACCGAGACCCATGCAAGCATTGGCGACCATAGAGACCGGTGCTAGGTACTTCAGGTTAGGGACGTAGGCCTGCAGTATGAGAGGCAGGAGAAGGCAAGCGATGATCAGCCGGAGGTCCGTCTCCTTGTCGACGTGGAAATTCAGGTTGTAGTAACTGAGGACCTGCTGGAAATTCATCGCTATGATCACAGAGTAGCAGCTGCAGGTGGTGAAGTAGGTGAGGAACAGGCCTTGCAGGATTATCTGCCTGAAATTGTTGAATTAAAATTAATAATAGAGTTAAGAAATATTGTTTTTGTCACAGGTCCAAATTGTGACCTTACTTTGTCACTGTTTCAAGTTGCAATTGTAGAATCATAGGTTGTTGGTACTTACCGCGCCCAAGGACCAAATTTTCGACTCCACTTCGGCCCCCGTTTGCAGGCTTCTTCCGCAACGTCCGCAAAACTCATCTGAGTCTTTTTGGTCCGCTTGTACAAATCGTGTGCGCATACTACCTATAAACAATAACAAAATAGGTACGTTAATAGTTAATATCAAACAAAATGTCATGGGACATATTGTAGGTTGGCAAATTTAGATTCTACGTCAAAAACTACATATTATTAGTAATTGTCCGAAACAAGACTGGCAAGAAATGGAACAGAAATCAAAAATTGATTAAAAAAACAGAATAAACATTTTTTTATTAAACATGGCTGAACCTTTTGACAACTAGAGTAGTTTCAAACTAAGAAGAGCACAGTTGTATATGCAACCAATCATACCCAGTGTATGGTTTATAAATTGCCTGTGTATATTTGGTTGCATATACAACTGTGCTCTTCTTAGTTTGAAACATCTATACAAGCGTCAATTTTGCGGAATTTTGTGAGAATTATTGTATACAGTCGCCAAATAAACGTGCAAAGTAATGTATCTCAGAAACTACTAATTATAGAAACTTGCGGTAAAAAAATAACGACCAAAGTGGCCAGAACTAAAGTGGAAAGAACATATAATGAGAAAATCCGACGGATTTCAATCAGTTTTTCAAATTTTTCTCAAAAATTTTACACCTCCCCCATGTGTTGGGGGGTAACCGTAACATCTTTGAATAACCCGTCAAAAAATACTAAATTGGTGCGTGTTTTTTTGTTTCTTTGATTCTTTTGATATCTGTCCCATTACTTGCAATTACAACGCCATCTGTACCGAATCGATGTAAATGTTTCGGACAAAACGTACGTAGTTTTTTACGTAGAAACTGAAATTGCGATAAAAACATAAAAGCGAGGCTTTCAATGACGATTTATGGTCCTATTGGCTGAAAAAACAATTTTCTTTGAAGTTTGTATGATACGACAGTTGTCGTAGAATTAATTATCAAATATCATGTACCAATAAACTCATCAATTAAATTAAACGCGTCAAAGAGATCACTTGTAAATCAGATTGTCTGGAAGATGTAAGTTAGGTAGGTATATACCAACAGAGAGACGACATAATCAAATAGTAAACAAACCAATCAGTGATCTAATTGGGGCAAAACGATTAAAAAAACAATCCTCAATTCTTTGACCCAGTTTACGTTTTGTCTTATTCGTACAATGGCTACACTTTTTTCTATCAAATTTGGTCATTTTTCTCATTTTTCCCTAATAGCAGTTGCTTTTCTACTCACCAAAATGTAGGAGCAGTGCGTGCAGACAATGGCAACTGCTATTGTTGCAAAAATACCAACCACCAATCCAGCTTTGGCGAATGCGGCACCCATCGCCAAAATTCCCGTTCCCAGAGAAGCTTTCAGCAGATGGGTCAACGTATCACAGTCCCTAGAAATCGGAAGAAGTCACATTTAACAATTTTAGGATTTTTTTTGTAGAAAAAAAAGCAAACAATAATAATATACCCGAGTTTTCTTTCTTCAGATTGTGTCATTTTTCTCCAAAGTATCGACAGTCAACTTTCAAACAAGTAATCTAACTTCTTGTCCGTCGTCGTTGACCGTTTGAGAAAACTGACGATACAAGAGACACTGTAAGCGGTATTTGTTGCTGATTGCGGAAGTAAAAATTGCCTACGTTCCACTTTACGTATGTTTTATAGAAACGTTTTATAGATACGTAGGTATTTAGGTAGTATGTACTGAGGTTGGCAAAATAACTCTATAAAGCACGTGGATGTCTGATGATTACGGTAAGGAGAGACATACGCGCCGTACGGTGTAAGGTTGTTACAAGACACGCGAGACTTTATTTATGGGGACCATTTTCGTACAGCATCCCGCGCCACAGCGATCTGATTTAGTGGAGAGGGCACAGATTTTGTTTAATTGATTGATTTCGGCGTGGAAATCTACCGAAAAAAATAACAATTTCTCGCAACTGTTTAAAATTGTAATTGAGTTTTGGAAACTTTGACAGATTTTACTCTCAAATAACGTTTGTAATCTTTGGTGGATTTTCATGATTCTTTCAGCAAATCATAGAGAAATTATTCGAAATTCTTTCTACCTAATTCAATTTTTAAAATGATAAATAAACATGATTTGTATGTAACATTTAAGGATTTTATTTATGGATAATGTTTGATTTTTTATCTGAGTACAAGCAAGGAAACATACTGCAAAAGCCTAACAAAATCGCTGTGGTTTGTTCGTGCAATGAAAAAACTAGTTTGAAATTAATTTAAAAATTTTCGTGTTTATGACTCGGCTCAGTCATCTGAGTATACAGCGTATATAGGAAATATACCCAGTTAAAAAAAAGTGTCTGGTACTTCTTCACTTGCCATTAGTTAAGTAGATAATAAGCTTTCGCGTCTTGATAGGCAATTTTCGAGGCAAAAAATAAAACGGGAAAGCAAAAAACACGAAAATAGACACTTACGATACAGGATGTTCCAATTCTCTCGACTTGAACGGATCAAAATCGCCGTTGAGAGCCTTCGCGGCGTCATTGCTGTCTGGGTAAGTGCGTGTGATCTCATATCTGAAATAAAAAGGACGTGTTAGTTAAAAAAAATTCATCAAAGATACAATATTGTCCTTAACTTTAACCTCCAATATTTCAATTATTAAGTTAGAAGTCTATCCCATGATATAACGTACAAGACAAGTGTAGCAATAAGTGTAGCAAAACAATGTAGGTAATGCATTTCAGAGATGTATGAAAAGAGCAGACATCGGGGTGAGAGGACAATAATGACTTTGAACCTCAAACACATTCATGTACAATCGCGTAGTACTCAAAGTTTACGCGAAATAAATTCCGTCGATGCACAATAAGAAATTTAAAATGCCGTGTATTGCGAAAAAAATGTCTAGAATTTCACTATGTGCTGTCATCTTGTGGTGGTTAGGAGAACTATTGCGCTACTGCGGGTTACCGACTCTGTAGCCGATGTCAAAAATGACAAGACAACTTTTAACGATAAACTTCCCTAAATGCACCAGAAAATCGTTCATTATTTTGTCTTTGAATGTGTTAATAGTATATTATTATACAAGTTTTATAAGACGTCAAATTGGCGCATGAGTTGTTTGGGGCACGAGGAGCGCCAGCGACGAGTGCCCCAAATGAACGAATGCGCCAATATGTCTTATAAAACGAGTGTAATATACTATTTTTTCTACTTTGCGTCATTAATTTTATAAAAATTTAGAAGTATATTAGGTAAAATTCCAATCTTAGAGTATTTATGGGTGCAACCGTTGGT
This sequence comes from Aphodius granarius, assembly GCA_963971325.1. Taxonomy (NCBI): domain Eukaryota; kingdom Metazoa; phylum Arthropoda; class Insecta; order Coleoptera; family Scarabaeidae; genus Aphodius; species Aphodius granarius. Next base: position 41,776,794 of record OZ020221.1, on the reverse strand, counting down.
AACACTGTCATCTGTCACTTAAATTCAAATATCTGTGAAAAAGTAATTATTGATAATTATTATATACCATCATATACTAGTAGTACGAAACCTAGGATGCAACACGCATGTTTAAATATGTATAAAAATATACATACTTCGCAGTTTGTGCGATTCTAAAAAATCAGTTTGTGCTTACTTTTGTGGTTATGTGTATTTTCGTTTGACATGCATTTGATATCAATGTCACCAATCTTAGAAAAAAGTTACTAAAAACGGTGTTACAATTTGCTAATTGTAACACCGAAAACAGTGTTACAATATGTGCATTGTGAATGCAAAGTAGAAAAATACTAATATGAAACGCAGGTTAACAATACTATGGTCGTTACTTTGTCGTAAATAAACTAGGAGCAATAAATGTTTGCAAAATCCGAAAATTGGATTATACGGTCTCTGGTTGCGCCATCTGGCGTAACGTTAAGAATAATACAATAATTTAATATGAGAATTTGCGTATCACATCACCAAAACCTATTATTCTTCAAAATAGCCATGCAATATACGTCAAGTATAAACTGACGCTGTCAACTAAATCAAATTGTACGAAACTAAAGTCTATTTTGAATACTTACTTCGTTCCGTTGACCGAATGATCGCCTGGTAGGAATGTCTCGAGCTCTGCGGGCCCGTTTTTCTCCATCTGAAAAGCAGAAGATAAAACAAGTCAGCAATAACATGCACAGGACTGCACAGGAATCAAACGCGACACTTACTTTTATCTCCTCGCGTTTCCTAGCAATGCGTTACGTCAATGTTCCCTTGATAATTGTAGGGCTTCTACACCTTCCGCCTGCACAAACAAAAAGAAATTCGATAAGTTTGCGTTTATTAAGAACGATCAAACCGAACAATGAATGGAATACTGCGGTGTGTCTGTTTCTTATGATAAAACCGTTAAGACTAAGTGGCGACCTTTGTCTAAGACGTCTACGTTATCTTCTAGTGGCAATAGTTCGAATATTTGTTGTATTTTTAGGGTTTGAAAAACAGCTCATTATACTGTGGGTGTCATAGTTCGAAACTTTGGAGTCTGGTTTGTTTAAATACTGCCAGCTAATGCTTGCTTCCCTACACTCTAATACAGATATAGGATTTATTTTTGTCACGTCTGTCGTTGTATTGTCGACGATGGTAATGAGGGAAAAATGCACTCAGTCGTTGGTTTACGATTTGCATAAGAATTTGAGATGTCTATTATGCATTAAAAGTTTTGTTGCTAGGCTTTTTTCTATACATATAATATTTTATTCTAATAAGAATTTCAATACAGTTGTTTCAATGGTTAGTTATTCTTACGATCTAAGAATTTAGTATGTTTATGTTAAGTATATTTGCTCTGACGAAGAAAAGTTATTCTTCAATAAAAAAAGTAGACGTTCGCCTTACAACAACAAAACTATGTTGTTGGACGAAAAATATATATGCTTCAACGAAAACACAGTTTCTTGACCCAAGATTCTTATTTTGAGAGATACGTAGAAAGTTGTGCTATTACTTTACAGATGGCGCTAACATTTTCTTGCCTCTTTTGCCACATATCGCCCCTATATAAGTTGAACGATATTGAGTGTTCTTATATTGTTTGTTTACATCTATGCATAAGTGTTTTATTTCATGGGTGATTTATGGGAATTACGAAGAATAACCAGAATTGTAGTGGAATAGTCTACACAGAGAAAACTGTATTCTTGGATATCAAGAAAAATTGCTTTTGCGTATATAGTGTAGCAACAAGAGGATATTTTTGCTATGCAAATAATATTTTATTGTAATAAGAATTTTTCAATATATGTAGTTATTTCAACGGCTAGTTATTCTTCCGGTTTAAGAGTTTAGTATGTTTATGTTGAGTATATTTAGCTCTGACGAAGAAAATGTCATTCTTCTACATATAAAAAGAAGTAAGACGTTCGTTTTACAACAACAACAATATTTTGTTGGGTGAAAAATATACATGCTTCAACAAACAAACGGTTTCTTGACCCAAAAGTATACGTACGTATCGCTTAAAACAGACGTAATTCCTTTCAAGCAGTTCCTTCATACTTAAAACAAGAAAACGTAATACTTGGAACATCAAGAAAATCATATTTTATATTTTACTTGAACCAAACTAATGATCTTTTTGCGGATATAGAAACAAGTGATATTCTTCACTCAAAGATATTCTTGTATCGAATACATTTTTCCCTCTCTATTAACAATTACTGTCAAATAACACCATGACAACCAAAGAGCGTTCTCATTTTTGTACTGGTCAAATTTACATACAGAACAGATGCGTAATAAAAACTGTCAACCAGAAAATAAATCACACATGTAATAATATTATTGTTTTGGGCCCTGATAACATTATTATTTTATGCCTACGAAAATAGCCCCTTATCTATTTGAGTGGTGTAATATATCCCTGTAAACCACCTCGAACTGGTAACCGTTTGTGAGAAAACTATGAATGAATAGGCACTATGTTATATCTAAAACGCGATAAACCAAAAAATGCACGAGATTAGGTACATACATACATTCAAAATATCAAAATTGAGACGGGTCAGTTTTTATGGTGCCAGTTTGGTAAAAAAATACCTTGTCTTGTTATGTTGTACAAAAGTAAACATTTCGATATTAAAATCTATAATTTAAACAATTAAAACTGTACGACGAAATTTTGATATATGTTAATAATTTTACATTGCCAATACTTAACAATGTTATCTGATAAGCATACGCAAACATATATACGTGTTAAGAAACTACGTAAAAACTTGCATAATAACTTGTTAGCATATCTACTTGTTTCGTACATACAAGTGTTTAATGAAACACACATGGCAACGGGTCAAATGTTACCGATTATGACCGATATTACAGCCGATAAAAATAATTATTGCAAACAAAGGTTGTTAAACTGATTATTAATGTTTGGTTTTTCTTTTAATATCAGTCGCATTGCGTAATTAGTGTTTGTAATAATGCTAATTAATATTCCATATAAAATAATAAAGTGTTATATTATTAACGACGGTTTATTATAAATTTCTCAGAAAAAAAAAATAAACAAGAACATGACCTCTTCGTTTTTATTATTTTGCATGCAATCTCAAGTGTTTTTTTTTATATTTTATCGTTTTGTGATATCATATTGTGAGTAAACATTAATTTCAGAAAGTTAAGGACCATCCTCAACCTAATTTAATAATAATAATTAATAATTTAATATCACTTTAGAAGATAAGAATGATTATTATATTTTTAGGTGGATTACTGGACAGAATACGAAAAATATTGTTTGATTTTTTATTAGGACAATGCAATTATAGTATATTTACACCAAATTAACCATAATCATTGTGTTAATTGTACTATAATAGTCTGTATTTGTTCTCCAACGAAATATTTACACACTGGCATTGTTTACAACGTCTGGCAGTGTTGTTGTTATAGACATTATTATTCTCTGTGGTTTCTATACTTGTTTATTAAACTAAATAATAAATAACGTACTTTCTGATATAAGTTTGAAAATAATGTGAGGTGGCCCTCCCCCAACTTCCCGACTATATTTTTTGCATAATGGAGTATCTAAATGTACCTAACGTCAGTTTCTATGACATAATGGCATTTTTCTACTTTGCATTCACAATGCATACATTGTAACACTGTTTTCGGTGTTACAATTAGCAAATTGTAACACCGTTTTTAGTAACTTTTTTCTAAGATTGGTGACATTGATATCAAATGCATGTCAAACGAAAATACACATAACCACAAAAGTAAGCACAAACTGATTTTTTAGAATCGCACAAACTGCGAAGTATGTATATTTTTATACATATTTAAACATGCGTGTTGCATCCTAGGTTTCGTACTACTAGTATATGATGGTATATAATAATTACCAATAATTACTTTTTCACAGATATTTGAATTTAAGTGACAGATGACAGTGTTACCAACGGTTGCACCCGTAAATACTCTAGATTGGAATTTTACCTAATATACTTCTAAATTTTTATAAAATTAATGACGCAAAGTAGAAAAAATAGTATATTACACTCGTTTTATAAGACATATTGGCGCATTCGTTCATTTGGGGCACTCGTATCACCGTTTTTAGTAACTTTTTTCTAAGATTGGTGACATTGATATCAAATGCATGTCAAACGAAAATACACATAACCACAAAAGTAAGCACAAACTGATTTTTTAGAATCGCACAAACTGCGAAGTATGTATATTTTTATACATATTTAAACATGCGTGTTGCATCCTAGGTTTCGTACTACTAGTATATGATGGTATATAATAATTACCAATAATTACTTTTTCACAGATATTTGAATTTAAGTGACAGATGACAGTGTTACCAACGGTTGCACCCATAAATACTCTAGATTGGAATTTTACCTAATATACTTCTAAATTTTTATAAAATTAATGACGCAAAGTAGAAAAATAGTATATTACACTCGTTTTATAAGACATATTGGCGCATTCGTTCATTTGGGGCACTCGTCGCTAGCGCTCCTCGTGCCCCAAACAACTCATGCGCCAATTTGACGTCTTATAAAACTTGTATAATAATATACCATTGTCATACTGGTCCTTGAATGCCATGTCATGTCAGTGACACTGACGTTTGTCAAAATCTGACAATTTGCAACACAGCGACGAAGGCTGTGAATTCTGTCAGACAGCTTCTATAAGCTCTTTTAGCACCTAAACCGTTCATTCCACTGATCTGCAAATTTGTATACATATTTAAAGTCACTGGAGGATGAGCTGGTATCAGTTTGGTCAAAATCGGATAAATCCCTAAGAAAATATACGTAGCATTTGCCACTTCCGGTTATCAGATTGTGGCCAATAACAAACCAGTTCGTGCCCTGGCAATTGAAAATTCGTATACCAAATTTCAGACTGATTAAAATCTCGATTCAAACTTAAATCCAAACTTAACCAAAACAACATGTCTGTTACATAGAAACAGATAATATACGGTGTAGAAATTATTATTTTCCAAATTACAATTATGAAGTCGTGCAGAATTTGTCTACAATTTACTTTAAGAACAACCAAAATCCAATAAAGATGGCACTAGGAGAGCAAGTATGATTTGGTCTCCTCACAAATTTTAATGACCTATTACACCACAAAATGATATCTTTATGATTGATAATTGATTAATAATCGATCAGGAAGAAACTGAGTGTAATGTGTTATTTTGATCTTTATATTTTGCTAAGTTATATGTATATAGATAACTTATATTTATAGATAGATAAGTTTATTTATTTTGTACATCTTCTTGTTTTAGTATGTGGTCGCATTTTTATTTGAAACGACCTTTATTGTTATCTCGTAAGTGATAATGTTATTTTATGTAATATACTAACAATAATTACAGATAAACACATTTTTCGGGTGGAAAAAATGTTTGGATCTCCTGAAATATCTATTTCAGGCAATAAAAAACCTTGAAGGGGCCAAAAACTAAACTATTTTCATTTAATTAAACTTTTTTTGAACGCATTGAACACATTTTTTGAGTATTTTAGAACAAATTTTGTATTGGGTTTCATAACAAATATGTACGTTTAGAATTTAAACATTTCTCATTCAAAACTCTAAAAACTAAGAGCAAACCTATGACATGAACATTAACTTACACAATATTGATTAATGCGTCGTTTTAATCACACATAAAAGATTAATAGGCCTTTTTCTACTTTGCATTCACAATGCACACATTGTAACACTGTTTACGGTGTTACAATTAACAAATTGTAACACCGTTTTTAGTAACTTTTTTCTAAGATTGGTGACATTGATATCAAATGCATGTCAAACGAAAATACACATAACCACAAAAGTAAGCACAAACTGATTTTTTAGAATCGCACAAACTGCGAAGTATGTATATTTTTATACATATTTAAACATGCGTGTTGCATCCTAGGTTTCGTACTACTAGTATATGATGGTATATAATAATTATCAATAATTACTTTTTCACAGATATTTGAATTTAAGTGACATATGACAGTGTTACCAACGGTTGCACCCATAAATACTCTAGATTGGAATTTTACCTAATATACTTCTAAATTTTTATAAAATTAATGACGCAAAGTAGAAAAAATAGTATATTACACTCGTTTTATAAGACATATTGGCGCATTCGTTCACAATTAGCAAATTGTAACACCGTTTTTAGTAACTTTTTTCTAAGATTGGTGACATTGATATCAAATGCATGTCAAACGAAAATACACATAACCACAAAAGTAGGCACAAACTGATTTTTTAGAATCGCACAAACTGCGAAGTATGTATATTTTTATACATATTTAAACATGCGTGTTGCATCCTAGGTTTCGTACTACTAGTATATGATGGTATATAATAATTATCAATAATTACTTTTTCACAGATATTTGAATTTAAGTGACATATGACAGTGTTATCAACGGTTGCACCCATAAATACTCTAGATTGGAATTTTACCTAATATACTTCTAAATTTTTATAAAATTAATGACGCAAAGTAGAAAAAATAGTATATTACACTCGTTTTATAAGACATATTGGCGCATTCGTTCACAATTAGCAAATTGTAACACCGTTTTTAGTAACTTTTTTCTAAGATTGGTGACATTGATATCAAATGCATGTCAAACGAAAATATACATAACCACAAAAGTAAGCACAAACTGATTTTTTAGAATCGCACAAACTGCGAAGTATGTATATTTTTATACATATTTAAACATGCGTGTTGCATCCTAGGTTTCGTACTACTAGTATATGATGGTATATAATAATTATCAATAATTACTTTTTCACAGATATTTGAATTTAAGTGACAGATGACAGTGTTACCAACGGTTGCACCCATAAATACTCTAGTATGGAATTTTACCTAATATACTTCTAAATTTTTATAAAATTAATGACGCAAAGTAGAAAAAATAGTATATTACACTCGTTTTAATTTGACGTCTTATAAAACTTGTATAATATAATAATATACTATTCTGCAACGGATCATTTATTAATCAAAATTAAAGTACCCACATAACATCGTAATGACCTATTGAACCATATAAATCCTATCTATCTCTATGATAAATAATTCATGAGTTAGAAATAATCTGAATTCATTAATTCTACTGGACAGTCGATAGAAACAAAACTCTCACTATCAGTTACGACATCTTGAACTTTTGGATTCCGGGTTATTTATAAAAATACACGTTACACTTTTTTTTGTTCTTTTTTTAGTTAATTGCACGTGCCAAGATGTCAACTGGTCCACTGACGCTAATATTCTACTAAAAATAACAACACACACCTCCAAATTTCGCACGTTCTGTTTACCGTTTTGTGTCTGTAGGTCCGTAGAATACGCCCACTTGTTTACCGTTTGGTTATTTTTATAGAGCCATAGAGAAATGTTTTTCTGATGAGTTCAATAAACCTGTAGATCTGAATGCAAATGTGTTTGTTGTTTATAATGCATGGCGAAGATACCGGATACAGTGATTTGTGATGTGTACGGTGGGTACAAGTTACTTAAGTGAGATGTGCGCTTCTTGACTTGGCACAAGTATGTACCGTTCTTGGTTTGAGATCGAGGTTGCCGGTTATTTATAAAACTGGTTAATTCCCATTGCATTTTCGAGCTTAGATGCAAGAACAATGATATTTTCATGCATAAAAGCGCCCACGAATAATGTTTTGAGTTATAGCATGAGATAATTTGTATCTTTAAACTACACTAATATGTATCAATATTGAAATATAGAATGAGTAACAATGACTATCATATTACCTTTTAGAGGAAAATGTTTAGCAGTTAATTAATATGGATTTATGTTGTATTTTTAGGCAATAAATTAATACAAAAAAAAAAACGTTTGAAGCAAAAAATTCCTCAAAAATTTCAGAACTGAGCGTCATTATTAATGGTGACAATAAGAAGATGGTAATAAGACTAATAAGTAATACAAAGAATCAATACAACGAAGGTTACTTTAGGTTACATTATAAATGCATCATATTATTGATTATTTACATTAGTAACCAAAATTACGAAAGTAAACTAAAAATATTCATATAAATGTTATATTTTTCTTGATTTTTTTTCCTTAAATATAGTTATTCGTAATCAAGAACTACTGGACAACTATGACAAGGTAAACAGAACAATTATTTATTGAATTACTACACAGCAATAGTACACTCCCAGCAATTAAGCATGCAATTAATCAAAAAAAAATCTCCCAGCAATTTATCATGAAAAATGTTATTGTAACCCATAAACCATTTGTGTGTGAGCGAGCATAACAATACATGTTATAAAATTTCGGACAGATGTGTTTTATCTTTGTACTTAACGTTGTATTTGTAACTTATTTTTGCCTAATACTTTTCCTGAACAAATTCAAAGTGGCATCAAAACTGACACTACATCGACTCCCGAAAGAAAGTCCTGTAGGTGCTATAAGGGTTTATATAAACTTTCTGACAGAATTTGTCATCGTCGCTGTGGTGGTTAATTGTCAGATTTTGAACAAACGTCAGTGCCACTGACATGACATTTATGACAAATGTCATTGTCATAGAAACTGAAGTTAGGTAGGGTCCACAGTGGTTCTGGCTTCACAAAATTGAATAATTACAAAAGTGTTTAGACAGTTCACTCCGCCAACGATGTAGTCAGAAAGTTGGGTGAGGGCCACCCCAGATAAAAAGAATTTTTTCTACTTTGCATTCACAATGCACACATTGTAACACTGTTTTCGGTGTTACAATTAGCAAATTGTAACACCGCTTTTAGTAACTTTTTTCTAAGATTGGTGACATTGATACCAAATGCATGTCAAACGAAAATACACATAACCACAAAAGTAAGCACAAACTGATTTTTTAGAATCGCACAAACTGCGAAGTATGTATATTTTTATACATATTTAAACATGCGTGTTGCATCCTAGGTTTCGTACTACTAGTATATGATGGTATATAATAATTATCAATAATTACTTTTTCACAGATATTTGAATTTAAGTGACAGATGACAGTGTTACCAACGGTTGCACCCATAAATACTCTAGATTGGAATTTTACCTAATATACTTCTAAATTTTTATAAAATTAATGACGCAAAGTAGAAAAAATAGTTTTTCTACTTTGCATTCACAATGCATACATTGTAACACTGTTTTCGGTGTTACAATTAGCAAATTGTAACACCGCTTTTAGTAACTTTTTTCTAAGATTGGTGACATTGATTTCAAATGCATGTCAAACGAAAATACACATAACCACAAAAGTAAGCACAAACTGATTTTTTAGAATCGCACAAACTGCGAAGTATGTATATTTTTATACATATTTAAACATGCGTGTTGCATCCTAGGTTTCGTACTACTAGTATATGATGGTATATAATAATTATCAATAATTACTTTTTCACAGATATTTGAATTTAAGTGACAGATGACAGTGTTACCAACGGTTGCACCCATAAATACTCTAGATTGGAATTTTACCTAATATACTTCTAAATTTTTATAAAATTAATGACGCAAAGTAGAAAAAATAGTTTTTCTACTTTGCATTCACAATGCATACATTGTAACACTGTTTTCGGTGTTACAATTAGCAAATTGTAACACCGCTTTTAGTAACTTTTTTCTAAGATTGGTGACATTGATTTCAAATGCATGTCAAACGAAAATACACATAACCACAAAAGTAAGCACAAACTGATTTTTTAGAATCGCACAAACTGCGAAGTATGTATATTTTTATACATATTTAAACATGCGTGTTGCATCCTAGGTTTCGTACTACTAGTATATGATGGTATATAATAATTATCAATAATTACTTTTTCACAGATATTTGAATTTAAGTGACAGATGACAGTGTTACCAACGGTTGCACCCATAAATACTCTAGATTGGAATTTTACCTAATATACTTCTAAATTTTTATAAAATTAATGACGCAAAGTAGAAAAAATAGTTTTTCTACTTTGCATTCACAATGCATACATTGTAACACTGTTTTCGGTGTTACAATTAGCAAATTGTAACACCGTTTTTAGTAACTTTTTTCTAAGATTGGTGACATTGATATCAAATGCATGTCAAACGAAAATACACATAACCACAAAAGTAAGCACAAACTGATTTTTTAGAATCGCACAAACTGCGAAGTATGTATATTTTTATACATATTTAAACATGCGTGTTGCATCCTAGGTTTCGTACTACTAGTATATGATGGTATATAATAATTATCAATAATTATTTTTTCACAGATATTTGAATTTAAGTGACAGATGACCGTGTTACCAACGGTTGCACCCATAAATACTCTAGATTGAAATTTTGCCAATATACTTCTAAATTTTTATAAAATTAATGACGCAAAGTAGAAAAAATAGTATATTACACTCGTTTTATAAGACATATTGGCGCATTCGTTCAAACAACTCATGCGCCAATTTGACGTCTTATAAAACTTGTATAATAATATACTATTATGATTAGTATCGTGATTATTATTATTACAGAAAGTTGTTGACAAAATTCAGATTTGTTTTCGGGACATTTTGTTTACGGTATTAGATAACCTAAACATATAAACGTCAAACTGACATTCATAGTGTATTATTAATTATTATCCGTTGCAAAGAGACCTTTTCTAATTAATAATAAAATGTGTACTTTTAGTACACCGTGAAAAACATGTTTTCCCGGTAACGCGTTCACTGACATTTTTATACCGACGTCATATACTAATGTCATAAAGTGACAATGTACGTCAATTAGCCATTAACGGTTTAATACCCTACTTTTTATAACAATCACGATCGATAACGTGATTTCCTTATGACAAGCAAAAGGGGGTAGTTAGTAACTAAGTAGTATTTTTGTTGTCCCAAGTATTGGACAATGGGGTTGGAAATAACCGAAAAACTGACCTGCTTCTGGCCCTTTATGGTGAACAATTCCGTTGGGTATGGTGAACAATACCACAGAAAAAATGAATACAAATTCCACTGTAAAGTGTACACACCATATGTTACCAACGCTAAGTGAATATTTATATAAATCATATCCATATTGTACCAAGTAATTATAAATTATACAAAAAAAAAACAAATAAAACAATAATTAAACATCAAATTAGGTTAAAATTAACGCTTAACAATGTTATCTAATTTGCACACGTAAACAAAACTCGCATAATAAATAATATGTAGCGCATGACTTTTTATTTCACATTAAAAACATATTGCAATCGTTTTGAATGTTTACGAAAACATTTCTGATAAATTTTACTTTCTTGAATAAAATAACTCTTTATATGTAATTTCGTTATGTGGTAAGTATACTGTAAGTGATAGCGCTCTTCTTACCTGTTGGTCGGACGATGCACATTCAAACTGTGGGCCGCTGTCTACGGCTTGGGGACGCGGACGCACAAAAAACCTGATGCAACATCAACACACGGTTTCGACGCGCATATTGCATCATAAATGAAAAAAAATCGATTTGTAATCATTACAGACACTTTTCCAATCATCGCAAATAATCCGGAGAGCCAATAATCCATCACATCGCAAAAAATATACCGAAATAATCCACAAACCCGATAAACACCAACCAAGAAAACCACACACGTGTTATGCACGTGGCATCTTTTAGGTTATAAAGCCGGCTTGGGTGATTTTAGTTAACAAACAAATTAAGAAGTTTGTTTGTATTGTAAAAGGGTACACCATTTTAAAGGTTATGTATCTTTAAGATACAATCTTACCTAGACAGTAGAGAATGATTTATGTAGTATGATTTAATCTAAATTTATTTATTTCAGTTTCAAACTAAAGGGGTGAGTGATAATACAAGAGGTGGTGAGAACAAGACACAACAACACACCAAACAAATAATAATCACTTGAAATTTGGGTGGACTAGAGAGAGAGAAAAAAACAAAAAAAACCTTGTTCCATACCGTATATTTAAATGGGAATGATCCGCTCGGTTCTCGTATACCACTCACTCACTCGCACGCGTTTTATACTAAACAAACCAAGCACGGCAACCGCCAGAGCAAGACTAGCGCGCAATTCATTCATTTCGCGGTAGGGGTCCTTCCGTCTAGCGTACTACTCGTTGCCATGGTTTCCGTCAACCGCGCATGCGTCGTCTACTTCTTGCCTTTCTTGCCCTTCTTACCGCCTTTACCTTTTCCGCCTTTACCTTTACCACCCTTACCACCTTTACCACCTTTCCCCTTGCCTTTCCCTTTCCCCTCGGCCTTCGGGAAGTCCTCGTCCATAACCTGCGTGTCTCTCGTCTCCTTCTTCGGCGGTGGTTTAAATTCAGGACCCTTCGGCGTGCAAAGCTCCAACTCAAGATTATTCTTCTTATCGACACCTTCACTCTTCTTCCCAATCCTCAAGACGAAGATGTCTTTGTTAGGATCGGAGATCTCCGTGAAACACTGCCCGTCCTTGTTCACGCAAGTCGGGGGATTCACCACGACGTTGTTGTTCGGGGCTTGTCCCGAATTGCCCATTCGGAAACTGAATGGGTCGTTGGGACCGGGAACGCCGGGTCTCATGGCTAGTTGCTGTTGCATATGGACGGGGCGGGCGCACGCGGGGTAAGGTAGGGCGGGAGGGTGTTCCTTGCGTTTCTTCTTCTTGCCGAAATTCTCGACGGTGCAGCAGCAGGAGCGGTCGTCCGACTCCGTGGTGGTGGTGTTGGTGTCGGTGATATCTTCGACGCGTCCCTTGTCCTTGTGGACGCGGATGGTGAGCGCGTTGCCGCCCATCGAGGCGCCGATCTCTTGGTACGCGGCGCGAGGGTCTGGGGGCGGCGGTTGCTGGGGTATCACGCACTCGTTGCACGGGGTGTCCATGCCGTTGTAGCCGCCACCGCCGCCGCCGTAGCTGTCCGAGTAGCTGCCGGGTGGAGGGCAGGGTACCTGAAACAAAGTGTTCAAAATTGTTGAGTGAAGGAAGAAATCAGAAAAAAGAAGCTAGAAGATAGAAGTCAGAAGATTAGAAGATAGAAGTCAAGAGATAGAAGCCAGGAGATAGAAGGCAGGAGATAGAAGGAAGGAGATAGAAGTATGAAGAAAGAAAGAAAAAAAAATCAGAAAAAAGAAGGTACAAGAAGAAAGAAGACAACAAAAAGAATGTAGAAGAAACGAAGCAGGCGAAAGAATGAGGTAAAAGAAACAAAGGACAAACAGAGGACAGGACAAACAGAGGAAAGAGGACAGACAGAGGACAAACGGTGGACAGACAGAGGACAAACAGAGGACAGGACAAACAGCGAAAAGAGGACAGACAGAGGAAAGAGGACAGACGGCGGACGGACAGAGGACAGACGGAGGACAGAGGACAAACAGAAGACAGGACAAACAGAGGAAAGAGGACAGATAGAGGAAAGAGGGCAGACAGAGAACAGACAGACAACAGACAGAGAACAGAGTCAAGACATAGTCAAGACAGAGTCCAGACCGAGTCCAGACAGAGTCCAGACACGAGTCCAGACAGAGTCAAGACAGAGTCAAGACAGAGTCAAGACAGAGTCAAGACAGAGTCAAGACAGAGTCAAGACAGAGTCAAGACAGAGTCAAGACAGAGTCAAGACAGAGTCAAGACAGAGTCAAGACAGAGTCAAGACAGAGTCAAGACAGAGTCAAGACAGAGTCAAGACAGAGTCAAGACAGAGTCAAGACAGAGTCAAGACAGAGTCAAGACAGAGTCAAGACAGAGTCAAGACAGAGTCAAGACAGAGTCAAGACAGAGTCAAGACAGAGTCAAGACAGAGTCAAGACAGAGTCAAGACGACAGAGTCAAGACAGAGTCAAGACAGAGTCAAGACAGAGTCAAGACAGAGTCAAGACAGAGTCAAGACAGAGTCAAGACAGAGTCAAGACAGAGTCAAGACAGAGTCAAGACAAAGTCAAGACAAAGCCAAGACAGAATCAAGACAGAGAACAGACAGGGTCAAGACAGAGCCAAGACAGAGCAAAGACAGACCCAAGACGAAGCCAAGACAGAGTCAAGACAGAGCCAAAAAGAAAATCAGATAACAGAAAACAGCCAAAAGAAAAGTAGAACAACAGTCGATAGGTAGAAGAACAAAAAAAACACAACTTGAAAGACATAATCCCTGAATGAAAGGACACAAATTCGTCACACATTCTGCAGAAGCTTACCTGAGGACAAGATGCCATCTGGCCTTGCGGCGGGCACGGCACCTGAGGGCAAGTCCCCATCTGCGGCATGCCGCAAGGGGCCATCGACTGCTGCTGCTGGTAGGGCATGGCGCATGGCGGCTGAGGCTGTTGCTGCTGATACGGCATGGCACACGGTAGCTGCGGCTGTTGCTGCTGGTAGGGCATGGCGCAGGGCGGCTGCTGCTGTTGCTGCTGGTACTGCATCGCGCAGGGCGGTTGAGACTGCTGCGCCGGCTGGAACGGACACGGCTGGTGCGGGCAGGGCGGCTGCGACTGCTGCATCGGAGGGCACGGAGCCATCGGACACATCTGCTGATCTTGGTGGCCCATGTCGTCGCACGGCACCTGCGGACAGTTCGGGTTGCCCTGCCAACCTGGTCTTCCACCTGCAAAGCATACAGATTCAGTCAAATGATTCGTTAGTTATACTTTAAGACAAGAAGTTAGAAGATAAAAAATTATAAGAACGAATGCAAGAAAAAAAAAATTAAGCGGACCAAAGCGAGAAGTCAGAAGAACGAAGTTAGAAGCATGGAGTCTTTGCAAAGAAGGTAGAAGTATCAAGATACAGTCTACTGATAAGAATGTGCCTGAAAACAGACAGGAGACAGGAGAAAGATGACAAAATCGATACTTATGTTATGTAAATGATACTATGGAAGTGGAGTGGTGTCGATAGTCGAATGTGTTTACCTTTTCCATCTGATTTGCTTTTGTTATACTTGAAGAGGTAATGTCCTTCCTTTGCTTTAAACTGTACAGACTTGTCCTCGAGGTTCATCTGGAACTGCGTGACAATTAATTTCCCGAAGCAGCTCATCCTGATGTAGACGCTGATGTGTCCGACGTTCTCCCCTTTGGCATTGGTGATCCTGAAGCAGTCCTTTAACGTTTTGGCGGCTGGCGTCTCTCCGTTCGCAGTTATTGATTCCACTAATTCATTGAAGAGATTTACAATAGATATGAGCGATGTGCCGACCGGTATGGTGTCGGGCAGCACGCCAGGTTGCATCTTCTTGAAAATCTCTACGTAGATGTCAAACTGCGTGGAGGCGTTCCGGGCCTGTTCGGGCGTAAGGGAGAACAGGCACGACTTGCCACTCTTCACGTTCTGATCGGTGCCCAGATTCTGCTTCTTCGAGGAGAAATCCTGTTCGCAGATCTGGAGCGGCGCGTTGTCCAGGAATTGGAATGAGACGCACGTCTCGCCGACGATGTTCGCCAGTTCCTTCTGGATCTCGAAGTCCATGTTGATCTGGTCGACGAGGAACTCGAGCAGGATCAGATTCTCTGTGGCGAACTTCTCCATTTTGGACGCGCGCGATAATGGCAACTGGGAAAAGGTGTCAACGGGAAATTTTTATGTGCGGATGTACGTCTGGATGTGGGTGTGTGTGCGGGCGCACGCAGGACACGAATTTACAGAGTTTTTGACACAAATTTTTCTACGGACGGAAATTTTGAGGTGGAATTGTCAAAACAACTGGCCTGCCAATCCGTCGACACGCCTACTCAGCACTCTCGATCATACATCTTCTAATCGGCAAAGGGCAAATTCTTGCCACTGATAGAAAAATATATACATGCTAAAGAAATAAGCCAGCATATTACAGGGTGAGGTTTTTCTATGGTTTTTCTCACTCCTTGACGAATGCTGGCAGCCAAACATCTTAAGACGTATCACAGGCACGGTCGATAATAATAGTAACTCTAACCTGCTGATGCCCTCTATAATTGGCGCAAGCTGTTGAGGTATGTTAAGCATCTTTAGAAGTGAACGTTTTGAACAAAGTTGGGATGGGTTAATGGGTCGGTTGAAGAAATATAAAGGTTCTTCCATCGCTATGTAATTATACATGTGCTAAATAGCGATGGACGGTTTTGGTCTTGCTATTCGCAATGCTTTTTGTAGATGGTTTCGACGCTTCAATATGTCAACCAGACAGTAGGAAAGTTGGGTTGGGACCAGATATTTTCATGGCTTTATTTACTAAGATTTTGGTTCAATGTAAGGCACATTACGACTGGTAGGTACAAATAATTTATTTGATATAATATGGTACATTTTCTGGTTTTATTACTTGCTGAATTTCTCTGGTCTCCATGGCACATCCGGTGGAGGATAATGCTTGTAATACCAGTTGATCGCTTCGTGTTTGAAAGACTGCCCGATCCTGGAATGAAAAGGATAACTCGGATGAACATGTTAAATGATTAATAAACTTGAGTTGTCGTTTTGTATTTGTATCATTTATAGCCGAAAGAAATTATTTAGATAACTTCACCAACAATTTAATATGCAAATCAATACTTATTATTTCATATGACGCAATATATCCATCGGTTTTCATACAAGTGAGATAACAAACAAGATCATAGCAAACAGATAAGATAAAACTACAGTTTCATCTATGTAAATACATTACTTTTTTGCTTGGTTTATAAAATAGATCGGCGTCAACATTCCACCGAAAATTTGGTAACTTACTATATCTATATTAGTCACATTATCTCGTATTAGTAGTCATGTTATCTAAGGTAAACACTAAAATCCATCTAAGGTAAACAAGCATTGCACATGAATGGATTATTATAGTGAACTTGACACTACAATCCCAATGCACGCAAGTACATAAAGTAAAAGCAAAAGTGTGCTAACTGACATTCTTATCAAGAAAAGCTTTGCAAGGCCACGCATAAATCAATATGCGGTAACCACATATCGTAGGGAAAAAAATTGATCTCATTCCCGCAACAAACAACCTCGCGCACCGGTGCTAATGCATTATCTACCTTCGTGCAGTGTTGCATCAGATATTTCATCATGTCAGTTGTAACTTTATAGGTAGACAGTTTTACAAAGAATCGACTATTTTTATTCAGTATTTAAGAGAACTTATTTAGTTTTATATGTCTTTCAAAAAATTGTTTATTAAGCTTTTCAGAAGGGAAGAAGGGAAGAAGGAAAGAAGGGAAGAAGGAAAGAAGGGAAGAAGGAAAGAAGGAAAGAAGGAAAGAAGGAAAGAAGGAAAGAAGGAAAGAAGGAAAGAAGGAAAGAAGGGAAGAAGGGAAGAAGGAAAGAAGGGAAGAAGGGAAGAAGGGAAGAAGAAGGGAAGAAGAAGGTAAGAAGAAGGGAAGAAGAAGGGAAGAAGAAGGGAAGAAGAAGGGAAGAAGAAGGGAAGAAGAAGGGAAGAAGAACGGAAGAAGAACGGAAGAAGAAGGGAAGAAGAAGGGAAGAAGAAGGGAAGAAGAAGGGAAGAAGAAGGGAAGAAGAAGGGAAGAAGAAGGGAAGAAGAAGGGAAGAAGAAGGGAAGAAAAAGGGAAGAAGAAGGGAAGAAGAAGGGAAGAAGAAGGGAAGAAGAAGGGAAGAAGAAGGGAAGAAGGGAAGAAGAAGGGAAGAAGAAGGGAAGAAGAAGGGAAGAAGAAGGGAAGAAGGGAAGAAGGGAAGAAGGAAAGAAGGAAAGAAGGGAAAGGGGGAATAAGAAAATAACGGAAGGCAGGAAGAAGGGAAGCGAAGAAGTGAAAAACAAGAAAAAAGAGGAACCAAACATAGGAACAATAGGATAAGCAAATATGAAAAGTCAATTCTTCTCACAGTGCAAATTCTGATCTCCTCAGACATGGGTCGCTCTGGCTAGGCGCGAACAAGATTGGTTTTTCTTGCCAACGTTCGTCTTCCATAATGACGTCAGTGTCTCCAACAGGCATGGGGAAATTGCATTTTGCGTCCTTGTTCCAGCGTTCCACGTCCTCCTTCGCCTCCCTGATCATCTTCTGCTGGAGTCTCTTGCGTCTATACGCCTCCAAGCAGTCCAGCTCGTACTTGAAAGATCGCACGAAAATAGGCGCTAAAAACAGGCAGTCAGCGACAACAAGAACATTTTTGATTCTTGGGATTGCTCAATCAGTATCTTCCAATTTAATAGTGTTGTGACGTCACTGAATACCTTCGTCAAATTATCGGAGATGACACGAACAGTAGTCGGGTGTTTTCGCCACCTGAACTAACATGTTTGCATGTAATTGCACGTAATTTAAAATAGACTCTTGACAACATTTACTAGCGACTGTAGCGCCACTTATGAGAAGTTTCTGGTAGATTTTACCAAGATTTTACAAGCGTAAATTAAATTTTTTGTATTGTTGTAGTAACGATAGCAGTAAAATATAACGATGCTGTGGTTACCAGCCATGCTATAATGATATTTTTCTACTTTGCATTCACAATGCACACATTGTAACACTGTTTTCGGTGTTACAATTAGCAAATTGTAACACCGTTTTTAGTAACTTTCTTCTAAGATTGGTGACATTGATATCAAATGCATGTCAAACGAAAATACACATAACCACAAAAGTAAGCACAAACTGATTTTTTAGAATCACACAAACTGCGAATATATATATTTTTATACATATTTAAACATGCGTGTTGCATCCTAGGTTTCGTACTACTAGTATATGATGGTATATAATAATTATCAATAATTACTTTTTCACAGATATTTGAATTTAAGTGACAGATGACAGTGTTACCAACGGTTGCACCCATAAATACTCTAGATTGGAATTTTACCTAATATACTTCTAAATTTTTATAAAATTAATGACGCAAAGTAGAAAAAATAGTATATTACACTCGTTTTATAAGACATATTGGCGCATTAGTTCATGCGCCAATTTGACGTCTTATAAAACTTGTATAATAATATACTATTATAAAGTATGACAAAATTCGGTATTATTTTCGTTCGGTTCGCGCATGTGACGTTATGCGGTAAGTGACTGTCAAAATTGTTGTGTATTTCCAAGCAACTATGTTACAACATGATAACAACACATGTCAAAGTGACATTACTTCAGCGCTTGCGTCATAGACGATTGTAAGTTTGACGTTTATGTAATTACGTCAATTTATATTTGACATTTGCATGACAATCGCTTACCACATGACGTAAGCAATATGGCGTCGGAACTGCGCAATATCATAACTCTAAATAATCGTTTATCATAGTTACTATATAGCTGTCAAAAGATTGAGCAAGCTTTGTAAAGATTGGGGGCGTTCATCCAGGCTCTATGCTACCATTGCGCTGAGAGCGCAAACTTGCTACACTTGTTCACAACAATCAGTTGTCCATAACAACCAGTTGTTGTGGACAAGTGTAGCAGTTTGCGCTCGTTGCTACCTAGCCTGGCTGAACGCCGCCAATGATTAGCCTCAACATCATCTATTTTATGTGTGAAGTAATATTTTTATTACTCACATCGAT
The DNA here is from genome assembly GCA_963971325.1 of Aphodius granarius. NCBI lineage: Eukaryota > Metazoa > Arthropoda > Insecta > Coleoptera > Scarabaeidae > Aphodius > Aphodius granarius. Next base: position 41,757,203 of record OZ020221.1, on the reverse strand, counting down.
GTTTATACCGAGGATCATAATTATCATCAACGACGACATTATACTTCTTGTACATATCATGTATGAAGTAATCCTCAACTCCAGGCTTAGGTACCCATAATGCCCTTTCGTTATTAACCCAATTCGAGACAGCTGCTTGGGTTAGATCCTTATACTCGGCCCTAGTAGGTGGATCAGCTTTAGTCACTTGTATCGGTACAGCATGTACCGCTATTTCCGGTAGGGTCACCCGTAAGTTTGCAGCCAAAGTGAACTCAACATTTGAGAGGGCGTTTGGCGCAACGCGTTTCAACTCGTGATCCTTCGGTGGTAATGGAGGATACACAAACATATTTGCGGTTTATATGCAGCTTTTCAATAATATTATTAGAAAATATAAACGTTCTGTTCAAATTCTGTGATAAAATGTCAAGTTTGACAGTTGGGTTGGTTGACGTTTATCATGGCACAAGGAGAGAGGTATGCTCGTAAGCAACTGGAGTGGGGATGAGAGCTTGCGCACGTCTCGCCTGATATGTAGGCTACTTACTATGCATAGAAGGTGTTGAAGTAGACACCTTCTAGGGAGTGTAGAGAGGAAAGTTGGGAGGGATCACCCCAGAAATTTTATATTGTTCCCCTATAAATAAATCATAATAAAAACACCAAATTGGTTGTATATACCATTTAATCTACCTAAATTATATATCAATTAACAATACATAGCATATTTAAAGTGAATAAAATAATGGCTCGCGACGACGATAATATACTCTTTTTCTCGGAAAACGGTGCCACAAATTATGCAAGCCCAGCCTTCTGACGGCATTTCTGCATTAGTGCCCTCAGAACAAACTGCTTCCTGGACAGTGCACGAACTTGACGCAAAAAGATATCAAGATCGATTACACCACTTCTCAAAGCCTCGCCCATGTAATATATGGCATCTTCCAAGGCAGCTTCTTCAGCAAATGCATTCAATAACCTACAAAGCAACAAAAAAAATTATCCTATACCATGCAAAAGTTTGCCTTTGCATGGCAAGGGAGGAAAACATCAATTTTCTTGGGTTGGAGTGAAAGAAAGTAGCAAAATATGACCACCAGATGTCTCACATTTGATTTGTGCTGAGACACCCCTTTCTCTGTTTCTTTGTTCTTGTTTCTCTTTCAGGCAGTTGTGAAATGTAAAATATAAGATTGATTGATAAGAAAAAATATCACTTACTGTTTATACAATGGGGCAGTAGTAATGACGGCATCATCAACGTCTATCGATTCTTGGCTGCTTAACCGCTCTATAGCCTTATCCAATTCTTGTTCTTTGTCTTTCAGTACCGTAATGTTCTTGTCTAAGTCGCTCTGAAATAATGTATCAAAATTACTAACGTTAGCAACCACTAAAGTTGTTAACTGACAGTGACAAAATAGTAACTCTGATACAGGTTTTATAACTTTTGCATACAGAATTGATAATTGTGTCTAGTTGCTATTAGAGGTGGGTAGTTCGTGAACGAACTAGTCCGAGAGAATGGCTCCCGGCTTAGAACAAAAGAACTAGTTCTTTAAAATAAAAAGAACTAGTTCGCAAAAGACCTGCTTTGCTAAAACATATCTCTATGCATATCTCATTCAGTGAACGACTTGTAGGGACATGAAATCTAGTTCGAAAGTCCTGCTTTGGTGAAACATATCCCATTCAGTGAACGAGTTGTGGCGACATCAAACGAGCGACATAGCACCCTGCCCGCCAGTTGTTTCTTTACCTAACGGCGGATGTCAAAAATATGATTAAAGTATAGTTTTTTTTTCTATTGGATAATGGATTACACTGTTAATAGTAGTTTCGCCAGTATATGTTATACTATAATTTATAAATAATACCCCAATTCCACCTAAAATTGCAGTATGAATAAGGCTAAAATACGTGCAGCAATATGTCTTTTATGCCTTATTAAATAAATATTTAAGAAATATACCTAAATAAAATAAGACAACGATTCTTCGATCAATATAATTATAAATAATTATTTATTTTCAAAACAAAATAACGATTCTTCAAGAAAAAGACAAAGTGGGAAGGCAAACATCGATTCTGTCCAAACTAGATCCTAGTTTCGTTTGGAACGAGATATAAACGTGCTAGAACACACAAAGACACGTTTATCGAAGTAGTATGTCTCAGGATCAAAGTAGTTCTTCAGAACTAGTTCTTTGAACTAGTTCCTTTTTGTGAACTAATCCGGAAGAACTAGTTCATTAAAAAGAACTAATAAGCCCATCTCTAGTTGCTATAAAAGTTTCTTAGCAACTGAATAGTAACTTTCACACAGAATTGGACTGAATGTAAAACTAAAAATCATCATTTCTAGCTATATAATAATAACTGATCAAAGAAAAATTAACTTTATATATTTTTAAATGAAATAACAAATTTGAATTTAGCAGGTTTGTGTGTACAAATGTACGTACAAAAGTAACAGATAAAAAAATTGTTGTAAGATTTAATTCTAAATGAATCCAAAGTTGTAAAAAAATGATGGAATAAAACATCTTTTTTAAAATTAGATATGAATGACAACATACGGTTTTTATGAGTATCAGAGGTGAAGGCTTTTTTGGACTAAAAATTAAATAATAAAAGGACATCATTCTTGAACCCCTGCTGTTTTGAATAGAAGAATAAGAGTCATAAAAACTTCATCAAGTAATAAAACAATAAAAGAACAACATTGTAGAACACAAAATGGGACCAAATCACTACCTGAAAAAATTACCTCAACAAATAACCAACAAAAACAATACCTTCTCCTTCTCGAGCCTATCCAAAATCGTCTGCAACTTCACATTCCCCTGTCGGAGCTCCTCCTGGGTCCTCTTCAAGGTATCCAGCTCGGCCTGATTCTGCTGGAACTCCTCCTTCATGCGACGCATCAATTTCTCTTCGATAGCCGTCAACAGAGACTCCTTGATGTGCTCCTCCTTGATCGTCCCTGTCCCAGCGCCAATCTTCGACGAGGAAGACGGCGGATATGGAGAGTAGGCCGCCGCCCCCGTCGGGGGGTACACCGGGTACGGGGGGTACCCCGAGGCGGCAGGCATCATCGGTCCGCCAAAACTGTTCGATTGCGGGGGGTACGGCGGATGGGCCTGCGGGTAGGGGCTTGGCATGTACCCGGGCCCCGCTGCGGGGTACACTAAAATTTTTCTTTTATTTTGTTATTTTTTTTTGGTAAAATAATGGGGCAAACCTTGCGGGGGGTAATGCGACTCATTCTGCGTCTTGACCTTTGCGAAAACGGGGGGCTGCTCGCTGAATGTCACGATCATCACTTGGACTAAACCGACGAGATCAGAGGAGCTCTAAAAAACGCAAAATTAGTAATATTTCAATCAAAAATTTCAGTTCCAATACCTGTTTCCAATCGTGAAGATAAGGTAAATAAATTTTCCCATTCTGATCGACGTATTTTGAAATTTTTATGCTCATATCCGGAGTGGGTTTCACGTAACACAATGGGGCATGCTGTGGGTGGGTATCCATCAACCAAATGCACACAGGAATGTTGTAAACTGCACCTTTGTAACGTACAGGTACAGTCCCAGTGAGATTAACCAATTCACGAGGCGTTCCATCATTAAAAACTACAAAATCAATGTAAAACTATAAAATAATCATTGCAAAGTGCCAAAACTCTAGCACTTACCGTAAGTGTCTTTTTGAGGGTGTAAATTCTGGTAATGCGTTATAACCGTTTTGATATCGTTGAATGTCAAATCCGGGTTGATATACTGCAAATAACTATCTTTTAGATATCGTTCACGGATATTTAGAGGGTTACTTACACCTAATAACCACTGTCTGAGCCTATTTTCTTCTAAGAGTACCATTATTGCGTTTATTTGAGCAACAATACAGCTGTCAATTTGACATTTAGGTGACTCATAAAAACATGTGTTAAGTGGAAATGTAATGTCCGAGTTCACCACACGGAAGCGCTTTAACAATTTATTAAGGAGTGGGGGTACAGGGTTATATGTAAATTTTCAGTGGTGGGAGGTGCTGTTCTCTGCTATTTGATTTGATTCATATTTGATTTGAAAGGTCAGCCGGGTGTCACAAAAATAACCGCATTTTACACGTCAAATTAACAAATATTTTATAAAACCAAACTTTTCCAATGGACGATTCTCAACATTTAAGTATAAACAGATCGTTTTCTCGGTCCGAACCGAATTTGAACGTTGTGCATTACCGCCAAGTTGTGATTACCGAATTACAGAATCCTAACCACAACGGTCAACTTTTTAGACAGTGCAGTTATCAGGAATTATCTTCACCATGTTCCGGTGAGTGCATAAAGCTGATAAAGGGATTATTTTATCGAAATTGTATTGTTTTGTAGGTAACCAACAGCCATTTTACAACCATTTCTTCAGTCCGGATGTTTCAATGAACCAGTTTAATAATACACCAATGTTGGGAGACTCGAAATATGAAAGTATGTATGAAAATACCCTTAATTACTCTCCCATGGACATTGATGAAGAACTAATTGATGGATATGAAGAGGAAGAAGCAGAATTATGTGATAATACTAATTTGGACAGAAGAAAATTGCATATAAAACTATCTGGGAACGAAACTACATTAGAAGATGATATTTCACAAGAAAATTATGCACCAGTTCTCAGTCAGCGTTCGCATACAACAACCCCTAAAGACAGTTCTGGTAATGTTAGGTTAGTAACAACTCTTTGCTGTGTGGTAATAGCCATTGGTGTGTCAGCATTTTATTATAATAATTTTAATAGTTTAAAAGACATTCCTGTGTCGGAAATTGAATTAGATTTACGGTCCTCTGTCTCAAATCAAGACCATGTTATCGACGCAATTATAAAAAATTTAAACTCTGTAAATTCTGTTGATCGTTTTAAAAAGGTTTTAGCGTTAGTTGGGAACACCGGTGTTGGAAAAAGTTTTATTTTAAACCAGATAAGACGTAAATATTCGACAAATGCCTACATATCTCTAACTTATTCCCTTCACAAATCTTTAATACAACAAAGTACAAATATTTCTCTTCCGGATGATTGCTTTTTGCTATCAATCGATGACTTAAGACTGACTAACGTTGAGACTGTATCTGGATTTATCGAATCGATAAATCATCATTGTGTGTTGGTAATTCCCGTTTTTAACTTACAAGAGACTGCGGATATGGTGGAACATATTGTGAGTGGTGTAGATGGCTTAAAAAGGTATTTTAAGGGGAAATTTCCAAATTCTGAGACTGTGTTGTTTAATTCTATGAATAGCGGTGATTTAGTGAATTATTTGAGGAAGAAATTTGACGAGAGGGGACTAAATATTAAGGAGCATGATGATTTTGTGAGTTCTTTGATTAGTCATCATGATGTTGAGAATTTTGGGTTTAAAGGGGTCTTACCAAAGATTGATCTTCTTAGTTGTTGAATGAGTGTGTAAACGGCATTTTAATTTATTTATATCCTGTAATATTACTGTATTGTTTTTGATATATTATACTTTGGTTAAATTATAGCTACTTGCCATTTATGATTGTAATTTTTGATAATTAAATCTTGTGTTTGTTGAAAGTCTTTTTTACTTTTACTTTTATATATGTTTTGTCAATTATTTTAAACCATACTTACCCATGTTTTGTGATTAGATTTAATTTATTTATAAGATTCGACTAGTTTATTTATAAGATTTAATAATTGTGACAAATATGTACATTTTGAATGCGATATTAAATTTGGGATACTCAATAAAGTTGATTTTACCGTATAAATAATTTTTTTTATGAGATTTTAGGGTAATTTTGGTTAATAATAATATTTTCCAAATGTAAAGAGTATATTTCAATAATAACATGTACATTACGAATATATCGAGAGAGTAGAGAAAACTTAACACTTTTCTATGAAGCTTATATCTAAAATTTGCGAAGATAGAAAGAGTTTATTTTTGAGACAAAAATGTATTATGTATTAGGGTCTTTCTTGTGTTTTTATTAAATTTAATTTAATCTTAATACAACAAATGAGTATGTTTCACTCAAAAGCAAAAATTGTTGTATTTAAAAGCAAATATTGTGTTTGAAAACAAATCACATACTTTTGGTGCATTTTCTGACTGAATCTACGCTGACCTTTGTGCTATGGTAACCAAATATTTTACAAAATGCAAACTGTTCTTCTTTAAAGAAAATACCCAAAATGAGAGACAATGGTAATGAATTTCTAGTCATAAAATACAATATTCTGGACCAAAAACATGTTTATTGATTATTGGCACTATTATAGGGACTACCTGCTGTTTTATTGCATCTGATTTTTGTGAACTGAATTCTTTTTAGTCATAAATTATAATACTCCTGACCTAGGACAAGTTTATTGATTATTGAGACTACCTGCTGTTTTATTGCATCTGGTTTTTGCGAATTAAATTCTTTCGAGACTTAAAATACAACACTCCTGACCTAGGACAAGTTTATTGATTATTGAGACTACCTGCTGTTTTATTGCATCTGGTTTTTGCGAATTAAATTCTTTCGAGTCTTAAAATACAACACTCCTGACCTAGGACAAGTTTATTGATTATTGGGACTACCTGCTGTTAAACATCGAAGAAATGACAGCTCGTAATTTTTAACGTTAGAGTAGTTTCAAACTAAGAAGAGCACAGTTGGATATGCAACCAATCATACCCAGTGTATGGTTTATAAATTGCCTGTGTATATTTGGCTGTATATACAACTGTGCTCTTCTTAGTTTGAAACATCTATACAACATTTAATGCATAATTTGTGAAACACCTGCTCAAAAATATACAAAATGCTTATTTACTCCATTTAGATTCTAGGCCTTTTGTCTGCTTGACCTGATGTGACATAATTGTGAGTTTAAATACCTACCTAAATAATAAAGTATAAAAATCAGTACATAATAATTAGTAATAATAATCCACAATAAAGTGATGCAAGTTCCAATAAAAACGGTTTTTTGTTGCCTTTAGAATTTTGGCGGAGGATGATGTTAGTCAAAAGATGATTTTGTACATAGTAAATTCAAGTTTCCTCGATGTCTTGTCAAATTTGACACATCTTGACACTGTTCTCATTTGAACATCCAACACAATGGAGGCGTTCAGCCAGGCTAGGTAGCAGCTAGCTTGTCCACAACAACTGGTTGTTATGGACAACTGTTTGTTGTGGACAAGTCTAGCATAGAGCCTGATGGCTGAACGCCCCCATTATTATAATAACTTTAGTCGAGCAGCTGCCATTAAAACATTCTGATTTATCCTTTGACAATAATTTCAAACTAGTTTTTTTTTTCACTGCTCGAACAGAGCTGATATTGTAGTTATATCTAATAATAATATATAATACAATATATCCCAAACAATTAGTCCACTTCCAACTTCCTAAAATTGCCCGTAACGCCGTACAAAGCATCATCTTCAAAACCACAAGTATTCACGTTCCTCTTCAGCGCAGAGACAGCTCCTTCACGAGCTTTTACACTGAACAATTCTTCTCTTACTTCCATCCTGTCATGAGAAAGCAACGTGGCTTGGTGCTGTTGAAGCTCTTCTTTCCAAAGCGCTACCAAAATATTTATAACAATATATCACATTTTTTACACAAACAAAAACATGGGAGCGTTCACAATGAAGTTTTGTTTTCGAAAAGCTGACGCTGGCGGTTGGTTGCTATGACAACGGAAGCTTAGATGCCAACACACCCATAAGCACCGGTCACTCTTGACATGTAAGTGTTATGTCGACACAGTAACCAACCGTCAGCGTTAGCAGTCGAAAATACACTTTCATTGTGAATGCTACATTGATAAATTATTGGGTACAACATACCAATCATTTCTGCCATTGGCATTACCCCGCCATATTCTTTTGGCAAAACTTCACGCTCAATCAGTCCAGTGTTCAGCATATCTTCTTTTGACGTGTAAAAATGAATTCTCTTCTTTATTTTATCGGAAATCAGCGACATCCCAAAATCGAGGGCGAATTTCATCGATGGGTGTGCATTCATGACGTGCACTTGCTTGTGACGCATTGGTAGCGTTTTCTAAAAATAGGAGGTATGTAATCACAAAGCCAAGCATGTTGTGGGGAAAAGGCGCAGAAAGAGAACTGATCGACAAGAATTCTTATATCCATTGCTTAGTAAATCATGATCCAATTTGATCAGTGTATGACGTCACTGGGTTGGGTTGACAGTTCAAGCCCAACCCAACCCAGTCTCAGAATTTGACGCACCAAAACGCGGGTAATTTAAAATTTAACAATCGCACTCAACTAACTTGAAGTTAGTAGCTAATAAATTTGACATTTGATGTTTATTTAACCCAACCCAACCCAGTCTCAGAATTTGACGCACCAAAACGCGGGTAATTTAAAATTTAACAATCGCACTCAACTAACTTGAAGTTAGTAGCTAATAAATTTGACATTTGATGTTTATTTAACCCAACCCAACCCAGTCTCAGAATTTGACGCACCAAAACGCGGGTAATTTAAAATTTAACAATCGCACTCAACTAACGTGACGTTAGTAGCTAATAAATTTGACATTTGATGTTTATTTAACCCAACCCAACCCAGTCTCAGAATTTGACGCACCAAAACGCGGGTAATTTAAAATTTAACAATCGCACTCAACTAACTTGAAGTTAGTAGCTAATAAATTTGACATTTGATGTTTATTTAACCCAACCCAACCCAGTCTCAGAATTTGACGCACCAAAACGCGGGTAATTTAAAATTTAACAATCGCACTCAACTAACTTGAAGTTAGTAGCTAATAAATTTGACATTTGATGTTTATTTAATCCAACCCAACCCAGTCTCAGAATAAGACGCACCAAAACGCGGGTAATTTAAAATTTAACAATCGCACTCAACTAATTTGAAGTTAGTAGCTAATAAATTTGACATTTGATGTTTATTTAACCCAACCCAACCCAGTCTCAGAATTTGACGCACCAAAACGCGGGTAATTTAAAATTTAGCAATCGCACTCAACTAACTTGAAGTTAGTAGCTAATAAATTTGACATTTGATGTTTATTTAATCCAACCCAACCCAGTCTCAGAATAAGACGCACCAAAACGCGGGTAATTTAAAATTTAACAATCGCACTCAACTAATTTGAAGTTAGTAGCTAATAAATTTGACATTTGATGTTTATTTAACCCAACCCAACCCAGTCTCAGAATTTGACGCACCAAAACGCGGGTAATTTAAAATTTAACAATCGCACTCAACTAACTTGAAGTTAGTAGCTAATAAATTTGACATTTGATGTTTATTTAACCCAACCCAACCCAGTCTCAGAATTTGACGCACCAAAACGCGGGTAATTTAAAATTTAACAATCGCACTCAACTAACTTGAAGTTAGTAGCTAATAAATTTGACATTTGATGTTTATTTAATCCAACCCAACCCAGTCTCAGAATAAGACGCACCAAAACGCGGGTAATTTAAAATTTAACAATCGCACTCAACTAATTTGAAGTTAGTAGCTAATAAATTTGACATTTGATGTTTATTTAACCCAACCCAACCCAGTCTCAGAATTTGACGCACCAAAACGCGGGTAATTTAAAATTTAACAATCGCACTCAACTAACTTGAAGTTAGTAGCTAATAAATTTGACATTTGATGCTTATTTACTAAAACTGGTGATAAAGCAATGCTTTTTAAAGAATATTAAGTATTGTTGCATGGAGCTTTTTCTAATAAATAAATTGATGATATACCTCGCCATTTTTGACAATACGAACTGCTTCCTTGATCGTGAACAATGTTAAATATGGGAACCCCACACCTTGACCGTCGGCAAAATGCACGAAACCTCGCACTTGATTTTCCTCATCCTCCATAAGGGTTTCGTAAACTATGCCATGGATACGACACATATCGGCATTTGTGAAACGATCCAAATCAAAAACGCCTAAAAATTTTAATTTTTTATAATCACAGTGCGCTGGTTTTATCTGGATGTTCCAGAATTTGGAAAACAATATTTTATAAGTTTGGAAATTTTTAGAGAGATCTATTTTGACAGATCAGACGTCAGATGTCAGTGAAAGCGATAAACGTCAAAAGTGACAGTTGACAGTGGTCCACTAGACCTTTTTTACTGAAAACTATTGAAGATACGATGTAAAGAGCTACTTGTAGTTTTCTGACCTGGTCGGGCGATAATGACCCTTCTTCCTTCGCTATCTCGCTTCGGAGAAGGAAATAAGTATCCTAAATCGGTCAAATCCTGCATCATGGGTATCCTCATGTCAAAACAGTTGAAGGCGACTCCGAAAGTTTGACGGAGAAGAATATATCGTTCAAGAGCTTCCTGTGCTTGCAACACTCTGAATTTCTTGAAACGCAAGAACCTCAACAGAAAATTTGAATCTGGAATTTGAACTTTGATTAGTAGACGTCAAATTGATTGATGGACTGAGGATATAACCCAATCTGCAGTTGCGTATTTTTGGATTTGCCAAAATCCATTCCCTCATGGAGGCCAGGGCTTGTTTCCTGGCATTCTCGTCTTCTCTCAGTTCTTTCTCAGCTTTTTCTTGAATTTCCAAGGATAATTTGCAGATGTATTCATCTGGTTCGGATACCCACGTTTCTTCGGACATGCTGAAAGCTTTTAGTCGAATATGAAGCTAAATCTTAACACAAACTAACATATTTCTATAAATACATACTAAATAATAAATCTATTCAAAAAGATATTCACATATACGACCTACACTTGGTAAAACATAACTATTATAAATACTTGCAAAACGTAGATATAAAAGCTGTAGTGATGGTGAAAAGTAGTAGTAAAGAAGGCGAAAATAACAATAAAGAAGGACCACTATCAAAGGGTACTGACAATACACGTAGTACCCAATTTTTGTGAACAAACGCCAGTTTGGTTTTCGAATGGTACTATATAAATTGAACAGTAAAAACATCTTATTATCTAAAGTTTTATGAAGAAAGAAACACCTGAAAAAACAGAAGAAGATAAGAAAGAATTAGAGAAAAGAACCCAATCATCAAGTTTAGTTCACGACTTCATAATGATAACGATATAATGCAAATAATAATGAATTCTAAATAGTTATGTAGGTATGTGGGTAATAAGTAGTACATCATGGTAATTGGTTAGGGTATTAAGCAAAGAAAGTAATAATGTTATTATTAACTATTCACCTCTTCATAATGGAGAAAGTGAATTGTCTGGATTATTGCATAATTTAATGCAGAATCGTACAGATGTGGTTAGTGGGTCAGCAGTAATGGTACTTGCTACACGTAACATGATTATATAATGATGGCGGTTATGGTATGGGTCAAAAAAAGTAGGTAAAGATTTGAATATTACCGGTTGAGTTGGATAAAGTTTTAAGATCTTCATTTGTATAGTTTTAATTTGATAATTATGTTAAAGTGTAAAAAATGTCTGTAGGTAAAAAATAGTACCAAAACATTCTACGACAATTGCAACTTTTTATTTTGAAACCTTGATTTTAGGTAAACCAATCCTGGAATAATAACTTTTTAGTGATGTAGAATTACAGTGCATATAATTTGCGCAATATTTGTTCATTTTTGTAACGTATTCGCGTTGTAAACCGAGATAGACGAAAATCTAACATCAACCGTCGATAGCTCAGTTGGTAGAGCGGTGGACTGTAGAGGTTTATACGAAAAGCTGATATCCATAGGTCGCTGGTTCAAATCCGGCTCGACGGAATCTTTTGTTTTTCTTTTTTTCATTTTATTTCTTTAATTTATGACACTTTAATTAATTTTTTCTACTTTGCATTCACAATGCACACATTGTAACATTGTTTTCGGTGTTAAATTAGCAAATTGTAATACCGTTTTTAGTAACTTTTTTCTAAGATTGGTGACATTGATATCAAATGCATGTCAAACGAAAATACACATAACCACAAAAGTAAGTACAAACTGATTTTTTAGAATCGCACAAACTGCGAAGTATGTATATTTTTATACATATTTAAACATGCGTGTTGCATCCTAGGTTTCGTACTACTAGTATATGATGGTATATAATAATTATCAATAATTACTTTTTCACAGATATTTGAATTTAAGTGACAGATGACAGTGTTACCAACGGTTGCACCCATTAATACTCTAGATTGGAATTTTACCTAATATACTTCTAAATTTTTATAAAATTAATGACGCAAAGTAGAAAAAATAGTATATTACACTCGTTTTATAAGACATATTGGCGCATTCGTTCAAACAACTCATGCGCCAATTTGACGTCTTATAAAACTTGTATAATAATATACTATTAAATATAATTTAAATTATTAACGTTTATATAATATTAAGTAAAAAATTAAGACAGCAAGTTTCTAATCCCCCCAATTATTAAAATAATTGTGTACTTTGTAACAATAAAAATGGATTTTATTAGTAATGTTAATATTAATGATATTTTAACACACAAACTGAATTTATTGTTGTTATTGTTATATTAATCAATTATTGATTAAATACTATGTTACTTACTATTTTTACTATTTAAAATAGCACAATTTTTCAAAGAAACGAAAAAATATCTCCAAAGTAACTTTGCACAGACTACAGTTGGAGTGATGTATAACAAGTCTTGTTGTCAAGAATGAACGGCACTCTCCTTTTCGGTGGAAAGATATACCTTTACATTATTCGGTTTACAATGCCTCCCCACTAACAACCGTAGATGTAACAGCTATAGGAGAAGTGTTCTTTTGTTACGAATTAAATCCACAACTAATACTACGCGATAGACGTAATCAAAATGGTACATGACTCGCCACTTGCCGGTAAATGAGTTGAACATGCAAAATTCACTCTCCTTCCACTTTTACTTTTTTTGCTTGTACACTTTTATTGCGGAACTATGTAGTACAATTTCTCGATTTTATTAATTATTTTCTTCTTTTAATCAATTATTAAAAATAATAATAAGTATATCTCATATTATTAGCTAGATTCTAGAAGGAAAGTCAAACTTATACTGTTGCATAAGTTTATTGAGCTATCACAATCATTTTGCCACGTTTTACTTTTTCACCTGACAATTTATCTTAATTTGAAATTAACTTTACATTGAAGACTACTGAGATATGTACTTGTTGCTTTCCTGATCTGTGTCAAATTTATTACATAAAGTTTGGTATTACGTGTACAGATATGTATGTATAATAAAGCAACACAAAACATCAGTGGGAAATTGGTCAGCAAACACTAAAACGGAATATGGTACACAACAGTGTGGCTGGCGCGGCGATCAGTCGGATATATTGAAATTGTGCAACCACTTTCACCAGGCATCGGACGTTTTTGCCGTCTGAAATGTGACGTGATGCAATTTAGTGATTGCGTAATTTATCTAGCGGGTCGGATGGACGAATATACGGAAACGGTTTCTGGGACAGTAGTCCACGAAGAGCTTCGATTTGAAACTTACAACACTTATTTCTTTGAAGCAAAAGCACGCTTCATAAAATTGCTTTGCAACTTTTTACTTGCTATTTGTGATTTTGACAAAGTGGTTTTTTTCCTGTAAATGACATGATCGTGTTTGCTACGTGTTATTTAAGAGGCTGTTTAATTATTATCAATAAGTAAACCACGTGTAGCTTTTTTATGGTAGGTACACAAATATAAGCCTAAGATTTAACATAAATAATGATTCTGCTTACTCAGCGTTATACCACCTCTTTCAGTAATGGACCTGTATCAAACCTACTTTGCAGAATCTTTGTCATTACCAAGACAATCATAAGACAGCAATAAAAATCACTAATCAATCGTACTTGACACATTTTTCCGCTAAAACCTTTCTGCCAAAAACTTTCTTGACATACGTTGTCAGTAACCTAGTCACTAATGTCAAACACTCTCGAGGAATAAAACATCCAAACTGGAGATTTGAAAGTACCAGTCTTAAAAAAAAGCAAAAAAGAGGTGATGTCGTAAATTCACACTACTGACTACAAAATTATTTAAGCCAGAAAATAATGAACAAAATCGTCAAGTGTTAACATGGATATACACGACAAGGTTGCATTGGTAACTGGAGGTGCTTCCGGAATTGGTTTAGGTGTTGTAAAAGCTCTACTAGCGGAAGGAGCTAAAGTCAGTTTGCAGAATCTTTGTCATTACCAAGACAATCATAAGACAGCAATAAAAATCACTAATCAATCGTACTTGACACATTTTTCCGCTAAAACCTTTCTGCCAAAAACTTTCTTGACATACGTTGTCAGTAACCTTGTCACTAATGTCAAACACTCTCGAGGAATAAAACATCCAAACTGGAGATTTGAAAGAACCAGTCTTAAAAAAAAGCAAAAAAGAGGTGATGTAAAATTCACACTACTGACTACAAAATTATTTAAGCCAGAAAATAATGAACAAAATCGTCAAGTGTTAACATGGATATACACGACAAGGTTGCATTGGTAACTGGAGGTGCTTCCGGAATTGGTTTAGGTGTTGTAAAAGCTCTACTAGCGGAAGGAGCTAAAGTAAGTTTGCAGAATCTTTGTCATTACCAAGACAATCATAAGACAGCAATAAAAATCACTAATCAATCGTACTTGACACATTTTTCCGCTAAAACCTTTCTGCCAAAAACTTTCTTGACATACGTTGTCAGTAACCTTGTTACTAATGTCAAACACTCTCGAGGAATAAAACATCCAAACTGGAGATTTGAAAGAACCAGTCTTAAAAAAAAAGCAGAAAAGAGGTGATGTCGTAAAATTCACACTACTGACTACAAAATTATTTAAGCCAGAAAATAATGAACAAAATCGTCAAGTGTTAACATGGATATACACGACAAGGTTGCATTGGTAACTGGAGGTGCTTCCGAAATTGGTTTAGGTGTTGTAAAAGCTCTACTAGCGGAAGGAGCTAAAGTAAGTTTGCAGAATCTTTGTCATTACCAAGACAATCATAAGACAGCAATAAAAATCACTAATCAATCGTACTTGACACATTTTTCCGCTAAAACCTTTCTGCCAAAAACTTTATTGACATACGTTGTCAGTAACCTTGTCACTAATGTCAAACACTCTGGAGGAATAAAACATCCAAAGTGGAGATTTGAAAGAACCAGTCTTAAAAAAAAGCAAAAAAGAGGTGATGTCGTAAAATTCACACTACTGACTACAAAATTATTTAAGCCAGAAAATAATGAACAAAATCGTCAAGTGTTAACATGGATATACACGACAAGGTTGCATTGGTAACTGGAGGTGCTTCCGGAATTGGTTTAGGTGTTGTAAAAGCTCTACTAGCGGAAGGAGCTAAAGTAAGTTTGCAGAATCTTTGTCATTACCAAGACAATCATAAGACAGCAATAAAAATCACTAATCAATCGTACTTGACACATTTTTCCGCTAAAACCTTTCTGCCAAAAACTTTCTTGACATACGTTGTCAGTAACCTTGTCACTAATGTCAAACACTCTCGAGGAATAAAACATCCAAAGTGGAGATTTGAAAGAACCAGTCTTAAAAAAAAAGCAAAAAAGAGGTGATGTTGTAAAATTCACACTACTGACTACAAAATTATTTAAGCCAGAAAATAATGAACAAAATTGTCAAGTGTTAACATGGATATACACGACAAGGTTGCATTGGTAACTGGAGGTGCTTCCGGAATTGGTTTAGGTGTTGTAAAAGCTCTACTAGCGGAAGGAGCTAAAGTAAGTTTGCAGAATCTTTGTCATTACCAAGACAATCATAAGACAGCAATAAAAATCACTAATCAATCGTACTTGACACATTTTTCCGCTAAAACCTTTCTGCCAAAAACTTTCTTGACATACGTTGTCAGTAACCTTGTCACTAATGTCAAACACTCTCGAGGAATAAAACATCCAAACTGGAGATTTGAAAGAACCCGTCTTAAAAAAAGCAAAAAAGAGGTGATGTCGTAAAATTCACACTACTGACTACAAAATTATTTAAGCCAGAAAATAATGAACAAAATCGTCAAGGGTTAACATGGATATACACGACAAGGTTGCATTGGTAACTGGAGGTGCTTCCGGAATTGGTTTAGGTGTTGTAAAAGCTCTACTAGCGGAAGGAGCTAAAGTAAGTTATCTGCCAAAATTAACTATTGAAATGTTTAAAAACTAACCATAATTTAAGGGTGTTGCAATAGTAGACATAAGTGACAAAGGTCGCGAAGTAGCAGCAGAACTGAATAAAACCTTCGCTGGAAATAATAAGTCAAACGTAGTTATATTCTTAAAAGCTGATGTTTCTGACAGGTCAGAACTGGAAGGTGTGTAGAAAACACATTGAAAGTTACGTAAAAGTTAATAGAACTATTTCTTTTAATTTTTAGATGCGTTCAATGCAACCGTTTGTCGATTTAAACAGCTTGATATAGTTATCAACAACGCTGGTATTGGCGGGGAATACGAATTTCGACGCATGTATGAAGTTAATTTGGTATGTTAGTTTAGAAAGAATAACACAGGGCAACAACAATTTTTTTTCTGCGGCATCAGTTTGTGTAATCAATTTTGATAGACTATGATTATGAAGTACTCGTTGTATAATTACTTTGCTTGAATTGACTCTAGTTCTCGTGATAAACAATACAATCAAAAGAATAGTATAAGTTCAATTATTTTTATCAAAACCAATCTTTGAACTAACGATGTTACTCTACAACTTGCTGAGGCTTTTTTATTGGACCAGCAAAATGGATACACTAAATATCCCTGCTTTCTTTGTCTGTGGGACAGTCGTACAAAATATGAACATTGTGATAGGAAAAACTGGCTGTCGAGAATAAATATAACCGTTGGAAAATCTAACATCGTTCATGAACCATTGATAAGTCGAGAATAAATAATTCGTCCACCACTACATATTAAATTTAGGCTTATTAAACAGTTTGTGAAAGCTCTATATAAGAATGAAGTTTGTTCCAAATATATTTGTTAATCATATCCTGGCCTCAATACAGGAAAATTAGAAGCCGGTACCTTTGATGGACTACAAATCGCATGACTTAAGTTGAACTGGAAGCATGGTCAAGCTTTGTAACAGTTATCGAAAGCTTTTTGGGAAATCACCAAGCTGAACAATATTAACAATACAAATCGTTGACAAAATGCTTCAAACTTTTGAAAAACTAATATGAGTACCAAGTTACATTATTTTCATAGTCATTTACATAAATTTCCTGACAATCTGAGTGATTAGAATGAACAACAAGAGCAACGATTTCAGCAGTATATCAAGATAACGGAGAAAAGATATGAAGGCCGATGGTATTGCCATATAATGACAGACTACTGCTGGACCTTAGAAAGGGACTGTCCTGAACAAAAATACAATAGAAAACCACACGCAAAACGTTTTCTTAACTTGAATGTGTTTATTTATTATTTAAAATATGAATGGATTGCCTTTATCTCAAAAAGTGGAGTCAATTTAACAAATATTTTGTTATTTTCATATTTAGTAGACCAGAATGTCCTAAAATTGACTAATAAATCTCGTGCTGCAAAATCAATGTGTAATAATAATAATAAAAACTCTAAAGTTAAACCAAACATTCAAATAAACACTTCTAGATTGGAGTTGCCAATGGAACTGACTTGGCCATGGAAGAATTTCTTCCAAAATATCGATCAACCCCGGACGCCGTCATCGTCAATACTTCTTCCATAACACCGCTGTCATCACTAGATGCTGAGCCTATCCCACATTACGCTACTACAAAATTCGCCGTTATTGGGTTATGTTTAACATTTGGTGGTGACTGCCATTTGCAGAGAACTGGAGTTAGGGTGATTGGTATTTGCCCGGGACTTACGCTCACCGAATTAGTTGGTGCTGACCACAGCCACCATGTTCGACATTATGATGTATTTATGGAAAGGATGTCAAAGTGTGAACCGCAAGAGTTAGTTATTAGAAGACATTTTTCTTGGTATATTACTTGTTTGATGTTATTTTAGTACTGCTCAATGCGCAAAGGCGTTCATCTATGCCATAAAAGAAGGCAAATCAGGATCTATACACACAGTTATTGGTGGACGAGTGGAAGAAGTTGTCTACAAACTTCCCGCCTGAATGAAGATGAATCCCGAACATTTTTCCTCGTTTACAGTCTTTAGAACTGTTAACATGATCTACACATTCTAGACAATCATGAAAATAACTAATCAAAAGTTGTTAATAAACTGTTGAATTGAAACTTTCCATATAGTCCAGTCATTTCGTAGTTTTGTATTTTATATTGACTCATCTACGTCGACTCATTTACGATAAAAACAGTTGTATAATAAATTAAACTAGAGAAAATGTCCTATAATTTATGTAGTAACCTTTTTTTTTGAAAACGAAAAGTAACCCCCTGAACACTTTCCAGGTAACCTCTTTTTTGAGCACCAAGTGACTGGACTATAGGTTCTGTGACAGATATTGTTTGTCGCCATGGTTTGTCACTAATGTCAGATCATGATCATGACCAGAAAAATTAGATAAAACCCATCAAGAACATCTTGTATACATCTCAAGAAAAACAATTCCAAACTGGATCTTTAAAAAATCCAATATCCAAAAAGCAAAAGAGGTGATGCCATAATTTAAACGATTGAAATAGATTATTATTTAGGCCAGAAAAAAATGTTCTAAATCATTAGTGTTAAGATGGATATTAAAGGAAAAGTAGCATTGGTAACTGGTGGTGCTGCTGGTATTGGTTTAGCAGTAGCGACAGCTCTACTAAAGGAAGGAGCAAAAGTAAGTCATCTACCAACATACCTAATAGTTAATAATTTAAAAACTTACAATCATTCAAGGGCGTGGCACTTGTAGACATAAAAGACAATGGTCGAGAAGTAGCAGCAGAACTGAGCAAAACTTTTGCTGAAGATAATAACACACGCAAAGTTATCTTTCTGAAAGCTGATGTTTCTGACAAACCATCATTGGACGGTATGGAGAATACAAATTGAAAGCTGTGCAAAAATTAATAGAGCCATTTCTTCTAATGTTTAGATGCGTTCAATGCAACCGTTTGCAAATTTAAACAACTGGATATAGTCATCAACAATGCAGACATTGCAAATGAATACAACATTAAGCAATTGTATCAAGTTAACATGGTACGTTTCTTGTATATTTTTATTAAATTTACTTCAATCTAATTTTATGACTAAGATTGAGGCTGTCAGAAACAACAAAAACATTATGTTGGTTACACAGATCAAAGGAGAAATATGTAGAAATATTTATTTGACAGTTGGGAATTGCCAATGGAGCCGACTTAGCTATGGAACAGTATCTTCCAAAGTATAAATCAACATCAGAAGCAGTCATCGTCAACACTTCTTTCATTACACCAGTATTGGCATTGCAAAAAATACCAATTGCCATTCCGCATTACACGGTGGCAAAGTTTGGCATCATCGGTTTAACTTTAGCTTTGGGCAGTGAGTTCCACCTGAAGAGGACTGGTGTTAGGATAATGTGTATTTGTCCAGGTTTTACAAGAACTGCCCTTGTGGAGGATATGAGTACGGTGGTTCACAAGGATCTTTTTATGGAAGTATTGTCACTATGTGAATTTCAAGAGTAAGTGACTCAAAACTTTTTATTTTGATTAACCTGCTAACTCTGCTAAGTCCATATTCAACGTAATTTGAATAATTTTTTTACTATTCGAAAGCATGAGGCGTATTACACATTTCTTAAATTAACAATAAAAGCATTAAAAAACTACAAAATTAAATTAAGAAAACGTTTTGTGAGTGGTTTTCTATTGAATTTTTGTTCAGGACAGTCTCTTTCTAAGGTCCAGCACTAGTCTACCGTTATATGGCAGTACCATCGGCCTTCAAGTCTTTTCTCCGTTATCTTGATATACTGCTGAAACCGTTGCTCTTGTTCTTCATTATAATCACACAAACTGTCAGAAAATTTATCTAAATGACTATGAAAATAATGTAACTTGGTACTCATATTAGTTTTTCAAAATTTTGAAGCATTCTGTCAACGATTTGTATTGTTAATATTGTTCAGCTTGATGATTTCCCAAAAATTGTTCGATAACTGATACAAGGCTTGTCCATGCTTCCAGTTCAACCTAAGTCATGTGATTTGTGGTCCATCAAAGATGCCAGCCTTCTAATTTTCCCTTATTGAGACCAGGAAATGATTAACAAATATATTTGGAACAAACATCATTCTTATATAAAGCTTTCACAAACTGTTTAATAAGCCCAAATTTAATATGTGGTGGTGGAAGAATTATTTGTTCTCGACTTATCAACGGCTCATGAACGATGTTAGCATTTTCTACGGTCATATTTATTCTCGACGGCCAGTTTTTGCTATCCCAGTGTTTATTTTTTGCACGACTGTCCCATAGACAAAGAAAACAAGAATATTTAGTGTGTCCATTTTGCTGACCAATAAAAAAGCAGCAGCAACTTGTAGAGTGACATGTTATATTTCAAAAAGTTAGTTCAATGATTGGTTTTGATAAATAAAGACTTGCTAGCCGCACGAAACACAAAAATGTTTTTATTGACGTTTAAATTAAAATAATTTAACTTATACTTTGATTTCTGTTGCCCTGTGTTATTAGTGTTATTATGAGTTGTTCTTTTAGGGCTGACGTGTGTGCCCAGGCTTTTATCCTTGCTATAAAAGAAGGAAAAACGGGATCTATACATTCAGTTGTTGGTGGAAGAGTGGAAGAAGTTGTCTATCCAAATTTTGCTCGATATTGAGGCTTGTATTAATAATGGAGAAATACACAACTTTTCTGCTTTATATTTAGTGCTTTACTTTTACCACACATTTTTCTTCGTTTTTAGTTTCCAGAACGTTTATTATACAGTGTGCAAGCATGAGTGACATACGTTGTTAATAACCTTGTCACTAATGTCACAATATGGTCAGAAAAATTAGATAAAACTCACCAACAACACACTCCAATCTACATTTTTAAGCTCCAATCTACAGAAAGCAACGCAGTTGATACCATAAATTCAACAAATTCAAGTACTAGTGCATAAGGAAAATATTGATCGAAATCTTGAATCCTAAATATAACGCCAAGTGTTAATATGGATAAATATGGTAAAGGGACATTGGTAACAAAAGATGGTTCTAACATTGATTTAAGACTTGCAAATGTTCTACTAGACAAAGGAGCAAGAGTAAGTTATCTACAAACATTAACTCTGTAATAATTCAAAAACTTGTAACCATTCAAGTGCGTGTCAATAGTAGACGTAAATGATGATGGTCTGGAGGTGGCAATGAGACTGAACAAAACCTTTGCAGAAAAACTTAAACCCCACAAAGTTATCTTTATCAATGCTGATGTATCTCGTAGGACATCTCGAGATGGTATGCAGAAAAACATACTGGAAAGAAAATTATACAGCAATTAATGCAATCATTCCCATTTAATGTTTTTAGATGGGAATATATGTGCAACCATATGTCGATTTAAAAATTTGGATATAGTCATCAACCACACTGATATTGGACAAGAAAATATGGTATGTTTTTGACTGACATTGGTGATACTCTTGACTTTATATTGTTCATCTGAGCCTTGGTAATAATTATTGTTAGTTTTTTTTGCCATTGACACAGAAATATGTTAATAAAAGAATAAAAGAATGAAGTGACGATTTCTGTACACCATGATTAGTAATTTATTACTTGCTGAGTTGTTGTACCACACCAACAAAATTTGACCTATCTGACACATAGCTACAGGACTTTACGTGTAGGTGAATAAATCAGCCCTATAAGTGTAGAATACCAAAAGAGGTGATTAAAAAATAATAATCCAATTCATCAAATGTTAGGATGGATATAAAAAGCAAGGTAACACTGGCAAATGGAGGAATTTCTGGCACTGGTTTAGGAGTTTCAAAAGCTCAAAGAACGGAAAGAACAAGAGTAAGGTACCTATCAACACAACTAACAAAGGAAGGAGCAAGGGTAAGTTATTGATCAAAACAACTATCTAATTTGACAATCTAACAATCACTGAAGGTCGAGATAATTGTAAATGTAAATAATGATGGTCTGGAGACACCAGCTGATGTTTCTGATGAATTATCTTTGGATGGTATGCAGAGTTAGAAGAGGTAGAAGCTGAATAAGAAACTGAATAAAAAGATCACTTTAAACCTACTACTCATGCATTGTGATGTTTCTGACTAATATATACGTACCAAGGCTTTCATCTATGCGATAAAAGAAAGAAAATTAAGATCTATACAAACTGTTGTTGGTGAAAAAGTGGACAAAGTTGTCTACACAAATTTGGAGCTTCAATACATCTTGTGTAATTTGAGACAAAATAGACAACTTTTCTACTTTATATCTGTTTTTATTATAGTTTTATTATACCTTGTCGGTACAATTTCGTTCTTATTAAATAGGGAAATTTAGACTTTTGAACAGGAACCTGTATGCCATGTGACATAAGTTGTCACTATATGATCCGAAAAAAATACAAGAAATTCATACTTCAAAACTGGTGGAGGAATTTTCAATATGCTAAAACCAAAGGAGGTGATGCCAGAAATTGAACGAGTGAAATAGATTATTATCTAGGCCAGAAAACGATGTTCCAAATCAAGTGTTAAGATGGAGATTAAAGGAAAGGTAGCACTGGTAACTGGAGGTGCTGCTGGTATTGGTTTAGCAGTAGCAACAGCTCTGCTAAAGGAAGGAGCAAGGGTAACAACAACATAACTACCTAATAATTAAAAAAAATTACAATGATTCAAGGGTGTGGCACTTGTAGACGTAAAAGACGATGGTCGAGAAGTAGCCGCAGAACTGAGCAAAACTTTTGCGGAACAAAATAACACTTGCAAAGTTATTTTTGTAAAAGCTGATGTTTCTGAACAGTCATCACTGGATGGTATACACTGTATACAGAATACAAATTGAAACTTGTATATAAATTAAGAGAACAATTTCTTTTAATATATAGGTGCGTTTTGTGCTGCTGTTTGCAGATTTAAACAACTGGATATAGTTATCAACAACGCGGGAATCGGAAATGAATTTGAATATCAACGAATGTATGAAGTTAACGTGGTATGTTTTTTGTGTATTTTAGCCAACACTGTTTATTCTTGTATTGACAATCCTCAGATTGGAGTTGCCAATAGAATACATTTGGCCATGGAAGAATATCTTCCAAAATATAGATCAACATCAGACGCGGTCATCATCAACACTGGTTCCGTCGGCCCTCTACTGTCACTGCATGGAATAGCTATCGCAATACGACATTATAACGCCACGAAATTTGGCGTAATCGGTTTAACTTTAGCTTTTGGCGGCGACTTCCACCTGCAAAGAACTGGAGTTAGGGTAATTTGCGTCTGTTCAGGACTCACAAACACTGGCTTAATACAAGACCTTGGCCGCACAGTCAACTCCGAACTTTGGAAGGAACAAGTAACACAAAATGACATCCAAGAGTCAGCCAAATCGAAGAGGTTTAATAGATTTACTTTTTACGTGATACTTTTTTTAGTACTACCCAATGTGCCAATGCTTTTGTGCGTACTATAAGAGAAGGAAGATCAGGATCTATATATTCAGTTAGTGGTGGAAAAGTGGAAGAAGTTGACTACCCAATTTTTATGAGATAATACGACTTGTATAAATGATGATGTTAATAGATTTTATATTATTAATTAATATTTCGCTTAATAATAAAGATTCTAATGCATGTAAAATGACGTATATTATTGCCTTCTCACTCAAAATTGATTACGTTATTACAACGATTAAAAATAGATCATTAGTTAATAATAATAATAACATGCGATAGAGGGTATGCGATAAAATCCAGTACAGTAATAATATAATAAATGTTATAATACAACATGTGTTCAGTCTTCGTAAGTTGTTCTCCATCAATCATATCAAGCAATGTTTGTTGAAGGCAAAGTTGCTATCATCACTGGTGGAGCATCTGGTATTGGTTATCAGTTTGCTTTGCAATTGTACAGGAATGGCATAAAAGTAACAACAATTTAAGTAGTAATTATGGGAATATTTAGAAGGTATACATTATTTTTTAGGGCGTTACATTGGCTGATGTGGATCCTAAAGTTGGCGCTGTTGCTGTAGAAAATATTTCGAAAGAATTTGGGGATGGAAAAGTTCATTTTGTGAAGACAGATGCGAGCGACTATAACCAGTTTGAAAGTAAGTGGAAGTGGAATAAAAATATAAAGACAATAAAGACAATAACTGTATTTCTAGATGCATTCAAAGAGACCGTTGAAAAATTTGGACAGATCGATATTTTATTCAACAACGCCGGTATTATGAACGAGAAAATATGGGAAAAGCAAATTGCTATCAATTTGGTAAGAGATTAATCTTGAAGTTATTACTATAGAACCGAGATTATAGCAATTGCGGATTTATTGTTTCTATTTTTAATTATCTAATCGAATACTGTGTTAAGGTTTCTTAGGCCATCTTGTTTTTGTTCGTTATCGAGCAATATATATATAATATATAATGATAATAGATTTTGAGCTACTAGACCATAAAATTCTTACTTGTCCCATATACAATCTCCTTATAAACTCAATTTTATTTCGACAAAGAACGGTCCAATATACGGCTGCCTGCTAGCCATGGAGAACTACATGCCCAAGTACAAGTCATCCAACGAAGGCCTAATCATAAACACCGCTTCCATAGCAGCATTCGCAGAGTTTCCATCGGTTCCTTTCTATGCAGCCACGAAATCAGCAGTCGTTTCGCTGACCAGAAGTTTGGGCAGCCCCGAACAATACGAAACAAGCCAGGTGCGCGTGATTTGCATTTGTCCAGGTGTGTCCAATACACCGCTGATGCAAAATTTGGATCAGAAGTGTCCAAACCAGAGATACGTTGACGTGATGATAAAGTGTCTTGAGACAAAATGCCCACCAATGCAATCGTAAGTGAAAAAGCACTTGGAATTGTTGGGTTTGTGATGATTTGGTGTTTTAGGGCTGAAGAGACAGCGGCTGGATTGATGAAGGTTATTGAGGAGGGTGAGAATGGGTCGATTTGGGTGGCGGAATGTGGGGATACTTACGAGATTCAGATGCCTACCAGGGAAGAGATGAGGAAGAAGATATAAATTGGAGTGTTGAAGTCTGTTTTACACTACTCAATTTATTATTCAAGAATAAGATGAAGTCATTGTGTTATCTAAAAAACTAAATGCGAACTAGTTATTGATAGCTGCACGAACAAAGCTATTATTAACTGAAAATTGTGTAGTGTCAAACAGAAATTATATGAAGAGAGAATTATATTATGAAGACAAAATGTAGTTTTTTTTAGACTACCTTTGAAGATATCGAAATGAAACAAACACTGCTATAACCAGCAATCCTCGGCCAATCTAAAACTTGATGGGTCTGATTCGAAATATCACAATTAGTATGAGTAACAAACTAGCTCTGTGTACTAGCTCTGTGTATAAGTCAAAATTTTCGGTTTTAGTTATTGGGCATTCTAGAAATATGTGGTTAAGGCTTCCCACCTGTCCACATTCGCAATATGGACATTTTAGGATACATTTTAGGTTATCTGCTATCTGTTACTGTTGTTACGAATGTCCGGCAGGGGGCGTTTCGGGTTTGACGTTACTGTGGTAACAGCAGCAAAACACGGGTCGACAAAAATCGATTTTTTGGATCGAAAATTGTTTTTAAGGCCGTTTTTTTGCTCAAAACTCTTTGCGAAGGGTATTTAGAGGGATCTTATCGTAAGACATGAGAGCGAGCGGCTTTTATAAGGTCGGCAGGAACGGATAAAAAATGTAAATTTTTGACGTTCATCGATCCGCTTGTCGGAATTTCTAGACGTCACGTCACATTTTCTCGAGGTTCGCCTTCACCCGAAGAGGTGCAAAAACGTGATTTTTTTTCAAAATTGACGCATTTAATTTACAATATATCGCGCAGTCCACGCGGAATTGTGTCCTTTTTTCAATTCGAGCGTCAAAAGTAATATCGAAAAGCCCGATTTTGCAGCTACTCGATCGCAAATGTCGGTGAAAATGGGCGATTCCGCTGAACGCGCCCTACACTTGAAAGTTTGTAATTAGTATAGGTAGATTAATTAATAACTGATTCGATGACACCAAAAATCTGCCAAACTCTCGATTTTCAAAAGGCTGTATCTCGACAACCCTTTGCCCAATTTTAACAAAACATACACCATTCGATTTGCCTAACCTTAATCTATAATAATTTTGATGGGTCCGATCCAGATTTAGAGAATTCTATGTAGTATTTGCTTCCAAACATGTACCGCATGTACCGTTATGCGTGCAAACCGTTTTGTCCGGAAATGACGTCATATGTGGCATTATAAATGGAACCATAACGTCGTTCTCGTTTCTTTAATTAACACCAAAATATTTACTTACATGCATTGAACGCACAAAGAAATCATTAATTTAAAATTAAAATTTTTGTTGCGCGTGGTTTACGTTTTCATTACAATTTATTCTTTACTCAAATATACAAATATACGCTGTAAGTAGTTTAAATTTGTGTTTTTGTACATTTTTCTTGCAAACAAGGAGAAAATATCCAAGGCCCCCACCCAAATTTTCGACTACATCGTTGGCACATTAAAGTGTTTAAATACCCACTCAGACCTCTAAACTAAGGCAAAAAAATAACATTTAATGTCACGTAATGTCTGTCGTTTTCAACATCACTTCCGGTTGTCAGATGGTTACCAAAAACAATGCAGTTCGTCCCCCCAGTAAACGCTGTTCTATTGAAATCTCGAATTCTTTTTTCGAAGATTTAAATTTTATAACTGTAAGTCTGCTACTATGCTATAATACCAAAGAACAATCAAAATACGTATTTAAATAACATAATTATTACAAACTTTATTGGAAATAATAAAAACACGTTTGACTTAAAAAATAGTATCGATAACAACAACATAATATATGTATTCTTAATTCTAAATCTAAATGGCTAAAAGTTAAAAAAAGAATCAATTGCACATCACCATTAAACATCAGTTGCTGTTCTAAACATCACAAGCCTCTAATCTCACGACTAAAATTATAAACCCTGTCCAAAAAAAAAGTAAAATATAGATTTGCATGCAAAACAATTATATTTTCTATAATTAATTCCCAGCAAATACGTAAGTCAGTTCTGCATCCTTATTGTATGTCTCTTAACAGTTAAAAACTAATAAAATCTTGCCAAATCTTAAGGCTACACCAAATTCTTCACGCATTTTAAACCGTACTTTATAAATCTCCTATTTCTCTTATCCTGGATCTTCGTGATCCGCTGTTTGCTGGTTTCAAACTGACAGTTCGAGCAAAATTCGCGCACGATGACATGTAGAGGGCTCTGATAGAAGACATTGTGGATGTCGATGCTTCTCAAAGCTTTGTTCTTCCTGTGAGCCCAATTATGCAGGATGATCTCAACGACGCCAAGAAGGACTATGAATCCTGGTACGAAGAAGATGAGTGTTGGTAAGAGGAAGAGAACTATTGGGCTGTTTGGTTTGATCTGTTTGGTGAACAGGAGTCTCATTTCCACTTTGTCGTCTTTCGGTTTCTTGTGTGTGATTAGATTTGATGGTATTTTGAATGGTTTTTTCGTGGTTTGTGGTTGGGTGTAGCAACATTCAATTTCTCCTGTTTCTTGGTTGATTGTTGGCGTTTGTGGCATTTCGCCTGTTTCTTGGTCGGGGATGCCTTCACCAGTTTCAAAATCCATTGCCTGCGAACAAAAAGGACAAACAATATAGCCACCAGGAGAGAGGGTGGTTTATGTACGTTCTGGAAAATATAGTAAAAAAATCTCTGTCGTTGACGTTGAGTTTCTCGACATCCTGTATAGCAAAAATATTGACAAACCTCAAGGTCGTCAATTGGCATTCTCGTAAAATGCTTATTATTATTATTATGCAATTAAATTAGATGCAATACGAAAAAGCCTTGACCGCACGCGCCTTCCGTGTGCGTTTTACACCTTTTTGTAGGTGTCGTTGTTTACATATTTGGTTTTGAATATTTTGTGAGTACAGAAACTCACAAAATATTCAAAACCAAATAAACAACGAGTTCTAAACAATATTTTTTTGATAAGATTAATACTACCTTCGAATGATACAATAGATAATCCTTTGACATTAAAATAGACGACACGAAAGTTAGAAAATTAAGAAATTCGCTGATTGCGGTAAACTTGAAAATAAAACACTGATAAACACATCTATCAATCAACGAGATTGCCTTCAATAACTTTCAATACCTACGTCATTTCGATTAACCTCTAGAATTTTTCTTTATATAAATTGTTGTAGATATCTACTAAAAAAACTGTAGTGTGAACTAATAACCAGCATGGACGAGTTTTGTAATTTCAAAAGGTTGTTTGGTCTACTGTGACCCTTTTGTCATCAAAAAAAAAAAAAAAAACGAAACAATAAGACCATAAATTCCATGTATTCATTGCTTTTCAGTTATGATACCGATGCATATCTACTTCAGTACACAGACTACACTGTACATTGTTTTATTCCATGTTAAATAAAACGCTTTTCAGTGCATGTTTAAATAACATAATGGTCGGACGAGACATATATAACCATTGAATTTACCTTGAACCTCGAAAGTAATAAATAATTCAAACACAGCGTACGTTAATACATATAAGTAATACAGAATTCATCGCAAATTGTTAAACTAGTTGTTTGTGATATAATAAATGATGCTTTACTGGTCTATGTTTGAAGCTTTATGTGAAACTATTGTTTGTTAGAAGTGTATCTCAAAGAACCTCAAAGAATTTGCTTATAATTTCCTCAAAGATTCATTAAAATCGATCGAAGATTTTTTTTTTGAAACGTTATATATTAGTATTTTTATAGTACCTTCCAAAAAAACATATAGTTCGAGGTTTTCAACTATATTGACGGTTTTAGGGGTCACACAATTCTTAATTGACACGTAAAGTTATCAGTTCTGTCCTTTTTTTAAGTTGTAATAACTAATAACAACCAAATTGGTCTATCTAAAATATGTCATTGACAACTTGTCTACTATCACTCAGTTTTGTCATATTATATATTTATATTCCTCTAATTTTTCATACATTAATAGTATATTTTACATAACAATTTAATATAACATGCTTTGCCAGAGTAGCAGTCAAGAACTAGTTAGATTTAGATATGTCACCCATAATCTGTCATTCTTATTTATAATGCAGTTGCTATCGAAACATTTCTGATTTATCCTGTCAAACTAATTTCAAACTAGTTTTTTTCACTGCTCAAACAAACCTGTTAATTGAGTTGTATTATTGAAAATTGTCGACCAAAATGTTAAATCTTTTTTGTTTATTGGACATTTCATTTTCAGTTGGTTACTTGGAGCACAGTCTAGTTATAAAGGGCATATTTTGAATGACCTTCTAGAGCGTATTTTTGCGTGGTCTGATGATTAATAAAATAATATTTTTGATGATACTGACCACTTTAGATAACACATTTATGTTTAACGATAATATCAGACACCACTTCATGTTCTGCAGTCAAAACTAATAATTATTAACCGGTCAAATTTTATATAACAAATTTCAACATTTACTGAAATTTTCGTCAATCAATAATTGAAAGTTTTTTTAGAATAGACCAGGTGCGAAACGTCGACAATTTTAACGCCAGCAAGTTAAACTAAATTCTTAAGGTGAGATCCATAGAAAAATTTTGGTTTAGATTAGCCATGTTCTGGATATGGATATTTTGTTATAAGTATTATAATAGTATATTATTATACAAGTTTTATAAGACGTCAAATTGGCGCATGAGTTGAAATGAACGAATGCGCCAATATGTCTTATAAAACGAGTGTAATATACTATTTTTTCTACTTTGCGTCATTAATTTTATAAAAATTTAGAAGTATATTAGGTAAAATTCCAATCTAGAGTATTTATGGGTGCAACCGTTGGTAACACTGTCATCTGTCACTTAAATTCAAATATCTGTGAAAAAGTAATTATTGATAATTATTATCTACCATCATATACTAGTAGTACGAAACCTAGGATGCAACACGCATGTTTAAATACGTATAAAAATATACATACTTCGCAGTTTGTGCGATTCTAAAAAATCAGTTTGTGCTTACTTTTGTGGTTATGTGTATTTTCGTTTGACATGCATTTGATATCAATGTCACCAATTTTAGAAAAAAGTTACTAAAATCGGTGTTACAATTTGCTAATTGTAACACCGAAAACAGTGTTACAATGTGTGCATTGTGAATGCAAAGTAGAAAAATCCATATTTAATCATCTGATCAAATGCCAGACCACGATGTTTAACAAATCAAGACCAAGTTGTGCTGAGATTTTTTTTGATAAAATTATTTAGATTAGGTAAACTAAAGATTAGATAAAATTTAGATGCATTTTGAATCACATAATTTTATCATCAAATGAGAAATAGGGAATACATAGTTCTAAAATTGAAATTCCCATTTGCACAATTAGATGTAAAAATGTCTAAAACTGAAGACAATGCTTTACTATCGGACAATTTTCAATAATACAATACCAGATTCATGTACATATTACTTACATATAATTACGTTTTCATTTACATTAACAATTCCAATATCTTTATTCAACAGGCTTTTGCTAATGCTTCAGGAAATTCTTTCATGTATATTAACTCTAATTTATATTATTTAAATATTTATATATGGAAATATTATTGAATCCATGTTTGATTATGTTCGATTTCATAGAGAACGTAAAAAATGTATACAACTACATAAACAAAATGTTAAATAACTTTCTGGTGATCAATATTACCACCAGATTTTGAT
This sequence comes from Aphodius granarius, assembly GCA_963971325.1. Lineage (NCBI taxonomy): Eukaryota > Metazoa > Arthropoda > Insecta > Coleoptera > Scarabaeidae > Aphodius > Aphodius granarius. The sequence continues at coordinate 41,726,207 of OZ020221.1, read as the reverse complement.
TTGTGACCAACAGAATATAGGTTTTCTGTAATCATATGAAAGAATCTTTTCAGTAATATTCAAATATCCATGAAATTAGCTATTTAAACATGTACTAAAAACCTTGGGTCCATTGATCTGAAAGTTGGCACAAATCTGTATGACGTTTTATATGTATGTCAATTTTTAAAACGTATAGCCAACATAAAATTAAGAAAAAGGTTAAATCATGGATCATTTTTTATTGAACGTACTATATCTTTAGTACACGTGTATTAAAACTGGCTATTTAGCGACTATACATTCATGGCAGTTTTACAACCTCGACAAAACAAAAACGCAATTTTTTATAATAACTCCAATACACAAATGACAGTAGAGGTCAAACATCGATTATCTTCATGTAATATTGCGCAAAAAGATATCAGAAGATATCTCTATACAGTCTCCACAAAGAAATACATAATAAATAATAATAATACTCCAGCCAGCGAGATATTGAATTCCCCAAAGCAAGCATTTATAATCTCCGCTTTTTATATATAAACTTTATGACACATCATTGCATACCAGTAATTATCTGTCGAATAAATTTAGCGCGCATTATATTCGAATCAAAAATTAGAAAATAATTGAAGATATTGGCGGTCATAATCATCGACAACGCGACATTTAGAAGACACGTTTTTATGTAAATCGAACGATTCCGACGCAAAACAATACCAATATAAGTTTCCTAGCAACAAGACGGTCATTTATAATTACCGGATGTTTTATAATGAGGATATTTTATACTCACAGGCTGAGGCGATTCCATGACACTCCGTAACAATGGCACTAGTGGCCAAATTTCGATTTTTTCGGCGACGCAAGCTGGCGCTTATGGTTTTTTTCACACGCGAACAAAAACCAATAAACACTTCAACGCACTGATAGCATGAAAATCGCGGATGAGCTGACGATGAAACGCGTATCTACGTCATGTGGCTCCCTCTACGTTCGTTAGGTATTTTTTTTTTTGTGTCAGCTGATGGAAACAAATGTAGAAGTAGGAGTAGAAACGATTTTTTACTTTCCGACTAGTACTACTGTACCTAGTTTAGAATCACCAGCAAACTAAGTGGATTCTTTTTTATGACATTCTGACAACCGGAAATGGTAAATGTTATAGGCATTTTCTCAGGGATTTAACCGAATTAACAGACCAAACTGATACCAGCTCACCCTCAAGTTACTCTGAATATGTATACCAATTTACAGATCACTGGGATGAACGGTTTAGACGCTATAAGCATTCATGCAAGCAGTCTAAACAGTAGCAGTTAGCGGTCATTAGGTTGGAGTCCACAAAATCGAAGAGGTAGTCGTAAAGTTGGGACAAGGATACCCCTGATATTTCACTGGTTGAATTTTTAATACTGTCACAAAAACTAGTTTCGTGATTTACTTGGTCGAAATGTAGACCTTTTAATACATAACCTCAACTGTCATTTTTGACGTTTCTCACAAATAACCTAAATAACAGAGCATGTTCAGTAAAAAAAGGTCTAGTGTATCACAATTTAATCTTTTTCTTAAATTTAGACTTATAAAACGTTAGAAAATTTAAGTAACAAAATATCAAGAATAACTGGGTAACTCTAACCTGTAAAAATTGGATAATGACATAAAGCAAATCGAGGCTTGAACTTTAATTGTAAAATTTTGAAAATTAAATTCAACCTACCAACTTGAGATCTTTTTTTTTTTTTGAACATGCGATTGTTCATATTTATGTCAATATTTACAAGATTTTTATCTAATTTAATTGCGTATTATTCAAGGAACTCCGGGGACGATAAAATCAAAAACAAGTCCGTCATTTAAATATTGTATTTCGTATATTTAAAACCAATGTGGTGATGAGCACGTGTGTTACATTAATTTGCAGATGACTCCAACAACGGAACAAAATAATGACAGTAGTAACATATTTGCATTTATATATTATCATATCCATATAGATTGACCTACAACTCGAGAAACAAACTAAAACAAAAATCAGTACAGACAATCAAACACAAACAAAAGAGCACTCAACAAAACAAATCCTCCAAAGCAAACCAAAACTAAAAAAAAAAAAATAATAATAATAAAAATAATAATAAACAACGCAAGACGTCCTATAGTAAAAATTTATTAATATGAACAGAAAATTACATTAGCAGTACGTCTCGGTAAATGCACAAAGAATGGCGCGATCTATCGTATGTAGTACTCAATTACAGAAGTAATGATATATAATTATTATAATTGTTGGGCTAAAATAATCAGCGTGAGGCTCTTAAGCTGTACACAGAGGACGAGGGGGACGAGGAGTAGGATATGGGGGGGAGAAGGAGGAGTGGTAGGTCTTTGGTACCACTGTCAGAGTAAGTGACATGCTTGTGCCGCACATGCATCTACACTGAGTGGACACGTGGTCACCGCAGACAGGGGGGACGACGAGGCTCCGGGACTCGAGGGCTAGAAACAGCTGCCCTCGGGGGGCTGCGTCAGCTTCATGTTCTCCTTGAGCGTCATCAACCTTCTCAGCTCTTGCAGCACAGTCTTGATGGTGTAATCCCTTTGCCATCTCGCCAACACTGGTACTTGTCTATTATCCACCTAAAAACACAAAATCATCAATCAAAACTATAAATTCTCTTCTTAAAAATGTAGGTTGGCTACTCTAGAATTTCACAGTTAAACTTAAAGTTTTAGAGGTTAGAGTTAGAATTTTTGCGTAAATTATAATCTGACGAGGATTAATATGTATATCGCTCACTTTTTTGTAGTTTATTTTTAAATTACAATGATTTTGCAACAAATTTTTAAATAAAAATCATTATTAGCCTGTACAAACAAATACAGATGGCGCTACCAAGTAAAGACAGCAGCAGTGTTTTTTTTTTTGAGGTTAGAGCTGGAATAATACTGTCAAATTTGAAGAAATATTTTGAATAATTTGAACTGTAGTTGTATTAACTTCAATCTGAGAGATAAACTTCTTTTTTTATGAGCATATTTATGCTGAAAACATACATATACTTTGATACTGAATTACTATTATTTTCCCCCAATCAACAATAACAATACAAATATGTATACCTAAAGACATCAAACATTTGGCAATTTAAAACAGTTTATTTCACTTTCAATCATGCACTTTTTAAGATGGACAATTTATCTAACTCTTATCACTGTTTAACCAAATATTTAGCCAGATATGCAATTCAGGCAACCAATCGATACACACAGATACAAAAACAACCTCGTTAACTTTACGAATCTTAGTCAACGACTTTGGACTGAGAATAGTGTAAAAAAAAAAGACTTGGTAGGTTGTAAACAAAGAAAATGAAAGAAAATACTTACCACTCCTGTGGAGGCATTGATGCAGTTCATATTAATCCTAGAAATAAACTTAGCGCTAGGTGGATCGTCCGGATACCTTTGGCCGCACTCAATTTTAACTGAGTACATTCTATTTTCGTAAGGAGTCCTCGGGGGCCCTATTATCATGCCCATCCAGTGCGTTAGTGTCATATCGTCATCGTTCTCCAAACCCCAACTGATCGTTCCATCGCCCACTCCCTTCTGGCCTGCCTCCAATTCCTCTAAAAGCCTGAAGTTTCTCGGTACCACTGCAATCAAATTTCAACGAAATCAGTTAAAAACCAAAACAACGAAAACACAAAGGAAACCGTATATTAGGTAACCCCGATACATCCAAGTGAATAATTCCTTGGAAAACGTCGGGAAAAAGTACGTTAAAACTGATAAAAATCGACGATGACATACCCACACCGGTTGATGATGGTGCCGCCATGATTTAGGATGTGTACAGTGTCAATTTAGACACCTGAAATGTGCCCGAGAGCGCACGCGGACCTAGCCGGGACCAATTTGGCACAATTAAACTATGTGTTGGTGCTTAATCTATAAGTAAAAAACTAACACTGCCTGATTAGAACACGTTTTCGGGCTGAGCACCGCGCGGCTCCGTTCCTACACTTCCAGACTTTGTCAAATCCTAGGAACTTTGCGCCGTTACGTTGTCGCCCCTGCAGACACCGCGCAGGACCGCCAACCGAAATTTCAATTCAAATTTCCGTCACCCAAATCCCGCGTCTATTTATAGCTTTTATTGTCGTGTTTTATTGCAATAATGCATGAAATTAGTTTAATTGATGTCTTAATGGTAATTATCTTGCTCTCAGTTCCAATAAAGAAGCCAATAATAACTAACTTTAACAACAAAAACTGCTGTTTACATTCTTGATAATTGAAAAATGAGGACAACATCCGAGCCATGGTAATCAAGTTCAGTTCATAAATCGACAATTTGTAATCATCTCATAATTAATTGCGTGTACAGCGAAGCAAATAAAATGGTCCATTCCAGTTTGAAAGGAAAGTCCAATTATCTGACTTGCACCTGTTCACTCAACTCGTCTACCGAAGTCGCGTGCAATTTGTCTGGAAGAAAAAACGAGGACAAGAGAGAAGAATGTTTATTTTTAAAAGTTGGCCATTCATCGAAATAACTCACTGGCGATCCCCTACATCGAATTTATCTTTCATACATCGACTCAGCGTCACTCACAGTTAATTCATTTCCTAATTAAACAAGAGTAATTTATAGAAATAGTCTGCATATTTCTGTCGTGATACAGCGATGCAATAATTGCTATAATTATGTTTGAAACGGGTTAATTATAGTTTCGCACGTGGTGGGGTGGTGGTGGTGGTACGAAATGTATGCAACCTGTACAACGCTCCAAGGTTTTTTAGTAGTTTTTGGTTGTCCAGCCTGCACTTCAAATATTCCCCCTAGCAGTACCCAGCAGTGACGTCATTGCATGTCTGGCGTTTATCATTGGATTTACCATGGGACAACCGGTCAAACTAAAAACCTTGACCACATTCGACGTAGCGAATTAGATCTGTCATCTCTGTTTTGTATACCGCAGTGTGGCAGTCCCTGTTTATCTTTCATTTCAATTCACCGAAGGAATGTGAATTCGTTATGAACCTGCACACTTCTTATTTATTAGTCACCGTCTCCAGTTGACAGCTTTCTTTTCACCGATTCAACACCCAAATCTCTTTGATGATTCCAATAACCGACAAAGAAGCCAAAGAATGGGTTTGACCAGTTATTTTAAGTGTTAAAAACCAGAATACAACGAGAAAAACCTTTAAAATAAATGGAAAAGTTCATAATTAAAAGGTGAGAGGAAAATAAACAGCAATAATAACTAACTCCAGAAAAAAATGGACGACTCGAAATTGCAACCCCGTGAAGGGTTGCCGAAGATGGGAAAGGTTACTGAGGTGCGAAGGGAATGGTTAGTGAGAGAAGACGGTGCTTTAGCGTATCAGTTACAATCGCAGGAGATTAATCAACATCTGCAACATAATAAGCATAAGAACGCACAAGTTCGCGAGGATTTTCCTTGCGCTTTAGACGAGCAGATCAGGGAGCAGCGTTTGGCGGAGCAAGCGGCTGCTGTCTATCAGAAAATGCTTGCCGAACAAGAGGAGATGGATAACCAAGTCGCTAGGAAGTTATCGGAGAAAATTGAAAGGGAGGAACGATCAAAGAGGCGATTATTAGAGAAGCAAGATGAAGGTATTGTACTAGATAGTAATAATTTATTGAACATTGCATGATATGAGAGAAAAATGATAATTCTATGTGACAGAACGTTTGTTACTGCATCTATGAAAACATTGGAAAAACTTATTTTGATTGTTAAGGATCATTTTATGTTTTATATTTCCATTTTGCAAGCATTTATTTTCATGATACAGCAACACAACACAAACTTTAATGTGGTTAAAAATCTTGTAGCAATATAATAACACACTGCTGCTGTTAGGTACTGAATGAATAACCTACAAAATTAAAAAACTTGTCACTTTGACAGTTATAGATTATGATATGTTGTCACTTCATCAGCTACCAATTACATTACACGATGTTTCTTTTAGACCTCTCAAGAGATTGCACAGCTGTCAAAGTGCCATAACCTATAAAACTACAAAACTTCGTCACTTTGACAGTTATAGGTTATGATACATTGTCACTTTGACAGCTGTCAATATTACTATTGAACATAAGTATACAAATTATGCAGAGTCAATAGAATTTTGTTTGTTTGACACTTTATCAAAACCTGTCAAATAGGTTGGCCCTGCTTTACAATCGCCATTTTGACCACATTTTTCAAGGGTTTGAAGAACTAGAGTTACTACAATTAACTTGGTTAGTGCATGTGTCAAACTTCGTCACTTTGACAGTTATAGGTTACGATATGTTGTCACTTTGACAGCTGTCAATATTACTATTAACATAAGTATACAAATTATGCAGAGTCAATAGAATTTTGTTTGTTTGACACTCATCAAAACCTGCCAAGAAGGTTGTCCCTGCTTTACAATCGCCATTTTGACCACATTTTTCAAGGGTTTGAAGAACTAGAGTTACTACAATTAACTTGGTTAGTGCATGTGTCAAACTTCGTCACTTTGACAGTTATAGGTTATGATATGTTGTCACTTTGACAGCTGTCAATATTACAATTAACATAAGTATACAAATTATGCAAAGTCAATAGAATTTTGTTTGTTTGACACTCATCAAAACCTGTCAAGAAGGTTGTCCCTGCTTTACAATCGCCATTTTGACCACATTTTTCAAGGGTTTCAAGAACTAGAGTTACTACAATTAACTTTGTTAGTGCATGTGTCAAACTTCGTCACTTTGACAGTTATAGGTTATGATATGTCGTCACTTTGACAGCTGTCAATATTACTATTAAACTTACAAATTATGCAGAGTCAATAGACTTTTGCCTGTTTGACACTTCTTCAAAACCTGCCAAGTAGGTTGGCCCTGTTTTACAATCGCTTTTTTTACCCAATTTTTCAAGGGTCTAAATTTGCAAAATTAGAACTACTACAATTAACCTGGTTAGTTCATGTGTCGCGTGTATATTAATAGATAAAAAGTATTTATTATCAAAGTGTTTGTAACAAAACGAATTTATTTAAATGTTAACAAATACGAATAACTGTCAAATTTTACAGTAGCCAACCTACAATATTTTCTGTAGCAAACTAGGCCATTTTTTATTGAATATACTGTACATTATATATAATAAAGTTGCATTTAAACAAAGAAGGTTTCATTGCAAAAGTGTAAAAGCTAAACGAAATGACTAAAAATTACACTTTTATTTTAATTGTAAATAATATTGGCCTCAGCATTGAGCCCTGAGTAACGTCAGATGTCACCATCTCTCATTTGGCGGATTATAGATAATTCTTGCAATCTCCTCTTTACAGGTGTGGCAAGACAATTACTTAGCATGGAGAAACCCAAAACTAATTCCCCAAGCAAAGCATCGCACCTTTCCCAAAATACACCCCCAAAACTTCCAGAAAAATCCCCACACCGCCCGGACGCGAACAACTACTTCGCCAACTTGCCAGCAGGCAATTCACGTCGCCAAGCACCAGCTATGCCCCTACCCTCAGAACGCATCGACCTCCACGACGAATACCTAACCCCGGAGGATTGCATCGAACTATACACCGAACCATACGATTCCAAACAACAATTGACCTCCCAATATGTGACCTCCCAACAATCCTCCCAACAACAACTCACCGCCAACTTCGACAGCCTCGACCTGCAAGAAATCGGCGTCCCTATAGACGAGATAAACGAGCGCAGGATTCAGGAAGAGCGAGACGCGGAATTGGCGCGTCAACTTCAAGAACAGGAGGGAATTTCCGAGGAAATTCTGATAAATCGCGACAGAATGTTGGCCATTGAGGCTCGGGATAAAGAGCTGGCGAAGATGTTGCAAGAGAGGGAACGCGCCAAAGTGAAAAGAGCGAGGGAACGGGCAAAGCAGAAGGCGCAGGCCAAGAAGCAGTTGGAGGAACAGCAACTACAACAACAACAGAAGTTGGACGCTAATCAGCTACTACCAGATGATTCGTACGCGTTTCCGGCCGATTTGATCCAGCATAGGTCGCAGTATCCGGTGTCGGCGGGAGGTTACAGCTTGCCCGGGAAGAATGGTGGCGCAGTCGATGAGGATAGTTACAGTTGTCCGTTGGATGTGTTGCAACAAGAAGTGCGCGTGGGGTACTCGCCTCAGAAGGGGGGTTTTGATGGTGGGAGGTATCAGGCGAATGGCGGGGGCAGGGGGTACGGATTTGGGGTCGACAGGATCCTGGGGGATGATGTTCCGCCACCGACTAGGCCGAATCAGTTGGATCTAAGGTGAGTTTCTATTTTTTTCGTCAAAAAAATATTTGTTTTGTGCTAGAGAGTATAGAAAACGATAGTGTAAGAACATATGTCAAGTGCAGTTTGGTTAAGAAATAGGTTAATAAACCCCTGGATACTAGATACTGGTACATGACCTAACATTGGGTCCTGAGAGGCAAATTAGCGATGATTGAAACTTTGTTACCAAAAATTGTTCCATTGTTTTTCTTCCTAACCTCTACACCTTCCAGATCCCCTTTAAATCGCATCAACAAACCGCGAATGCCCGATCCGGAACTTGTCGAGACCTGCTCGAACACAAACATGGCGCAGCCGCTTTCGGCTCAGCACGTAAACATAGCGATGGCGATCGATCCGACATTCTCTAGAAAGGGCGGTTACCAATCGCCGCCAAGTTACGACACCACCTCGAGCACCGTCACCACGAGTACATCGAGCAGCAGCCCCGGCCTTACCCTGCCGCCCCCCGACCTGTCCGAGAACGAGGGCGACTGCAGCCCCGTGCCCCCGTACATGCCGATACAGGGCCAGAGGAGGACCTCGTCCCTCGAGAAGAAACAGAAGAAGAAGAATAAGGATGGTTGTAGACAGCAGTAGTATGGTCTCAACGACATATCATAACCTATAACTGTCAAAGTGACGTTTGTTGTAGTCTTATAGGTTATAGTTCTTTGACAGGTCTAAAAGAAAGGTTAAATGTAATTGACAGCTGTCGAAGTGACAACATATCATAACCTATAACTGTCAAATTGACCACTTTTGTAATTTTATAGGTTATGGTACTTTGAAAGGTGTTGAATCAGCAATAGCAATAATAATATTAATAATAATAATAATTGTTGATGGTGTTCAAAACAAAAGCTGTCTAATCGTCATCTGTCAAAGTTTGGTATGTTTATGTACGGGACATGCCGATACAGGGCCAGAGGAGGACTTCGTCCCTCGAGAAGAAACAGAAGAAGAAGAATAAGGATGATTGTAGACAGCAGTAGTATGGTCTCAACGACATATCATAACCTATAACTGTCAAAGTGACGTTTGTTGTAATCTTATAGGTTATAGTTCTTTGACAGGTCTAAAAGAAAGGTTAAATGTAATTGACAGCTGTCAAAGTGACAACATATCATAACCTATTGATTGACCACTTTTGTAATTTTATAGGTTATGGTACTTTGCAAGGTGTTGAATCAGCGATAGCAATAATAATAATAATAATTGTTGATGGTGTTCAAAACAAAAGCTGTCTAATCGTCATCTGTCAAAGTTTGGTATGTTTATGTACGGGACATGCCAGAGGAGGACTTCGTCCCTCGAGAAGAAACAGAAGAAGAAGAATAAGGATGGTTGTAGACAGCAGTAGTATGGTCTCAACGACATATCATAACCTATAACTGTCAAAGTGACGTTTGTTGTAATCTTATAGGTTATAGTTCTTTGACAGGTCTAAAAGAAAGGTTAAATCTAATTGACAGCTGTCGAAGTGACAACATATCATAACCTATAACTGTCAAATTGACCACTTTTGTAATTTTATAGGTTATGGTACTTTGCAAGGTGTTGAATCAGCGATAGCAATAATAATAATAATAATTGTTGATGGTGTTCAAAACAAAAGCTGTCTAATCGTCATCTGTCAAAGTTTGGTATGTTTATAGGTTATACGACTTTGACAGGTGTGGGTTATCTTAAGATGATGTTAATTTTTACTCGAGTAATGCTAGTAATTCTAAAAAGCAATACAAACAAGTTTTTATAGGATATTTAATTTTTTTGATAGCATTTTTTCTCGGTTGGCAAACTGCCTATGGTAATCAAAATAAGACTGTACTTTAAAATTTAAAAAAAAGTATCTCTGTTTATTAAACAAATGCGAATATAATGTGATAAAATAAGGTATATGTATATGATATACATACATATCTAGATCTAAAATGTTTCCAGTGTTTTTTTTGAATACTTATTTAAATATCTCTTTTTGTGTGTTTGATTTTGAGTTTTTGTGGTGATTTTTTGTGTATCTCTTTATTATAATACTGGTTCTCTTCCAAGATAATAATCAAAATATCCGCTCGAACATGTTGTTCATAATTGTTATTTTTTTATATACATATCTATAGGCAACTACTGGTGATGGCAGGTGCATATCTCTATGGTCTGATATTATTTAACATTTTTTGATACGACTTTTGAACGTTTTTGTGCGGTTTTTAATATCTTATACATTTATTCCAAATTGACTTTTGTAAGATTCTGTTTCTGTAATTATATACATATGTATTTGTAATTATTTTGTATTTAATAAATATGTTTAGTTATAATTTGTTATTTTTTTATTTTTACAGGTAATTTTATAGGTTGCGGTTTTACAATGGCTGGTTTTACCCAATATTACAAAAGTGCAAAGAAGGTTTGTGATAATTAATAGTAATTTATTCAAAACAAAAAATTCTGTTTTGTATTTTTTTTTTTTTTTTTTAATTTTCATTCCTTTTTATTGACAAAACTTTGGTAGGTAAAAACAGACAGATAAAAACTGTTTAGCGATTGTATAGGTAGATACTTTCATTCTCCTATAATTTACCAAAAGAAACCCTATAATTACTATTTTGTTGATCTATAAACACCACAGTTTCTTTTGTTAAGCTCGCCAGCATTTGTTTTCCCCTCATATTCTCACATGATCACTTATTTAAACTTTCCTCGACCAAGCAGTCCATAAAATTATGGGAACAGGGTTCAATGGATACATTTATAACACGCATGTCTCCGACCACGCCAAACGAACCGTAAAATTACTTCCCCGCATTCCAAAGTCTCGGTATGCTAACGGCATACCCAATCATGGTACCCAATAAATCAATTATAATTACCGCGTTGTCATAGTAACCGGCAAACTAACCTAAAAAATCGCGAATCTACGATGCCTATAATTGTGAAAGACATCAAATGGAGACAAACTCCAAACACCGTCGTCATACAAGTGCCCCTAAACGGCATTCCACCATCGAAAGTTGATATCTTCACCAGTAGGAAGTATATAAAAGCTTCATATTCGCCGTTTTTCTTCGAGGCATTCCTACTGGAAGATGTGAATCCTTTGGAAAGCAAATGCACGATAACTTCACCGGATATTGTCTTTGAACTGATTAAAACTGAGAAAGGAGAATGGGAGAAATTAGAAGTTGATTTGGCGAAGAGTGAGAAGAATCAGCTGAAGAAGGAATTGATTGAGGAGGAGCACCAGAGGTTCCAGAAGGAGTGCGAGGAGAAAGAAAAGAAGAAGCATGCTTTGAGGAAATTAGCAGTTCGGGAGCAGATTTCTTTGGACACTAAACAACGCGAGAGAATTGACAATATCAGGTCGACAGAGAAAGAACACGCGTTAGGAGATCTAGAAAATTGGCAGAAGAAAATTACTCCTGGTCCCAGGGAAGCACAAACACCAAAGTTTGTGGAACTAGACTCTGAAGACGAAGAAGAAATCAAACCAATCAAAAAAACACTAAAACCTAGGGTCATCCCAAAATTACCCAAATACAATTTGAAGAAATGCGACCAAACTGCGGTACCGTTACCCAGAAAAACTGCTTCAATTACTGTGGAATTTACAGAGAGAGAATTACCGACTCCTTGTAGGGAGTCTAGATTGGCTGAGGAGGAGGAATGGTTTAGGAAGCAAGCGGAAGTCAGGAGATCAGTTGGTTTTGATAGTGATGACCTGAGACCGGAAGAGAAAAATCCCTTGTTTTTGATGGCCAAGGGTGACGAGTTTTTGAAGTCGGGGAATTACCTGGGCGCCATCAGTGCGTACACTTTTGGACTGAAGTTATGCAATAAATTTGCGGAGTTGTATATGAAACGAGGAGAAGCCCATTTTGCACAAGGTATGAAAGGTACAATTGCATAAGGTACGAACTTTCGAACCATCTTGAATTTCATAGACGCCATCTTGAATTTCATAGACGCCATCTTGAATTTCACTGTAGAAAAAAAAGAAGACAGAGACGTCTTCAAAATATGACACAGAAACTAATAATGAACGAACAAGGAACAATTTTGTAAAATATTTGTGGTGTCCAACATCCAACTTTCCGGGTACCCTGCTGACACAGTGAAGCGGAAAAATACGATCATATTTTATAAATATCCATATAGAGAGTAAACAAATAATACTTACTGCAAATTACTTGCCAACACTATGATCCCTATCACACTTTAGTCAGCTTTTGTTGACGATTCTCTCTCCCTCTCTACAGAATTCTGTTTTGAGTCGTAACAAAACCCGACAACTCCGCGTACATATATAAAAAATTGCTCAAATCCTACCTTATGGTGTCTTCTCGCCTCCACCGCTGGATGTCATCTATGGGACCTACCTTGCACACGATGTCTTCGTCCCTGTAAGCTGCCTCTCCATCAACATCCTCCTCCAGGTCGTCCTCGATCACTGGTCCTCCGTCCTCGGACATATACGGCTGCCATTCAACACTACACTAATTATCTTTGGCACTACTCTCGACTACACACTGCGCACTAATTAATGCACAAACCCCAGAGGCCATTTCACTGCACTTCACTACAACATCACCGTCACATCATCCGTAGATAAACTCTCATCACCGCTGAGAAAGTATGTTGCAAACTGAGCCAAATAGTCTTATAAATCGTCAACAACACCGTATGCAATGCATAAAAAACTCACCAGCCGACCAAACGCACACAAATACACATCCGGTCTTCTACAAAAACACGTTCAAATTCGACTGGCACAGCGCGCAAAATCAGCCATCACGTATTGGAAACTTTTACAAATACTTCTCGACACAAATTCTTTCGTACAAATTCTGCAGAAGACACAAAATCCGTCGATTACAACACTTTCCTACAACACCCTTCTAGTTGGTAAGCAAAAATCATCACTGTAATCCGAAAATGAAACAAAACTCCAAGATGGCAACAACTAAACAGGAAATTTACAGTTTTGCTGCCACCTTTCAAACCCTTCTCCTTGCATAAAATAATTTTGTTCTTCAATTCCAGGTAATATGCAACGTGCAATCACAGATTGTTCTGCCGCTTTAGATTTGATGAAGCCAGAATGTTCAGCGAATTATTTAGACAGGGTGACATGCATCGTCAGACGGGGAAAGGCCTTGTTCAAATTCGGGATGAAAGAGCGCGGATTCAGGGAGATTGAGATTGCGTACAAGATGCAACCGGACAACGACGAATTAAAACAGCTACTCATAGATTTCATGGACGATATGAACAACACAGAAAAGCAAGAAGATATCAACGATATGGATGATCCACTTATCGAAGTACAATCGCAACTTCAAAATTCCACCGTGTAGTGTGAGGTTGGCTGTAGTGTTGATGCGTTTTCACGTTCTCGTACCTTATACCTAATATCACGCTGTATAATTTGTGAGGTTATGTTTGAATAAATAATACCATAATTGTTCTGGAGCTTATTTATTTCGGTTATGTATTCTGCAGTGAGGTGTAAGAAGTGCAGGCAAGTTATCGTTAACGAAACAGAGGCTAAATCGTTGTTGATAAGCGCACATTCCGACGATTTAAACGACGAAATTGATAAAGAAAATTGCCCTTCAATAGGGGAATTAATTTGCTTAGCAGAGGATATACTCCCATCGAAAATAGTCACAGTAATCGAGGATAAAAACTGGTCGAAAGGCAAGATAAACTGCGACAATTGCATGGCAAGAATCGGTTCCTTCGATTTTATATCAGGAACCAAGTGCGCTTGCCGGAGTTTTATATTGCCCCCGGTGCATCTTGTGAGGAGCAAGATTGACCTAATACGCTCAGTTTAATTTTATATACCTTCCTTATTTAAGTAATTTGTACAAAATGGTAAGTGTGAGTGACATAAAAGGAAATTGCGGTAATAATTATAGGTTATGTTGTAGCGGTTTCGTTTCTGTGGCGACGCCGACTGTCCCGATTGGGTCTTAGCTGAGATAAATATGTTATCGAAGTTGTCGTCGGTGAAGCTCAAGTCTTTAGCACAAGTTGTTGCACAAGGAATTCTAAATCCGCCAATTAATGTAAGTGTCAAAAAATTTTTTGTTTGTAACTACACAAGTGTCATAGTATTCAGTAAATGGAGAATATTGTAGGTTGGCCAATCTGAAATTTGACAACTAAACTTTGCTTTATGTCATTATCCAAGTTTTAGAGGTTAGAGTTGACCAGTTTTGTTATTGTTATTTAAACCTTTTTCTTCAACATACTACACATATAAATTGTTAGATCTTCCCAAATCACTAGATTTATGATTGTTTTTGTAAACGACCAAAAAAATAGTACAAAAACACAAAAATTTTTAATTTTCAGATGGAAAAAGCAGAAAAACTCTTTGCTGATTCCAAATTAGGTAAAATCTCCATCAAATAACACAATAAAACTCTTATTATGCAATATTATCAAATTCTAGATAAAGAAATAAACCTAAAAGCTTGCATAGCATGCTTATCTTTCATAATAACATCGGCAGTGAGGTACAACTGTGACCACAATGCCTTGCACAGTGAACTACAACAGTTAGGCTTACCTAGGGAGCACAGTACCGCGATAAAACGAGTGACCACCGATCAGTGTACAGAGATTGCGGCAAAATTGAAATCGACATCTCTAAGAAGTATTAAATTGTTACTTGTATAATTCTGTTATGTAATTTTTTTTTAAATTTTAGTAAATCCCTTGCAATCGTTCTCTGTGGAGTTGGACAGTGATATTAATTGTGCTCGAGTAAATTTGGAAATAAACAATTCCAAGTCGACTGTCGTCATGACACCATTTTCCGTAGATGTGCTGCTGGAGAATTTAAAAACCGCAAGGGATATATTGAAAGAGTTGAATGAGAATCCGTACAATTTGTAATTTTATATATGAAGAGTTATGTAATGAGAGTTATATTAATAAATAAAATCAGTTTATTTTGTTTTTGATTAGTTTTTCTTTGACCCTAAATAACTTATAATAGGCTTGCATTATTTTGCAAGGAAATGTGCTAATGTTACAAAGATTGTCTGCCGTCCATTACCCTAAGGAAAGAGAACAGAACCCAAATAGTAATTCATATTTGAGACATGTTGAATACTATTTTAAACTGTTTTTTTTTTGTCATTACAGCATTTGTTGGACTGTGACCTGTATAACTTAACTTGATGAAATAACACAAAAAAAAACTTTGTAACATTTTGCACAATCTGTTATGAGAATGTATACACAGAAGGTTTGATCTATGAAAAGTGATGTTAGGTCAACAAAAATATGTGTTCTTAGTTAAAATATGACAAAGTTTTAACATGAAAACAATAAATTCAACAGTATTTAACAACCAAACCACTACAAAACAAAAAAAGCACTTATAAAACTTCAATTTTATTAAAGAAGTCATATTATTACAATACTTATGTTAATTAGACATACACAACGGATGTGGTATCCTAAAACTCCTGATTCCCCCAACGAATCTGCAACAAACCACCAAAATTACCAAACAACCCCAAAAAAAAAAACCCAAACAAAAACTCACATCCGTCCTCGCTTTCAACTTCCGATCGATGAGCCCCACCAAAGTCTCAGACCTCACCGACAACGAATCAATCTTCTCGATCAACTGCTGGTACGGCGAGAGGGGCTGCGCCCCCATGACGACATGCCCCAACTTCGAATCAATTTTCGCGTCCAAACGAGCATTCCTTATCAAATTCACAATCCAACATTCCGCCTCATCCGGATTCATATTCAATTTCTCCGCTAACATTCCAATACTAATGCACTGGTGTATCCGGCAGAACGTCTCGAAGATCATAAGACGTGCATTCTCCACAAACTCATCGAGACATGAGATCAAGAAGAAATCATGGAAGAGTACAGTTTGGCATTCGTGTAGTTTTTGACGCGCGCTATCAAAGTCAAAATTTACATAGAGATGTTCCACGAATTCTGTTATCGGGTCGCGATAAGTGTAGCTCTCCTGTTGAATGACCTTGACTAAATCTTTCAAGGCCGAACGTCTCGTTCTATTTATGATAACCGCCGTGGTTAAATAGCGTAAAATATGGGGACACATCGTCTGTATGGCGTTTAGATAGTGGGGTCTGTACAAAAACAGTTCAATAATCAATTCCCTGCCCATGGCGTGGTTGAAAAAGACGAACAGAGACCAGTGGATCAACCAGGTTCTCTGCTGCAGGATCTGCAAGCTGTTGTTGCCGAAATAATTGGGACTTGAGTCGATAAATTCGCGAAGTTTGTTCAAGTCCTCGAGGGCTGAATCCCAGTTTTGGACGAGGATTTCGGAGGCTAGTTTACCCCAGAGAACGCTGAGGTAGTTCTTGTCGTTCGGAGGTAAGACCAACAGGCAGAAGTAGAGGTACGACGTCGATACTGAATAATTACCGCATTCGTACCGGTACTTGGCCAAACGGTGCAGACTTTCGATCATCTCGATTTCAAACTAATGAAAAAAATGATGAACAACATTTTTACACACCCTGTATATTGATATTCTAAATAGAAAATACTCACCCTGTATTCCTTTGATAAGAAATTGATTAACGTCTTCGAATCCCTCATACTTTCCATGTTCTTCATGATATCATCGTCGGCCATGACCCTGAGGATCGGTTCGACCTCCTCTTGGAGCTCTTGGAGCTGCGCGACGACGTGAATACGACGTTCCTTCATCTCTTCCGGGACTTCCTTATCGGGGTACAATTGCTTCCTAATATCGATGGAGTAATCGACCATGTTGGTCTTGCTTAAAATATCTAATTTTGCCTTCAGCAGTTGCTGCTCATTGTATATCTGAAACATATTGAATGACGCATGGTGTCCTAACCTCAATTTCGCCCAATTACCTCTTTCGCCGACAAGAACTCCAGCAAGGGGAAGATCAGATGCCGATCCAGGTTTTGCGCTATGCGCGGCGTCAAATCGAACTCTGCCATAATTATTAAACGCACCAGATGGGTAGTTAAATAAGAAAAATTATTGAACAAAAATACGTCTGCCCGGTTTTGACAGACCACGGCGCAAAGGAATTTCAGCGGTACCACCTACCGATGACGCAATTCCCTGTTAAAAATTCGCAATACGTAATTTAAGTCAAAATTAAGTATATATTACTTAAAAGATGATAATAACAAAGCCCTGATCCCACAGTAATCTAAATAATTTTAGTTTAACATGCTGAAAAAGGACATTGTCATATGTTAGACAGTTAACTAGTTTTTTCGCTCCGGTAGGTTTGCGCTGTCAAGGAAAACAACCATCCACAACAAAAAAATAATATTTATTTTTTAAAATTAATCGTAATTATAATAACTAATTGCTTTGTCCTATATATGTATCTATTGGTTGATATTTCCACTCAGTCTCCTTTACATACTCCAACTCTCTCCTTAGGGATTTCATCCGGTTGAAATGTAATTCCTTTATTGATTCTGAAGTGCTGTCATTGATTATTTCTTGGAGGTGGATCATGGATTTCATATTAACTGTAACCCCATCTCCTGACGGTGTAGGTGGCGGCGATAAAAAGTTTTTTGATATCCCGGGCGCTAAATTTGACATCTTGTGTTATGACGCGCCTAACCTACAAATTTGAACTGTCATCTCAAACTGTCAATAGCGCAAAAAATCCCTAGGTTTTGTGCGATCACGCATGCGCACATTTAGTTATGTGGTGCATCAGGAAGGTACGTCGTGCAGATAAGAGATGTCGCCGGTGTTCGGAAGTGAATGTGCCGCAGGGATTCGGTAACTGTCAAATATGTGAGGTTTTTTCGAATGAATCGAGCGAAGTCCAAAATCGTATTAGTGGCTAGGATCGTTGTTGGATGATACCGTCAGGATGTCTCCGGAGCAGACCGCCTGCGAAGGTACGACAGGTACCCGCACAACACAAATCTCTCATAACCTATAAGATAGATATCATTGCAGATCTTAAGGCGTTTGAGCGCAGGCTGACGGAAGTAATCGCGTGCTTGCAGCCTGCGACGTACAGATGGAGAAGTAAGTTCTGGCGGTGCGTCGGAAATTCGATGTATGCGTTGCTAATTATGTGCGTAGTTTTGTTGTTAGTGGTCTCGATATGCGTGGCCACCGGAGCCGGCCAATGGCTTATGGACCCAACCACCAGGATTGTCCCTTTGACTCAGTCGCTGTCTAATCATCCATTTTTTATTATTTCTACTATGCTACTAGGTAAACTATTTGATATTTACCAATTAGACTGTTACTCTTAGTCCATAGTTTAATTTTTTTCTTGACTTTTTTTAGGTATTATATTTCTGATGGGTGTGCATAAGAGGGTGATAGCGGCTTCGATTATAACTTCTAGGACGCGCGAAGTGTTGTGCGATTTCAACATGTCGTGCGATGACACTGGCAAATTGATATTGAAACCTAGACCTATGAACATTACGTGACAATTGTACAAGTTTGTATAAAAATTTTAGCGACTAGGTTGTTTGATGTTATACAAATAGTGTTAATAAAACTAGACAATTCCTTTTTTTCTGTTTGTGTTCAACTCATTGTATACCTCTATACTATTTTATAATAAATTTTATTTTATTTCGCACTGGATATTCTTTATTAAATCCCTCACCCTTGCATTCAAAATATACATATGCCTAAACTTTAAATTTGAATTCGGTGGAGATTTCTAGGTAATTTTGTACCACTTTGTAAATAGTTGGTGACAATGGCGGTTCATTCAACTCGTATGTAGCTAATTTCATAGTTGTTTCTGACAGATGTAAAGATGGCGTCATCTCTGGAAAGTTTAGAAACACAACTCGAAATGTTTATTGAAAATGTACGTCAAATCCACATAATAGTAAGCGATTTTCAACCTCAGAGCCAAAATGTTTTGAACCAGAAGTTGTAAGTACCAATACTTTACTTTAGATACAATAATTTCCAATTTACCCAAAAAATTAACCCTAAATTTCTACACAGGCAATCTCTCGTACACGGATTACAAGAAGTAGACAAATTAAAATCGCAAGTACAAGATGTCCATGTGCCCCTTGAAGTTTTCGAGTAAGTTTTATACCATATTATTGATAGAAACAGGTACAAATTGAAGTATTTTGTAGTTATATTGATCAAGGACGGAACCCGCAGTTGTATACGAAAGACTGCATAGAAAAGGCGCTTGCTAAGAACGAACAGGTCAAAGGGAAGATTGACGCGTACAGGAAATTCAAGGCAAACATGCTTCTGGAGTTGAGCAAGACTTTCCCTACCGAACTTAACAAATACCGGGCTTTACGCGGAGACGAATGACAGTCGCAGTATTTCAATATTTAGGTTAGACGGCTGTTCGATATTTCAGAATTATTATTCGGGACTAAAGCGATTTATTAATTGAGCGTGTATTGTTTCGGGAATTGCTATGTGATATCGATGTTTATTTATATTTTGAAATTGTCTTGGATCTTATAGTTTTCTAGTTAGGTACTTCCATGATTTTGAGTTAATAAACTGTATATTAAGCATAGTTTGGGTTTTATTTTTTTTTATGACACATTTTATTTTAAAGGAAAAGGATGTTGTATTTTATAACTGGAAAGAATTTAATTCCCTAAAAGCAGTTCCAATAAAACTGGAGGGAGTTTTTTAAATGCCAACAAAGACAAAGAAAATTGTTGGTTCACTGCTTTAATGTTGAAGTCTTGCCTAAATTAGTACGTACTGGTGGCCGCCAGGACGGCGTTGATGTCACTGTGTGTCACTAGATAAGGTTAGAACCAGGGTTGGTATAAAAAACGTTTTTTTTTTTTTGTTAAAATGTGTTTGAAAACATGAAACAATGTTTTAAAATACCTTAAAAAAAAACATGTTTTAAATAGTGTTTT
This sequence comes from Aphodius granarius, assembly GCA_963971325.1. Taxonomy (NCBI): domain Eukaryota; kingdom Metazoa; phylum Arthropoda; class Insecta; order Coleoptera; family Scarabaeidae; genus Aphodius; species Aphodius granarius. The sequence continues at coordinate 41,705,993 of OZ020221.1, read as the reverse complement.
TTTTTCAAGGCAAAGTGTCTGAAAAAAATAAATTATTGTTTTCGAATATAAAGGGATGCTCATGGTGATTTAAAAATTATATAAAATCTATCCTTTTACAAATGTTGGCTCTCTTGAGTTGATAGTAGGTTCTCTGTTCCATTTGGCGTTGTAATGGTATTCCCTGACAGTTAGGGGAATACCTCACGGGTAGTTGGATTTAATACAAAACAATTATTTACTATTATTTATGTTAAAAAGTTTTTTACTGTTATTTTTAAACCACCCTGGTCAACATACGGTAAGTAGTCTCTAAATGATTCTATTGAATGTAGTTTGGAAATAAACAGTAACAGTAGAAAAAAACATGTTTTAAAAACTTTGTTTTAAAACATAACAACCTTGGTTAGAACCAACAGTTCTAGTTCTCAAGCATCTACTGGCGTTACATGGCGTCACCCATGACCACAACCTGAGTTCTCTAAACTCGAAGAAAAACAAACAAAAATCCTTAAAAAAAAAACAATTTTATTAAACACTAATCATATCTACAAAATAGATACAACAAATAAATACAATTCCATCAAAGCATCTCCCCATTATTACGCCTTCGTCTTTTTCAACCCCAAAGAGCTCAGCAGTGCTTTCGGCGAGGGATCTCTCCCTCGGAATTTCCGGAAGACCTCGCTAGGGTGACAGCTCCCACCAAGCGACAAGAACGTCTCCTTAAACCGCTTTCCAACCTCCAAAATTTCATCTTCGTTCGACCGCACCTCGTAAAAAGCGCTGTAAATATCCGCAGCAATAACCCTAGACCAAATATGCGAATAATAAGCGGCTCCCCACTCCTCGGTGAAGATCTGCATGAACGAACAAGGATGCGAGTCGCATTTATCCAGAGGGAACGACCTATATTTCGGCCAGAGCCTTTTCACCAAATCCAACCAGAATTCTTTCGTCGTGTGCAATTCCAAGTCCAATTCTGATAAGTACAACTCGCGACAAAGGTTTAAACCGGCGGTGTGACGATGTACTTTGATCAAACTCTCGTACATATGTTGCGGAAGAGTTTCTTGGGTTTCAACATGGCTTGAAATGCTTGTTAAAGTGTTTTGGTTGTATAGTAAGTGAGAGAACACGTGCCCGCATGTCTCAACCGCGTCCCATTCGATGTTTGACAGTCCGGAGACCTCGGAATAATTCGTACGACTCAATAAATGTTGTAACGCGTGCCCAAATTTATGGAATAATAGGTTGACATCTTTGAAATACAATAACGTCGGTTTTTCCGGCGTGGGTGCCTCAAAATTAAACACCAACGCCGCCAAGGGCTTAATACCCGCGATTTTGCTATGGTTTTGTATCCCGACCATCCAACCGTTGTTCAAAGTCCGAATTTTATCGTTGTTCCTAGCGTAGGGGTCAAAATAAAACCCGGCGACCGGAGCCGAGCTATGCGTCTCGAATATATCGTAATATTCGACGTCTTTGTGCCAACCGTGAATCTCCGGTCGTTTCTTGATAACGATATTAAATAAATTCTCGCATAAGTCGAACATGCCGCGTAAGACGATCGGTAACGGGAAATATTGTTGGTATTCTTGATCGGTGAAGCAGTATTCGGAGATGCGCTGTTTCCGTCTCCAGTACGGTACGTCCCAGAGTTCGATTTTGGAGCCGGCGAAGCCGCTTGCCGCCGCGAACTCTTGCAGGCTGGCTAGTTCGGCGTCTTGTGCGGGTTTAGCGCGTTCCAAGAGGGTATCGAGCATCGTTTTGACGTTTTCTACGCTGCCCGCCATTTTCGTTTCCATCGACATGTCGGCGAATGTTTTGTAGCCGAGTAGTTTTGCTTGGTCTCGGCGTAGGAATCTGATCTCTTCGACCTTGAATCAATGGATTTGATCGATAGTTTGTTTGTAATCCGTATTCTGATGATTATTTGAATATCAAATATGGCATATTATGGGTTTTTTTAAAGGAAAATTGAAGACTGATTTCTGCAAAATGTTTTTGTGTATGTGTATATACATATTAATATGTAAGTCTGTGAACTCGGTTGGAATTTGGTATACATATTTAGAATTACCAGGGGACGAATTGGATTGTTTTTGGTGACAATCTGATAACCGGAAGTGGAAAACGTTACGTGCATTTTCTCTTTAATTCGGGATTTTGAGTAAACTGATTCCTGCTCATCCTCATGTATCTATTTTGAGTATTTGCGCATATGGGACGTATTTTTTAGCTAGGAGTTGTCGGTCTAGCTCTGACTCTCGTTACCTGCACTGATGATTTAAAATATAAGTATATATATATATATATAGAAATCGCAAAATTTCTTTTGAGTCAATTACAATACTTTTCTTCTAGACTACTAAAGTATTATAACGTTGCCATGGATATTTGGTCTAGCCAGTCAAATCAATTTCAAACTAGTTTTTTCATTGTCCGAACAAACCTACTAAAATTTGTATCCTACAACAACATAAGGCTTGATAAACAAACTCTTCTCAACAAAATGCTATCAGAGTGGATGAAAATGCTTATTGCAGCAAAATAGTTTCTATTTTTTTGTTTGGAAGTTTTAATTGAATTAATTTGTTTTGACCTCTATCTCTATTAGAGATGGGCTTATTAGTTCTTTTTAATGAACTAGTTCTTCCGGATTAGTTCACAAAAAGGAACTAGTTCAAAGAACTAGTTCTGAAGAACTACTTTGATCCTGAGACATACTACTTCGATAAACGTGTCTTCGTGTGTTCTAGCACGTTTATATCTCGTTCCAAACGAAACTAGGATCTAGTTTGGACAGAATCGATGTCTGCCTTCCCACTTTGTTTTTTTCTTGAAGAATCGTTATTTTGTTTTGAAAATAAATAATTATTTATAATTATATTGATCGAAGAATCGTTGTCTTATTTTATTTAGGTATATTTCTTAAATATTTATTTAATAAGGCATAAAAGACATATTGCTGCACGTATTTTAGCCTTATTCATACTGCAATTTTAGGTGGAATTGGGGTATTATTTAAAAATAATAGTATAACATATACTGGCAAAACAACTATTAACAGTGTAATCCATTATCCAACAGGAAAACAAACTATGCTCTAATTATATTTTTGACATCCGCCGTTAGGTAAAGAAACAACTGGCGGGCGGGGTGCTTTGTCGCTCGTTTGATGTCGCCACAACTCGTTCACTGAATGGGATATGTTTCACCAAAGCAGGACTTTCGAACTAGATTTCATGTCCCTACAAGTCGTTCACTGAATGAGATATGCATAGAGATATGTTTTAGCAAAGCAGGTCTTCGAACTAGTTCTTTTTATTTTAAAGAACTAGTTCTTTTGCTCTAAGCCGGGAGCCATTCTCTTGGACTAGTTCATTCACGAACTACCCACCTCTAATCTCTATAGATGAGCTGGTACAATGAAAATACCTTTTATTATTTGAACTTGACTATAATTATTTCAATTACTAATTAACATGTTTTAATTAGATTTTTTTTTGTTAAATAACTCCGGTTATCCTATCCCCTAATACAAGATAACACAATTACCACAAAGATTAATCAGATCTAGATAAAACGGATCTAGATAAACAAGATTAACCAAACAACTCTCGATTTATGAAATTTTATTGTATGTGAAATAAATATCAAAAGTTCTAATTACTAGTTTGTCATTGCAATTTATAATGTCCGATGTCAAATTAATTTCAAACTAGTTTCTCTCACTCACCTGTGAACTAGTCTCGAACTCTTTATTCCCATAACCGGAGCCCCGTCCGACCATCGCCTGCCACACATTCCACCTAATCTCCCTATCAGGACAATACTCCATAAACGGCGTACAGATATGAGGCTGCAACGTCACCGCCCACGGTCCATTCATGGCGTTCGTAGAACTCCCCGCCATGGCCCCCAACAATTCAGTCGGAAAATCCCTAATCATCTGCTCATCGCGAATATTATGCACAAAAGCCTTCGTCGCATGTTCATTCTTTATCTTAAATTTACTACGTTCCGCTAATAACTTATTTAAATTCTCCTGGAGCTTAATTCTCGTCGGAATATCTAAATCCAAACCGTTTAATTTTCCCTCTAAGGCAAATTTTCTTGCGACGCGTAATTCCTCATCTGTCACTTTACTATTTTTTGTTAATTCCTTACAAACTGCTTTATAGATAATGGGGCTGTTAAATTTAACTGCACGCGCTCTCCGGGCTCGTTCGTGTATTGATAAATAGCTTTTCGTAGGCATTAAAGTACTATTTCCTAAGTATAATGTTTTTGAGAGACCCCAAGTCATATCTAAAGAAGAACCGGATTTTTCAATAGGTTCAAAAACGTCTTTAAAAATGTCTATGTTTTCTTGTGTTTGAATTTTCTCTTCGATATTTTTAATATCTGCTTCGAATTCCAATGTTTGCTTACTGATTGCAGCCATGCAGTTCTCGATTGTGATTTGGTTGAATTCCGGCAGACCATTTTTCTGTAGTAATGGGTTTTTTTCGGGTAAATCTTCTCCTATTTCGGGAACTCTACGAATTCAAGATAACCTCCAATCATAAAAACGTAATAAACGTCGATTTTTATAGCAAAAATGGCTATTTCGGCAAATGCCTAACCTCAAAACTTTGCGGTACTTACAAAACTATGTATCCGTGCCTACGAAATGTCTTCTGGAAGGCGTTGTGCCTTTGCAATACTCTTCTACAGCATAATGTTAAAGACATGATGCTTGTGCACAATTAAATTACTAAAAAACCAATATTACACCCGTTATTAAAATAGCATGGTTGACGTTTAGAATTGCGGCGATTTTTAAATCTCTTTTGGTGTTGATTGGTATGCCTGGCATGTCAGCTACTTCTATCTTCAGATTATTCTTATTCGTCCAATGGAAAGCAAGTATAATGTTTTTTCATTTTCAAAATTATGCTCGTTTTCTTTTGGCTGAAAGTTTTTAGAATGTGTTCCAGAGGAAAAATATTGTATTCTAGTGATTTATATATATATTTATCTGTTAATTTGCTAACATTCTTTGAGTAAACCAATAACTAAATACACGTCGTTGTAAGTCAAAGGTGACAATATCATCTTGTGGTAATAAGGGTACTGGATGGCTTCATAATTTGCGGATACCAGCCAATTATACTGGGTGTATTTCTTGGCGACTTGGGTGTGAATGTAAGCAGCAACCTGCCAGACATTTCCGCTATAAGCGATGTTTCCGTAATCCATGGTTTCCACGATAAAATGTTGAATTTCTTCGGGCATGTCGACGTCGTGAACTATGGCTCCTACATCTTTGCTTGTTAACTTGTTATCCTAAATTTGTATGTGGTTTATAATAGGGAAAGTTATGAATAAATGTAAATAATAATATACTTACGTTTTGTTGCGGGGGTATATTTTTTGCTGTCGCAAAAATTGCGAACAGAGAAAAGAGAAGTGTTGTAGTTGAGAGCTTCATGTTGAATGGATTTTATTGCAACAATGGAATATTTTAAGTCGTTGAGTTCTCAAGTGTTTTTCTGTAATAATCAGAATCATCAACTGATCAAAATTGCGTAATCTAAGAATACAATCATATCTCTTTAATCAAAATTTGTTGTTTTGTTCGAAAATGTTTTTTATACATATTTTATACATATTTAGTCTTAATCAGATCAATTAGTTCTCATCATTACTAGTAGTCTTGCCAGTTAGAATAACTTTTTAGATTACACCATCAGTTTAGGTGCTATAAGCGTTTATTGAAGATGTCTGACAGTAACCGCAGCCTTAGTAACCGCTATGGTTGTGAATTAGCAAATTTTTATCAGTGGTTACCAATATTAGGTGGATATACCAAAGTAACTGTGGCTTCACGAAATTAGCGAATTGAACAAGATTTAGGTAGCTGGAAAGTTAGGTTGGGCCCTAACCTAACTTCCCAACTGTTGGGGCCAATCCAGATATTTCATTGTGCCACAATAATCAAAGTTGATGTAATAAAAGTCAATTTTTTACACATCTAATTCTGTATGTTACTATTTAATAATGTGTGAATAAAAATCATTTCTCCAAAGATAAATTGGTTTATTATTTCCCAAAATTACAAATGTCTGTATAGCAATAGATGTTGAAATATTAGATATAGAAATATAAAATATACATTGAATAAAATATTAGAATTTGTAATACTTACCCTAGTAATAATAAGCTCAACTTTAGGTTTGCTAAAGATTAAAATAATACATCAGTTAATTTTCTTACTAGACTTTATTATCATTAAAAAAACAATAAAAATCATAATACGATATATTTAGGTTATAATATTTATTTGAAAATCTGATTTTACAATACAAAGTCTCATCTTATTAAATACAAATGTCTAATATTAACAACGAATCGACAATAAATACAACAGCATTCCTATACGCATCTGTTCTCATACCGTTTTCCGTTTCTCATTTTGCACGATCTCAGATAGAGCGTTCTTTCGCGTTATTGATACGCAATAGAACAGATTCCTTTTACGTAGGGACAGAGACACTGCATAACAGGTATGGGTTACGTCACGATCCACTAAAAACTAAATTATTTGAGGGAGCAATATTCATGACACAATCAAAAACCACCAAAAAAATTAATCGTCGCGGTTATAGAGAACTTATTGCGTTACCAGCCGTTATTACTACAACCACCTGTTCTAAGCGCATCAATATTTCGACAGAGTATACATAAAAAAAAAATTAAATTAAAATACATTCTCTTGTAGCAACATTGCCGCATATCAAATGAATACTGACAACGTACGTCGTGCGCAAAACAAAAAATTAAAGCTTCATTACGGGGAGGAATAATAATCGAAACAAAAAATTAATTGCCAAATACCGGAAAACCCTGTTTTCGATCAAGAATAATCACCGCAAAATAAAAAAAATTCAATAACAAATGCTGTCGCTCCTTATTATGCGTCCCGTCCGAGTCAATCACAGTTCGTAAAACTGAACCAAACTAAATATCCCCGTTCTCCTTTCGTTTAGTTTTTTGTTACATAGAAATTTTACACAGACCACAATTTTAATTCTTTTTTTTTTTCGACAGTACGTCAGCTATTCACCTTATTACTGGTTACGGAGATCTTCCTCTTCTAATTACCTTTAGTTGCAAGAAAAGAAAAAAAAATTAGCACACAACATTTTTTTTTACATGTAAATTTAATGTAAAATTACAGACTTACTTGCTATGGGTGCAGCAGTCTTTGTTTCCTGGCTTGGGCCTGTAGATTGTACGTTTTTGATGGCGCTCTGCTGTGGGGCTTGGCTCTGTTGCCGGTTTTGTTGATGCTGCTGCTGCTGCTGCTGGTCCCTGCGGGGGCCCTGATTCCTGTTATTGTAACCGCCACGGTATCCGCCGCGGTAGCCCATGTTCCCCCCACGGAAACCTCCCCGCCCACGGTAACCGTAGAAATGGCTAGAAATCAAAAATAAACTCAGCACCCAAAAAAAAAGTCCACCTAAAAATTTGACGAATTTTAATCGGTTATAACTTTTGTATTTTTTGGCCGATTTTGACGATTCTTTCGGGAAATTATACACAAATTCTTTGAAATTCTTCCTAGCCAATAAAATTTCTAAAATTATCATTTCTAGACCTTATTTGGTTTGTCTAAATAACATGATGCAATGTGACGTTTTCATGGTCCAAGTTTGGAACACCCTGTACAACAGTTAAGGGACCTTCATCAACTTCTGACCCACTCAGGCTTTAAGCCTAACTAATTAGCAATATAATAGCATTTGTTTCATTCCGATATATTAATTTTCAAAGAAGTTACGGCACTTTAACTAAAACCTTGCTAATTTAACTTCCATCTTCGATAACTCTGGTATTTTTTGACCGATTGCCACGATTTTTTTAGAGTTCTTACCCTCCGCGCCTCGTTGAGGACACCCCGAACGTCTCCGAGTTCAGTTTCCTCTCCGTTCTCCAGTCGGTGCGTTGCGAACGACCCTTTGACCGCTCGACGGCCTCGCAAGAGATGTTATCGAAGAATGACTTCGCCTTGTCATAGAAAGTCTCGTGCTCTTCCTCAGGCTCACCCTCACCAGCCCCCGTCTCATTCCCCGAGTCGTCTTTCTTGTCGCTGTCACCGTTTATCTCAGGCTTAACCTCGTCCAATTTTACCTTAAAAAAAAAAAGGTTTTTTAAGTTTCTAAGTTTGGCACTTTGACAGTAGTATGTTCAATAAAAAAGGTCTACTTTGCCATGGTGAATATTATAGGTTGGTTACTCTAAAACTGGACAATGAAGCTTTAAGCTTTATGTCATTATCCATATTTTTAAGGTTAGAGTTGACCAGTTTTCTTGTTTTTGTTACTTAAACTTTGAGAAGTTTCTGTCTGACGTTTTATATGTCAATTCTTGAAGCTTATAGCCAACATTAATTAAAAAAAAAAAAAAAAAAAAAAAAAAAAAAAAAAAAACACCTTTGACCTTTTATTAATTTTTATTTTTCTTTTTTAACATACGATATCAAAATAAGCCAAAAGCTTATTGCAATAAACAGCCTTACTGTCTCCATTTGATTTAGACAAAAATTTAAAAGTTATTTCTTTTACTTACCTTTGATAATTGGCTTCTTAATTCCTCAAATTCGGTATTGGCCTGTTCAAAGTCGTAGTCGTTTTCAAACTTGAGGGTATTCTTGGGTTTGCCGCCGGGTTGGTTCTGCTGGCCACCCTGCTTGATGTTCTGGAAGCTTCCGCGTGCCCGGCCCCTCTGTCTCATGTTGTTGCCCCTATGCTGCGGGTTTCCCCATCCACCGCGCTGGTTCTGATGGTTCGGGTTCTGATGGTTCCGCTGATTGTTCTGGTAGTTCTGGTGTGGTCTGTTTTGAGCCCTGTTGTGGTACTCAACCTGCAACATAAAGAAATTACTCTATAAAGAGCACAAATTATGAAAGAAACAAAAAAAAAAAACACCTAAAAATTCGATCAATTTTGATCTTGAATAACTTTTGTAAACTTTGATGTATTTTGATGATTTTTTTGGCAAATTATAGACAAGTTCTTCTAAATTCTTTGTAGCTAGACAAAGTTGTCTATTTTATACTGAAAGAATCATGAAAATCCATCTGTATGGCACACTCAAATTTCCCTGTTGAAAAAGATTGTTCAACTTCTTGTACAAGAGACCAGCGTAACTAACAACTTTACAAGTATTTTCTTGAAGAATAATAAAATTGAATAATGATAAAGAGAAATTGTGTAAACAATAAATGAATATTGTATACAATGACAGAATTCTAGTATGACCAAAGAAAAGCACCGAAAAAATAATAAAAATCTCCAGTAAACAATTTAAAACATTTTTTTTTCGTACCTGTCCATCTCCACGGGAATCCCGTCTCTCGTGGTGCTGACGTTGGCCGGGCGGTTGGATCGGTCTGACAATTTTCTTGTCGTCCTTCTTTCCGCCGGCTTGGACTCCCTGGTCGTTGGTCGGTGACTTCCTGGACCCCAGGCTGGCGGGGGTCGTACTTCTCGAACCGCCACCAATCAAATCGAGGACGGATCCTACAGGAATTAATAAGGTTCTGTACCTTTGTTTTATTTGTAGTTGCGTTCAACGCAATCTTGCCAAGCAAAGCTAATGATTGTCAATTGCAAACACTAAAAAATCTAGTAAACTATTTGTAATGAATTAAATTATGTTGGTGATTCTTAAAAGAAAATGTGAATGAAATCATGTATTTTTACTATTTTTTTTTTTGTTATAGCTATGTTATAGCTATATATAAGTCACAAACTCTGGATCCTGTTTTAAAAAACCATCATAATTCGTCTTATGTAATGTTAGTCAAATATTATTAAAAATCATGCCAAGGGATGTGTTTATAGGATTTGTATGGATAACAAAACGCAGGAACTGGTGAAAACTAAGGATGTGAAGTATATACTACACTGTTGTCTAATGATGTTGAAAAAAATAACAAAGCAGCATGCAATATTTAAAAAATTAATCTTTCCATTTCTAACTTTTGTTACATGTTGATTGATTTTTTGTATCAGTAATTTGGGGCTAGTTTTTCAATACTAGTTTAAATCACGAGTGAAGTTCAGCACTGTTGACAATGACGTTTTGAAGACCAGTAGCCAATCAGCTTTGGCAAATCTGACAGAAATCGAGAATAGAACAGAGTTCAGCAGAACTTAGAAATAAACCAGTATTGAAACACTAACCACTAACCCTTATCCTGTCAAATTAATTTCAAACTTATTTCTTCACTGCTCAAACAAATTGATTATTGAACAGAAAAGTGTGAAATGTAAAACAACCTTTAAATATCTTTTAGGATTTCTGACAATAAGCAAAGATCACATTCAACATTATGTTGTTTAATTTATCCAATTATCAAAATATTTATACAAAAAATTGCAGTGTTAGATAAAACATAGCAATTATAGAAGTGATTTTTTATAAAAACCGTTTTACATTACACAATTTTCTCACAGAAAACGTTTCAACAATTTTCTTGAACAAAATTGTGCACAGTCAAACAAAAATTGTATTAAATATTGTCTGTAATGACAGAATTCTATAGAAAATTGTTCCATCAACTTCTCAAGCACGAATATTGCATAGTGTAAAATCGGCTTTAAAGATTTTTACTCAATTTGGTTTTCTTTTTGAACAAGCTTTAATAAAAGTTAATACCAGTATGTTTAGAAAAGATACAGTGTTAAAACATTGCATTTTAGGTTTATCAACTTAATATTTGTTTATTTTAGGATGCAGTAATTTATAACATGTATTTTTCATTTTCATCAGTTGATTGCAGTTGAGAAGTAAACAGGGATATAGTCTAGGCAATAAACAAGTGAAATTAACATGATGATAATGTTCTAGAAACAAAAAACAATAATTATAAGACTGATTATTTTCTCATTATGTCATTGTTTAGATATATAGAAGATATATAGAAGAAAATCACCATTATTAATGGAATATGTATTTCTTTACACAAAAACCTGTGATAAATATAAAAAAATACCTATATTCTTTTATAAAACCATTCCATAATAAGTATTTTCAAATCAATTTACTATACAATTTCTAAAAATGTTCCCAAATCTAGAAAATTTTACCATACAATGGAAGCAACAGGTTTTCTTTCAATACCACTTTTTCTGTTGACAGGTGACACCTGTTCTTACGGAAAGATTAATTTTAAGCATTCAAAAAACCTCTAAATTCGAACTACAACTAGAACAAACCTACTGAAAACCATTAAAAAGCAGCAAAAGCCCGTCAAACTACAGCAAAAGCGAAAAGTGCTTGTATTAATTTTACCGTGATCTGCGGACCTCGGAGGTTCGACAACGGGAGGCAGGTCTGCGGGGGGGACAACCGGCCCGGGCATAATTAACTCACTTGGTTTACCGGGTGGTAAACGGGGATCCCGGGCCATGCCCATACCGGGCGCTAAATTAGTACCGATTCCCATACCGTAGTTGTTGAAGGGGGCCATTTGTGGCGCCATCGTCCCCAAGACCGGATGCTGGAAGCCCTGAGCCTGGAACGGTTGCTGCCCGAGGGACGGCGGCACGGATAGTTGCATGATGGCAGGATCATTGGGCAAAGTTGACACATTGTTCACAACCCTGATGTCTTTGATATCGGAACCCCGAAATAGGATGTAATCGTACACTTGATTCTGCGGGGCGACTGGAAAAGGCGCCTCACGGTCTTCCGTGCCGAAAGAACGAACTAAAAAAAAAACGAAAGAAAAAATAAGTGAGTTAACAATTTTTAGAAGTAATTTTTACATGGATTATAGTTTAGCGGGGTATTTTAAGTGTATTAATCGGTAGGAATCGTAATAAAACGCGTGTTTGTGGGTAAAAATCGACTTTGGATGATTGTAAACAAAAAATGTATTTCCGTTAGTTTACCTGATGCCAAAGCTATTGTGCATTCTTGCGGGTCGACGGTAAATAACCGGCCTTCATATCTAATATCAGCCTTCGAGATTAGGCTGATCTTGGAGCCCAGCTCCGGCATTCCCGTATTCATGATAAATTGCGAGTCTCAAACCTCGGATGCAATGGATATTGACGGATTCACTTTGTGAACTAAACAAAAATCAAAACCAACAATCGCAAATGGCGTACGCAAAACAGCTGGAAGAAGTGACGTACGCGCAATCTCGTACATTGAAAACCCAAGGTTTACACATCGACGGACCTAATCGTAGCCGTTTTTCTGACGTCACTATGGGTTTATCTTCTTATACCATTCTCTTTGGTATGCAGATGCAATTAAATGCGGTATTGAAGTAGAAATAAGTATCAAATGAAAATATAGTTATTAAAACGCAATAAAAGGCAGACAAGACACGTTTAGACTGACGTCAAAACAAACATGGATAATCTTGTATCTATATTTCTTGAAACAATTTGACATATGTGACTAGCCTGGGGGTGCCAACGTTCACGATGTAAAGTTGCCAGAAACCAAAAAGGTGTTACGTAAACTGTCAAAAAAATACAATTTTGATAGTTCGCGTCAAAATTCCATGAATGGTGTAGCCGTAAAGCGAATTTCCAAAGCGAACTAGTCGAGTTCTATGTGATAAGTCGAGGTATTTGCCTTCGTTCGCCTAAAATATAATACCAATTGTCGACCGGCTGCTGCCTTCAGGTCAACATGGCTGCTTCGGTTGGAAGAATTTGCGGAGCGGGGCTCCTAAAAGCGAATAATGGGGTCGTTTTCAATCAGGTAATAGATGCAAATTAACAATGAGACATCCTTCTTTCAGGCAGTGTATTTGTGGCGAAAATCTTCGACTAATTCCTGATCAAATTTTCATAACCCCTAATCAAAGTTCATCAACATTTTTCGATTGGATAAATCGGCTTACGTAATTTGAAAATGTGCGAAATTTACGTGCCTTTTCGGCTATTCGAAGATTACTGTTACAGCTTTGGTTGCATATTATTACATAATAATTGAAATGTCACCTTTTGTTGTAGATTGGTTCCTTTTCGACAACTAGAGAATGGACTAAGGGCAAGAAAACCGTATGTATATAGTTTTGTGTTTATATTGATTATAACGCATACATTTGAAGAAATGTCTTTTTCATATATTTTGCTATCGGTAAATTAAAGTCTGTAATTTACTGTGAAAAAATGGAAAGGGTTTTTATTCATTAAGATTTGTTTGTAGACATATTTTATGATGTTATGTTGATCATTCGCTTAAGATCAATACTATTTGCAACTTCATTGTTATGTCACAGTAATAAAAATTATATTTACTAGTTGCATATCTATGACAGTATGGAGATGTATGTTTTATTATTAGTATAAATTATTAGTATAACATACCCCCTGTTCTATTAAAAAGGGTCTACTCTGAAATTTGACAGTTAAACTACAAGCTTTATGTCAATATGAAGGATTTAGAGGTTAGGTTGACCAGTTTTGTTGATGGTTTTGTTATTTAAATTTGCAGACATTTCTGCCAACATAAATTTAAGAAAAAATTAAATAATGCCACACTAGACCTTTTTTATTGAACATACTGTACTCAAAATTATTAGTATAAAATTTGTCAATGAATATATGCTTATAAAGTGAAAATATAGGTAAAAAAGGTATATTGAAAAATATTGCTATATTTTGACTGTAAAGTCTGATGCTCTAAAGAAGACATCTAAGGTTAAGTTTTTTACGTAAATATGTATTTTTATTGTTACTTTCTTTATATGTAATTTCACATTTCAGTTGCTAGCAACAATTGGTGCTTTAACTGGAGGAGCAGCTGCGTTGGCATTTGCCCTTGACCAGGCAGTGCGTGCATCTGACTTGGAATTGCACCCTCCAAAAAATCCATGGTACCACTCACAGGGACTCTTCAATTCGCTTGACCATGCAAGGTAATTTTTATTACTTCGTATATTTAAAAAATATACATTAACAAATTGACAAGTTAACAGTTTTTGCTAATTATAGTTATAGACAATCTATGAAAAATATTCAATCTTGTTTTTACGTGTTGCTAAATTGTTGGGATTTTTTTGCTTTGCAGTGTCCGCAGAGGCTACGAGGTATACAAGCAGGTATGCGCCGCGTGCCACTCGATGAGATTTGTCGCGTATCGCGACCTGGTCGGCGTGACGCACACCGAAGACGAGGCGAAGGCCGAGGCCGAGGAGATCCAAGTTACCGACGGCCCCGACGACACCGGCGCCATGTTCCAACGCCCCGGAAAGCTCTCCGACTATTTCCCCAATCCCTACCCTAACGAGGAGGCCGCCCGCGCAGCCAACAACGGTGCATTCCCCCCAGATCTAAGCTACATCGTTCCGGCACGTCACGGAGGTTCGTAATTTTTTTTTTTGCAGAAAACTTTAATGTGATAAAAGATCCTTAATGAAATTCCCTTCCCAGAAAATGGAACCTGAGTCCCATAATTCCATGATCAAAACCTTGAATTCCTTCCAGAACTACGCAAGAATGAATTTGACCAAAAGTCATAATCTTGTAACCTCCCAGGTATTTTTTCATTGATTAATTGAAATATTGGTAAGAATAGAGAAATGTTGAATATTGAGAAAAAAAAATCAGTAGTTTTCCGACATTTATTTGACAAATTTTATTTTTTTTGTGATTTTAAACCTGATGTATTATGAAACCATAATACATACTAAAATTTACAGGTGAGGACTACGTTTTCGCGTTACTAACGGGTTATTGTGACGCCCCTGCTGGTATTGTACTCAGGGAGGGTCAACATTACAACCCGTACTTCCCGGGTGGCGCTATATCGATGGCTCAATCGCTCTTCAATGAGACAATTGAGTACACTGATGGAACGCCGGCTAGTGCAAGTCAACTTGCTAAGGACGTTGCGACTTTCCTTAAGTGGACGTCGGAACCGGAGCACGACGACCGTAAGAAGATGACCATAAAGGCGATTGGCATATTCACGACGCTGCTGGCCGTGTTCTACTATTTGAAGCGCCACAAGTGGATCTCCCTCAAGAGCCGCAAGATTGTCTTCAAACCTAAGGAATAATTATTAAGTAGTTAGACCAAGCCCGTCACCATAGTACTCAGTCGCTATCGTGAGGAATACTAATTTTACACCGTTTAAATCAATTTTTATTTTTTTTTTTGTATATAGTGAGGAGAATTGTGAAATTATCGAGTCAATAAGAACTAACTGAAGGGTGTTGTAGTATTGATTAATTTGTAATGTGTCATCTTTACCTCATTTTAATTAAACATTATTTATGTTGTAATATACAATTGAACAGGTTTTTTGTTTGTTTTTTTTTTTGTTTATTGAAGGTCGTCTGTTTCTGGGGGCTTGCAACCGATTTGTTAATAAATATGAAAATGTTACGGTATGGTCTTTTATTGCTTGCGCTTTGTTACAAATTTTCTAGGTGCAGTTCTATATTTATTTTATTTATTCGTTCATTCACAATGAAGAATAGTTTACAATATATATATTCAATAGTGTCAAAATTATCGAATAAAGAAAAAAAATCATAGCTAAATTTTATGATAAAAATATAATATTGATCAAATACAAATTCAAACAATTACAAATACGATAAACTTAATAAAACCCTATCCTAACCGCATGCTATTTATTCACTTGATGAGTCCTCACGATAATCCCGGTCAACCGATGAGGCGGCAGCGTAGCCAGCAGGTGCAGCAACTCCGGAACATTCCCGTACACGCACTTAGTCGACAGCGCAACTTGCACAGCTTGCGTATACCGGTCCATACAATTATTCAACAACTCATAATGCAAATTAAACATCTCTCCATACCCAACACCGTCTTTCTTACTTAATTTCTTCAGCTCCACCGCAAACCTACAAATCACGCCGACAAAAACCCCCAAATGTTTTGCGCAGACAGCCCTAGGGGGCGCAACCGTAGGTATTTCCATCATACTATTTAATAACCCCAAATGTAACCTAGCATATACCGGGGAATCCTGCTTATGCAAAGGCGCTAACACCGTCCATTTGAGTAGCCCAGCAATGGGAGTCGTCGTCTCCATGGCGATGGCCCCCGGGGGCAAAATTGACGGTTTTTCTTGCGCGGCTATACATAATTTATAGTTCCCCTCGATCCATTTTGTCACCGTTTCTAAAAGGGTTTGCGGAGGGTACTGCATGGGGCCCCTATTTTCTGAATAATAAATCTCGGAAACTGCGGTTAAGAAATTCGCGATAAACTGTGGGGCGCACTTTGAAATTGAGGTTAAAGGTTGTGACACGCTCGGAATTAACACGAAATAATCGCGGATTATCGTTTCGGCAAGTTTACTACAATTTGTGGAAGCGTTACCGATTTGTTGCATCCAAGCGCTGGCGGATGTTAAAACTGATGTTGAGGATGTTCCGATCGCGACGGAAATTAATTTGCTTAGAACTACGGATCGTAATGCGTAACTCGTACCTGTGAATAGCGATAGGAAGACGGTGTTGCGATACGCTTCAACTTGGGTGTTTGTGAAATATTCAAATAAAACTTCAATGAGTTGGAGTTCTTTTAGAGGGTTTAATGGTGGCATTTTGTTGCCCCGTTTGTCCACCTCGCAGAATACGAATTCTGCCATTAAATCTAGAGTTAGGTCCATTTGTTTTATGCTGGGGACTTTGCCGCAGATTAGTTGACCTGAAATTTTTAGGTTAGTTTTGATTTGTGGGTAATTTTTGGATATTTACCGATCTTTGCGAGGGCTTCCTGCGCACAAGTTGGGAATTCCATCTTCCGTAGGGAAGATTTTATTTCTTGGCCGCTCATTTTCGCGTGGAAACCCGGAAATTAGGGAAATTATGCGAGCTTCGTATGTTAGGTTATGTTCGTTTGTGTTCGTGTTGTTATTTTGTTTAATTTCGATAATTTGCTCTGTAAAATGTATTCGTATTTGCTAAAATCGATTAAAATTCGATTATAATCAATATTTTCGAATTGATTTGTATAATAAAATAAATTTCTTTTATTTGTTTTTAAATATATTCTTGAAAAGTTGTTATGGGATTTCCCTACTTTATCGGTGATAGAATCTCCCTCCAACATTTTTTAAAAAAGTGTGTTTTTATTCTTATGTATTAATAGTACAACCCAAAGTTACCAAAGAAATAAAAAATCAAAATGTTAAAAAAGTTTTAATTGTACCGCACTTTTCTACTTAGCTATCTTTTGTTTTCTGTTCCTTGCTTATTGGTTTGGGCCAGAAAATTTAACGTTGTTCTACGTTCTACGAATTTTTGTGATTTTAATCTACAAATTAAGATTAGTTGTAGTAGATCTATGAGCATGGTAGAAAATGTAAGTTTTTTTTCATGTTTTAGTTATTATATTTAGACCTCCCAAAATTTCATTCCTTCGATCACAATACTTTTTTTTTTCTTCTAAGGAATCTAGGGGACCTAATAAAAAAATAATTAAATCTGGCCATAGCCAAGAAAACAACAATTAATAACTTTTATCAATATATTTAAAAAATTGTATACAACTGTTAAAAAAACAAAACTTATCAACTAAATTAAAACATACAAAACGAAATAATTTAACATACAAAATAAACGTTTTGTACTTAATATAGTAAAATCTTAAACCTAGTGGTGTATATTGCAATACTACTAGTATTTAGACTTAGACACTCTTGATGAGATCATTATAATATGCAGTTATACCGATAAGCTTCTTATTTAAGAAATTTTGCTCGATTTCGATACGCCCACCCGGACCAGCAGCTACAATCAACTAAAACAAAAGATTGCATGAATTTCATTTGTCAAAAAATAAATTATTTCTATACGGATTAAAATAAAAATCGTATAACTTCTACTTACCGGGTATGTATTTGAGTTCCTAGGCAGAAATAATGCAATATCATTGGATACCCGTCGAGCAGCTTCCAATAATTTGGTCAGAGGCACAGGCAGCAAAAACTCTTCCAATTCGTACGTCCGTTGCGAGAGGTACGAAGGACCCCCCCACGGGGGACTTAAAAAGACCACATCGGCTTTAATTGTTTCTGATAGCTGAAGAAAATCCCCAATGATAAACTCAATCTTGTGCGCAACGCCATAAACTTCAGCGTTGTTTTTGGCTAGCTGGATTTTTTGCGGGTCTATGTCAATGGCTATGACTGCAAAGAAATATATATTTTAGGAATTTGTATATTTTCCACTAAATTAAGTATAATTCTTTTTACCTCTGTTGCAAGTTTGCGCAAATTGTATTGTGTTACCGCCAGCTCCGCAGAACGCATCAACGACGATGTCTGATTTTAGCCTTTGTGCTGTACTTTTGGCTAGTTGTTCGGGGGTAACAGAATACCAACTCTCTAAAAATAAAGATGAAGAAAAGTGTAAGTGAAACAGACAAAACTGTTTTTTGTTGATGATTTATACAGGCGTTTTTTGGTTTTGCAGAAAAGTAGGAAATGTCGTGTCTTTTTGAAATCATAACTAAATGGACTATTTTTAAAAATAACTTGCGTAGGCTAGTGCTGTATATTTCTTTTGTAATAAAGAGTCAACTACGATTTATGGTATGGTTATTTAAGATCATATTATCAAAAAACTGCAGGAGAATTAGGGAATTTGTTGCCACAGTAACTAAAGATGTGATAAAGTATGTAGATTTTCTACTTTTTTTGATAAAATGCCATTTATCACTCAACTAAGTGATTTTTTTAAATATTTTTGCCAGAACGTACATACATTGGGACACCCTGTATGATCCTTGAATACACAACATGATTCTTGAGACACAACAAACAAAAAAAAGCTGTGAATTTCAAATAATCCTCCAAAAAAAGTTCTGAAATGTTTGGTGGAATTTTTGGGTAGACTTTTTTCCTTTCGGCAGTGAGTACAACCATAAAAATCTAGATTTATCTAGATTTTCTACTTTTTTTATAAAATGCCATGTATCACTCAACTAAGTCATTTTTTTAAATGTTTTTGCCAGAACGTACATACATTGGGACACCCTGTATGATTCTTGAATACACAACATGATTCTTGAGACACAACAAACAAAAAAAAGCTATGAATTTCAAATAATCCTCCAAAAAAAGTTCTGAAATGTTTGGTGGAATTTTTGGGTAGACTTTTTTCCTTTCGGCAGTGAGTACAACCATAAAAATCTAGATTTATCTAGATTTTCTACTTTTTTTATAAAATGCCATGTATCACTCAACTAAGTCATTTTTTTAAATGTTTTTGCCAGAACGTACATACATTGGGACACCCTGTATGATTCTTGAATACACAACATGATTCTTGAGACACAACAAACAAAAAAAAGCTATGAATTTCAAATAATCCTCCAAAAAAAGTTCTGAAATGTTTGGTGGAATTTTTGGGTAGACTTTTTTCCTTTCGGCAGTGAGTACAACCATAAAAATCTAGATTTATCTAGATTTTCTACTTTTTGGATAAAATGCCATTTATCACTCAACTAAGTGACTTTTTTTAATGTTTTTGCCAGAACGTACATACATTGGGACACCCTGTATGATTCTTGAATACACAACATGATTCTTGAGACACAACAAACAAAAAAAAGCTATGAATTTCAAATAATCCTCCAAAAAAAGTTCTGAAATGTTTGGTGGAATTTTTGGGTAGACCTTTTTCCTTTCGGCAGTGAGTACAACCATAAAAATCATCTAGAAAAATAATCAAGAAAACCCCTTACCTTCATCCAACTTGATGCCTTGATCAAACTTATTAAACAGCGAGAACCTCTTCATCCAGTACTTCCTCAGCTGAGGATTCTCCTTAATCTCCGGCGGCAAATTCATCTTTCTCTTCCTTTTCGGCTTTCTAACGGGGGCGACATCGTTGATCTTCGTCGATTCGACCGGCTGTTCTTGCTGGTAAGCGGGCGTCTTGCCCTGCTCGTCGTCGCTGTTGCTACTCGTGCTGTCTTGACTGTCAGAATCGCCCGTGATGCACAGAAGATTGCTCTCGTCCGCGTCCTTATTGCGCTCGGCGACGATGTTACCGTCGTCGTCGAACCGAATGTGCTTTGGTTTGATCTCAGGTTGGCTAGACCTGTGCAACCGTAGATGGCGATTCTGCAGCCGTATGTGCTTCATTTTGTATTCTACGCGACCGTGGAATTTTCCTTTATCAGCTTCGGAAAACTCGATTCCCATTAGGTTAAAGGCGGATTTGATGTGGTCTGTGTTGGGTGATTCTTCAATATCTGGTTCGGAATCATAGCTAAGGAGAAAGGAATGGATTGGTAGCTCTTTTAAAACAATATATTATACAATATGAAATCTTTGTTTGTAATTTTTTTGTATAAATGTGATTAGTTATGTAGTTTATTGTATAGAAAAAAATAAAAAACGAAAATATTCTATAAAAAAACGCACATTCTCAAGATAAACTCAAAAAGCAGAATAAGCAAAGTAGAAATAGCTGCAAATGACTTCTTTTGCTCGAATTTGTAGCAATTATTAAGAAATTTAAGCTGCTTACAACAAAATAGTCCAAACAAAACTATCAATTTGTAGGTTATGTTGATGTAGTTAGTACAAGGTTCCACCTGTAGATGGCGCATTGCCAATTACGACAATTATATTGTTGTTGATTACTTTTCAAACTGTTTTAGCAGGAAACATTTGTAAAATAAATAGTATATTGTGACGCATGTCTTAAACATAACAAATATGCAAATAAAATAGCGGTAAAATTCACCTAACCTCAAATTGATATTACAGTGACATTTCACTTTGTTTTTGAGCCATCTGGTGGTGAGATTCTGCAACTTTCTTCGATTCTAGCCAAAAAAAAAATAAACAACAACTAGGTACTTACTGTCTTTTTAGAGCACCCTTTTTCTTCACCTTCCCCTGCTGCCTCCCAAAAGAAACAGGCAACCCCATTGCTCTCCTACACTCCAAATCTTCATCAACCATCACATGATCAACCCCGACGCCATCAGACCTCATCTCGGCTCGTTCAATCACAATCTCCGAATCGTTCATCGCAATCGACAAAGTATTCATCAAATGCTCGAAATTCTCCCCATTCGAGTCTCCGCTATCCTTAACGCACTCCAACAGCCCCACCTCCTCGGCGAAACCCTTCGGATTATTTATCGCTTTACCCTCCTTTTCGCCGTGCTCCGAAATTATCGACATAAATTTCCGAAACTCGTTGGCGTACTCTTCTTCGTAGTGTTTCTTCCAGAGGGTGTCCCACTGTTGTTTGTAGAGGCTGGGATCGGTAGGGTCCGCTTCTTCGGAGCTGGTCGAGCTAAAGCTGCTTTGAACGGAGCTCACAGAGGAAAAACTGTCGGAGGTTTTCGAGCTGTCGCTTAAATCGAAAGAGGAGACTGTAAGACGGGTTACATTTGTCATGGAATCTACGGTTCTAGCGGAACTGCTGGCGTGAGAGCCGCATCTCGAGCTTAATAATCGTTCTGCTTCTGTTTCACAGTCGATACTTATTGGGGATAACGGGTTCCAACCTTCTGATACCTATTAAATTGAAAGAAGAAAATATCATTTATGCGGGAAGATTTGGTTATTTTTAATTAATAATAATAATAATAATAAGCAATGAGGCAAGATTTTTCAAGCAATTCTCTGCTAAAATTATATTAATTTTCAACAAAAACATCAATTTTCACGTAAAATTTAAGAGCTTGTTATTTAAACATTAAACATGAGTTGCTAGGTACACTAGCTTGCAAATTCTAAGCATTTTGTTTAACTGTTTTATTGTAAGTAGCTTAAATTCCGTAAGGATCTCTACAAGTTAGACCACAAGAAGTTAATTGGCGCTTTTTAAAACTTTTTTAACACCAACAAAGACAACAAACAAACTGGTCAACTCTAACCTTTAAAATTTGGATAATGACATAAAGTTTGTCAAAATTTAGAATAGTCAACCCAAGTCAACCAACAATATCATTTTTTTATTGATCATACAATATTAAAAGTAAGAGAAGAATTAAAAACTACCACTCACCTCTCCATGCAATTTATCATAAGAATCGCTGCCGGAGAGCGTTCTAACCAACAAAGAATTCGCGTGCGAATACTCCTGACTCTTATACGTCCTCACTTCGACATTCTCATCGATCCTCACCAAATGATTCGAACTGGAATAATCCGAACCCGAGTCGAAACTATACTTGTCCAAATCTTTCCTATCGAAAGAAAACTTCTGACCGCTTCTGGAATGTTCCCTATCAGATTTATTGTCGGTTTTTGTAGCAAGAGTTTCTTCTTTGCTCGGTAGGAAGTCCGGATTTATATAATCGCTGTACTTGGCGATCCACGAGTCCCAGATTAGCCGTTCCCCGTTCAGAGTCCAGTATCTGTGCCAGGCCGAGTCGTAATCGGTGCGGACGCACTCGGTCAGATCAGCTCCGCTGTCGCTGGATTGCAGGCCTCTCGATGGGTAGGTTTTTGCGGTTGTGTGCGTTTCACGTAGGCTGTCGTGTTCGTCCGTTGATATGTTGTCCGTGTGTGAGGCGCTACAGTAACAGCTTACAATTTCGGCTTCAGTCTAATAAAAATACAAAAAAAAATACATAGAAATATTATAAGATAAAGATAATAATAATAATAATCTTTACTGGTGCTATCAAAAAATATATATAAAATAATTTACAATCTTAATAATAAATTAAAAATGCTGTCAAACAACTTGAATCTAGTTTACTCCTATATTCAAAGTTTGATTTTGTGCAATGTCTTACTTCGTGTTTGGTGTCATTGCTTTCTTGGCTTTGGTACAGTTCCTGGGGCACTACGTCAGCTGAGACCTCTTTATTATCGTCCTCAGTAAGTACTTCAGTCTCGGAGACGCTGAATTCATCGGTCAGGTTTGCGTTTTTAACTTTTTCATCCCTACTTCTGAAATACCAAAATAATCCTTTAGAATTATATGTACGAACTGTGTGCACTACTAATCACTCCAATAAATTAATTAAATAATCTACTAATAAATCTTCAATAAATCAAAATAAAATAAAGCTAATAGAATTTTTAAAATAATTATTTCTAAAATTTATTTAATCTGTGTAACTGACATGATGTCGTTAGTGTGGGGGAATTTTCTTTCATCCTGTCAAACAATTAAGGACTTATTAATATATAATGTCATTTAATTCATGGCAATATGTTAAATTTCAAAAAAGAGTATTCTAATTTCTAACTGAAATGTTGTAAATTTTAGTTTTATCTTTGATAACTTGAGTATTTTATTTACCAATCATGACAATTCTTTCAACACTTGTAAAGAAAATTGTTAGAATAAAAAAAAGATATACTGCAACTTCTTATAACATAAGAAGTAAAAAATCATATCAAATGAGTTGAAGAAATAATTATTTTAAACATGGTATATAACAACTAGGACAATTTTGGTAAATTTGTCTATAATTTACTGAAAGAATTATCAAAATAATCAACCAAAGAACACAAAAATTATTGGAGAACAAAACTGAGTATTTTTTGGACCAATTGTGACAATTTTTTAAACACAATGTAATAAAGATTCACGAGACTTAACATGCACTATAGTAATTGTGAAAAAAAAAAAGGTATCTTACATCTTCTTATACCCAAAGTAGAAAAAGACTAGTTGTCTGAGTTTGAGACACCTGTAGAGTAATTAGGAGCCTATCACTTGATTAGCTTTTGCATTATAATAAAGCCCTGCTACTTCTAAATGCAATGCTCTATAATTTGTCACATTATAGCCAAGTTAAATTACTAACTAATTAAGTTTAAACAAAAGTTACAAATGGACAAATGTTAAAATATCTTTGACAATTTTATTAACATATTCAAATGAATCAAAGGACATTGTTAAAAAACGTCATGTCTGTTACACTGATCAAATGAGTTGGAGAAATAATTATTTTAAAAATGGTATTAGATAAAAAGAATGTTGAAGAATTTGAGTATAATTTTCTGCGAGAATCTCCCAAAAAAATGTATTTTTTACCTATTTTAATTTTATTATACTATGTTTCTGCAGTGTATTTAAAATATTTGATTCTACAGTATGTTAAAATGTAGTTTTTTTTATTTTTTAATCGGTTATCATAGACTGAATTTTTTATTGTGCCAAATAATAGGATTTATTAGCAAATTATATGAATAAAATTATCATTTCTAGGCACTGATCACAGTGATCACAATAAAATTACTACTAGATAACATAATCAAACAAAAACCACCGTGGATACTTTGGGACTTATTTATTACAAAACAACAGTAAATAACATACACCTCACAACAAGAAATTGGCTAATTAGATCATAAAAAAAAAATCCTAATCTACAGATCAAAATTCGATATGTTAAAATTCAACAACTCGTTCCTAGCTTGAAAATAACCGGTATCCGTAGGATCATAAGGATCCGGCACAAATGGAGGCTGCATCTCCAACAGATTATCCCAATCCAAATGCCGAAACACGCCCATCTTCATAACTTCATCCGCAGACGGTCGATCCTCCGGCTCAGAAGTCAACAGACTTTCAATCGCCGTCACCACCTCTTCAGAGAGCGCCTCCTCCTCCGTCGGCCACTCGATATTCCTATCCAAGATATTCTTAAAAACGTCCTGAGGACTAACATCATTAAAAGGCGGGATTCCCGTCACAAACTCATAGAAACAAACGCCTAACGCCCACCAATCCACCGCGGCGTTGTGCCCCTTTCTTAACAACAATTCCGGGGCTAAATAATCCGGGGTCCCCAATATTCTCTGATCCGAGTTCCACTGCCCTCTACGTACGGATTTCGGGGTCCGATATGGAGTCCTGGGTGTTTTCGGAGTTATCGGACAACTGCTATTTTGATTGAATGAACTCGGACTTGTAAAACTCTCAATTGTTCTTTCGATGTTCGGATTCGATTGCGGTAAATCGAATCTTGTCGTTTTTTGTTTTAATTTGTTCTTTTGGGCCGAAACCGGAGTGCTGAAGGTGACTCCTTTAGGGGGACTCATCGGTTCTAACCGTAACATCTCAATCTCACCTGTTAGGCCTGTTCTGGCGTAGGCTTTACGTTGTGAAGGGGTCGGACTACGATTCTTTCGTTTCCTATCAACCCTGGAGGTTACCGTGCAAGAACGACAGAAAGTTCGACGGCTTACAGGCGAGGTTACATGCTGCATGCTCTCCATGTGTTCTTGAGCTGTGCTACCGCAATTAGTACAAGAAAAATAACTAGTTTCACTCCCAATTGAGTACTGGAGCTCGGCGGAGTGAAATGGGACCACCCCAGAAACGTTTGATTGCTTGTAGTTTGCTATTTTGCTTATCTCAAGCCCCGTTTCAGCGGTATTTACGTCCCTCAATGGTGTTCTAGTTTTACCGCCCGAACCAAAGCTTAAATGTGAGGTTAAGCTCAATAACTGTCCCGGGGTTCTAGCTAATAAATTTGGGGTACAATTCTCAAAATCTGATATTTCTAAATCACGGTTTATCTGGATTTTTGAAAGGCCGAAGTCGGTGAGTTTTACGTGGCCTTCCCTGGAGAGTAGCATGTTGTCGGGTTTGATGTCGTGGTGTATTATGTTGTGTCTGTGTAGGTATTGTAATGCGAGACATACCTCGGCAACGTAGAATGCAGCCATGGCTTCGTCGAAAAACCCGTATACGCTTAGTAAAGATTTTAGGTCACCGCCGACCATGTATTCCATGACTAGGTATATCGAGGTGGATGTTTGAAGCGAATAGTAGAGTTGCACGCAAAGAGGGCTCTTGGTTAAAGCCAAAGCGTTGCGTTCGCTTAAGACTTGCGTAACCATGTTTTTGTTGATCATTTCGGTCTTCTTCATGACTTTAATGGCGTACATGACTTCGGTGTTGGTCTTTTTGCAGCCTAAGAACACTTTGCCAAAGGCACCCCGACTGATTGGCTTAATTATGCAGAAATCCTGAATATCAGGCGGTTTTGTAGGATTTTCATACATTTTTGGTTGATTAAGTTGTGGAATTTGTTGTTAATTACCACCACATGCCCGTTTATCAATAATTTGAAGCGATAAAATTTGAAATGTGTGATTTTTGAATCGAATCAACTAACGAACTGTAATCAATTTGACAGATGACAGTAAAATGACTTACCGTATAAAAACCCTGCTGCATAAACAGTAAATTTCTCGCGTCTCCTCTTTATTGCTCAGGTATATCTCTGCTAAGGCGTCCCACTGGTACTCACCCATAATATTTGCCAGGAAAAGCTGTGCTATAACACATAATTTCGAAGAAAACCCGAAAAAAGGCCGAACGACACTTTCCACCTATATAAAAACATGAATGCCGCTACGTTGGTAGCACTGCCACACATCGATTTGTTTGGAAATTGTTCAGCAAACAGTCTCATACCAAATTTATTCGCGATTTTTACAAATTTTTGATTATTTGGATCACTTTTTATAATTTTATAATATAAAAATGCCATTATTAATTCTTACTTTTGATAGCAAATTTACGCTGACAACTGCTGAATATTAATAAAACAAAACGTGTGATACACTAAACCATTTTATTTAAGAAAGTACACATTTTTATTTTTACAAACGTTACACTGCTTTACGATGTCATGGATACTGTCCATTTACAAGGAAAATTAGATCAAATCAAAGATAATACAGAACAAATGGTTGAAATAAAACAACAAAAACAGTTCATGTTGTAAATGGAAGACATCCACAAATAATTTATTACGGGTTTGTCTTCATTTCTTTGTTTTGTTTTAACAAAAATCGATCTCTTATCCATTTGTACTTTTATTACAAAGTGTTGGATCTATATTTTATGTCAATATATATATATATATTGCATCAATGTATAGTATGTTCAATAAAAAAGACTAGTGGAATGGAATTTATTGTAAGTTAACAACTGTCAAATTTTACAATTAAACTTTAAGGCGATTTTTGTTTTACGTCATTCCACAATTTTTAGGGGTTAGAGTTGACTAGTGTAAATTTAAGACAAAATTAATTCACACAAGAGGATTTTTTATTGAAGATACTAAACCTTATATCAAAAACTTTTAATACAGAAACAATATAAATAAACTATATCTTCTATACTAAACTCAGATATAGTAAAATAGGGTTATATATTTGTATAGATGATGTATCTATCTAATAGTATTATAAGGGCATAATTTTTAACTCTATAGCTTCTGAAAAATAATACGTGAAACACAACATAAACAGAACTGAAATAAACCATTACCTATATCTAATAAACGTTTGTCAAATTGATAGATACTCATTTTATTAATAAACAAAGAAACTGAATGATGCTTTAGACAGAAGAAATCATTTTTACCAACACTTCTCCTTTCCATCAATTATGAAACCATTTATTACGATTTAAGTTATGCAACATCCGTTTTCCTAAAAACTGGACATTAAAATAAAATTCTTAAAAATCTCTCCGTTAATGGGATAAACACGTGTGCAGAATTTATCCACTTATCAACTACTACAAATAATTTTTTTTTTTATTTTTTTCTCCCATCTATTTATTCAGCATCATGGTAATGCACCCTGTAACATAAAAACATAAAACATTAGATATATCATACAAAAAAAAGTTTAATTCAATTTTAAAGTTAAGAATTGTTTGAAGTTAATCCTTTTTTCCCAACTTTGGACTTACCTCTGTTTCCCGACGTTGCGTTTGCTCAACCGTCGCCAAGATTCTTTCGTATTCAACGTAAATCGATCGGTGGGCTTCCTATCGACCCTCAGGGTCTTCATCGTCGAAGCCTTGGCCTTCTCGACCTTCTGCATAAACTTGTCGATGAGATCCTTGCAGTCCATGTCCTCCTCATCAACCCAACTGCTCTGCGAAGCGGGATAACCTTTCCAAGTGACAAGGAATTCGCGTCCCCCGTTACGTTTGTAGTGCACCTCGATGATGCGGTCCACCTCAAAGTCCTCGTTCTCGTCCCAATCGGGGGTCGGTTCTCGGGTTTTATTTCTCGGACGTCCCCTTGATTTAGGAGTTTTTTTGCGGTTGGCAATGAAATCATTTAAGAGGTCGGGGCAATTTATCGAATCCTTGTCTTCCCACGTGTTGGTGGAACTGTCGTAGCCCTTCCATTTGATTAGGTACTGCTTGACGCCTCCCACTGTTCTCTCGCTGACAATTGACTCTACCTGACAATTTTTTTTAATGAATTCTAACTTCAAACTTAGGGTAAAGTTTACTTTACGGTATGGAAAATTTTTTCGGTATAGTGTGTTCTAATTGAAAGTGGGTGTTGTAAAAATGTGAAAACAGAGAAAAAAGATCTGGGAAAATAGTTCTCAACTTATAGGTTATGTTCTGTTCATTTTGTTGGGAGATTTGGTAATTTTTGGTCGAAAGGGGTTTGGTTGGCCTGGGTGCCTGAAAACTCACACAAATAGGAAATCCACCAAAAAATAACCAAACTTACCAATCCCAGTGAAATCAACATAACCTACAAATCATACTCCATCCCGTGAAGTAAACTTGAGCCACAATTTTTTTTAATGAATTCTAACAAACTTAAAACGACAAACTGCAAAGAAGTTTAAATATTCTCTAGCACTTACCTCATATTCTATTCCTTCAGATTCTTCTTCTTTCTCCTTAACTTTCTTCTCTTTCACCGCCTTTTTTGGAGAAGAGGTCCTCTTAGCACCTTTCTTCTTTTTGACTTCAGGTTCAGAAATATCCGATGCGTCGTCATCCTATACAATGAAATAAATTTAAAAACTGTGTGCCGTAACAAACAAGTTTTAATACGTACGTCATGTTTTTTTTCATCAGATTTGTCTTCGTTATCGTTAACTTTCTTCTCGTTAGCAGCCTTTTTTGGGGAAGACACCGGTTTAGTGCCTTTCTTCTTTTTGGCTTCAGGTTCGGAAATATCCGATGCGTCGTCATCCTATAGAATGAAATAATCGTTAAAAAATGTGTGCTGTAACACGTAAATTCTAACACATACGTCATGTTCTTCAGATTTGTCTTCCTTATCCTTAACTTTCTTCTCGTTAGCAGTCTTTTTCGGCGAAGAAGTTCTCTTAGTGCCCTTCTTTTTAGATTCAGGCTCAGAAATATCCGATACGTTGTCGTCCTACAGAACGAAATGTGTGCTTATCATAGTGTTTTGAGGTTATCTGAATAAACGGCAATATTCCGGACGTAATCAAGCAATAATTTTTTAAAATTAGACAAAAATAACGGTGATTTTAAGAAAAACTATAAGAAATCAAAGTTTATTGGTTCAAATTCGATCAATCAAAATACGAATTTAGAGTGTGTTTGTTGGCAAGACTGATGTTGGATCTCCATTGGCCTACCTATTCTGTATCCAATGTATGTATACAATCCCTAACTGAAATGCGAACCAAAAGCGTACCTGATGATCTACTTCTTTGGATTCCTGGTCACTCTCAACTTCTTCCTCCTGATTTTTCTTAGGTGTCTTCTTGGGAGATACTGATGCTCGTTTGCCGCCTTTTCTCTTTTTCGGCTGCTGTTGTTCAGAGACTGATGCATCAGACGCGTCGTCGTTATGGGTACCATTTGTGCTGTTATTTTTGCTGTCGTCGTCGGCGGCCACAGTTCCGTTGTTTTCTGCCTTTTTGCTTTTGCGCCTCATCGTCAAGTTGTATTCAAAATAAACAACGGATCAAACGCCTTCACACACTTCACTTATGCCACACAAATACAGCGTATAGTGGAATATCTCTAGCCCGACTAGCACGCAATCTACACTGACGCCTCAGTACTGCACCACAAGAAAACAAAAAAACTATGCTGCCGGTTTGTTTCTAGTTCAAATTGGCGTGGTATTGCAGAATTATTTTAAACAAAATAGTACTGTTATAGTTGTTTATTAACATTATTTTTGTTTTTTTTAATATAGCATAATAAAAAATATAAGTATAATATGTATTTTTTAAACTAATAACGGCTGTTATTTTGAATGTAAAGCTGTCCTATAAATTCTAATTCTAGTCTTAATCTTAGCTGTTAATATTTTTTTTTTACTAGGTTGGTACTTTCAGGTAAACAAGTAGTAGAGCATGTGGCGCCGCCATCGGTATTATTTGAAACAAAACTGCGCATGAATTCAATGACCAACCTTAGGTGGGCAATGGTGGGGGCCATGCCACGTGGACAACTCGAAATGTGAAGGTGACACGTCCCGATTTTGGCGCGAGAGTCCGGATTTTCAAAACCACGTCCCGCGGATTTTTAAAAAATGTCCCGTTTTTTACGAAAGTATTATCCTACAACTGTTTGCTTACAATTTAACTTTAAAACGGAGTATCTCTCAATATAAGGTTATCTAAAAACTAAGACACCTCAAGAATTGCAGAATATTTATTTCGGTGTAGTTGGCCTAACAAAGAAAATACAATAATTTCGTTCTACTCTAACAAAATTTATGTATATAATGGTAAGATGTATGGTACTTATAAGCTTGGTACATTAATTGTAATATCCATCACGCAATTTCACGTTTTCTCATCGGAATCCTCGGCAAATGAGAGATCTTGAGGCCGATTTCCCGTTCTAAAAATGTCCACGAGCGCCTCGTAAGCACGTTCCGGCAAAACGCCTCGAGTATTCATATAGTACAGGGTGTCCATCATACCACCCAATTTTTGCTCCAAATTATTCTTTACCAGTATTTCGAATTCGAGTTTCTTTGTCTCCTCGTGTAGTTTCAGATGTAGCTCACTCCTAAAAGCATCAAGATGTATAGGTATAAAAAAAAACGGTGTTTTTCTTGTTCAAAAATCTACTTCTCGAATTTTAATTTAGCCATTTCTTGGTTTAGGGAGGCAACTTCTGATTGTAGAACCATTACTTTAGCATGGCTTTCTTCTAGGGATTTCTTCAATTCGTAGATTCGTTCCTGAAATAGACAAACAATTTTCTAATGACCACGAAAATAAAAACGCAAATTAAACCTCAAAATCTTGGTGGACTGTAGGTTTGTTTGCGTACGAATCCAACATATTCTTGTACTCTTTACATTTAATTTCAGTGGCGGCGAGCTGTAATGTGGGAAGCTGGTTAGAACATGTTTGATAAAACATTTATTTTACCGGACACATACATCTTTGATAACTTCATCATACTGCACTTGGACTTCATTATAATTCCTATTCGCTTCTTGAAATTGTTTCTCGTAATGCTGCTTTGCTTTCAGCTCTTCTTCAAGTTTCTTTCCGTTTTCATTCAAAACATTGATTTTCTGCCTTAACCCATTCTAGAATATAACGACTAAAGTACTGATCAACAATTTTACTAAGAACTTATTACACTTTCGGTTTCTAAGTGTATGACTTTCTTCGTCAGATGTTTTGAATTAGCATCTGCATTTTGTCTGGCTAATTTCTCATCTATCAAACCATGGACTGCTTTCAGCAAGCGTGCAGATATATCCTTCCGAGAATCTTCAGCATTTTTGAATAGAATCTTAGTACTTTCAGACTCAACATGCAGCTTATCAACCTGTTCCTTTAGTTCTTTAATTTCGTCTTTAAGGGCCATGGATTTCTTTTCTGCGCTTCTAATTAACATTATTTTGATCAACCAATAGACGAGAGAATAGAAGATAAAGTACTTACTGGTAAAGAGCTTCTAATTCCTTCAAACGCTGCGATTTTTCAGATATAACCTCGTTTGTTTCTTGAAGGTATCTCTGTTGTTCCTTGGTTTCTCTTTTGACTTCTTGCAGTTTTGTCATGTGGTATTGTTTCTTTTTTGTCTCGTCCATGAGTTCTTGGCGTAACTGTGAACTGAAGAAAAAACAAAGTAGGTATTTATTAATCATTAATCATTCATGGAGCCTTGTAATTTGAAAACAGTCGCTCTTTTGATTTGAAGACATCAGTCTCTTTAGAATTGAAAGAATATAAAAGATTTTTTTACTTTTGTGCTTGCAGACTATTATATAACTGTTCCTGTTGCTGTACTGTGTTCCTGAGGCATTCCACCTCCCTTTTCATACCCATAAGTTCCTAAAAGATCATTATCAATTATCAATATTGTCAATATTTAACCCAAGACAAACGTACACCTAAAAATTTTACAAATTACTCCAAAAACTTTAGCAATATTTAGCAGTTTTCGTGATTCTTCCAGCAAATTAAGGACAAATTCATCAAATAGAATTCCACACAATTTCGTAGCCTTATTTGCTAGGTTTCAGCCAATAGAACATAAAACGTCATTGAATTCCTCAATCAAATTGAAATTTAATGATAGATTACTTAACACCATTTGGCAAACTTAATTTGAGATGTTGATGCAACTATACAGGCATAAGTTGCAAACTTAATTTGAGATGTTAGGCATAAGGCATTGGAGATCAAAATTTGTCAAAATTGTAGGTGGGCAATTTTGATTGCGCGGTTAATTCACGTAACTAACAGACACTGACCTCACGTAATGTTTTAGCTTCAGCTTCATTGTCAACTGCAACGCGTTCCAAACATTGAAACTTCTTAATGTTTTCTTGAGCGTTGGTAAGATCTTCACAAACATGGGCGTACTCTAAGATATGCACATTAGAATTATAATTACGTTATAGAAAAATAATAAACTTTAGAATATATTCTGTTCGCCAAAACTTTGATGTATTTACCTTTTCTTAAACGGTTGTATTCCTCCGCCAATTTCGTATGTTCTTTCGCAAGAGAAGCTTTTGCTTCATCAGCAACTTGTGCAGAGTGTTTAGCATCATGTATTTCTTGTTTAATGCCCTCAAAGCTGTCTTTTTCCTTCTCATATAGCCTCTTGTATTCCTGCTCATGCAAATCAATAAATGTTGTAAAGATAATTACAAAAGACATAAAACTTTACGCATTGAGATGCCCTAGTTTCTTCAAGAGTCTTCTGCAGATTCATGATGCTTATTTGTAAATATCCAGTAGAGTCTCTATATTTACTAGCTTCAATGGTCAACTAAAAGATATAACTTTGATTCGATCGAAGTTTGAATAGAGAACACCTACATAATGTACTTCATTCGTGAAGTAGAAAAACAGAATTCGTACCTTATTATTTTCATTTGCAAGCCTGTCGACATCGGCTGCTTGTTGTCTTAGGGAGTTGTGGACTTTTTCCGTTAAATATTTGGCGTTTTCTTCAGCTGTGTTCAACTGGTTTTCTAACGTGCGGATGGTGTTTTGCGTCTCGCTCAGTGCTTTACCTGCTTTGTCAGCTTCTTCTCGATAGTAACGTACTTCATTGGCTAATCTTTCCATCTACAGAAAACACGAACAGAGAACATGATGATGCAAGAAACATGAAAACATGAATATCGACGATTACCTGTTGGGTAGATTCAGCTTTTTCTTTCAACAACACCTCCCTATCTTTGTTCAACGCATTGCAACTCTGGAGCAGCTCGTGAGCAGCTTGTCGTTCCACGGCTTGCATTTCTTTTATGGCTGTGATCTTATAAAATATTACGTTAGAATTTAATGATGTATTATGGATTGATTTTAATTTAATGATCTATTATGGATAGATATTAATGGCCAATTACCTCCTGGGTAATTGCTGAGTCTAGAGCTTTAGAGGACTCATTAACCATTTGACCTTTCTGCACCTCAACTGCAAGCTTATTGTTCAGTAGATCTTTCATGGTGCACACCTCGGTTAGTTCTTCGCAAAGAGCAGCCTTTTCTCTGACGTTACTCTTCTGCATATCAGTCAACTTGCTTATGTTTTCCTTCAGTTCTTTGATGACTGCATCTCGCTCCATCAGTTCTGTTTGGTAACGTTCACCCAATTGCTTATTGTAATCGGCTATTACCTAATAGAAGTAAACACGTAAACCTAATATAAGTAAACCAAGATGCCAATTAAGCAAACGAAGATGAAAAAAGCGCCAAAATACACATATAATCATATCACTTACAGCAAGTCTTCTAGCTTCTTGGTTGATAAACGAAAGTGATCCTTCCAAGGCACCAGCTTTCGACGCGTTGTCCTTAATTTGATCGTACACAACTTTGATGATGTTCTTCTCTGTCAAATGGCGTCGTCTCTCGTTTTGCAGCGCTGAAAGATTACATCGTAGTCACTTATAACATCAAGTAAGATATTACCTATGAGTGTTGACTGTTGCTTAGCCATTTCTTCTTTTATCTTCATTTTACTTTCAGCTAGCTCCCTTATTTCTTCAGTTTGCAACTGTAACTTCTCCGTCACCGCACTACTGCTTTCTCGCAAGGCTTCCAACTCGTTGAGACACTCGGAAAGTTTCTCTTCTAGCTGTGTCTTGATGGTGTTCATCTAAGAGTATACTGCTTGAAGAAGATTGTCAAATTGAGGTTGCGAACAAACCTGGAATAGGTCAGATTGCATAAAGTGTAACTTCTCTTGGGTGCAGGCTAGTTCTCTGGCAACATCGCCAGCTCCAGATTGCATCAAAACTTGATTCAAGCAGTTGATCTGATACTTGAATGATTCATTTTCCATTTTCATGGTGCCAATCTCGACATCTTTATGGTTGACCTGAATAAGGAACGAGTTAAGAACGTAACACACCAAGGTCATTGATCAGCAAATGTAACCGATATTGTCTAAATTCCTGTAATCTTTGGATGGATTGTAACATCCAAAGATTATAGGAATTCTTGGTAATTGAAATGTTTTGGTGAGAAGAAATGATACCAAGTCCTTAAGCTGTTGAATCCCGTCTAACAGAAACGCGTTTTGGCGCCGTTCCTCCTCCAAAAGTAGTGTCTTATTATGCATGTTTGCGTCCAGCTTCTCCACAGAACGCTCGAGATCGACAATCTTGTTCAGGTATTGTTCGCTCTGCTTGAAGTTTTCATTGAGCTGTTCGGTTGTCTTCATCAGGGTCATAATTTCACCAGAGGCAGTCTCCTGCATACCCTTTAGACGTTCAGTCTCGTGTTTCAAAGCATCTCTGGAAAAGTACAATTTAAGAAAAGCATATCCCAAGAAGTACCTTCTAAATTTATAACCTTTCCATTTGTGTGGACTGCAACTGGGTTTTAGCTTGCGCCATGTCTTCAGCGAGCTCCACAATGCACAACTTGCAGATAACCATAACGTTGGATAACACATTCCCTGTTTGCTAAAATATTTAAGGAAATATCGTACTGTATAATATCCATAGAGATCTATCAATTACTTGTCAACGGTTGTCAAAAAATGACGACAAATACACCATTTCTTTTGTATTTATGAGCGAACGACAACTGAGATGAGTGAGCCAAGCGTTGAGAACTTCTTTCTAGAGAAACTACTCGGCATTGGCCATAGCTCACCTCAAAAGACCCGAAAGAGTAGCAAGTGTCATTCGAAAGTATCCATTGATAAAGGGGCTCGCAACAGGAAGCTATCAAAGCGCGCGACTCTATTGAACCTATCAGAATGCTTGGACAAGATCAGTATCCTCAGCATCATCACCCAGGAGAAGGTGGATCCAGCATGGAACAACAAGATCACTTATAAAGAGCTCGATGGTAGAATCAATAACAAGGAAGAAGGTTTTGAGTTGTTCGTGTATACCAGTAAGAAGAAGTTGGTGAAAGACTTGTGCATGGTCTGTACTTTGCTCAACACGGCTCTAACAGATCTGTTTAGCCATAATACGGTGAATGGGTTTGGCGAGTCATTAGCGGCATATAATCACATGAGAGAAGATGAAAAGGAACTGCTGGAAGAGTGTGATAGGAATAAAATCCTACTGAGGAAGCTCACTATTGATATGAGGAAAAGTTTTACAAGGAACAAGGAGACCCTGAACAAGAGAGCTGATGAGGCATATCAGATGCAAGAGAAGTATGAAGAGATTTTAGGTAAGCTTAAAGTTAAAGTTTGGACATTGGAACATTGGGATCGTTCAGTGAACTGTGTAGACAGCAAAATGCGTTATGGCTTTATTTGCGCAAGTGTTTTTTGAAAATTTGACTTCCTGTCAAAATTTTCTTCTTGAATGCTAGGGATATTTATGAGTAAACCATTTCCGCTGACAAATGCTGAGGAATCAACATGTAGTCACCACAAACGTTCAGCGAACAGCTACTCTCAACTATCGACAACTGTTGGCAACTCTTGGCAACGGTTGAGTTTGTTGAACGCGCCCATTTTAAAGTTCGAAAACTTCGACTTACAGGTTATGGGTTGGCCGAACAAAAATACGTAGACCGGTGGGAAAACAATAGGATGTTCCTGAATAAACACATAAATGACTCGGAGGAGAAAAAGTCTCAAGATATAATTGATGGCCATTTGAAGAAGCAAGACATGGAGAATCGCACCCATAAGGAGATTGGGAACTTCATGGAAGTGACCTGTGCTGTAATTGCTTTTATTCGTGCTAAATTGTCTCAATTATCCATATAACTTATCCCAATTATCAATATAAATTATCTCTACTCATATAAATATTCTGCAGGATATGCAAGACCAGATAGAGCATTGGATGACAGCATACGACGACGATGTTGAGAGAATCGACAGAGAACACTACGAGCTAAAGATAGCGAAGGAACAGATGGAAATGGACTTTGAAGAGTTGACGCAGACGTACGCGAAGAGGCAACAGGAAATGGCGGATTGGTTGGAGGCCAGAGAGGCGATGAGGCAAAAGGAAGAACTTGAGAAACGCATGCTTGAAGCTGCCATAAAGATCCAAGTAAAAATAAACCACCAACATTGGTTCTAAACACCAACATCAACATTGTTTCTATTAACATTATTTTGCAGGCGTGGTGGCGAGGTGTAATGGTAAGGAAGCACTTAGGGCCATATCGCAGAGGCAAGAAGGGTAAGAAGGGCAAAGGCAAAAAGGATAAGAAAGGCAAAGGAAAGAAGTGATCAAATGGAGGACGCATCAAAAGAAGAAAAGCAGAAAAAACATATTCAATTTTATTCTTGTATACTTATATTCTTTTTTTGGTAATAAAGCTGACTTGGTATATACATACTTTTGCTTTGTCCCAGTTTATGGAGGTAAACAGTTGTGGTAAATCTCTTTTAACCTTCTCGATTTCTTCCACGACGGTGTCGCTGCATTTGACGGCATCTCTGATGATGTCGTCTTTTGAATTCAACTGATGACGGACCCTTGCCAGTTCCAGTTCGTAGTCGGTCTTCATGTTCTGAATGTTTGCTGAAAATTTAACGATTACGTTAGGTGTAAACGAGGTTTTTACCAAAAAAGGGGCATACCTTTCGTCTTTTGGATTTCCGAAACAGCGTTTCTTACTTGTTCTTCCAAACCGGTGGACCTGTCTCGCTCATACAATAAATGACTCTCTAGGTCATTCATTTGATGCATTAAGTTGCCCATTTTTGAACGAAGTCTCTCATTGCTTTTATTCAGTCTATCTACAATATCTGTAATGCGGATAATATGATGTTACGATCAGCATACAAGCCTTGGGTCAGGCGATTTCAGGGAATACGTCATCGAAGATCTAGATAACGCAAGAAGTTCTGATACTCGATATTAATTAATGGTAGCACAAGGGAACAAATTTCCAACGTGGGTTTCCAACAAAATCAGTTAACAAATTATATAAATTCAGTTCGCACTGGTTTATAAGGTGAGGTGTGCCTAAAACTTCAAATGGTGAATCTTCACGACTTGCCTGATTGGACAGAGTGATTTTAGACACTATGTCAAATCAGGCAAGTTTCGTCAAACAGGCGAAGTTTCTTCTGCGTCAAAAATCGAAGGTGATGAAGTGGATGGCGCACTTGGGAGAGGATGGTTCTCTCCATGGGGGATAGATCGTGATGCTGATGGCAAATTTGTATAGTTGGTACTTGGTACTAGTGTCAAAAATAGTTAAACCAAAATAACATTATACCCTCTTTGTTGCCTTCAGTTGACTCATTTGCAGGAACAACAGTTTTCGAATACATTCTTTCCATCCTTTTCATTAGTAGTTCATTCTCTTCCTGTTGTTTTCTATTCTGTCTAATCATTTCCTTCAAGTTTTCCGACAGTGTCTTCTCCTGGCTCTTGTAGATGTCAGTTTGTTGCTTCCACAGCTCACTGGCCAACGCTTGAGACCTTCGTTCCGCCTCGATATGCAGCTGTGCATGGTTGTAGACGACATCAACTACAACATATTTCTTTCTAGTATCGCAATTTGATCTCCAATAATTTTTGTAATCTTTGATGGATTTAGATGAGCCCTTCAGCAAATTATAGGCAAATTATTCGAGATTATTTCTCGTTGGAGTAAATTTGAAAATAATTTGCTAAAGTAACCATTACCTCAAAAGTTATTGGAGACAAATTTATTGGAGAATGAGTTATTACCTAATTCCTTTTCCAATTGTTCATTTTTGAGGTACTTAGCGAAAATTTGTAGCAAGTGATGTTCACTATCTTGAAGTCTTACTCCAAAATCTAAAATCTCTTTCAATGCTGTTGATACATCCGGTGACGTGCTACAAATACAACAAGTTATGTATCTCCCTGTCTATTTAGATGTTGAATGAAACCTGTGTAATGCTGGGTAATGAGTTAGGCCAGATGAAGCTATTCCTGCTGATTCTGCCTCAGTACTATGGGTACCTTCGTTCTCAATCTGATCTCCAGATTTCTTTTTAAATTTATTAAAAATAGTAACCTTTCTCGATCTTTTTGGTAATACCGTTAACCTATCTTCCTTAGGCTTAAAAGTGACACATTTATCTGTTGAATTGGTCTTCTGTGAGTCTATTTTTGATGATAATCTTAAGATGGCAGGTTGTGATACACTCAGTTTGGTTATGGTGACATTAGAGGTATTGGTAAATGCGTTGGACATACTGGTGGAAGAATTATCCTTCGATAAATTTGAGTTGGCGTATAGGCAAGTGATAGAGACGCTATTCTTTATACCCTTGGATTTTTCGTTTTGCTTAACTTTGTTTTTCGCGAAGAACGTTGATATTATTCCTTTGTTACTCTTAGATTTAATGGATGTTGGCGATTTGTGTCGGTCATGGGTTGGAACCAACTGGAAGAATGAGAAACTGTTGGACGTGAATATGGATGTAACTAGTTCTGGATTCTTACCTTGTCCTTAGAACTAGTTAGGTCTAATAAATCGTTGTGTTGCGACATGATTACGTAGTCATTTTCACTTATTCCGCTGTTGATTTTGACTGTTCGGTGTGGTTC
This sequence comes from Aphodius granarius, assembly GCA_963971325.1. Lineage (NCBI taxonomy): Eukaryota > Metazoa > Arthropoda > Insecta > Coleoptera > Scarabaeidae > Aphodius > Aphodius granarius. The sequence continues at coordinate 41,666,802 of OZ020221.1, read as the reverse complement.
GGTTTCTGTGAGGTGCACTTTGATTTTATACTTCACGTGGGTTGTATTGAAAAAATCCGAGATGATTTCGAAAGCGGTTGACTTTTTAGATCGTACTTGTGTCAAACTTAAAATAACTTACCTTGGTTACAAGAGAGGAACGATTATTCCATTCGTATTTGACTTGAAACCATGACATTATTTCAGTGTTGGCCAATTCAGCAAACTTTGTTTCTACAGAAAATGATATGTTACAAAAGTTAGTAACAATTTTCCAGAATTTGATTGAAGCAAAGTGGGCAAAATCCCAGGATTTGAAGTCAAAACACATTAGAATCAATGTAAAGGAATGTAAACATGGAAAAATGCTGAATGGATTAATATCTTAAAACATCCTAGACTAAAGATTAATATTTTTTCTTGTTATTAAGGGTGCCTGCTATTTTATTGCAATTGTCTTTCTACATTCTTTTTGGTAATAAACCACAACATTTCTGACCTAAGGCAAGTTTATTTATTAGTAAGACTACGTGTTTTATTGAATCTAGTTTTTGCGAATAAATTTTTTTCTAATCATAAAATACAACATTCCTGACCTAGGACAAGTTACACTTATTATTGGGACTACCTGTTGTTTTATTGCATCTGTTTTTGGGAATTAAATTCTTTCTAGTCATAAAATACAACAACATTCCTGACCTGAGACAAGTTTATTGATTCTTGGGACTACCTGTTGTTTTATTGCATCTGGTTTTTGCGAATTAAGTACTTTCTAGACATAAAATACAACATGCCTGACCTAGGACAAGATTTACTTATTATTGGGACTACCTGCTTATTGCATCTATATGCATCATATGAATTTAGTTTAGGACGTCTTAAACCTTTGCAAAGTGACATGTTACAAAGCTTGTTATGAAACTTGGTAACAAGTTAGCGGTGAGCAAAAATCGTATCATATCACTTTCCTTCTATTACTGCTAATTACTTAACAGTTTTTCTTAACAAAACGACACGTTATGCTCACATAAAATCACTAGAAACTCTTTTAGGCCGTTTTGAAACTTGGTATGTTATGAAGCTTGGTAACAATTTATGAAGACTGAAGAGTAGTAGCAGTTTTATTTTATGGCAGTGAGTAGATGACATATCATTCTTCTCTCAGTCAATTAATAAAATATACTTTCACATCAAAATCGTCAAAATCTGCGGAGTTACTTGGAATCAAGTTAGTTTATATCGTTTTGAAACTTTGGCAAAATGTAACTCACCGGCACCTCCACCAAAAATGGAAAAAGTTCAAACCTTAAATTCCATCATATTAAATGTCTCAGAATCTCATTGAATATCACTAAATATTCTTCTCACTTACCTTACTTGCAGCAGAGGTCCACAGCTTGATAAATCCACACAGAAAGTAGGTAGTATTGTAATAACAAAACAACGTAAATTATCAAGTACTAGCCCTTTATTTTACAATATCTACATGATGATACAGATATATTCAATTGTATTAACTAAACAAATGCTATATTAAATCTATGTTATGTTTACTATGGATAAAAAGTCTAAAATTTGTTAGCAGCACCACACCAAATTTACAAACTTTATCGTTTAATGGACGTTGTTACTGTTCGCTTATTCATCAAAATTCCATGTGTTACGTACAAACAAACGAGGGAGAAAGGGTTGGATAGATAGGGTCAGAAAAATATCATCAATATCGTCAACAACAATATCTCAAAAGACAAACGCAAACCTCAAAAACTTTGAGCAATATCCACAAATCGCGAGTTCAATGTACAACACGGTATAATTTAACTTTAATATTTTTCAAACGTCAAACTGCAACGTGTATTAAGTTTAATTAGGTATTAGGTTGCAGTCTGTCGTTGGAATTTAACGTGTAGTTAAAGTAGAGAAGGGTATTTTTATGATTCGAATTCGTGAGTCTATAAACAACTTATAAGCTACTTTATAATAATACGGATGATATTTGGGAGTGAATATATATTTTTGTGTGTAAGTATACAAATTGTGTGTGTCTGTATAAAAATTTTCTACTCTACTTTAACGGAATCGATTACAAAACTCTCTAATACCCAACTAATAGTGAAAATTTTTAAATATACTATACAAATTTATTCAATATATTATATATATAAACTTCCTTACTCTCGGTAAAAACTAGTATATAAAACGATATATTAAACTCTTTCCGCAATTTCTTTAAATTACACAGTTCTTTTTATACAATTTCACAAGTTTATCAATAAGTTAGGAGACTCTTTGGTTAAATTGTTTCCTTTTTTGGTTAATTTTATATCATTAATCGAGTTCATAGATATGTATAAAAATACCTTTGGTATGCGCGATTTTTTTTTTGGCAATTCAAATGTCCTTACTAGACACTAACATACTGATTATGTTTTGTAATTTAGTAGCAAAATTAAAAAAAATAAAGTTAACAATGAAAGCTAAAAACGTGGATTTGTTTTGTTAGTGAAGACACACTTATCTCTTTCAGGGTAATTATTTAATAAGAAATTAATGCACTTTCCTTTTAGCGAACACAATGCGAATGGATTATTGTAGCACAGTTCAGAGCAGGTCGTCGTATTCCTGTTGCTTCATTTTCTCGCTGTCCTGCTTCTTCTTCATTGCGGCGTATATCGACGCGGCTTTGTAGTTTATAGGTCCATAAGAACGGTAATCGACATCGGCGTAATCAAGGTCACTAAATTCGGGTCGGTATGGCTACGAAAAAGAAAATACGTAAGGATTATGGCGATCAATTAAAAAAAAAAATTACGAAGTATATCGATTTTCAACAGTAGTGCGCATGACTCATTAATTTCTGGTGTTAGTTAAGACATACGTCGTAGATCCTTCTTGATATGCATATGTGTGCTAGAAAGAGACAGTCTTCTTTTTGTGTATCTATTTCGTAACCTTTTAAGTGATGAGTCATATGCAGTACTGCTGAAAACGGGTGTATGATCAGCCGATTATGCCACAATTTTTTTTTATGAAAGCATTCCTTATTGTGCTGGTGATATAACAAATTATGATGATAATCAGATGTAACAAGCGGTCATGATCAGAACTAACAAGAAGATAACTTTACAAGGTTGAACTGAAAGTTAACTATGTATATAAGTCTTTAATTAAAACATGAACATGGAAGTTAAATTGGCTAGATTTGAGTTCAAATACTATATTTCCTTTGCAAATTAACATATCAAAATGAAAAATTGGCTAATCAGGACCTTATATTTGACAATAGCAATGGTAAGAATATTATTAGCATAAAGCATCTCCAACCTGCTATAAGATCGATTGATTAACACAAATATGCGCAGCGAAAGCCAGCGAATTTGTTATGAAAGCTAGTGTGCTCTAACTTACAATTATCTATTTATATCTTACACGTTTTTTACCTTGTACATTTTTAATAAATATACGTATCGCTATTGGCAGTCGCCGACGCCCCGTTAGTCTAAAACAAAGAAATTCAAACAAGACGATCAAACAACATGGTAATTGTAAATTCGAGCAACTAACAATTCTATACTCCGCGCAAAAAATATAATCTTGGATGGATTTTAAACTTATACCATCTAGGGATCTAAAATCTCGAAAAATTTGTCTACAACTCACCGAAAGAATCATAAAAATCCATCAAAGGCTACAAAAGTTATCGCGGATCAAAATTAGGTAAGCGGTTTTTGGCGCGGAGTATACCCCTCTAGTTTTAGCTAGATGGCAGCACCGTGTTATCATATTACTAACCTTAGCACAAACACACTAATATTAGTAAAAAATCAAACGTTAAACATCTATCTCCTGCCCAATATCGTTAAACTTTAACGTCGCGTATTCAGTCTTTGCTTTAGTATTCTTCTTCGCCTGATGCATGGACATCGTCTCCGATGCGGACTCCGATGACGGATATTGCTTTATGCTACCCGGCATATCCAAGTCGGCGTAGACGACCCCATTAGGCGCCCTACCCACCACAGGCTGAGGATACTGCAGATGAACCGAATTCTGCATGTTCTCCTGGAATTGGACATTTTCCTGGTAGTCGTTCGGCCTTCTGACCACCAGAGGGCCCTTCTGGTGCGACTTGTGCTTGTCTTTCTTATGGTTGCGACCGTGATGGTTCTCCTGGTGATACGAGGGCGCCACCTCCGCGGCGTAACCATTCCTCATCAAGTTCTCTTCGTGGATATTCTTAATTGGTTGGAAGTAGCTCTCAGCGGTTTGAAATTTGAAGCTGTGGCACTTCTGAAGCGGAATTTGAAAGTGTTTCTTCGGCTTTGCCTTGGAAGAGAACGACTTGCTCTTGCTGATCTGTTGGTCTTGGAATAACGACCGAGGAATCAGCTTCATATGCTTCGGATGATGGGGTATTGTAGAGTATTGTTGCGGTGTTGGAGATTTAGTTGCTTGCTTGTAATGGGGGGTTGTTAGGGTATAAAAAGCGTTCTGCAAAACGTTTGTTCGTTAGTACAACAGTTCTTTGGGTAAAAACAATATTGACAACAAAAAAACTAACAAAAACAAACCTGATTAGCGTTTAAAGCGTTATTCTTCCGCATGGTTAGCTCGGGATCCAAGATTGGCATTTTCGGAACAGACATAATCTCGGGATTTTGGGGTTTTGAACATTTTTCATCGACTTTTTGCCTTTTCTCTGAAGACTCTCTTTTCTCTAAGACTCTATTGAAAGGTGGAACAGAATTGGTAACAGTTTGGGAACTTTGGGTCAATTGGTTTGGGGAATTCTTCAACCTAGCTTGCAACTGCATGTACAGAGCACCTTTGGGACTTTCCGTTTTCGGTTTGACGAAGTTCGGACTCACCTTGACAGTTGGTGTTACCTTCAAGTTGGGTATCGGCGACTTCTTGGCAAATTCGATCACCTGAGCTCTTGGCGCGTTAATAATCCTACACGTTTTGGTCCCAACCTTATCCTCTTCAGGTCTCTTTGGTTTCCTCACTACTTCTTTGATTTCTTCTTTGGTTTCTTCTTGTTTGGTATCTTCTTCTTTATTTGGTGTCTCATGCACAATAGCTTGCGTGACAGACACTTCAGGATCATGAACTGAGCTGTTATTAGAGCTATCTAAACTCCCTTCAGCACTTTTAAGCGCTTTGGATATATTCGCGTAAACTATCTCACTCCTGCTGTGCTTCTTGCATCTGGGAGCTGGTTTTGGTTGCTCCTTATTTTCGATCTCTATGTTATCAGAACTTTGCTCGAAGATCTGGATGCTATCTGTTAGGTTCTGGTATTCGTTTGGTTCACTTTTCGCGCTATTCATGGACGATGTTTTGCTCACAGACGCCGACTTTGGGCGCTTGAGGATGGCATAGATTATAGACTTGCGCTTTGCATGCTTCTTGCAGCGCATCGAGTAGAAAGTGGGGGAGTAACATCGATGTTTTCTCAACTCCAATGAACCAAATCGACCAATTTCTGGTTTATCATTCTTTGGTTTGATTTCTTTGGTTTCCGCTGTTGGTTTTTGTTTAGGTTTCGCGTAATCTTTAGGTTTATTGTGATCTTTAGGTGGCTCGTAATCATTAGGTTTTTGGTAATCTTCAGTTTTTTGGTAAACTTTAGGTTTCTGGTAATCATTAATACCAGATGCTGTTCTCCTAATATCTAGCTTATGTTCATTTCTACCGACGACACGTCCAAGAGGGTGGTTCAAAAATGGGTTGCTCGCGTTCAGGGGTTGATGGAAGCTAGTCATACTTCCAGTGCTTCTATTTATATTGGGATTTGTACGAATCGTTTTGCTGCTATGGCTATGGGGTAAAGTGCTGAACATAGGGGAGGAAAATTTGATGTTGGTTAAGTCTTGCTGTGAGAATTTATGAACAGTGAGTTGAACCGTGGATGCAGTATTAGAAAGATTGGTTGAAGAAATCCCTTGCAAACAGTTAAGGCTTGGGTTACTTTGGAAACCGTGAAAGGACTTATTCCTACTGATTTTGGGTCTATTTTGCAAATTGGAATTTACGGTGTTTTGATTGGCGGCCCAAGAGGGTGAGGTGGGGAGTTGAATACGTCTGTTCGCGTTTGTTTGCACAATTGGGGTTATAATGGAAATTGGCTGCAAAAACACATGCAAAATAATAATAAAAGCAACGCTCTCAAACAATATATACAGTAAATAAATTAAATTGTGTTTGGTTAGGTCGAGATACGTACTTTATTTGGTGGGTTCTGCATACCGTGGAAGGGAAGGTTTTCGTAGAAGAGCTTGTCGGGGTCATTTAGGGGGTCGCCAGTACCTCCACCCGGTGGAATACCCCCCATGCCTCCTTTATCTCCCATAGAGGACTGGTTCGGTACTGAAAACATAACGTAATCAAACGCATTAATATCTTGGACATATACAAAATAAAAAGTACACAATAATACATGTTGCAGAAGAGAAAAATATTGCAAAAACTACCTATACGAAATACCAACAATTAATCTTAGTTAAAATCAAAGTACGATCATACACAGAGAGAGAAAAAATTGAATGAAACGCCAAAGAAAAATTGGTGATAAATAGTGGCAGACAAAGCTTTAGTCGCCGCAAAGAAATTATTTCTTTGGTAAAATTTATTAAATTCAAAGCTATCGTATTTGTATGAACGTTAGTTAACTTAAATTCAATAACATAATATTTTCAAACGAAATGAACATTTTGTTTCAAGAACCCAGTGTACGGCTTTAGATTTTGATACGGGCAATAAAAAGGCAATAAAGGCAATGAAAAGTCTATCGGGACTATAGGCTCACGGAGTTTTTAACTTTATGCCCTTGGTTATAAATACCAAGGGCATAAAGTAGAGGTTTATTACGCCTGAGGTACATACAAAATTTTATGTCTTACCCATATTTTTGTAAATGTTTTAGCCACTAGGCGACTAACTTGGCAATAATTCAATAATATCACATCAAAAATAAAGAAAACAATATAAATACTACACAACGAAGAGAATTACGAAGAAAAATAATGCAAATTTTGTTAGTAAGTATACTTACTGCTTCCCGGTTTTTTCCGTTTCCTGGAAACAGGTGGCGGATTCGGAGGTAACTCTGGTTTAACCAAATTAGCTGCTGAAGCGTTAAACTTTCTAAACGTAACTGCATGCGGGCACAAAAACAAAAAAATAAACCATAAGAAAACAAAACGAAAAATAGGGGAAACGTCGTCGAGTGGTGCGTGTGTATGTATCTCTCTTTACCTATATTCGAGTCTCTGCACACCCCCAGAGGCAAAGAATCCTGGTCTTTGATACACAGAAGGTCCTTCAGTCTACAGTAAATCTTCCGTTTGCTCTTTTTGTATTTGAATCGGCGGCCGCAGTACGGTACAGAAGTGCACTTGAACTGTCCAAGGGACGTGATCTTCGTAACGTTCACGTTATGCATCTTTGCGTTGCCGTGAAGAAGCACTCCCGACTTCAAAGGCCACTTAGATTGTCCAGAAGCGTTCGACTGTCCGTCCGGTCTATATTTATACGTTTTATTCCCGTTTTTAAAAGCGAAACGAAACGAACAAACAAAAACAAAATAACAAACGAAAAAACGAAATTAATAAAAGAGGAAGGATTCAGTTTAGAAAGAAAGAGAAATACAAGATTTTAAATAATAAGAATAAGGAATTTTAAATAAAAGATATAATAATAATAGAGATATAATAATAGAAAATACACGTGCTTCAGCTGCTATTTCATGCCGTATCTTAATCACATCATTCTTTTATATCCATGCAGTAGACTGTAAGGTTTTAGTACCTGTGTTCCCTAAGTAGGCCATTCTACCACAGGGCACCAGAGGGAGTCCCAGTACGTCGGGACTCTGTGTGCATAAAAACCTAGGAATTGTGTAGTTTGGTTAGTAATATGCTAAAGTATGTTAAGTTAGATGATTTATGGTGACATTCGACGATAGATAAGTTTAAATATTGATCTGATTTCTGTTTATTAATTAACAAACAACAAGTATTTATATAACACAGTAACAGGGACTTACTAATTCTAAGAGTATTTAGAACACTAAGGGACTAAATTTCTCATTTAGATTCGCTTCTTAAGGCTTCAACCCTGATTATTATAATTCTACACCTCGTCCTGGCAGTGAGCTTGTCTAAGGTCATCATATTCTCGCTACAAAAGAATTTTTAGATGTTGTAAGTGTGTTCTATTTGCACTTTTAGATCAGATTTTTGTCTCAGTTATTTAGTATTTATTCGTATCTGATCATATGTACTGACGCAACCAATAAAATAACCTACCAAATTTGAATAAAAAGTGAAAATATTACACAGAAAAGGAGATCTTTTTCTTTCTTGATATTGCTGTGTCTTGTTTATGTAGTATGTATTGTAAAGATCTTAAGTGGTAACTAACCAATATAAGAAACTCAATTAATAATCGACTGCTAATTTCTTCTTGTAAAAATATGCATAATTTGAAGAACTGATTAGTTGTATTTCTATATAGAATGTATTAGGTTGGTACCACCTGGTAGAAAATGGTTATATTTCAAGTAATGATGGCAGCAGTCAAAAATGTTGTTAAAATCTTCTGCTAAAAAGAATCTGTTAAACCCTTTCTACCCTCGAAAAAAAGAAACGCTACAAACAAAATCTGATCGACAATTTGCAATCACAAACTTTGCATCAAAACCGTAAAATATGGGGTTTTATGCGCAAGAAGTTCAAGAAACATTTTCTAGCCTAGAAATAAATTTTCTGTAGCATATATTGTTCAACTTCTTGCATAAGAAATTGGCTAAATCGGTATTTAGTCATTAGTATCAATGAGGTTTTACATTAGATAGTTTTTATATTATTATAGAATTGAATAAAGAAATCGGACAAAGTTAGGCTTTTACTTCAATCAATCTTCTTCGTAAATAAATTTATGGTTGAAAAAATAGACAGATCAACATTAAACTTAGTTTAGTACTTTTATAAGTACGTTATAACATTCCGAATTCTATTCTAATGTGCAATAGTGCTCTGTGATATGGATCTAAAGCAAAATAAAACTAAACGAAACATAAAAATAGGTGTGCTGAAACTTTAACACAGAAAGGGGCGGGGTTCGACTAATGGCAACTAAAAGAAACTTATATGTTTTACATAGTACTTACTTCAACGAGAAGTAAAAATCAAGTAGGTACATTAGGTCCAAAAAATCAAACAGCTTTCTTACCTTGGTGCTACAAGCAAGTACGCGGTTGTGACATGATCAAATGATAAATAAAATTAAGGGTCAAGAACGGGCGACATTCACAACAATCAATATAATTAATTAAAACAGTGAAAACGATAGAGAAAAAGAATATTAAAGGAATATTACAGAGAGAGAATGAACTAAACGAGAAAAACGAATGTGTTTATATCACAGGTTTTATTGCACAAGTTAGTATCTACATAGTAATTTTAATCAACGTAACCCTAGAACAGAAAGATAAAACGGGTCCGTGTTATACCAAAAACTAAAAGTAGAATCAGAGATAGAGAGAGAGACAGCAAATGAAGGGTGTGTACGTGATAAGGGTGGTTTCTGTGGTGGTACTGACGAGTATCTTAGAGATTTATAGCTTGTGTTACAATTTTCGTGCACGTCAAATAAAGCAAGTCATCTAGTTTAATGTCCGTGGACATCTTTTTATTATTTCCGTGGTTTCGTAATAAAAACTTTTATTACATTCATGTACGATGCAAAAATTATTATTATTCAGACTAAAAGACTTCTAACATTGGTTAAAAGATTGGTTGTTGCACAATATTAATGTCCACAAGGCTAAGTTCATAAAACTTCTAACTTTTAACTCAGTCGTACCGAAAATGTGACATTCAAAACACATACTACCGTATCCCAGTTTGATTTTAATCGAATTAGGTAAACTTTGTTCCCGAAACCTGGACAGTTTCCTATTGGATATTCCATTAGTGGCGGCGCTAATGTACACTATCCGCGTTGAAATTCTAAATTCGCAGACCAAATCATGTGACAAAATTAGTAAACACGACCGGCGAGTGGTCGAGCTGTTTTCACGTCATCGCGTCAACGTGCTCGTAAAAATTGTAACACAAACTATACTATGCGACGTGACAGATAAAATGGCGAATAAATGCTGTATAAGCGAAAACTTACTTTTCCCGTTCCTCCATCTCCACAGGGTTATTATCTGTTCGGTTAGCGGCAAAACAAGAACAAAACAGAACATGGTTAGTTCACAAAATCACTTTATGCCATTAATAAACATTATTCATAAACCAGGGCGTAAACAAACAATAAATACAACACAATAAGCAGTCAATTAACAAAGAAAAACATTAACATTGAAGAAGAACTTACATTTATTGTTGGCCCGCTTTCTCCTACACACAAGTATGATAATGATGCAAATTATGATGATACAGATGATCATTCCAACGGCTACGGCGATCAGGATGATTAGGTTTTCGTTAGCAAACTGTTTCCACCATGATACGGTTCCTACAATTAAAAAAAACATCAATTATTATTGACAACATCAAAATTATAAATTATATATGTATAAAGTAATTATTATATAACTTAAATTTAATAATTTGCTGGATATGAGTGAAAAACCAGGAGAAAAGTGATCGAAGAATATGAGAATCATGCATGATGCGTGCTTGAAAACGTAAAGACGACGATTATCACCAAAATATTACCTGGTATCCCAATTTGACTACTTTGCTCCTGGTAAGCTGTATGTGAACAAAGGACCTAGTTAAGAATGTGTCTACTAACTACGACTATCAACTAAGTGAGATGTCACTAAAAGTTAAGTATGTTTTAGGATTAAATAAGTGTTTATTTATTCTAGTATTGCTTGTAAGTGAGATAAAAACTGTTTTTGGTAATCAAATCACTTCAAACAGTTCAAATAGCCTTTTTTTATTGACATTTGTAGATCAAAACTGTTATGTCATGTCATTGAAATGATATTCAATGACATTCTGTTGTGATATTCAACTATGTTCTATATTTCCGGGAGAAAACCGCGTCAACGACGATAAAGTAGTTAACGTTTCGCACTCTGTCGCAAGAGGCATCTTCAGGACCTAACAATAAGGCAGCTACGGAGAGAATGACGTGTGTGTACCTGGCGCAGGTAGTCAAACAACTATTGGTTGGGAGGGCGATTTGTGGTAGCTGTGATTGGCTGTGGTGGTCGTAGAACTGCTTTCCAGTTGCTTCTCGGATTCTACGAGGATAATAATGTGATTCCTGGGAAATGATATTTGTTTGGTCGAAAAGTATTGTGACCCGTGTTGTGTCTGTGCTCAGCAAGAGCCGAACTGGTGATCTTGTGCGAAACGTTGATTACTTTATCGTCGTTGACGCGGTTTTCTCCCGGAAATCTAGAACTACGTGATTCGGACCACGGAAGTCTCCAATCTAGAATTCAACGATATTCAACGATAATCAAGGACATTCAACGACGTTCAACGACAATTCAACGAGGCTCAACCCTCAACGACATTCAACGAACGATGTTCGACTGACAAAACCAAACAACTGCTGAACAACATTCAGTGACATTGCTGAATTAGTTAGTTATGATTCTGTTTACAAAAAGCGTTTGCCAACCAACTAATTTTATGTTTGATAAAATGGCGTTCATAGTTTGTCGTGTATTAATCAGATGTGTTGCTAACTGTTTGCTCAAGTTTTCAAACGTTGATATTCAACGACGTGACGGTTCAACAATATTCTACGATATTCAACGACATTCAGCGAAATTCAGCGACATTCAACTATATTCAACGACATTTAATGGTATTCACTGATATTCAAAGGCATTCAGTGATACTCGACGACATTCAACGAATGTTGCTGAATATAACTGAATTGAGCGATATTCATCCACATTTAACGACATTCAACGACATTCAATAACACTCAATGACATTCAACGACATTCAACGTCATTCAACGTCATTCAATGAAATTCACCTGTAACAATCGAATAAAAACTGGAATATGGCAGACCAAACTTTCGCGAAACGTTTTGCTCATATGATACTCTCACATTCCTGCAGGTTACTTGCGCTTACCAATCATCAAATATCAATCACCAAAAAATACTCACCAGCAACGTCGCGTTCGCATGGCGCGCTCACGCCAACCTCGTTGGTGACGAAGCACTGGTAGGTGCGGAAGGTGTCGATCCCGGAGTCCAGAGGAAGATGGCCCTTGAGGCCGGTAACGGTTACGGCGCTGTTGTCCACGGAATCGTTGTCGCCCTTGATTCTAAACGTAAACGTGACAGTCTGCGGGTTGGCGCGCGCGGTACAAACCAGAGTCGGACGTCCGTCCTGTTCTGCAGTTTCCAACGTACACTCCGGAACATCTGTAGAGAATTTCGGGATGAACGATGAAGCGATAAATCATCTAGATTCGGACGCGAGCGGTTTCAAATTACCGGGACGTGACTTTAGAGGATGGATATTTAAATACAGGCATTATTGTTCAATGAGAAAGTTTAATAATATGCTAATTGTTGTAAATTATCCAAAGATTAGCAAGGGGTTCCATGAGACTAGCAAGAAGGGTTAGGCAATTTACGGGGATGCGTCATGACACAGTCATGTGCGCATAATGAGTTGCCTATACTCTAGACGCTAGTGATTCATCAGGGAAGACAAAAATCGAATTCAAACACGTGTTGGTACTCACATTGGACCTCGATGTAAGCTATGGTGGTGTTGGAACCGTGTTTATTCGACGCCTCGCAGATGTATTTTCCAGAGTGTGCACGGGTGACCGATTTTAGCGAGAGCTTATTAGTGGTGGACAGGACATTTTCGGAATCCTCGCCCTTCCACGTGTAAGAGAGTTGCGGGTGACCCTTGCCACTGCAGATGATCTCTTCAGGGTGATGGTGTTCCTTCACCTTCACTACGCGCGGCGTTGCCGTCAGGTTGTCCGGCGGATCTAAAGTTAATTAAATGTATAAGAGGCTTAACTAAACTAACGCGACACTTACAATCGACTGCAATCTCGATGGTGGAATTTACTCCAGGACCGACCTCGTTCCTCGTACTTTGACACGTGTAGTACGAGTTTGAACCGGTTTTATCCAGCTGACCGCCGGGCCAGTTCTGCAGGTTCCATATCTGCAAGGAGATAGTGAATTTGCGATTTTGTTTTGTCAACAATGCAAAAGGTTTATTTATATAAAGGGATTTGGTGGTATAACTAGTTTAACAGGGATTTGGTGCTGAAACTAGCTTAACACTACCTATGTATTATCGTTCCCAAAACATTTTATGTTCTCAAACTGATTTTTAAACTGTTTTTTGCTTTCGAAACCTTTTTCGTTTTAAAACCGTTTTCGAAAGGTTGCAATGATTATTTACTGTTTAAAATAGTATTGGGTACTTACGAGTGTTGATTCAACGGATTGGAAATCGTTCTTGTTGGTATCTGGTGGATGGAATACCTCCTTTATGCGGTACTTGTTGTTCTCCATGGTGATTCGTTGCTCGTCCTTGAACCAATTTATCTTGCAGAGTGGATAGCATTCCACCCTGCACGCCAGCGATATATTCTCGGAGGACATCAGAATCCCCTGGTAGGGGATTAAGTTCTGGATGAATGCAGGCGGGGCTGCAAGTTTAAGTTAACCCTGTTAGTGCGTTGAATTATTAATTGGAGTGCAATTTATTGATTCGCGGGCTTTAAGCGGCGGTTTTTTATGGATAAATTGGGAAAGTTTTGTTTGTTAATGCGCCTTAATGCGTGTTATAATGAAAACGCGCGTGAAATCTGTTGACAAATGTAGAAATTGGCATATTTTGCAATGTTAATAATTTTGGTGGAGTCGCCGGGATTATATTATTTTGCAATAATTTTATTGTAATATTTGTACGTGAAATTTTGGCAAAACAAATCGTATCATGCGTGTGAAATCTGCTTTTTCGACTACCTAGCTGGAATGTAAGTTCCTGAGTTTGGCGATAGATGGCGCGACACACACCAATCTGGGCAGATTGGTGGTCGATATTTTCAGAATTTAACCCGTTAAGTCTGTATTGAATTTACCGAACAACTTATTGAAATATAAAAAAGTTACAAAAGTTACATAAAATTACCGAAATGTTACTAAATACAAACTTAGCCTAGTTTTTCTTGATTATGTTTTTTTTTCTTTTGAAGAAGGTCGGATTATTAGAATTTTTGTTGATAACAAACAAGCGTATGGGTGACAGAATGGATGTACTGGCTTAAATCACCCCGCCCACCACTTGATTCTAAACGCGAACGCACTATATAATTATCAGAAATATATTGACAATCAAAAATTCTGACTAGTGGAACTTCTATATCCACAAACGTCTACACATAGCACGTATATGTCGACTTCATGCCATGCAATTTGCATAGAGAGCAAATAGATATCTGAAACGATGTCGGGGGACACGTGTGTCATTTGTTAGTATGTTTTACTCACCGAGTACGTCTAGGGAGAGGGATGCGGGTTGGCTGCTGCCGCCCGCGTTCTTCGCGATGCATGTAAAATTGCTCTTGGTCTCGAGGGTGACCGGAGTGATGGTCCAGTTGGCGGTGTTCACTTCTGGCACGAGATGCGACCCCCTGTACCACTCGTACGTCACATCCTCGGGCATGCCGACCTTCTCCACGGAACAGTGCAGGGTCACGGCGGACTTTTTAACGATCTTCGTAGGCGTCGACCGTAACTTCGTCCCCTTCGGTGGATCTGCAAAGCACGGAAGAAGGGGTCAGAGGAGATGGGGATGCGCTGGTGCTTGTTTTATCGTCTGTCACGAATGGACCTCGCTCTGGATGGCGTACACGCGACCCTCGGACGATATTCTCGAATCGGTCAACGGGAATCCGTGAACGGAATGTAGCTGTTTATCTCTTTCTGCCTTAGGGCAATAGAAGAAGAGAGATAGACGGTTTCGTCTGCGGATTATTCCGCACGGTTTGGAGAATACGTTTCTTGGATCCCATGAGATCTAGTTTATGTTGAATTGTTATATATTTCGAAAACCTACAACGGCGGGAGCGCCGGAGTTGAGCCCCTCTGGGGGAAAAGAAGTAGTCGTTTTGTATAGATACGTCGTGTATGTCGCCGAGCGGAAAAGAGGGAGGAAATGGTTAAAAACTGTTGAGGGGATTCTTGTAGGTTGTAAAGTATGTTTTAAAGGAGCGTTCACACCAATAGTAATCGCAAACTGGTCGAATGTAAGGCGACTGCAACTGAATTTGAGTTGACAGCAATGGAATTTGAGTTAATTTCTTGTAATTCGCTTGTAGTTACAACTATTGGTGTCTTTCTATGTTGTCAGCAAAATAAATGACGAATTATAATAATAATAATTAAAGAAAACGTCAAAAATTGTTTTCCACAGGTATGAATTTGGAGTCATTCTATTGAGTCTTCTAAGACCTTGTCAGTTTGATAGTTTTTGATTTGAAGAAGTTGAGACTATAGACTCTTTTGACATGGTAAAACATTTTTGACCTATTTTATTAACTAAATGTCCTATTAAAAAAATAAGGTTAGATAAGTTACCAATTATTTTAAATCGTCATTTAAACAATAACGAGATCTGCTGAAAAACAGCAAAAACATTGGGGATGTTTGATTAAGTGGTTGTAGTGTAAATTGTAAGTTGTCCTACTTCAATTATTACATTAAGTGAAATTCACCAAAATACAACCCACAAGACCATCCCCCACGACAAACCAAACCAAAATCATAAAAACTCTTCTCCTGGTACAAAATCTTGTCGACAAGTCTCCACCCACCACCCAGAAACTTATAAAAAAACAACAAAATCATCCTTACAGTAAACAATTAGTTCCTGGTCGTCCGACTTCGGGCCCCAACCAACGACGTTTTTCCCTTGGCACGAATAATTCCCGGCGAACGTCTCGCTGACGTTCAATAGGACCAGCACGCTGGAATCGATGCCGCAGTACGGACCACCGGATCCTTCGCCGTTCCCGTCCTCGTCATATGAGGTGTAGTTGCATTCGGGTAGCTCCAGTATCAGCTCGTCGTTCAGGAACCACTTTACCTGTGGAAATGAACCGTGAACCGTTAGATGGCGTACGCGACGCTGTACGGCGGTAACCTAAAAGGTATCCTAAAAGGCGACCTAGAAGGCCACCCGAAAGGCGTCCGAAAAGGCGCGTCCATTCATACGTACCTTCGATAGGGTGCTTGGATTACCGGAGGTCACCTCGCAGAATAGTGTCACGTTGCCTTTATCCTCGGCTCGGACCGGGGTTGCAGGGTCCATCTTCACTTCTACGTTGGGGGTGTCTGTGGGGAATAAGATAGTTTGCGAGCGTTATAATGGCGTATTCGAGGGATATTGTTTGGAAAATATGGTGGTTAGACAACAATGAGGATAATTCTGTGTGAAAGTAGTTAGAATGGGATGTTGTCTGGAAAATGTGGTAATTAGGTATGAAGAATTAGGTCAATACTGAACTGAAATTGTTACTTTTGCTTTAAAGTCAGAGAAAAACCAGCTGACGATTTGAAAAAGTGTTTTTAGAGTTAATTTTGGTTGGCGAATGTTCTATGAGGGTATAAATTTATCGTTCTTATACTCTATTTTAACGAAGTTTTATTACACAGGGAAACAAAAAAGTAAGTAAGTTTTTATCAAAACCAATTCACGAACTAACTTTTTAAAAGATAACATGTTATCTCTACAACTTGCTTCTGGTTTTTTATTGGGTCAGCAAAATTGATACACTAAATATCCCTGTTTTCTTTATCTGTGGGACAGTCGTGCTAAAAATGAACATTGGGATAGCAAAAACTGGCCCTCGAGAATAAATATGACCGTAGGAAAAGCTAACATCGTTCAGGAACCAGTGATAAGTCGAGAACAAATAATTCTTCCACCACTACATATTAAATTTGGGGTTACTATATAATTTGTGAAAGCTTTATATAAGAATGGTGTTTGTTCCAAATATATTTGCTGATAATTTCCTGGTCTCGATACAGGAAAATTATAAGCCGGTATCTTTGATGAACCACAAATCACATTACTTAGGTTGAACTGGAAGAATGGACAAGCTTTGTATCAGTTATCGAAAAATGTTTGGGAAATCCCCAAGCTGAACAAAATTAATAATACAAATCGTTGACAAAATGCTTCAAAATTTTGAATAACTAATGTGAGTACCAAGTTACATTATTTTCATAGTCATTTAGATAAATTTCCTGACAATCTGAGTGATTGCAATGAAGATCAAGAGCAACGGTTTCTGCATTATATCAAGATAACGGAGGAAAGTTATGAAGGCCAATGGTACTGCCATATAATGGCAGACTACTGCTGGATCTTAGAAACGGACTCTCCTGAACAAAAATACAATAGAAAAACTCACACAAAACGTTTTCTTAATTTAAATTTGTGGTTTTTTAATTCTTTTTATTAATTTCAGAATTGTGTAATACCCCTCGTCGAGTCAATTTAACAAATATTTTGTTATTTTCATATTTAGTAGTGATAACATTCAGAACATGGATACATTAAAAAAGATCTTCCGATTGTAATGTTACGAAAATAAAAAATACTCACATTGGACATTCAGATAAGTACTATTCTCGGATTCCGAAATACCAACTTTATTCCTGCAGACGCACTTGTACTCTCCCATGTCTTCTCTAGTCGTATTCTTGATGACAAGCACCAAGTCTTCAGCAGTCCCTCCTTCGTACTTATCTTCGGTAATCGTCAAGTTTTGACCATCTTTCTTCCTGCAAAAAGACAATGAAAACATTAACAAACCTCCCTCCAGTTAATTACCTTTCTAGAACTTACCAAACAATTCCTAACAAAGCCATCGGGTTCGAAGTGTACGTACATCGTAAAATCGTCTCGTCTGTTTCATTCTTCGTAACATTCGTGGGCAGTATCGCGACAACAGGAGGATCTAAAGACAGAGAAAAGTTGGCAAACATTAGATATACCAACCAACACAGGAGAATTGAGCGCCTGCATGTTTCAACTGATGTGTTTCACAACTGGTTGTTTCAACTCACATTCAACATCAATTATGAGTATACTGAAGAGGTCGGATTCCTTCTGGTCTCGGATCACTTCGTTGTCGGCGCGGCACTCAAAAGAATTTCCATTTTCCCAACGGGTCGCCTGGAAGGCCAGCGTACTTTTCGTAGTGTACGTCCCGTCACTCTAAAAATACAAACGTGATTTCGATTAGGAACGAGGAGGTTTTTGGAAGTTATATTGACAGTGTAGTAGGGTACAGTACGATGTTCAAAGGCGAACAACTTCACTACAAAAAATTGGAAGGTTTACTATTCGCTGTATTACGAGTAGTTTTGCAGCAAATAATGATCTATCGATTCGGCAACAATGTACAAAACGATATATTTGCTTTTTGGATATTTATTTAGTGTTTTCTTTTCTTTTTTCTATTCTTTTTTTGGTAAACTACTTTTTGATTTTGAACTTTTTGTTTGATTTCAGTTAGTCACACTTTACTATCTAGACTTAAAAGCTATTCGAAACAACAGATGCAAAATTTCATACAAACATAATCGTTAAAAGCAAAAACATTCCCTATTAAAAAAACTTCCGAGCAGCCTTCGCTATAATTAGTTATTACCCCTGGACTAAAGTAAACTCATACCTGAATTAAACGGGTGCACCCCCCCCCCCCGGGGGGGGAAAACTACCCCGTTTTCTATATACCTACTGAACAGCATCAGAAACAATAACGTTTTGCGATTAAATTAGAGTTATTGCGTGAGGCTGAATATTTTATGGAAAAAGTTAGACGGCGTCGTCGGTAGCTTCAAATTTCGGAAGCGAGTTTTATTTTTATTCGCGTCATAATAACCCATTAGCCGGTTTACAGCCGTCATAAACAAAGCTGCGCTCGCATATAACTTTGCTGTCGGGGGATTTAAAAAATAGGGAGTAAGATGAACCCTTAGTAGCCCCGGTCGGTACTCAATTTCTGCTTCATTTTACGTGTTAGGGTTAATGATGATGAATAGGCTAAGGGAAATATTATGATTGGCACAGGATTATGCAGTTTTTTAAGAGCAGGGTGCACAGAAAGAACTCTATTCTTGGATATCAAGAAAAAATGTTCTTGCGTATATAGTGTAGCATGAAGAGGATATTTTTGCTATCCAAATAATATTTTATTGTAATAAGAATTTCAATATATGTAGTTATTTGAACGGCTAGTATTCTTCCGGTTTAAGAGTTTAGTATGTTTATGTTGAGTATGTTTTGCTCTGACGAAGAAAATATTATTCTTCTACATACAAAAGAAGTTCGTTTTACATCAACAACAATATTTTGTTGGGTGAAAAATATACATGCTTCAACGAACAAACAATTTCTTGACCCAAATAATATACGTAATATCCGCTTAAAGCGGATATGGAAACAAGTGATACTCTTCACTCAAAGATATTCGTGTTGTATCGAATAAATGTTTCCCTCTGTGTATAGTCAAGTTTTTCTATACTTAATCCTAAAGTCAAATTAATTAGTAATGTAGCATCCACTGATTCATTTCGATATGTTAATTTTCAAAGAAAATAAAGTATTTTAACTTAACCTTGCGCATTTAAATGTCACTTAAACCTTGTAAATTTACGGAGTACAGTTATCATGAAACTGGTATGGCAAAATTACAATCTAGCAAAGTTTGAGCTGAATGTGCCACTCAAAATAAACCAACAATAAAAAAATAATAAAATAGACAAACAGTAAATTGAATTTTATTTATTCTTCATTGCAATGCACTTGTTATCCTTTTTATTCCTGCAGAATCCTGCCTTGCAGGCGCAGCCCAGTTTACATGCAATCTTCCTCGCATTTCGTTTGGCAAGCGTACACGGGATGTTGCAAAATTTCTCACATTTTTGCTCCCAATTCGTGCAGCCAATCTTTGAATTCTTTGGACACGCGTTTTCTACATACCTTCCTTTTTTCTTGACAGACTTCTTTGCTGTTAAAGTACCAAGCAATGCTTTATTTTGAGAACTAAATTCCAGTGAAATTTATGCTTACCTGCTATGCAAGCAATGAAGCATATTATAATTATAAGTATAATCTTCATTTATAGATTATGTTATCGACCCAAAGTCCGTTGTGTGTCGTAAAACAGCTATTAAACATTTTTATGGTTATCGTAACCCATTTACGATTTGATAAGAACATGATATTGTTCATTTATTACAGCAGCGGCCAGAGAGAACCTTGTTTATCTTTTTCTTTTGCTCGGAGATCAGCCAAGCAAAAAATCTATATAGAGACGCGACTGCATAATTTTCTATTTATCTCGGATCGGATAATGGTCCGAAAGTATCGAAGGAATTATGGGAATGTTGTGTTATGGGCCATTGAAACACACTTTCCCTGGCAGCCGGCCAACGATCCAAGTCGTTCAAAAACTCTCAGTTCCGCAGAATTAAAACTGTAATTTATATTATTTATACCACACGGCGTAGACGTTGGTTCTTCGTTTGTCATTTTTCCCCACTTTCGATTTATAACGCCACTTTGTTCGCAGATGCTTACAGTCAAAGTTGAAGCATTAAATTCGCGAAGTTTTTCTATGATAGATGTGAAATATGTTGTCCAACGTAATAAATTTAAATCGACCGTAATTATTCAGAAGTGAGCGTCCCAAGTTATTGATTGCTTATAAAACTGTTCTATCCCACATTTTACTTGATAATCAGGTACTAATAAACTTAAGTACCGCTGCATTGTCATTAATCATTAATACATTAATACATATAATGTGGGAAGAACATAAACTCTAATAAACGACCGCACATCACTATCTTAGGATATCCAAATGAAAATAATACTTTGCTGCTTGGTTTTTTGCTATATTTCGGCGACTTTATGTAAGTATTATTATTATTATTTAGTCCAGAATGATTTGTTAGTGTTTTCAATCAGATTTTATGAAATCAGAATCAATAATGATGATAAAATGACCAAACAAAATAATATTATTTTAGCGGAACAATCCGAAACGCATTGTCCAGAAAATGCGAAAATCGGCTGCGTGAACTGGGAACATAAATGCATGGAAAATGAAGAGAAATTTATCGCAAGAACTAAACATAAGTCGTCGAAATGCACCTTGGGTTGCGCATGTATGCTCGGGTTTTGCAAAGGAAAAGGCGGTTGCGTTCCTAGGGTTGATTAATAAATAAATAATCTTTATTAAATATATTTTCTATTCATGTATTATTAACTTTCTCAGCTTATATTATAAAACTTAAGTTTGTACAGTTATTTAGAGTTAGGCTGAGGTTGTAGTGAAGCTTTGAGCGTCGATACTAGCTTCGAAACTAGCGGCGCTGTAAAAACCGAATCATTGTTTTAAGTTGGATGCAAGACCTGTTGGTTTTACATAGCACTCGAAAACTTTCGATAGACATTAACATTCGAAGAAAGTTAGTGAGTAGATGCTGTATAGTTTCATATTTGTTTGAACAAAATAATAGCTGTGATTGGTCGAGTATTTGCCGATCAACCTTTCCAATCAAACAAACTATTACGTCTGTTTTAAGCGATACGTACGTATACTTTTGGGTCAAGAAATTGTTTGTTTGTTCGTTGAAGCATGTATGTTTTTCACCCAACAAAATATTGTTGTTGATGTAAAACGAACGTCTTATATACTCTTTTTATATGTAGAAGAAGAACATCTTCTTTGTTAGAGCGAAATATACTCAACTAACATACTAAACTCTTACACCGGAAGAATAACTAGCAGTTGAAATAAGTACAGATATTATATTGAAATTCTTGCAAGTGAAACGTCAAAGTGACGTTTAGTATAGGTTATTATTATATGTTAGACACTTAGGTATATTTGAATCTAGTAATAGCGAGTTACTATTGAACTAAAATTGATTGTCATGTCGTATAGAATGTTCTAAATCGAACACAATAATTCTTCTCAACCCAATCAGATTTCTTGCGGACTTCGAAATCATAACGAGGCGATATGCAAGCGCGCGCTTCAGAAACCGGGTCAGTAAAAACGGACGAATCTGAATTATGTTAGGAGACGGTCCAGTGGCTTCCGTTAATTAGTCCCATAAATTACGATTACCCGACAACACGATTATTCACACAAAAAAAACCTAAAGTGTCAGCGAAAAGTTTGCGGAATTAAACTTTTTCTGCTCCCTTAATTATTACAAATTGGCCGGGTATTCATGCAGTTCTCCACCATTTTCGCATTCGTTTAGATTATTACGAAATTATGTACAGGTTTTAAATACACCCATTTATTCTGCCAACTTTAAAAAGATAAAATTGTTAAGACATAGTGTCAGGAAATAGTATATTATTATACAAGTTTTATAAGACGTCTAATTGGCGCATGAGTTGTTTGGGGCACGAGGAGCGCCAGCGACGAGTGCCCCAAATGAACGAATGCGCCAATATGTCTTATAAAACGAGTGTAATATACTATTTTTTCTACTTTGCGTCATTAATTTTATAAAAATTTAGAAGTATATTAGGTAAAATTCCAATCTAGAGTATTTATAGGTGCAACCGTTGGTAACACTGTCATCTGTCACTTAAATTCAAATATCTGTGAAAAAGTAATTATTGATAATTATTATACATCATATACTAGTAGTACGAAACCTAGGATGCAACACGCATGTTTAAATATGTATAAAAATATACACACTTCGCAGTTTGTGCGATTCTAAAAAATCAGTTTGTGCTTACTTTTGTGGTTATGTGTATTTTCGTTTGACATGCATTTGATATCAATGTCACCAATCTTAGAAAAAAGTTACTAAAAACGGTATTACAATTTGGTAATTGTAACACCGAAAACAGTGTTACAATGTGTGCATTGTGAATGCAAAGTAGAAAAACTACTTTTATTGGACGTAATGGTGATTATTAGGTCTAAATGTGTATCTACAAGGTCTAAATATGTACAATATAACTCATAAATGTGTACAATATATCTCATTAAACCACAAATCAGACTGAGATGCTTTAACAACCAACTCCCCAACAATACATAACCTATGCTGTAACTTTGACGTTTCAGTCGCGGTTGTTGTATAAACAGTGTCTTGCTCGAGCTACATTTTCGCTAGAAAACAATGTATTCCGATGCATCTGCAATGCTTTTACAGTTCGTTTTCAATTTGGTCCTTTTTCTTTTTCTCGTGGGCAAGGTAGAGCGGGTCGTAGTCGAGGAACGGGAAAGAAAAAGGACGGGAAAGTTTAATTACGAATGCACACTGTCTGCATTAGGGAAGGGGGCGTGTCTGGACTCCCAGGACACCCAGCTCACTGCCGCAGGACATTAAAATATTGCCGGTGCACGCAGCTTTACATACGAAAGGCGGCCGTTTAGCTGATTTATTGGGGACCGCTGAATACTTAAATTGGAAATCGGAACTGCCCGGCTATTTCGTGATTCTTTTACTAGGGTTCTTAACGGTCTTGAGGATGTTGGGTAAAATGTGCTCATTGTTGAATGGTTAATGAAAAAAAGCCCTTTTGAAAATTTGAGAAATTTTGTCAAAGTCCCAATAACTTTTGTAATGTTTGGTGGATTTTTATGATTCTTTTCAGCAAAATTCTTCAAAATTCCTCCTACCTAATAAACAGAGAGAACTCTATACTTGAATACAAAGAAAAATTATATAGTGGTGCATGAAGAGGATATTTTTGCTATCCAAATAATATTTTATTGTAATAAATATTTCAGTATAATATGTAGTTATTTCAACGGCTAGTTATTCTTCCGGTTTAAGAGTGCCGAAGAAAATGTTATTCTTCTACATATAAAAAGAGTAAGACGTTCGTTTTACTACAACAACAACATTTTGTTGGGTAAAAATATACATTCTTCAATGAGCAAACAGTTTCTTGACCCAAAAGTATACGTACGTATCGCTTAAAACCGACGTAATTCCTTTCAAGCAGTTCCTTCATACTTAAAACAAGAAAACGTAATACTTGGAACATCAAGAAAATCATATTCTTACTCAGAGTTTTTGTGGTCTATGTTTGGAGCACTCTATGTAATAATTAACGACCTTGGTGATGATTTTGCTTACTCAGTTTTAAGTCAAATAATTAACGTTTTGCACTCTGTTGCAAGATGTATCATTTGTATACTTCAACGACAATATTACAAGCGTTACGAAGTCAAATACCATGAGAAAACCACTGTTAACAACCTTGCTTTCATCTGATAACCAAAGATTACATGCATTATAATTATCAACAAACGTAGAAAAACCCTAAGATCTTTAAATCTGAACTCATTTTATCGAACAAATGCAATTTTAAATTTATATGCAAGATTTTTTTTGACTGACAACAAGAATACCTATTTTATTAAATTAGTCACAAATTAGTTGAAAAAAGTTGGGCAACCAGAACACCAGAGGTGTTCAACTGGTTGCCGGGATTCAGGGCTTTACGCCTCTTCCGAAAGGCGGTGGAACGAGGATCTTTAGCTGATATCTGGATTTGAACACCATACCTCCAGAAGCACTCTATGTTTGGAGCACTCCATGTAATAATTAACGACCTTGGTGAAGATTTTGCCTACTCAGTTTTAAGTCAAATAAATAATTAACGTTTTCACTCTGTTGCAAGATGTATCATTTGCATACTTCAACGACAACATTACAAGCGTTACGAAGTCAAATACCATGAGAAAATCACTGTTAACAACCTTGCTTTCATCCGATAACCAAACATTACATGCATTATACTTATCAACAAACGTAAAAAAACCCTAAGATCTTTAAATCTGAACTCAAATCTGAACTAAGGCGATGGTTCGTCCTCCCAGCAACTCAGCAATGATGAATGTCCTAAATAAACCACGCCATACAAACGCAATAAAGGCCGTTCGGTGCATGTAGTGGCGGCGGCGGGAGTTCTAGCGATAAGATCCAACTTAAATTAAAAGATATGACGAGCGGCCGTCTTGGGTCGAGGTCGCATCCGGGAAAACAATTCTTAATTTCTGCCATCAGATAAACTCATAAGTCGTTCGCAGCGTGACGGTTTCTCGCCTAGACGCGCTGCTAATCTTCACCATGCATCAGACTTGTGGAAATGGGCCCCCAGATCGCAGATAGGCGAAACTTAGTGCCATCTGGAAGCGTCCTTTACGATCCCGACAACCCTCCGCGGAGACGGACGCCGCGACGGGAAAAAGGACGAGCCGAGTTGAGGACGACTGAGTTGCGCGCGGGTTCTTGCATACGGGCGCATTATATTACTGATTTCATATCTCACGGAATGGATCGGTACCGGCGCTAAGGTCGGCGGAAAGTTGCTCGGAATGATAGCAGACTGTTTTAATGTATTATAAACGCGAAATTCCCAGTTGGAAATTCCAGCTGGCGGGTTAAGTTTAATAGAATGCCGTTTTAAGTGACGTCAGTCAGCTTTGTGAAGACATTCGCTTTATCCTAACATGAGGAAAATGCCTTTTACTCGCTGCAAAGTGGTCAAGTTACCTCATTGTTAGATTAACATTTCTTCTCTCGAGTGAGACTGTCTTGTAAAGGCTCTTGAAACTAACTGTTGGTGTCCTAACAGGAGTGGTATTTCGATAAACGAATTTGCTATTCCTTCCGCGATTTGAATGAAAAATAGCGAATTCGTTTATCTAAATAGCACCCTACTTCAACAAACCGGTGATGGTAGAGTGGGGGAACACGATACAGCACAGTACGCGGCACAGAGTTCATAACAAAAGCACCTTTTTTACACCTAAACCACATCTTTTCTTGCACGTAAACATATGTATTCCTCGACTTCTACAATATAACCATGCCCTTTATACACTGAGCACATCGTAGCCCTCAACCACCAAAAAATAACAAAACACATGTCAAGGATGCGTCCTTAGAGTTCGGCTGACATATAAGATATATAAAATAAAATTGGGGTCGTCCCTTTTAGGGTAACAAGTGTAGTTTCGGGGGCAATATTTCGCGAGGACCGCGGCCTAAACAAAGACGTACTGGACCGTAAAGTAAGTGAGTTAGAGAGAGAAAGAAGGGGTGAACGAAGACGAGAAGAAGGAAGATGGAGGGATACATACCATGACCTGGGGCTCCGAGCTGATCAGCTTCGAGTCGGTGATGAGGTTGGATTTGTTGTACCACTTCACCTCGGCGGGCGGCTTCGCCCCTGCCACGTCGCATCTTAGCTTCACGTTGGTGCCTTGAGTGACTGGACCGTCCACACCGTATAGCTTGATGCCAGTCGGTCGTACTAGAAATTAGAATAAAAATTTAATTTGTAGTCTTTGATAGATTTTAATGGTTCTTCCAGCAATTTATATACAAATCTTTTGTTTTACTGTAGACTTAAAAAGATTTATCAAAAGTATAGATGTTTCAAACTAAGAAAAGCACAGTTGTATATGCAACCAAATATACGCGGGTCAATTTATAAACCATACACTGGGCATAATTGGTTGCATATGGCACGGTGATCTTCTGACTATAATAACGTTTGTACTTGAAAACAATGATTGTGGACCTGAAATTTAGTTCTGTCTTGAACAAAAAGGAGCAAGCATGTCATTTTTTTCTTAAATTTGCCTTTCTAAAGCTCAACAAATCATTTCTCCTTAAAAATATTATATTACCAAATGTAATCGTGACAAATTTCGAATACGACGTTAATATAAAATCACAGGAATCCTCTCTACTACGAGAGGAGCAAAAAACCTGCCAAAGAAAATTAATCGTGTTTCGCTTAAGTATGAATCGAAGCGACGGGGATGAAAAACGCCTCTTCGCGATTAAAAAGGGCATTTTAACGCTCTGAACTTTGAGGGAAAGTTGCGAGAGAAGGGGGTGGGTGGGCAGTTGTGATAAATAGTTACCGTTAACGTCTGCATTGAATGACTTTATAATGGGCTCGTCGAGGGCAGCACTTTCGACTTTGCATTCAAATTTCGCCTGTAGATCACCCCTGGAGAGGACCAGGTCAAGCTTGGCGACACCCGTTCCGGTACCATCCCCATTGTCCACCGGAGTGTACTTAGCTGAAAACAAGAAGAGAAAAAACACGCTAGTTATTGTTGGACTTGAACGGCAGCTTTTCTAAACTTCAAAAGCAGGTTTATGTAATATTAGTAGGCACGATATACATGACACAGTGTCTTAAACATTTGTAGAACATAATTCTCTAGATTACACGTTAATCAAATGATGGGTTCTCTATTTAAAAGATTTTCTGCAACTAATATGGTAAATGGATAATTCATTTACCATATAACTAAGTCTGTATGGAGAATTAAAACATTTAATAAAATATATCATTCCATTAAAAATAACAAGTTAAAAATCGAGATGAACAACCTCTATAGTCAGCCATTTTAAGACATTGAAGTACTAGAACCCAAAAACGTCCCAACGAATCAATTGCGTGTAATACATGGTACACCAAACATGGAAAATTCTATAAAACTGTTCAATGGCTTATTGGGGACAGCCAGCCTTAAGAGCAAAAGTTATCCCCCACTTGTAATCTGACACCTCGACATTAAACACATCGACAAGAACTAAATTAAACAACTCTGCAGCTCACTCTACAAAACTCTGAAATTGGATAGTCCTTTGTGTCCGAGGAGGCATCAAATTGTTAATCAAAGTGATTACCGAGGGTTCCAATTCAGGCAATTTCGTCTCTGACCAAAAATGAAAAGATCTCCATTCGTTTTAAATAATCTTACTCGAGCATGCATGCGTGTGTGTGTGAGTGAATTGGTAGGTTGGAGTGGAGTGTAGTGCCACCCATCATCGGGACAGGGATAGGAAGGACCGCCTAAAGGAAATTGAGTCCACTATCCCGCAGTTTATCCTTTACATGCGCCACTTCCAATAAAGGAACCCCACGGGTGTTCGTTAATTCACTAGACAGAAAGGACCCCGGGCCGTGACCGGGGCCGAATTGTTATGAGCGAAACGCTCGCCCTTCATTACCGACGTCCAGCAAGACCCTGCAGCCGCCACCGCCGCCGCCAAAACGATGCTGGACACCGTTAGATTTATATAGGAGGAGGATCCTGGTGTTAGGATTTATTCCTAGGGCTATGCTAGAGGTCCATCTTTGGTTTTATCGGACAAATGCAATTTTAAATTTATATGCAAGATCTTTTGACTGACAACAAGAATACCTATTTTATTAGATTAGTCACAAATTAGTTGAAAAGAGTTGGGCAACCAGAACACCAGAGGTGTTCAACTGGTTGCCGGGATTCAGGGGTTTACGCCTCTTCCGAAAGGCGGTGGAACGAGGATCTTTAGCTGATATCTGGATTTGAACACCATACCTCCAGAAGGATGCTCTACTACTAGAGCCACTTGCCCCACCATGAGTTGAGTTGAATTAATCTATATAACAAAAATGTGTTGGGCAAGAAAAATAATTATATTATTGCTTTTGTAGGATTATATTTCGGTGGTGTCATCCACGGACAATGAAGACAGGCATCTTACTTTTATTCGCCACAATGGGTAAAGCGCTATGGGTTGGTGGTCTTTTTTACTGTTGACTGTTTCTCGGATTTTATTCAGGCCGGTCGTCAGCGAAGGCCTTTTATTATCTCCGATACGACCATCCAGAGATAACTTTAAGAGCGCGGCTCAGTTATAAATGCGACCGGGATAGCGCTGCTGCCGACACAATGGAAGGATTCCGGAATTTCGGCAAAGCCGATCTACTTCCTCTCGCATCGCGGATACCGGCCGCATTAAAATGAAATTAACTTGATTAATAACTTTTGTGGAGATTAATTATTTTACTGTCATTCTAGAGCTGGATGATACCGACGCGTTTACTTCTTAATTTAGATATTTGAGAGTGTGTATCACACTGGTTTAAATGTATACAGGGTCCGCCGGCGGCTATTTTGTGGTCACATTACGCTGTTTACCAGCAAAAGTACTGCTGTCGCTGGTGGCTACTACCAGCAAGCCTCAGTTCAAACTATAAGGTCCAACTATTTCTGGTGCATTTTATGTCACCAGGTAGGTACATACAACAGTGAGACCATGTATTGTTTTTGTCAGGTGAATGTGTCGCAATCATAAAATATTTCATATGTGATACCAATTTGTGGGGTTTATTAACTACCTGCCTTGAACCTGACTACATAAATTTTGAACGCACTGTACACGAGTGTAAATAACATAACCAAGGCCACAACAATAATAAATAAATCATTTTAAATTTATTTCATTTCAATAATGAATCCAAGTTAAAACTAACCGCGTAACTAACTAAAACTGAAGTAATCTTAACCCGGAGCGGGTAATTTCCAGGCCGATGTTTTTCGTAGGTGATTATAGTGAAAGCCCGTTGCATTAACTGTTTTACGGTGGCCACGAATAGACCGTACTAGTAGGAATGAAGAGTGCTCGCGGATCCGTAAAACAGTCAGTCATTAGTCGAACAACGTCCACCGTGAAAATAATTCCGACTCGCCAAGCAGAGATTTGGCGGAGTCGCCGGCAGCTCAGTAGCGCTCCAACGGTAAATACCAGAATTAACGTTCGTACAGGAATAAACCGAATGTCGCTCCAGTTGCGTCGAGTTTCGTGATACCCGTAGTTTTGTCGCATGGCGAATTAAAGTGAATATAGAGAGCACTAGTTTCTCTAGTGCCATGACAAATACACTTCTACAAGTTTAAAGCATTTTATGCCGCTCGATGTATAATTTTTTATACATATTAGTGGTAAAGAAAAATCACAAATATCAAATAACAGCTATTTTTTAAAATTACTTCACCAAAAAAAAAAAATAATAATGAACTACCATCACAACACTCTGTTCCGCATTAAGCATCGTTGCCTTAGCTGCTTACCGTTATAAAAACTAATTAAACTCGCAATATAACTAACATAACGGCGTTATACCACGGTTTTGCCGGAATGCCGGTATAAAAGTGGTATATAAAGATTAAAAGGACCGCGGTCCGTAAAAACTAAGAGCAACTACCGGTCCGAAGAAGTGGCTTGCGACATAATTTGTGGCCTCTCCCTTCATCCCTTTAAGGCTTTACTGCCCAGGCTAATTATTGCAGTTATAAAAGTCGGTACGTAAAGTTTAACATGGCGTACGTGAGTACGTTCGCCATTGTAAAGTAAACCCGGTAGGAAAGTTCTTTCCTCTTGATGGCAAACGGTAAAAGTACGATATAAAGATTTTCCAGATACCTACAGGGATTTTATTGATGGGAGTTGTGGTATTATGCGATCTGATTAACTTATAGACCAGTCAAGTTGATCTAAATTAGTTTTGACTTTTTAGGTAAGTCATTTTGGTAGTTTTGCTTAGAAAGTTGTTTTGAAAATTGGTAATTTTATAGATTTTGGTGTGCTCTTTCCCAATTTCTACTTTGCCACCTCGTATCTTTGCCACTCGCGTCGTCATATTGAAAAAATTGTGCCTAAAAACAGTTTTTTGACAATATCTTCTTTTCGACTCATTTTACGATAAAAACAGTTATATAATAAATTAAACTAGAGATAATTTCCTATAATTTATGTAATAACTTTTGTTTGATACAATGAATAGTTTCAGCGTAAGGGTGCCATGAAGTCTACTGCAACATGCGTCGTGGCTAAAAAACTCATTTTCAGTAGAAATTCTTAAAGAGCACATCAACATCACAACATCTATAAAACCTTCTCTTTTTTGAGCACCAAATGATTGAACTATTTGTCGTTTTGACTTTTAAAGATCATAAATGATGTAATAGTTATGCTAAAAGCAAGAAAGATTACATTCCACAGAGAAATAGAAACAGGAACACATAAACAACAGCTTGTAAACGGAACAGGGCATCTTTTAAACACATCCGAGCTTGGCGTAGCAAATTTTAGTCCCACTCGAGGTCGCGCGAGGCGCTCTGGCTGGCGTTACGATTATTGGCCAAACAGGCAGCGTGTCGGGAAATATGGTACGACGTCGCCTCTTACCGGGCGCGATTTTTATTATTCCAGATAGTGAAAATGCGCGCCAAGGAAAAGCTCCTTCTCTGCGACGAGCGTAATTGGTTTTTCGCAATATATTGCTGCGTTGTCGGTCCGACTAAATGTATCGCACGCTACCGGTAAGAAAGGTTGGTTCGTGCGAGATCTGGCTTGCGCACTATCTCCGACCGTAAAATTTACCTGCAGATGAAATCAATTCAATTTAGTGTAATTTTATAGCCGCCGTATAGAGAGAGTTATCAGCAGTGGCACTAAGTGCCGTATAAATCTAGAAAAGAGCGTCCTACCTGACCGTTATATATTGGTATTGCCGATAGACAGAAAGACCTTTGACTAAAATAAAAAAGACACCATTGTTTCTTTTGCGCAATTCCGATGCTTGGTAGTAAAGCAAACATCAGAAAAAAGAATGTACTATTAAATCTCAAACATGTAATTTCGTGCAAAACTGCAGTTCTAGCTTTAAAACATTTAAGAATTCCACGGTAGTTTCTAACCGGCTGAGTCGTACGTGTTTCGAAGTGATTACTCGGCTAGTTCACGCCGGATCCTCGCGTCCTAATGACATCTGTAACGACCTGTAATATCAGAAAAATCTACACGGCGCTGCTCATTACCGCGTCACGTTAACATTTAGCGCGGGACACCATCACCAGCACAGATAACGCGCGATGCAAGCGAAACGCGCCACTGCTAACCGGATTTTACGGCTTGCAATACCCGTCGTCGACCCATGGCCCGGTCGCCGGAACGAATTTCAATTCCCGCACGACGGAATGGCCACAATTAAAACGACTAGTAAATTCTTCGTTCCAAAGATTACGACGTTACATCGCTTCCGCTGACTATAAAGTGGATTTCCACACGTGAATATTTTGATAGTTGAGTGTTTATTAAGAATATTTCACTGTGAAGCCTAAAAAATAATAATTTATAACGAAAAAATAAAACTTACATTTTGGCGGAGGTGCCGGGACATAGCATATGTAACAAAACTTGAATTTGTACAACATCTTCTTTGATCAGTTCCCATATTTTAATGCACATAATGTCTGTATAAATTAACTTAATAAAATAACATGAAAGAACTTGTTGAATCGTAATATTTTGAACAATCTGTTATGAGAATGTATGCACAGAAGGTTAATTCAAGCGAAATATATGACTTATGAGCCCGATAAAAGGTATTTATATTATATTATATTATATGTCGGGTTTTACCTTAGAATTTTTATAGCCGGGGACGTGTCAAGTTGCGTGTCAACCAGCTCGACTTTTCCGGTGAAAATCGATAAAAGAAAACGCCGGCGACGTTGGGGTTTTGCGGCACCGTCTTTATCGAAGGCGGTGGTCGCTTTCCCGGTAAAATAAGAGAGATGAAACTGGGGCACATCAACGTTACGCGAAATGCATCTTGTCACAGTCAATCGTAACTATCACCGGGAAAATGCACCGTTTTCGGGCTAGTGATTCGGGGAATGTTTATTTTTAATGTTTTAGTAAAATGTGTATATTTATTATTTTCGTTGTCCTTTGACTTGTTACTTAAACTCTTCAAACCAACAGAAACGTTTCCCTTTAATTAACAACCGATTTTGCGAATTGAAATCACAACTACGATTACCGGTTATAAAAAATCAGGGAAACCCTTAGGCCTGGAATAAATCCCTGGAAACCCACTAGAGATTTAAGTGCGTAGGCGGCAGTCCGTTTGAAGTCCGCTTTGTAATTTAATGGTGTGTTTACTTGCCGTGTGTACGTACTTAATGTGCCAGATTATGCGAGCCGCTTTGAGAACGTACGACGACGAGGACGGGGGCGGCATGTTTAGTGCCCGTTGTTGCCCGGCGGTGTTAGTTAACAAGGACCTCCGTCCCGAATAAAACAGGAGCGCTAGAGCGTAAAGCGGTTCGGTCCGAATCAAGCCGCGCATTAAGAAATCCTTTCGCCTTGTAAATCATTCCGAGCCAGGTATAATTAAGGTGTGCATTATTGAGGTTACTACCCCTGCGGGGGCAACTTCAAATAATGACTTACGGACGTACGACGTCGTTAAATCTCTCTATGTGTACCTACTCGTTTTAACTTGAATCTCAAAGGACACGTAAAGATATTAATGTGTTGTGTATTTTAGATGTCGCTGTATTTTAGGTAAATTATGAGTTTTTGTTGTTCGTACTTTTAATTAACAGCGAAAATGTGTTTCTCAGCCTCATTTTTTTTTGTCATAAATCTAAAAAACATATTGTTGTATTTATATTATAATATAAATAATATAATAATTGTAGCTGGTGTCACTGACCCAAGAACGCTGTAATTTTTTTCTAGGGGACGTGGTCGGAAACAAAAAAGGTTTCTATATATTATGATGTCTATCTGACAATAGTAATAATTCCTAGTTCATTCATATGCAGAAAATTGAATCTTAAAAACATTTCAGTACGTATAATTTACATAAAAAATAATACACCACTGTTGATACTTCCTAACTTTAAATATTCATGATTTCAGTGGCCAGTATACCTACTTGATACACTTACCATAAAAAAAATAAAAGCTTTCAGCTTATTATTCTGCACAGTTAACGATCGGCCGAGATGGTCTGGTATTAATATTTAACGCGTTAAGAAAATACAGCGCCGCACTATAGGAGCGAGTATTCTCGAGTTACATAAAATGGCAATGAAATAGAGAAATATGACCGCGTGGTCCGGTCTGGGGCGTATTTTAACCTCGCAAAACTTTTAACGGCCATATATATTTCGGCCATGTTTGCCGTTACCATGGCCAACACCCCGCTTTATTCCTGATGGGCGGCGTAACTAATTACTACTTCTGAGCCGTAAAAATTTTATTGTAAGCCGTTAACAATAACTACGTAATAACCGTATAATTCACAGGTGCTTTTATCTAAAACAATAAACAGAGCTCTGCCCCAATATAGATCGCATAAATCCATCTATGCTTCACTGCCATGCTATTAAAATTTTATAGCTTGATGCTATCACAACATAAACTAATCGGTGAGAGATCAATTAATCTTTTTATTATCAAAATATTGGTGTAAATTTAACTAGATTTGGTAGAAATATTCCCTATTTCTCTTAGATAACGTCTTTTCCTAGAAGAAAACCTACGAAGGGTAACTGGTATAGTAGGCTTAAAATGGAAGGGTAAATTTTCCAAAGAAATGCTGAGAAAAAGTCCGGAAAAATGGGTAATATCTCGTTTGATGTAAACCGCAGTTCGAACTGCGTCCCGGACCGCATCAGCGCGGATAATCCGTATTCAGAACGGACAAGAAAGGGTGAAAAGAGGGCGCAAAAAGCGGGGGAAATTCGCGGAACAATGAATCATCCCCCGCCCCCGTATCCGGTGGTCCCAACTAGAAAAAAGGAGAAGTAATAATCAAATCTCGTCCACGGTTCGGCGGCTAGAGTGCAGACTCGACGGTTTTGTTTGGCCTGTGAGTCCCATGACAACCCAACGCTGGTATTAGGGTTGCCAGATTTTTCAATCACTAGCAGGTACACAGGAGGTATTTCTCAAAGAAAGATCACTGTATTTGTCCCAAAAATCACTGACTGTTGTTTTTACTTACTTTTCATTAATCTGTTTTTACTCTATGTTTACTAAGTCTCTACTATATCATTACTGTCATTACTATCTACTGTGTCTTTACTATGCCTTTACCACGTCTTTACTATGTCGTTACTATACCTTTACTATGTCTTTACTATGTCTTTATTTTAGTCTGTCCTTAGTCTGTCTTCAGTTTTTCTTTAGTCTGTCCTTAGTCTGTTTTTAGTCTATCTTTGATCTGTCTTTAGTGTGTATTTAGTCTGTGTTTAGTCTGCCCTTCGTCTGTGTTTAGTCTGTCTTTACTATGTCTTTACCGCATCTCTACTCTTTCTTTACTCTGCCTTTACTCTGTCTTTACTCTGTCTTTACTCTGTCTTTACTCTGTCTTTACTCTGTCTTTACTCTGTCTTTACTCTGTCTTTACTCTGTCTTTAGTGTTTTTACTATGTCTTTACTCTGTCTTTACTCTGTCTTTACTCTGTCTTTACTCTGTCTTTACTCTGTCCTTACTCTGTTTTTACTCTGTCGTTACCCTATCTTTACTCTGTCTTTACTTTGTCTTTACTCTGTCGTTACTCTGTTTGTGCACAATTTACATAAAGTACGTAAAGTACATTTGTTGTTGTTTGTATTGTTCTACTACTTTACTATGTCTATACTATGTGTTTACTATGTCTGTACTATGTCTTTACTAGGTCTTTACTATATTGTTACTATGTCTTTACTATATGTTTACTATATTTTTACTATATTTTATTTTAGTCTGTCCTTAGTCTGTCTTCAGTCTGTCGTTAGTGTGTCTTTAGTCTGTCTCTAGTCTATATTAAATATAGACACACAGACTAAATTTTAGTCTGTGTTTTGTCTGTTTTTACTTTGTCTTTACGCAGTCTTTTTCTCTGTTTTTACGCTGTCTTTGCCCTGTCTTTACTCTGTCTTTACTTTGTCTTTACTCTATCGTTACTCTGTTTATGCACAGTTTACAATACGCAAAGTACATTTGTTGTTGTTTGTATTGTTTGAACACTCTGTTACATTAATCTATTAAATTGTTTGATTGTTAATGTTCGCTGAATAATTAATAATTTATAAAAATAGTCGTAATTGTGTAAATCGCTCAACTGACAACACTGGTTCTGCAATCGTATTTTATTTGTTAGTCGTTTTCTAGAGCGCATCTCGACGATGTCCGGATCTCTTCAGAGCCGTCGCCAGCTCTGGTTCAAAAGTATACACTTCCTTTCTCAAACTGGCACTTTTATGACTGCTCGGTTGCCAAACGGCAATATTTATACATCCGGTAATGTCGAACCGATACCGCGCGCGCCGCAGCGACAGAAAATAACACAGTAAGAGCGATTCAACTTTATATGCGTATAGAAAACATTTATCCCGACTTCCGTTTTGCATTTATCTCGCCTCGGTTGGCGTATATTAACGAAACGCTTGGATCGAGGCCGTAAATAATAATGCGGAAAACGATGAACGTATGAAATATTGGCTTTCCGGCTCCTCCACCAAAAACCGTGTTCTAAAATGTTAAAAGAATGTTCTACAAATAAAAGAAGCTTATTTTGGCTTCATAAAAAGTTACCAAATGAACTAATTTAAACGACCTAAGGTAAGAGTCTTATCTATTCCATTTTACCGGCGTCTTATGATGTAGAATTTTATGCGGTCGTTGGCGTCAAGATGCAAGAACGGAACGGAAGAAATGCGACGCGAAACTAAAGAAAGACCACGAATGAAAATGTTAAAATGTCGTTAGAGGTGTCGACCGGATCGCCCGACATATGTATCGCGTAATATCCATGCACGATTTTGAATATATTTGAATAGCATTTGCATTTTATAATAGAAAAATGTGCCGGCCGCATTTGCATCTAAATGTTCATTGCCGTTGCTGCGGAGCTTTGCAGCCGGAACCCCGTCCTCACACCTAATTCCCACTAAACAAGACACGATATGCGATTACTAGAATACGGACCGGAATTCTCCGGAAAATTTAGTGGGTATCGGAACTGTGTCTTCGGACGGCAGCGTAGAGTATTAATAAAGGTATTTTACATCTGATTTTATCTTTGACTTTCTTTACTTTGTCTTGACTCTGTCTTTATTCTGTCTTAACTATGCCTTTACTATATCTTTACTCTGTCTTTAGTCTGTCTTTAGTCTGTCTTTAGTCTGTCTTTAGTCTGTCTTTAGTCTGTCTTTAGTCTGTCTTTAGTCTGTCTTTAGTCTGTCTTTAGTCTGTCTTTAGTCTGTCTTTAGTCTGTCTTTACTCTGTCTTTACTCTGTCTTTACTGTGTCTTTACTCTGTCTTTACTCTGTCTTTACTCTGTCTTTACTCTGTCTTACTCTGTCTTTACTCTGTCTTTACTCTGTCTTTACTCTGTCTTTACTCTGTCTTTACTCTGTCTTTACTCTGTCTTTACTCTGTCTTTACTCTGTCTTTACTCTGTCTTTACTCTGTCTTTACTCTGTCTTTACTCTGTCTTTACTCTGTCTTTACTCTGTCTTTACTCTGTCTTTACTCTGTCTTTACTCTGTCTTTACTCTGTCTTTACTCTGTCTTTACTCTGTCTTTACTCTGTCTTTACTCTGTCTTTACTCTGTCTTTACTTCGTCTTGACTGTCTGTTTTTTGTTCTGCCTTTGGTGTCTTTCTTACATTCTTTATAAAACTAACAAAGTAAAATATTGCATCGTATATAGTGTGGGTGGTATCAGCGCCAAAATGCCTAATGTGTTTTAATCTATTTCTAAATAGTAACCTGTATACGGTTACTAAGCACACTGTATACGGATATAAAATCCTGTGGTTTAGATATTCGTTGGGAGTACGAAAAGTTGCTGGCGAATCGAGTATTCGTCGAGTTCAACGGACGTGTTTCGCGAACTGACTGGCACAGTGGAGAGGTGGCAGGTTTCGTTGTTTCTCATTTCGCCGCTTCATTAAGGGCACTGGCTCACGTACTGGAGCGTGGCCGAGCCCGGGGATACGAGCGGTCGCAAAAAAGAGCAGCACGCCCACGCAAATGTAGCTCGGTGCTAATTTTTCATTGTTAAGTAATCATGAGAGCACTTTTTTTCCTCTGCGAAGAGAAATCCGTGCTGACGAGCGAAAGAAAGAAAATAATCAGCGCATGGCGTTTAAATGTTTTCACATCATGACGTTGTTTACTGTTGATTGAATTGAAGGATTACGTCAGCTTAAAAGCCGATTTGGATTACCCAATTTTATTGAACAGAAAAGTTGTGTCAAAAAAATTATATCAAAAATTATCTAGAATGACGAAGCTTTGGAAAATCCATATAACATTCAAATCAAGGTCTACAGTTTTCTTTTCATTACTGCCCCTCCTACTCATCCTTCATAATTTCCCAAGATGCAAAATTAACACCGCTGTTGTTTAAAAATTACAAAAAAAGAACGGCAGCTAGGAAAATGGCGCTTTGTGTGGACGGAGATCCATTTCACCTTAATGAAAATTAGTCTGTGTCTGCTTTAATTTTTACGGGGCGAGAGCAGAGCGCAGCAAGCAACTTTCCCCGGGAAATAATTAATATTCTGTCACGGTGTAATCGGACAAGCGATGAAAAAAAAAAAAATACAGCGCTTCAACCGTGTAGCGGGCTCGAAATTTGCCGACAAGCCTCGCCCGCGTCTCGCGCCAGCATGTTTCCGCTAGAACAGTTGTAGTAATTTTGCGAGCGCCACTCGAAGCCACCCTTTCTCGCTACGCAACCCCATAGCAAACCCCAAAAATGATCTCGATGATGACACACGTAAACAAACGCACCAGAATTTTCCGGATGAATTCAGTTGACGTTTTTTACGTCTACCTTTACAAATGAGGTTGTGTTTCATATTTAATCTAAGGCGTGTTTCAGAATGATAAAAGACTGAATGTTTCAATGTTCAAATGAAGTTAGTACAAGAAGAAAACCGGTAAAGTAAAACGATTGAAGCAATGATTGTAGCAAAATACATCGTTGTATAGAATAAATCCATTCCTTTTTATTTTTTGATGGCCACACTTGGTCGAGGGTTTACAAATGGCTGTCTTGAGACTTCCTTACTCCCCACTAGTAACGATCAATTTCATTCTAAAGCAGGCCACCTGCCCCCCACCCAGGATCGGATTGATGTCCGGAACAGGGATGGAATTGAAAAGTATCTCGGACAATCGACCATCAAGAAAAAATATATCGACGAAAGTTTTTCTTTCCTCATGATAACAAATGGATACGTCAGATATCACTGAATCTTCCTTTCCAACTATAGGTTGTCTAGAATATTATTCATAGCCACTAATCTGTGCGCAAAGTTAAGAGAGACCATGCTTGGAAACTAGATTGTAACAGCATGTCATACATGACAGCCAGAAAGATGTTTAGTAAAGTTCTCAATAATGTAATATATTACTTATCATTAGTTCATTATGACAGATAAAACCCTTTTGGAACGAGTTACCTATAGAACGTCTTATGGTCTTTAGTCTGTCTTTAGTCTGTCTTTAGTCTGTCTTTAGTCTGTCTTTAGTCTGTCTTTAGTCTGTCTTTAGTCTGTCTTTAGTCTGTCTTTAGTCTGTCTTTAGTCTGTCTTTAGTCTGTCTTTAGTCTGTCTTTAGTCTGTCTTTAGTCTGTCTTTAGTCTGTCTTTAGTCTGTCTTAAACTGACTGTTCGTAAAGTTAAGAGAAAATATGCTTGGAAACTAAATTGTAGCAAATGTCATACATGAAAGTCAGAATGACGTTTATTAAAGTTCTCAGTAATTTAACATATTACCATCATTAGTGCATTGCGACAGATAAAACCCCTTTGGAACGAGTTACCTATAGAACGTCTTATGGGAGAATTATTCAAGGTGATATTTTGTTTTCTATGTGCATAATGTAATGGTACGAAAGTACTCAACCAAGTTGCAATTATCTACACGTCTTATTTTTACCTTTAGTGTTAATGCTTCAAGTTCTATCTTCAATATTTTTTTCTCTAGATATATCCTTCTGCGGTATAGCCATTGAAAAAAATCCCATAAGCGTTAATCAATGTCCATTATTTACGACCGGCGAAACACGAAATAAATGATTTCAGCGCGTCGATTTGATCGAAAGTAATGACCCGGACATTCTTTCTGAAGCATTCCATTGTCTACCTCCTCCTTCGCGGATTGGAAGAATCAAGGAAAAAAGAATCATAAGAGGTCGATTTGTGCGTGTAAAAACTTGATAAATTGCCTGCGTAACATTTCAATCAGCGGAATGTAATTATTATACCGCAGCGCCAAGTGTTGGACGACAAATTAGAAAGAAATATATAGAGAGGGAAATGGAGAAAGAAATAGGAAATACAGATAAAGAAAGACAGCGAAAGAAAGGCAGAAGAGAGAAGTAAAAAAAGGGATAAAAGGGGTAGGTAGTGTGAGGACTGTGAAATCTGATTGTGAGCGACAATAGAAGTGTCCGAGGTGGCCATTGTGGCCGGACGAATGGCCTCAGGGTACGGGACGGCATTTACGTGGCCATTCTTTAATTTGAGTTCCAATTACTGTGGCGATCCCTCCAGAGCACTATCGGTGGACGGCATCTCCGTAGCACTGCTCGTTTCCTGGCAGTAAAAATAGAATGGGTGTAAAAATAGAATGGCCGGTCAGTGTAGTGGCGATGCGACGTTGTACTGCTGGTTAGGTGTAGTACTAATGGACGCTATTTCTCCCACTCCGTGAATCACAACCAAGTGCAAATATTTATTCCGAGGTCGTTAGAACAAGCGACATAACTAAGCCTGTAACGTTACATTTACGACTGGCGTCACATACCTACTTACGTTAAACAGATTGGTGCTTTATGTGAAGTGAAGTGTTCTCTTACATATTTACGATGTTAAAATATAGGTTGAAGATTAGGGATTTGCAAATAATAATAATAAATAATAATAATAAATGATGATAATAAATAATAATAATAAATAATAATAATAAAGTTTATTTTAGATTTATTTAGAAAATTGTCCAAATTCCAAGCTGACTTGCGCCAGGTTTCCTATAGCACTCTCAACTCTATGCATAACGGCACTTGCGAATGCATAACATGACGCACGGGGCTCTCTCTGAAATTTCGTCGCAAACTAACTTTCCTTTCCCGGGAAAAGGAATTTGCAAGGCCTCTCCTGGCCGCCTGCAGGATGGCGGCGATTGTGGTATTTCTTCTCGCAGAGATATGAGTGGAAATATCATTTCTATGAAATCGCTTCTCGCGTTTGGTTGGAGACCTGTACGTGTGTGGATGTGTGTGTGCAACATTCGGATATATTGAAAGGGCAAATCGGGCCGTAGCGCCCGTGATTGAATAAGCGATAAAATTCCGTAACTATGCCGAAAGTTCGAATGGAAAGTTTGAGGTATTTGCAAGTAAAACAGAGGGCGCAAGAAATCTTTCGGGAAAATTACGCAAATTCGGATATGGAGTGATAAAAAGTGATGGCTCCGGGTATAGATGGAAGATTGAAAAGCATGTCGTATTTTGTGAAGAGTCTTATGTTGTCTGGACGCAATTTTAAATTAGATTAGACAAAACATACCAAGAATTTTTCTATAATTTACTGAAAGAATCGTCAGGCACCAAAAGTTAACTTTCTGAAACAAAGCTCAACTTTTTTATTCATCCCCAGTAATTCGAAACTCCCCAATCAAGCAAATTCGCAATTCCTCATCTCACCCCACACCGTCGGAGACGTGAGCCGATCGTCTCGCCGCTTCTGCGACCGACGATTCCGCGAATACGAAAAACCGAACACGGAGAAACGCACCCCGATATTGAACCGCACCGCCACCTACCTACCCACCAGCTCTCGCACATATAATATTCAAATACCGTTCATCAGTGAACACAATCGAAGCGTCTAGCGTGAATTTTAACCACCTTCTTTCTACACTCTCGCCGTACCGCGCTAACACACCCTCATCCATTCGCGGCACGTACGAAACTCTTATTTTTTTCATTCGCCTTCGATTTAGCAATCTATTCTGTTTTTATCGGCTTCCCGGCGTCTAATATCTCCTTGTTTTTTTCTCTCCCCCCGTCGGCCTTTTGTACAATTTTTGGCCGCACACCCCATCAGGTGGAAATGTATTCATCCATGTTCTTTCTTTTTTTGTTTTCACGCACTTGAAGTGATAGTCGCTTAAACAAGTTACGTTGAATTTACGTTCAATCTACGTTCAATCTAAGTTCAATTTACGATCAATCTGCGTTCAATCTACGTTCAATCTAAAATCATCCTAAAATCAATCTATGTTCAATCTATGTTCAATCTACGTTCAATCGATGTTCAATCTGCGTTCAATCTACGTTCAATATATGGATAATTTCCGTCCAATCTACGTTCAATCTATGTTCAATCTACGTTAAATCTAAAATCAATCTATGTTCAATCTACGTTCAATCTACGTTCAATCTAAAATCAATCTACGTTCAATCTACGTTCAATCTACGTTCAATCTACGTTCAATCTACGTTCAATCTACGTTCAATCTACGTTCAATCTACGTTCAATCTACGTTCAATCTACGTTCAATCTACGTTCAATCTACGTTCAATTTACGTTCAATCTACGTTCAATCTACGTTCAATCTATGTTTAATCTACGTTCAATCTACGTTCAATATAAGTTCAATTTACGATCAATCTGCGTTCAGTCTACGTTCAATCTAAAATCATCCTAAAATCAATCTACGTTCAATCTACGTTCAATATATGGATAATTTACGTCCAATCTACGTTCAATCTATGTTCAATCTACGTTCAATCTACGTTCAATCTAAAATTCATCTATGTTCAATCTACGTTCAATCTA
Source organism: Aphodius granarius (assembly GCA_963971325.1). NCBI lineage: Eukaryota > Metazoa > Arthropoda > Insecta > Coleoptera > Scarabaeidae > Aphodius > Aphodius granarius. Next base: position 41,624,286 of record OZ020221.1, on the reverse strand, counting down.
CGATCAATCTACGTTCAATCTAAAATCAATATATGTTCAATCTATGTTCAATCTACGTTCAATCTAAGTTCAATTTACGATCAATCTGCGTTCAGTCTACGTTCAATCTAAAATCATCCTAAAATCAATCTATGTTCAATCTACGCCCAATCGATGTTCAATCTACGTTTAATCTACGTTCAATCTACGTTCAATCTAAAATCAATCTATGTTCAATCTACGTTCAATCTACGTTCAATCTAAAATCAATCTGTTCAATCTACGTTCAATCTACGATCAATCTACGATCAATCTACGTTTAATCTACGTTTAATCTACGTTCAATCTACGTTCAATCTAAAATCAATCTGTTCAATCTACGTTCAATCTACGATCAATCTACGTTTAATCTACGTTCAATCTATGTTCAATCTAAAATCAATCTAAAATCAATCTATGTTCAATCTACGTTCAATCGATGTTCAATCTGCGTTCAATCTACGTTCAATATATGGATAATTTACGTCCAATCTACATTCAATCTATGTTCAATCTACGTTCAATCTAAAATCAATCTATGTTCAATCTACGTTCAATCTACGATCAATCTACGTTTAATCTACGTTCAATCTACGTTCAATCTAAAATCAATCTATGTTCAATCTACGTTCAATCTACGTTCAATCTACGTTCAATCTACGTTCAATCTACGTTCAATCTACGTTCAATCTGCGTTCAATCTACGTTCAATCTACGTTCAATCTACGTTCAATCTACATTCAATCTGCGTTCAATCTACGTTCAATCTATGGACAATCTACGTCCAATCTACGTTCAATCTACGTTCAACCTGCGTTCAGTTTACAATTTTCCCACATTAAAAATCATGCATTACAAGGCCCACCGCCATTTTTTTATTCTGCTTAATTTTTTGTAGACGTTCCCCGATGCGGTGGGGATAATATTCATCCCGTTTATCTTGTTTCCACGTTCTTACGGCATCAGGGGGTCGCTTATCGTTGGCGCGGAATCTCATTTGAAAGGATCAACCGAAATTATTATTGCGCCTTTGTCTTCGGGTTTATTTGCGGCCAATTCTAGAGCCGAATCGCAACACACAAAGGGGGTCCGCTCGCCGTCGGGACCCCGCTAATAGAGTACAAGGGCGGCTCTTGTAAATGCCCTCCTCGAATTGAATTAACATGCGGATAATTTGATTTCCTGCCTCGTAATTGAAAACTCGCCTAACCGCGCGCGAAGTTGATAAGTTCAGATTATGTCTGAAGCTGAGAGAGATCTTGTCTTGTTTGATTAGGGTGATTGATAAGACGCTTTGATGTTGTTGTTCGGAGGAACAGAAACGTAAATTGAAGGTAAGTTTAACCGGGATTTCGATCTTGCATTTTTCAGTAAGTATGCAAATAACTGTTCCATTATCTTTCTTGCAAAAGAAACGGCAAGCTTAATGAACGTCACTTTGCAGAGATCAAAGGGAACGGAAATTTGCCAGACATTCCATCTTTGTATGTACGATAAACAATCCGTTTTTCCGGCGACGGTTCGTGGTGAACGGAAGGGAGCACTTCTCGAAAACACATAAAAAGGCACACAGACCCATTTAAAGAGTCCACAGAGGAGGGAGTGGAATTGCTCTCTATCCTCCAACTGAAAGGGCAATTTTATTTATATTGGCGCCGGTTTTTTCGAGTGTTTTTCCGACGTTGGCGCGTTATTTATATGCGCGGCGCCACCGCGAAAAGGACCGATGCGACCCACGTCCGCGCCCCGCACCTTGGGGGGGGGGGCGACGCTTTGCATTTCGCTTAACCGAATGTTTATCGCGTGCGGTTACAGGAACAGCGTTGCCGAACAAGTTATTTATTAAGTTAGGCCTGAAACAGGGGGGACCCGTTTCTCAATCCTATACAGTCAGTGGTCTACAGGCCTACATAATACCTCAACCCTTAATATTCAACAGAGCGTGTTAATTGAAAAGCAGAGAGATTAGATTGAATCCCTGCGATAAACGTTAGATTAATGTCAATTGAACGAATATTGAACGCAGATTGAATGTAGATTGAACGTGGATTGAAGGAAGATTGAACGTAGATTGAGAGCAAATTTAACGTAGGTTCAACCAGAGGTGTTCAACTGGTTGCCGGGGCCCATGGCTATACGCCTCTTCCGAAAGGCGGCGAGATGAGGATCTTCAGCTGATGTCTGGATTTGAGCGCCATATTTTCTAGCAAATTAATTTCAAACTAGTTTTTTTGTACTGCTCGAACAAACCCAACAAACCCAGTTGTATAACTCTGTAGTACACAGTGTGGTGCTTGCTCATGATAAATGACCATGAATTAATTCATGATTGTTTACTATGCTCAAAAAACGTTGTTGCGCACAAAATATACTTTGTCCTAAAAACCCTACACCCCTAATGCGTGCAAAAAACATGAAACCAGCTCGCGGCATAACTTCTTGTTTGTTATCGTCGGCGTTGTCAAGGTGGTGCGTTTTTTGTTACCTATCGACATATCATTAAATATTGTTCACCTTAGATATCGATTTATGGGACAGGAACACGGTTATCGCATATGTAGGGGTGCAAGACTAGACGTAGAGTTAAATATGACAGAGAGTAGGGTCGCGTATGAAAAATGTATCATTAATCTGAGGAGGGTGAGCGAGATGGGAGCATAGACTCACCTATGCTTCTTCTACCCTTCGCGACGCGCGCGAACAATACGTTTATGCTAATATATTAGCGGGCCGAGGTAAATAAATCTTTCAGGAAACGTAAATTCTCCTCTGAGAATGGGTCTCGAGGATTACTTTAACTTTTAAATGCTTTACGGGAATACATTACGTTGTCCTGCCGATGCGATTCCTGTAACCGTTTCAGCGGGAAGGGTAGACGGGCAGACAACGCAGAATTTGCGTTTTCTATTTGAATTTAATTCATTGTGAGACCTAGAATCGACAATGTGGAAAAAGAAAACAAACAAAAATGGAAGGGAATGCATAAATAAGTGCTTGAAAGTGTGTGGGTCGAGGCTTCGACTAATAATAGACAACCGAACACACACGGTAGCATAATGTGTAACATATGCTGCATCGATGACTCATTCCCAATAGTCCCTGGACAATTTCTGCTTTCAATACAAGGAACAAGAGATCGGTTGTAAATTATGAGCTAAGTGTGTCTGTACTTCGCATACCTCTATACCTACTATTGGTTGGTATAGGGTGGCACATTATTAATGTGTCGTACACTCACTGGAGGAATGGCGAAACTGATGTCGAGTTATCAGTTAATTATGTCACGCTAAGAGCCCTTAAACACAAACACGTTTACCGAATTTGCGACAGTTTCGTCAGCGTGGCTCGAAATTCGATTCACTTAGGTACGTAGTCCTGACTAATTGATATTTCAGATCATGGTGGTCGCATAATTTCGGCTGAAATCTGAGATTTAGGACTCTATTCGAAGCCGGGGAAGGCTAGTGAGTACGATACGTAATCGTAGAGTGGTTTTCAACTCAGAAGAGCACTGTTCTGTATGTAACCAAATATGCGCGGGTCATTTATAAACCATAAACTGGGTATAATTGGTTACATATGTCACGGCGCTGTTCTGAGTTGAAAACAAGGTATTATTCGGTATAAACTTGATTTTAATGATTCTTACAACAAATTACAGATAAATTCTTCAAAATTTTTTATAGCAAAAACATCATATGGAGTTTTATTACAACAAAGACTTTTTTATTCTAGTTTAAGACTTCTTTTTCCCGAGGAGGCAAACAAAAACGTCCGTTATCACTTTCACGGTCATTAATTTGACAATATTCAAGTTGCAGTATAATAAATTAACCGCGCCTGAGGGAAGGATTTTTCTTCCACGAAGGGATAAGCCGTTTATGATGTGCACCCTTGACAATTCATCCATTCTGGCGTGCGCCCGTCCGTCGTTTCCGGGGATTTCGGGCGATAAATAAAAATGATAGTTTTTTTCCCTCCGGGTTAGCAGAGCAGCGCGCGGATCAGACTATTTTTCATGCATTCTACTTTTCAAAGATGAATCGATATGGTAATACAGAGACCTGCTTTCACCCACTGCTACTACCGTCAGTCCTAACCGTAATTTATTACCAAAGCGATCACGTGATGGCGTAAAGAAAAGTTCGGAGAGAAATGGGAAATTGGGAATATTAGTTGATCAAGTTAATCATAGGATAAAAGTGGGTTATCGAGGTCGAGTAAGTAATTCCATCGAAAATTAATTTTTAATGATTAATTGCTTGCATTTCAGGAAGGCGACGTCCTTGTCGTAATTCGCCTAGCCGCTGAGTAACCGAGTTGAACGTATTAAATTTCAAACTACATTTACTTCACCTTGTTGAAGGGAGCGTAATTACCGCAATTGCCATTTTCACACCACGGATGGTGGAGTTTTTTGCTATACCGGCGAGTTTTTTGTCTAATCTATACAGGTTTGAAATTTCCTGTTGCCCAATTGCACTATTTTAGCGCTATTTGGTTTCAAATTACCCGTGGGTTAGTATGTGATTAACAGAACACGGTTCTATGTGATGATTTCCCTGACAATTCCGTTTGGTGGAGACACCTGAATTTATAGTTACAGTAGGTTATATTATTACATATTTATTATTATCTATTAATGACAAAAATTTGACGGTAATGTTCTATGAGGGTACAAATTTGTCACGGGATGCCAGGAACTTTTCTCTTGTGCTAACAAGGGAAAATTTATAACAAAAAAAAATTAATTGTTCCAGATTATATTTGCCTTAACTAGAAACTGAAAGTAGATTTATTGTAAGAGGTCTAGATTTACAGATAAAGCCACCATTCAGAAGGATCGTGGGGAATATCAAAGTCGTGCATAAGATCCTCAACATCGTGACATACACCTAAAGATCCTTCCATTTTAAAATATGATTTAAAAAGGTCGTTACGCTTTGTAAATGAAGACGCTGTCACACCTCGTGCGAAAAGATTCCATTCCTGTAGCCTAGAACCCAATAACTCGTCATTTGCTTTTGATACACCTCTCTTCTTTGACCAAATCATTCAGATCGTACTGGTTTATAAGCTGTGGTGTTCCTAAAACTTCAAATGGTGAATCTTTATGACTTGCCTGATTTGACAGAGACACTCTGTCAAGTTAGGCAAGTTTCTTCAAACAGGCGAAATTTTGACTGTGTCAAAAATCGAAGATGATGAAGTGGATGGCTCACTTGGGAGAGGTTGGTTCTCTCCATGGGGGATAAGTCGCGATGCCGATGGAAAATTTGGGTATTTTATTTTATGCTAATCCTTCTTCGAATATCCGGAGACCTTATCGTGCAAAAATAGCAATCATCTACATGACTGGACGGCTCTCGCCACAACATGGGAACTGCAAACAACATGTTCTTTTGCTTCCCTTTCATCCACTTTAAAATTAGGTGTCCATGGGGTTTCCAGATCTCCAATTCTAAATCCAAAATAGCAGCAGTAAGCTGCTTTTACCTCTTCCGTAATTTTTTCAAGATTTGTCACAATACTTTAATGACTTGATCTATGAACAGTGTTCTGGTTATAGGACCCTTCCCTTGTATAGTTATTTTGATTTTTTTGATATAATATTAATAGTTATTTAGTGCCGAATCAAGTACATTATTTAATAAAAGAAAAGGTACTTTATATCCTTATAGATAATATTGGGTTGGGTAGTAAACTACAAGGGATGAATATGATAACACGATAATAATATTGTTACGAAGTGATGAAGAGTCATTTCATTTTAAATTATAGTTCCCGATACTCTAAAAATCTTATGTCAAGTTTTGAGTTGCCTTACATCATATTATTTTATGACTCTGAAAACGAAATAGAAACAAAATTAGCGACTATTATTCTTTATTTCAGATAGGGTGCTCTTCACCTTTCTGGGTCGGAGCACTTCAATTAGTTTCCATCGGGCTTGTTACTCGTATCCAGCAATTTGTCTTGCTATAAGGCGGCCGTAATTTTCGCACCCTTTCTCCGCCACGCCACGACGGCGGCGGCGGTGGCGGCCGGCGGTGGGAGGAGATATTCATCCACGTTAATTCGACATTAAACAGGTAATCCCGAACGAGATAATAAATTTCATCTAATTCTTTTGCCCGTACGTTTCTCTCTCTCTCTCTACTTCTCTGTTCACCCGTCCGTAATAGACTTTTTACTGGCGGGTGGCGGGCAAATTCGCCCCCCTTTCGGGTGGCGCGCAAAACTCCACTCGACTCGAACGAGTCGAGTTCGGAGTTGCTATTTTTAAATTAAAACCGCCTTTCTCGTTCATCTACCAAATGGAGCAAGAACACGATTTCGTCCGCGAAAAACTACAGTCACTCGGTTAAAAAGACAAGCGGTGGAACAATGCGAAATTTATTTTATTTAAGAGATCTCTTCTTTAAATGTTCTTGTAATCTAGAAATACCTTGAAAAGCTTTAAGTAGTTGCGGAGACAGTATAATTCTTGTTGAAGTTTGATTTTTGCTCTGAAATATGTTATATTTATGTAGAATTACCATGGGATGAACTGGATTGGTTTTAGCGACAATCTGGCAACCGAAAGTGGTAAATGTTACATGTAATTTCTGAGGAATTTAATCAATTTTGACCAAACTGATACCAGTTCATCCTCCAGTGACAGAAAATATGTACACCAATCTACAAATCAGTCGGATGAACGATTTAGGCGCTATAAGCATTTATAGAACCAGGTTGACAAATTTTGGTAAAAATCAGTGACCACAGACATTAGGTGGCTTCACAAAATTAAATAACTGCAGAATTAGAAAACCCACGAAATTCAATGAAATGAAGAAATATTTTTAAAGTCAGACAAATTCACCAAAACAAATGTAAATTTGACCTACATCTCTAAATTATTTTCACCCAACCAATTCAGCACATTTCATATTTGCGTAGAGGCCTGGCGTCTACTAGGATTATTCTCGCCCCCAATTTATATTATAATAAAATACGACGAGATGCCGCAAGAATATTCCATTAGATGAAATGGAAACCAGGCCTGGGAGCACAGGATCAGAGTTCAAAATTCTACGATGAAACAGCGGCCTGTCTCTACGTAGGTGCCGGCGTTACTCCCTAAACAAATAGCTTGAATTCGACGATTTTCACGCAGAGGGTAAATTGCAAAACCGGCCGAGAAATTCCCACTGGGACTATGTGAAATATTGCGAAATTAATGAACGACGATCACGACATAATGAAAAAAGTTTCACCCCTACCGTCTGCTAGTAAATGGACAACTTTCTGTGCTAGTGAACACAGTAAGAAAACTTTGTTTAAAAAAGAATTATTATTGTAACTAAAGAGAATTATACAAAGTATCTTGACACACTGTATATTATTATAAAACTAATTAAATATATCGTCCATAAAGCCAAGAATAAAATTCTCTGCGTGCCCTTTTACAGTGCTAATTCATCCTTTCCAGATTATGTATATGTGTGTGTGTATTTTCTCTTATTTGTTTTATTAAAGTAAACATGAAACAGATTGATTTAGGTAGAATTAATAGCTAGCTGAATAGTGTGCAACCACAGCAACGTTGGTGGACTTATCAATTACCGAATTCACTGTATGCATTCGTTCGTTCGTTTCAGCTGAAATACTAAATTCAGGGACGTTAATCAATTCCTGTGTTTGTGGAGTACACGTTCTCTATAACCAATGCTGATATTAATTCAGCGCAGATTCAAATAACGCCGTTAATGGCATCCGCATGCACACATCCGGCTAGTGCAGTACCTAGTGTATACGTCGTCGCTGAGTAGTGTAAATTCGATTAGTATAAATCGAGGTATTGCATTCATAGGTGCACTGCTAAGTGCAACTGAGGTATAGAGGTACATTTGTCCGTGGCAAATATTCAACTAGTCTAGTTTCAACCTGTTTTCGTATCTAGTATATAGTATATCTAGGATATATGCTTTCCTGCCTTCGGTTTTTATGTACACACAGTGAAATGTTTAAGACATTCGTTGTCTTGCAAACATTTACTCCGAACAAATCAATAAAGTTATCAATTAAGAAGAGCTTTTTGATTCAAAACACACAAATTTCGCCTTTGAAGAGACAAGATTTTGTTTCCAAATAAAACTATGTTGGATAGCTTTAAATGTTCTTATGAGTTCTTTTTACGAATATAGTGTTTTGCATTGAAAAAATCAATATATTAAAAAAAAGAATCAAGATCACATAATAAAATTTTCGCCTGTTCGAAATTGAACAAGAAAATTGTGTAGTGTAAAACAGAAATTGTGTTAAACATTGTGCAAAATTCGGTCATTCTAGAGTCGCAAAGAGAAAAGACCAGGAGTGGCCTTAATCGGAGATAAACCAAACCATTTTTCACCCTTGATTAAAAACAAGGAACGTCAAATTTACGTTAGCTAACTAAACGAGCGTCGCCATCGCCGTGCGCCAAGCTGAGTTTCGGACACTTTCCGGGTCCGCACTTTAGGCGGCACATCGTCGTCGAATTTTTAACTTCCACCCGGCCACTTATTAATTTTCTAATTACTTTTCTCCACAGCGGGGAACGTTCAAAACTCCCCAACTAAACCGGTGTGTACTTAGAAAGAAAAAGAAACGAGACTTAGTACCGACCGACCAACTCGGTCGCTCTGACGGTAGTTTTTGCCATGATTATCCTTCGGGCGAAAGATAAAACAGTCATTTCTCGAGGTGCTGTAATAGCACGTCTTATTAGTCACTCACTCATAATCAACCAGAACACTTAATGAGAATTATCCACCCTGGAAAAATTCGTTTCATTCAAATTTTTTTCTCTCTGTGGAGACCAAAAGACTATCATGTCCGTTACCTAATTCAACAAGATACAATAAGTCTCTAGACGTACCTAATTTACGTTATTAGACATTAAAACCCAAGATATTCATCATTATTACGACCACCGCCAACCCTTTGTCCTTGAAACATACCGCCTCCACATGACCACGGCGACAAAACAAGCAAATTGCTACGAGTTACGTTCGAACGGTTTCGCAGAATAGGATTTGATGATGGTAAATAACTTCTATTCCATACTACGACCGACGCTGGGTCTATATTGAAAGAAACTTGAAAGCGTCGAGGGATGTATGTCGGTTTAATAGATACTCAAACCAACCCTGTACAACGAGCTCACAATAGATCTTCGGCTTGCTCGAGGCGGCACGTTCTGTAACAAAACAGTTAACCGAGTTTGTGTACCTGTTCACGTTTTTAGCCGGCAAGGAGAGTGGATGTTGGTAAACGGCAGAGTAGTTTTGTTGTTGTTTGTCAGTTGATAAATCTTTTAGTTTAGTGGTCGATGAAGTGTGATTTTAAGGAAGAAGTTATTGCAAAATACGACATTCTTTAAAATACCTTTTATAAATGTTCCCTTTGACTATGATAACAATAAATGTATGAAAACTAATTGCTTCTTGTGTTGTTATAATCTCACCTAGAGACATCAGCGCTAATAATAATCCATAAATCTGTCAAGTACGTCAAAGATAACAGTAGTAACCGCTTAATCATGTTCATTACTACAGACTATAGACATAGCAAACTTGGTCCACTGCATTAGATAGCTCCAGGTAGCTCCACAACACTTCAGGAACTCCATAAATAATGGACAGCGTTTGCGAACTACGTGAGTAGTAATGGAAAAATGCCTAATGTTTAACAAACAATAGCGACGGCAGCGTAACGTTGCAAGCACGCCGCTTATGCATATTACCGTTTGTTGATATATTACAAGAGCTTATCTGGGAGTAGTTAGTTCCTGCAGGAGTTCCTCTTGCGGGAGGTCCTGCAATTTCTCCCTGCAACTCCTCCTGTTGCCGGACAAACTTGGTCTTGTGTATGTTGGTTTGCACTCTCCAACATAGAAGTGTTCCACCGCACCAACAACTAACTGTTTACTTATGTGCGCGATAAATAATACCGGGCGTCGCGTAAGGTGTGGCGGGTGTATGTGTGGGCGTTGTCTGGCATAAGGAACGTTGAGACGTTTAATTAGTGCTAGGTAAACTTTGGTATAAGGTCTTAAGGGGGCTTAAGTGGCGAGCTTGATCCCTATGCCAACTCAACCGCCGACGACGCGACCGACGCAGCGACGCTTCTGCTGCCGCCGCTGCAGCTGGGATCGATGTAAATGAATTAGCCCGTAAGACAACAGCGATTTGTGGTTTAATCTTGCACGTATTTGGAGAATTTATGACCCGAACCGCGCCTTCGTTTATTCCCCTGCTGAGGATGGCGTTGGCATCGCTGTCAGTGTGAGAACTCTTTGCCTCTCTGTTCACGCAAGTTCTGCTCAAATTATTGTTTTTTTTTTATCCCGTCTTTATAGTAAAAATACCCAAAAATAATGACAAATAAATAACAATAAAAATGATAAGAATAATGGTTGGTATGATTAAAAAGAGTGTTTACTTTTACTTTAGGTATGACCTTTTACTTCACAGTATTTTGTGGATTACATGAAATAAATACTTCAATGGGTAGTTTGTACTTATGTTAGAAGTATAAACAAGTAGTAAATGCTAGGAAATTCCACGATGCAACTTATTTCACACATAGCTATACAGGACTTTACGTGTAGGCGAATAAGCCAGCCCTTAGTCCAGTAATGTGTCAATAAAAGCTCCTAAAATTGGCTTCTTAATGGTTATTTTTTTTTATTTTATCCAACTATCGCAAACAATGACATAGTGCTTTGAAGACCGCCAGAAACACAACACAAAAAACATTAATACCCAAGAAATACTGGCAAGACACTCTATTAACATCGATATATTCCAATATCTTCTCTCGGAGCGCTCTATTTTAGGAACCGACTAACGATTTAACGACTAAATATTACGATACAGCGCTATCTCAACAACCACCGGAGAGAGAGACGGATACAGAATCGTAACGGACGGATTTGCGAGACGTCTTCAGCGAAACGAAGCCGACATTAAGAAAATTACCATGAAAATGAAACCGGCTAGGTTTCCAGATAGGTTCCAACAGATCGAGCGGCGTAACATTAACATGTCAAGGAGACATCTCCGGCAAAATTCACCGACGTCATTTCCTCAATTCACGTATACTTCACGAAGAAGTTTCAGCTATGAAAAAGAGGGTCCATGGGACCGTATTCCCGAAACCAAGCAGATTATTCCGTATGCGAAACAATCTACCTCTCTTCTTCTACGAGCGAAAGGTAAAAGGAGAGTCAGTACAGTTGTTGTAGTTGTTTTGGGTGCGGTTTATTCCGCTGCACCTAGGCCAATTCTTGGCCCTTTGTGCTTACCCATTTTTACATACTGTTTGAAAACGACAACCAGAGGTGTTCAACTGGTTGCCGACACCCACGGTTTTACGTCTCTTGCGAAAGGCGGTGGGACGAGGATCTTCAACTGATGCCTGGATTTGAACCCAAGACTTCCTAGCAGGAGAGCAGCAGTAATTCGGGAATATCGTTCCGGGGAGGTGCCCCTCTCACCTCACATAATGTCATCGCTGTTATTTTCGTAAAAGTAGTGGAGGAGATGTTCCGATACGGTCCAATGATTATTCGCCGATAGATGGCGCCTCGCGAAACCCGGGTTCGTTTCACGGCGGTTGAACTAACGACGTGCCACCTTAACTACGATTGTTATAACATTACGCCGCGAGATGGCGGGTGGGCCTATCAGCCGCGATAATCCCGACCGTCCCCCTCCAGTCGGATGAAATTTGATTTCCAATATCGCGCGCGCTCTACGCCCTTTAGAATTTATACACGCTATTTGAATTTATCGGCGGCGATATTTCGAAGGGAATGGCTAATTTCGCGACCCGATAAAAGTTTAATACTTTTTGTAAAATATTCGGGCCGAAATGGCGGAGGAGCCGTCGGGATGAGGGGGCAGCGAATCAGCCGCGGCAGCGGCAATTTAAAACGATTTCTTCTGGTCGGGCACGAGGAAATTGGTGAGATTAATAAAGTTGCTGAGCGAGGTATTTTGGGTGTATTTTTAGGCGTCGATCGTATGGAAAATAATGAAGTTTGAAATGGGATTAATGAAGCGTGATTCCATCACGCCACCATATCAAAATATTGTAAATATGTTACTTTCTCCGTTAAAAATTGTTCACACATAGCTATACAGGACTTTACGTGTAGGCGAATAAGCCAGCCCTTAGTCCAGTAATGTGTCAATAAAAGCTCCTAAAATTGGCTTCTTAATGGTTATTTTTTTTTATTTTATCCAACTATCGCAAACAATGACATAGTGCTTTGAAGACCGCCAGAAACACAACACAAAAAACATTAATACCCAAGAAATACTGGCAAGACACTCTATTAACATCGATATATTCCAATATCTTCTCTCGGAGCGCTCTATTTTAGGAACCGACTAACGATTTAACGACTAAATATTACGATACAGCGCTATCTCAACAACCACCGGAGAGAGAGACGGATACAGAATCGTAACGGACGGATTTGCGAGACGTCTTCAGCGAAACGAAGCCGACATTAAGAAAATTACCATGAAAATGAAACCGGCTAGGTTTCCAGATAGGTTCCAACAGATCGAGCGGCGTAACATTAACATGTCAAGGAGACATCTCCGGCAAAATTCACCGACGTCATTTCCTCAATTCACGTATACTTCACGAAGAAGTTTCAGCTATGAAAAAGAGGGTCCATGGGACCGTATTCCCGAAACCAAGCAGATTATTCCGTATGCGAAACAATCTACCTCTCTTCTTCTACGAGCGAAAGGTAAAAGGAGAGTCAGTACAGTTGTTGTAGTTGTTTTGGGTGCGGTTTATTCCGCTGCACCTAGGCCAATTCTTGGCCCTTTGTGCTTACCCATTTTTACATACTGTTTGAAAACGACAACCAGAGGTGTTCAACTGGTTGCCGACACCCACGGTTTTACGTCTCTTGCGAAAGGCGGTGGGACGAGGATCTTCAACTGATGCCTGGATTTGAACCCAAGACTTCCTAGCAGGAGAGCAGCAGTAATTCGGGAATATCGTTCCGGGGAGGTGCCCCTCTCACCTCACATAATGTCATCGCTGTTATTTTCGTAAAAGTAGTGGAGGAGATGTTCCGATACGGTCCAATGATTATTCGCCGATAGATGGCGCCTCGCGAAACCCGGGTTCGTTTCACGGCGGTTGAACTAACGACGTGCCACCTTAACTACGATTGTTATAACATTACGCCGCGAGATGGCGGGTGGGCCTATCAGCCGCGATAATCCCGACCGTCCCCCTCCAGTCGGATGAAATTTGATTTCCAATATCGCGCGCGCTCTACGCCCTTTAGAATTTATACACGCTATTTGAATTTATCGGCGGCGATATTTCGAAGGGAATGGCTAATTTCGCGACCCGATAAAAGTTTAATACTTTTTGTAAAATATTCGGGCCGAAATGGCGGAGGAGCCGTCGGGATGAGGGGGCAGCGAATCAGCCGCGGCAGCGGCAATTTAAAACGATTTCTTCTGGTCGGGCACGAGGAAATTGGTGAGATTAATAAAGTTGCTGAGCGAGGTATTTTGGGTGTATTTTTAGGCGTCGATCGTATGGAAAATAATGAAGTTTGAAATGGAATTAATGAAGCGTGATTCCATCATGCCACCATATCAAAATATTGTAAATATGTTACTTTCTCCGTTAAAAATTGTGTCCCTCTATAAACGTACAGCCTTATATTACCGTAGAACTCAAAGCTAAATTCATCCAGAAAATGCGCAATGTAGAGTAAAAGCTTTGCGGGCATTTGAAATATAGCATCGCAAAGCATTCAGGACGGCGGATGCAAGCGGCCGACTAAAAACCATTAAATTTCTACAGTTGCGATAAAGTTATCCGTGAAAATTGTCATAAACAAACTGTGGCGCGCTCGACCAGCAACTTTCGTAAAAACCGTCGGATTTGATATCAGCGTGCCCGAACTCGACCAGAACTAACTTATAAAGTTCTCTAAATGTACTACCCCCTAGCGAACTGACCTGGCTTTACAGTACAGAGAGTAGTGGTTTACCGAAATATTACATTTTATAACCGATGTCGTTAAAAATACTAATGCTATAAGTAAATATCTGGTGTGGCTTTCGACTTTCGTGAGATAGTAATAATACTATATCGGAATTATAACAATACATACAAGGCACCTCTCGATTCAAATAACTATAATATACTGTCACTTATCCATGTGTTTTCCTACGAGATTTATTTCTCTACTGCTTGTTTATTTATTCTTCAATCGCTGTAGCACCTAAACCGCTCATCCCATTGATATGTAAATTAGTATACTTATTTAAAATCACTGGAGGATGAGATGGTGTCAGTTTGGTTAAAATCGAATAAATCTGTAAGAAAACGTATGTGACATTTGCCACTTCCGGTTGTCAGATTGTCACCAAAAATAATCCAGTTCGTCCCCCCGTAATTCTAAATAAGTATACCAAATTTCAGTCTGATCCGTTGTTCCGTCTGGGCGCTATCGTGTTCACGGACATACAACACTCCTTGGGGACTCCAAAACGCGTTTTTCCGCCAAAATCCCCAATTTTTTTTCCGTCGATTACAATACTTTTCCTTCTAGGGTACTAGTCGGAAAGTAAAAATGCTATAAGGTCTATTATAATATTCATATTAATTGAATTTATACAAAGTAAATTCAAAATATACATAAATGAATATTTTCCCTTGATTTTACATACGATTATTTTAACTAGATAAAATAATATAAAAACAATATCACATTTTAAATTATTTTATTACAGTTTGCACCTGCTCGAACTCTGAAATTTATTAATTTTAATAATTTATAGGCGTGTACAATGATAAAAAATGGTATAACAAATCATCAAGGTTCATTATAAATATTCGAAAATATTTAATAAAACGCTGAAGCGTTGTATTAAACTAATAGAACATGAAATCTCGTCGAATATTTATTCGTAAAAATAAATTTTTGTTGTCCTGGTTGGCCAATAAAACATTTATCATTGAAAAAAATACACGTCGAAAATTACAATGCGCAATGTAACCAGTTAAATAAACATGTTCCGATTGGTTATCTAAATTATACCAATAAAAACCTGTACGTGCTTCATATTCAAATCGATATTACTATAATCGACACAATAATTTCTCATAGTTATATGGTGATATCCAACGAATACAACAAATAATCAAGTCGATAAAAAAGGACATAAATCAGAATGGCCAACTTCTACGGAAAAACTTCTCCGGCAATAAATAATCGCGGGTATTGATTAATTACTTTTTTTCTTGGCTGGTCCGGGAAGATCCTAGCGGATCTCAGGCCTAAGTGGACCCTTTTGTATGCAGCGTCCGCTTTTAAAAAGGTACTTTGGGAGTGTCACTGTTTGTCAAATGTGCTTGCAGCTTTTAAGCTCACCGAAATCCCTTCCCCGAATACCCTAAAGTCCGTAAATTTCCTTAATGTTTGACGACCTGGGCAGAATTCAAAAGAGGTGAAAACAAAAATCGGGAATGGCGTTAGTTTGTATATTTAGCTGATGTTTTCTGTTTTTAGAATTTAATGTTAAATGTTAGGCAAGGGAACATATTTCCAACTTTCTGATACAACAAAAAAAAATATTTGTTCCAGATTATATTTGCCTTACATAACTAGAACCTGAAACTGGATTTATTGTAACAGGTCTAGGTTTACAGATACAACAATAAAAAAACTGAGAAAACGGCAACAAAATCAGTTTTTATACGAATTATATAAATTCAAAGAATATGCAAAAATACTGCTTTCAAGCTGTATTTTCAAGCTGCCAAATCAGGCAAGTTCCTTCAAACAGGGGAAATGTCTTCTGTGTCAAAAATCGAAGATGATCAAGTGGATGGCGCACTTGGGAGAGGATGGTTCTCTCCATGGGGATAGGTCGCGATGCTGATGGCAAATTTGGATATTCAGTTTTTGACAATCCTTCTTCGAATATCCGGAGAAGCCTATCGTGCAAAAATAGCAATCATCTATATGATTGGAAGGCTCTCGCCATAACATGAAACTGCAAGTGGCATTTTCTTTTGCTTCCCTTTCATCCACTTTAAAAGTCCGATCTAACAGGAAATACAGCATATATTAGGTGACCATGGCTTTTCTCCAATTCTAAATCCAAAATAGCAGCTTGTACTTCTTCCATAATTTTTTTCTGATGTATCATATTAGTGTTATATTTCGATTTCAAGATAATAAAAATAAAAAAAAAACAAATATTTGCTTGACCATATTGATATTATACCAATTTAATTTTATTAGAGGATGTTTCATACCATCTTTTTAGTTTTATACATCTAAAGAACGTTCGATATTTTATAGGGAGTATAAAAATTAACGACAAGTTAACGGTAACTATATTCCCAAAGGAATATCTGATGAAACCGCGAGTAAGTTATTACTACCCCGTTTACAGGGGTGACTAAGGGTGTCAGGCAACGGACAAGGTACGTCTAAAATAATTTATAAACCAACGTAAATAAGACATGGACCGGGAAGGGTTCTAACGTGTTGCGGTAAAAGTACCCTGAACGTGGTTCTCTTCCGAATTGGGTTAAAAATGTACCAGCTGAAATATACATGAGTCAGTTCGCTTCGTTCCCAAACACTTGGACAATTTCAACAGCCAAAAAAAAATTACTCATTGCTATTCTAACCGCACCATATAAAATTTATAAATTAAATTAGAGAAACAATTCCAGAAGTGAAATTTGTTTTTCCTTTGACGTCGAGATTTTTATTTTGTCCTAACAAATCCGTGTCCTCTGATTTTGCTCGGTTTAGCTTATGGGTCGTTTGCTTTTATGGCCGACAACCACTCAAAGATGAGCCGCTGACCGCAATCTGGATGCGGTCCTCGAAGGCCCTCCAAGGATAAGGAAGGATGCGCGTCTTAATGCATAAAACGGGAGAGAGATAATTGTCGGTTAGCTTTATGGGATGGTCTTTCCGATTCTATGGCCGCTTGTCCTTATTTACCGAGCTGTTACGTAATCTGCTCCCCTTTGAGGAAGCCCAGCTGTCACTGATAATGAGAGTAGAAATGGTCTTATTTATAGTACGTCAAAATATACCGGTTTTTTTTTGGAGAATAAATGTAATGGAATAAAAACACTTTTAAGTCATGATGAGGCCTTTGCATTATTCAATAATATTATGAGGCCATATCAAAGCCAAAATAATTTGTGAAATGTATTTCAAAAAAAAAATATATTAAAAAAATTAAAGAAACGACGTTACATATTGCACTTACATACATATTGTACAGAAACTCTAATATTTGTGTGAACTACATGTAACACACACTACATTTTCGCACAAGAGTAAACGTATTTGGCCAAACTTTACATTGATTTTTGATATAAGACATGACTGTTTTGATCACAGCATAGCATGGGACTTATATTCTCCCAATACCTGACACCTGACCCATGTAAGAGATACAATAATCTACTCACATTTGATTTCTGTGGATCCATTGTACCACTTAACATCGGGAATCGGCCTTCCGGCTATCGCCTCGCAAGTTACCTCCACTTTCCTGCCCTCGTTGTAAGGTCCTAAATAGGGCCCCACTAACTCTTCTCCATTGTGCAGCAATCTGACAGCATTCGGTTTCACTGTAACAAACAAGAGGAACGAATAAGTTATAATACTAGAACTATATTACTAGATTACTAGAACTATATTTACATTGAACCCATCTTACATACATACAAAAGCTTTTTATACTTTTTTATCGTCAAAAGCTTCAAATCTGTTCGGCATACATGTCACTGATGTTTGTGAGTAGTTTAAAAACAATATCGGTCAAGAAATATACCGGTTATGAAATACGAAAGATAAATTTACAAGGTTCAAACATTCACATAGTGAAGTGAATCAAGAGATCGTGCAAAGAAATTCCTAGCAAATTTGTCTTTAAAATTGAGGATGCAAGAACTTGACGAATGTCCTTAGTTATTCCAAAGAATGTTCTCCAAACTGTCGAGGTCAAATCTCAAAGAGTTTGTCCATAGTTTACTAAAAGAATCATAAAAAACCATCACAGATGACCAGGAGATCGGATTATTTTGTGTTTCGCGCCACTTATTTAAAAACTTAATCATGAACAAATAAGATCAAGAAGAGTTGTATTAAAAGAACAATCAAGAACAGTTGTACATACTAATAAATCAACTGAAAAGGTAATACAATTTACGTAACACATCAACTTGTGCTCACACTAAATTAGGTAAGCATCAAAACGGTAGACAAAACAACATCCTTAATTAAACCCCGTATCAAAAAGAGTGGTCGAACAAATAACTGTTTCGCGATGAGAATGGGATGGAGGTAGATACTGTTACAGGGACGGGTTTAGGGGTAAGAACAATACAATCATGAATGCAATTTAGGGCTGGTAATTAAGCTGGTCGGGCGCTTTCGACTGCCGGTGGCAATTTATATAGTTTTTCTCCGTTTAATCTCGGTTAAACGTAAATCTTGCCCGATCCTCTTTGATTTTAATTAAAATTTAATACTGGCGCGCTGGCTGTCGGGATGCCCGCTGGCCTTAAAATTATTAAAAACTCGTCAGTTTTCGCTTTACGGAGATACAAAGGATCGGTGTGCTCGTTTTATTTTTATCCTCGGCGAGCGTGAGCAAAATCGTTGTTGATTGTATACTCTGATGAAAAGAACAACTGGCACTTGTAAATAATTCAATAATGGTTTCTTTTTGTATAAGAAACGTTCACATGTGAGTGACTGAGTTGGTGAACACTCTATTCTGAAAAAGGAATACCAATTTATGAACTTATTGTTCTTTTTCTTGGAAGATTAATATAGTTATAAACAAATTTGAGATATACTTTTTTATGTTTTCTAAACAATTGATTGTTCTAAACAATTCTAAAGAGAATTGTTTAGAACAATCATCTTGAAAACAACGTGCCAAACATGGTAACCTAAACGTTTCACACACAGAGGAAAAAATTTATTCGGTACAACACGAATATCTTTGAGTGAAAATATCACTTGGTTCTATATACGCAGAAAGATCATTTGGATGGTTCAAGTAAAATATACAATTTTCAGAGCAAGAATATGATTGTCTTGATGTTCCAAGTATTACGTTTTCTTGTTTTAAGTATGAAGGAACTGATTGAAAGGAATTACGTCTGTTTTAAGCGATGAGTACGTATACTTTTGTTTCAAGAAACTGTTAACATTTTCTTTGTCAGAGCAAAATATACTCAACATAAACATCCTAAACTCTTAAACCGGAAGAATAACTAATTGAAATAATTACATATTATAATGAAATTCTTATTACAGAAAAATATAATTTTTGGGTAGTAAAAATATCCTCTTCATGCTACACTATATACGCAAGAACATATTATATAAGTACATCACAATTTTATCCTACATTCAAAACAGCCAAAGATAGCTCAAGACACCCCTGTTTGCAAGCACCTTTCAAGCTCTAAAAAGAAGACAAACACGCCCTCGATAATATATTCGCATATAGCATCCACCCACGTTTGCGTCATCGAGTAATATGAGCGAAGAAGGAAGAGGGTTCTGTATGGCGACCAATATTTATACACGGTCTGCTTAATGCATACCGACGGACCAAATATAATCTCCGATGACCATTTTGATATGAACGTCGAACGACAGAGGAGACATTTTATTAGTGTTCCCGTCTCCATATCAAGGTGTGTTTATACAGCTCTTACGTGTGCCCAGTAGCCCGTCTGGGACGACATGTACCGTCAATATTGGCGGAACGGTCCGTCGAACAGACATCTCCGATAGAGAAAAAAGTAAATCAATATTTGCCACACCGACAAAGAAATAGGTACGTCATTACTGTTTTGTAAATGTATTACAAAATAGATAATTTGACGCAAAAAAGGCTCTCAAGGTAAACAATTTTCAAGAGGAATTGGATTTGCTAAAACCATTAGGAGTGAGACGAGCGAAAAGGATCCTTCGTTGGCGTAAAAGTCGTCACAAACTTCCGGAAATATGTTTCCTTCACGGCATAGTTAAATTGCCTGTAGTTCTTCGCCGCGCGGCGACCGAACTCGGCAATGAACAAAGTTTTCCCGGTGGTTAAAAACTACGACCAGAACGATTCCTTACCCCGTTATCAAAACCGTGTCGACCCAAATTTGTCTCACGGCTTTCTGCTTTTTCCTACTTTAATTTTATCCAGAATTTATTAAGTTTATCCATCAGACAAATAATGTTTCCAGAGACTTACTAAGAACTAAACGCTTATCGACATGTATAAGGTGTAAAAGGTTTGAGTTAACCATAATATAATATAATATAAAATCGTTTTTAAGCCTATTATTTATAATAATTAAGAACTTTCTTAACGTTTTTCTCGTACCTGAAACACAGTGGGATTTTTTTCACGTATCTCCTGTCAGGAGCCGATTACCGGCGTATTTTAACGGTAGGGGCCGAGGCGGCAATCCGTTTCTAATGCGCGCAGGAATTCCGCAGTATCAGTGGTGTGAAATTAAATTCCTGTGCCAAGACGTCCCTTGGCCTCACGCCCCACGAGGCAAAAGGGAGCGGCCGATTCAGAACCCCGAGGATCTGCAGCGCGCGTCAAGGCGTGAACACAGAGAATTGGAGCACATGCATCCAAGGGATCGCTCTAGGTTACGACGCAATTACGTCCGAGGAAAAAGAAAAGAAATCGACCTTTTGCCAGACGAAGAAATTAGTGTCGTTTATTAGTTATTGAGCAATTTTATGGAGAAAGAACAAGTAGTAGTATCAGAGAGAAATTGTATCAAAAATTGTCTGGAATGATAGAATTTTACACAATATTAAGCACAATATTTAAAGCCTGACACTGGTCAACTTCTTATAGCGAAGAAATAAGTTTTCAATTTGGTCTTTCCATTACAATAAACCTCTTATAAACATCGCGTAACATTCAGGATAATCCTCACAAAGGTCAAAGAGTCAATAGAATTTACAAAGGGCTGTCGTATCTTTATAACCCGGTGAAAGGAGGTCGTAATATGTTATTTGCGCCTGTTAGCTGTCCCCAGGCGTGGTGTAACGGTCGGCGGTGCGGCGGACGGAGCTTTGGGCCCGTCGCCAGCGGCCCCTTTCTGCGTTTCTCGCGTGAACCGACGCGAATTTAGACGCAGTGCTAAAGGCGGCTTTGAACTACCGACGCCTCCGCGCGCCCGGTAACAAATCTTACCCTCGTCCGCAGTACCGGGAACCCGCAGGACCTACAAGCCAGGAACAGGACTGTCGGCGCTGTCGGTCTGGGGAGGCGCGCCCAAAATTTAACCTCTGAACTTCGACGGGGCGAGGTTATCTCACAACGATGTTTAATTTTGGTGTGGAGCTTTGTTGTTATGGTTATTTGAGGCCATAAGAAGAAGAAGATAAGAAAATACGTTGACTTGGTGTCAGAAGGCAACAAGGAGTGTTAGGAAATTTGTTCAATTTAAGATTACCAATGAGAAATGGATAACAAATCTATCTATATTTCCACAAGATTAAAACCATGTTTACATTATTATCGAATCCACGGATCTACTAAAGAGAAAACCATTCCAAGCAAGATAAACCCGTACTAGCCACAAACGAGTTATTTGCGATGCGTTTGAAAATTCGATTTGATCGGGCAAATCGAGCGGATGTACAAAAGCAGGACTCAGGATTGCCGTGCATAATGGTCGGGATTAATTGAACGTCGCACGCGGGGCGAAAAATGCGTTTAAATGTAAACACACGAGCGCTCGATTTGGACGTTTTGAGCGGCGGGGTTCTTCGTCCGGCGTAACCGAGGGAGCCAGTACTAGATGGCGCCACTCGTCCCCGGACGGCCGCTACCTTAACACACCGGGTTAACCAATTAATTACTAATTCATGTCGGAGCATTGTGTATGTAACGGTCAATTACACTCGACCACGCAATCAATCTCGGCCGGAATCACTCATTTTAACGCACAATTAAAGCCGGACTGCGAAATCTGGTCGAATACCTACGGCTCTATCTACTTTCACACAAATTTCATTCGGTCTATCCGCGCAGCAATTAAGTAGGGTGCATTGTTTGCTCGTGAAAGGTTGGTTACGAATTACTAGTTCTGCTAACTGTTCGGGGTGTTGAGAATGGATGGATGAAGTTTAATCGACAGTGTATTATATATTTATGGAAAGTTGTGTGTATAATGGGTTAGAAAGCCCATCTGACCCATAGAACACCACCGCCTAATTTTGCTCAATTATTATACATCTAAGAAAGTTTTACATAGTTTAACATTTTTATCACAATCAACCAAATACTGATCTACTACAGTAACATCTCAAGAATTGATTTTCTATCTAGTAATTTACATAATTAGATTTGTGCATTAAAATATGGGAAGTGATCAATGAAGATGTTGTAAAAATTCTCTAAATATGCGTTGTTACATGTGCGGTTGTTATGTACATCTGAAAAAAATACACAATATGTAAAAGCAGCTTACTGCTACTATTTTGGAATGAGAATTGGAGATCTGGACGAGCCAAGGACACCTAATATATGCTGTATTTCCTATTAGAACGGATTTTTAAGGTGAATGAAAGGAAAGCAAATGAAAATGCCGTTTATAGTTCCCATGTTGTGGCGAGAGCCTTCCAATCATGTGGATGACTGCTATTTCTGCACGATAAGCGTCTCCTGATATTCGAAGAAAGATAAGCATCAAATAAAATATCCAAATTTGCCATCAGCATCGCGACCTATCTCCCATGGAGAGAACCATCCTCTCCCAAGTGCGCCATCCACTTGATCATCTTCGATTTTTGACACAGAAGAAATTTCGCCTGTTTGAAGAAACTTGCCTGATTTGATAGAGTGTGTGAAATCACTCTGTCAAATGAGGCAAGTCGTGAAGATTCACCATTTGAAGTTTTAGGAACATCTCACCTTAGAAAATAGTGCGAACTGAATGATTTGGTTAAAGACTTAGGTTTATCAAAAGATAAAGCCGAGTTATTGGGTTCTAGGCTACAGGAATCGAATCTGTTCGCACGAGGTGTGACAGTGTCTTCATTTACAAAGCGTAACGAAGGATGGAAGGAAACTGGAAGGATCTTTACGTGTATGTCACGATGTTGAGGGCCTTATAGACAAGTTTGATATTCCCCACGACCCTTCTGAATGGTGTTTTTTTATCGGTTCATCAAAATACAGCTTGAATGCAGTACTTTTGCATATTCTCTTCATAACTCATTGAAACACCTATGCAAATAGGTAGGTCTATACAACATAAGTTATTGAAACAAAATAATTTCAAGAAATGCCCTAACTTCAAACACATTATTATATGCATATATTCTGGTTCATTTTGAGACGTAATGTTAAATAACAGCGCGCTTTTGCCTAAAATTCCACCCACTCCGCCTGAAAATTTAATAGAATTAATCCGGACAGAGGCTAGAAAACCCTTTACCCTGACAGCGAAGAGTCACAATGACGAGTACCATCCTTCACCGTAAAGCCGACGTAACCATCGCTCTACCCGTAACACGTCCCAATATATTTTATTAAAACGAGTCCTGAATGGCGTCGTGGAGCCTTCCGGTAGAGCGTCCGTGATGTCTTCATCACGGACACTAAATACCCGAATTCGCGACCATTTCAATTATGCGCCCTGCAGTGTGACAATGAATCTCCCTTTAATTGTCTGAAGACGGGTTCCGACGCCAGAATTTATCCCGTGAAATACCTCGGAAGGAATGTGTCTTTTCCAGGTCCGTATTCCCGAAATCATACCGATTAATCCGCGTGCGGAAACATCCATCTCTCTTCTTCTATTCGCCTGAGATAGAAAGGGATAGACTGCTAGATTCCGTTCACGGATCGCCGAGTCATTGATTCGGGAATATCGCGTTTCGCGTTGGCGTCGCGATGCCTACGACGTTGGCATGAAAAGGGTTAGGTCGGTTGTCGCCCGACAGGGGGCGCCCACTTTTACGACACAGCACCGTAATGACCGATATAAACAAACGCCGGGTAATTTAATAGGCGAAATTAATCTACGTCGCTCGAGTCCCGTGCGCTTTGATCGTTCCGCCTTAGGTCTCCTATCTCGTTTCGTACGAGAAACTCTTTGACAAATTTTAACTTTGAGTGTCCTCTTGCTTTACGGCGATGCGCCCGCTAGGGCCTGAGAGGTTTGTGTACCGTGTATTTTAATATTATCTAGGGAAATGTTGGGTTCTAATGTATCTAAGTACGTTTTTCGCAACAATTTTAATTACTAGGGCAACTAGTCACAAAAAATAACAAGATATAATGCACTAATTTATATGCCATAGTTTCAGTTGAGCAATTCCGGTAATTGAGAATAACAGTTGTGCACAAACGCATCTGTACCATTTAGGCGGAAAACTAAATATTTATGCACGCCCCGCCGTGATCAATGATTCTCTATTCGCGGCAATTAAATTGCTGCGTTTAAACATTCATTTGGCGCGCGTCGATTACGATGACACTTAAAACGGACGAAAAGCGTACGCACGCACGCTTTTGACGCACTCTACGCTGCCGACCGCACGCCGATGTCGGCCGCAAAATTCGACAAGTGGCGCCTTGTCCCATTAGGCCCGGCAACGCTGTGCCGTTATTCGGGATTAATTCAATATTTATTCGACGTGTCATGTTTTCCGAAATATCGCGTATGAATTAATCAAATCTACCAATCCTGAGAATTGTCGTTATCGCGCCACCATATGACCGTAGCATCGTTTATATGGAACCACATGTATAATATGCTCAATAAAAAAGGTTCAGGTAATGGATGGCATAATTTAATTATTTCTTAAATTTATGTTGACTATACGCTTTAGGAAATGACATATAAACGTCAAATTGGTCAACTGTAACCTCTAAATCGTGTATATTGACATAAAGCTTGAAATGTAATTGTGAATTTCTACTAAATTCGACTAAATTGTTGACACGAGTGTGTGATCACTTTTACTATTATTCAATTTCGTGAAGCCACAGCTGGATCCGTCAATCATAGAATGACACAGTGTCATGTTATGTGACATTGTTTTATTTCCGAGTCATATAGAACTATTCAAGGTAATATTTCAAATTTCATCATACATACAATGTAGTTTGATATCTCTAATATGTTAGCATTTTTTATCGGTGATTTCATTTCCGTCCGTGTACGAAAACAATTTTTTTTGGACATTATATTTCGCAGTTTTCAATAGGTAAAAATTCCCAGATATATATCTATATATATATATATATATATATATATATACAGTGTCGGCCAATTCCAGCCGCCGCATCAGTTTTGTGCGAGTGCGAGAGAGAACGTTTGAAACACATCCCCACCAATGCAGGCACCGCGCTAGCACGGCCTCGTGGTTGGTTCATGTCGCTTGGTGGGGGCATGCAGTGACCGCCTTTATATTGGTTTCTTGCTCTCTCTTATGGGCTATACGGCGTCTGAAACTGGCCGACACTGTATATATATATATACAGACCGATACATTTCCTAAAATCACTATGGTTTGAAATAATTTATACAATATTATATGTATGTAGTATGTATGTTCTGAAATAACATAATTATTAAAGAAAAACAGCACGTCAGATATTTAAATAAAATATTAGAAATATTTAATAGTTTATTTAGATTGGACACTTTCGCGGTCCGAATCACTAAGTTCTAGATTTCCGGGAGAAAACCGTGTAAACGACGATAAAGTAGTCAACGTTTCGCACTCTGTTGCAAGAGGCATCTTCAGGACGTAACAGTAAGACAGCTAAGAAGAGATGCCTCTTGTTGCAAGAGATGCCTCTTGAGTGCAAGACGTTGACTACTGTATCGTCGTTGACGCGGTTTTCTCCCGGAAATCATTTCATTATTATTATTTAATTTCTAATTAATTAGCGGGAAATTTTCTTCTGATTTATAGCCAAAAAAGGTCGAAAAAATTTAAAAAAAAATCATTATAGAACCGTATGCTATTATGTTTATCAAAGGAATTTATATGTCAAATTTTTGTGAATTTGTGTGAGAGAAAATACAGGTTGACAAATAATTTCTGGGCTGAAGATAATAAAATAGCAACAAATCGAATTATATTACCCTTAAAAAACCTTTACAATAGGAGCTGATCCCCAAGAATACAATACAACTACACTAATATTTCTCGCGCTTCCTTTCAAATCACCGCCACTGTATCCACTCCGCAAACAACACAATAACAAACAACACCATCACAATCGCAATCGGTTTCCAAACAGGCGCCGCAATACTAGTACTACTCCTCACTCCAGCCTGTACAAAATCATACACCGAGTTCATCCTAGTTAAAAACGAGAGCGTCTTAAGACTCTTGGTCGGCTTAACTGCCAACGAGGCAATCCCAATCTGGTGTTTATCCATGATCACCGGTCCACCAGAGTCCAAATCCATCACCTGCCCAGTCCTCCTCTCAGCCGTTTCAGCACACATCATCAACTTAGAATCATAACCAACGACCTCCACCCCACCTTCTTCCATCCTCATGGCGCACTCGTCAGGAGTCAGAATGGTAGCTCTCATGCAAAGCATCGTTTCATCATCTGAGAGATGGTAGACAGGACCGCTGCGATTTGTTCCGTAACCCAACATGAAGATGTTCTGGCCTTCAACGGAATCCTGAGGAACAACCTGCATGATCTCAGCTTCAGCACCAATCACCAATTCCGACTTCAGTTGGATGACACAAGCGTCGAAGGCGAAAGATCCATTCTTAAAACTCGGGTGGATATGTTTTGACCCAGCTGGTGTGTACTGCATCCAAGTGTTGGAGTCTTCTTGGAAGCCAGCGTAAACTCCCATGATTTCCATGTTTTCGCAGCAGTACGCTGATGTTAGCACCATGGATGGTGCGAGGAAGGTGCCCACGCATTTTTCGTTTTGTGATAACGCTGTACCTTTTGCCTCTCGATCTACAAGAGCGAAGAAAGGATACCAATCTATATTGCATGCAAATGTCGGCTTTATGGTATAATCTGTGTGCTGTTCTGACGCTCCTTTGGTTTCTGTGGAAGTCTTTGATACATTCGTGCTGGTCTTGTCCACTGGCGTTTGGTCAATTGCTGCTCTGTTTAACACCTTGTCTGATGTGTCTTTGATGGCTATGGTGTTGGGAATTAAGGTGGTAGCTATCAGTGAGATGAAGATAAGGTTTGGGCACAACATTGTGTAGATTTTGTGGATGTCAAATGTGACAAGGTGTCATTATGTGGTTATATGACAGATAGGAGGTGCAATAAATGATGATTTATTTCCTTTGTAACAGTAGCCCTACACATTGGCCACTTTAACACAAGACCCGTCATTTTTTAGGTAATAATAATAGCCAGATAAGTAGGGATAACACGTTATCAACTGAATTTATCAATAACTCAGTTTAGCAACAATATGTAGAATCAGTTCTAACAGGAGACATTCTGTATATCTGGCACATGTAGATTGCAGGCTCATTCACTACTTCCTGCAACGATTGCACTTTTTTTAATCTGGATTGGTTATGCTGCTCTCATGCTGGCAGCACAGTCGAGTGCAAACTTTTATTGCCCTGGGTGCGGACGCGCACAATACAGTTCTGCCGATGGAACATAAAAATTGAGCTGCTAGTTTTGCCAGTTGAGCATATTTCGCGAAATCGGTTCAGGCTAGATTTTCACTGAGTTTTGTAAGTGTTTCCAGGGTTCATAATTAAAATATGAAACCATGATTTAAACCAGTGTTTCCCAACCTTTTTTGAGCTATGCCCCACCGAAGCTGGTCTAAAAATCTCATGCCCCACTTCATATTGTCTTTTTTTATACCTATAACAGAGTTGGAAATGAACCTTACTCGGAACGGTGTACGTTTCTCATTTCGTCATTGGTACACATTCCGCCCAACAAACTTTGACTAATTTCCTCTCTGTGACGTAATGAAAAACTTGCACCATTGGGGGTATAAAAATAATAACATAAAACAATAATTTATTTGATTATTGAAATAAATACTAAGCATTTTAGCAGAAACAAAATTTGCTACATATTCTATTATAACAAAATAGAAATAAACATTCACATAAAAACTAATACAACACAAATCTGCCATATTTTATTATAACAACACAAAGTCAAATATTTACTCTAAAACTGAAATTGTCACTGCAAGTGTTAATCGTACCCTTGAGTCTAGTTATCAAATATTCGTGCTCATTGCTAAATCTGAAAAAAAGCACAAAATAGGGGAACATTTAATTAAACTGTCAATATCAACATTTGTAAAAACGGTTTTAGAAAAAGATGACAAAGATGTGATAGCTGTGCCCCTTAGTAACAACACTGTCAGAAAAAGAATGGTTAAAATGAGCAAGAGTGAGAGGCACTGAGGCCTTGTTGATAACTTATGTAAGGTACATTAATAAAGAACATTTTTTTGAGGAAATGTTATTCTGCAAATCATAAGAAAGCACAACGACCTCCAGAGATATTTTTTCTAAGCTAAAAAACTATGTTATTAATTATGTCGATAATATTCCAATACAGAACATAACATCTTGTGCTGCCAATCGTGCTCCTAACATGATGGGCAAGAAAAGTGGCTGTTTAAAGATGAAAATCCAGAAATGCTTCTTGTGCATTGTGTAATCCACGGGGAAAACTTGGTAGCCAAAAATATTTGTTCAATGAAGTATTAAATTTAGTTATAAAAAGTATGAATTATTTTGTACTTCACAAATTAACTTGAAATGTCACATTCGGCATTAGCTTTGATACAATTGACATATTTTATAACCGAATTTAATCTTCATTGAGAACTGGACAAACATTTTTGGTTACCAAGTTTTCCCTATGGAGCTATATTAGACAATGCAAAGAAGCATTTCTGGATTCTTATCTTTAAACAGCCGCTTTTCTTGTCCATCATGTTAGGAGCACAGTCTGCAGTACAGGATGTTATGTTCTGTATTGGAATATTAAAGACATTGAAGTAATTTTTTTGCTTATGAAGAATATCTCCGGAGGTTGTGATGCTTTCTAATTTACAGAATAACATACCTTCAACAAAATGTTCCTCAACAATGTATCTTAAGTGGCATAGCTATCACATCTTTGACATATTTTTCTAAAAACGTTTTTACAAATATTGATGGCTTAATTAAATTTTTCCCTATTGTGTGTGTTTTTTTTTCAGATTTAGAATTGTGTAGGGATATTTAATAATTAGCCTCAAGGATATGATTAACGGTTGCAGTATGAACGGTACAAAGAGACTTTAAGGTAGGTTTTTTTTTTCAAAATTTTTCTATATTCCAATTGCCCCCCTCAACAATCATATTGCCCCCCAGTGGGGCGTACGCCCCACGTTGGGAAACACTGATTTAAACTAAGAAAAATCCTCGCTTAAAATTTAAATTTTTGAGACGAACTGGATTGTTTTGGCTGACAATTTGAAAACCGGAAATGGCTGATGTTTCATGTTTTTCTTAGGGATTTAAACGATTTTGACCAAACTGATACACAATTAAAGTGTGAAACGACGCTGTTGAAATAAAACTGTCGTTTAGAATTTAAATTTGTGCCAATCATAGAAAGATGTCACTGGTATGATAAAATAGGTAATATTTAAGATCTTCTAGTCCTAGAAGAAAAGTATGGTAATCGACGGATTTTCTGGAGTGATTTCAGCGAAAATACGAGTTTTCAGGTAAAAAATAGAATACTTTTTATATCGATATTCGGAACACGAGGTCTAAAAATTCCCCGCTTGCAATAACTTTGACACCGTGCATTTCCACCAAATAACATGCATACCTTTCAAAATACACATCGATGCGTACATAAAACCTTTTCAACTCTAGCTTTAGCCGGGGTAAAGCCGCAGGTCAAACATCACTAAAATTAAT
This sequence comes from Aphodius granarius, assembly GCA_963971325.1. Classification (NCBI taxonomy): domain Eukaryota; kingdom Metazoa; phylum Arthropoda; class Insecta; order Coleoptera; family Scarabaeidae; genus Aphodius; species Aphodius granarius. The sequence goes on along the minus strand of OZ020221.1, from coordinate 41,594,255 downwards.
CCTTTTCGAATCAATAGACCGCTCACTGGACAGTATTCACATCCGTCCATAAGCAGACAGACATCCCGTAAAATTCCCGCAAAGAGCGCTACAAAGTTACAATAGCCGTTCCACCGGGGTATGCGAGCTACTAGCGCTTTCATAGGCCCTATAAAAAAGCGATGATCAAACATAGGGTCTCAGCCGGAAAGTTCGATTAGCATTCAGTTTCATTTCGATTCCATTCACGATGATATTGGATTTTAATGTTTTAGTGCCTTTGCGTAGCCCGCCACCCGTTCAAATACCTATTAAACGTTTACGACTAAGCGGCAGGGGAGGGCGCCACTGAAACACAGCGAAAAAAAGAACGAGAGAAAAGTTCGGACGAATTTTCAATCTCGCCGGATAGATCAAAGGCGATTATTTTTTCAATTAAAGCGCGTAACGTAAAAATCTTAGGAGGAGGCGGCGGCGGGCGTCGCGACGTAAAACAAAGGAACGCGGGCGATTTACTGCCACCCTTAAAATGAAGGATTTCGGGGGGTTGGCGTCAGACAATTTTTGGCAGCCCCCGGGGCATTGGGGCGAATTCAAAAAGTGGATATAAACAACGGTCCTGTGGACCGCGTTAAATTTATTTCGTTCTATTGTGGGGTTTCCGGTAGGGTTTCTGGGTAAATATGAAGAGATAATAAAGCCTGTTTTTGCGATTTATCACAGCGTTATTAACGCGACTGCTAATAAACAAGGGTTAATTAGAATTCCGGAAATTAAATGGGAATTTGTAAATTTGGCCCTCTGTAATATTTATTTAACAACAAAGTAATAACTAATAATTTGTTCTGAACAAAAAAAAGCAGTGTTCAGTGGATTGATCAAAATGGACATATTAAGTACAATGGACACTAATTACGCAAACGACCAATAATATCAATTAATTATGCGTCGGACGCATAATGCAATCGGTAATAGGTATAATTGCATTGTCTATTATGTAAGCGTAATTATAGCCTCGGGTGAAAAACGTATGCTACTCCGTATGCCGATATTGGATATTACCCATTCACACGGAAAATTCACTCGAAAATATTGCTGATCTAAGCGATCAAAACTATATTACGGCCTAACGCTAAATAAGCCCAAAGTTACATAATCTTCGACTCTTGAATTGAACGATTTGTGATTATGAATATTATTAATGTACATAAGCTTTTATATAAACATAAATTCTCAGAGCAAAATTGAGTTCTTATAATATTAATTATTTTAGATAAAAAATGTAAAATATCCCACTACATATTAAATTTGGGCTTATCAAACAGGTTGTAAAAGCCTTATATAAGAATGGTGTTTATTCCAAGAGCACTTTTATACTCTATTTTAACGAAGTTTTATTACACAGGGAAACAAAAAAAGTAAGTAAGTTTTTATCAAAACCAATTTACGAACTAACTTTTTAAAAGATAACATGTTATCTCTACAACTTGCTTCTGGTTTTTTATTGGGTCAGCAAAATTGATACACTAAATATCCCCGTTTTCTTTGTCTGTGGGACAGTCGTGCAAAAAATGAACATTGGGATAGCAAAAACTGGCCCTCGAGAATAAATATGACCGTAGGAAAAGCTAACATCGTTCATGAACCAGTGATAAGTCGAGAACAAATAATTCTTCCACCACTACATATTAAATTTGGGGTTACTAAATAATTTGTAAAAGCTTTTTATAAGAATGGTGTTTGTTCCAAATATATTTGCTAATCATTTCCTGGTCTCAATACAGGAAAATTAGAAGCCGGTATCTTTGATGGACCACAAATCACATGACTTAGGTTGAACTGGAAGCATGGACTAGCTTTATATCAATTATCAAACATTTTTTGGAAAATCACCAGGCTGAACAATATTAACAATACAAATCGTTGACAAAATGCTTCAAAATTTTGAAAAACTAATACGAGTACCAAGTTACATTATGTTCATAGTCATTTAGATAAATTTCCTGGCAATCTGGGTGATTATAATGAAGAACAAGAGCAACGGTTTCAGCAGTATGTCAGATAACGGAGGACAGATATGAAGGTCGATGGTATTGCCATATAATGGAAGACTACTGCTAGACCTTAGGAAGAGACTGTCCTGCACAAAAATACAATAGAAAAGCACACACAAAACGTTTTCTTAATTTAAATTTGTGTTTTTTTATTCTTTTATTGTTAATTTCAGAATTTATTGTGTAGATTCTAAATACCAATATTATTTCTGTCACATTTATGGTTTTTTAAGTATAGCATTGGTAATTAATAACGTCACCTTCAATTTGTAACCTTTAAGGGACGTAAATTCCAAAAATAATTTGTTGGTGTAGGTCTACATTTTGTAATATAGCCGGAAAATTATATGTTTCCCGTGTTAGCGTCTTGTTTTGGGTATTACTACATTTCAGACATGACAATGAGTTTTAAAAATATTGACTTTTCATATATCGATGTGAGTCTTTTTCTGGGGAATATGAAAATACTATAATTGTTTCAAAAAGATCATAAGAAATGCTTCTGACAGAGTTGTTGCCTCTTCTTTTGCATTTATCGAAAACTGTGTGTATATATTAAGTACAGCTGGATCATAGGTGTAGGATTGAGTAAAATTATACGATCGCCGAGACCAATACGGGGGGCGGTGACGGTATCGTTCCCGCCACCGTACCGAAACTAATGCAACGCATATGTTGTTTTCCCGGATCCATTTATGCCGGTAGAGTGAATCGTGTTGGGGTTAAGTGCACAGCGGAATTGAGACGACTCTTGATACCGCCGCCACCGCTGCCGCCGCCGCCAAAATAAGTTCGGAACCGCGGTAAGCAGATTTCGCAACTTCGATATTGCGTTTCTGCGTTTACCCACAGCATCTCCTATTCTGCAGGCCGGCCTACGTTCCCCATCCGCATTAGTCGCCCACCCCAAATGAAATTTCTTACGGCCGCTCTATTCCCGAATGGGGCAGAGGTTGGGGCGGGCGGACCGTCAGCCGATTTCGAAAAGTTCCGATCCGCACGGGAAACCCGAGTACGGGGAGCCGGATGCGACGCGCGTCCTCTAGCGTCTGTTCCTTTAATTAAATGCGTTATCCGAGAACCCAGACTGTGTCGGCGGGAGGAATCGTATTCTACGATAATTTTATTGGGTTAGGAGGGGAGGGTTTTGGTCTGGGGGACGCAAACGAGATCTTCGATTAGTCTAATAAAGATTAGGCACTTTCTGATCATACCTCATGCATTTCTACTTGCGATAGCGCGATTTTGCAATACTTGGAATATCAAACTGATGATCCTAAAGTATTATAAACATGTAAGCTATGTTCTAAATGTATACATGATGCAACAGTAATAAATATTCGAATTTTAAAAATGTCTGTCTGCTTTGTGATTGCTTCATTTTTTTACAGGTGGAATTCGATAAAATAAATTTTAAATATTTATGGTATTTGTGTTATCAGGTATGGAAAGTTTCACCGCATTGTCTACGTAATATATAAACAGAGTTTAACGTCTGCTAATCAACAGTATAAAACAAAACTTGTGTTTAAAATGTGGAAGCTCTTCGTACCATTATTTTGTGCTATTTTTTGTGTGGCGTTCTCATGCCACCATGAGACCTGTTTAGAAAACAAGTCGATGAATACAACTTGCAATACCTGCGTATGCAAGAGCGGTCTGTGGTCATGTAGTAGAAAGGGTTGCCCTGTTGAAGGTAAATTTACAATATATTACAATATAATTTCTTATTTTACTGACTTCTGTATGCATGCTATAAATATCTGTTCTAGACTGCAAAGTATCAGAGTACAGGAATGAATGTCAAGATTGTGACTGTATCGATGGAAAATGGCAGTGCACTGGTTGTCCAGGAACATGTGGAAAAGAATGTCCCACATGTAAAGGAGTGAATGACGGCTGCAATGACTGCAAGTGTAGTGAGGGTAACTGGGCTTGTACAAAAAAGCTTTGCCTTGATGTCAAAGGTAAAAGTCAAGTTTAATATCTACGGATACCTTAATAATTATTTGTTTTGTTTAGTATGCGAAGTCAAGGAATATCCCAAGGATTGTGGCCAATGCGAGTGTAAAGAAGGCAAATGGGAATGCAAATGTTGCCATGGCACAGAAACACATTAGTTACAATATATTCTTGTAATGTTACTGTGTTAATAAAGTGTATTCTGCAGTACATTAGGCGGCTAACAAGAAGTTTCGATTTCAATCATCGATATTTAGCTAAAATCCATTTAATATTTTCCAAAGATAATTTACACGGAAGGTTCTTTATGTGCAACCATTGGCACCTTATAATGTAAGAAAAACGTATAAAGTATACAACGTATAAAAGTGTCATCCTATTGTTAAATATGGAATACTTATAACGGGGTATATAAAATAATGTATAATAAAATGTCATGAATAGAATATTGTACTAGCTCTGTGTATAAGTCAAAATTTTCGATTTTAGTTATTGGGCATTCTAGAAATATGTGGTTAAGGCTTCCCACCTGTCCACATTCGCAATATGGACATTTTAGGATACATCTTAGGTTATCTGCTATCTGTTACTGCTGTTACGAATGTCCGGCAGGGGGCGTTTCGGGTTTGACGTTACTGTGGTAATAGCAGCAAAACACGGGTCGACAAAAATCGATTTTTTGGATCGAAAATTGGTTTTAAGGCCGTTTTTTTGCTCAAAACTCTTTGCGAAGGGTATTTAGAGGGATCTTATCGTAAGACATGAGAGCGAGCGGCTTTTATAAGGTCGGCAGGAACGGATAAAAAATGTAAATTTTTGACGTTCATCGATCCGCTTGTCGGAATTTCTAGACGTCACGTGACATTTTCTCGAGGTTCGCCTTCACCCGAAGAGGTGCAAAAACGTGATTTTTTTTCAAAATTGACGCATTTAATTTACAATATATCGCGCAGTCCACGCGGAATTGTGTCCATTTTTCAATTCGAGCGTCAAAAGTAATATCGAAAAACCCAATTTTGCCGCTACTCGATCGCAAATGTCGGCGAAAATGGGCGATTCGGCTGAACGCGCCCTACACTAGAAAGTTCGTAATTAGTATAGGTAGAGACAGGAACGTCTTTTGGGTATCAATTCCCTACACATTCTGTATAAGACAAATATCTTACTGCGCTATCATAAGAGAACACACTATTAGGACACCTGTACATTCATCTTCAGCAATAAAACTTCAACTTCCTACAACTTGAATCCCTCATTTGAATCGACTAAATGCGTCCTTTATTCCTCTCCCCATTTCAACGTAATTAACGAGAAATTAATTGCAGTAATGAACACAGCCCGCCGACATGTGCACGCAAAATACAAGAGCGACGTATTATAGTAACAGTTCAAAAGAGCATCCGGGCGAATATTAATTTGTTCCCGTGTTGTGAGCGGGTGCGTTTCCGTCAGGATGGTGTGTCGGAAATCGAGCGTACAAGGGCCCTTTCATAATTGATATTCAAATATTCGTTCATGAGCTGCAAACTCAATTAAACTTTGGCGAAGAAAAATTTGGGCGTCTAGTCGTCCGCGAGGATGACTACACCGGCAGGTAGGGTTCCGAGCACCGGTTCAGGTAAAATCGTATTAATAGCATTCCGGCACACCCCATCCCCCAGCCGGACAGTGCCGTTGTTAAAAAGTTTCAGCAAATTTGAAACTTTTTTTTTCTTGATTGGGACCGATGTGAATTTATTATTTCGTTTCTTAGGGGTTTCTTTTGTAATTTTTTGTAGGTACTAATAAAATATTTTCAGGTAGAAGTTTATTTGTAACAATTCCTTAAAACCCGAGGGCAAAACTGAAATAGAATTGGAAAAATCTGATGTATTAGCTTGAATCATATCCAAACTTTAACCCAAAAAAAAAAAAAAAACACTTAAAAATAGCCAGTTCCTAAGGAGAAAGAAATAATCTTCATCTTACTCTAACCTTTCTTCTGCTAGCAAAGGCAACCTCGAGCGACGATAAAAAATTTAACACAGTTAGTCCGAGGCGACCCTTAATGTAAAAGAAATGCAAATTAAAAACTTGCGATGTTCGTAAGAATGTAATTAGCATAATTACTTTGGTTGTTTTAGCAAGAGGCGAGGGCAGAGGGCCGGAGGGGCGTCAAAGTTGCGGAATTACGCTCTCGTCATTACGTCGAAGAACATGGGGTCGCGCCACCTCCGTCACCGCCGTCCCGTCCCAAAGGGGGGCGAAAACGAAGAAAACGTGTAATTTAAATTTAATTGTGGTCTGGAGTCAAGTCGCCATTAAAACGTCGTTAGTTCAGTGAATTTACGAGTTCAGAAATTGCGCGACAGCATCTCGCAAAACCTTTGACCCTCCAGTAACACTCGATAGCAGACAAAGTAATATTTATAGATGGACGATCTCATAGATCGTCCAATGTTACGATATATTATACACAATTGAATGGGTTTTGTAATTAAAATTGTCAATTGTCACTACTCGCTTTAAAGGATAGCTGAAAGCATGATATTTAGCAGTTTATGTTAAAATGTGAGAGAATAGTAAACAGTGTCCAACACAACAAACAAAACTAAAGAGGGAAGTTTATATTCGAATATAAAATGACATTTCGATGCCACACAATACCAATTCTGCACAGAGGATGATCTCAAACTCACCCCCAATCGAAAGATCCTGAAGCCAGTTGGTGGTATGCTTTCCACACTGGCAATCAGTACGCAACTTGTATACGCATGGAGAGGCATGTTTCCGTAGTAGATTAGCATCTGCCGGGGGCCAATAACAGTTACGTCGCCAACCACCCTTATCGTCGCTCCTGTTATGCCCGCCGCCATGGGGGTTGCGTTGTTTGCTTAGTTGGCGTGCTCTCTCGTGGAATCACCGCAGCGACGAGTCGGAAACGAATCGGCGGGGGCAGGGAGGGAGGCTAAATCGTAATAAACATTGCGGATGCATCATCTGTCAGATAATAAGGGTGATGACAGACTGAACAGGCAAGCCAAACGATTTCTTGTTGAGAAAAACAGTTCAAATAAAAGACTTCTTATTTTAAGTGTTAAGTGGACACATTTTGGCTCATTATCCATCCACAATCAACATACTGACCACCAATTGATTTCGACCCAAACTTGAGCCAAAGATGTCATCACACCAACAAAAATAACACAAGCACTGATTAAAGATTCCTGTTCCATGTTTTCTAACGAGAAGTATGCTTGGTTGCATAATTCATGCTGGTGTGTGCATGGTTTGTGTAGTCTATCCTCACCCTCAGACGATAGAAGAGGGCACCATTCTCAATGAGACTGGCAGACGTGTACGTGCATCCCAGAAATTAATTGGTTGTTCAGTACATGAGGACTCTTTACCTGTACTGTACGCTGTTCGCCCTCCATATGGGGCGAGAGACAAAAAAAACATGTACAGGGCGGGCAAATGAGTAACTGGAAAGTGCATGCAAGTGGGCGAACGCAGAAGTTTTAAGTGTTTGAACGCATGTTGTTCATCCTCGATGAGGTTACCGTAGGGCAGTCAATTTCGAGTTGTAGACACTGTAATTCAGCTCGAGGGGACCCAGGACTTTGGCTTGTAGTAATAAGGTTGCTCAGCTATGAAACTGAAGGTCTATTGTTGCTATCTAACAATGGGCGGATTACCTCCATCGTCTACTCTCATATATAAGTGCAAGAGATAACGGTGGTTTCAATCTAAAAATTAGCAATGACATCAAAAAATTACAAGATATATCAAAATATGATGTTTCGATAATTAATATTCGAAATTTGTTATATATTAGCAAAATTTGATCACCAAAATAACACAAAAATAAACAAAAAAAATCATCAACTAAAATGTAGGATAGTAAAACCGTATTTCAGAGCAAAAATATTCCAATGTTGTCGATGGAAGTCGTGCATATGATAGGCAAAAAGCACCGATTTGCAACAAAATTATTAATCAGCTAAAATTATCCCGATTGGTGTGTAAATATTAATATAATCCATGGGATTCGTAATCAAGCTCCATTATAATGATGCATGGCCACGCAAAGCTTACCGGAAATAATTTAATCACACTCATCAAATATTTACAAAGGCAATATACATAGCGTATTTGTGTTTTAACTTAGTTTGCCAGTACAAGCATATACACATTACTTGTCACTAAATCCAGTATTGGTATAGTTTGTATCTTAAAGAAGGATAATTTCACTCATCAAAATTATTTAGAGTGACATTTCTAACACCTTCTATATAAAGTAATTTATATAACGAGAGTAGCAGTGGCAAATTCAGCTAACACCTACCTTAATTTAATAGTCTACAAATTTTATTGGGCCGTAAACGTGCAGCTAGACAATGTTGTTAAGAGAGTGTGTAGTTACATTGTGGCCGGTATACAATGTGTCCTTACAATGAATTTCGCTACTAAAGTGACGACCCCATACTGCCGATATTGCCGTGCGGTAATGTTCCAGCTTTCTCGTAAAACAGCTCTTTTGTTACCGACGTCTCTTACGCTAACGCTTATTACGTGGACTAAGCTATGCGTGCTCAGCGCTAGGATTAACCGTTTAACCACTATGATGTGGTAAAAGAGTTGCAACATTTTGTATTGTACGATTGTGAAAGAGAAAAGAGTTGGAAGTAATTTTTTACCTCGCAGTTTTCTTTTTTAAAGGATAGAGTACTCATTTATTGAAATTTTAGTATGAAACTAGCTCTGTGTATATGTCAAAATTTTCGATTTTAGTTATTGGGCATTCTAGAAATATGTGGTTAAGGCTTCCCACCTGTCTACATTCGCAATATGGACATTTTAGGATAAATTTTAGGTTATCTGCTATCTGTTACTGTTGTTACGAATGTCCGGCAGTGGGCGTTTCGGGTTTGACGTTACTGTGGTAATAGCAGCAAAACACGGGTCGACAAAAATCGATTTTTTGGATCGAAAATTGTTTTTAAGGCCGTTTTTTTGCTCAAAACTCTTTGCGAAGGGTATTTAGAGGGATCTTATCGTAAGACATGAGAGCGAGCGGCTTTTATAAGGTCGGCAGGAACGGATAAAAAATGTAAATTTTTGACGTTCATCGACCCGCTTGTCGGAATTTATAGACGTCACGTGACATTTTCTCGAGGTTCGCCTTCACCCGAAGAGGTGCAAAAACGTGATTTTTTTTCAAAATTGACGCATTTAATTTACAAAATATCGCGCAGTCCACGCGGAATTGTGTCCTTTTTTCAATTCGAGCGTCAAAAGTAATATCGAAAAGCCCAATTTTGCTGCTACTCGATCGCAAATGTCGGCGAAAATGGGCGATTCCGCTGAACGCGCCCTACACTTGAAAGTTCGTAATTAGTATAGGTAGATAAGACACAGGAAGGTCAAAGAAAAAAATTTTTTTTCGGGAAATTGTCCGCCCCTTGTCATTTTAATTAATTAATACCCGCTTATTAGTCAAGGGGATATTTTCGGGGGCGACTATTCACCGTGTTGGCGGGCCGAAATGTATAGTTGTCAGTTCGTTTCTCACCAGAGGTCGGACGCGGAAGTGTCGAGAAACGCCGGGTCTCGCTATTGTTGCCTTACCCGGAGTAAAATTCGCACTGTCGCGTCATTTATCAAAATGTATCGCCCACGTAATGAAGGCGGCTCGCAAATTTACGGCACAACGCTGCCAGTAGCATAATAAAAGTGGACAATCGTTAGGGGTTTCGCCACTTCCGTCCAGGGTTGTTCCTTCCGGGGTTTTTTTTTTTAGAATTATACTCAAATTTTCTTTATTTAAATGCTGGTTTTTATCGCAAAAGAACAAAAACATAATTTGGGACACAAACGCCAAAGAGAAAACTTAACATCTACATTAGTGTCAATAATATGTCATTGATTAATCGTTTAGTGTACCCAAAATCCCAAAATTGAATAATGTCATAAATATAAGTCATCCGGTGTTCGAGGAAAGTTCGACGCCTCCCCGTGTTTAATGTACCCTGCTAACGACGCATGAAAGGCATTCTGACGAACGCCTCTCGTAAAATAGATGCCGCATCCGAGATTTACCAACCCCCTACGTGAAGGGGGGAAGGGGCAACCGTGATGGGGCGAAGGGACAACGTCGTGGATGGATGGGAGAGGGTGGCCCGAGAAAAACTAGGTAATGCCTGAGACGTGACCCGTCAAACTACCGTAGTTACACACAAAAGCGGCCGATTCAATGGGGGCGCCCGTGTCGGGAAAGCTTTTACAGCTCTATATGGACGTAGCAACCACCCACGCCCCTCTAGCGCAGACAAAACACTTTCCCTAGCGATGTGCCTTGGATTTAAATTTGTTGAATCGATTTAGAGTTATGTTAAAATTGGTGTAGTTAGATTATATTAGTGAACAGGCATTGAGGAACAAGTGAAACATATTTCCTAGGTTTAGCGTAATTGTCATCACGAATGTCGTCAGCAAAAGATATTTATAACTGAATGTTATAACATCAAGATTTATTTGGTTTCTGTCTGTTCAGTAAACGAAACGAAAAGGAAAATAATTTCATCACTAGTCGCCACAATTAATTCTAAGCAACATTTCCAAATAACATTTTTCGATAATATTAATATTCCAGGTACTTTACTCTTATGCGCGTTTCACATTTTTTTTTTAAACACCCAGTATATGATGCGATATTTTTAAGATCTTATGATGGTATTCTTGATTTCAGACCAACCGCCAACTTCCACAAAGAATAAAATTGCTTTCACGCTGTGTATAAAAGTAGACATTAGTTTGAAGCAAAATAGATATACTTACCAATTACGGAAGCATTTGCCAAGTTAATAACTGGTACATACCTGAAACAAACAAAAACAAAATTATTATAATAAAACTAAGCATTTGGTCAAGATAATGATTAAATATGAACGTATAAGTGTGCATAAATATGTGAAAACTTTGTATTTTGTTGTACATATATAAATACAATAGTTTGTTGATGAGCATGCTTGAATACCGACACTAGAATCGCATAAAACACTTCACAAATTCCGAAGTACAATTTGCAATTATAACAGATACAGGCGCGGGGCTCTGTTTGCATTAAAGCGATGTTAACATAGGCGTACAAACCGAATCAAAAACAATCGAGTAAATTAACCGGGCGACCCGGCGCAAACATAAATATTTATCTAATAATTATACATCGCATTTTGCATAGGTAATGAGGACCGGAACGTCAATACTAATGAATTTGTAACGCGAAATTCATTAGCATTTATTTCGATATTATGAGTGCCGGCCCGTTTTTGCTCTTGATTAATTGCGATGATACTGCCAAACACGACTACCAATAACACTGTCATCGACCGGCGTTAATTCGCAAATAAGCATCGCAACCGCAGTTTTGCGGTTACACAGGCTATAATTGTCTCATTTTTCATTTAAATCTATCAGCTTGTTCAGACAAAATAGCATTACAGTGCAAAGTATTCGATATAAATTTGTATAATGTTTTCCACTTCTCGAGACCGGAAACGTAGACCACAAAAACTAGAAAGAATTTGTTTATAATTTACCGAAAGAATCCACTAAAACGTTATTTATTGGTAATCAAAATTTGTCAAATTTTTCCTTGGGTGATTAATTAAGAACAATAACAGCCTCCGGTTTATGTTTACCTCAATTACCTCGATTTCCATATACCTGTTAGTAGAACCTATTGAACCGTTTACTGCCGAACACAATTCATTTGCATATGCAAACAATTTATTATACATGATTGCCGAAGCTAGCGCCGCCTATGCAAAATTATAACTAACTATAAGATAACAACGGTAATGAAACGGTATTAATTAATGCGAGAGCAATAACACGGCCATATCCATGCCATACCCGACCCACCGTACACCTTCCTTAATGGTAATAGGCAGTCTTCGCGAGCATGTAAGCCGTACCATGCGATAATACGGTCCATATTGGCGTTGTAATGCGGTCTAACTGAGTAGTGTAAAGCCGGCAGCTTACCTGTCAATAATGGCATAACCACTTGCAGTTCTCGGCTATTACAAGATAGCATAATGGCATAGTGTGCCATACGAAGGAATGATGGTAATTCTGATGAATAATAGCTTACCAATCGACTCAAGATATGACGAAAAAGTATACAACACGTTTTTCTGGCCGTTTTATTTAGTGGATGTTCAAAAAGTACACTTTTCTTGTAACAAATGAATTGAAGAATAAAAAAATGGTATATTATTGAGCTTACTTATGAGGAGGGAACATCCCTTCCCCCGAATCCAGAGGGCGGTATGGCGGAAATATTTTTACCGAAGGACTGAACGTTCGGGTTCCGAAATAAATTTCCAACGAAACTGCAACGGAACGCTAAGATTACCGGTGAAAATTCTAGCCCGACTGCGAGCTCGGTTTTAACTGTACTTATTGCCCTTGTCGTCTGATACCTGGCATCCCCCTGGGGCGCTTCTCGAGCGAGATTGGACTAGATTGGACCGAAGTATAATCAATAGGCACCACTTTAAGTCACTGTACGTGATACATAGTGTCATTGTGACGAATACAATATAGGAATTTGTGGAAATATTGTTTTATTTTAGTTGTTGTTGAATGAATAATAGTAATTCTTGAAATTGTTAGTTTTATTTTTGTCGTTACGACAATCGTACTACAAAAGTCGCTCGTCTGATCGTACCCTAACGAAGACGTGTACAGACACAGGATAATTAAGTGTACGCGACATCATCACGAACGTGTGGCGTTGTATATAAAGAGATTTCGGGGCGAAGATAACCTGAGAACCCCTAATTGACAATAGTAAATCAGGGTGTATAATTTTCAGGGGCCTCGCATAACGACGTACTGCCCAACGGAGGGTCGCCGAGCGGGCACTCACGGTAAACTTTATGACGGACAAATAATAAAAGCGTCGGACATTAACCGCGAATGCCATAAATGCGTGGATTGCGTGCCGAGTTCACGATCCGGGCCTCAACTGTAATAATTACAAACTTTAACGAGTACTGTCGAACTTTTTTACCTTCCGACTAGTTCCTAGAAGGAAAGTATTAAAATAGTAAAGTAAAAAATATGAGGTTTTATCGGAAATACGCGTTTTAAGGTCCTCCGAAGTCATTGCAAATAGTCAATTAATTTTCAAGCAAATAGTCAATTAATTTTCAAGATATTCTATAAACAAGCTTCTAAGACTGCTTTTTTATATTCAAAAACAAAATTTTGAAGGTAATAAACGGGAAAAACCTAAAACGACCTCAAAGCACCGGCGCTTCCACCAAAAAAAAAGACATCGAATACGCATATTTTGTTTCGTCCGCATGAACGAACCATTTAGCGCCGGGACTCATTGAATATCGGGTCTGTAACGTTCTCTTTATTATTCGTGCCAACATATCGTTTACATTTCTCACACATGGTCGGAGTCCTTGATAGCAGGAGTGCGAAGCGACCCGGCCGTCGGCAAAATTAAAAAGAGCCCCCCATCGCTGCCGTCGCCGGCGGTCGTCGATCTATCGTTGCGGCGATATCTCGAAATGATTTATGTTGACTTGGTGCCGGCGTAATAAATCGCGCGGGGATTTCGACCCGCTCCAACCCCCTCGCCTCCGACGGCGTGGCCGTCCCGGTACGTTATCCTTGAAACTCTGGCTATGAATCCGTAGACGGAATCAAGCGATCAATCTCTTTCTATCTTAGGCGAATAAACGGAGAAGGATAGATGGTTCCGCAAGCGGATTAAACACCACGGTTTTAGGGATACGGACCCCGGTGTTGAACACTTTCCACCCTTGATCTGGGGTGTACTTTGCGCGGTCGCGCGTGGTCGTGATTTATTTGGTAAACTGTAGATATAGGTTCCCGCGTGTAGTATCTTTGCTTGTACATTTTTCTGGCCGGGGGTGGAGGTGTGTGGGGGACGGTAATCTGCGCGACGTATCGCGCGCGGGTGATTATTTTTTCGAGCGGGTTTGCTCTCCACCACCGCATCCACTTCCGCCTTTTGTTCTGCCGCCACCCACACCCCCCGTCCCGCACGACTCAACCCCTATTCTCTTAACGCGCACTCGAACGGCCTATCTTTTGTTATCGCTGCGTATTTCGCCTGCCAATACCTCTCCCTCTCCTGCTATATTAGAGAATGTTTTGTTTGTGTTTTTTCGCCTAACCTTTCTGGTTTTGTTTTGTTTTAATGTGGAAGGATGCTCTGGAAATGTTTGTCTGCGTGTATCACGTGAGTGTCATTTTAAACGATGTTAGAATGTTGGCCATCGTTTAACAATGATGGTACAATGCTTACTGGATAATATATGGATCTTGACTATAAAATCGCAAAATGTCAAAAATTAAAAACTGATTTCATATTTCTACCAATTTCATTTGCTTTTAATAATGTTTATTTTTTCTTTTGACTTTCCTCACAACTTTAATACGGTAAATTGTCGGAAAACCAAAATGTGTCTTACTATCTAGAATTGTTTCTTAAGGTATTTTTAAACACATTAGTACTCGCAGGAAAATTGGCAAAATGTTACGATGTAGATGAGTGTTTATCTTGTATTCAACGATGAGTTTTAGCGATCTATAGAAGTGACCTTTGGTTAAACGTAAACGAATGGTATCCCAATAAAAACAACCCTGACCGGCTACATAAACTACTCGACACGTCGATAACTCAATAAACCGTCACTTCAATTTACAGCAATACAGCTGTCGTTCACAAACAGCCCTACTGCGCGCTGCAATTCGCACTTTATTGCAGTCAATTTCATGGCATCGCAAACCATATAGCTTCTTCCAACTCAATAAACGGCAGATTCTCACGAACGTTACAACTAATAAATAAACTCAAACATCACAAGCCAAAAGGAAGATTGTTTTATCATCGAAACTGACTGGAACACTCAATTTTAAATCGCGCTGTACCGTTTGATGTATTATAAAAGTTATCAGAGTGAGATATCAAATCCTGTCAGAAGCCAGATCGATGGTGGGTAGATGGCGTGATACTCTGCGTTCGCAATGTTTGCACGGAATTTCCCCACTTCCAAAACATGTTTCCATCAATACCGCAACACAATCACCGACCCGCGCGCCAACCGCTCTCGCAAAATTTGTTAACGGGCTATTAAGCCCCCTACCGATGCACGAAGGATGATTGGCTGTCCTTTGTCGTGTCGGTTACATTCGTTCCCCATACCCCTCCCTGCCAATAAACGTTTAGTGGCATTTCACTTTCACGGAAAGTTTGATCCCCCACTAGTTCAGTTAATCAGTTCTTATTGTTGGCGGGGATTTCGTGCTAGATTATCGAATAAAAACGAAATTGAAAGGTGTAATGATAGAGGGCATCTATTTCGACGTTGACGTGGTTTGAATGCACCGCGAAGTGTATTATAATAGCGGGTAATTTGTCATATTAACGTCGGAATTTATTGCGGTGGGTTATACCTACCGGCACCTCCGCCATTTCTGAACTGCGCTATTCTGCATGTAAATGGAATCGTTTAGAAGCCATCAATACGGCTTTTGTGGTTATAATATGGTTTTGGTACCGTGGATTGGAATTAATGAACACCTTTTCAATGATATTGTATGGTACAACTATAGTACAGGTATAGAAAAAGTCTAACTGTGATGGAGCGTGTTTCTGTTTTGTAAATAATGATATTATTTATATTATTATTATATTATTGGTAAAGGTATTAAGAAGTATGAAAGTCTTACTATTTTTGTGAGATATGTTCTAAGAAGTCGGAGCTAACCAATCGGATGCTTATCAAATGGTCCAATATTTAATATCCAAAGATCTGTCAGCAAGAAGCTGTTTTAGTTGAACCAAATTTTATCACATAGATCGTAAGCGAAACGAGCATAGGCCGGATTTATTATTGAAGTATTATCTCACACCCCACATCTGTATTTAATAGAAATTGACACACCTGCTGCTCTAGGACAAAATGTAAAATTATTAGATGAGTATCATTAAAAAAAAGCTTAGTGTAACGCAAAACTAGTCGTCGATAAAATTGAAGAGAACGACCAACGGAATTGATATTACAGGGACAATATAATAAAACACTTCATCGAAATAATGAAATTCCAACGTCGCATTAAATCGTTATAAAACCGGCTGCTGAGCATCGTCAGCGTCGATTTGGTCCAAGGCCGTTAAGTGGAAGAAGTGTCTGGGGACCACTAATTAAAATATTCACTCAAGAGAGGACCCGTTAAGCAGCGCGCACATACTCAGAGTAATTGAAGTCCAGCGGAAGCGGCGGCGGTGAAGAGGATCAGGGGCGACAGGGGTGTGCGGAAATATGCGACAAGAATTCGGCACGGTCTCTGGTTAGACTCGCGTTAGACAGCCGTTAAACTTTTACGACCCGCCGTTCTCTCCATATATCGCATCGCCACCACCGACCTACCGCCCCCCGGTGGCGGCGGTGGTCTGCTTCTGCTTGCGTATCGTGCTCACAGTGAAATATAAGGAGGCAATAACAGCCCTCGCGAAATCACCATAAAAATTATATGGTCGCCAGATAGCGAACCGCCGCTCCGGCACGTTTCTACGTGAAAGCCAAGCCGCCTCACGTGCCGATATAGAGGGGTCAGAATAAATGTATGAGAAATGGTTTACGGGATATCGGATATAAGCCCTTCACGCGATATTCACTGCTAGATGGCGATAGTGTAGTATAGGTAGACGAGAGAAAATAGACTAAAAGTTTGTTTCATAAGCGTTTACTTGTGGGCATTTTTCAGAATCAGAATGCAATTTACTTCGATTTTCCGTTCACAAAGATAACACAGGGGAACATTGATTTTGCGGCATGAGATTTATTAGTCACTCTAAGGTAATCTACCTATACTAATTACGAACTTTCAAGTGTAGGGCGCGTTCAGCGGAATAGCCCATTTTCGCCGACATTTGCGATCGAGTAGCTGCAAAATTGGGCTTTTCGATATTACTTTTGACGCTCGAATTGAAAAAAGGACACAATTCCGCGTGGACTGCGCGATATATTGTAAATTAAATGCGTCAATTTTGAAAAAATATCACGTTTTTGCACCTCTTCGGGTGAAGGCGAACCTCGAGAAAATGTCACATGACGTCTAGAAATTCTGACAAGCGGATCGATGAACGTCAAAAATTTACATTTTTTATCCGTTCCTGCCGACCTTATAAAAGCCGCTCGCTCTCATGTCTTACGATAAAATCCCTCTAAATACCCTTCGCAAAGAGTTTTGAGCAAAAAACGGCCTTAAAAACAATTTTCGATCCAAAAAATCGATTTTTGTCGACCCGTGTTTTGCTGCTATTACCACAGTAACGTCAAACCCAAAACGCCCCCTGCCGGACATTCGTAACAACAGTAACAGATAGCAGATAACCTAAAATGTATCCTAAAATGTCCATATTGCGAATGTGGACAGGTGGGAAGCCTTAACCACATATTTCTAGAATGCCCAATAACTAAAATCGAAAATTTTGACTTATACACAGAGCTAGTAGTTTACTAAATACGAAAATAATACGAAAATATTTGTTAAATTGACTCCTTTTTTTGAGATAAAGGCAACCCATTTATATTTTAAATAACATTAAATAAATTATATTAAATAAAAAAATATTTTTTATTGAAGTTTAAATTAAAATAATTCAACTTATACTATACTTTTGATTGTATGGTTTATCACGAGATTTCTTTTGTTGCCCTATGTAATAAAAGTCGCAAGATTATGGGAACTCTACTACTGTGACAAAACTACGTCACAAACTTTCCCTCGCAATATCAAGTTTTCCGAAGAGCCAACATAAAACCCTAAAAAGAATTTCATTTCAACAGGTAGAGGCTACCCGACTCGCCAAACTTAAATTACCCTTCTTGTATGTTTTCCTCGCGAAATATTCACCCCAAGTCTTCTTTTTTAACTTTTATTTTTTGCTTGCATATTTCGCGGTACTATCAATTAACGCGCACCCTAATATTAATTAAGGGTAGGCAATCCTAACCCTTTTCGCAACGCGGCAGACGAACGAAAAAATATGCTAATGATCGGTATATGGGGGAAGGGGACGGAGTGCAAAAAAAAACGGAGAGCGTGCCATAATTCGGTAAAAAAATAGCTTCCGGTAAGAGGATACACTGAATATTACACTCGGGTAAAATTTATGGGAAAGGGTACGCTCGACAACAACAACAACATATTTTTATCGCTCAAGCTCGGCTGGCTTATGTTTATGTACGAGGGTTACGGCAAATATTTACACGCATTCCATTATTAGGTGGGTGGGTAAATGTTGATTGCAAGTTCTTAATCAGTAAAGTAACCTGTACATAACACAGTCTTGTATATATAAAGGTTGTGTCACAAATCTGGTCTATTAGAAGATTCTAACGTTAATTATTGTGACATATAACAACAAAAATATATAACCCAAGAGAAAATAAAGTTTTAATTTGATTGTGGCTACTCGTGTTTGAAGTTTTTGGATTATTCAAGTACGACAAGAGCAGGCGACAAGATTTTGTAGCGTTTCGAGCAACATGATAATTTCAGGCTGGAGTAGACAAGCTCTGGTAATTGCGCTGACAAAGTTAGTGCGAGCGTTCGTCGACCGCGTACAGAGAACGTCGGGTTGCATGGACTGACGCCACAATAAATGTATTTTAGATTGGCCAGTTTGGTAAATGCAATGCCAGTCATGCAATTACCACTTGATTTAGTACAAATACAAAGGCACAAACAATGTTAGGGAAATTAGAGGAAATGTTGAGAGTCGTACAGAGAGAGAATCGAGCGGCATCCGGATGAGATAAATTACGAACATGTCTATTCCATTTCCCTCGAATCCTAATATAGATATTATACAGATGTCATGTTGGCGAAGCGGTCTCTGTACGGTATATTATTGTGGAGTATATTCACGTTCAGTGACATTCAATTACGGGTATCGCTGACCGACAGAGCACAAACGCATTCCTTACCCGGTTCATGTAATGTACCCAATATACGAACATGTAGTAACTGTTACATACTGGAATCGTATATACTCAATTTAATTCGAAATTATTTCACTTGTCTAAAGGAGTTTAAGAGACAAGATGAACAGTTGCTTTCAAAAAATCTCCAGTATTTCCGCAGTTTTATAAGTTTGAAGTCTACAAAAGATTTTGATAAATAAAGACTTGTTGGCCGCACGAAAAGCAAATATATTTTTAATTGAGGTTAATATAAATAATTCAAAAAAAAATCTATCATACAAAATAAATCCACCTCAAAAACGAACACCAGATAAAACCCCACTCAAATTCCCCTCCCATTCATTCCCCCCTTGGCGTCGGTACTTCACACACTTCTGTTTCCCATTGTATATAGACCGCGTCCCCTGCCCCTGGTTTTCGTCGACACATCGCACTTGATCAGCAATTATCAATATACACCGCAGGGCCATATCGGCAGAGGGCGCGCACCCCCGGTCGACAGCGGCAGCAGAGCGCGCGTGAGAATTCCGCAGTTGTGGATATCGAGACAGTAAATACATCAAACAGTATTGATGGGTTCCGGTCGCTGCATCCGGCCCCCACTAGGGCAGGACGCGTGAGGATGTCAACCGATACAGCACAGGATATAGGGCCGGCCACGGACCCTTCTCCGACCTCTACACGCTTCCACCACGTAACCCACATACCACTCTAGATTATGTAGTATACAGGGTTTGGCTAAAGTATTCGGAATACTGTAAAACCAAACTTGAGACCTGCGCGATAGGATGACATTCGGCATCTTTAATAACTCGTAAAATTTGATGATTATTTAAGCAAATTGTACAAAAATTATTGATGTTTTTGTCCTTAAGAACTATCAGATATCTGGAAGACATGAAATACTATCCTCTACTTTTGTTGCTCGTTGTATGCGCTCCTCTGGACTACACCCGCCGTCTCGTGAAGGTTTATGGAGCAAGTCGTGACCGCCTCCGGCACGTGTGTTTCCACCTTAAAGGTGGAAACAGATGGAGGCAACGCGAAGTTAACGTAAGGTTACGGTAATGCCGCCATCTGTCAGGTAGAAGTAGAAGTGTGGGTTAATAGATGGTACTGGACACAATGAATACAACGTAGTATCGAAATTTTATGATTATTTAAGCAAATTATACAAAAATTATTGATGTTTTTGTCCTTAAGAACTGTCAGATATCTGGAAGACATGAAATACTATTCTCTACTTTTGTTGCTCGTTGTATGCGCTCCTCTGGACTACACCCGCCGTCTCGTGAAGGTTTATGGAGCAAGGCGTGACCGCCTCCGGCACGAGTGTTTCCACCTTAAAGGTGGAAACAGATAGAGGCAAAGCGAAGTTAACGTAAGGTTACGGTAATGCCGCCATCTGTCAGGTAGAAGTAGAAGTGTGGGTTAATAGATGGTACTGGACACAATGAATACAACGTAGTATCGAAATTTGATGATTAATTAAGCAAATTATACAAAAATTATTGATGTTTTTGTCCTTAAGAACTGTCAGATATCTGGAAGACATGAAATACTATCCTCTACTTTTGTTGCTCGTTGTATGCGCTCCTCTGGACTACACCCGCCGTCTCGTGAAGGTTTATGGAGCAAGGCGTGACCGCCTCCGGCACGTGTGTTTCCACCTTAAAGGTGGAAACAGATAGAGGCAACGCGAAGTTAACGTAAGGTTACGGTAATGCCGCCATCTGTCAGGTAGAAGTAGAAGTGTGGGTTAATAGATGGTACTGGACACAATGAATACAACGTAGTATCGAAATTTGATGATTATTTAAGCAAATTATACAAAAATTATTGATGTTTTTGTCCTTAAGAACTGTCAGATATCTGGAAGACATGAAATACTATCCTCTACTTTTGTTGCTCGTTGTATGCGCTCCTCTGGACTACACCCGCCGTCTCGTGAAGGTTTATGGAGCAAGGCGTGACCGCCTCCGGCACGTGTGTTTCCACCTTAAAGGTGGAAACAGATAGAGGCAACGCGAAGTTAACGTAAGGTTACGGTAATGCCGCCATCTGTCAGGTAGAAGTAGAAGTGTGGGTTAATAGATGGTACTGGACACAATGAATACAACGTAGTATCGAAATTTGATGATTATTTAAGCAAATTATACAAAAATTATTGATGTTTTTGTCCTTAAGAACTGTCAGATATCTGGAAGACATGAAATACTATTCTCTACTTTTGTTGCTCGTTGTATGCGCTCCTCTGGACTACACCCGTCGTCTCGTGAAGGTTTATGGAGCAAGGCGTGACCGCCTCCGGCACGTGTGTTTCCACCTTTTAAGGTGGAAACAGATAGAGGCAACGCGAAGTTAACGTAAGGTTACGGTAATGCCGCCATCTGTCAGGTAGAAGTAGAAGTGTGGGTTAATAGATGGTACTGGACACAATGAATACAACGTAGTATCGAAATTTGATGATTATTTAAGCAAATTATACAAAAATTATTGATGTTTTTGTCCTTAAGAACTGTCAGATATCTGGAAGACATGAAATACTATCCTCTACTTTTGTTGCTCGTTGTATGCGCTCCTCTGGACTACACCCGCCGTCTCGTGAAGGTTTATGGAGCAAGGCGTGACCGCCTCCGGCACGTGTGTTTCCACCTTAAAGGTGGAAACAGATAGAGGCAACGCGAAGTTAACGTAAGGTTACGGTAATGCCGCCATCTGTCAGGTAGAAGTAGAAGTGTGGGTTAATAGATGGTACTGGACACAATGAATACAACGTAGTATCGAAATTTGATGATTATTTAAGCAAATTATACAAAAATTATTGATGTTTTTGTCCTTAAGAACTGTCAGATATCTGGAAGACATGAAATACTATCCTCTACTTTTGTTGCTCGTTGTATGCGCTCCTCTGGACTACACCCGTCGTCTCGTGAAGGTTTATGGAGCAAGGCGTGACCGCCTCCGGCACGTGTGTTTCCACCTTTTAAGGTGGAAACAGATAGAGGCAACGCGAAGTTAACGTAAGGTTACGGTAATGCCGCCATCTGTCAGGTAGAAGTAGAAGTGTGGGTTAATAGATGGTACTGGACACAATGAATACAACGTAGTATCGAAATTTGATGATTATTTAAGCAAATTATACAAAAATTATTGATGTTTTTGTCCTTAAGAACTGTCAGATATCTGGAAGACATGAAATACTATCCTCTACTTTTGTTGCTCGTTGTATGCGCTCCTCTGGACTACACCCGCCGTCTCGTGAAGGTTTATGGAGCAAGGCGTGACCGCCTCCGGCACGTGTGTTTCCACCTTAAAGGTGGAAACAGATAGAGGCAACGCGAAGTTAACGTAAGGTTACGGTAATGCCGCCATCTGTCAGGTAGAAGTAGAAGTGTGGGTTAATAGATGGTACTGGACACAATGAATACAACGTAGTATCGAAATTTGATGATTATTTAAGCAAATTATACAAAAATTATTGATGTTTTTGTCCTTAAGAACTGTCAGATATCTGGAAGACATGAAATACTATCCTCTACTTTTGTTGCTCGTTGTATGCGCTCCTCTGGACTACACCCGCCGTCTCGTGAAGGTTTATGGAGCAAGGCGTGACCGCCTCCGGCACGTGTGTTTCCACCTTAAAGGTGGAAACAGATAGAGGCAACGCGAAGTTAACGTAAGGTTACGGTAATGCCGCCATCTGTCAGGTAGAAGTAGAAGTGTGGGTTAATAGATGGTACTGGACACAATGAATACAACGTAGTATCGAAATTTGATGATTATTTAAGCAAATTATACAAAAATTATTGATGTTTTTGTCCTTAAGAACTGTCAGATATCTGGAAGACATGAAATACTATCCTCTACTTTTGTTGCTCGTTGTATGCGCTCCTCTGGACTACACCCGCCGTCTCGTGAAGGTTTATGGAGCAAGGCGTGACCGCCTCCGGCACGTGTGTTTCCATCTTAAAGGTGGAAACAGATAGAGGCAACGCGAAGTTAACGTAAGGTTATGGTAATGCCGCCATCTGTCAGGTAGAAGTAGAAGTGTGGGTTAATAGATGGTACTGGACACAATGAATACAACGTAGTATCGAAATCTGACGGCGATTTATAAATGTTGGAACCATCGGCGGCGAAAACGGATGGCCGCTTGTAGATCGTCGGGCGGGCGTTACTTATCTGCGTGATTGAATTTGACATTTATGGCATTGCCATAAAGCAGCTGCGTACTCGAATCCAACGGTCGATTCGATAAGTATGGGACTGTTTCGGCTGTTAATGCTTTGATAGATGAAAGATGATGGCCTATCTTCTATCTAATCAATATCAACAGTTCTAGATGTATTGTATGTTCAATAAAGAAAGGTCTAGTGTGGCATGGAAAATGTTGTAGGTTGGTTAATCTAAAATTTGACAATTAAAGCCTCTTTTTGTTTTACGTCATTTTTCAAGTTTTGTAGGCTAGAGTTGATCAGCTTTGTTGCTGTTTGTTATTTTTGGTTTACAATGACAAGCACCCACCGATTCATAATTACGTCTATTTTATTCCTACTATTATGAGCACGTCAATTATTACAAGTAATCAATTACTCGTACATTACTTGTACTTTGCAGCACTTGCAGTTCATTCTTTTCATTCCACACTAACCACCTCAATAAAACCAATTAATTTTAAGATTGTCTCGAGGCAAATACGTCTCAAACTAACCAATAATAGGCATAATTTGTCAAATTATTACCCGCGCAAGATTTATTACGGTTAAACTGACGGTTTTCCCATCGCCTCCGCCAAATCCTCAATACATAACCTCACTTAGGCGGAGGCGGTCCATTTAAGAACTATGATTGATCTTTCTGGGTTTTAGTCGGACTCCTGGGGGGCCGATTAGAATTTAATTATCGACGGTGGGGGTGCGACTGTGCTCTCTCGGTCAATATTAATCAGTGTGATGCATGCCGGTCACGTTTCCCAGGCCAGGCGCCGGACCGCAAACGGATTGTACGTTCGCCCCGATGTCCATTGTTCTAATTATGCGAGGCGAGCCGATGATGGTGGCGGTCAAAATTGGTCGACATACGCGAAATAATGTCCGTAGCGTATATTTGCGGTCCCGTCGCTGGCAAATTAAATACGGACGTTTAATATGCATATAGAGGAAAAAGTTCCAACGTTGTGTTTGATTGTTGCAGCTGTATTTATATAGTATCCGCACTAATTTATGTTATATTATTTGACTCAAACATAAACTTAAAATAAATATGTTTTTGTTGATCGTTTCCTGAAAATATGTCGTCTCTCTGATCTAAGAAAACGTAGATTAATTTAATGTCCTCGTACACAGAGGACACAACAAGAGGAGATTTTTGCTATCCAAATAATGTTTAATTGTAATCAGAATTTCATCCGGTTTAAGAGTTTAGTATGTTTATGTAGAGTATATTTTACTCTGACGAAGAAAAAGTTATTCTTCTACATATAAAAAGAGTAAGACGTTCGTTTTACAACAACAACATTTTGTTGGGTGAAAAATTTGCATGCTTCAACGAACAAACAGTTTCTTGACTCAAAAGTATACGTACGTATCGCTTAAAACACACATAATTCCTTTCAAGCAGTTCCTTCATACTTAAAACAAGAAAACCTAATAATTGGAACATCAAGAAAATCATGTTCTTACTTTGAGTATTTTATATTTTACTTGAACCAACCAAATGATCTTTCTGCGGATATAGAAACAAGTGATTTCTTCACTCAAAGATATTCATGTTGTATCGAATATACTTTTTCCTCTGTCTAATAAAATCAAGTTCTTTACAGTAGGTAATTGGATTTATTTGTTCATTAGATGAGGTGGACGGAAATAAATTGACAACTGTCATTTAATTTCAAGAAATTTCCAATTCAAAATTATAGATTTGCATGCCTTGACGCCAATACTCCATTTTATATTAATACTCTATTCTTATATATGAATAATAATTGGTATCCATTAGAATATCCACCTTGTAACAGTTACAGGATCTGCGGTATGAGGCTCAATTAAATTGATTGATAGCTTCGACATCAGTAATGAATTCACTCGGAGAACGGACTGTCTTCGCATTGGAAAATGATTATTCATGACGGCGACCATAATTAAAACTAAGTGCAACCCGAAAATGTCATTTGGCAGTCAATATTCGACAGGGCGGGCTTCTACCTTTCGACAACGAACGGGCGCATGCCAGCGGCAACGCGTAGCGCCGCTGTGGCGAGCGGTTGATAAGTAAACCCATAATAGGACGTTAATTACTATAGACCTGTCCGTAAATCCCTCATTATCATAATTGATGCATCGATCCCGGCCACCGAATCGTGCGCCCTCTCGCGTCAATACATCATTTATAACGGTTCATAATATCCCTGACGGACGGCCGCGGTAATAATTCAATTCGACGTCGGCCCTTTTAATGCCAACCGACCGACGCCGACGACTCGAATTTCCCCGGAAAATCGACATTATTTCAGTTTTGATTGTGACCGAACGTGATTTAATGGCTCTATTTTTCGGGGATGTTCGCTTCAATTTTAAATTTTACAACGGAGGCGCGCATAATTGAAAATCACAATATCCATTTGTGAGCCACTCACAGTACAGTGCACTAGTACCAGAGCGGTGTCGGCTTTGCACAAAGAACAGCACCGTTAAATGACAGCTAAACCGACAGCATTTATGACTGTGGTATAGGGCCAATGCTGTGTTGAATTTTGTAATTTTTTTTGTGACATTTATTAGGGTATTTTTCAAATAAAACAGTGGTTTACTTTTGACAAATGTTTTTCTTTAAAGATTTTCAACCGGTCTAAGGACTTGAAAGCCTCACGAACGAACTGGATTTGCATTAAATTTATTAGATCGGTAAGGTCGGAAGGCAGGCCCGTAACTCAGTGCCACAATACTAATATAATGCCTCTGATAATTATATGAAATTTATGGCGGCTGGCTCCCCGACTCGGATACGTGGAAACTTTCCCCGTAGCTACTAATCTATGATTTATTAGTGAAAGAGTAATTATTTTAATTGCACCTTTAATCCGTTCTGACTGGCGAGAGAGAGAGTTGTTGCCTGTTCACACGGTTAGACGATAAGCGTCGTATGATTGCGTGCGTTTGTAAGTAGAAAATATATTGTCTTTCGATAAGGGTACTTACTGGCAGGATTGAGTCCAGTCCTCAGTACGTATTTCTTTGCATATATTTCTTTCAAGGAAAGAATATATGCAAAGAAATACAATATTTTTAAATAAAATTTAAATTTAATTGCAGAAATACGTATGAATGAAACAAATCTGGTTTTATTTGAAATAAAGATCGGCCTTGAGCTAAATAAATATTCTATTTGGAAGAGCAAGATCATAGATTTGAGTAAAAAGATTATATGTTTGAATAAAAAAAGTGGTTTGATTAAAAATTATTGCTATGTCTACTGGTGGGGAGATGGCGCTGACAGTCTCTACGTACGCGTTGGCCTTTCTGAGGCGTTATATAAGCTGAGCTACAGAATGCAAGCGGTATTCGGGTTGCTCTTCATTTGGGAATAAGTCTGTCTACCTATACTAATTACGAACTTTCAAGTGTAGGGCGCGTTCAGCGGAATCGCCCATTTTCGCCGACATTTGCGATCGAGTAGCTGCAAAATTGGGCTTTTTGATATTACTTTTGACGCTCGAATTGAAAAAAGGACACAATTCCGCGTGGACTGCGCGATATTTTGTAAATTAAATGCGTCAATTTTGAAAAGAAATCACGTTTTTGCACCTCTTCGGGTAAAGGCGAGCGTCGAGAAAATGTCACGTGACGTCTAGAAATTCCGACAAGCGGGATCGATGAACGTCAAAAATTTACATTTTTTATCCGTTCCTGCCGACCTTATAAAAGCCGCTCGCTCTCATGTCTTACGATAAGATCCCTCTAAATATCCTTCGCAAAGAGTTTTGAGCAAAAAAACGGCCTTAAAAATAATTTTCGATCCAAAAAATCGATTTTTGTCGACCCGTGTTTTGCTGCTATTACCACAGTAACGTCAAACCCGAAACGCCCCCTGCCGGACATTCGTAACAACAGTAACAGATAGCAGATAACCTAAAATGTATCCTAAAATGTCCATATTGCGAATGTGGACAGGTGGGAAGCCTTAACCACATATTTCTAGAATGCCCAATAACTAAAGTCGAAAATTTTGACATATACACAGAGCTAGTAGTCTTTACTAAAGATTACCGTGGAGTAAAGTAATCTAATGAGGTTACCATAATCTTTTATTGTGGTTTTCGACTAAACTATACTTGGATTATATAATCAAGGTCCCATAATTATAATCTACACATAATAAAATATATTAATTATTAATATTATTATTAAAAATTAACGAGTCAAGTACTAAATTGTCAAGCAGTAAAGGAAGATTTTTTTTTACTTAAAAAGAACGTAGAGTTCTTGAAACAAAATGTTCATTTCGTTTGAAAATATTATGTTATTGAATTGAAGTTAACTAACGTTCATACAAATAGAATACCTTTGAATTTAATAAATTTTACCAAAGAAATAAGTTCTTTGTGGCAACTAAAGCTTTGTCTGCCACTGTTTAACATTGATCTTTCTTTGACTTGAAGCAAATTCGTTTCATTCAAATTTTTTGTTCTCTGTGTGTAAATAGATTTAAAAATGCTTGCTATATATACAATATTATACCAGGATGAAATCTGAAGTAGTGCCTATTTAAATTTTCAGTTTCAGTATTCTTACTGGTTAGTGTACAACGTTTTAACGTACAAGTATATAATTATTCGCTTTACGCCTCCAAAGTTACCCTATTACGACTATCTACAGTCAAGCATCAAGTAAATTACATAACAATTCACAATTGCCAAGTGCAAACGCCCGAAATCCGTTGAATTAATATAGGGGCTTGTTAAGAAAATTGGATGATTCAAATCCCTTGAACGCTTAGAAGACACAACGCCCGTATATTTAGACGAAATATATCCTATTATATCGTTCCTCAACTCAGCTTTTGTACACTCCAAGAACTCACACACACACGCATACAACATTACATTAGATAAATATGCTAACAAACATGCAACCGGCTTCACTAACAATGTAATTCCACGGAATTTAACGCGGCATGTAAGTGGTTTTCCCCGGTATGTGCTCCCAGCGCCCCCCTACGAGCACGCTCGCGAAGCTCTCGTTGTGAGCGCTCGACGATTTGCAAATTGCCTTTTTATTGTTTCATACGGACAGACACCATTGATCTCAACTTGCAAACGTCAACGTAGATAGAATTTTTATTGGTTCATTATTCGAAATAACTCGACGATTTGCAATTTGTTCCCTTTTTATCCACTACGCGCGCTCTATATTGTAACGGCTTTAATAATCACCGCTCTTCAGTGAAATAATTTTCTGTCTGTCTGGACGTTGTCAATATTTATAATGAAGTTTAGTATGGTGATGATGTAGTATATATTGGAAATTGGTCTTTCAATATCTTTTGTACGTTCTTCTACCTTACATCTCCCCAGAAATTCAGTTATGCAATATTCCAGTTATGCACGCGTAGATACCTTTTATACATTATCGCGATGTTTCTTTTTAATTTAACCTGCGGGTATTTTAGTATTTTCGTTTGTGCTGGCTCTGTCGGCATCCTTCATACTGTTGCTCTCGTGCAGCATGCATTCCAAAGTTTGGTACTAAGCGGTGCGCCCGTTTTGTAGCTGCATCAAATTTAATTAAAACGCCGCTGAATCGGATGGAATATTTAAAATACGTACCATTCGTAGGATAGACTAGCTCTGTGTATATGTCAAAATTTTCGACTTTAGTTATTGGGCATTCTAGAAATATGTGGTTAAGGCTTCCCACCTGTCCACATTCGCAATATGGACATTTTAGGATACATTTTAGGTTATCTGCTATATGTTACTGTTGTTACGAATGTCCGGCAGGGGGCGTTTCGGGTTTGACGTTACTGTGGTAATAGCAGCAAAACACGGGTAGACAAAAATCGATTTTTTGGATCGAAAATTGTTTTTAAGGCCATTTTTTGCTCAACACTCTTTGCGAAGGGTATTTAGAGGGATCTTATCGTAAGACATGAGAGCGAGCGGCTTTTATAAGGTCGGCAGGAACGGATAAAAAATGTAAATTTTTGACGTTCATCGATCCGCTTGTCGGAATTTCTAGACGTCACGTGACATTTTCTCGAGGTTCGCCTTCACCCGAAGAGGTGCAAAAACGTGATGTTTTTTCAAAATTGACGCATTTAATTTACAAAATATCGCGCAGTCCACGCGGAATTGTGTCCTTTTTTCAATTCGAGCGTCAAAAGTAATATCGAAAAGCCCAATTTTGCAGCTACTCGATCGCAAATGTCGGCAAAAATGGGCGATTCCGCTGAACGCGCCCTACACTTGAAAGTTCGTAATTAGTATAGGTAGACTAGCTCTGTGTATATGTCAAAATTTTCGATTTTAGTTATTGGGCATTCTAGAAATATGTGGTTAACGCTTCCCACCTGTCCACATTCGCAATATGGACATTTTAGGATACATTTTAGGTTATTTACTATCTGTTACTGTTGTTACGAATGTCCGGCAGGGGGCGTTTCGGGTTTGACCGCTACTGTGGTAATAGCAGCAAAACACGGGTCGACAAAAATCGATTTTTTGGATCGAAAATTGTTTTTAAGGCCATTTTTTTGCTCAAAACTCTTTGCGAAGGGTATTTAGAGGGATCTTATCGTAAGACATGAGAGCGAGCGGCTTTTATAAGGTCGGCAGGAACGGATAAAAAATGTAAATTTTTGACGTTCATCGATCCGCTTGTCGGAATTTCTAGACGTCACGTGACATTTTCTCGAGGTTCGCTTTCACCCGAAGAGGTGCAAAAACGTGATTTTTTTTTAAATTGACGCATTTAATTTACAAAATATCGCGCAGTCCACGCGGAATTGTGTCCTCGAGCGTCAAAAGTAATATCGAATCGCCCAATTTTGCAGCTACTCGATCGCAAATGTCGGCGAAAATGGGCGATTCTGCTGAACGCGCCCTACACTTCAAAGTTCGTAATTAGTATAGGTAGAGTTAACATCGGTAAAGATATGTTGCGTGAGCTTTATACGTCGGTCGGCGTGCTTTACGGCTTTTAGACCAAAAGCGGTACATATAAAGCGAGTTTGGACAGATTCTCTATAATCCAATGCAACTATACAACCTGTTATGCATATTAACCGATGTTTTGCCCGAAAATAACGCTATTACGCCCTGCATGATGGGTACACTCTTTTGTGTATTTTCAGTAATCGTATTTGCATTACTCTATAGGACCGGCGGCGGCGGCGTGCGGGGTGCATACGGGTCGACTAGAGCGGCGTCAAAACGGCGCAACGGCGAGTTGATTTAAAAATGCATTTTTAAATTGACTTTTCCAGGCGGAATTTTATAGAGGGCACCACTACCAGCGGATTGAATTTACATATAAATGTGTAATTTTTGTAACCGGCGGCCGACATGCGGTCCGGATTATTTTAATTTGCCATTCCCTTTCGCGGTCCGATGTATTTGTTGTGTGTATGCGCATATTTTGCCGGTATTCGATCACGGTTTTGTCCAGGAATTGGATAATCCCCTTACACTTTGACCTATTGGCATAAATACTGTATTCTGGTTTTAACGGCGACCCCCACAGCATAATAAAGTTTTACATTTAAAACTGTTTTACTGTATACTATACATAGTTGAGTTCTGTTACAAACTTACTGAAAATATTATGTTTTCCACTAATGAATCACCACGAAAAACTAGGTGTTTTTTATATCACGAAAATACCATGGCAACTGTATTTCTGTAGGAGCCGAGGAAAAAACTCCACGAATTCGCTCCACGTCAGACAGACAAGTAAGAAAAACTTTGCCCGGAAAGAAAAATAATTAATTACCTTTTTATGGCGAGCACAGACTACGGAGCACCGTTTCACAAACAAATTAGCAATTAACTTTCGGTACCCGGAAAATCGACGAAGGAACTCTAATTAAATTGGTCTCTTCTCTCCGCTCTTGACTTCTTACATACTTCTTATAATTATTTTTTTATTCCTCCAGAAGGTAGGTATTTAAGTTTGTACACCACAATGAATTTCAGAACGATTTGAAGATAAATGTAATATAACTTGATCTTCAACGACAAATTTTAAGCACTACTCATGTGGGGCGAGTGGCTCTAGCGGTAGAGTGCTGCTCTCCTGCTAGGAAGTCTTGGGTTCAAATCCAGACATCAGCTGAAGATCCTCGTCCCACCGCCTTTCGCAAGAGGCGTAAAACCGTGGGTGCCGGCAACCAGTTGAACACCTCAGGTTGTCGTTATCAAACAGTATGTAAAAATGGGTAAGCACAAAGGGCCAAGAATGGCCTAGGTGCAACGGAATAAACCGCACCCAAAACTACTACAACTACTCGTTCCACCAACCATAAATAAACCGTCAAACCGAAGTGTTCAAAGTACCGCATCACGTCATAAAGTCATTAATCTCCATCCAGCGGGGCTCTCGTGACGTAACCGCAACAATTATTGGCATCTGCAGCAGAGCGACGCGACGTACGTTTCCATATCGACAGCATATCGACTTTAGATTAGCAAATAAACATAATCAATCATACGAAGAGCTTTTAAAAAACTTTTAAAATTCACGGAAAGCGACGCACAACTCGAAACTCGGCGTTCGTGATAGTTGAACCGGGATCTACTTATTGGCGGAGTACGGCAGACTTACCTAGAGTTTTCAGCTTGATGAGCTGTACAACGTCGCAGTTCTCCAACACCTCGAGGTAGGTAATCTCGCACTTGTAAGTGGCCTCGTCCTCGATTTCCACAGGGCTGATCTTCAATAGGGCCTTTTCGTCTTCGATGTACTCCACTTTCATCCTGAAATCAAACGTAAACGTTCTATTGTGGATTGTACTAAGTAACTATAAAACTTTAAAGTTTTTGATCTCTAACTTCTGTAATCTTTGGTGTATTTTGATGGTTCTTTCAGGAATTTATAGGCAAATTATTCGAGATGACACGATGTGCCTTTTCCTTTGTTAAATCAAATGAGAAGCAATCCCTTTGCTTGAATTATTATTTTTATACTTCTTTTTACTTTAGCTTCCTCGAATGTGATGTTCTTAACTAGAAAATCTATTTTTGAGGTATTCCAACAACAAAACCTAACTAATTTTAACAAAAAGCTTCATTTTATTGAAAACTACCTTCATTTAATCTGGGATTCTTTTCTATCTAAAAGATATTGTAAGCATTCTAAAAGAAAAGACTAAACAAAAAAAGAAAATGACCTTTGTTTGATATCACTTCAGTAACCGATTCCTGAATCAATTATTATCATAATAATTTTCATCGTTCACGTGCGACGTTTCGTCTTACGTGGTTTTGAACGTGTTCTCTTTCATGTTGATAAAGCTCTCATCGACCTAATTCCAGGGTCTATCTTCATAAATAAACTGACAGCGGAGATAAAATCTACCAAGTGGTCACGGAAGGGGAAGTTCTTGTTCTCGTTCGTAGAGCCGATAGAGCGTGAACGGAATTTACGCACGCAGCAAGGGTCAATTGATTATTGGCGTGGTTTTGTTTGGAAAGCGCTCGAGGCGTCCCGGTCCGAGAGCCTACGCAGACCGTTGTTAGCAGAAGAAGCACCGAGGGCGAAAGCGATCGAGTGGGGGCGAGGGTTTGATTGACGGGGAGACTCTTCCTGCGCCATCCCAAATAACTAACCGTTTCCTTCCTTTACGCCAATCAATTGCAAATTGAGCGAGCTAATGAACTCACTTAAACGCACTTTTTACATCTGCACGATGGGCGGAATTTGACCGAGGTGAATTGGAATGTCAACAATTATACGAGTCGATTACTCAGCCACTTTGAGGAGGAGTGTTGATGACCAAGTACTAGGGATAGTTTCCGGAAGAATTTTAATGGAAATCCGTTCTATAAATAGTATTATTCTTTATGTTTAATGAAACTTTAGCTCATTTATATGATGCAAAGTTGACTTATATTGTCCTTAACTTTGTCTTTTCATATATGTTGTTATGAAAAAAAAAAAAAAAACTGAATAATTAGACCAAAAATATGTATATAAGTTCTCTTTTAGTTATATGCATATAGAAGACCCAGTCCAAAATGTATTACAAAAGAAAAACGACAGCAATAACACCATGGGTATATTCTAGACCACACATACAGGGTAATATATAAATATCTGATAAGTGAGTGTGGAGCAACACTTCGCGTCAAAAGTACAATTTATAAAAATGGTTTTTATTCCACCATTGCGACGACGACGGCGTCGCGGGGTCATAAAGTTCATCCCAACGTTAAAAGTTATCCTCTCGCAAGCTGTTTCTGTTACTTCTGAAAATTCTCAAACCGTAAAGCACTTAGCCGTTGCCAGAAAATATTTTATCCCTAAACGGGTGTGCTCGCGACGTTACCGCCATCTAGCGCGATTTCCCAGCCTCACGGGTCTTTTGGGTCTTTTCCACTCACAGTCACATCAGCCAGACACATCGACACATTTTATAATGCATTCAATTCATAATTTATATGAGGCAATCCATAACTATATAAATTGGTTATATTATTATACAATGCAATTATATTTAGAATTAATTAATTAAGCAATTAGCGCAATGGAATGGCGAACACCAAAAAGCATTCCACTGGGAAAGAAGGGTCGGAGGAGAGGTAGCCGACCCATTTCCAGCGCGGAAAATGAATTAATTTCGTGAAAATTCTAAATGAACATAAAAGCTTTCAATTTACGCCAATTCTAAACATTAAAGCATCGATTTCGGTAAAACAGAACGCCTAAATGGTTTAACGCGGTAATTCAGGCTAAAAGGAACTTTAACGTCGTTAAAAGTTTGATAATGGAAACGTCAGTAACACGAAACTTTCTTATGAAGACTATAGAAATAATAAATAAACCACATTCAATACTCTATAATTACATGATTTTATGAAAAGACATTCTACCAATATTTGATCAACAAACAAAATATTAATCTGTAACCACCCGAACTAACGCAATGTTGTTCAAATTGCAAATTGGCGATTTGATTAAATGGAAATTCTATGGGACCGCTGCGCGTGTTTGTAGGTATAGGTAGGGTGGATAGAATCGGTGGGAATATTTCTGAAATTAGAGCAATTAAACGTCCCAATCAACCAGTGGCAATAGTCCGGTTTCTATGACGTAACAGAGACTTGTTTTCCAAACGGACACTGGCGCTCTCCAATGTAATTAAACGTCGAATGCTGGGCGATAATACGCACGGAGATTAATGAAACTATTGCGGATATTAATCATTTAATCGTAATGTTGCGAGATTACGGGTATGTATTTAATGCAATAATTAATAGCTCAGTGTAGGCGGCAATGTTCGCATTATAATATTGTTAAAAAAGGAGGACGTTTTGTAATGGTGTAACTCCCATGCTTTCTTATTAAAAACGTATTTTTATTGTAAAGGTTAGAACAATGGGATTCACATAATTTTCCATGCGGTTGTACCACTTAATTCTAAGTGTAACTACTTTAGTGTAACTTCTTTGTAATTCATAACGACGAAACAAATCATGGCGAAGTATAAACTACATAAATTTTATCACAGAGAAGTGTTTGCAATGCGCTCTATCTTCAGATAGCATGGTTGATTGATAACGCTGTAATAATTGGGGATTTCAGCTGCATCCATATTTTGTTCATTGTAATTTGAGATAAATTGTATGTGATGCCGGATATGTGAATGGTGATACTGTCTGACCTTTTCACACGCATGGGTATGATTTGTTATATTTTCAATTTAGAAGACTCGTAAATCTTTCTTTTTTATGGCCCAAATCAGTAGGGCCCTTTCGTTAAGTGCTTTGTGTCTTGATATTTTGTGTGTGTGTTATTTGCTTAATTATAAATTATGGTATCGTGGACCGAGATAGTTTATACATGAGAGGTATAAGTTCAAGACAAAAAGATGAAGAGAAAAACATTCTGTAGAGAACAGTCGAGATTAACAGCCGACATTCG
Organism: Aphodius granarius; assembly: GCA_963971325.1. Classification (NCBI taxonomy): domain Eukaryota; kingdom Metazoa; phylum Arthropoda; class Insecta; order Coleoptera; family Scarabaeidae; genus Aphodius; species Aphodius granarius. The sequence goes on along the minus strand of OZ020221.1, from coordinate 41,559,095 downwards.
GCATTCTACTTAAGATGTAGTCTTTTTTCATTTATTTTTATAATGTAATTTAGTGTAGTGTTTTGTGTTTTGTAAATGGTAAGCTGATTATTATTTCCTCCTTTGTGTTTTCACTTCTTTGTATTTTTACGAGAATCTAACAGCTCCTCTAGATGGTAATTTTAAGGATGAATTAAGTGTCTCTTTTATATTTTTTATTCATTCATTTTTATGTTTTTTAATTTAATAAATTTGTTATTTAGTTGAGAAGTGTTTTCCTTTGAGTTAAATATCAATATGTGTAGTTTAATTAGTTTTGCCTGCTAAAATGCTGCACTGGTCCCATTGCAAGAACTCACGTGCAGAGCGAGTGTAAGAGCAATAATAGTGGTGGCTTGTGTTTGGGGGGTCGTGGTGTTTGACTTTAAATGTTTTAGAACATTTTTTTGTCATGCACTAATCACATTCCAAGAACCCACCATCCTACTATTACAACGCAAGCATTCCTCTACAATTTTACGGCTTATTCTAGGAACTGCCATTCTGTTTTCCGTCTTCTGTCTACAGTGTCTACTGTCTTCTATTCTAGCAAAAACCACGATTGATCCAACAGTGCAATTAAGAGGCTCTAATTCCTAATTATAGAATATCTCCTCTAGCATCCGAACTAACCAATCAATTGTTCGGTCGGTGCGACTAGCACGACTACTACTACTACTACTAACATCGCCATACCACTACGAACACGGTACACGAATCTGATTAACTCAATTACGAGCAGCTCATGGTAGCAATCTGCAGTGAAACACTCAACTCGCGAACGCGAGGTGTACAGCGTGCACTGCAAACGAGGTCGGGCGGTACTGTCAAATTTTCTAAATGAGCGAGCGCACCGTGGACTGCACAAAGGTACACACATACCAAATTACAATCGAAATGCAGCACGAGCAACAATAATAACGGCACTGGTCGCCAGTTTATATGGCCCCTCTGACGCAATATCAACTCTTCACACATGCGTTGGCGCTACACGTATGTGCACTACTTTGATATGTGCATTAATTGCCTTTGTAGTGGTGTAGTGGTAAAGTGTAAAGACAGGTCTCTAGGGACGCGGAAAATGGAAAACGTAATTCGTGATACAATATAATTTATATGTAGTTGTTATATTCTGCGTTTCACAATATAGGATGTTCCATTAAAAAAAAAGTTTGTGTGTCAAGTCTTTATACTCTTACGCGCGTTTAACATTTTTTTAAACACTCAGTATATGGTGCGATAGTTTTAAGATCTTAAGATGGTATCCTTGATTTCAGACCTACCGCCAACTTTCAGAAAAAATAAAATTTTCTGAGAAATGGATAATAAAAGAATTTTCGATATGGTGCGGACTTTCCTAGTCACACTGTATATGACAGGTTGTATAAACAAAATAATTTTTGTGTGTGCAGATGTAGAACATTTGTAGCATATTACCTTCACCTGACAGAGTGTGAAATAAAAATATAAAATCCACCACTATGAAATAATAGAGGAGTATATTGTTGTAGTTGTTTTGGGTGCGGTTTATTCCGCTGCACCTAGGCCAATTCTTGGCCCTTTGTGCTTACCCATTTTTACATACTGTTTGGTAACGACAACCAGAGGTGTTCAACTGGTTGCCGGCACCCACGGTTTTACGCCTCTTGCGAAAGGCGGTGGGACGAGGATCTTCAGCTGATGCCTGGATTTGAACCCAAGACTTCCTAGCAGGAGAGCAGCACTCTACCGCTAGAGCCACTCGCCCCACATAATAGAGGAGTAGTTAACAGTAAAATTATTATGAAATACTGTCCTTATAACAGCTCCAAAACAACACCAGTAAACATGGCTAAGTAGTTGTTATATTCTGCGTTTCACAATATAGGATGTTCCATTAAAAAAAAAAGTTTGTGTGTCACGTCTTTATACTCTTACGCGCGTTTCACATTTTTTTAAACACTCAGTATATGGTGCGATATTTTTAAGATCTTAAGATGGTATCCTTGATTTCAGACCTATTGCCAACTTTCAGAAAAAATAAAATTTTCTGCGAAATGGATAATAAAAGAATTTTCGATATGGTGCGGACTTTCCTAGACACACTGTATATGACAGGTTGTATAAACAAAATAATTTTTGTGTGTGCAGATATAGAACATTTGTAGCATATTATCTTCACCTGACAGAGTGTGAAATAAAAATATAAAATCCACCACTATGAAATAATAGAGGAGTATATTGTTGTAGTTGTCTTGGGTGCGGTTTATTGCGCTGCACCTAGGCCAATTCTTGGCCCTTTGTGCTTACCCATTTTTACATACTGTTTGATAACGACAACCGGAGGTGTTCAACTGGTTGCCGGCACCCACGGTTTTACGCCTCTTGCGAAAGGCGGTGGGACGAGGATCTTCAGCTGATGCCTGGATTTGAACCCAAGACTTCCTAGCAGGAGAGCAGCACTCTACCGCTAGAGCCACTCGCCCCACATAATAGAGGAGTAGTTAACAGTAAAATTATTATGAAATACTGTCCTTATAACAGCTCCAAAACAACACCAGTAAACATGGCTAAGTAGTTGTTATATTCTGCGTTTCACAATATAGGATGTTCCATTAAAAAAAAAGTTTGTGTGTCACGTCTTTATACTCTTACGCGCGTTTCACATTTTTTTAAACACTCAGTATATGGTGCGATATTTTTAAGATCTTAAGATAGTATCCTTGATTTCAGACCTACCGCCAACTTTCAGAAAAAATAAAATTTTCTGAGAAATGGATAATAAAAGAATTTTCGATCGATATGGTGCGGACTTTCCTAGTCACACTGTATATGACAGGTTGTATAAACAAAATAATGTTTGTGTGTGCAGATATAGAACATTTGTAGCATATTACCTTCACCTGACAGAGTGTGAAATAAAAATATAAAATCCACCACTATGAAATAATAGAGGAGTATATTATTGTAGTTGTTTTGGGTGCGGTTTATTCCGCTGCACCTAGGCCAATTCTTGGCCCTTTGTGCTTACCCATTTTTACATACTGTTTGATAACGACAACCAGAGGTGTTCAACTGGTTGCCGGCACCCACGGTTTTACGCCTCTTGCGAAAGGCGGTGGGACGAGGATCTTCAGCTGATGCCTGGATTTGAACCCAAGACTTCCTAGCAGGAGAGCAGCACTCTACCGCTAGAGCCACTCGCCCCATTTTTGTCTTTGATCAATAGAAAAAATAATTATAAATCTTAACATATGTTCAAAACAAAGTGTTGGAATTATATAGACATATAAGAGTGCAACAGGTTTGAGTCCACAAGTTTTGGAAGATGATAGATGCTAGCTAGCTACCAACAAAGTTCTTATATCAAATTATTCTATTCTCCTTAATAATTGAAACATAGAAGGTCAAAGCCAAAGACAATATTGTTTGGGCTAATGATTATAGTGATTAAAATGGATTAAAAATTATTCAGGAACAGATTTCAAACATCCAAACTACCTTGAAATGCACAAAACCTGTAAAATTCTTTCTCCAATTAATCAACGTTCGTCCTATAGCATCCACAACAAAGATTTTATTTTCGTCTCCATCGGTTCGACGACGGCTTCCTCGGTCATCTGTCAATACCTACGTCATTGTTTTCCAATTTAAATGTGCCTCACGCGAATTCCAGCCCATTGCTCGCCCGACCGACGTTGTTACCTCGACTTGGACATTATTGTTTTAGTCCTGGACCATGTCAATGTCCAATGACCCGCAAACTAGACATCCTACTAACCGGACAACCGGGCACAACCTCCTAACTGGACATCCTACTGGACTACTAGTTTCCTACTAGATTACACATGATCAAGAAGACAACGGACGCACCTCATTACGGATATGTTTACCTTCCAGCGGTAGGGAAGTTACGAACAGGGTTTGGGGGTGAGCTAACCCCTTTAGTTAGGGTACGTCGTGTCGCAATCTTGAGTGTCCTCTATTATGTGGAGCCACTCGCCCCACATAATAGAGGAGTAGTTAACTGTAAAATTATTATGAAATACTGTCCTTATAACAGCCCCAAAACAATACCAGTAAACAAGGCTAAGACGAAACACAGCTTAGCTGGTTTATTACAGTTGCCACCGCGGGCGAAGATATAGATTTAACACGCAATTCCATGTATGTTATACGTCTCGCCCTCGTATAAATGCATACATGTTTATACCGAAGCTAGTGCTGTTGCCTTGCTTGTACACGCCTGCACATCGACACATTCACCGGAATGACTCTGCAGAACTGCGCCGAGCTTGCGGCCGCCGCCGACGCCATCGTCGTCGAACCCGAATTACACTAAAAGCTGCGAAATTGCAGCTTTCAGACTGCTATCCACCGGGTAATACGTGGTTTATTGTATTATAAATTCTTTATGGGACACATTAAACTTTCCAATAACTCGTCGCGCTGGCGTAATTGCAAATGAACCGTTGGCTGCAGAGTTTAGACTTTGCGCGCTGCTTAATTAAACTGAAAAGGCGTCGAGGTCCTTTTTGCGGCGTCGACCGACAGACGACAAGTTACATCTTAATAGAAGCGACGAGCGACGACTTTTGGCCGCGCGATATTTATGGAAAATCTGCTCATTTTGCGGTGCGATTCGGATGGGGTCGTTTTCCGCTCAAAGTTTCTGTAGCTGATGGCCCTGAGGTATGCTAAAATCGGTCGCGTACTTTTCAATACTTTCCGTGTTAATATTCAGGACGACCGGTCGACTCTCTTGTTAAGCCTTATTTTCAAGATGATGAGGGCAATGGAGTTCAAAAACGTAAGATTGTAAGGACCTTGTCAGAAATAAAGGAAAGAAGGCGCTTAAATTGATAAAAAGGGGACATTTTGATACATTTTCTTGGTTCGAATTGATAGTGAGAAACTGTTGAATCTTTTTTTTGATCAGATTGGTCTACGAGGATTTTGGAATACAATTTGGAATAAATAAACGAAAGAAGGTGCTTAAATTGATAAAATTTTCTTCGTCCCAATTAATAGATTTTGATAAACGTCAGTGCCCACTAACATGACATTAACATGACATTAAATATCATGTTAAATTGTTAAACTAGTATTATTATAAACTATCATTATTATTAGAAGAAAACTGCAACGGATATATTCCAGAAACCAAACACTGGTGTTACTTTATCGGAATGACACAATTTAATCGAATAGAGCCGGAAAACTCGCGAAACTTTACCCGTTCTTGCACCTCCCTGCGCTTTCGAAACTGTTTACCGTAGTTGTGCAACGAAGTTTACTTAGTTTGTCTTAGAAAACGCAGTTCGTTAACAACTTCCCGCTTCGGCTGTAATTAAAGTCAAATCTCATCTTCGCTGATCATTTTGATCGCGCTGAAACAGTTTACAGACACCCCGCGGCGCTAGCAATCTCAATTTATCACAACACGTTTATCCTTTTATTATTGCATACAAGAAATCTGAGTTAATGATAGAGAGTATATTTTGCAAGATTAAGAAGAAAGAGTGTTAGAGAGTGTTTCATCTCTCAATCAATTGAAAGAAAATGATATATTATATAACTTCAGTATAGCGAGATGTTACAAATGTGTAATAGTAAAGTATAACGTACACTTAACATGAGAATGGGGAACGAAATGGGACACGTTACGAGAGGAAGATTGGTTACTGTTCGCGTGACATTTCCGGATACATATAATCGATCGCAGAAGCTATTGGGGCCACGTTTTACTACCCTCCTAGTGGTCACAAATTACAATCACTGCGACGTTATGGCACATCCCCGCTGGTTTGCCTTAGGTAAAATATCCGATAAAATATATATATAGAGAGACATTCTTTTTTATGTTAAGGCACCGAATCGGCCGTCCCGGAAAGAAAAGGCGATAAGAAACGAAACATCGATTAGGAAGGAAAACACCTGAGGCGAATTCTTAAAATAATAATTTTCTGGAACCATCCTGTTTTGTCTTTTCAGACCCAATAGAAAATCGATATTGTAAATTTATGAATAATTATAAATAAATTCGTCAGAATTCAAAGACTCTCGTAACATATCACTTCTACGAAATAACCTATAATTGTGGCCAAGGTATACGCGTACTGGTGCCGCCATCACGGTCGGTAATAAAGGCAGAATGTTCTTATTATCATTGCGCGGGCCGGGTCGCATTAAAGCCGAAAGATGTTGACGTTCCATTTGAAATTGGGTCGCGGCTTAACGGGGTTGTAAATGCAAAATTAAAACCGAAATTAAGTGGATTCTCCGAGTGCCACGGGGCGGCTATCGTAAATCCGTCGGGTATGAGAGAGAGAAAGAAAAGAGAGAGGGTGATCGTAGAGTGTTTACATTGAGTTTAAACGGGAAAAAATACGGAAAAGGGCGTAATTAGAGCTATCAATTGTGGCGATGTTTTCAATATCTCAATCGTTAATGAAAGAGGAGGGAAAACCCGATGGTGGATTTTAAATGGTTAATGATAAGTTGCACCACTGCGTTAGTAAAATGTATATTCTTTTAGGTACAGTGACAGGAACAGGATTTTAATAGTAATAGAGCACAGCATTAGCTAGAGAATAGAGTTATTAATCCGTAAGTTATCTTTCAGAATGGCGGAGGCGCCGGATGATTTAAAATTAACCACATCCACTATAGCTTTGCTCCTTTTAAACAATTTTATTTATTAACACGACAAATGCACTTCCTCGCCAAAGCTCTTGACGCGTCAAAAAGAATAAAAAAAACTGGTGCTCTAACTGACGCGCTTAAGACGGTGGCAATCCACGACGATCTTGATTAACTTCTTCCTGCCGGTTTTTATCTGATCCGAACGAGGATTTTAATAGTAATAGAGCACAGCATTAGCTAGAGAATAGAGTTATTAATCCGTAAGTTATCTTTCAGAATGGCGGAGGCGCCGGATGATTTAAAATTAACCACATCCACTATAGCTTTGCTCCTTTTAAACAATTTTATTTATTAACACGACAAATGCACTTCCTCGCCAAAGCTCTTGACGCGTCAAAAAGAATAAAAAAAACTGGTGCTCTAACTGACGCGCTTATGACGGTGGCAATCCACGACGATCTTGATTAACTTCTTCCTGCCGGTTTTTATCTGATCCGACCGAGGATTTTAATAGTAATAGAGCACAGCATTAGCTAGAGAATAGAGTTATTAATCCATAAGTTATCTTTCAGAATGGCGGAGGCGCCGGATGATTTAAAATTAACCACATCCACTATAGCTTTGCTCCTTTTAAACAATTTTATTTATTAACACGACAAATGCACTTCCTCGCCAAAGCTCTTGACGCGTCAAAAAGAATAAAAAAAACTGGTGCTCTAACTGACGCGCTTATGACGGTGGCAATCCACGACGATCTTGATTAACTTCTTCCTGCCGGTTTTTATCTGATCCGACCGAGGATTTTAATAGTAATAGAGCACAGCATTAGCTAGAGAATAGAGTTATTAATCCATAAGTTATCTTTCAGAATGGCGGAGGCGCCGGATGATTTAAAATTAACCACATCCACTATAGCTTTGCTCCTTTTAAACAATTTTATTTATTAACACGACAAATGCACTTCCTCGCCAAAGCTCTTGACGCGTCAAAAAGAATAAAAAAACTGGTGCTCTAACTGACGCGCTTAAGACGGTGGCAATCCACGACGATCTTGATTAACTTCTTCCTGCCGGTTTTTATCTGATCCGAACGAGGATTTTAATAGTAATAGAGCACAGCATTAGCTAGAGAATAGAGTTATTAATCCGTAAGTTATCTTTCAGAATGGCGGAGGCGCCGGATGATTTAAAATTAACCACATCCACTATAGCTTTGCTCCTTTTAAACAATTTTATTTATTAACACGACAAATGCACTTCCTCGCCAAAGCTCTTGACGCGTCAAAAAGAATAAAAAAAACTGGTGCTCTAACTGACGCGCTTATGACGGTGGCAATCCACGACGATCTTGATTAACTTCTTCCTGCCGGTTTTTATCTGATCCGACCGAGGATTTTAATAGTAATAGAGCACAGCATTAGCTAGAGAATAGAGTTATTAATCCATAAGTTATCTTTCAGAATGGCGGAGGCGCCGGATGATTTAAAATTAACCACATCCACTATAGCTTTGCTCCTTTTAAACAATTTTATTTATTAACACGACAAATGCACTTCCTCGCCAAAGCTCTTGACGCGTCAAAAAGAATAAAAAAAACTGGTGCTCTAACTGACGCGCTTATGACGGTGGCAATCCACGACGATCTTGATTAACTTCTTCCTGCCGGTTTTTATCTGATCCGACCGAGGATTTTAATAGTAATAGAGCACAGCATTAGCTAGAGAATAGAGTTATTAATCCATAAGTTATCTTTCAGAATGGCGGAGGCGCCGGATGATTTAAAATTAACCACATCCACTATAGCTTTGCTCCTTTTAAACAATTTTATTTATTAACACGACAAATGCACTTCCTCGCCAAAGCTCTTGACGTGTCAAAAAGAATAAAAAAAACTGGTGCTCTAACTGACGCGCTTAAGACGGTGGCAATCCACGACGATCTTGATTAACTTCTTCCTGCCGGTTTTTATCTGATCCGACCGAGGATTTTAATAGTAATAGAGCACAGCATTAGCTAGAGAATAGAGTTATTAATCCGTAAGTTATCTTTCAGAATGGCGGAGGCGCCGGATGATTTAAAATTAACCACATCCACTATAGCTTTGCTCCTTTTAAACAATTTTATTTATTAACACGACAAATGCACTTCCTCGCCAAAGCTCTTGATGCGTCAAGAAGAATAAAAAAACTGGTGCTCTAACTGACGCGCTTAAGACGGTGGCAATCCACGACGATCTTGATTAACTTCTTCCTGCCGGTTTTTATTTGATCCGACTCGGATCAGTTTCTCAATTTGTCCGATAGCTAATCAGTGGGGAATCTCGATAACGTCTAAACACTTTCCCGCTCTAGTTTTTTTGTATTTCGCAAGCCGATCCGGGTAATCTATCGGGAAGCTCTTCGGGTTGCTGGCTACGCTCTCTCTGTGTATTATCGATCGGAAGCGATGTGTACATGACAGCCGTGAAGAATTATCTACGTCAGCCCGCTAATTGCACGTTTTCTATTCAGCCGGCCGGGCCGGGCTACAGTCCGAGATTTCTATCTGGCAGTTTCGCTTTTTGCACAATCTCTACTATACCCACACCCACCCAGCCCTCCGCTTTCCGCAACAAACGGCTTAATTGGCATCAGATTTTACGCCGCGCCGTTAATCGGGCCGCGACATGTCTTGTTTATTTGGCCATAATTGCATACAAATCACCTAATTACGCCGTTGTAATTAGCGTGTCGCAATTGTGCAGTCGTGACTCTGTATATGTAACGAGCGATTTACAAGATCTATCGGTAGATTGATGGAATCTAACGTAACAATTTATGATTGTTGATATTTTAGGACAGGGTTTTAAACCATTGTTTTTGTTTGTTCTAGCAAAAACTACAGGATATTTACTTGTTTAATAGTTTTCTATATGAGAGATGGATTTTTTTTGTAAAGCGCTGAATATCATTTCATTTCATGCCCAAGATCTACTAGATGATCAAAATTAGGCACAAGGTTAATTGCATTAAATTCGTGATTTTTAGGAGTTAAAATAGCCAAAAAAAATACAATTTTTCTACGAGGATTTTAGAATAAAATTTGCGATAAAACAGCAAAGAACAAATCACATAACCTCAACTGCCAAACTGACATTTCACTTTATCAAGTCAAATGCAGCATTTTTATTGGTCAGATTGGTCTACGAGGAGTTTGGAATACAATTTGGAATAAAACTGCAAAGAAAAAATTACATAACCTCAACTGTCAAACTGACATTTCACTTTATCAAGTCAAATGCAGCATTTTTATTGGTCAGATTGGTCTACGAGGATTACAATTTGGAATACAATTTGGAATAAAACTGCAAAGAAAAAATTACATAACCTCAACTGCCAAACTGACATTTCACTTATCAAGTCAAATTCAGCATTTTTATTGGTAAGGTTGGTCTACGAGGAATTTAGAATAAAATTTGCGATAAAACAGCAAAGAACAAATTACATAACCTCAACTGTCAAATTGACATTTCACTTTATCAAGTCAAATGCGGTATTTTTATTGGTCAGATTGGTCTACGAAGAATTTGGAAAACAATTTGGAATAAAACAGCAAAGAAAAAATTACATAACCTCAACTGTCAAACTGACATTTCACTTTATCAAGTCAAATGCAGCATTTTTATTGCTGAGATTGGCCTACGAGATGGAAGAAAAAAAGGTGTCAAATTTGATATATTGCTATATCGGCCGTATGGTAATCGACAGGTTGAATAATAACGAGCGAAGGAACATGGAAACTTCATAAATCCGCGTGTATAAAACTTCTTCAGTTTGGGATACCGTAATCCGAGTGCCTTAAAAGTTTGTTATTCCGCACACTTCTCGTATATAAAGCATGGAAAAATGCTCGCGAGTAACTCGCAGGGATAGCAACCAAGTTATTGCCTTAAGTTTCCAAGTGTGAATGCACGGTACTTTCGACACAGTACTTCACTCTCAGACCTCACACGGCATTATTACAGTTACGAATTGATAATGCAAGTTGCAAACAAGCACCTATATATACAAGGTACCAGCAAAATCCACGAAGAATAGTAAACCAGAGACAAAATATAATGTAAAATAAACGTAAAAAGCCTCTCGTTGAAAAGAAACAAGATAAATTCCCATAAAAACTGTCTTAGATAGAGCGACATGAAGTGGCAAATGTATCTCGGCAGTGAATTTGAGCTTAAACGGGACGCAGGGGCGGAAGGAACGCGGGGGAAGGTGTTAATATAGCGGCCATTTCGAGTGCAGCGGCCCCGCGGGAGACAAAGCCGTTTGTTTTTAATTTCGGCGCGATTTTTCTCGCAAATTGCGGCGATAAATCCGACTCTATTTACATGAAAGTGTTGGCAAAAAGCGGCCGAAACAAATGGCAGTAGTTAATAGTTTAACATCGGGCCTTTTTGCAAGTTAAATCTGCTGTAAGTTTTCTGAATGCGACGCATTAATTCGACCCGATGGAACTACGGAGTTTTCCTCTCGGAAAAAGTGTCTGTTCCTCTCTGTCTATCTTGACCGAAGAACTCAAACCGTTGCCGCAGTACAGCGTTTAGAAATTTCGTAATTTAGATGGACAAAAGAGGCTGGATTGTGTGAGAAAATAGGACAATTAATCAAATACCTTTGGCATAGAGAAATCTATTATTTCATTCACAAAACGTAATAATTTTGTGTTAAGATTCTTTAGGATTAAAGGATATTTTTTTATGATGTGATATCTACAAGACCCATTATTAATTCCAAATATCCAAGATACCCAACACACAAACAATATTCTCTCAGCATATGCCAACAATTATACCAACAGACACCGGCTCCTTTCAACCAGAGACCATTAAAACTAAACTGCTGCCGTTAGAGAAAGAACAAATTACATAACCTCAACTGTCAAACTGACATTTCACTTTATCAAGTCAAATGCAGCATTTTTATTGCCCAGATTGGTCCACGAGGAATTTAGAATAAAATTTGGGATAAAACAGCAAAGAACAAATTACATAACCTCAACTGTCAAACTGACATTTCACTTTATCAAGTCAAATGCAGCACTTTTATTGCCCAGATTGGTCCACGAGGAATTTAGAATAAAATTTGGGATAAAACAGCAAAGAACAAATTACATAACCTCAACTGTCAAACTGACATTTCACTTTATCAAGTCAAATGCAGCATTTTTATTGCCCAGATTGGTCCACGAGGAATTTAGAATAAAATTTGGGATAAAACAGCAAAGAACAAATTACATAACCTCAACTGTCAAACTGACATTTCACTTTATCAAGTCAAATGCAGCATTTTTATTGCCCAGATTGGTCCACGAGGAATTTAGAATAAAATTTGGGATACAAGAGTAAAGAAAAAATTACATAACCTCAACTGTCAAACTGACATTTCACTTTATCAAGTCAAATGCAGCATTTTTATTGGTCAGATTGGTCAACGAGGAATTTAGAATAAAATTTGGGATACAAGAGTAAAGAAAAAATTACATAACCTCAACTGTCAAACTGACATTTCACTTTATCAAGTCAAATGCAGCATTTTTATTGCCCAGATTGGTCCACGAGGAATTTAGAATAAAATTTGGGATAAAACAGCAAAGAACAAATTACATAACCTCAACTGTCAAACTGACATTTCACTTTATCAAGTCAAATGCAGCATTTTTATTGCCCAGATTGGTCCACGAGGAATTTAGAATAAAATTTGGGATAAAACAGCAAAGAAAAAAATTACATAACCTCAACTGTCAAACTGACATTTCACTTTATCAAGTCAAATGCAGCATTTTTATTGCCCAGATTGGTCCACGAGGAATTTAGAATAAAATTTGGGATAAAACAGCAAAGAACAAATTACATAACCTCAACTGTCAAACTGACATTTCACTTTATCAAGTCAAATGCAGCATTTTTATTGGTCAGATTGGTCTACGAGGATTTTGGAATACAATTTGGAATAAAACTGCAAAGAAAAATTACATAACCTCAACTGTCAAACTGACATTTCACTTTATCAAGTCAAATGCAGCATTTTTATTGGTCAGATTGGTCTACGAGGATTTTGGAATACAATTTGGAATAAAACTGCAAAGAAAAAATTACATAACCTCAACTGTCAAACTGACATTTCACTTTATCAAGTCAAATGCAGCATTTTTATTGGTCAGATTGGTCTACGAGGATTTTGGAATACAATTTGGAATAAAACTGCAAAGAAAAAATTACATAACCGCAACTGTCAAACTGACATTTCACTTTATCAAGTCAAATGCAGCATTTTTATTGGTCAGATTGGTCCACGAGGATTTTGGAATACAATTTGGAATAAAACTGCAAAGAAAAATTACATAACCTCAACTGTCAAACTGACATTTCACTTTATCAAGTCAAATGCAGCATTTTTATTGCCCAGATTGGTCCACGAGGAATTTAGAATAAAATTTGGGATAAAACAGCAAAGAACAAATTACATAACCTCAACTGTCAAAGTGACATTTCACTTTATCAAGTCAAATGCAGCATCTTTATTGGTCAGATTGGTCTACGAGGATTTTGGAATACAATTTGGAATAAAACATCAAAGAAAAAATTACATAACTTCAACTGTCAAACTGACATTTCACTTTATCAAGTCTCTCAGCATATACCAACAGATACACCGGTTTCTTTCAACTGGAGACTATTAAAACTAAATTACTGCCGTTACGTATCTCTCGGTATGCTTTGTAACAAGAATTTCGCGAGGAACCGCGCGTTCGTCTCATCTTCACTGTGCAATTTATTCGTATCCCTGGACTGGAATGGACGCGCTCAAAGCTCAACAAATAGCCACCTCGCTTCCGATGCTCGTTCCGCTCGCTAGATGGCGCCCGCTACGTTTAAGGGAACGACTTCCGCTGCAAGCGGTAACGGTCCCGGAACGCCGCACACCACCGCGGGATAAATAAAACGGACGAATCACGCCACTGTTTCGATCCGATGGAGGGAAAACCGTTCCTATTCAATCTGCTGAATTGATTCCGCCAAGTATCTACTTGCAGATGGCGCTGCTATACGACTTAATCACATCCGATGTTTCATAATGAACAGGATTAACAGGATACAAGGATTAATTGAAAATGAATTAGTTATTGGTATAAAAAGAGATGTATTTAAAAAGTATGATTTCTTTGAGATATTTCTTTTTTTATTCTCAAATATCATTTCGAACAAAATTTCATCAAAAAAACAGTCAAGAGAACTTGATTAAACGCTCCAGATCTATAAATTAAACACAACGCCCCCAGAAAAAATACTTTGTCGACTTCTTTTCGCGGATACTTCCGCTTCGTCGCTCTGCCTACCCTAAAGACATCGTTAAACCGAACTCGAATTAATGAACGAAGGTCGCGAGGCCGGTGGCGGATTTTGGTAGACGGGGGTGATCCATTGTTTCGTATTGATTTTATAACGCCTTCATGGCCGGGTGAAGTAAATTAAAAGTTGGCCTTAAGTCGAGAGGAGGCTGTTTTGTGATTTGATTTGATTTTAACTCGAAATCTCTTTCCCTTCAAGGGCGAGTGCTGTACAAGGCAACGCTTTCTTTCGCGAACAATGTTGCTTGACGGTTTCAAGCACTGTTTTTTCGTCTCGAGGAGAGGAATAAACGAAATTGAGATTTATTTAATTTGGACCTTGGTGCTTACAGGTTTCAGGTTGATTTGATGATGTTTATTTTTACTTAGGAGCATTCTAAATCTATGAGAAAAAAATACACAGAGAGAGTAACACATCAACAGCATTCGCTATTAAGTTCACAGTAAATTGAAGTTTACACTACTTTAACGAAATGCATTCACAGAAACCATTCCCCAGACATTCAAAATGTCCATTTCGAATTAACTTCTAGATCATTAATCCCCACCAACCATCAAGGATTAGTTGCTTCTGCCTTCCGCGTCAACACTAAAACCCACTATAAAGTTGGGCCAGTAAAATTTTTAATGCCCGACCATTAATAAAGAATTCAAACTATTCGCTGCGAAACACACTAGGGCCCGATTTGATGGGCACCGCGGGGCGAATTCAACGCGCACACAATAAAATCAAGTACGTAAAGCTCAATTTTACGGCCGGTGTTTACGCCGGCCATTTCAAAACTAGCCTGCAGCACACGGGTACCAGAAGCGGCAGCATCCTCTCCATTATTCACCGGGATAACGGCAGGGCGAGACCATAAAATCTATGATCATTGATGTCAGGAGGCAAGTGGGATCGGAGGCGATAAAATTATTATTTTAATAAATACAGCGAGCGAAACTATACTACCTACTTTACAAGCTTTATTGTTAGAAGAACAAAAAATGGTGTTGTAGTGCCATTCAATAAGTAATTCATTCTACAAAAACATTCGATTATTACCCCGATATAGTCGGCAATCTCTAAAAATGAACAAAAAAGCTTTTGCAACAACATAATCATACAAATTATTCCCATCTGCGCTTTTAGGTAACAAAATAACATCTTGTTATGTCTCCCTACAGAGAGAGCTAACCCGCAAATTGTATGTTTACGCTCTGCCAAGTCATAAGGGAGCTTCAACCCTCAAACGCGTTGGCGGGTGGTGGCGGCCCCAGACAAGAAATTAATTTCATTACTACGGCACCCAGGACGAAGACGTTCGCGTGTCTTGCAGACAGACGAAATAACGATTCCAATTTGCCAAGTGCGCCCCCTATCCATCCCGCAGTGCACTAACGAGGAGCGACACTTACACATGACTCAGGAGGACACCGATACTCGCCTCAGGAGGACAGATATCGACTCCTACGTATCGTCCGAAGGACCTACAAAGGTCCTGACGAGGCAATACGGTTCAAATTTCAATCCTGTCATCATGAAAATGTGTTTTTTGTGTTACTTTATCAAGTCAAGTTCTACTAGCCAGGAGACAGTGAATTTTTTTGGGCCTTATTTTCCCAGCCGGTGTATGTCTATTAGTTTGGTCTATCTACCTATACTAATTGCGAACTTTCAAGTGTAGCGCGTTCAACGGAATCGCCCATTTTCGCCGACATTTGCGATCGAGTAGCTGCAAAATTGGGCTTTTCGATATTACTTTTGACGCTCGAATTGAAAAAAGGACACAATTCCGCGTGGACTGCGCGATTTTTGTAAATTAAACGCGTCAATTTTGAAAAAAATCACGTTTTTCACCTCTTCGGGTGAAGGCGAACCTCGAGAAAATGTCACGTGACGTCTAGAAATTCCGACAAGCGGATCGATGAACGTCAAAAATTTACACTTTTTATCCGTTCCTGCCGACCTTATAAAAGCCGCTCGCTCTCATGTCTTACGATACGATCCCTCTAAATACCATTCGCAAAGAGTTTTGAGCAAAAAAACGGCCTTAAAACCAATTTTCGATCCAAAAAATCGATTTTTGTCGACCCGTGTTTTGCTGCTATTACCACAGTAACGTCAAACCCGAAACGCCCCCTGCCGGACATTCGTAACAACAGTACCAGATAGCAGATAACCTAAAATGTATCCTAAAATGTCGATATTGCGAATGTGGACAGGTGGGAAGCCTTAACCACATATTTCTAGAATGCCCAATAACTAAAATCGAAAATTTTGACTTATACACAGAGCTAGTTGGTGATACTAATCAATAATTTCTGAGTCATTAAATGATTATAGATTGATATACAATACATTTAATTTCCATACTTTAGCAAAAATTTCGGATAAATTCGTGCTACGATCCCAATCTGGATGACTGTGCGGGAGGTTTAACGTGCCATAGGGTGGGGTTGTAACGATAATTATGCCGGGCGTGGCAGGTTATTGGATTCGTTTTACATTTTAAGTGGGCATAATGCGAAAGCGAATTTGTATCGAGATACCTTCGGTGTATAGAGTAGGTATACTGGAGAATTTACGATGTGGACGCGGCTTGAATGGGTAAAGGAGTTCTCGGTGGATGGGGGAACGGGGATAATGCATTATAATGAGGATTAGGGATAGGGCGCGGGATTTTCGCTGGAAGCGGTTAATATCATTACGGAAATTTATTTTCGGGGCCGAGCTTTCGAGTTTTCTGGCTGGTCACCAAGGGCAATTATTAGAGTCTAAGGATCTAGGACTAGATCGGTCCCCTATCGACTATAGGTTCCTTAAGAGGAGCGTTCGCTTCGTACATTTTTAAGGAGATAGAATGAGAATGAAACGAAAGTAAGAGAGGAATAAAACGATATGTCTATAGCTGGCGGTTTGAAAGAAATGTTGTAAAAGGATCTTTAAACTTAATCGATTGTACTTGTGGCTCAATAGTACTAGATATGCGTGCTGCCTGTAATATACATATACAGGGTGTAACAGGTTTGAGTGCACACATTTTGAGAGATGTTAGGTTCAGGCTATTTGATAACAAAGGTCCTATATCGAATTTTTCTATTGCATTAGTACCTTATCTATGAAACGAATGTGCATTTGACAATTATGAAGTAATTTTTGGCCATAATTTCAAGTAACACGCACTCTTAGTTCTTTGCCTCTTCTGACCAACTAAACCTTTTGGATGATACCCACGTTATAGGATACACGTCTCCTTCGTTCTTGCCGTCACGGATACTCAACTGCCCCGTAAGGAGATTATCTTCAACGCGAGCAAAGACAGTCGATTATACCCAAGTCCCTCCCGCTTGATCCCCAAATGGGTCCTTTCGGGGGGTCCACTCGAGCCGATGCGGCTTCCCGAAGGCCGATAAGAGGCGATCGGCGTTCGGGGTCAGTCCGGTTTCCGGGGAATTTTGAGGTGGCCGTAATTAAGCGTTAAATAATTGCCCCAACGCCCGGAAGAATTTTAATTGGCCCATAAATATGTATCCTCCGATTGGGAGATGCGCAACGCGCGCGGGTCGAGGTCGTTTCTTCTGGGAATAATTCGTTCCTTGTTTATTTGCGACTCAGATCCGGTAATTATCGAAAAATCTGAAGGGAAAGAATTTGTTTTTTTTTTCTGTTACGCAGCGTGGAACGGATTTTTTTTAATTGCGTATTTGTGTACGACTTCTGCTGTAGAGATTTCGGGAAATTTTGATTGGTTGCTGGAAAAGACATCTCCAATTCTGGAGTGTACTAACCATTCTGCTCGGATTTGTTAGCGGGTAGATACAAATTGGGTATTCAGGCATTTTCAAATCGTACTTTATTAAATTCTACTAGATCGCCTTAAGGCTCACAAACACTCAAAGATACGCACACAGATCGTTATTATACATATATGTATGTTCGCACGTAAATATCGTGTCTGTTTAAATTCTGCTTATTTTTGAAATCTTATTTCGATCTTATATCGTCTTATTTCCTTTGTAGATGTAAAGTAATCTTATTTATTTACCAGATATGTACAGATGTCAAGAACAGCAGAGAGTCTTTGATGTATATAAAAAGAGGACAAAATGAAAACCGTAATTGCATTCATTTTGTAAATATTGATTTTAGAACAAGCAGTAAGGACTTATGAAGAACATTTAGATATATATTGTGTATATTACAAAAGGGAACAATTTCCAACTTTCTGATACAACAAACAAATTTATTTGTTCCATATTAGAACATACAAAAGTACTGCTTTTAAGCTGTATTCTGATGAATCGATAAAAAGCCACCATTCAGAAGGATCGTGGGGAATATCAAACGCGTTCATAAGATCCTCAACATCGTGACATACACGTAAAGATCCTTCCATTTTAAAAATGCTTTAAAAGGCCCGTTACGCTTTGTAAATGAAGACACTGTCACACCTCGTCCGAAAAGATTCCATTTCTGTAGCCTAGAACCCAATAACTCGGCTTCTTCTTTTGATAAACCGAAATCCTTTACAAAATCATTCAGTTCGCACTGGTTTATATGGTGAGGTATTCCTAAAACTTCAAATGGTGAATCTTCACGACTTGCCTGATTTGACAGAGTGATTTCAGACACTGTCCAATCAGGCAAGTTTCTTCAAACAGGTGAAATTTCTTCTGTGTCAAAAATTGAAGATGATGAAGTGGATGGCGCACTTGGGTGGATGGTTCTCTCCATGGGGGATAGGTCGCGATGCTGATGGCAAATTTGGATATTTTATTTTATGGTTAACCTTCTTCGAATATCCGGAGACGCTTATCGTGCAAAAATAGCAATCATCTAGACGATTGGAATGCTCAACATGGGAACTGCAAAGGGTATTTTCTTTTGTTTCCTTTTCATCCACTTTAAAAGTCCGATCTAACAGGAAATGCTCAATATAGAATTTAGCATTTAGCTTTATTATTGGGGCTGGTTTATTCTAACAAACGTGTTAAAACCTTGTTTTTCATCATAACAAATATCTTTTGCGAATTGCGAACTGCCTGCGCGACTTTCCCCTAATCGGCTAATAATTCATAATAGCGCTAATTTCTCTCCATTACCCGGATGAAATTGAAACAATGTGCAAATGGGGATTACCCTTAGATCGGCGACGGGGTTGGAAAGGGTGCCGGGCGTGCTGGGGAGCATCGTTAGCATCCCTAATGCCATCACGCGCGCCTAATGCAGAAATTTATAATTTCCGTTCGGTAGAGTGTTTGTCTCTGGGGGGAAATTGGGATAAGTAGCGGGGGGGGGGTAATTTGTTACCTGCGCGGCCCCCAACTACGGGTATTAATCCGTATATTCATGAAGTATAATAGTTTTATCCCCAATGTACCTGGGCGCGTTAGGATAATGATGTTTTATTTAGCGCTATAGCGCTTCTTGGAATTTATGTATTTATAAGTATGTTATGGAATATACATAGAATGGCTAATGAGGTTCTCGGCGCGGCAAATCCTAACGTGGGCTTTCTACCATAAAATAGGGTCAAGTTATCCCACAATAACTCATAATTATCGCTTAACCCTTTTGTATGATATTTTATAAAGTAGCTAGTTTAGTGTCTCTCTCGATGAAGGTTCTACAATTTCTACCCACAATTTTATTACATTTGTCGTGAATGTCAGGTTAATTTACAATATCCGCGTATACATAATTTGCCATGATAATTTCTGCATCATGCTTTTACTAATAATAACCTAAGTTTCGTATCCTAATTCTTCCAAACTTTCTGGAACGTAGTATATACATTTTGCAATATATCTACCTCAATCAGGGTTTAGATTCTATAGTTCAACATTCAATCATTGGATAGAAGACATTAAGTATAAAAACTAAAAACAACAACCAAAAACTTTTTTCGTACATCCAACACCGTATGATATTTATCTTTTATTGTCATTTATTGCGTTAGCTTAAAAAATAATCACCTATAATATATATATATATATATATATATATATATATATATATATATATATATATATATATATATATATATATATATATATATATATATATATATATATATATATATATATATATATATATATATATATATATATATATATTCGTCAAATTGCTGAATTTTTTCTTATCTTTAATAAATTGTTTCATTGACGTTTTCTTGATTTCATTGTTGGTATTACTCCGGCTCCCACGTGAGATCAAAGCGATATCCAGTGTAAAGTTGTTTAAGTCTTGTGTTCGAACATATTTGTTAAATGTTACATGCTACAGTGTTGAAGAGTTTTGTAACTCCTTTTAGTATTGTAAGTACTGCCTCTTTGCGTGTGTATGACATTTCATGTTCATTTTCTTGTAAACTGGTTACATGAATAAAGGTATTATTATTATTATTATTATTATTATTATTATTATTATTATTATTATTATTATTATTATTAACATAGGCTATTTATCAAAATAACGTACATTACCGAAATGGCAGTATAAATATTTTTATTTTCGAAATACATTTCACAAATTACTCAATACCTGACACCCTTACAAATCCAAACAACCGAGTCCCTGCTTATTCTCATTAATAAGACAACCCACGAGAAACAGCTGATGGGTACACATGGCGCCCTAGCAGGTGGACAGGTAGATAGCCTCAAACAGCTGACGAACAGGTGTAAAATTCCTTGGAATTATAACGGACGACACCCGCCCATACAACCGTCAACACAAATCAATAGATATTTACCTACTGCTTCAATTTAAGACGAAAAAAGTCAATTTCACAAAAAAAATTTAGTTTCTTGTTCCCATTTACATAATATATTAAGTCCAAGTATCTAAAACCGGTTTGTAAGTTTGTATATGTTAAAAACCTGTTCTAAAAACCGGTTTTGTAGATGTAGAATGGACGACACGTGTAAACCGGAAATGGTGCGCAGATTAGGATGTAAAGCTCACGCGGATTGTCCACGATATACTCAAAATCTGATAAGAGGGCCCGGGCACGGTAAATATTTGCGCGATGTTATCATTTGCTTAGTAGCGTCCCTACGTCCTAAGTAAATATAAACCTCTAGTTTAAATCGCATTACGTTTTGTTTAAGTACACACAGGACGGCAGTATCGATTTCGCTTTTGCTCAGGGCGACGACCAAGTAGCCTAGCTAGACATCTATCTACTCAACCGACCCCCCATTCGAGAGCTACCCCCGATACAAAAATAAAGAGAAAAGTGGTCTCTTCTTTGCGGTCGAATAGATTTTCAAGGGTTGAAGAGGATAGAGGTACTAGAGGGTGGTTCTATTTCTATTTTCAGCCTGAAAGAATAGCAGAAAGTGTACACTAGGTCGTAAGTCTGAGATTGTTTGAATAGATAGACAACCAATTATACACGGTAGCTTTTGTGGAGTATAAATTGTGGGTGAGACAAGTGTTGATACAAAATAGGAAACCAATTCCCAAAAATAAACATTTAAAAAAGCAATCAATAGCACAATAGAGACGAATAACCAACACAACAATAAGAATCCTTGTTGTTCCATTCCTCGAGTTTGAATTGTCCGGTGTCCTGGCTGGCCAGATACATAAACAAATCATGAGAAACGGTATCGGGAGATGCTAAAATATGTGTTTTGTTAAAAGTTTGCGAACTTTTCCGTTTCGGGTATTGGAAATGCGCGTGGACGACCCCGTCTAATATCGTGCATGTGTCCCTGTAGGCCGACATTATTCGTTTACTGTCCATTGTAACGGCCAAAAAGGAATGAAACCATCAAAGTTTCGCCCTCGTGTCCGTATTTCACGGCGGTACCGACGGAATACGGATATTTTATTCGTCCTCTCAGATGCGACCAGCTATATTTCTGGTAAATGATACGCGACCCGGTCCGTTACCGGTGACAATCGATTCGAGGTGTTCTATAATGTGAAACTTTTGTGCGGTAAAAACCTTCTTGTTTAAACGGTGAAACGTCAGTTTCAGATCACCGCCAAACGAGACTAATTCTTAGATCTTACCCTATCAAAATCTCCAAGGATCCGCAAACTTTCCCGCCCCATTAACGTGAAGAATCTTCATCCGCCCACCAAAAGTTCACAAG